>CM062586.1:3647500-4897500 GCA_031468815.1 Morus bassanus
CGGATCTCCCACTCTCTTCTGCAGGAAAGAACAACAGCTGGATCACAAGGACAGTACAAGAGACAATAATCAGGAAAGGAGATCGGCATTGTGAAAACAGAGCCATCCCTCTGATAAAGAACGTCAAGCAAGCGTAAGCAAAACCTCCACTGCCACAGCGATGCTGCAGTGAAGGCTGGTCAGTTTGACATGTAACTCCGCACGTGCCACGCAGCAGGCTCTGCATGTTGGTGAGAGACTACTACTGCCACTGCACCAAGCAGCTTGCAAATCTGAGGAAAAGAGAGTCCCACTGGGAAGATACCCTAAAAAAGCAGAGTCTGACACGAGGCTTCAACCTGCTCTTCTAGGGTTAGTCAATCTCAGACAGGCTAGACACTTGCTGCAATGTACTAATGAGCACGTGGCTGCTAACGCTAACAGCCAGCCCGTGAGCTAGCTCACAGCCAGCTCAGATCTACGGTGAGATGCCCACAGAAATCAGTCCAGAGTTTTGCTATTAGCTCCCCTGACAACAGGACCAAGTTCTATATTGACACATTTTTTGTGACATTTTCCTCTAAACCCCATTTCCTCTGGTGCTCATGCAATGGAATTCCGAGTCTTATTAAACGGGTTGTTTATTGAAAGTATTAAGAATATGATGGAGACTATTTCCAGACTAATTAAAAACAAAATAATTAGTTAACAATAAAAGAGGATGGTTCATTACATTGTTTTTGCTACCTGTCTGGACAGCCTTCTTGAACCCCAATGACATACATGTCCTGGGCATAGTCAGGATCTGTTGGTAATAAGAAGTCATCCAGATTCACTGGAAGTTCCTATTATTAAAAGAAAAAAAAAAAAAGATAAAATAGTAATATTAGTTATGCAAAGATTTACTAGAAAAGTACAAGAAAAGTCCAGGCTAAGCTACAAGTTCCATATGCAAACAATTCAGGCTTCAAAAAATAGATTAAGTGATAATACTAAAAATTCTCCTTCCCAAGGCAAACTTCAACTGCTGTCGCTCCAGCAGTAACCAAGATTCCACAGTTTGGCCATGGGGACCAGTAACGTGATGTTTCTAGTTTCCTGTGCTGCTTACTTTTTACCAAGCTCCTAGGCTATTTACTGAACGCCCCTGGGCTGCTTGTGTTCCTCCAAGCATAGCTTCTCAGACACCTGGTAGAATCAGTCTTGAATTCCTAGGCTACGTAAAGATGTAGGCAGGAGGCTGTGTTCTTTACCAGAGATGTTCTCATCATAAGCACTAAATCGCCAGTCATCTTCACATGACCCTAACTGCAACGGAGCATAAAGGAGCTGCCACAAAAAGCCAGAGTGGCACTAGCAAGCTCACTGTTTTCATACCCAATATCTGAGGAACCCCATTACAATGACTCTTTCACTAAGATGAACATGCATGAGAGGGCCTTGTAATTTGATAAAGATGATGAACTCAGGTTGACGAGGAACATAGTCATGAACAGAAAAAAAACATCGCACCGGTCGTTGCAGTAAAGATGGGGTAACTTTACCACTGCCAAAAGACCCATGGAGACTTACGTGCACATACCTTCTGACCCTGCATGTTCCAGGTGGCCACAAAAATTCCAATATTCCGATCAGGGAAATATTTGCTAAGTTCTTCTGCTCCCAGTAAGGCACCATTCGCCAGAAGGCTGCCTTCCAAATAGCTTCTGTGAACAGAAGACCCATAAAAGAGCATCTAAGGAAATGGCATGACAGTTAGAATAATGATTTGTAACGCTTGAATCTTGAGTTAATCAAGAACATACCTTTAGCTCATGAAAATGTCATTTAGTATTTATATATTGTTCTGCTTGCCTAAAGCTCCTTACAAAGTTCCAATCCTTATAGAGAGAGTTCATGGATCATATGCAAGAAAACAAAACTATTGTCATAAACCGGCCTTTCAAAGCCAGGACATGAGTATGATGGTGAGACTGATGCTGCACAGGTTCTGTAATGAGAAGACTTAAGCCATCCAAAGTCTTCAATCCCCCTAGCACTTACCGCAGACACAAAATGAAAAGACTGTTTTGATATTTGAGTATCTTGAAGCAGCTCAGTTTACTTAAAACATTAAAATAGCTCCACCATTCCCAATGTTCTGGCACCAAGTTGCTCCTAATCGAAGATTCAAACTCACATCCTTCCTTCAATTCAGCTTGTCAAATCATCTTTCAAGTAAAGGATTTATTGAGTCCGAGGTCTAAAAGAATGTCACATTCGAAAAGGATAGATCTGCCCCGCACCGGCTGCCTCCCCAAGGAACGCGCTGCTTACAAAAGCAAGGGGTATTGGCAAAAGGACTGCAAGTTGAATAAGCATCTTTAATCTTGCTTAAGCTCTGCAAATAATAATGACAGCATGGTGTCAGGGAATGCTGTACAACCCACTGGTCTACCCAGCTGCTCACCTGACTCCAACAGCTTTGCAGAGGGAAGTGAAAGAAAACCCCTCATGGCAAACTAGTAACAATCTCTCTTTGGGGCTTTTTTACCAGTTAGCAACACTTTAATTTATCTCAGAATTATTTTCCCCTGTACCACTGACTCCCACTCTTTGGATCAATGATCAGATTGATCCCTCAAGGTCTTGCAGACTGTTGTGTGTCTGTAACATACAACCTTTAGCTGAGTACTTGGTATCCTTTACCTTTTAACATGTTTCCTGACCTGCAGCATTATCAATAACACTCGTTGCAGTGTTTGTGCTGTGTGCTGGCAGGTCTTCACAAACCAAGGGTCTGCAGCCAACACAAGAAGAGGATTTGATACGCCAGCAAGCAGATGAATATACCCACCTCAGTTCTCTCCAATCAATAATCTAAACTTAACTAAGAATGAAGACAGATGAGTAACCAGAGCAAGAGGTCAGGGCCACACTAGGAGAAAGTGCTGAGATCTGAGCGGAATCACACTCTTCCTGAAGAGATTCCTGAAAAACCCGGGACAGAGAGCTCCTGTGGGACACTGAAGCAGTTCACAGTACATGATTTGACCCTGCCAGAAGCCAAACAAGCTCAACATCTGCAGAGGACCCTCAGCACCTTACAGGATTGTGATAGTACTGCGTGTACTGCATGATAGCTAAAGTATTTGTGGTTTTTTCCTACCATTTAACATTTCAGTACAAGCCCTATGTACTTTTAGATTTTTTTTTTGAATAGTTTTTCCCAACTGTCAGCATGCACAGCTACTGTTCCCTCATTTTCAAAACAGATTACTTAAATATTACAAGCAGACTGACAGCAAATCAAACTTCTATTTATGAAAAACAACACCCAGCTGAAAGGAGCAAATATAGAGTATTTGTACTAATCTCTTCATCTTCAAACTGTTTCCAGTCTCCCCAGCAGGTTAAGCAACACAGAACAACTTCTGTGCTTTACCGATCGCTCCAGCGTTCCTGCCTCTGCCCAGCAGGAATTCGTAGGTCAGCTGGCTCCCTCCTAACGCAGCCCAAACTTTGCCACAAGAAGCTGGGGGACATACCTGCTTCGAACATCCTTGGAGCGAATGGGAGTGAGCAGGCTGAACGTGGATTTCATGGAGTCTGTGGAGCAACTATCATAGACCATCCCGTTGCCATGTAGCCTGGTATCGCTCAAGCTGCTGCTTACCCTCCCAAACTTGTGCTGAGAATAATGTCGATAATCCATATAATCTGAGTCAATCCTATTAGCTGTCCTCAGTGTGTGAGAGGCCACGTTGAGCTCCATGGGTGGCAGAGGTCGAGCCGGCATTATTTGGGACAGGCGGGGTTTGCTGCCTGCAAATGCTTTCCCCCGCAGAAGCCCACCAAAGGCACTGGAGATCTCAGAGGCTCGTTTCCCCAGGTCGGAGGTGCCTCCTCTGCTCTTCCCCATGGGACTGGCTTCTGAGGCATCTGGTGAACTCTGCAAGGAATTCCGCTGAGAGCACTGATGGCAGGGGCTTGCCCTCCCCGTGATGGGAGGGCTCAGGGATGCTTCCTGCAGAGAACCGTTCGAGGAACTTGTCTCATTGGGATCAGTCAGACTTTCCTGACTCGTTCTAAACCGCCTCCACCTCCTCCAGCTTTTCTCATCCAGAGATGCAGCACGCTCCAGCCGGGGTTTCCGAGGCGGCCTTGGAGTGATCGATTTAATTTTCATATTAGCTTTAAGTTCATCAGGTAGAAGCTTTAAGGTTTCATTTAAAGAGGTGCCTACGCTTGGAGGACCTCCAAAGGTAAGCACCCCATTGCCACCAGCCGCCGCCTTTGCTGCTTTGCCAGCTTTTTTAGCATGCAGGTCCTGTACTGCTCCACCTTCCGTGCTCTGAGTAACACATGCCCCTGAGTGCTGTGGAAATCCATTTGGAGTACTCATTCTCCCCCAGGTACCAGATATGGACGCTGCTCCATACAAAAAGTTCCTCACAGCATAGTTTCCTTCCCTTGCTTACCCCATAGGTTCACAGAGCTATAACCAAGCCAGAAAGATGTGGAAATTGAAGAAAGCTCAGTCTTTAGTTGAGAATGAAGGGCAGGTGTATGTGCAGGCAGATGCATTGTCTGCAAAATTTCAAGAGGTGGGATACCTGGATTTCCCCAAGAGAAATACGTAAGAAAGGAAAGTTATTGAGCCGTGAACTCTGCTCCTTAATCAGAAAGCAAGCTCCTCACAGGACCTCCCTCTAGAACAATTCAAACCTAAACGTGACCTTGTTAGAAAACCAATGTTACTTTCTTCTCCCCCCCCCCCAAAAGCTGAGCAGTGAACTGACTTCCTCGCTGCTGTAGGCATCACAGCTGCGTACAGACTTCTTTAAGAAAAGGATACGTATACCATTAGCACGGAAGGAAATTAAAACTGCACATAAACACCAGCTTGTTCTTGCTGTACAGTGAGTCACCAGAACAACCAGCCTCCAGGCTGCCCACAGCACTCGGTGCCAGAGGCCAGGAAATTTCCAGTGATCTCAGCTTCTACAATGATCTCGCAGCGGGGAGATCGCTGCCACCTCTTCTTGCTTTGCGCCAACCCCCGGCCACTGAACCTGAGAAAGTATCTGAGGAGTAGTTTTAGGGATACGGAATTGGGGTTCAAGGCAAACTCCTGCTTAGCGGGGGAAGCACCTCGTTATTCTACAGTTATCGCAAACCAAACCTCCCACCTGCGGGGGTACGTTTCCCATACTGGAAATGCAAAATTCCATTAAGGCACACCAGAACGCTATTTCTGCACCCTGGTGAAGCCGCCCGCCTCCTCCACTGCCACACCCGAGGGGGAGCTTTGCCCGCTCCTCACACCTCACCTTCTCACCCCGCCGCTTCGCCACAGCGACCGCAGCCCCGGCAGCGGCCGCGGCAGCCCCAGGCCGGGAGGGGACGGACCACACTGCCCACGGCCCGGACACGGACACGCTCACCGCTGAGGAGAGACCGCTGACCTCCGGGCCCGCGGGGCCCGCTGCCGCCCCGCCGGAGGCCGGCTCCGCTGCGCTGGGCCTCGGCGGCACCTCGCCCGACGCCCGGGCCCCGCAGCCCCCGGCGCCCAGGGGACCTCAGGGGCAGGGCTGGCAGCTGCCCCGGCCCGGCGGGCGGGCACGGCGGAGCGGGCGGCGGAGGAGGAGGAGGCCGCCCCGGCCCGGCCCCGCTGCGCGCCGCGGCCCGCCCGTAGCAACGGCGGCGACGCTGCGCCCGGCCCGGCCCGCCCCGCCCCGCCCCGGCGGCGGCAGCGCCCCCTGGCGGCCGGAGGAGCGCGCGCCGCCACGCCCGCGCCCTGAGGGAGCCATAAATAAATAAATAAGTCGTATAAACCCACGCCCGCCACGACCCGTTCTAGCTCGAATAAGCAGTTTAAAGCATTTTACACTTCAAAAAAGCAACGTCTAAATTGGTTTTTTATGTTAACACTTCAAGGACGACGCTCCTGCACAACGCCGAGGGTGAAGCCGGTCCCTGCGCAGAGGCAGTCCGCTCTAGCTCCCTTTCTTTAAACAGATTATTTCCAAACGTACAGGAGAGGTTCCTTCACCCAGCTTGCTAAAGCAATAACCACAAGAAGTAGTAAAATGTGAAAGTGCTCCAGAGCGCAAAATATTTTATTTAAGAATTTACAGTGTCAAATCTTACACTTAGGAAAGATAGCCGCTCCCAGCTCAAAGGAAGCCTTCTTGAATTAAGTTGGTTGGCAGTCTCTACTGAAAGGAGAAAATAATCAGCAGCCTGGCTGAACGAGAGGAAAGCCAAGTGTCTGACCAGGTTTCAATTATAGAAAAGTAAACCACACCGACTGCTGCTGCCCACGTCTGGAATTAAGTATGGACCATTATGCAAAGGTTTCTAATCCCCCCAAACAGCATTTTACTTCGGCTACATACAAACCTTTTAGGATATACGTAAGGCTATCGAGATCTCAGAAAGGTGGTGTTATTCAGGAGAAAAAAAAAAAAAAAACAAAAAACAACAAACAACAAAAAAACAAAAACCAAAAAACCACAATCGGGGACCAACACTGGCAATTTCACATTCACATTATTTCTACTCATGGGCAGAAATTCAAGTAAAATCAAAACAGTTTGGTGGCAAGTTCTAAATAAAATATGGCCTAATGATTTAATAAATATTTAAAGTTTATTTCTCTCTTTGCAGATAATTCAGATTCTTCACTGAATATGAATGCTGCATATCACGGTTTTCAAGATTTCCTATATTAAACCTAAAGATTTTAAAGTCCATCGGTAGAGGTCTAATCTGTCTACTTTTAGTATGTTTGAAACTCAGCTGTTAGCTATTTAAGACCTTGGTTATTTTAGTAATGGAAATTCAAGAACAGAGTATTATGCTGATTCTGGCACTCAACAGGAAAAAACTTAACTTTCAAGCTGTTACCACCTTAATCGTACAGTGCCAGCAGTTTGAGAGAAAGCAAGTAACCGTATTGCACTTAAAAGAACACTCACTTGTCAAATAGTACAGCATTGGCTATTATACAGAGAGCTTCTTTCAGACTATACAATTTGCTTTACAAGTAGTCTAAACCACAAACTACATACATACTAGGTAAGATCCAAATCAAATTAGTATTAGATTACAGTCACAGTTTTCATTCAATATAGGTCAATTTATTTGGATGAGCTGTGGCCCCCTCCCCCCTTCAAAAAAAACCCCCCACATGAGGCATCTCCCAGATGAACATCTCCAATTTCACACACTGACAAACCAAGTCCTGTTTGATAAGCGTTGCAATTGTGCATGGTCCTCTTAAGGCCACAGAGTGTTATGTTACAATGTGGACGTGTTTTTCCCCCACTGGGAGGGGAGCATCCTTCAGAAATTAAGGAATCCCTGAAACTGTGTCTTCAAAGGTCACACTAGTAGGTTTAAAATAAACTTAAGGAATAAATTGCCTATGCAATTTACAAATAGTTTTTGTAACAGACAGCAACTATTTCCTCTCTTGTGTCTATTCTTTATCACAGCAAAGCTATTTCTAGCCAGGCTTTTTTAAAAGGACAAGTTACATATATTTTATGTTTGGTAACGATTTGCTTAGATGAGGTGCAAGTAGGGAGACCCATGAAAAAAACAAATCACCCATCATTAAATTTCTGTCATGTCAACTTCAGCTAGTACTGATACCGTGTGCCGTAAGATTTAATAGTTCTTTGCATACTCAGAACGTGAGTGAGAATTCCAAATACAAAGCCATTGTATTCTACTTCAATGTTGGGTACTTCCTCTGTCCAATTCTTCCCAGCCTTGAACTTCCAGTGGCTGCAGGAGACTGAAAAAGGAGAACAGGAATAAAAAATGTTCTGTAAAAGTGTCATTCTGGAGAGAAAATATGAAGAGTTGGCAATAAAGTTTTGAACGCAAACCTGTCAACTTAAGCAGGTGCTAGACTGGTCTATGTGCACATGTAACACTACATGCAATAGTCCAGATTAAACTAGTAAAACAAAATCAAA
The DNA here is from genome assembly GCA_031468815.1 of Morus bassanus. Lineage (NCBI taxonomy): Eukaryota > Metazoa > Chordata > Aves > Suliformes > Sulidae > Morus > Morus bassanus. The sequence continues at coordinate 3,655,450 of CM062586.1, forward strand.
ATGCATCCAAGATTAAGACTGTGCTTGCCAGGTGATGTTGACTATCAAAGCTAAATTGCACTTCAGAGGCAGCACTTTTTCACAGCAGTACACATTTAAACCGTTTTCATCTTTGTGGCTCTAATGAGGCAAGAGAAACTCATCCTGCAGTAGCAAGAGCCTTGTTCCAAGTACAACAAGCCTTCCAGTAAAACGCAGGTACCTGTGACAGTGAGATGGCCTCTTTTGTCATGCAACCTTTTAACCCTTCACACTTGGTTTGAGAACAGATGAAAAGACTGCAGAGCTGGTTCCATTACTTTATCTTGCAAAATCCCTAAATGCTACAAAGGCAGGGAAAGCCCAGAAGCAAACCAGGTGACAGACTGGATTATCTCACTGTAAGGATGGGCTGGGGCAGGGAGCGGGGGAAGGAACACAAAGACTATGTTCAAAAGGCTCTGGGAGAGGAAAAGGCCGAATTTGTACTGATATTTAAGGCCACACCAAGTTATCTATTAAAGGTAGGTGTGGCCTGTGGTCACTTAAAACAAGAAGGTTCAGCATGACTATGATTTACGGAAGCAACGTTTCACTCCTTGTTTAACAGTCCGGGCTAACAAGTCTGTGGTTTTGTTCCAAATAAAGATGAGGCCTTTACTCACTTGTGCAAATTGAGAAGGATTGTAGAACGGTACTGTTCCTGCTGAAGCTCCCCCCGAAGGTGGTACAGCGGCAGGCTAAAAAGTAGATAATACTGAAGTTACAGAACTGCAGAGCTTCACTGCCTCTCAAATGTGGTTTGCTTAGTCACACAGAGATAATATTCACAGTAATAATGCCAACAATATGGACAGCGCAGCATATTGTAACAGCTGCAAAAAGTGCTGGTACAGTTTGCATCCATATCTTTAATATTACTTGCTTAATGTAGGAATTAGCCAAACAATGTCACATGCATAAATTGTAAATAGCTCTGAAAATTCAAAGCATGCAAAACCAAAACAAGACACCAGTGCGACTTCACTGAATTAGTATCTTCTGCTTTTGTTAGTAGACCTTAGGACTTGCCCCAAAATAAACATTCTATGTCAAGTTTTGCTTTACTAAGAAATATCAGAAAGAGTTTGTGTCACCCCTTTATGGTGACCCCACAGTACTGGAACTTAGAGCAGAGATGAAGCATTCCTTTAATTCCTACAGGGGCTTTTGCAGATGAAACAGGCAATGGTATTATTGCCGATTTGAGACTGGCAACAGCAGAATGACAAGGTTTTGCTTGTGTGAGTATTTTTAGGAGATTTTTTGGGTTTTTTGTTTTGTTTGTTTAAAATCAACTGACTTCTTTGGTATCCCAGGAAAGAGCTGATCAGAACTATTAAGTGAATCTCTTACAGACATGAACATAAACAAAAAGCATGCCTGGATTACATGCGTTCTCATAAATACAAAAAACTCTGAAGACCCTGTTTGAGTGTTAAAAGGAACACCACATCATTAGTCACTTCTAATGTTATTTCTGTGAAATGAGAAGAGGGGAAAATGACTAAAAGTAGCATTAGTAAGTATTTGAGCAAATGCAAAATAAAGGGGGAAAGTAAATAAGTTAACATAAATGAGAATGGCCAGCCACATGTACCTGATTAAAATGCTGGCTTACTTCACGTGATAATGAACTCATTGAACTAGAGCGCGAAAGCTACAAAACAGCAAGAACACACAAATACAAAAAAAACACAAATAAAAAAGTCGTCATGCATGTCACTGCCCCAAGCTTTCAGTTGTTTTATTTAATTTTAAAAGTCTCACTGCCAAAGGTTAAACCAACTTCAAGTTAAAAAAAAGTAAAGCCAGAAGTTAGTTTAAATCAAAAGGGCTTCTTAAAAGCACAAAATTATGTAGATATAGAAAATATTTAGTAGGAACAAAGGTAATGTTACTCTGCCTGGCATATAGCAATCTATTCTCCTCTTTGTGTCTCACACTTAATATTAGTGAAATTATACACATGCATGGAGGCAAGAAGAGATCCTCAAACTGCTATTGACACTTTACTCTGAAAAAGGCTTGTAAAAGTCTACTTATATAGAAAAAGGAGATGACACTACAAAACATAGGCCACAGAGGTTGAACTTCTATGTACTTAGAGGGTTTTTCTGTCCAATTTTGGAGGCAGTCATACGATTCCATCCTGGCTAGTTATTAGCCACCGAATCAGTTACTTCTTGTTTTAGATGGCCCACGTTAAGTCCACTACAAATTAATGGTTAAAATATGCTGCACAGGTCATTAGCTAACTACTTTGAATCAAGCCTTACCTCGCCTGATTGGGAGCCATCAGGGTTAGAAACAGGAAGTCCAGATCCAGGAGGAAGGATTGCAGGGTTTAAATACTAAAGAAAAACAACACACTTTTGTTAATCTTCGTTACTATGATGCTGTTTCATGTTTCTGCTATATTGACCCCACTGAAGCAAAAGAACGTTACAATACATCAAGCCAGGTGAAACATGCAGTGTATGGCTACTCCCTGTGTTATGTTCTTGGTCCCTCTGGCCACTTTTCATGGGCTTCCCACTTCCATTTTCACTTGCATTTCCCTTCTCCAGTTTTTAACTAACATGCAGGCATTACGTTTGTCTATAACAACATGCTTTGTACATACTCTGGCTATGAAACTAATATTCAGAATCATAAGGGTTTTTTAATCGGAAGTTTGAATTGCATATACAAGACATTCTTTCTAACCCACCTCTGGTTCCACAGCTGCAGCAGGATCTGCGTTGGTTTGATTTGCAGCTGGTGTGTGCTCTGCTGCACCACTCCCTTCCATTGGCTGGGACTCCCCTGGAACTACGAAGGAAATGGGATTTAGCCAAAACACACCATACCAGGGCATTTGACTTCACACAATGAGGAGCAGAGACATCAGCAGAACTGAATTTCTACAATACCAATCTTCTCCCAGGAAAAAGGTAATTTAAAGAGGGCAGTGTCAATGTCTCTAGATGCCCCTGTCTTGTTACAAGTCTGCAAAAGCAGGAGATGCATACAGTTCGTACAGATAACCTTGGTGCAACACAGCATGTAGTGAAAGCAGAAAAAAAAAAAGATGGTATGCAAGCGTGCAGATAAGACCTCCCCCTTTCTTTCCCCGAATAGCAATCCTGGAACTAGGAACGCGTGTCAGAAGTGAGCACAAGATACTGAGCAACACAGGAATACTACACAGTTCAAGTTTCGCTATTTGGATGGCCTATCCACTCTGCAACAGCATGGGGGGGGGGGGGGGGGGGGAGGGGAGCAACAACAAAAAAAAGGCAAAAAAGAGAACCCTTTGCTTGCAGCACACAGAGCTGGGCTTTACTAACCCATTGGGTTTACTGCAGTTCTCAGAGTAATTCTACTTCTAAAACAAACTGGAGTTAGTGAGATTGAACATTCTTAAACGTTCATTAAAGGCTACATAAAACACACACTGGCAAAAATGACTTAGGTGACCATATAACCATAAATAACCATACAACCTCCTTACAATGTTATCCGCTCATGACACACCTGAGTTTGGAACAAATACATTCGCAGGAATTGGCATTGGAGCCAAGGGGGCAAATAGGTCTGATGGTGCAGGAACAGCACCGCTTGACTTGGTGCCACCTGGATTCAGGACGTCCACGTAACGGGCTCTGCTTCCAGCTAAAACAGAAAAATCCAGAAGTAACAGAAATAAGCTTTGTGGTACTCGGCCCTGTGTTCATTTCAAACAGTCTGCCAGTTAAGCCACCTTTCAGAATCAGAAAATAATGCTCTAGGAATACCAACACAGCTGTGACAGCAATCACAGTGCAGAAGCTAGGCACAAGCAAAGCCAGCAAGAGCCACAGCTCCATGATATCACTGAGTTGCCAACTGTTCCCAAAAAACTCCAGAAAAGCCAAGACTTCTGCCTTCACATTTTATACAAGAAAAAATCTGAAGTCTTTCATACTTCAAGCATCAATGTTGTCTGTTACCTGCTCTTCTGGAGAATATGTTGACAGGGGCACTAGGTGGGCCTCCAGGTCCAGGTGGAACAGTCTGAGGAACTTTAGGAAATCCTGTTGGAGGTGGCGGCGGAGGCTTACTCTGCAAGGTGAACAAAAAAAAAATCCAACCGCATCATTGACTGGGAGTTTTAAATCAAGTATCCATCTGACTTCTCCTTTTCCTTACCTATTCCAGAGCACATAAGATTAGGTATACAGACATACATCTTTAAGTGCAGACCAGTATTCCTCACCTTCCATCTGATAACTTAACTACTGTTAAGTGGCATTTCTACAACCCATCTATGCTCACTCTAAAAGGAAACATTTACAACAGTCTTTCTTATAATTTGTGTGTGTTTTGAGACAGATCCTTGAATGACAAGGATGGACAGGATGTGACATTTTGCTTTACAATACATTACATTTTCAAAACTATAGACTCTTTCTACGTTTCCCCACACACACACACACACACACATCCTGTTCGCAGCAAACCAATTAACAAGCAATCGCCTAGGTGGTGTCACCCTCTATGAAGACATACACTGGACTAAGTCTAGAGTAAATTCCCTTGTAAATTCAATTGCAATTACTGGATCCACACCAGCAACTAAAGATACAAATGGTTCCATAAGGATGTAGACTATAAGAACAGGTAACCTGTTTATTAGTTTAAAATAAAAAAAAAGTTGCCCATTTTAAACCAAATTCAGTAAAAGGCAACTCTTAAGAGCCAATAACAGAATAAAGAAAATTGTGTGCCAGTATGGATTCCAGTTTTCCACTTGGAGAAATAATGAGTCCTCAGATTTTTACCTCTTCTTCTGGTTCATCCAGATTAACCCAGCGTTGTTTCTGTTCATCCCAAACGATCTACAAGGAAATCACAGTCAAAGATTCACAGGAGTTCAAAGACAGCTGTTAAGCAAAAAAAAAAACCACAAAAACCCAAGAAACCCAAAAAATGCAAGCAAAAAAAATGAAAACAATAAACCCACAAAAAAAAACCCAAAAAACAAACCCCAAAACCTGAACTTTATTTTTTTTTTTAAAAAGCCAGTCTTGGAATAAGCATAACGTTGAAAGTTTTACACACATTTGTTTACTTGTCAAAACAATGTTTATCTGTCACCCAGGAAAACATTTTGAACATATTAAAATGTATGAAGGTTTTGGTGATTTAGGGGCCTTACTGATTTGTTCTTGTCATCTGGAAGGTGAGCTTCATTCTTTCCTTTCCCCATCAGCCAGCGAAACCAGTTTCCACCAGTCTAAAAATAAATTCATCTGTTCAGTTAATTCTCCCAACACTGTCTTTACAGGCAGATTGAAAAGAAAGATTCATGCAACAATTCATTTTCTGTTACGGACTTCAACTCTGAGCCCAGAGTTGCACCTAACAGAAAGAAACAGTTTAGTCAGGACCTATTAAATCGGTACCCCGGACCAGGAGTTACCTCATATACTAACAAATCTCCTCTAGCTGTAGCTACCTTTCTTAGAAAGTTTACCTTTCTAGGTGCTGGCTCCTTTTTTATTTCTTTTTTAGTCTCTTTCCCTACAGGAACAGAGGGAGAAGGAGAGGGCTGTTTTGCTGCAGAGTTGGATCTCTCTCGCCCCACAGAATGAGCAGAGGACTCTGAAGTTGTTCGCGATCTTCGCCCATAGCCCTGTATTACAAATATACAGGAAAGTACAAAGTTGTCACTGCTGGAGTGATGCATTACATTTCATCTTGCTAAACAAATTCCTTCTTTGAAAAATTAGTGATAGGAAGAGATACAAAAGCACATAAAAATAAACAGAAATAAAAACGGAGATCTAGTGAAAGAAACAGCCTGCTCGTGGCATACCATATGTGCTGAAGACCAAGATGTGGATCTGGATCTTCGTCCTGGTGCCTGGTTAGATATAAATCCAGGACATGCTTAATAAGTAAGTAGCTAAATATCTGACACAACATTCACTTTTTATCAACAATTCCCACACAATTCAAGATATTCAAGCTGATTATTTGGGTACTCCTATCTCCTCTGACATGTAGGAGGTGCAGAAAGAGAGCTGAAGTCTGGCCAAGTAATTGCACTATCATGTAACTGGTCCATTAAAAAGAGTTAAATCAGGGCACTGCTGTGCAGGCTAACCAGCCCACAACGGGAAAGATATAAAAATGCTGCACCAAGGAATGGTTGCTGCATTGTTTTCCCCTCCAACATTATGTTGTTCTTCTAACATTTGTATAGCAACTCAAGCATTAAAAAAAATAAAATTGTTTCTTCTAGAAGTATGGTTGATTTCTAGTTAAAAAGTCGCCCCATCCTTTATCAGTTGCCAAATGTATCCCTGTTAAAAATGTTTATATCAATTCTTTCAAACAATTGTCACTTCAGGAGACTAAACTAACTTCCAAGGAGATACCAGCTTCAGTGATATTTAAACAGTTAAAACACTATATATTTAAAAAAGGCGTTTGCCATTTTGATAAAAACCTTCCACATTTCCAGCCATGACCAAGTGGCAGTCAATACTATGCTTTTAAAATTCAGTCACAGAACCGTTCTTTAGGGCCTGCTTGCCTCATTTACTGATGTATGCTACAAGTTCTTCTGGCTATGAAGAATCATTCTGGGAGATGGGAGAGGAAGGCAGGGCAGAGAAAGATAAATTGAACTCTTCAGACAACAGCCTGATATCTCCCCTCCCCCTTCAAAAAAAATTCTCTTTAGAAAAGAAAATTATGCCTAAAATTTTTGTAATAGTTCTTCATTGTTTATTCCACCGAAGGGGAAGGACAGTGGGGAAGAAAAACTAAGCTTCAAGTCGTGCTGAAGAGCAAGATGAAGCCCCAACACACTCTTGTGTTTGCAAATATCTGCAATGCAGCTGACACTTGTTGAAGAGATGTATGAAATACAGATACCATGTTAGCCATTCTGCCATAGAAATCCTCCTCTCTCTGATCAGGGAAAGAGTTTTTTGAAGGAGACTCTGGGGCAATTCTCTGCATTCCTTAAAAACAAACCAGAATGTGTTAGTGGGGGGAACACAACAACGACACCCCCTTACCCCCCCCCCCCCAAGCCTCTAAATACCACAACAACACTTTCAAGGCAAAAGTTTTCAGTAGTTATGAATTTTGTGCTAGAATGAACCTGGTCTTTTAAAGGATGCAAACTGCAGTTGCTGTGATTTTTTTTTTTCTCCTCCTGCATGGGTATTATGTTTGTTCTAAACACGGGTCAGAGCAGGCTGAGGGATGCAACCATCAGTATGGGGCAGTTGAAGGTTCTTCACATCTCTAACACAGCTCTGCCAAACTTGCGTATGCCTGCCTTCACACAAGTCGGTTTCTGCTGTCACGGAATTAAAACTTATCAGGGTCCTAGAAGCTGACGTCCAGAGGCAGAAACTCCTGAGGCTCCAATCACAGACCTGCCAATCCCGTTGCACTCAGTGATTACCTCTTAGGGTCTAAGTCATAATCTGCTGACTCTGACCTCTCTTATAAACTAAGCCAAATAAGCAGGATGAACACTATAACTTTCCACAGATGTTTCCTTACCATTACATGGTGTTTTTAAATTTCATTACCCAAGACTTGACTTACTATTTTCTAAATATTGAGATATTTTCCATTACTCCCCAAAATACTTCATTCCCCTTATAAAGGAGGAAAGCTGTTTACTAAGATCCCAGACCTGTTTCCAGGTTTGTCTGCTCTTCTGACCGTGATTCAATTTCTTGTGGTGGCCCTCCTGGTGGTAATGCTGACCCTAAATACAATGGTGATGGTTCAGTTCCATACGGATTTGAAAATCCTGGAGGTGCAAAGCCAGGTCCTGGACCAACAGGCTGAGAAGCCACTGAATACAAAGGGACACTTCGGACAGCTTCCTGGTCACCAGGAGGAATCATAGCAGCTGACCCATCAAGGACAGCCTGAGGTACTGCAGCACAAAAAAAAGTTAAGAGTTGTAAGTAAACAGAAATTCCAGTGTGTGAACCTTTTACCCTATGAATAAAATGATACAATGCAGAAGTGAAATCTCACTGTTTCTACCACCCTCTTAAGTGGTTTCTTATACCAGAAACTCGAAACATTTATTGTCTCTCTGCCATGAAGAAGGATATGAAACACTAACCTGAAGGCATCAGCTGCACACTTTGCATCTGTTGAGCCATATTGGGTAATAAGGATGCTAACAATGGATTTTCAGCACCTGGACCCATGTCACGGCCAACTCCTGCTCCATCACATTGACTAGCATGGTCTAATTCAGAGCTTGGTGTACTACATGCATATGGTGGTGGAGTGTCTGTGTTATAAGCTATTGCACCCTCCTGCACAAAAAAGCAAGATCTTATTAACTGTACCAGACATTAAGTTCATAACCAAGGGAACACAGAACAAAGGAAATATTAAGAATGAAAACAGCACACGGGATTTTTTAGTGTTTAGTCTAAAAATGAGTTGTCAGCCATTTGCAGGCCAAGTTCCACCAAAACATTTGAAGTTTAGGGGTTTTTTTGTTTGTGGGGTTTGTTTGTTTGGGTTTGTTGGTTTGGCTTTTTTTTTTAAATGGAAGCTTAGTTAATTAGCTTAAGGTTCAAATTTCTAACAGATCTCTTTAAATAAATGGCAATTATTTCCACTCTGTTACAATCTAGCTACACTAATTCACACACAACTTTCCCCCCCGGCCCCGCTTACAGCAGGAGTTGTTACAACCTAACGAGCCTTGCAATTCTCCTTGCATTACAGTACTAAGAAAAGTCTGTCTCATTTAATGTACACCACCCTTTGACTATTCTGTATTGAATCTTAGGGCACTGAAGTGTGGTAAATCCACTTGGTTTAAATCATAACACTTGCACTTTACGACATGAATATATCATAAGGTCACTTCATCTGTTTCTGTAATTAGCAGTATAGACAAAGCCATTTAAAAAATTGGATTTACACTAATCTTTAAAACAGAATACTTCATGCTGAAAAGTACATTCTGTACCTTGATCTGTCCATCCACATGTCGAAGCCTTATTAACCATGGAGGTTCAATAAAAGATTCCTGTTCTGGTTTTTCTTTTATCTGTGGGTCAAACAGGCGTAGTTGTGATGACATCTAGAGAAAGGAATCATTGTAAAGTTTGAGTTAACCAGCCAACAAAAGGCATCTTTAACCACAGTTCACCATCTACAATACGAAGCCACAAATACTTAATTCTTCCTTACATTACCTGGATTAGCTGGCCAATAAGTACAGGTGAATAGTAATGTGGATCTTTAAGGATAGTTCTGGAAATCACTTCACAATAATGGAAAGCCTGAGCAGCAAGTCCCATTTCAGCTAGCCGGCAAGCATAGATGAATTTGAAAACCTATGGAATGCAAGCAGGTGAAATAAACAAAGTGATCAGAACATTCTTAGAAGTATCAAATGAAAGGCAGTCTGTCATTTCAGTTGGAAGCTCAGATATCCCATTATCACATCTATACTAGGCAGGAAAAAAAAAATCCAGAAAAAAGCATTCAACTATCCTCCTCCACCCAATGTATCCATTGGAAGTTATCTATTTGTCTACAGCTAGTGCCAACGCACTCTGCTGGATTTTTCTTTTAGGATAGTTACAATAACAACAAAATTTAAAATTCAGAAGTTCAGAATGCACAGATGAAAAAGGTGAAAAATATTTAAGTGACAACAGAAAAAAGCTATCTTGCACTATGTTATCCACAAATATTTCATGTTACAATAGTTAAAATATTTGCTGTGCTGAATTCAGCACATGAGAGATTAAAACCTTGCATAAAACCTGCCAAAATAAAAAGAATATGAAACAGCTCTTCACCTGGAAATTGGGCAAGCAGCCAGGCTGAGTTCCTAGTGACTGTGCATATTCATAGGCTTCTGTTCTCTGAATGGCTTCATTGGTGGCAAACTTAAAAAACGGCAAGCTATTCAGGAATAGGAGAGAAAAAAATATTATTTTACATTGAGATTATAAATGCTGATAATAAAGACAATCAGAAATAACATCAGAAACATAGCTCTAGTAGACGCACAATTAGACACACAATATCAATAACTTCTACTCCTCAAACAAGGACAGGGCATCCAATAGTTATCTCAAAAGCAGCTGTAGCTAGTGATGATAAGAGGAGCAGTGCAACTCAGTCTTTCAAGCCATTAAGGTTTCATTTTTGCACCTAAAAAGCTGTGGGTTAAAAAAAAAAAGTAAAGCCAAACCTATGATTTGATCCAATTAGGACAAGCTTTGTTGTCTTCCTTGTGTAAACTCCAAAACCAACTTGGGCCATAAGGTAACAAAAATGAGCAGCATCCAGCAGGCCTTTAGAAGCTGTAGAGAAAGAAGCGACAGAACTCAGGATATTTATATTTCCCCTCGGTGGCACGTTATAATTCAGTGTCCCATATTGTTTTGGCTTTGTATTCAAAATGCCTTCACAATAGAGACAGGCCCATGTAAAACCGTTCCACTTTACATTTTACACAGCAATTGCTTGTTTTCAAAAAAAATAAGCTGAGTAATTAAAGCTTTCAGAAAGCTTTTCCCTCAGTCATCACCCTGTTCATCCCCCAAGAGTTACCAAGAGTGTCTCCCATGGTAGCAATGGTCCTGGATTCCAAGTCCACATTATTGGTCAAGTTGGATAACACCATCGCTAGATGAGGCCTCCAGTCTCCCCACTTCTCATCTCCACAGCACTAAAATGAGAAGAATTACTTGGTCAAATCAGTGACTGGAGCTCTGCGTGGGTAAGCATTTCAACCTAAAAAGGATTAAAACAACTTATCTGATAAAAAGCACATGGAAAGATTACTGTTGTGAACTACACTACTCACTCCAGTACCTCTTTAGTCTCAACTGCGGCTCACACTCGAATCTTACCGTGGATGCAGCTGGCATCCTTCCAGACATGAGCTGGTAAACAGTCTGCAGAGGGTCATTAATTGGGAGACTGTTGGCAAATCTACAGAGACATTATACAGAGAAACAAAACACAAACATGGGGTAAGCAGTTAAAATGTACTTGAACACTCAGTGGCCGTTAATCTAGCTTAGTTTAAGAGAAGGAAGTACTGTTTGAAAATGCTACACCAAATAAGCAATTGCCCAGTGGATAATGATCAAAAGTAAAACATTACTAGTTAACCGGATCTGCCACTCTGACATAGGTCAGTCCCAGCTAGGAAAAACCTCAGGATTCTCCCCATGCCAGCTGACTAGACTTAGTACATCATTTCACAAGCTCAGGAAGCCAAAAGAAAGTTTTTCTGTCTACAGACAAAGCATGCACGAACACATCTGCTTCTTTCACGCAAGGAGAATGAAGGGTACAACAGAGTTACTTGGCTTTCACTAAGCCGACAGTTGGGTTTTTGCAGTTTTTTCAAACCCTGACTAACAGTACCCCTTAAAAGGAACAAGTGGCATCGAATAACTTCTCAGGTTTAAGTTTATGGCCAGAAGGCCCCAGAATAAAAAGTAACAGATGACAACTGAATATACAGGTAAAATTAAAGCATAATTCTTACATAAGCTACTAAGGATAACTCATGATTTTGACATTAAGATTTCTGAGCACCAAATCTCTACCTCATTAGCAGAATAGGTAATCATATTGTACTGATCAACAAGCAAAACAGTACCTGGTCATAACTCTTGCATGTGTTCTGCTGTCCATTTTGCTGGCAAGTAGCAGAGCATGACCCCATAAACCATGCTTCATGGCAGACTCCAAAGCATCCTAATTAACACAGAAATCAGTTTCCTGGGAATAGCTTAACATACTACTCAGCTAAACAATGACTGTTTTACAGTAGTACGTTGTGACTGAATGAAAAAAGTGTTTGTTTAGATCAAATGCTAACACATCGATATAATTTTGTTTTATATTATTAACTGTAGGGCGTAACATTTTTCCATATCAGTGTAGTGCAGTGCCATGAAGTATATGCACTGCAAGTTGCAAAAAGTATTTGAACTGATGCCTAGAGCTTTAAGATTTGTCAAAAACAAGTAAACAAAATAGGACATATGCAGTATTTGGAACAACAGTGTAAGTATTCACCTTCTTGCGTCCATAAAGCAGCAATTCTCTGAATCTCTCTGTCTCTTTCTCAAGACTGTCAATTGTGGTTATAAGACTATCAGTGAGAAATGAGAGCTGGGCTTCACCAGATTCCTCTTCCACTTGTTCCAAAGCCTCATTAGTGAAATCAATCAAATTTGCCTCATTAGGGGACTTCCCAGGAAGCCACACTGTTTTATGATCTCGGAGCAAAAGTTCGGCCAAGTCTGTTCCCACAACAGTCTACACATGTAGGGAAAAACCAAAAATAAAAAATCTGTTATTTCAACATTGCCTTCATTTTACTTGTCACTTCAACACCACTGTGTGAATATCAGCACCTCTGAGCACCTGAGGCCAAGTGACCAGTTTACCTGTTCCATCAATCTGTGAACTATTCCAAGAGAGGTCACTATATGCATATTACTGTCTTTTACATAAATAACATTTCACGTATAAAATATTTCAGGATAGATAAAAATTCAAGCAGCGAGACATACCCCATTCTGCCTGCACAACAGTACAATAAAGTCCCAAAGCAGACTTGCAGATTCTTTGTCAATTAAATTTTCATTCTTAAAGCACTGTGTAGCTTTATTTTGTGCAAAATTAATAACATCCACTTTATGGGTGTCATCCCTGAAAAAAAAAACAAGAAAGTTTTTTAACAAGTCAAATGTAAACACTCCGATCATTATTGTGATTAGTAGGAGGAACAAATTTAAAGCTCGTGTATTATTTAAGCAGGTGAAAAGCCACAAATACTTTAAGTCAGTTTAAATCCTGTAATTTGCAGACAATTAAAAGTTCGATGAAGAAATGAATTCTGAATGCACGAAAGTTATTTCTGAAATCTGTAAGAACATACTTAGCAAGAGGACCAGGAAACGCTCTCATCTCTTCTTGCTCTGGAGAATGTTGTAACATAGTCTAAAACACAAATACAAACCATAAGAAATTTTTATAGCTATGAATTTTGCCTTTTAACAATAAAAACCCCAGACCTGATCATAACCCATAGTGTAATCAAGCCTATTGCTCTTAAACAAAATACATACGGTGACTTGCAACCCGCACAAGGATTATAAGTGACAAAACCTACTTTACAGGGAAGTCATTCTGTAGCAAAATATAAAAATCTTCCTCACGTTTCCTCAATCACAGAATAGAATCAGATTCATTTAGGTTGGAAAAGACCTTTTAGATCATCAAGTCCAACCATAAACCTAACACTGCCAAGTCCAATAATTTTCCTGATGCTGTTCAATTCCACTCCCTTCTTGTGATAGTCTACCAATGAATTCCACCCTCATCGTGTAAGCCTGTCCTTCCATATATGTTCCATGGCTTGAGTATTGCATTTCTCTGTAGCGGCACAAGAAGAATGAAAATATACCCATGATATTTAATCCCCAGTCCATCTAGATGACAAGCAGACCGTAGCCCTGCAGAGAACGTACAGGGACGATGTTGTCTCTATGAACAGCAATACATTAGAAACAAACCAACACGACCTAAGCCCTTAGCGAATGTAAGGATTTTACCTGACCAAAATAAGGAGCTGGATGATCTGATCATGACTACATCATCCCACAGAGGAAAAGAATTTTTAAAGTTGCTGTTTTACTTATGATTACAGCCCAAACAGCTAAATACAAAGACACATGTGTTGACATATTAAAAAAAGTCAGGAAACTATAGATCCAAGTTCTCTACTCCTCTTCCAAAAGAAAGGCCTGTATTCCACCACCTCCCTTTTTTCTTTTAAGCTTTACCTCCACACTGTGTATTTCAACCAGAGCTGGCTGTCCTTCTGAAGGCAGGTTTGGCAGCACTTTTATTAAGAAGCCCCCAGGACCAAACCTAGTACAGATATGAGGCACTGAAAATTTCTCAGGCGTTGAGGGCCTTAAAGGTGCTGAAATAGGAAGAAAAGATAAAATAAGAACAAGTAACCTGCCTTGCAACTAAGTAAACTTGCTGATGTATTTATCCAATTCAGTAATCCTGCAGTACTAGTGGAAAAAACCCTGCCATTCAATTTGGCTAAACTTTATAAGCAACAATTAACAAGTTCCATTACACTCCCAAAGATCTTCTGGAGATTTGCACCAAGAATAAAACTAGACTATAGAACTTAAAGTGGATTTTAAAAATCAACTTTTTTTTTCAATGCAGGAGCTTTGATTGTTTTTGTCAGACATATTTCTGTGATCTCTGTACAAATATATGACGCATCTTCAAAGAGCTAATGATACACTTCCACATACTCTGGAAAAGCTTTTCCAGAGTAACAGTGTTTTGTTCCATACTGAAAGGGTAAGAAAAAATTATGGAAAAATCTGAAGTTTAAGTTAAACTTTAATCATTCCCCATGAAGCACAAGCAGTGTAGTTAAAAATCTACCTAAAAAGACATTTACAAATGGAAGTATGCAGTATTTAATAGCAAACACTGTCTAGCTACTACCCAGGTTTCAGCAAGCAAGTTATCCTTACACTCAAAAGGAAACAAAATTTTGTTCACGTGTACATAAACTGTAAAACAGCACTTTTTTTTCCTGTTAACAAGCTCAATGAATGCATGAAAGGCATCTCATACACTCCAAATACTAACAGAAGTGCAAACTACTACTGGCAGACAACCTCACAAGCACAGCGCCTTCCCTCCTCCTTCCCCAATGGTGCCAATACCTTGTTCTACAGCTGACCATCCAGTTTCAGTCGGGTAGCCATAATCTGTAAAAGGCTGTTGTCCATCAAAGTTAGCAGCATATCCGCCATATGGATAATCTGTGTGGAGCGACACTGCCTGCGCAGTAGTTTCATACGTATTAGCCGTTAGATCATGATTACTTCTATACAGCTGGCTCTAAATAGATCATATTAGTAATTGTTAGCAGAGAGCGTGGAGTTACACAAAGCAAGCAATACTGCAAGCATGACTCACGATGGTAAGCATTCCCCCCCAGCTTTGATTCTTTATACTGTTCATAAAGCAGGCTTGCTGCATCACTGCATTTGAGAAAGCTACCCTGCAAGACACCTGCAGCAATAGGCTATAGAAGGTAATTAACGTATCTTAGTGTTCTCCCTCACTGTTCTTACTACTGTTTTATCTGCTCACATCCAAGCATGTTCACTTCGTCACAACAGAATGTCTACGTGCTTGTGTGAAGAACAACATTATGAGTTACAGGTTCAAGTGTTGCTGTATCAGCAACTATGGATCAGAATCAATGTTCACCTCTGCTGTAACACTTCGACAGAAAATCTCAACTGATTAAACCTGATGAATGCCTAAGTGACTTCACGTGCCTAAAGATTAATGCCTGAATGATCTCCAATACTACTTCCAATATTACTAAATTAATTGGAGTTCAGACTGGAAAACCTCCTAAACGTCCAAGAAACATGATGAACCAACACATGCTAATGTGACAAATGCTAAAATGACACATTCCACTAGTAAAGACTGGACCTCAAAAATTACGCAAATATTCTGTGTTTTTCAGGTAGTTGTACTTATGGCATAAGTAGATGAGTAATCAATCAGTTAGATTTGGGGTTTGCTTTTAAAGTCAAAATAGCATCATACAAATATGGAGTTAGTATTTTAACAGATCCCAAGTTCAGGAATAGCATTCATGCTCGTGATGAGAAAAATGACATAACACTGAAAGCCAGGCACATTATCAACTACAGCCAAGCACAGTAAGGGCAAAGTTCTCACAAACAGCAAATGGATTCAGTAGAGGAAATTTTCCATTTCTGTGTGTATGGCAACTTGCACAGCTGAGTGCTGATTTTGGTTAAAGTTCTCTTGACAACTGTGATAAATATTAAGTTCAAAACTATATTACAAAACAGCCTTAGAGAATAAAAGTTTTCAAAATACATATTCCCCGAGCTAAACCCAGAAATATTTCCATATTTCTAGTGTTTCGCCCACCCCTAACATAGAGAAAGACCCAACTCAGCTGAAAGAATACTTGATGTGACCATTTGAAACTCACTTGTTGAGAGCGAGAGCTGAAACTACTCTGGTGACTGTGAACACTGCGGGAGCTCCGGAGACTATGACCAGAATGCTCACTGTGGACACTGCGTCTATCAAAATCATCACCATAAATATCTCTATGGGGTTCAGATTCATCATCAAAACTTCCAGTAAAACGAGGATCATATCTCCAGTTATCTTCGTATCGGTCATGTCTGAAGAGCAAAGAAGCATACAAAGCAAAAATGAACATAGCCACCCCTATCCCTGAGGGAAGTGACTTCACTGCATACCTGTCAAGAAGAAAACTGTACCTAACTTCAGAAGGGTTTTTAGATTATTTCCTAAATTGAGGTTTTTATTACAGTAAACAGACTGACATTTCTTCAAGAAGTTCATCTGGAACATTCAAGATCAAGACCAACATCATACTCAGAGTGTGTCCTAGGAAAACTCACACAATGTTCACCCGATCTGAAAACAAGTCCTACTTCCTTAAATCCTTTTCTTAATGGTGATGTGACAGCTCATCTGTTTTTCCTCAGTGACCTATGTTAAAGCCACAGAAAGGACTAGCAATGTGTATCTATGACATATGTGTAATACTGCATTTTGATAGTCCGTTACAGGATGCATCTGTGTTCCTAGAGAATATTGAGAGGACTTTACTTACAAAGCTGCATGATACCCTGAAATTCCGATGCCTGATAAAACTATCACAACAGTTCATAAATTTTGAAGGTTTTGGGGCAGGTCTTCAGCAAATAGAGTAGTATTTTCGTTAGTGCACAAGCAAAGCCTCAGCCTTTGCCTTAACACTTACTGCCATAACTTAATTTTCTGGTGACACGTTTGACTATGGAGAACTCAGCCCTGAAGAAACCAATACCAGATTCTCCACCTTCACTCAGACATACATACTAGTTCTCTGACCATCATCAGCACCTAGGCCCCGTGCTGCCCTAGATCTGGAAAGAGCGTTGAGAAAACACAGATCAAATGGACAAACCTGTTGCCATATGGATATGCTTCTCTCTTCTGGTAAGGGTTGTGTTCAGCATCATACCAGTACCTCTGATCATAACTTCTAGGATCTCTGTATCTGGGGTCGTAGGCTGATGAGTAACGTTCCCAGCGACTTGGATCTTTGGAAAATAAAGAAATGGTTTAGGTATTGGAAGCTGTTGCCTATAACCTTTTTCTACCCCTTTCTCTTTAATTACACACTGATTTGGTCCTGAAGCATGTAACAAAACCAAAATAAATGTACTTAAAGCTACATAAATATGTCCACTCATTTTTAGTTTAAAAAAACAAAAAACAAAAGCAAGCCACCAACAAAAACACAACTAAAAAAATCAATTTCACACCTTTCAAAGAAACATGGTTATTACAGCTACCTAGATGCTCTTGAAGGGACAGTGTGTACCATCAGACAGATCTTTTCTAACAACTTTAAAACCTGATCATAACATGATAACAACTCAGCAAACATTAACAGAATCTTTGTGATCAGTCTTCAGAGCGTCATACTAAACGTCTCCAGACGTGGACAGATGTTGCTCAAAATCCTCTCAGGCACTATACAAGTAATTATCTTCAAATTACCAACGCCAGTATGTCTCTGTGAGCATTCAGATAATTACGGGCAAAACCAAATTCTAGTCATGAGACAATATCTGTTTACACCCGCCTAAAATTTACTTTAGAAGTCTGCCTGCAGGTTACACACCAAGGATACTCCCCAGCGAATGACAGGCTTGCAACACATTGAAGAAAAATATTCTGTAGACTTAAAATGTTGTGCTTTCACAAATGGAAAGGCAAACTGAAGGCTGGTAGTGAGGAAAAAACTTATTTTATTTTCTATTTACCACTTCTACTGAATAAAAAACATACAGAAAGGATGGAATGGTATTAAGAACTGAATTAGGCCCAAAGATCAGTTTTCAGCAAGTATAACTTTATTCTTGCTGGTTGTGGAAAGGATATCAGTTTTAGTAATACGGAAAAATATAATAGTTCTCTGATCTTAAAGTTCCTCTTACCCATAAATTTTTGTTTAAACCCACAATTTTCTGTAGAAAGAATTCAGAGTCCATTTTGACACCTTACCTCCATAATCATATGAGTTTGGGTAATAGCCTGGATAATAATCACTCCATCCACTTTTTGTATAATAATCTTCAGTATATCCTTGCCTGAAAGAAAGCGCACAGGTATAGAAAGTTATTATTCCTCCTTCAATCTCTTCTGAAGTCAGCAGGAGATATGAAGAACTATATGCCACAACTGATTAGGTAGAGTTTCATATTTAAAATAATGCATTTACAGGAAACCAAGGAATCATAAAATTAAGACTTTACAAACCCATATATCACTAAACTGTTGTGTGCCATAAAAAGCTGACAGCCCTTACTATACAATAATTTAGTGATTTTTGTAAACTGCTTTGGTCATAAGTTTAATTACTTACAGACAATTAATCACAAAAACTACTGCTATAATTAGCAGCCTTTGAACCATCTCAACAGAGAAGTCAGTAACTTAACAAGTAGTGAAATGACTGCTCCCTCACAGTGTTTTGTTATACATCTTATGGTTATGAAAACAGGACTATGGTCTGGAGAAGAGGTCATGAAAATGGGCCAGGACATGAACTAGCACTCTCATAAATAATTCTGAACAGGAGGTTTCAGCCTCCGGGGCTGCCACTGTGGCGTGTGTCACCGGTATTCAACACAGTCAAGAAAAGAAACAAAACCAAAATGCACTACACCTTTCTTTGGGTACCTGGCCAAAGAACTCAATATTGTATCACCTTGTTTGACTTGGAGCTGATGCCAATCTGCGGCTGACAAGCACATGAAATACTAACATTGTAGGGCTAGCACTACCGTAACCCCAATGCTTTATTTTCATTCTGCACTCAGTCTGCTTCTCAGTCTCAGCTCTTCAGTAGATGCAGCAATGTTTTGAGTGTTAGCACATCCTTACATTTAATACTTCAGTGAATAAATGAAATAGCATTGAGATGCAATTGTAACACAGCACGTCACTAGACAACTAATTGCAGGCATCTTCTAGGTTATTACCCTTCTCTTGGATGGACAGTAGCATGCATGGAAGGCTTGTCTTTCATTTGAGCAAATAGAGAGGACTGAATAGAAGAAAATACTCATTTACAGAGCCCGTGTTAGAATACCGATTGTCCAAATGAACAGAACAAGCACAAGAACCTGACTAAAGCCAAGACATGAATGTAAGAGTCGGTGCATATACAAAAGATAATTAGAATATTCTGATGGAAAAAGAAAGATGTGGCCATTATTTGAAAAATCATGAGCCTTTCTTATGTGCTGTTTTTAGGACACCATCCCACAACTTCTGAAAAAAGCTAGAAGGTGAATGTTAGATGAAAACTGTAGTATGTCTACATGTATGTACATTAGTGTGCCTACATATATGTACATAAACATATACGTACATAAACATATGTCTACATATGTACATATACGTGTATGTATATACGCATATGTTTATATCTACACGTGTATATTCTTGTGTGTATACAATCAAACACACGTATGTATACATACACGCACAGGAGGTAAAGATATTTCATGCCAATGTGGAACAATGGGAACTTTCATGCTCCTCTAAAACTGATCATACAACTGATAGTGGAGCTTCAAGGTGGCCAAGCAAGTCAAGTGATGCTCCTCCCTGGAGCGCGTGGGAAGTTTGCTAACACAGCACCTCCCTCTGCAGAGGAGGAGATTTGATCTTATCAGATCAGGTTTATCCACCCAACCAATCTTCTCAGTCTCCTTCAGAAAGATGTTATTCCCCTCCCCAAACAGAGTTTACAAAGCTGCATCATCAATATCGGTGCATTAACGGCAAGTTTCAGACACCCTGTCACATTGACTTTGCCACTCCTAGGCTCTGCTGCCCTGCAGTACCATGCCACAGCCTGCATCCGACTGCGCTGTCATGTCACACATCAGCGCTGACAGAGCTACTTGTAACAGGCTTTGATCTGCCCAATGCTATAGGCATTTCAACCTCTTCCAAAAATAGTACAGAAGAGTACACACCAGAAGTGCTACTAGAGGTTATTATCTCATTACAAGATCTCACAGTGTACTTAGATTCACTTAAGAAGATGACAAAAGTTATCACATGCGGCTACTGCCATTGTTTAGCACTCCTCAAGGCCAATATACACCTCCTATAGTCTTCTGGAGGTGGTAAGCAAAATGTTATGTTTTTAATTTGAAGACTGCTCCATGAGTAAACTACCAATGTCACCAGACAAATACTACAAAGGGTTTCATCATTTCCAGACAGGTAACTGGGGTTCTCTCTTGGAAACCTCCAAACCCACCCCCCAGATAACATTCTGTCATTAATTTGAAGTTCATACAAATCACTGATGCAATAATCATCAGAAAGCAGTAATCCCTGGAAGGTAATTTGCTGCCTTTTGCTTGAGAAATACCAGAAATTTCATTTCTGCTTTTTATTTGGTATTTGCAAGTAGCATCTGAACACATTGCTTCCCTCTCTCAATTTTTTTATTTCATATAATCAGACAGACCACGGCTTTGAAGTTTTCCTAATTCGTGTGCTACCTGCATCAAAATCTGTAGTGAAGTCAGCGGGTGAAACGCACCCACATAGCACCTTTGCTATACGGACCACAGTTTGGGAATTTTGTGGAAAAGCTTATCCACACAGTCAAACTAATCATCAGACAAATTAACCGGACACAGCACCAGGATGTTTTCACTTGATTCACCATCTCTCTCTTCTGAACATCTGAAACACCATATATCTGTAAGCCACATGTACTGCCATGCTTGCAAGGCAAATCCCAGACCAATGTCCAAAAGTACTATTTATCAATGCAACTAGAGGCCACTGCTGAAGTGCTACCCAGAAACTAAACTACTGTTGATTAACAAACCCATGGCCTAGACTGCTCTTTCACAGCACACATGAGAAAGAGCTAACCTCAGCACCGAGTCCATCGCAGTGACTTCCTGCCTGGCAGAAATGTCAACAACCACCCAGAGAACTGAATGAAAGGAGTAGTAAGACTTTAGCAACAGAAAAGACTGCGAAATCGTATCCTTTTCAGACGTGGCATTTGATAGCGTCCATTCCTATGGCAGCACACAGTGAGTCTTTCAACTTCCTCACCACAGCTTATGCTATAAAACTTCAACAGGCACCATTACACTCACTGCTTCAGGGTGTACCAGATCTTTGCTCAATGTAGGAATTGCATACCTAGAAGAAGGCCTGTCAGAGCAGTGACTAGCTCTAGAACTAGGACGTTCAGGCTCAGAATACCGATAGCTCCCAGGCTCCATATAAGCACTGCTGGTGCTATCGTAGTGTCTGTACCGTGGGTCATACTGTCCGTAGCTATCCTCCTAGAAAAGAGATTGACATGTAAGGCAAGAGGCTTCCCACCGCCAAGAATAAACCTTTAAAAACAAACAAATCACCATACACACCACCACTGTGATACCTGAAGAGATGCAGATCAATAGACTACAGTATAGCTTTCGATACTTGTTGTGACAAGTTATATTCAAGTCTATTAATATCGTAAACTTAAAAAAACATTATGTCTGGACTAAAGGCAGTTCAGCTGCTATGCTGGCCACTCTGCTAAACTGTCAGTAATTCGGGCAGCAGATGGGAACCAAATTTGAACACCTGGGCAGCTAAGACAGCTATAACTGCCAATTTTTTCCAAAGAACCAAATAAGCTGCTATCAGCTGTCATCTGTGACCACTGGAATTGGTATTAGCAACTATTTTAAGTTTTTATAAACTTTGTAATCTAAGTTTTGTTACTGCTATCTGGATTTTCCCTACAATTAAATACTTAACACGAATGCTATACTGAATGTCAATCGTGACACAACTGTTTAAACTCGTAATTCAAAGATGAAAATTACGAATACGTACTGAGGGGGAGGAAGGGAAAAATAAAAATTTACCATGTAATAAAGATGAGCTGCTGTTCTGGCGTCTGCAGGAGGATAAGGCGGCGGATATGGAGGCTGGTAAGCATCATACGGATGTCTATAGTAGTAGTAAGGGTTCTGGGGTGGACCAAAGGCATCCTGAGGAGTCTGAGGCAGGGATGGACGCTGCAGGTCTTGTTGCACGTTTGGCATGACTGACTGACTGGTGGTGGTAGAAGGGGCTGTGGAAGCTGGAGCACCCGACGACTGTCCAGATGCTGGTTGCTTATCAGCACTCGTCTGATCGGACCTTGTTGTCAGCTGTGCTGAACTTGCCTCTTGGGGACCCACGGGTTGAGGATGGTTACTCAGCATCTGGTTCTCACGCTGCTGTGATGCCTGCATGGCTTTAGTCCCTGCGGCAATCTGGTAGTTTGAAGGAACTGAGGACTGCCCAGATGATGTTGGTTGCTGCATTTGAGCTGCTTGCATTTGTGGTTGAGCTGGCAATGCTCCCTGTACAGCTCTGTCTGATACAGCCTGATGCTGTACATCTTTTGTCACCTGTTGATAGAAATGTTGTTTGTCATGCATCTCAGGACCCACCTGACCAGCACTACCAGCTGACTGTTGAGGATATACTGGACCACCAGAAAGTGACTGATTATGCACCTGTACAGAATTACTTGCACTGCTTTTCTCCAATGTCCGCGATACCGTGAAGTCGAGCACTCCAGCAGCTTCTTCTTTGCTATTTGGATGATTTGCAGAATTATTAGCCTGTACTACAGGATTAACAGGGGGGACTAGCGCACTTGCACTTCCACTGGGGAGATTCATCCCAGGAGAAACGGATGAGTTAGACCCTGGCTTGTTAGCCAATTCAGGAACAAAACCTTCCTTATTAACATTTTTTTGCCCTTCTGGAGCCAAATTAAGCGGAGTTTTCATAAGCAAGTTTGCAGGCTGATTAGAAGCAGTATCAGACGAATTAACAGGGCTTTGTAATACATTACGTTTTAACAGATTAGTATTTGGAAGTGCATTAACTACTAGAGATCCAACCTGCATCACAGGTAATGGCACATTTTCCCCAGAAATGGTCCCACCGGCATGTGAAGTTTGGGGACCCATTGCAGGCTTGTCGCCAACCCCAGAGTCCTTCATTGGCTGACTGTTTTCATTGCTGCTTAGCTGATTAGATAGAGAAATAGAGAAATTAATTGGCTGAGCCAAGTTATAGCTTTGATTAGGCTGAGCAATCAGGATAGGCTGATTTTGCAAAGACTCTGTAGGTGGAGAAGACAACAAACTTGCATAACCAGAACTTGCCTGAGACTGAAGTGCCTCCTCTTCTCCCATTTTGGGAGGATTCTCAAGATTTTCAGAAGTTATATTTCCATCTTGGGAAAGCTGCACAGCAATAGTCCCTGGTTTACTTGGCTGCTGATTAGACAAGCCTTCTTCTGGTGGCTGAATGACTTCTACAGTTTGTTTGGCAGGTACATACACTGCAGGAGCAGCAGGGGCTAGAAGAACATTTCCCCCAAAATTAGGTAACTCATTATGAGCCCACAGAGTTGTCGCTGGGCTATCGCACTTCTTAACTGCTCCCTGAGCTCTTGTTGAGGACCTCCTCTCAGATACCGATTGTATGTTTTCCACAACAGGTCCAGGGTGCAACATATTTCCAGCTTCACCAGCAGCTGCAAGAGGCAGTGGGTGTACCTGAGGCATGAAAATAGTTTCCAGGTTATCTGGTGGCTGTTCAAGATTGCCTGGGGACGCAGCCGGCACAGCTGTATTTTTCTTGATATTCTTTTGGTTTGAGTGGTTCTCTCTTAATTCAACCACCATCTTTGCTTGGTCAATCTCTGCAGGTTTTATACCAACTCCATGGGACCTCACAGGTTCAAAAGAACTATTTGCACTTGTCTGAAATACTCCTGTAGGCTTAGGAGGACTTGGAGTTGGAGGCTGGGATAGATTACCATGGTAGTTCTTGCCCAGGTTTAGCTCACTTGAATCACCTCCCAAAGGAGAGGAGTCAATCTGTTTGAAGAAGCTAGCAGAAGATTCTTCATCAGGCTTCCCACTTTCTTGCTGAATAAACGTACCGACTTGCTCTTGAGGTCTTGCTGAACTCGAAGCGCTCCTATGGCTAATGTTGCTATAGTTTGAAGATACACTATCTGGTCGGACAGGATGAGGTAATGAATCGGGTGCCTCCAAATTTGGTCCTCCTTCAGCATGGCTCGCAACAGCATTCTTTGGAAGCATCTGGCCTGGAAAGGATCCATATCTGTACAGATCAGGGCCAGCAGCAGGGGATGAAGCACTGATGTTCTGTGGTTCACTTGGCAGCACTTCTTGATTCTGAATGCACTCCAGGTTCTCAACGTTTTCATACTGTGACCCACCATTCCCAGACGCATCACCTATACATGCCTTATCATCACTAACAAACATAGAGTGCTTCTGTGTCTCCTGCTGACTTATGATTTTTGGAAAGTACTGGACATCCATTCCTTTTTGTACCATCTCATTGGCTGAACCTGTACCAATCTGTGCCTGAGAGAGAACATTAGTCGCAAGCCGCTGAGGATGCGTTGGCTGGTGATACAAGGATGCCGAATTTGGCTGACAAGCATCAAACTCCGTTTTCTCAACTATGTAATTTTTTTCAGATGAAAGTATTTCTTCATTTTCTGCCTCATCCCCTTTGAAAAACATGGAGAGTGTTCCTGAATCTTGATCTGTGGGCATACGTCTATTTGATGTTTCAGACGTATCTGGAGACTGGTTTCGGGGGTTATTTTCCTGAGCTGTGGGAATGACAAAACTGAAGTCTTGCAATGGTGGCTGTGGGTAAAACTGTTCCTGGTACGGTTGACTTAACCAAGCGTTAGTCGTTTCTGTGTTCTGCCTAAACACATTTCCAGGCTGGATGCTGTTCATGTGATGACTGCTATTTGCAGAGCCATTTTTCCCATTCTTTTCACAACCAACAGATAAAGGCGCTTGCATGATATTTTGTGGAACACCTTGGTGTACAGGACCCTGCTGTAAATTTGTCTGTGGAGGAGGATGAGAAGTGCTAACAAAAGACTGAGAAATGTTATGAACATCAATCTGAGAAGACGGCTCAGGACAGGGCATAAAATTTCGAACTGGAGACTGCAGGTTACCTTGAACAGGCCTCCACTGAGACACAGGCTGCTGAGGAGGTGGAGGGAAGAGTGCTGTTGCATTGGGACCTGAAGGAACATCATTCTGATCTCTGCTAACATCTTGCCTACCTCCAGGTTTGTTTGACGCAGACACCATTCCAGGATGCACACTGAAAGAATTTTCAACTGCTGCTCCTGTATTATAATGCAATGGTATTGCAGGCCCATGGAGTCCAAGATCTGCATTTGGATGCACTTCTGTAGTACTATTTATAACATAACCTGGGGATGGCGAAGTAATCGGAACATTAGAAAACGTACTGGTATTTATTCCTGGTTGAGATACAGGAGCTGATAAAGACATATGCGGTCCATGAGGATTGTCCCCTGCACATGACGGTGAAGTATGCATAACAGCTGGCTGCGGAAACACCGCTGGAGAAGAACTTTGCATAATCAATGCATTGCCCTTGGATGGATTATCTAAAGGGGAACCCTGTGGAGTTTGTCTGCCAAATGCAAAAGGGTCTGTTACGGGCTGCACTGGGGCAGCCGTTGCATTTGCTCGTTTACTGAGCGAGCTGCTTCTCCAGTACATGTTCCGAGCAATGCCTGCAGGAGGTGGAGCTGCCGCTCCTGCTGGAACAGTCTGCGGAGGTTGCTGCATGATGGCCTTCTAGCAGGGTCGGATGCTAGATGACAAACTAGTAGTGGATGCCGTAGACAGATTCCTTCTTCCACTCTGTTAAGGCAAAACAGATGACAAGTCAGTCTTCTTTCTCACAATACATGCAGCACTTAAGCAATTTTTATTTTAGAAACAAAACTACTCAAAGAACTTGAAGTGGAAAATACCTCTTTCCTCCAGAATGCGTAAGAAATTTACACATAACATTGTATTTCTAAATCCAAGTCCAGTATCAACCAAGTTTAATGCTGGGTGGTAACAATGCACTTTATTTAACAACCGTATTAACAAATAGCTCCAAGTAAGAGTAATTAAACACAGGTCAGTCCTGTATAAATGTTAAAATCTCAGACTGTTAAAGCACCAATGGTATTATCCTGTTACAATTCCCCAAAATTGTTTTAAGCAGAAGTATGCATCATAGACAAGACACAGCATCAGTCAACCTACAAGAGAACCTGCAAGCACTATGGCAAGTTCTATTTAATTATAAAGAGTTGAGAAATTATTATCTAACTCTAATTCTGTTAGAGATGATCTTCAGCTCTGTTGCACTGTTGCTCAGTGTGAATGGACCTTTTTACAGGTAAGATGAGAAGCAAGTATCTCAAGAAAGAATTCATCAGATGTTACTCCCCTCAACAGAACACAGTCCACTTTTGTTTTAATAAAGAAAACATTGGGTAGGTCAGTGGTGTTATTTATTTTGAGAAAAGCAACTGGGTTTTCATCACAAATATTCTCTCTTCTAGATGAAGGCTGCATAATAGTAAAACTGCATTTAAGAATATAAAAGACAATCAACTCCCCCCACGTATTAATTAATCAATGTTCTCACTTTAACAGTAGTGGGACTTTGGCACAGTATCAGAGTTATAGCTGTATTTCAGGGTGGAAAGGACAGGCACAGAAGTATTCCAACTCTGCCTGCAAGAACTCCAATCCAGTTAGGAATTTGGTACACAGGCAGTTCAGTAAACTAAGCAGGAACATGTATTTTTCAATTTTATCACCCCTTAACCACCTGGGGAGGAGGGAAGCTGACAAAACTAGAGTTGTTCTTCAGTACTTGTCCAGTTTGGCTCAGTGAAGCTTTAGCAACGTGTGATAGTCTTGTTTTCTAACAGTACACAATAAATATGGCTTATATCATGTAGAGTGAAGTACCCACGGCAATTGTTTCATACCAGATGCACTTCTATAAAGGGAAGACAGACAAAAGCTGAGCAATTTTTAGTTGGAGTTTTTGGTAGGGGTTTTTTTGGTTGGTCGTTTTTTGTTGTTGTTTTCTTTTTTTTTTTTTAAATGCAGCATCTTGTCAGTAGAGTAATAAAGTGAGAAGCCAGAAAAGTCAGATGTTTGTAGTCAAGCCAAAATTTTAATAGCTATAGAGAAGTTCAAATGCAAAGTGCTTCTGGTTTCTGGTTGATAAAAGATATGTATTAAGTGAACACTGTGTAACTACATGTATTTCATAAAGATTTATAACTAAAAAATTCCAATAAAAAGCATACTGACCGGTACCACAGCATGATCTCTACAGACTTTATCGGACATCAGTACAACTCAGCCTAGGGAAAAATCTCTTCTACTCATCACTGCAGAATCCAACAGTCCTATGTATAATCCAGGTCCCTCTTTCAGAGGGCCTGAAGTACCAGTCAACAGAGACAGAGTCTCTCAATTTCTCCCCCATATCCATACATTTCATAGCCACATCGTAAGTTAAGACTTTCTAAATTTGTTAAAATTTGTGTTTTGTTAAAAATGGGAAAGAAGACCAGAAACTGTCTTCAAGAGAAAAGCATTAAGTAGAAAGCTTCATTAGTTTCATGCATTATTTGCAGTTGTCTTCAACACTCTTTTTAAAAACACAGCTGCCTGTTGAATTCCTATCAAGGAAAACTTACAGAAATGTTCTAGTGCTTTAAAATCTTTCCCCTATTACGATACCGAGGTGAAGGTTTTCCAGCTGGCCATCCTTACTGCCAGCCACGTTACCAGGAAACCCTGCCTAAACACCCACCTCAGTTTCCACATACTTAAGAAACCCAGGGCTGTTCTGGACATCTCCGTTTATTCTTCATCATGTTCCTTACTGTACTAACCTAACTGCAAGAACTCCTCCCTCCCCTCCAAACAAACTGGTGTTTTTATGCAACGTACTGCAAAGTGGGGAGGAAAAAAAAGCCAATTGAAACACCTGCCAAGACGGTTACCTCCTGGAAAGCGCTAACTTCACTGAACAAAATGTTGATATCTACCTAGCGGTTCCGGTTTTAACAGAAAAGTTGTTCCTGAAATACAGTTGAGCACAAAAGACAACCGTTTTTACAACTTAAATACCCACTTCCCAATTTCTAATGTGGACTTCACTCCTTACAGTGTCGTATCAGATGTACACGAAGAAAAAAATCCTAATACCTAACCCTATTTTTGTAACAGCCAGTACCAGCAATTAGCTAATTAAAGTAAGTGTAGAGTTCTACTTTAAAGCACTGGCTTGCCATTCTTATAACAAGATCTCTAATGTTCATTTACATTACAGAAGTTCAATATGAGGGTATCAGATTCCTTACAGAAGGAAAGTTAATATTAACAGACTGCACACAGTAGTAAAAGCATACAAGATTTGAAGAATTAAGTCCAAATAAAAGGAACATGCCCATGTCAGGTAATTTAAACAGAAGATATCAGCTCGGTGATACTGACCCTCCCTGCCCCCAATCCAGTACTAACAGAAACGATGATTTTAAGAAATTTATAAATGAGAAATAACTACGTAAGTTAAGAGTAATCCATCTCCGATTTATCTAGTTTGGAAATTCTTAACTTTCAGCAGGTTTATTAATAGATCATACAGAGCAGCCTGATAAACATTAGTCACCAGAAATAACAATTGCAGAAGGTGTTTCCAGACATGCCAAGAAAACGTTGCCAAAGAAGAAAAAAAAAAAAGATTAAAACCACCCTCTAGACAAAGCCATCAATAAATTTCACCTGAGGACATCTACCGCCATGATTACTTTTAAACTCCTCTGTGAAAATTTATCTGCATGAAGGAATAATTTATTTGGGGGGAATTAATTTAATCCTATCTCCAGAGAACATAAGCTAAATAAACTACTCTTAAACAAGAACAAGTATGCCCACAATGCAGGTTACAGAGTACTTGCATTACTTCTCATGTGTGCCTATATACACACACTTTTGCACACACACATGCATGTGCCAAACAATAAATAACACATTCACATACACAGATTCCTAACAATGAGAACAAAATGCATAAGAGACCCCACTGCAATCCCAAAGGCAAGAGTAGCTGGAAACTGAGATTTGCAGCTTTAAAATCAGTATCTGGAACACTAGTTTTTCAGGTTGGTGTTTTTTTTTCCTATGTAAACAGCTGCACATCTGCACGTGCGTGGATGGTGCTCGGACTGAACACATTCCACATCTTTAGTACTGCTGATAGCTTCCTACCAGCTTTCTCATAAACGGCAACCATAGTTAGAAATGTTATTCAGCGAAAAGAGCTCTTTGGGAATCAACAGCACAGAGCTGAATATGATTCACGGACAGCAGCAGCCTAAAACATTCCCATTTGTTTTGTAAAGGGGGCTGACTACCAGCCCCTCGCCCCAGCAGGTCCTCAACACTTTCAGGCAACTGTAATACTGAGTCAGCACCAGTTGCTACTCCAATAAAGCACAGACCTATGACACTTGACAAGTCGCAAAGGCAACCCTGAGTCGCCAGAAGTATTGTGTCTCGTCAAAGGAAATACATGACAGGGAGCGCCAGGCGATGCCTCTGGCCGCAGGATCGCCTGTTCTCCCCGCCGCCCCCCAGGAGGCACCAGCCGGATCCCCCGCAGCGTGAGCACAGTCCCACCGCGGCACCGGAGGCGGCCCAGGACAACCCAAACCCCGCAGGGAACTCGCCCCGGCTGCGTTTCGCCGCCTCGCCCCTCCTTGCGGCATCACAACCTGCCCCAACCGGGACGGGGGCCGAGCCCGGGGACCGCCACCGGCCCGCCGCCTCCCGGCGCTGCGACAGCCCCCGGCTGCCACCGCCCTGAGGCCCACCCGGGCCCGCCGGCACCGGGCAGCTCCGGCCGCACAGAGGGGACGCCGGGGGCCGCACCTCGGGGCCCTGCGCTCCTCACGCAGCTCCGCCCGGGATCCCCGGCCCTCCGGCTGCCCCCGGCCCCGCCCCGCCGTACCTGGCCGCCCCCCCTCACGGAGGCCCCTCAGCAGCGGGCGCCGCCCCCCCTCACGGCCGCAGCACCGGCCCCCTCCGCCGCCGCCATCTTGGAACATCCGGCTCCGAGTTCCGCCGCCGCTGCCGTCGACGTGTCACGCCGCGTCGCGCGATGACGCCACGGCGCGCGCGGGGCCCGGCGCTGCGCGCGCTTGTTTGTGTTTCTCTGCCGGCCGGCTCCCCCCGCCCTTCCGCCTTCCCTTAAAGGGAAAAGGGGGAAGGCAGAAGTGTCGGAGGGGAAAAAAAAAAACACACCCCCAACCACTAAGGGCGGAAGCGGCCTCGGCAGCGGCCGCCTCGCAGCGCCACGGCGCAGGCGCAGTGCGTGCTCGGGCGGCCGAGCCCGGAGTTGTGGTGGGCGGAGCTAAACCCAGTGGGCGATCGGTCACGAGCGGCGTTCCCCGGGCTCAGGGTTGGGGTCGGTCTTGTTTAATATCTGTATCGAAGGTCAGGACGAGGGGACTGAGCGCGCCCCCAGTAAGTTTGCAGGTGACACCAAACTGGGCGGCAGGGTCGATCTGCTCGAGGGTAGGCAGCTCTGCAGGGGGATCTGGGCAGGCGGGATCCATGGGCCGAGGCCAGTTGTGTGAGGTTCAACAAGGCCAAGTGTCGGGTCCTGCACCTGGGTCACAACAACCCCAGGCAACGCTGCAGGCTTGGGGAGGAGTGGCTGGAAAGCTGCCCGGCGGAGAAGGCCCTGGGGGTGCTGGCTGACAGCCGGCTGGACACGAGCCAGCAGCGTGCCCAGGTGGCCAAGGAGGCCAACGGCATCCTGGCTTGTATCAGCAATGGTGTGGCCAGCAGGAGCAGGGCAGGGATGGTGCCCTGTGCTCGGCACTGGCGAGGCCGCACCTCGAATGCTGTGTTCAGTTTTGGGCCCCTCGGGACAAGAAGGACATGGAGGTGCTGGAGCGTGTCCAGAGAAGGGCAACGGAGCTGGGGAAGGGTCTGGAGCACAAGTGTGATGGGGAGCGGCTGAGGGAGCTGGGGGGGTTTAGCCTGGAGAAGAGGAGGCTGAGGGGAGACCTTATCGCTCTCTGCAACTGCCTGAAGGGAGGATGTACTGAGGTGGGGGTCGGTCTCTTCTCCCAAGTCACAGTGATAGGACAAGAGGAAATGGCCTCAGTCTGCGCCAGGGGAGGTTTAGATTGGATATTAGGGAAAATGTCTTCACTGCAAGAGTGGTCAGGCACTGGACCGGGCTGCCCAGAGAGGTGGTGGAGTCACCATCCCTGGGGGTGTTCAACCAACGTGTAGACGTGGCACTTGGGGACATGGTTTAGGAGGCCTGGGGGGGTTGGGTTGGCGGTAGGGCTTGCTGATCCCAGAGGTCTTTTCCAACCTCAGTGACTGCATGATTCCATGACTCGGGAGCCGCCGGGTCGAGTCGCGGCCGTGGGCACGGCCGATCCCTGCGCCTCCCTGGGCCGGTGTGACACCTCCGTCTGTCCGTCCGTCCGGCGGGGCCGCGGGTGTGCCGAGGGGGCCCTTGTCCCCGAGGGGGGCCGGTCCCCTCAGGCAGCCGCCGGGCACAGCGGGGCCCGGCCCGGCGCCCCCCGGGGCTCCCGAGCCCCCCGGTTTAGCGGGGCGGCTGCAGTGGCGAAGGCGGCCGCCAGGGCGGGACAAAGGACCGCCGGGCCGGGCCCGGCCTGAGCCGTGACTGCCGGGGCGGGACACGGGGAGCAGGGCGGCTCGGGGGGCTGCCGCGGGTCCCTGAAGCTGAGAACGAGAAAAACTGGCGTGTTTTGTCTTGAGGAAGAGGCAAATGCAAGAAAATGTTACTTGCTGCAAAGCGAGGTCCCTGCCCCGCAGGTCCGTGGGGGTTTAATCGTGCAAAGGGGCGTTAATCGTGCAAAGGGACGCTAATTGTGCAAACACTTGGAAGGCTGGCATGCAAGTGTCCAAAAGCTGCAGCGTAGCAGATGCCTGGGTTCAGCGCTGCTGCACACAGCCATCCCCGGGATGCGTTACCTTCAAGCCTTATAAAAGCACTTACCCAGAGAAAGCATATGTTTGCTTGGGGTCTTTTTTCAGACAAGACGGTAGCATGGTATCAAACAGTTACGTGCAAGTCTAAAGATTTTACTCCACTCCGCATCCTAGCTCTGCGTGGAGGGTCTATTTCATGCAAACACAAAGCTTTTAAGGGGGGAGAGTCCCCATTCAAACGTGTCCCCTTTACAGGCTGTGGCCACTGTGCCCATATCGTCGCACTCTGCACCCAACAACAAGCCTTGGAGGGGAAAATACAAACGACCTAAACAAACATCTTAATCAAGGGTCATTATCAGCGCAAGAGCGGTTTCTGCACGCTCGATCATTAAAGCAGGGTAATATCCTCAAAGCCCAGTGCAAGCAAGGGAAGCAGCACTTTGATGCTGGTGTGGGAACCAGAGGCAGCGCTGTGATTTTTTTTTTAAAGTGCTTTTCACCTCCCTCTTCTGTAGGAACATTCTTATAAACCAACTTGTCAAATACAAGTTCCTTACACAGGCGTGAATTGCAGACAAAGCCCTGGTCCTCCCTTGATATTCCCCCAACAGGTGTAGTCTGAGGAAACATGATCTTAATTAGCCTGACTGGCTTTTTAAAAATACATATGTATTCTGTAAATACCGTCAACAGCTTACATCTGTATCTATAGCTATATATTTACGTTACATTCCTAACCCTCTCCTTGTACTCCTATACGCACACATACACAATGCAAACGCTAATGATGAGCTCTCACCTTTGCTGTTCTCCTGATGAGTATGTGATTATAAAGAATTGTCACATTAAGGCATTCAATCCCTTTTTACCCTGAAGCTTTCTAACTGATTTGCTGTACTCAGCAAATGCAGCCAGTTCGGGACTTGAGAGTGGGAAGAGGACAGCCTGTGTCCTTCTCTCCTGCTTCATCGGCTTGCTTGGGGTACAACACAAATGCTACTGGCCTTTTCCCATTAAATTCTGATAATTTATTCAGCCTTCAGGTTGCAGGCAACCAGAAACACAGCCCTGCCCCAGGAGTTCGCTATTGAAAGGATCATTCTCTGAGTTTAGAAACGGGGAAAACGGCTAAAGGAGAGTTTTTCTTACGAGTGTGGATATTCTGTACCAGGTTAGCCAACTCGGACAAGCTGAGCTTCATTTATTTAGTCATTTAGTTGCTGTGATTATTCAAACTACCCCACACATTAACCCGTATGTAATTCGAGAGAGGCTACACCTTAGCTGAATTTGGCTCCTTTTGTACATTCTTAAGGGGGTGATTTGAGCTGCAGTAACAATTCGGCAATCAGGGTTCAAGCAGCTGTTAGCAACTTTCTGAGCAAACACCAATAGCCCGGAGGTAAAAGCAATACAGAGTAGCAATTTCTAAATGTCCCATCTAATTGAGCAGGAATAATGAAAACAAAGAATAAAAAACCCCAAGCCCTCCAGCATGTAAACAAATCGTTCAGAGGCACCCATTCCTCATAGCATCAACATACTTGCCATCAGAATAGCTCGGCGCTAATCTTGTTTTACGCAAACACTTCTGAACCCTTCCCTTGGCATGGGATATAATTTTAGCGCTTCTCAGCCTTTTTCACCTGGAATGCTAAAACAACTGTGCTTGCCGTGACCCAGTCATTCCTCGGCATCTTCTATTGACATGAGACCTTGAAATTCAGCTCCTCGCACCTTTACCAACATGAAGTAAAGATGAGCTTGTGATTAACAACGTGGGTTGGTGGGAGCGGACTGGGGGAAAACAAATCCTTC
Source organism: Morus bassanus (assembly GCA_031468815.1). Taxonomy (NCBI): domain Eukaryota; kingdom Metazoa; phylum Chordata; class Aves; order Suliformes; family Sulidae; genus Morus; species Morus bassanus. Next base: position 3,689,412 of record CM062586.1, read on the forward strand.
TGGACAGAGAGTTGGTGGGAAAGCCCTAATTGGGGAGGGAGCGTTTGAAACTGGGGCCATTTCTCTTGTTTCTCATTTTACTTTGCCTCGATCCCAGCTGGATCTCTGTGACCTGCCCCACGATCATCTCCTGTACCCACTCAGGAAAGCAGGAATGAGGGACTGGCAGGAGTTTGTGGGTCACCAGGCGCCTTCGTAAATCTAAGAGTCCTTGGGGGCTAAACGCTTAAAAACTAAACCGTGTATCCTTACTCCTCTACTGCTTAGAAAACATTTTCTGACTTCTAGTTTGAATTACCTTGTGGCCAATCTATTAGTGTCTATTCAGACCTTTCTGTTTTGCCTCTTTCCCTGCCATTTAGCCCCCTCTTTCCTCTTTCTGTCCCTCTGACCCATCCTCATGGAAAATGATGTGCTCTGCAGCCCCTCATGTCTTAAATGCGCCACATGTGTTTCGTTGCCTCTTGCAACGTCACGTTGTTTTGCACATCCTTGTAACGCCTTTTTTGTTAATCCGTTCCAGGCCAAATTCCCGCCTTGACCATGAGTGACCGGAGTGTTGCACACTAGACCAGATAGGAGAGAGTCTTACTAATGCCTCAGATTGGTGTGAGCATCTCCCAGTCTCACTGGCATGCCGTGCTTGCAGCCAGCCATGGGCACAAGCGCTGGGACGTGTACATGTGGGAGAAGCCTGGAAGGATGTGCTGCGTGGGAACACGGCTAGATGTTCCCAGATGTGATTCATGGACAGCACATGTGCGAGTCGCAGTGAAGGCAGACACACTTCATCTAGCGTATCCCAGATGGGATGCAGCAAGACACAACTGGGGGGAAGAGCACGTCTCAGGAAGCCCATCTCCAGGGTGTCCCTTGGGGTAATGAGATCCTCACTGGTGAACCACATTTTGCAGGGCGAAGAGGGATCTGTCCTCACTTAAAACACCCCTTTCCACGGAGTTTGCAGGGAGTGCACACTGGCACATCGCCTCCCTGACCTCTGAAGGCAAAGTGTTTCACTGCTCCTGGGTGGCACGTAAAACACCACTGCTGCAGCACCAGCTTCTGACCAGTTGTACAGCAAATGCCTGGCAGCCCCGAATCTGTCTGGGGCTGGATACGGGCTACATGTACACACATGCCCACTCCCTCCCCAGCCACGGAGTGGAAAATACCAGCATTCCAGGAGGTACCAAGGCTTATCTGATTTGGGAGGAGGTCCACAGCTCGGCTATTTATATCCAGTTATTTGGGGACTTTGCAGCTGCATTTGGACTATAGAGTCCCTGTGGGGAAGAGAAAGAATTAAATTAAATTAAATTGCCTTAAACATCTTGAGTGCAGCAAGGACAGCAAAGGTTTCTGTATGGTGTCTGTGTCTGGGGTGGCATTAGTGAAACTTTCCCTTGGGTGCTGCTGGCCCTTGGCGGCGTCATCACATGGCTTCCCAGTTCCTATCTGTGTGAGCCACCACATCTGAGAGCCCAGACATATGCTCAGCGCTGTGTGTGAAGTAGGAAGCACTATACATAACTCTTAACACCACGCATAGAGGGCTCTGTTTCCATAGGCACTATGTAATTAAAAGCACATGGCCATTTTTTTACCCTCAGCCATCACATCAGCCGGAGAATGCTCCTAAAAAACTGATCAGAAAGCAAAGTTTTAAAGTGACAGAATACAGTACTTTGAACAGGCGTGAGTGACATTCTTTAAAACAACTTTTCAGTGTTTCTGCTTTTAGATCCTGACCTAACGGCAGAGGCCTGAGAAGACATCAGAGCAACCACGGCACAGGTAAAGGGCTACCTGGGCAGAGCCCCTCCTGCCTTGCTCAAACCAGACGTCTCAAGTTGGTGAGAGTTTTGCACAAGTTAAGGACAAAGTTTCATTGTCCAAAGCCCTGCTCTGAGCTTTAACACAGAGAACAAGGCGTTAGGAAAGTACCGGTACTTTGTGCCGAGAGGCAGCCCTGCAGTATTGAAAGACAGCGGGTATCAAGCCCAGATTTCAACCAATCCGTAACAAAAACACTAAGTTCCAGTTTTAGTAAAATCTAGATGCCCAGAAGCATCATTTATTGCAAATCAGTTAACCAAAAAAAATACATCATTTTTGCAAACTACAACTTTGCATGTAGATAACTTTATTACAGAAGATATCTTTTCTTAATCTACACTCTAGTTTATAAAACATAGGAAAATTCAACACCACGTGATGTTTTTAATCACTCATATTAGGCATGTCACAATAAAAATGGTCTGAAATGTTAACTAAGATGAGTGCTCAGCAAGGTGCTGTGCCTTAAGAAATATCCATTTTATTTGGTGTTCTAATAAAAAGGAATGAGGAAAAGAAACCCTTTTCTTAGGTTTTCTTGATTAGCTGCTCTCTATTTGCCTGTCCCATACACGTATCTAGGCTTAGGGTGTCTGCTTGCCTTTGCACCGGAGTGAGTGATATTCCAACACCTCTATAAGGTGATATATTTATGATATATTTAAGACTTGCTCATTTAGATTTTTGAAACAAAATCCACCTTTTAAAAAAAAACATATTTACAAACATTAAATCTGCCACAGGCTTATACTATATTTTACATGATACACAGAAAGAGTGTACATCAATATAAAAAAAGATGCATCACTCCAGACTAACAAGAACAAAATGTTAACGCTTCACAGCGCGGACTCGGCTGTGCTGTCCTTCGCCCTCCTGTTCAGCCAGTCCAGCATCCCACCGAAACCGGCAGCGCTTTCCACTGAGCACCCAGCAATCGCGCTGCCAGAGGAGCTGGATACGGGCGAGCACTTGGTGGTGGCAGTGTTATAATGCTTTGTAATCTCACTCAGGTTGTCTGCATTAATAGACACGCCTTCTTTAAAATAGGCAGGCCATCCTTAAAATAAGGATGTGGTTTACAAGTTTATATTGGCATTTATTTCTTAAACAGTTACTCAAATGCAAACATGAAAACAAAAAACAGTAAAGATATTCAAAGTAAAATTAAGTCTTTTTTGTGTATAAACTCCACAGTTATGGGTTTGGTATATACTCCATAGTTATGGGCTTGCTCTCTTAAAAGTTTGGCAAATACAATTCTTTTTGGTGGGGGACAGTATTCATGTTTTGTAGGGTTTTTTTTTTTTTTTAGCTTAGAACCTGTTCTTACAGGTCTATAATCCTGATTTTTTTTTTCACCATAAAAATCATTTAAATATATATATTTGTATATATATATAAAAACAAGAGAGAACAAAAATTTCTATTATCAAGGCAAATGTACAACTATATAATACTGAAATTTAAACAAAGAATCTTAACTGGTACCATAAAATGTCCTCTCAGATATAATAGCAAAGGAAACATTTTAAAGTACATTTCAAAAATCTGTCCATACTTAATTTTTTTTCCCCCTAAGGAGTGGTCTTTTTAGTCAATTTTTCCTTCCTATTTTCTTTCTCACCTCTTTCTGAGTTGAAAGAGAAAAAAATAAATTAATGGCATTTCAGAATCACAAATTGCTGCTTATAGCTTTACATAAACACTTCCTCTCAAATCAAACACAATGAACCCCCCAAACAAAAGAGAATGTCCTATAAAAACCTAATTTTTTAATTTCTTGAAACACAACTGGTGTCCCACATTGAGTTCTTAACAATAGAACATATAAATAAAAAGGCAGTGTTTTCATGTAAAATAAAAAGTACATAAATAAATACTAAAAAAAGGAATTAATTCGTCTTTTTATTTTTTTTAATAAAAACATATTTAAAAAGGATCCTTTAATAAAAGCATCCAATGTCCCTTTAAAAAAAGATCTCCCTCAACCTTCTAACTCCCACTGAGCGCCAGCGTCTCTGAAACACCGTCTTTTACTTGAAGGCTTCAGGGATGTGTCCCATCTGTGACTGCATACTCGTGGGAGGGCTGGAAATGCCCTCGGACCAGTCGGACACGTTGGAGTGAGGAGACGAGCTGGACCACTGGTCCGGTGACTCCGGAGACGGCGTTAGGAAAGGGTGGTCGGGCACCTGGAGCTGGTGGCTGGGGGTGTTGTCCAAGGGGGAGGAATAACTGTGCTGGGAAGGTGGAGTTAGAAACTGCGTGGTGGTCATGGGCTGGGCGAGGGAGGATGGCAGAGACGTGGGCAGCATCTGGGAATCTTGAGGCAGGATGGTGTGGACTGCCATGGTACTGCTGCTTGCCGGCTGCATGTCGGGTTGGCTCAGCTCGCTACCAAGGAAATTTTGGCTGATGTGGCCGCTCGCATTGGAGCTGGGGTTGTGATGCTGCTGCGGCTGCTGCTGCTGTGGCTGCTGCTGGGGTTGCTGCGGCTGCTGCTGTGGCTGCATGTTTTGCTGCTGGAGCTGTTGCTGCTGCATCTGCTGTAGCTGCTGGCTCTGCATCAGATGAGGCTGGGAAGCCAGCCGGGTGTTGGGCATGGCCTGGTAGCTCATCATCTGTGACAAGCTTGTGGTGGGCAAGCCGTTGTGCAGGGAAGTCATCATGCCGTGTTGAAGGTTTTGCGTCTGCTGATGCGCCCCTGGTTGCATGTTGCCTCTCATCGGGTTGTACTGATTCTGGACCATGCCGTTCTGCAGCCTGGTGAGCCAGTCACACTGCCCGTTCAGACCGGCCGCCCCGCCGACAGAGAAATTCATCGGGGTGTTGCTCATCACCGTGCTGGGGCTGGAGACGGGGAGGTGAGAGAGACGCGGCGGCACTGAATCGAAGGCCATCCTGCTGGAGTTTCCCATGGCTATATCCTGCTTCCCTGCCATGTTGAGATGATTGATGCTGATGTGGGCATCAGGCATGCCTGGCAGATGATTCAGAGGCATGGAAGGGGACTGCTGAAATGGAGAGGTCATCAGCGGAGGAGAGGCAACATCCGACAGGTACCCATGGGGTGACTCCAGGGAGTCCACTGGAGACAACACACTGGAGTTGTCAAGCAGACATCCTTTTCCATCTTGTGATTTTTTCCTCCTGGCTTTGAGGTCTTTGGCATCCTTGCCGTTGCAGCTCAGGCCCTTGGTACTCGGCTTCCTGGCCTTCTTGCCCTGGACGGCAGGTTTCAGGTTGCCGATGTAGCCGCTGGGAGAGCAGAGCGGTGGGGACAGCGTGGGTGCCCCCAGCGGGCCGTTGTGCAGTGGTGGGCTCCGCACCAGATTGTACTCGTCCAGCAGCCTCACAATGTCGTGGTGCATCCGCTCCTGGGCGATGTCCCGTGGGAGACGGTCCATGTGGTCCGTGATGTCACGGTTGGCAAAATGGTCCAGCAGGACCTTGGCAGTTTCATAGCTCCCTTCTCTGGCTGCGAGGAAGAGTGGGGTCTCCTCCTAGAAACCCAGCAAAGATGGTTAGGTTTAAGTTCACAGATTCTCCTGGCTAACACTCCCCTGAGCTCCATGCCCAACACCATGCAGTTGGGTGGCAGAGACAGTAATCATGTCTCCTCTGGTGAGGTTTTGCTGCTGCTTGTTCCTACCCTGCTGAGCCACGTCCTTATACTCATATCAGACCAAGAACCCTACGAGTGACCCAGAACATGCGAGATGGCCACACTGACACTGTACCATACTGCTCACCAAGCACTGCACGGCCCTTCAACATCACCTGTAGGACCAAATCCCACAATGCTTTTCTGAGCTAAATCCAACAGCTTCATTCACAGCAGAACAATCGCATTAGAGTTTCAGTGCCAGCGTTTTATTTTAGGCAAAAATTACCCTTTAACAGACTCCCCAGATGGGTCTTTCCTTGCCTCCGTCAGCCCAGGAGAACCCTACCTTATTGTTCTGCATATCCTTATTGGCTCCGTTCTTCAGGAGGACTACTGCGGCTTCAACGTTATTCACAGCAGCTGCCCAGTGCAGTGCCGACTTGCCTACAGAGGAAGACCACGACATACAACATGCATCAGGGAGTGGTAAGAGTAACAGCAAGCAGCCCTTTCCTTCCACCTCTGAGGGAGCCCGTGTTTTAGTTGCCTGCAGTACCTAGATCATCCACGGCGTTGACATCTGCATGGCAGTTGATGAGATCGTCCAGCATGCCCTCCACAGCCAAGCGAGCGGCCAAGATCAGAGGAGTGGTCCCGTCGTGCATTCGGGCATCGAGATCGGTTGCCCTGTTCCTAATCAGGATCTGCCACAAGGGTCAAAGCGCAGGAAGCAACCGTTAGGAGAGACAGACAGCAGACGCTCCAGGTACACCAGGTCTCAGGACCTGCAACCCCCTTTCCAGAGGCTGGTCCCTCCAGTCCCCACTCCCAGTCTAGGGGTGCACAATCCAAGGGCAGCTACAGGGTTGCTGTGCCCTGCCCTGAGACAACAGGGCTTGCTCCAGTTTTCAAGACTTTCACCCCGCACCTTGCCAGGACAAGCCGGAGACCCTGCGATAAGCTCAGTCGCGTCTCATGACTACATGACTCAACATGTAGCACTAGTACTTCCCCCAGAAAACCCTGAGACTGGTGGCACAATGATCAATTACCTGGAAGACTCCTTGAGCATCGGCAGAGACGGCGGCATGGAGGGGCGTCCTGCCCATGTTATCTTGGATGTTTGCATCGGCACTAGCTTCCAGCAGGCGCTTGGCAGCGTCGGAGCGGGAGTACCTGGCAGCCAGGTGAAGCGCCGTCTCGCCGGTGCGGTCAGTCTGGTTGTGTAAGCTGGCGCCTTGGTAGATGAAATCCGAAATGACAGCGGGAGCATCGTCTTCCTCTTCGCTATTGCCGGTCTCCAGCCCTCCTCCGCTGCATGAGGCGATCATGAGTGGGGTGAAGCCATCTGAAAAGCACAGGGGAACTCGGTGAAAAAAGGCTTTTTACCCTTCTGTAATGCAGGCGGCTCAGCAAGATGCTCTGTCTGTGATAAATGCGTATTCTCGTGGGTGCATCAAGACTGAGTTCCTGACTGGTTCTAAACATCAAACACAAATATCCTTCCTCTGATATGGATCTGAAATTCCTTAGTGGTATCTCACCACTCACTGCTTTTCCTATTTCATCTGCTAGCTTGCACACCAACATGTTAAGTGCAATTTATAAGGAAGGTTGCTCAAAGCAAACTTGAGTACGGTACAGCGCAGCCTTAAATAATTTTATTATTTCAGAGGACAATTTCACAGATGTGGAGAAGACCAAATGTTTGTAATAATTTAAAAGGCTATTAACTATTAATATAGTTAAAAACCTGAAAAGAAGATTGTGAAATGTGCAGTTTGGTGGGAGGAGAGGAATCCAGGAGTGGCGGAGAGATAAGCTGGATGATTTAATAGGCACTTCTGTATTCTCTAATTTCCATCTCAGTGATTAAACAAAAGAGATCTCATGGAAAGCAAAATGTTACAGGGTCTATCTCTAAATCATGTACAACAGCAACCTTGTGATGCAGAAAGGCTAGCAGTGACTCGTACTGGAAATGGAGACAGGTAGGGCTGTCTGGGACTGCTCAGCTGCAAGGGGTAAGGGAGGGTTTTAGATTAGCTGACGAGCAGCACAGAAGTGAATGGAGTCCACCTTACCGGGACCTCTGACGTTGACATCCATACAGTCTGCATCGATTTCCCCCTGCGGTGGAGTAGGCGCCATGGAGGATATGCGCAGGTCAGCGGCATCCAGGTGCTGCTGGGTCCACTGCCTGTGATCCGTCTGATCGTCCGTGTCAGGCAGCATCGCCTGCTCCTCGAACTGAGAAGTGACAGCGGGAAATGAGCACCGAGGAAAGCACACAAGTCAGGGTGAGAGGAGGGGGCTGAGCTCTAGCATGGGAAGATCTGCAAGTCTCAAAGGTGAGTTTGTCACGCGCAGGTTTGCAAAAGAGCTCGCAGCAGCGATGCACAGCGCAGACTGGGCCCCCAAGGGTCCCTCTGTTCTGCTGCTTTCCGCAGCGCTCTGCTCCTTCCGTGACAAAACCCAGCGAGTGACTCCTTGCAGCACAGAAAGGGAACGTGGCAGTGAGCTTACCCTGAACTTCTTGGTGTCCAAGGTCTCCTCATCACCCCACTCATTTTGGTTGTCATCCATCAGTGTGCCATCTGAAGCATTTTTGAGCGGTCTTTAAAAATAAAACCGTAGAAAAAAAATTAACTCCTCTGCAGGAACTAGTCTGTGATGGACTGCATCTATCTACATACACAAATTGAAAGAAGAATCACCAAGGCAATTTCCAGGAGGTTCCCCTCAGGTTGCCTTTCATTTTTTACCGAGTGCAAACAGACCACAAAACATTTAAAAACCTCCTCCAGATGGGAACAGTTTTCCCCATGCAGAACTTTAAGAAACCTGATTTTTCTCCTCCCCACTACACCAACATGATGCACTAGAGAACAAAACTGCGATGGGTTCTTTCAGAAGAGCCCCGAGCAGCCCGGCTGCACTGTTTAATGGGTTAGCAAGCAAATTACTCACTTCAGTCCAACAGAATCCTCCCCAAGTGGTTCTCGTCGCTTCTTCTTGCTCGACTCTGTCACTTTGAAGCCTTCTGGGAACCAAAGCTGCCCATGCTCCCTGCGCCGCTTACGAGACACCAGTACTCCCACTCCAATGAAAGCAAGCAAGACCAGCAAAGGCACCACCACGTACATAGGATACAGCTGCGAGTTATTCGTGGGCTCAGCTGTTTCACCTACAAAACAGTGGGGCACAAAGAGATGCTGAGACATTAAGCTGTATAGCAAACCAGTGACAGAGTGGAAATGAAGGAAAATTAGTTAATAGAGGTACCTAAGTCTGATCTAAATCAGCCCCCCCAAAATAAGGTCATTTTATACGCTATTAATCAGAATTGCAAACTATCGGCAAATTCTCGGCTGCACAAGCCAGCCTGCATCAGGAGACAGCTTCACTTTTTTCTCCTTTAAGGAAAAGGATTAGTGAACTTCAAATCATTGCGCTTGCATTGAGCTGTTAAGACAAAAGGATTTAGGGGGGATTTTCAAGATACAAACTTCAACTCCTTGCATGTCACTGATTGATTGGAGCTGGTTGGGTTTTCTTTTTCTTTTCCTTTTTTTTTTTTTAATAACTTTTATAGTGATAATGATTTTGAAATAAACATGGAATAAGCAAAAATAGTGAACTGCTTTTGCAATTTTTTTAAGAACAGACTTAAAGACACACACAAAAAAGATGCAAGATTATTAAAACCAGACTGTGCTCAAATGCAGCCAGCTGACAGATAACTAAACATGCATAAGGCTGGAAAGTTTCGGCTGTCTCTCCTCCCCAGCCGACCAGCCATACTTACTTTTAACGGCTTCTATTTTGTAGGGTATGTTCAGGTTGCCAAGGGAGGCCAAGGCACCCAGGAATGCCGCCACATCGGTTGCACTCTGGAAGCACTGGGAAGACGACTGGATGCACTGGCGGTTATCAATTTCCAAGTAGACGATGGATCTGTGTGAGAGAAGAGTCAATGAGAAACACGGAACAATGACCACACTGAGAAGAACGACGAGCCCTGTCTCCCTTCCCTCCTTAACCCCCCATCAGTGGGAATCAGAAGATGGGAACCCATCTCCTTGCTTCCCTGTGGCCCAAGCCCTGCAGCTCACACTCATGGTGTATTGGATTTGCTTCAATGAATACTGTGAAATCTAACTCCTTATCTACAGGAATGGAAGGGAGTCTCTGCTTCACAATGTTTTAAAATTACCCAGACACCACAGTATCTTAAATAATGCTGTTTGGGAGCCTTCAGATCTTTTCGCATCAGTTTCACTGCTCTAACTCCTTTGCTTTCGGTGGCTTTTGATTGAGCCCACAGAGAGGGAGAAGGTTAGATCTCTGTGTTTACACCAAAGATCTCCAAACACAGTTTGCAGTAATTGAGTTTTACAACAAAGCTCTAGAAAGCATTTCCCAGGGAGAAACTGAGGCTTAACTTAATGACTTCCTGAAGTCAGACAGTCGGTCAGGCCAACCTCTGCTTCCAGGTCCCACCCAGCCCAGCCCCGGCTCCCAACAATACGCAGGACTCCTTCAATCGTGAGAGTCGGTGCAGCATTGTATCAGGGATTCCTGAGCGATCACTCGCTTTTCCCACATGAGAGCAAAATCCGGTTTCTATTCACACAGAAAGCAATGTCTAAATACAATTATCTGGCCTACATCCTTCCCTTTATAGTGTGTTACTATTATCAACACAGAAAACAAATGCTGCTCCGTGAAAAAGGAACCCATTGGTACCCCTTACCCTCTGATGTCCATCTGATCGAGCTCTCTCTTCTGCCTTCTGCCAGCCCTGGAGTAGAGGCTGCTCTTTACTTTGTTGATGACAGCACTAGACATATCTGACCAGTCCTCTGTTGACCTTTTGATGTAATGCTTTTTCAGCTCCTCCTCATTGCCATAGTATGGAAAGATCATATACTCTCCCTTGGGGTCCTTCTTGAAGACCACGTTGGTGTGCAGCACACGGCTCAGCTCCCGCAGGAAGTTGAAAGAGTTGTTCTTCAGGTTCTCAGGAGTGATCAGGACCACCACCACCAGCGTGCCATCCGCAAGCTTCTCTGGCATGTTGTTTGCACAGTCCAGACCATCCCATTCGCACTCAAAATTATTGCAGCCCTGGTCACAGTGACCATCTGAGAAGTGATCTTTGCAGTACTGATCATACAGAGGGCTAGGCAGGAGAAAAAGAAAGGCAGAAGAATGAATTAGCAGATAGGTAATATGCACAGTAGTTGGTCTGAGAAAATAAGCGGCAGTCCACAAGGACCTCTCTTTTGTATAAATATTCTTCATCCTGATAGACATTAAGCCAGTTTACACAGAAGGCAACTGTTTCATGCACCGCTGTGAAGCATTCACCTCTGCAGGTAAAAGACAGCAGCTGTTAAATTATAAGTTGCAATTGAGATGCCAGAAAAAGGGAGAAATTACTGTGACTCAGAGAAGACACGGGGACACAGAATAGTTGCTCCGACCAGAGTTTGTCCAGGAATCTGGGATTAAGTTCCTCCTGTTCCCAAAGACAATGTTAGGTAAATGCCTGGATGTTAACATCATCATGTTTTCTGGCTGCTCTTCCATCTGGGGTCTCCCTACACCGAAACTCACTGTGTTACTACTGTGAGTTGGAGAATTCACTTCTGTGGCGTGAAACAGGCAAGGACCGGGAAGCCACCTGGAATGAGCCAAACCCAGAGAGCTTCCAAGTGCATATAGACTCAGTAAGACCACAGGGAAGTGCAGTTGCTTGAGTTGCAGCCCCACAGGCAGCAGAACAGAATGTAGAGAGTGAACAACACATCTGCACTTAGGAGCTTTAGCAGATGCAACCAGAAAATACCCCCAGACAATCAGCACAGAGGTCATGGCTTTAAAACAAGAGGGTCAATGAGCAAGTCACTTACTTGCACTGCCCTTCATATTTCTGGCAGTCAAATCCATCATACAGGCAGCCAGCATTATTGCACTGAGAGTCACACTTGCCATCGTTGAAGTACTTCCAGCACTGCAGTGACTGGGAGCAGTTCTTCCAGGGGTCATTGAAATTGAGGGAGCAGTCACCCCCATCCCAGCCGCAGGCATGGTTGTTGCATTTCCCATCGCAGATCTTGTTGCCGGCATACCCCGCACAAACCGCAATCTCGCACTTCTCCTCAATTTTGGGTGGGATGATATCCTGCCCGATCCCACCTTGGAAATCAAAGTCGAGGATGTGGCAGTTGAGGCCGTTGAAGTTGGCAGGGCAGTGGCACTGGTAGTAGGGGGAGGCATCGCTGAAAAACTCGCAGGTGCCCCCATTGTAGCAGGGGTTGGATGTGCAGGGGCTGCTGGCCGGGTACTGGCACTCGGGACCCGTGAAGGCCGGCGTGCACATGCACTTGGAGCTCTTGTGGATGGAGATGCAGGTGCCACCATTCAGGCAGTGCAGGTTCCCACAGGTGCGGGAGTCGTTCTCGCAGGTGGCACCCACGAATCCCTGGGAAGGTGACAGCAAGGAGGGAGTCAGAATCACCAATGCTGTTCTAATGAGCAGCGTAACACAGGTGCGTGTTCTGGGAAACTCGGCACAAGCCCAGTGAATCAGGGCACGGCTCTAGAGCGTCCTCTGGAACTAGTGATGGGCAAGAATAATCTAGAATGTAAACCCCGTTAAAGCACCCCCCTCAAAATGAAGGGAACTCTTCTCTATAGCTGCCTGCTCCACCTTTACATGGTGCAAATAACGGTCAACCAGGCAAGAGTCTGTCCTACAGAGCTGTGCATCGCACCTGCAGGACTGAGCCATCTCCTTCTCCCTGACCCTAACCCAGTCTCCTTGCAAGTGAGGAGGGTATGTGTGTATGGATACACCTCCCTCCAGCAAGCACTCACAGCAAAGCATCTTTCTCTCCACGCTTACCCAGCTACACCAGCTGGGGAAGCCTCAGTGGCTAAACTGGCCCCTTGACTGCCCCTCTGTGCAAGGGGCTGACTTGCAGGGCCCGTGCAACATCCCACACTCAGAGCCGGAGAGGAGCAGGTACCTACCGGGGGGCATTTGCAGATGAAGCCACGGCCGGTGTTGCTGGCAACCGCGCACGTTCCACCGTTCCTGCAGGGTTTGCCTTTACAGCCATCCACCACAGTGTCGCAGCGACGGCCTGCCGAGGGAGAGTTGCATGTGAGGAGCAGAGGAAAGCGTGAGAGATGTGTGGGGTTGCTTGGGGCTGCAGGGCTGGGCGCTGGGAGCAGGGGGGACACGGAGCTCACCTGCATAGCCAGGTCGGCACTCGCATTTGTAGTCATTGACCCGCTGCACGCAGTTCTGGGTGCCGCGGGCGTCGCAGGGGTTGGACAGGCACTCGTTGACGTCTCCCTCGCAGCGCTCCCCTACAAAGCCAGGGGGGCAGATGCAGCTGTAGCCACCTACCCGATCCGTGCACTTGCCATTGTTAAAGCACTTGGGGCCCAGGGTGACAGGATCAAAGAAAGGGCTGCAGTCATCCACATTGATCTCACAGTGCACCCCTAGAGAAATGGGGGAACAACCCACACAGCTCATCAAACAGTATCGGGGTGCCCGGTGGTCCCTTGTGTGAACCTTCCCTGCGAAGGGGCTGAGCCTGACCAACTCAATGGCAGTCTGAGCCACCGCTCTGGCAGGAGGCACGCAGCACCGCGCAGCTCACATCCAAGGTTGCGTGGCCTTGATGGCTAAGCTCACAAGCAAACACAAGCCTCTACCGTTGCATTTGCTTCTGCTAGCCCGAGCAGCTAATGAGCAGATACCAAGGATATCTACACTCAGCCCACTAATGCCCCAGCCTGGGGAATTAATTTACCTTGAGTTCCTCTGGGGCAGGAGCATTTGTAGGTATTGATGAGATCGATGCAGGTTCCTCCATTCTGGCATGGGTGGGACAAGCACTCATTGATCTCCTCTGAGCAGTTAACTCCATGATAACCAGCCACACACTACAAGGAGGGAAGAGAGGAACTATCAGAGATGTTCACTCAATTCCCACACGGCTCAGGAGCACAGTCAGCACCCCCGCCTTCGACTTGGTAAAGGGGCGCCAAGCCAGCCTGAAGCTGGGGCAGCTCGTTGGGCAGTGGAAAGGCAGTAACTGCCTGCTTTCTCCCTGTGCATCTCTGCCCCCCATGGCACCCACCTCACAGGAGTAGCCTCCCAGGTAGTCCGTGCAGGTGGCTCCGTTCTGGCAGGGGTTGGGGGAGCACTCGTCCACCTGCTCCTCGCAGTAGCTGCCAGTGTAACCAGCCTGGCAGCGGCAAAAGTGAGTGTTGCCGGTGTCCACGCAGAGCCCTGAATTCCTGCAGAGATGTGCTACATCGATACCTGCCGGGGAGAACAGAGTGAGATGCAGGGACCTCGGCGACACCCACACACCGCAGGGCCACATCCTGACCACCATGCATCCCACCGGGGATCACAGCAAGGACTGCAGCCTCGGGGTTGCATGTTACAGCAATCCTTGAGATCGCTCCGCTTGTGCCAAAGATCCCCGCCAAGAGAGCTGAGCGTCCCTGCTCAGAACCCAGCACGGGGGGCACCTGGGGACTCCACCCTGGCCCTGTGAGGCCGTACACATGGCACGGGCTTACCTTGCTGCTTAGCAGCCACCTCACAGGAGACACTGGGGACATCGCAGTAGAGCCCTGTCCATCCGCTGTTGCACTCGCAGCGGTACAGGTTGTTGGTCTGCCAGCACTTGCCTCCGTTTTTGCAGGGAGAGGAGTCACACCAACGCACGAGGTTCTGGGGGGGAGCAGAGCAAGAGATGGGGGTCAGGACCCAGCAGGGCTTCTGCAGGAGTGGAGACTGCAGTGACCCCTCCAAATCCCCACAGCCAGCATGCATGGACGGACACTAGGGTCAGCGGCTGACAGCTGAAGGCTTCTCTACCTGGCAGTTGAGCCCAGTGTATCCCTGGGGACAAGTGCACTTGTACGCCCCGTAGCTGTCCTGGCACATGCCCCCGTTCAGGCACGGCTTGGAGTCGCACTCATTAATGTCATGCTCGCAGTAGCTGCCCGTGAAGCCAGGCGGACAGATGCAGGTGAAGGTGTTGATGCCATCCACGCAGGTCCCACTATTGAAGCAGGAGCTGGGAACACAGGCATCACATCCCAGTGAGTCACAGCTGGTCATGGATGCCAAAGCCCCTGCAAACTGGCCCAGGGCTACAGGGCAGTGCAGGGACCTCAGCCCCTTGCTCCAGTCCCAACAAAGGCTGTGCCCGCGGCAGGAGCTGCGCCAGGCTGTACCTCTCTGTGCAGTCAGGCGTGTTGTTCTCGCAGTGGATGCCGCTGAAGCCAGAGGGGCAGGTGCAGGTGTAGCTGTTGACGCAGTCGGTGCAGTTGGCACCATTCTTGCAGGGGTTGCTGGCGCACTCATTGATGTCCTCCTCACACTTGGGCCCACGGAAACCAGCCAGGCACTCGCAGAAGAATGTGCCGACGCCATCAGAGCAGGAGCCACCATTGTGGCACGGATCTGGAGAGGAGGGACGGACATGTGAAGATGTAACGGTCCAGCTCCGGCACAGCAGCCCTGCCCGGGAGCCGCCCTGCAGCACCGTCCCTGCACATGTGTCCCCGGCCACACGGAGGGATGGGATAGAGCCTGTGGACCAGGCAGAGGCCAGCCCGGCCCCACCGGGGAACTGGGAAAAAGGAGGGCACATGGGACACACTTGCTTACTGTCTGCATGTCACTCTAGCCCCCAGCCTCCTTCCTGCCAGCTCCCATCTGCCCTTGGACTGGCATGTGCTTGAGATGCCCAAAAGCCTGAGGCAGGGCTTGCAGCACGGCCCAGGCCAAAGCAGCGTTATGGGGCTCGCCTGTGCACAGGGAGGATGATCCCAGCCCCAGGAGGGGCAGAGAAGCTGACGGCTCGGGACCAGGCTTAGCGCGGTCCTTGGCACGGCCCCTGCTCTTACTGGGCTTGCAGTCGTCGATGTCGGTGTCGCAGTTGCGGCCGGTGAAGCCGGTCCTGCAGGCGCAGTGGTAGCTCCCGTTGGTGTTCTGGCATATGGCCCCGTTGCGGCAGGGGCTCTTCACGCACTCATTGATGTCAATCTCGCACATCTGACCTGCAGGACAGAGCGGCACAGGGACGCCATGGGCTGGAGGCACTGGCAAAAGCCCCAGGGACAACGATGACATCTTGGGTACCACCCACAGCAAACTGCCCTCGCCGAGGGGTGTGGGTGATGGCTGCGTCCCGTCCACCCGGCTGAGCCGTGGGCAGGTCAGGACCCTCCCTGAGGCTGGGCACCGTGCAGGGCTGCTCCCGTCTGGCAGGGCACGCAGGCAGCCACCTGCCTGCCGCTCCCCAGCCACGCTCCCTCCCCTCCATCTTTCACACCCCGAGTAGCTGAGGAGAGTGGGGTGCCGGGGGGCAGTTGCTGTGCTGAACCCCCGGCTGGACCGGGCCCCTACCTTGCCAGCCAGAGGGGCAACTGCAGGAGAAGCTCTTGTAGTCCTCTGACTCCCGGCACTCGCCACCGTTCTTGCAGGGGCCACCAGCGCAGGGGGCCAGCACGTCCTTGCAGGTGGCTCCTGCAACAGGCAAAAGCACCCACTGACACTCTCTCTGAAACAAGGGGTGGCCCAAGACCCTGCTACCCCCGTCCCCCGCCCTGGGCTGCTGCCAGCCCTGGGGCAGGCTCTGGGCTTCCCCACTGCCCCAGGGCAGCCCAGCTGGGGCCGTCTCCTCCATCCCTGGTCCCCCGTGACCCCGGGCTCCCCACGAATCCTTTAAGCCTTGGCAATCTGGGCTGCATTAAAGCACTGCACATTTCCTTTGGCAGGGAAGTGCCGCTCAGGGTGTCTTTCCCCCCTTGCGCTTCCCCCCGTCCCTCTCAGCCGCTTTTCCTGTTTACGTCCAGCCAAGGGACACGTTCCCTCCAAACCCTTATCTTCCCTGTCAGCCAGTATCTCCCAAACTGGCCTTTGCTATTTTCCAGAGCCTTCCCCTCCCCGCCTGCCCAGTCCCCGTCCCCCCAGGGGTTTCTATGGCCACTGCTGAGGGCAGGAAACTGCTCACGGCTTCCTGCAATTGTGCACCGGCTGCCGCTCTGCGCGAGCGGAAGCGGGAGGCCGGCAAACAGGAATTGGCTCAGCAGAATCCCCCAGCCCCTCGCCTCAGCTCGCTTTTTCCAGCGCGAGCATCATGGCAGAAGAACGGGGCCACCGGCAGCGCCGACCCCTCAGGGCAGTGGGGTGTGAGAGGGGCGGCCACCTGCTGCTGCTGCCGCCCCGGGTGCAGGCTGCGGCGGAGCCACCGCCTCCGTGCCCTCGAGGAGGAGGAGGAGGAGGAAGACGAAGGAGGAAGCTCTGCCTGGCTCCTCCAGATTTCCTCCAGCTGCACCGTGGCACAGGGAGGTGGAGCCACGGCCATGGGCAGCCCCACGGTGGGGCAGTGCGAGGGAAGCCTCCACACTTAGTACCGGCTCGTTGGACAGGCAGAGGGACCAATTTGCTGTCACACCCAAAGCAGCAGCCCCGCAGAGCCCTGGCGAGGGCCTGGGGGGCGCAGGGTGTTCCCCCTCACCTGTGTAGGGCAGGAGGCAGTTGCAGGTATAGCCAGCAACGTCGTCGATGCATGTGCCCTGGTTCAGGCAGGGGTTGGAAGCGCATTCGTTGATATTGGTCTGGCAGTTGGGTCCTGTATTAAGAAAAACAGATAAAAGTGGGTGTGATGGAGGTGTGCTGGTGGGAGGGGGCTGAGGGGATGGTGGGGACGTGGTGACAATGGCAATGGCCCACCCATCGCCCTAGGAGAGCCTCCTGCTCTCAGGCTCCAGGCACGGGTACTCAAACTCTGCTGAGGGTCCCCAGGCTGGCTGCACTGTCACGTCTATCATCCAGAACTGGGGTCTCCACCATCCCCCCAGCGAAGCCTCCAGCCTGTCCGGCGTCATGGGGACCCCCACCCAGAACTCCTACCCAGGCCCCAGCGTGGTGGGGACAGGGCAGCGTCCCTGACTGCACCCTTACCACTGAAGCCCTCCCTGCAGGTGCAGATGTAGCCACTGGTCATGTCCTTGCAGGTGCCGCCGTTCATGCAGGGATTGGACTCACACTCGTTATTGTTAATGTCACAGTTTGTCCCGCTCCACCCTGGGTCGCAGTCACACCTGTAGCTTTTGGGGAAAAATTGGGGTGTAAAGCACAGGATCTGGTCTGACCTGGCCCTCCCAGCTCCGCCAGCCACCTACCCAGCAAAGCCCAGGCTTCTAATCACGTCCCTGCAGGGAAACATCCCCCGGGACTAGCACAGAGCATGGACAAGCACCAGCACCAGGGACGGCTGCTCGCCCTGCCTCTAACCTCGACTTTGCTGGGTGGCCCTTTGGTCCCAGCGGCCCACACACCCTCCAGCCTACCCGTTCAGCCCGTCGTGGCATTTCCCATGGATGCAGGGGTTGCTGTTGCATTCGTTCACTTCGGACAAGCACTTGGGGTCGTGGAAGCCCTCGGGGCAGAGGCAGGTGAAGCCGTTGATGCCATCCTTGCACGTGCCCCCATTGTGGCAGGGGTTGCTGGAGCAGTCGTCGATGTTGATGTTGCACATGTGCCCTGGGAAAGGGGCAGGGGGCGACGAAACGTTACCCCACAGGATGCACGGCACGGCGGGCGCGCGCCGCCTGTCGAGGGGGACCCACCGGGCAGGTCCCCTTCCAGCCACCCGTGGAATGGCTGCTGGAGGCTCGAATCTCCGGGCACACGCGTGCCAGCCGCGTAGGAGCAGGCTGTCCTCCAGGTAGGGTGACTTCACACCCCTGCATCGCCCGCCTGGCTTAATTAAACGTGACTGGGAAGAGGCCATGCCCTGGGCTCGTTTGGTCCAGGAGGGAATAACAAAGGGAGCTGGTTTCAGCATGTAACCCTACCTGCCGCAGCTGACAAAGCCAGGCTTTATTGCTGCGAGCGGGGAGAGGCGGGGGCTGCTCCCATCAAAGCCCTCCGCCATTTCCAGCAGCGATCAAACAAACCAGTCGGACAAGGCGGCAATCTGATACCCATGGGAGTGGGCGCAGAGGGAGTCGAATTTGCGGCACCAGACACCCCTTTGATTTTGGTCTGAGCCGGGGTCACCCTCCTGAACAAGCAGGAGAGCTGGAGGGTGCAAAACCTCTGGCAAGCGGAATGGCAGCATCTCCTCTCCTCGCTCCACCCTCGCCCCGGCTGTGTGGGGCACCACCAGCTGCAGGCATCCCCGCACTGCCGTGGGCACAGGGGACATCCCAGGGCTCCCTGGCGCGAGGCTGGATCCGGACCAGGTCCCCAGGGTGCCGCGGTGGCCACCATGCCCTGCTCTCACCTGTGTACCCTGGCTCGCAGGTGCACTCGTAGCCATTGATCTTGTCGATGCACTTGCCGTAGTCGCAGGGGTTGCTGGCACAGTCGTCCAGGTTGATCTCGCAGTTGGGCCCTGGGGAGGAGAGCGGTGCCGTTAGGGGGTCCCCGGCCCCGCTGATGAAGCAAAACAAAGCCCGCCGGCACTGACTGCCGCCGCTGCTCCGCAACAAAGCGACTCTGCCACAAGAAGCTCCCCGGCTCCTGTGAGAGCTGGGCACCAAACCTGGAGAACTTGCCCTCACCGAGGATGCCCCAGGCCAGACCTGGCACCAGGGCGGCTGCTGGCGGTGGCCCAGGGCCAACCCACCCGGGGACGAGGATGGGACCAGGGTGCCATACAGCACAGCCGACCCATGTGGAGCCCCCCCGAGGGGGTCGCCCTGCTCACCCGTGGTCCCTTTGAGGCAGAGGCAGTTGTAGGCGTTGTTCCTGTCCTGGCAGGTCCCCCCATTTTTGCAGGGCTGGCTCTGGCACTCGTTGATGTTGATGTCGCAGCGGTGGCCCGTGTAGCCGGGCTGGCAGAGGCAGGTGAAGGCAGCGATGCTGTCTTTGCAGGTCCCGTAGTGGCACGGGTCGGGGTCACACTCATCGATGTCGATCTCGCAGTGAGCGCCTGAGAAACCTGTCACCAGCGGGAGGGATACAGGGTCAGGATGGGGGACATGGCGTGAGGATGGGGGATGCGGGGTCAGGATGGGGGACACCCCTTCCCACCCTGACCAGGTGTGAGGCAGTGCACCGGCATAGCTTGACCTGCCCCGCCGCAAGCCCCGGGACCCCCGGGAGCGGGACGCAGGCAGGGGAGCACCCCAGCACGCCGGCGGCGCGGCCGGTCAGACCCCATCTCACGGGCTTTGTCCCGGGGCGCACAATGACCTGCATTAAGCCGCCTCAGCTCAGGAGCGGGGCCCCGCGCTCGCCTGCGGCTTGTCCCAGAGCGCACGGGGGGGCCGGCCGCAGGCACCCCTGAATAATAACCCCCCCAGCAGATCCTATTCTCCTGGCCAGCTCCCTCCCCGCCGGTTTTGGGGGTGGAGAGCTGAGGACAAAGTACAGCTTTGACTAGACCCCGCCAAGCCCACATAGCAGCTTTTCATCGAGGCTTGGCATTAGCAAGACACTAATTAGAGGCCATTGAGCTGGAAGATTTCTGGCGGGAGCTGCTCCACAAAAGAGCCACTGTTTGCCACCAGGGCTCAAGTCATCATTTTGTGCAACCGCTCCTTGCGTTTCGGTCGGCGAGCCCCCGTAGCCCTGCACCTTGCGTCCCCATAGAGGCAGCTTTATTCCTTCCTTCCTGCCTTCCCCCTCGCTGCCGCCCGGCGGGACGGCTGCTGCAGGGACACACCTAATAAGCACTGGGCTCGTTACGCCCGGCTCCGGGGCCGGCGGGCAGCAGGGCTCGACTCGCTCCGACAATGCCTGGGAAAGGGACAGTCCTGCCCCATGGGAGTCACATCAGCAGGGACTAACCCCACTGCCGGAGGGTTTGGGAACACCCCCTCGCCGCAGGTGCCTGGGGAGGTGGGCACTCGTTAATAATTCGGCAATGTGGTTTTATGGCACATCGCAGGGCAGAAGGTGGCTCGTTCCTGTCCGGTGGGGTGGGACCCCCGGAGCCCCCCCGGGACACGGGGACCCCTCACCTTCGGTGCACTCGCAGCTGTAGGTGTTGGGGCCATCCACGCACTTGGCACCATTCTTGCAGGGGGTGCTGGCGCACTCGTCAATGTCGAACTGGCACAGGTGCCCGTTGAAGCCTGGAACGGAGGGAGAAGTCACGTCCCCGTGCAGCGGCCGGACCCGCCAGCCTCCCCCCGCTGCCGGGCAGATCCCGCCAGGTCCCCCGAATCCCGGCCGGGGTGCCGGGTTTCCATGGGGATGGCTGCTGGGGGCCCTGAATGCGGGGCTGCGACCCGCCATTGAGAACATCTTATTTACATCTCTAGAGGAGCAAAGTCTCTGAACTTCAAAACGTCCTTTCACAGATTAACCGTCTCCCCATTCTCCGCTCCACCCCGTGACTTTGACACCGCATTCAAAGCCGCTGGTGCGGCCCCCCCACCCAGGCCCCCAGCCCTCCTTCCCAAAGAGGGGCCTTTTCAAGTGCAAAGCCGTGGGGTTTAATCCTCCTTCCCCTCTCCCATGGGCCAGACCCAGAGCAGGATCAGAGCAGCATCGCCTGCACGGGGCTCAGCCCCTTGCTGCAATAGGGGAACCCACCACCAAAAGCACCATGAGGCGCTCAGCTCCCTCTCCCCATTTCGGGTGGCTCCGAAATTTAAGGAGCACATTTTCGGCTCCTTCCTGGCTTGAGCCAGGATGCATCACAGCTTTGTTTCCACCGCGATGGCAGTGCGACGGATGCTGCATACCGGTGGGGCACTCGCAGTGGAACTCGTTGATTTTGTCGAGGCAGTTGCCGTTGTGCAGGCAGGGGCTGCTGGCACACTCGTCCGTGTTGATCTCGCAGTAAACCCCCTCGTAACCTGCGGAGAGACCCGGCGCACCGTCAGCACCGCGGCGCAGGGCTGGCACAACACGCAGGACGGGCAGGTTAAACCGGGGCACATTTGGTCCCCCCGTCTTTACAAAGGCAGCTCAGGAGCTGTGCTACAGGTGGTGGGACCTGATGCATAAGCTGCTCCATGGTTGTCCACCCAAGACGTCCCTGCCCTTGGCTTGATCCAAGCCAGCAAGGTCAGGAAGAGAAGGAGTCCAGAGCAGGGCTGATGGTGCCCAACTCTCACCTCCCGTCCCCGCACCGCTGAGGGAGACTGGACAATCTTTACCAAGCTCTTTCTTTTCGCTGCTGTCCCCAGGCACACATGCCTCTTGTGGCTCCTCACCCAAACCAACACCAAGCCAAAGCTCGGGGGCACCCAGAGCCCACCCGCACCCAGCACCAGGGCAGGGGTCCGTGGGGCCGCCCACCCACCGGGCATGCAGATGCACTGGAACTCCCCGATCTGGTCCAGGCAGGTGGCATCATTCTGGCAGGGGTTGGAGAGGCACTCATTGACGTCGATCTCACAGCGAGGGCCCGAGTAGCCCTGCAGGCACTGGCACTGGAAGGACCCCTGGGTGTTGATGCATTTCCCTGCGTGCTCGCAAGGGTTGGCTCCTGCAACACGCAAGCACTGCTCACAGGACATGCTCCCGGCTGTATGTGAGCTCCCGGCTGCACCGGTGCTTTCCCCAGCTTCTCCTCTGCCACCCGTGCGACCTCAGCCCTGCTGCTCACCCAGCGAGCACTCGTCCACGTCCTGGTTGCAGGCTGGCCCCATGTACCCCGAAGGACACGTGCAGATGGCTTTGCCGTTGACGGGGTTGGTGTCACAGTTGGAGCCCTCGTTGCAGGGATTGCTGATGCAGGCATCATCGAGGTGGCACAGCAAACCTGGGCAGCAAAAGGCAGGTGCACGTCAAGGGTGATGGGCACACAGTCATCACGCACCAAGACCTCAGCTAGGAGCCAGGGGACATGCGAGGAGCTGCCACCCTGCACCGCGAGCAGGGGGCAAGATGGGATGGAGCCTCACCTGTGCGGCCGTGGGGGCACTCGCAGTAGAAGGAGGCTACCCGGTCGTGGCAGGTGGCCCCCTGGAAGCAGGCGGCCATGGCGCAGTCGTCGATGTTCTCGCTGCAGTCCTCGCCTGTCCAGCCGTTGACGCAAACGCAGTTGTAGCCACCATGGTTGTTGTGGCAGGTGCCCCCGTTCTGGCAGGCGTTGGGCATCAGCTGGCACTCGTCCACGTCCTCGGTGCAGTACTGACCTGCCAGGGGACAGGACACCTGCATGAGGCCGGCGCTGCCCAGCTCCCGCAGGCTCCGTGAGCATTGCTGTGAAGCAGGACGGCTCTCCCCACCTGGTCCCCAGCATCCCCCAGGGCAGGATCCGTCCTCCCAGCCCAGCCCCATGCCACCCTCGCTGCTGGTGGCAGCACTACCTGTCCACTCGGGCGGGCACTGGCAGTTGTAGGTGTTGACGCCATCCACGCAGGTGCCCCCGTTCTTGCAGTTGTTGCCCGGACAGTCATTGATGTTCTCCTCACAGTTTTGGCCCGTGAACCCTGTGCAGAGGAGATGCCTGCCATGATGCCGACCGACCAACTGGCTGTGCCATTGCCTCAGCCCCCCACTACCCCCTTGCCGATGGCAGGTTGCTTGTTATCGGGTGCCGAGCGTGTGCCAGGTGCTCCCAGCCCGACTTTGAAGCCAGCCACCCAGTTTCATCCCCAGCCCCATCCCGCCTCTGCCGGGGCTTGGTTCTGCTGTGCAGGTTTCCCCGCCAGGGCACCATCGCTGGAGCCTGGCAAGCGGCGGCAGCTTCTTCCATGCGGGGCAGACGGGGCGTCCCCGGCGCGGGGTTCGCTTGCCAAAGCCCCCGGCTCTGGAGACGCTCGCCCCGAGCGGCAGAGGATCCGGCTCCACAGCAAGCCGGGATGAACTGAGGCTGCTCCCACGAAGGCTTGCGGCACCCGGTGCTGAATCACCGACTTTTAATTTCACATGTAAAGAGCCTCATCAGCAACACTTCCCCCGGAGGGGGATCCAAGTTCCTGGCAGGGTGAACCACCACCCCACGCGGCGCTGTGCTAACCCCAGCCCGCCTCTCGTGTGGTGAGCCCGGCTGCTCGGGTTTATGTTATCGCCTCCACCTGATAGTGAGGCATGCATGGAAACCGCACCGCCCCCAGCCTCTCCCCATGGCATCTGCAGCAGAAATGAAACGGCCAGGTCCTTCTCAGGGCACGTGCCAAACCACCCCGTCCCCCTCCAACTGCCGCTTGGGCTAAGAGCTGCATTTACTCTAAGACTCCCAAAGCCCCCGACCCAGCCACCATCCATCGGGTGTCAGCCTTCCCAGCCCGCCCAGGCGCTCGGGGTCCGGATGGCAATGCCAGCCCACAGCAGCTCCCCGCAGTGCCGGCGTGCACCTGCAACTCCCCCCAAACTCCCCAAGGCATTCTGCAGGTCCAGACCAGGCTGCTTCCCCCGCGCAGGCAGCTCACTACGTCACCTCCGCCTCCACGGGGAAGGGACCGGATGCCCAGGCTCATCCTCTGTGGGACCCCAGACCTCAGCCCAGCTGGGGGTTTTCCCCTCGCTCTCTCCAAAGGGCCATGTTTCCCTCTCCCCCAAAGCCTCAGTCCCATCACACGAGGAGCAGCAACGGCTATTTACGATCGCTGGTAGGAGTCCAAAGCAGATAATGTTGATTTGCACCTCATTTTTAAGCAGCTGGGCTGAGACTGAACAGCAATAACTGGCAATGTCCTAGATACCAGGATTAACTCATTTTGAACCATCCGAATGAGTAATTAGTACCGCAATTACTTTAAACTCAGGGTTACATTCTACAGTGATGGCACGATAAAACGGCTGAGATTAGTTTAACTTGAAGAAACCCGGTACAGCCAGGCCTCTCCGGGAATGAAAAGGGGACATTGTTTCAGGTCTGCTGCGCTGCATACCAGCGTATCAATCACCTCTCTTATCATGAGAAACAGCCCCGGTCCCTCCTGCTTCTGCCCGAAGCCAATGCAGCTCCTGCAGCAAGCCATGCCGGATGGTGAAGGTGCTGAGGGACCCCCCCGCCGTCCCCCTGGAGCAGGGGCCATGCCATGCCACGCCACCCCACGGGAGGCAAACCAGCTTGTGCAGCATGCAAATCTCCTGGAAGCGGCCCACGAAGCTGCAGCTGGGTGTGAAAGTGCCGATCCCCCCACCAGCAGGGATGCTTCCCCAGGGCTGTACCTCACCCCGATGTGCCCGACGCTTGGGCTGCTCCGGGGAAAGTGCCTCGTCAGCAGAATGGCAGGGCAGGGCCAGTGCTGCTCCTCCTGCCCACTCCACCTGCCCATCCCTGCGGCAATGCTGCTCTGCCGGGCCAGGGCTCAGAGCTGCTCCGGCAAAGCATCGCCCCTGGGAGCTCCCGGCTGCACCGGCTCATCCCTTCCCCAGCACTGCTTGCCTGCTCAGCCCTAACACCTCGCTGCCCCTAAGGACAGGAGCTTTGCTCCAGCCTGGGCGAGCAGGCATGGAGGGGAAACAAGAGATCCTGCAGGACCTTGTGTATTTTGGATGGTTAAGGAGCCTCCTGAGTTACTGCAGCCAAAAGCTTTGGGAAGGGGATTGAACCTCTGAGCTGTGCCAGAGATCAAGACGAGATTCCCCATGCTGCCCAGTGGGAATCACGCATCTTCCCCTGGCACCAGGCTGGGCTGCCAGCAGGATGTGGGTATGTCTGTGCCGGCTGGGAGACCCCATCCCTACCCCGATGCCCCGTCCCTCACGGCGGTGGGGCAGGAGCTACAGCAGAGGGAGGCTGGAGCTCCAGTAATGCCAAGCACCACCCAGGGTGCAGAGCAGAGAAGCTGCCTAACCCTCGTCCTGCCCCAGCCCCTGTAGGGCTACGGGCGACTAGAGGAGATCAAAGCAATCCCACAAGAGACTTCTCAGGCAGCTTAGCGCTGCTCACAGCTTCCTTCCAAAGCAGAGGGCAGGTGTGTCCCCTCTGCGTCTGCCGCAGCCGGCCAGCGTGGCTGGCTTGGGTGAAAAAAAGGCACTTGCCCCCCCGACAAACACAGCCTGGTCTGAGCGTGGGGCTGCACCGGGCGACAGTGGGGCTCTGGGCTGTGCCGCCCGCCCGCCGGCAGGAAACTCCACTTCTTCATTTCTCCAGCCGGCACAGGGACGGGGGGAGCGTGGGGCCACGCTCAGCCCCTTCCGCTCCCCGCCCCGACCGCACTGCAGACCACTGCCCGAGGGCAGAAGCGAAAGGGCTTGCTGGGGTCAGGGGGCCCTTTCACAGCCGCTTTTCTTTCCCCTGGCATGCAGGGTGACAAGCTCCCTTGCAGGGTGCTGAGCTCCTGTATAGGGTGCTGAGCTCCCCGGACAGCCCCCAGCGGGCCCCCTCCTGCAGGAGCCCTTCGTTTCAGAGGCTGTAATTTGGCTGGGCTGCTCCGGCGCTTGCCGGAGGGAGCAGCAGCGAGCACGGAGAGGGTCTCCCTTCCTCAACTCCGTTCGCACTCGGAAACTTTCCAAAATAGCTATTCCGGGCTAATTATTCCATTCTGGAAGTGGATTAAGCTAAAGCGGAAAAAGGCACTCTTATTCTGGAATATGAGCATCCGCACAGGGGCCTCTGCTGAAACAGTTGTTTTGGAAGAGCTATTTTGGTGAATCACCAAGTATAAAAAGCCCCCAGATGACCTCTCCTCTTCGGGCATCGCTGCCCAACATCTTCCCAAACGCACGCAGCACAGCGAGCCCGTAGCCTCTTGTTTTAGTCCCTCCCAGAGCCATAACTCAAGGGAAGATCGGGCACTACTTGTATAGGAGGGGCAAAGGGGCTGCAAGAGGGTCCCCTGTCCCCGTCTGTGCCCCCGGAGGCAGCCCCCTACCTGGCAGGCACGTGCAGTCGTAGGTGGTGTCTCCAATCTGGCGGCACGTCCCCCCGTTCTGGCAGGGCGAGGGGTTGCAGGGCACGTAGAGGTGCTCGCAGTTCTGCCCGGTGTATGCCGGCTTGCAGGAGCACTGGTAGGTGCCCACCTCGTTGGTGCAGCTCCCGCCGTTCTTGCAGACGGGTGGCGAGGTGTTGCACTCGTTCACGTCCTGCTTGCAGTTGGCCCCGTGGAAGCCGGCGGTGCACCGGCAGATGTAGTGGGCGTCGAAGGGGACACACTGGCCCCCGTTGGCGCAGGGGTTGGAGGCACAGGGGTCGGCCTGCTGGCAGGTTTTGCCTGGGGAGAGCAGGGAGGGAGGATGAGGATGCAAACCGCAGCTCAGGCACTCGGTGGGAGCGATCTTTGTGCTGGGGTGCAGACCTGGCTCTGGGACTGCGTTCACGAGGGGTGCAACTAATTCCCCCCACCTCTGCGCCTGTAAAACCCTCACCTGTGCAGGAGGCTGTGAGCTCACCCAGCCAGGGACCCTCCCAAGCCCCAACTCGGGTTTGCAGACCATCACCCCACCTTTCCCCAGCACCGAAGGAAGCCAAAATCAGAGGCAGCGCCCTTCCCCATCCATGGGGACTTTCCAGGAGCAACCCCTGTCAGACACAGGCTGTCCCTCTCCCCCCAGCCGGGTCACCGTGCCCCCACGCCGCGCGTCGGCACCGCCTCACCTGACCACCCCGGCGGGCAGCGGCACTTGTACTCGCTGAGCGTCAGCAGGTCGCAGGTACCCCCGTTGCGGCAGGGGTTGCTAAGGCAGACGTTGTCACGGGGCGTCAGGCAGAGCTCGTCGGTGAAGCCCAGGCGGCAGGTGCAGGTGTAGTCCACGGTGCTGCCGCGCACCACCGGGGTGCAGGTGCCAGCGTTCTTGCAGGGGGAGCTGAGGCAGGGGTTGGGCAGCTGGCACCGCTCGCCCACGTGGGCACCGCTACACCTGGCAAGGGGCAAGACACGCCGTCAGCGGGATCGGCCCCGACGGGCTGGGGGCACCCATCCACCCCAGGGACCGGCTCCGGGAACACCTCCCCGGGCACGACCCCGCACCGCATCCCGGCACATCGGGTTTGGTAATTGCAAGGCTCTGCCTTGGCTGTGCTGGGCTGAGAAGAGGAAGATGAAAGAGGTGCCGGGATCAAAGGCATCCCCCATGGAAGGGCCTGCACTGACTTGCAAAACCGCAGCCTTCAGCTCTGACGTCCTGCTTCTCATTGCAACATGCTTTTTTTGCTCCCCCCCTTACTGAAGAAGAAACCAAGGCACAAGGAGGGACGCAGTGGAGCCGGGAGGGGCACCCCATGCCCACACCCATCCCAGGGCACTTACAGACCCCTGGGGAGAGCAAACCCTGCAGCGGCTCACGGGGCCAAGCAGCGCGGGATAGTCCTGCGCCCCTTCCTGCACCAGGGTCCCTGCTCCACCAGGGCGATTTTTATCCTCCCGCCATCCCAAGAAATCACTCAAACGTGATCAAACACGAGCTCAGCACTGGCTGGTAGCAGGTGGGACACATTCCTGCCCCTCGCAGCCGGCCGAGATCTTCCCCGATGACAAACCCTGCGCAAGGAGGGACAATTGGCCCCGGCTGCCGCGTCCCTCTGCGTGGCGGCCCTGAGAAAAGGCACCCTGACGCGGCCACCGCCTCAACCATCTGTCACCGTTGGCCGACAGGGCTGGAGCAACTGCCTGCTGCAGGACCGGGGCAGGTGATGGAGACACGCTGCAAGGGCAAATCCCGGCGAGGCTGGGCAGGACGGGGGGCTGGCAAAGGACCCCGCAGAGGCGGGGAGCTGCCCCCTGGGAAAGGAGGAGAGAGCAAAGCTGCGCACAGAGAGACCGAGGGCACCCGACATCCAACAAAGATCCTGGGGACAAGGCCCTTCAGCACCTCCCCAGCACAAACCCTCCCGTGCAGCATCTCTTGCATCACATCTGCAACACGAGATGCCACGTGTTTTGTCCCCAACCAACTCTGCTCACATTACACCACTTCCAAAGTGGGATCTGCTGCCCTGGCTGGGCTGCGACGGCTGCTCAGCGCGAGTAGGGCACGGAAGGAGTGAGACAACTCTGGCACACTGCTGTCCCGCACCGCGATGGCAATGCCACCGCAGTAGAGCAGGGCACGCCACGCTCAGCTCACGCTGGGCTGCCGGCTGCTATCAGAGGCCTTGAAAGCAGAAACAAATCCGGGGGCGACTGCATCCATTGCCACGAGCTCGGGGTAAGGCAACTTCTGCTGGAGGTGATGGCCAAGGAAGACGACAGCACCTGGGCACTGGGGGACGGTGGTCCCTGTTGTGCTTTGGTAGGTCAGGGCTCAGGGCACCCACCATGTGCTTGCACCCGTCGCCACCCGAACTGGTGGGACCTTGTGTCCCCGAGCCTCGCGCATGGCCTCCAAGGCTCCCGCAGCAGGAGGTGAGCAGGGAGGGTCCTGGGGAACGCTGCAGCCCCACGGCTGCAGAGCAGAGCACTCACCTGCAAACCCCACCAGCCTACAAACCCCAAAACAAGAACGCGGGACTCCACCGGTGAAGCACAGCCAGCAAACCCCCACCCTCAGCCGGCCCCAGCCCGGAGCCACCATGCTTTGCCGCGCTGTGCCGGCGGCAGGACCATGTTTTGGCCCCGCTCCCCCTCTCCTCTTCCCCTACTTTTTTTTTTTTAACCCAATTCTGATTTCATTGTTGGAGATTGTGTGAGAATTTGTCAGGATTCGGAGACATTTTGAGTTAATGAGACGGCATTATCCAGGCCAAATGAAAAAGAAAATGTGTATAATAATAAATCAGGGCATCTGCTCGGCACACAAAGGGCGGCGGGGAGCAGGTGTGCATCCTAATGAGGCAGAGCAGCTGCCGGCGCCCGCGGCCGATGCCCGGCTCGCCGGCGGCTCCGAGCCCAGGGCGACGCGGCCGCAGGGCGATGGCGCTTCTGGGTGGCTGCGCCGCGGCCCCGCGCGGGGGAATGCGAGGGCTGGGGCCGCGGCCGCCTGAGAGGGGCCATTGTGCGGGGCCTGGGCGGCCGGCACAGGCACGCCGCTGGCAAACCGCTCAAGTGTGCAGTCATCTGTTAAAAGCACCGCTCTCCCCCGCCTCCCCGCACCACACACGCTTTTTTTCTTAAAACAATCCTCTGGGCTCTCGCGGCGGCTGGCGGACAGGGAAGCGTCACGAGATTCTCCAATGGGAGAAAAAGGAGGAAAAAAAAAAAAGAAAAAAAAGGAATAAGAAAAAAATAAATTGATGCTGGACAAAGAGCCCTGGGGGCAGCGCGGGAACTGCTGAGTGCGCGGGAACTGCCACGGCACAGGTTTTGGCTCACGGCAGTGCCGCCGTGGGTAGCCGGAACCGGGAGGCGATGCTATGCGTCCCGCGCTGAGCCGGGCGGCTGGCGGGGCTATCACTGAGATAAGGGTTCCTGCACCGTGGGGCTTAAATGAGGCCAGGGTGAGGGGCACGGAGCTGAAAGCCCTCCCACCCAATTAGTTTTCAGACCGTTTCCAATTTCAGTGCAGGCAAGTGGTGGTTTGAGCTCACGGATGGGAAGCCAGAGCAGAGCCCAGCCCTAGCCTGGGCATGGTTATTAGCCAGGAGGTTAATTAGGGATTGGAGGAACTCCCCTGGGAGGAAGGGGAGCCCCTGCCTGAAGGCACAGCAGGGCTGGGGCCACTGGCAGTGCCTGGGCTGGGGGCTGCCCCGTGCCCGGCTGGGCTGCCCGAGCGCTTTCCAAGCTTTTGCTTCAGGAAACCCCTCAAGTTTCATGGAGTTTGCAGATTATTTTTTTTTTTAAATGGTTTTCTATTTGTTTGTTTTAAGAGCTGGTTTATGGACACAATCAGCTCAACAAGGGAAGAGGGTGCGACAGACACCAGGGAAGGGCTCAGCACGGGTCTGCCCCGGCCAGAACGGGCTGAGCTGAGCGATGGGCACATGTGGGCAGGCGGGACCGGGGTATGCTCATGCATCGCATTTCTCCTCCCTTCAAGGTGGGGTATTTCCAGCCGCTGAGAAGTGCTGGTGAAGCAACTCCTCAGAAAAAAAGCAATACAAAGAGGCACCCTTCAAATCCGGTAATCGCTACTATAACCCACAGAGGAGTTTGCATTGCGCAGAGCAGGGCTGTACAGCACAGACCCACTGGGGATGCCTGGTGATTCCCAAATCACAACCACAGCCGTGGCACGGACGGGGACAGCCCTCGCATACCCGCTGCACACACCGCACCAGCTCCCAGCTCGGGGAGCCCTCTCAAACTCCTTCCACGGTTTCTAAGTCATCTCAGTTTCTTTTCAAGGTTTCAGAGCAAAAGGTCTCTGACGACAGGGATATCGCTATCACAACAGCGATATTGCTGCTCAGCAAGAGAACGAAACGAGGACACCGGACGCTTCTCTGCTCGCACATGGCAGCGCCCAGGACATGCCCACGGGCAGCCTCACACCCGGCGGCTTCGACGCCACTCCTGCATCATCTGTAGATGCTTCTGCACAGAAATTACGCTATTCCTGCCCACGTTTGCAACAGTAGGTCTGAGATGAGGCAGGGAAAAGTATGGCTTCGGACCGAAGCCACGGGATGAATTTTGCTGTTCCCTCCCCACGCAGGTCCCGGAGCTCACGCACAGCCGGAGACTCTGGAGCTGCATTTAAAAGCCCAACAACCGCAATTGCTTTAGAGAGTCCCAGCTGCAGAGGAAAGCCTGGAGACAAGCCTCGCATGCAAAGCAAGAGATCAAAAACCAGGTGAAGAATAAGGCCAACCCAAAATGTATTTTTCAGCTCTCCCAGGTCTGGAAAGGCTGGATTCAGCAGAGCCAGGTTCAGCTCCCAGCCGTGCTGCAACCTCATCGTGCATCCACCTACTTCTCCAGGGGCTAAAAACCTCTCCTAAAGTTCAGCCCAGGGAGCTAAGCTTTATTTTCTGTAAAAAACATACCAGCGGGTGGTGGCGTCAGTGCTCCCAGGTGAGCAGACGTGGAGGATGCGACATCCCCGCGGGCTCAGCCAGGTGAAGATCACCCTGTGGTTTTTCCTTTGGCATTTCCCAAGCGAGGGCTACCCAAACCAAACCCCAAGCAGCTTATGGAAATTAGCATAAGAGACATTAAAGCTATGCTTTAATTATAGATATATGTGTTTGCAGAGGACAGGGCGGGTGCTCCAGGATCAAAATAGCTCAGAAGGGCCATTAGAAACCAACTTTGAGGTGGGGAAAGCGGCCAGGCTCCCTGGGGTCCTGAGGAGCCTCCGTGAAGTCCCCGGAGAGGCCAGCGCAGCCACGCTCCTAGCCCCACGTGTGACGTACGCCCCGTTCCCGACCCAGGCAGGAATGGCTAAAAATACCGGTGTGTCTCCCTCCCCTGAGCACGCAGCTGAGAAACGCGCTTCCGTTGACTCATTAACCTGCTGAAGAGGCATCAAACGCTCCAGCCGCGACCCACCGCGCTGTTTTAGACCGTGACGGAGGGTGATGGCATCCCGACTCTGGTGATGGCTGAGCCGTGCTCCACTGCACGATGCTCCCCCTCCCAGCACCGTGCTGGCACAAGGAGCAAATCAGGGCAGACAGTCTCACAAGTCTTCACTTCTAGGGTATTTTATACGTGACCTAACGACGGGACTAGGGTTGTCACCAAAGCACCAGGCAGGACAGGGGACAGCGATGCAGCAGCTGGTCCCCATCCCTGCGGATGGGGATGCTGCATGTGCTCCTTGCAGGTGTGAACACACTGATTTACGCCCCCCAAGTGTCTGGGGCTGCCATCCATCCTGTGGCTTTTTGTTTTGGGGTATCAGGCAGAGGCTGCAGGCTGGATTCCCACGACACCAGGCTGCGACGCGTCTTCCCCTCCACACTGGCCCCGAACAAGCACCCGCTCCCGGAGCACAAACTGCTGCAAGGGGGGAGGTGCAATTAATAATGCACCGCGCTCCCAACCCATAAATCTCCGGCACGATTCACAGGCAATGTGAAGGGTGATGGAGAAGGCCTTGTCCAAGGTCAGACAGCAAGTCCCAGGGGACGGCCTGGGAATGGGAACAGTGGCCCCAAATTCCGACCCCACTCCCAGTGCCGAGCCCAGGTCAAATCGGGATCTGCTCAGCGTGGGCACGTGCATTTGTTGTGTCTGCTGCACATCCTTAACGAGTTACAAACAACAGCCCAATGCTGCAGTTATTTCAGCAAGGCTCCAGATCATATAATCAAAAGCATGAATGAGCCACAGAAATACCAAAGAGCCAACAAGCCCTGCTGCCACGCTGCTGCCCCAGCTTTGCATAACACAAGTGCTTGCCCGGGCACCGCGGCTTCCAGCACCCCCTCGCTCCAGGAGCGGCGCCGGCAGAGTTGGGGTGCCCGTCCCGGCCCCCCGCCAGCCTGCAGCCCCCGCGCTGGGTGCTCCGTGCATGCGGCTCTGCACGCTCCGCCAGCCCTTTGTTCGCTCCCTCCCCACTTGCAGCGCGCAAGGCTTTTCCTCCAACCCACCAGCAACAGGTTTTGTCCCTCCACAGCAATGCGGGCACTGAAAGCATCCCGAGGCAGATGTTTCTGCGACCTCTGACCCAAGACTAATGTTTTCCTTTCTGCGCTAAGCTGCCATCTGCCACGGCCAGCACAGATGACACCCAGGCACTCCCGCAGCCCACCCCGCTCCAGCACAGCTCCCGCAGGGTGGCATGGGGGCTTTTTTCAAATTTGGGATGCATCAGCCTTGCTCAAGCGCAGCCCGGGGGCCAGGGGGATGTTTCAGAGGCGCTGGGTGCATGGGGGATGCCCTGGATGCAGGGGGGGTCAGCAGAGGCTCAGCCTGCATCGCCCCACAGCTGAGAACGGCCGCACTCACACCACCCACTGCTCTCCTGCCTGGCCCCAGGGCGTCCTCCCAAGGGCCAAGACCGCGGCAGGGCCGGAGGCAAAACCCACCTCAGGCTTAAAATGCACAAAATAAACCAACGAGCAAAATGAAAACCAGATGTAAACCGGAGCACGGCCACCGGACATGCAGGGGCTGTCCCCCATCCGCATCCCACGGTGGGGCAGGCCCAGGGGGCAGCCCCACACTGCAGGAGGGGATGGGGGACTGGCAGGGAGCCCCATCCCAGCTGCTGGCCCTGCATCCAGGCTGCCTCTTATCTGTGCTGCTATCACATAACCTCTTCCTCACCCTCATCTGCTGGAATCATAAACGGCCGCGGTTGTTTTCCCCAAGGTATGAGCACCGTGGGAAAGCCGGGGAGGGGAGGCTGAGGTCTTTACTCAAGCCCTGTTTTGGGGGTACTCGAGACTAATGGGGCCAGGAGAGCCCCCACTGCCTCTGGGGCAGCAGCAAACCCAAGCGCTGGCGGGGGGGGGGGGAAGCAGCCCCCAACCCCGACACCCACCCCCAGACACAGGGTGGGCTGCGGGGGACGCCGCTTTCTGCTCCGTGGTACCCGTGGCCCGGAGCAGCCATCCCAGATGAGCCGCCCTCCCTGCGTCCCAGAGAACCACCCCAGAGGCGGTTCAGAAACCACGACCGTGACCTTGCGTGGTGCAGAGGGTCCCCACCAAGGGACCATCACACCCACAGAGCCCTCTGCACCAGCAAATGCTCTGTGTGACTGAGCAGACGCTTGTGCCAGCACAGTCCGGACCCCGTGGAGCGAAGCAAGTGGCCAAACGTGAGCAGGACGCTCAGATTTCACATGTTTGCTGGCAACAGCTGAGGGAAAGAGAAGTAACCAGCAGGAGAGTCTCCCTTAGCTGCACACAGGACCGCAGCCGCTGCACGCTGCTCCCAGCTGCAGAGCAGTGACATAACCCTACCCCATCATCCCCACACCTCTTGCTGTAACCATCATCCTTGGGCTTACGAACAGGAACCACAACTGCCTGCTTTCACACCTTCCCCTACGCAACCCCAGCAGCTGCAGACCCTGGGCGTTAAGCCTGCTTTCCATCAGGCATCCATGCACAAGAGTCACTTTTCCAGTTGTGCCAGTGGCTTCCTGCCTGGCACAGCCTGGAATCAACACCCCAGCTTTCTCCTGAAGTTACACCCTTCCCCCTAAGACACGTTTGCTTGGTGCGAGCCCAGGGGACCCTGATCTCCCCCAGCTGCAATCCAACCAGAGAAAGGGCCGGTGCTCGGCGATATGTCTCCATGTCCCGGAGAGAAGAGATCTGCTTCTTACTGCGTCTTCCCATTCCATCTTACTCCATTCATTCTTATTCCATTGCCTCCCGACGAGCGCCTCCCATGTTCCTGTAAGGAGCATCATTGGGGACTGCAGGTATCTACAACTGTCTGTGGGATGGCTTCCCAGCAGCGTCAGCCTGCCTTGGAAACACCTCACTGAGTGTGGAAACACGCTCTGGAGCCAGGGGAAGGCAGACAGGCCTGGAAAATGGTCCTGCTGGGTGTTGTGGTTCAGCCCTGGTCAGCAACTAAGCACCACACAGCCGCTCGCTCACTCCCCCACCCCTGTGGGATGGGGGAGAGAATTGGAAGGGCCAAAGTAAGAAAACTCGTGGGTTGAGATAAGAACAGTTTAATAATTAGAATAAAACAGCAATAATACTAATATAATGAAAAGGAAAATAATGAGCGAGAGAGAGATGAAACACTGGAAGAAGAGGGAAAAAAAAAAGGAAAAAAAACCAAAACTAAACAAGTGCCGCAACCGCTCACCACCCGCCGACCGACGCTGCCGGTCCCCGAGCCGTGAGCAGTGCTTCCCCCGGCCAACTCCCCCCAGTTAATATACTGGGCATGACGTCACATGATATGGAGTACCCTTTGGCCAATTCGAATCAGCTCTCCTGGTTGTATCCCCTCCCCTCCCGGCTTCTTGTGCACCTGGCAGAGCATGGGAAGCTGGAAAGTCCTTGACTAGTGTAAACACTACCCAGCAACAACTAAAACACCAGGGTGTTATCAACATTATTTACATACCAAGTTTAAAACACAGCACTATGCTAGCTACAGCGAAGAAAATCAACTACCCCAGCTAAAACCATGACACTGGGAAAGCGGAGTTCAGCATCCTGGGCTCTGGCCCCATCTCCTGCCCTGGTGTCGCCACCCTGCCTGGGGTGGCACAGCACCCTTGGAGCCGGCAGAAGGAAGGTGGGTGCAGGGAGACGAGGAACACTTTTGGTTGCTGCCCTGACCTCCCTGCGGCACGTGGGGCCGTGGATGCTCCCTCCTGCCCCGGCAGCCAGGGGCTGGCGGGGGCCACTTGAGCCCCCTCCCAGCAGCAGGCACGGCCGGGCTCACCGCACCCCACCTGCAGCTTCGCTCTGTGGTTTCTGGCACACACGTCCGTTAAGAAACCAAAGGCTTTGCCACGGCTCCCAGGAGAGCCAAGGCAGAGAAGGCAAGAAGTTGCCCAGCTCCCCCTCGCCCACGCAGGGCACCCCCACCGAGCGATGCACCCCAAAGCTCCCGCCAGCCCTGCTGCACTCCCCTGGCGCCGGCATGGCCCCACAAACATCTCCGGCAGCCGCAACGCGGCTCCCAGCACCAAAACCCAGTGCTAGACCAAAACGGTGGTTTTTTTATGAAGTCCCATCCAGGCCCTGCTTTATTAAACACTCTGGGACACCAGCCTGGGAAAAAAACAGAGTTTCACACAGGGAGAGTGGTTGGCAAAGCAGCAGGTTACTTCAAGTGACATCAGGTTAATAAAGCAAGAGCAGATCTCCAGTCCTGTTTAATTAAAAAAAGCAAACTGCAATCCGAAGTCTTTGATGTGTTTTTTTTTTTTTTGTTCCATTTCATTTTTGACCTAGCCCAAGCCATCTAATTGAGATTTTAAGACCCAGACTTTCATCTGGAGAGAAACTAAAGGAATTCCCAAAGCTGGATATACTTACGGACAGGAATGGGGGAAAAAAAAGCGTGCTAGAGCCCTGTTCCTCCTACCAGCATGAAGGGGAGAGGGGAAAAAAAAAAAAAAAAAAAAGGCTTTGTTTCTTAAGCAGACATTAGTCAGGACAGTTTGGGAATCAAAGTTCCCATTGTAATGAAAAACAATATAATCCCATTACTAAGCAAAGTGGCCAGGCTATTCACGGGGTGGTAACCAGCTACCTGGGAAGGAGCTGCCTTTCAATGGAGCTTCATTCACAATAAACATGAAAGATGTCGAAGGAAGAGATCAAGACAAAACTCGCCTCATTCCCACCCTCAACAATGGCTGCTATGAAATATTTTTTTTTTCTCCAGTTGATGTTTTTTATATCCTCTGCTGGTGTGAATCCGCACCGCCCCATTGTTTGTGGGAGCAGGCTGCCCTGCACTCAGCTCTGCTCTCCCCACTCATCCCAGTCCCTTCTCCTTCTCTTAGAGGAGCCCATTTATGGGGCAACCACGAAGGATATGCTTCCAGCAGAGGATGCCCAGGGAACACCACCTGGGCTGAGGCCAGCAAATGGTCCCAGCACCCACCCGTGGGGCAGGGATGAGCGTGCCGGGGCAGGTCCTCAAGCAAGTGCCACACTGGTGACCGGTGTGCCTGTTAGACACCGTTAAGTTATCCAGCTCTTCTTTTCCTCTGCGGTGCTGCCCAGCAGCTGTGGCATTTGAGAGCACCCGCTGCAACTTCTCCCTGTTTTGATTTTTCATTTGTAAACATTTTTCCTTTAAAAGTGTTTTATTCTTTAAGCCAGCATAAGGAAAAGTTGGAATCTGGGGGAGATGAGGAATTCCCACCTCCCCAGGCCACCCGCCAAGCCCAGCACAGCTGGTGCCCGACGCCACACTCCCTTCCCCATCCCTTTTGGGGTAAATGCCCATTTTCACCCACTCTGGACACAGTGCTGCCCACACTTGCTGCCTGTGCAGGAAAAATTCACGCTGCCTTGCTCCTGGGAGCTCTGGCATGCACGCAGTGCCGGTGTCACCATCTCACTAAGCAATAATGAACTCTTCCCCCCCCCCCCGCCCCTTTCCCCCTCAAACCCAGTTTTGGCTAAACACCGCACTGCCCAAGAGCCAAATATGGAAAACTCCCACCCGGGACACGTGTGACCCCACCATCCCACTCTTCTAATCCTGAACATAAAACCTGAGATTAGGATCTGAACAGTCACCAAGAGTT
This sequence comes from Morus bassanus, assembly GCA_031468815.1. NCBI lineage: Eukaryota > Metazoa > Chordata > Aves > Suliformes > Sulidae > Morus > Morus bassanus. Next base: position 3,726,788 of record CM062586.1, read on the forward strand.
TAAACAAGCTATATTTAGCTCCGATATTTATAAACAGGAGGAGAGGGGGCTTTTGCAGAGCACACGGGTGCCCCTGCGGCACGAACCCTACCAAACACCAGAGCAACTCGCGCCAGGCCTGTTTTGGTGAGACGGTGAGTGGGCAAAGATTGCAACGGCCGGACAGCGACGGATCCAGCTCCCCGCAACCTCACAGCCATGAAGCTGTTGGTTTCTCTTTGCAAGCGAAGCAAAGCTCCCGAAAATAGTTATTAGGAACAAAAACGTTGCTCCCTTGGAAACCATGGCCTGAGGGACATAAAGCACGTCTGAGCAGATGGGTATCTGCTCCCGGGATCTGTATCCCGGGATTTCTGTTGCTGCCGAGTTTAACCAAGGAAACGGCAAGGGAAGGAGGGAAGACTCTGCCTCCAACACCTTTTGCCGGCAGAAATCCCTGTGTCAACATGACGCCCTCGCCGAGAGCCGGGACAATAGTGGCGGCTCTGCCCTCCGGCCGCAGCCTGCATTCCTGCCCCCCTCCCCTGGAAACCCCCCTTTTGTGGGGAGCAGCAGGCCCTGTGAAAGGGCCGTCTGTCGCCCTGCCTTTTGACTTGGAGGTCTGTGTCTAACATTTTAATAGGGGCTGGGGGCCGGGGAGAGGCCCCCCTCCTCCCGGGCCGCTCCACTGCGGGGTCACTCTCCCAGCCCGCCCCAAAGCCGGTACATGGGGCTCCGGCCGCCGACGGGCAGCGGGCACGAGGGCAGGAGCCAGCGGCACTGAACATCCCGCTCTTGACAGCCACATTCCTCCACCTGCCCCAAGAGAAGTTATTCCATCGGCTAACCGGCCAGGAGCGCCTTTGGGAGGGTTTTTTTCTGATCTCCCTGTACAAGGATGCACCGGTGGGGCGGGAGCGCTGGGGACGTGCTCTCCTCCACGGCTGCTCATCGACAGCAGATAATTTCCATCTTAAAATAAACTGCTGCACACTCACAAACACTCAACCCTCCAGACAGCGATACCAGCGGGGATCGTATGGTCCTTGGGGTCCCCATTGCGCCGCCGACGCCGGCTCTCAGCAAGGGGACATGGGACAGAGCAGTTGACAAAGTGAAGAGCCCCAGTGCCAAAGGCTCCTTTCATTGCTCTTCTTGGGGACAGCCTACTACTGTGGTGGACACAGGTAGTGTCACATCATGCCAGGAGCCACAGAGGAGGATGAGGTGGAATCACCAGCGGGAGGCAAAGCTCAGCCCTGCAGCCCCAGCCCTTGAGACAGCCTGGGACTGATCCTGCACAGCCCTGGAGGTCCAAGCAAGGCCTGCCACCGCCACTGTCAGCCACACTGACTTTAGATCAAGCCTAAAGCAACAGGCTCCCCAGCCCATCGGTGCTCCTCCCGGCACCCAGCCCTCCCAGCCCACCACCACAAGGCCGCTTGCCTGCAGGGCGCCCCTTCTATTAAATAAGGGCAACGTTAAAGCATCATTAAAACTTAATAAATCCATTTCCCGTATAAATACCATTAAATTCAGATTTTGGGGAAGGGAATTAGGGTGAAAACTTGTTAAAAGAAAATGACTTCTGCGCAAATAAATTTTTGCAACTTGACTGAGCGTGAAAGTTTCCCATTAAAATGCAACTCCGCTCCCTTTGCTGGAAGTGTGCAAGAGCCTAATAACCAGGGCCTAAACATTAACTGTTTAACTGACTTTTCCAATATTAACTCCAGACTGCCGTGGGGGAAGGGTAGGACGTGATGGGTGAAAGCTTGAAGTAGACATTAATTACTGCTGTGCGAAGGACGCACACCCAGCGCGCACACCGCTCACATGCTCCCAACAGCCCTTTGCAGACACAGACGTGGGACGTCGCCGGCCACGAGCGGGGCATGAACCCCACTGCGCGTGGGGCGGTGGGCAGGATGCTGCTCCGTCCTGGGGCAGGGCTCCCCACAGGACCCAGAGCCAGACACCTCCCCCCCCTCAGCCCCGCACACGGGCTTTAGTCGTGGTCCTCATCCTGCGTCGCTCACGCCGAGCACTGCATTTACCAACAGGCACCTCCATCGTCTAATTCACCTCCGTGAGCCGGGATGCGCCCGGCAGGTCCTGCTGCGCCATCTCGCACCAAGACAGGTTTTGATGTTCACATAAGCAACAGCACATGGAGGGAAACTGAGGCACCAAGCAGACCTCGCTTGATGCAACCCTGGCACCGTCTCATACTGCTGACCCCTGCCCGTGGGGCACTCGCCAATGCGGGGAGGTGAGAGGAGGTGACCTGATATGCCAGACACGCGCTAGAGCTGTAGACGGAGGTGCTGCAACGGGTCCAAGCACTGCTGTGCACCGAGGAAGGCAGAGTCCAGACAAGGGCACATAAGTCTGAACGGGCACCGTCCTACCTCAGCCAAAAGGCCAGCTGGAAGCAGTGCCGAGCTGCTCTATCAGCAAGACTCAGATGTCAAAGTAAAGACTGGAGTGTCCCCAGCTGGGCATCTCTAACTGTCCTGGGGCTCTCCAAGCAGGCAGATGAGAGATGCCATGGTCAGGTGTCGCTTAGACCTAGCAGAGCGCTGCAAAGACTTCCCAGCATCACACGCAATAGATGTGCAAAGACAGTTGTGCTATGAAGTCCAACTGGGGCATCCTCAGCCCTTCAGAGCCCCTGCTCTGCAACCCTGATCAGACCCTGCTGACACCGGCGGTGCCAAAGCAGGGCCCTGACCCTCACACGTCTCTGCTCCTGCTCCTGGATGCCTCGGAGCTCAGATACCCAAGAACCAAAACTGCAACACCCCGCTCAACAGCAGAGTAGCGTTTCTACTGCTCATTCCAGATCTTTGACCAATGCAAGTAGTTGCAGTTTTATCCCAGACCAAAGCGTGAGCACAACTCTGGGCTGGTGAGCACCCAACACAACGTCCGTGGCCAGCAGCCCTTGGATGGCAGCAACGCAGACCCGCCACTGCTGATACCTGCCGAGGCCAACCCCAAGGAGCCTGGCACTGCAGGATGGAGCCCTTCCATGGACAGATGGACCGGGGAAGCTGGGATGCCTTTTCCCTGCAGCAATTCCAGGCTCATGAGGGCACCGTGCAGCAGGGCAGTGTCAGGGACCTGCAGGATTTTGGCACAGCCACTTCCAGGTGCTGGGGCTCAGCGCTGTGTGCCGAGGGCATGCAATGAGATGAAAAGACCATTTGGAAAGCATCTGGAATCACCCCAAACCTCCACCTCTTTGGCCTGATGGTCCTTCTAACCCTGGCCCCCAAAACGAAGGGTTGCAGGGGGTCAGCCCAAGACTGGCCTGGGGAGCAGTGAGAGAGCTGCCCAAGTGCCCCGTGCTGCTGCCACATCCTGGGTGGCAGCAGGAGCTGGCTGGACACAAAGCCATGCACCTGCAATAAAGCAGACAAACCCCGACCACCTTTTTGGCTCCTGGGGTGGAGGCAGGACTCAACTGAGACCCCACTGCAGGTCTGCTTTCCCACGGGGGTTTAAGTTGTATCCTAGAGGCTCTTCCACTCCACAGCCCCAATACACGGTCTAAAACCTTCACCCGGACTTTGGCGACACGTTAACCATGGAGAAGTCTCCATCCAGATCCAGAGCTTACCAGCTCTTAGTAACTGCACCCCGAGGCTACTCCCTCGCTAAACACACTGATGCTCTATAAATTTTACATTCCACTCATGTACACACGCCGTTACCGTTCGGGACACCTACCAACACGAGCAAAACGAGGGTCAGCACACCTCCAGGCCTGGAAAGAGCCGGTTAATTTCCAAACAATGTTATTTTAAAACTTGCTAACTGCCTGCTGATTGTGTTATCCAAGCCCTTAATTGGTGAATAGCTTGGCCTTGCAATGACCAAGCATGTCTCCCTCATGCTACATACAATAAACCGTAACAGCCTTGGAGGTGAGACCAGGGTGTGTAGTATCAGCTGGAACGAATGGACGTATCGTGGTTTCCAGCAGGTAGAAGACAGCAAGTCAGGGATTTTGGTGGAATAAAACGTACCCTGAAGCCATCCATGGAGCAGAGCCCCGTGCAGTGCATCACACCGCGGGATCACACATTTAAGAGCTGCAAGTACCTGGGGGGGGGACCAGCCCCCTCTGATCTCAGGTAGTGATGGCCACTGCGAATACCTCGTCCCCTCTGGATCGTGGGGAGCCCCTGCACAACTTCATCTCAGCAAGCACCACCCCACCTCTCCTGTTCATCTCTCTGCTGCTGGTACCACTGAGGGATCTACCGAGACACCTCCTGCTGAGCATGACCCGTGCTGGCCCCTGCCCAAATGCAGTACGACCCTCTGGTCGTCACAAATACCAAGCCATGAGAAAAAAATCAAGCAAAAAACCCTCCGTCCAACCACCAAAATCCCAGGGCAAGTTAGCAGGAGTCAGTGGGACCACCTGAGACAACTGATAACCATCAAGACACTTTGCAGAGAGGAGAGATGTAAACAGAGATTCTTCTAGAAAAGAGCTAAAAAATCCCACTGCTGTCCCAGTGACCTCACCAGCTGCGCTTCTCAGCTAAGTTTCTCTTCCACTGGAATCTGCAACAGGTGATGCTTTTGTATTTTTAATCTACCCTCTTACCCATTTCCACCTTGTTCTTTCCGAGAATGAGATCAGACTCGAAAGAGCCATCAAGAGTTCTCAACATGGCTGAATCACCGCTCGTCTACTTCTTTAAGAGCTTCCTCTGGTTGATTGTTCAGCACTCCACCCTCTTCCTCTCCAGCACGGAGACTGCATTTTTTCTTTGTTATTATTTCATGGAAATAACGTTGGGTTAAAGCACATGAGAAAAACCAAACCAGAAGGAAACTTCCGCCCTTTACAATGAGATAACAATGACTGAGCAGTTGAGTAACTCGAAGGGCACAGAGAGCTGCAGGGCTCAGATCACTCCTCTGTCTTCCTGGTTGTCTCCTGAAAGAGTTTTGAGCTAAAATAATCATCTCTTCCCACTATGGTCCCCCCTCTGAATGTTTCTTCCAAGGTTTCTGGCCCGCTGCCCGTGGAAGCTGGTGGTGGCAATGGGCACCAGCTCAGGAGCCATCGCCCCGGCTGAACTACACCACCACGCTGATGCATAAACAGAGGAAGTACTTTAGCAAACCGACTTTTCCCCCCTTTCAGCGCAAGCCTAGTGATTAACTTTTTCTTTTCTTTTGCCGTCTCTTTGGCTTCTCGAGGCGAGAGTATGACAACCCAGATGCAGCTCCTCTGACTTTAATGGTGAAAGGCTGGTGAAGCGGGGTTTGAAACTCAGCCCTCTTTCATGCCATCTGCTTTTAACTAGCGGAGCAAGGGAGGTCCTGGGAATAAACGTCACATGGCACAGCAATCTAAAACCAGCCCCGCTCATTTGCAGGGATGCCAGTCAAAACTACGGTTGTCCAACAGTCTAATTAGGAGCTATCACTAGAAGTCCAAACGACCTTTTGGAAAACCTTCTCATTTTGTCTGGGAAAATGCAAGTGCCTTTTCTGGAAAGCCACAGCTCCCCAGTGCCGTGAAACCACACTGCAACACCGCAGCAGCCATCGTCTGCAGACCAGACCTTTTAAAGCTCCAGATCCGGCGCAAGTGCCGTGCATGGGACAGAAACACCGCGCACCTTCAGCTGGGGTCTGTGCAAGACGCACGAAACTCTGCTGCTGCTGCTCTTCCGGCACTGAAAGACCCGGTACCCCTGCCAGGATGGAAAACAGCTCCAAAGGCAGCTTAATTAGGCCGCTTCTGTCACGAGCCCTCCATTCGATCAAATGCTCAGTCTTCTCCACTCAATTAAAGCCCTGCGTGCCCCGGACTGCCTGGCAAAGGGACAAGCAAGATAAAGCACCTGGAGTTTTACAAACTATCACTGTAAAATAATAAAGGCAGAGAAAGCTCCTCGTCTCACACCGGCGATTCCCCTTCCGTAACAGGGCTGATAACTCAGTTTTGGTGTTATCAGAGTTGTCTTCACGTAACCCAACGAGCTCTCTCCCGCCACAAACGCCGGGACGCTTGTCCGCTGGAGTAGCGTCTCCCTCGTACGCTATTTATTTCACTCCACTTTCTAATTGGATTTGTGGGGGCAGCACAATGGGGCTTTATGGCTAAACTTTGTTAAGTGCCAGGCCGAGCGGAGATGTGGCCAGCAGCCAAAATGGTGCATTTCACGCAGGCGCCAAAGGGCAGTGCCAAGCTTTTCTGCGTCTGGTATCTGTGTTCTTGGCTCTGCTTTGTTTAAGAAGCTTGGAAGCAAAACTCCTCGTAAAGAGATATTCAAACAAGTGAAAAACCAGGATTTTGCAAGCTGCTATCAGATACCTTGGAAAGTTGCACCTCCTCCAGTCTGGCAGTTAACTCTAATATCTGCTCCCATCGCCCACAGAGTGTACCCTGCACGGGACGAGCGCTTTAACACATTGAGAGCACACACCTTGGTTTCCTGCAAAAATAACTCGCTCACACTCACGAAGCCATCCCGGCGTCTGCAGCCAAGAGAGAGGCGGTTATTCACAGCTAGCAATGAAGAAGTTCTTTAAAGTTAACTTTTTCTCTTAAAAAAACCCACCCCGAGCCTACTTTGGAGACTTCTCCTCCAAATAGAGCTCGCACACATCAGATCTAATTAGATTCCATCACCATCTGCACATGAAATGTAAATCAGGAGTTGCAGAGACTTAAGAAAAAAAGGGAAGAATGACCACAAGGAAAAGGAGGGGTGTAAGGTTGGGGAGGGGGTGGAGGGTTGGGCATTCTGGGAAGCCATACATGATTAGTCACACAGCATTAATCTGCCTCCCTTAACAATAGCTGCCGAATTTCGACCGAATCCCAGCTGTCGCTCTTTGAATGAAAGAAAACAAGATTTAGAGCGTCAAGCGTTGGTAGGGGCTTCTGTGCAAAAAAAAGTGGCGTGCATTCATTAGTGGCTCACAAAGGGACCCAGCCTTTGTCCATTAAATTGCTCATGTGCCTGATTGATTTGCTGATTTATTTGCACCAAAGGGTTGGGGGGCTCAGCTTGGAGAAGGGGGTGGGAGGTGCCCAGCTACTGGGCAGAGTAATGGCACCCAGGCGGATTTGCAAAAAGCAACACACATTGTCAAGGGAAACTGCCATTCAACAGGTTGGGATTGGAAATGCCTTCAGGTTCGTCCGCCGAGGACTTCCTATTTGGAAATTTGGGGTGGGTGGGAACGTCTCCCCGCCTGCTCTCAGCTCGGGCCACGTTCAACAGGCAGAGGGGAAATCTGGCCGGAAAACAGAGCCTTGCCCATTCACATTTCTTTTATGGAATAGTTTTAAAAAGGGAGCTGGAGTCTTATTCATTTCTCTTGGTTATTGTTCCCTGGGAGCCTGGAGTGAATCGGCCATCGCTGCGGTGGGTCGGTTGGTCCTTCAAAGAGTCCCAACGCTTTACACATCCGTTTCCCCACAATCGGCTTGGAGAAAGCCCCTGCCCGGGTGCCAGGTCCCGCCAGGAACACCGGGCTGGACTGCAGCTTGGCATCGGCACCGGCAGGGCTGCGGGAGGAGGTGACCCTGCTCCCCCGCCTGCCCTGGGCAATGTCCTGCAGGCCCACGGACATCAACAGGGCAGCAGCAGCGGCCTGAGCCACACCATGAAATCTCTCTTGAACTTTTATTGGAGGCATTACTGGACACCGCACCATGAACTGCCAGGGTGCAAGTGACTGAAAGGCGACGCTTCGGGGCCGGGAGGGGGTAGCTGGAAGACAGACAGACAGACAGCCTCCCTCTCCCCACCCGACGGTCCAACGAGCGCCGCAGGCTGGCCCTACCTCCTGCTCCATCAGCAGGGCAGTCTGCATAGGTTAACACCAGCAAAACATGGCCCTTTGCCCATGTTTTTCCACCCAGCTAGGAACAAAGCCCGATCCTGCCAAACTCGCAGCGACTCCTACACAAGCAGGTTATTCTTGCCACTCAAGGAAAGAAAACGCATCTTGCCCTATTAAATCCAGAGCCTTCAAAGCAAAGTCAACATGCATGTCAATACTTTGGTCGGGGGAGATGAAAATCCTCTGGCTCCCTCATACTTACTGGCACACCTCCGTCCCGTTGAGAAAAGTTTCACATTTGCCCCCATTGAGGCAGGATTCGGCAAGCTGCGTGCACCGTAAACCTGCAAACAGAAGGAGAGCGTTAGCCACAGTGCAGGTCCCGGGTGGCAGCGGGAAGGGGGGGGCAGCATCCCCTAGTGTCACCCAGACCAGGGACAGGCTTGCCGAGACCCCCGGAGCGCCCTGCCCCTGCAGAGCCTGGTGAGACGGGGGCTGCAGCACCCGGCAGCCCCCACCCACAGGGTGACTGGCCAGGGACCGCACGGCCCCAGCGCCGAGAGGCTCACCTAAAAATAAACTGAGGGTGGGCTTGAGGATAGGCTCTGCCTTCTCCTCCGGTGGGAGAACTGACAGAGAGAAACCCCAGATCAGGCCCTTGAGTGACAAATGCCATTTGGGAAAAGCCATCTGCCTGAGGGCCCATTAGTTATCATTAACTCAGTAACGAAATGAGTCGCCCGGCACAACTTGCTATGAGTAAAGGTTTCATTGTCTGGCCCTCAGAGCCAAATTCTGCACAGTTACCACAGCAACTCGCTGAAAGTACCAGAATCGCTTCCGATTTCTACTCCAGCTCGCTCTTCCCCTTCTCTGCCCCGCTAGCTCTTCACGGTAACTGGTTCTGAGACACGCGTGTGCAGCCAGAGCAGTTTCACAGTGAGCAACTACAACTTCGCACCGCCACCACCAGAACCAAACTTCTCCTTAGTACGGCTGTCGAGCCCCACGCATCCCTGGGACACCCCGCTGCGCTCAGGGCTCCGGCCCCAGCCCCGGGTGTCCCACGGGTGATGGAGCGGGGTGCTGGGGACCACTCCGGCCCAGCACAACTTTCTACAGACTTTGCTTCTGAAGGGCACCAGGCATGGCTCTCAGCCCGGGCTGTCCCGCTGTGGATTGGGGTGAAGGCAACCCCGCCGCTTTCCCTTCCCAAAATCCTCCCAAAACACTCCTGGCTCTGGAGGAGGCTGCTCCCTCGGCCCCGGGGCTGAGGGGGGCCATCGCAGGGCCCCGGCCCCCCCGGGGCGGGCTGCTCCCCGCTCCGCCCCACATCTCCGGCCACTTCTAGGGCTCTTTTCCCCGGCCCCGACCGGACGCCCCCGACGGTCGCCCAGCGCTTTGCGGCGAAGCACCCGGACCCGCCCCGGGGGGAGGGGAGGGGGGGGAAGGCGGGGTGGGGGGGGACCGGGGGTGGGGGGGACCCGGCTGACTTTCAAGAAACAGGAAACCGAGAAAAATTTGCAAAACGGTCAAAAGCTCTCGCAGAACAACATGCAGGAGCGCGGCCGCCCTGCGCGCCCCTCCGCCGGGCCGAGCCCGTCCGGAGCTCCGGCTCCCCCGGCTCCCCGCTCCGGCCGCCCGCCGTACCGAGCTCCGTACCGAGCTGCGGCCCCCCCCCGCCCGCCCGCCCGCCGAACCGAGCTCCGGTCCCCCCGACGGCAGCGAGCGCAGCTCCCCGCGACACCCCCCCGGTACCGAGCTCCGGTCCCCCCGGCGGCCCCGAGCGCCGTTCCCCCGCCACCTCCTCCGGGGCACCGAGCCCCGGCCCCCCCCGCGGTGCTGAGACCCGCTCCCACCACGGTTCCAGCCCCGGTTCCCCCCGGCCCCGCCGAGCTCCGGTCCCCCCGCAGGGGCTGAGCCCGCTCCCCGGGCATCCCGCGTACCGAGACCGTGGGAACCCCACGTCCCGGGCCTCCCCCGCGGTGTCCAGCCGGGAGCGGGGCACACGCCGCGCCCGGCCCCGCTCTCGGCAAACTTCCTGCCGGGCGCTGGGGCGGCCGGTGCGGGGCCCGTCGCGGCGGCCCTCACCTCGCGTCAGGGCGGGCAGCAGGAGCACCAGGAGGCCGGGCGCCAGGAGCCGCTCCATCCCGCTCTGCTCCCGCCGCTCACAGCCGCATAGATCCGCGGGGCCTCGGCCGAGCCGAGCCGAGCCGAGCCGGTGCCGGTAGGCGCTGCCCCGCCGGTAGCCCCAGACACACACCGCGCCCCAGCGCCGAGCGCAGCGACTCCGAGCGCCGGCGCCTCCCGCGGCTGCTCAGCCCCGGCGGGCCGGGCCGGGCCGGGAGGGAGGGCGGGGGGGGGGCGGGACGGCGCGGGGCGGGACGCCACGGCACGGCACGGCACGGCACGGGATGGGACGGCACGGGATGGGGTGGGACGCTCCTCCCTACCCAGCCCGGGGGGCCGCCGCTGGGAATCCCCTTCCCGCCACGGAGGGTCCCTGCGTGGGATGGGAGTGCGGATGAGGGGTCCGCGCAGCCCCAGGGCAGTCTCCCCGTCCATGCAGCCCCCGGATACCTCCATGCAGTGTGTCCCCCCAGCCCCAAGCAGCACCCACATAGTCCCAATGCAGCCCCTGGACATCCCCAGTGCAGCCCCCTTAGCCCACCTCAGTACAGGCCCCCCAGTGCAGCCCCCCCCAGCCCCGGCACAGCCCTGGAGGCACAGCCCCTGCAGGCTGCTGCACCTGCCCGGAGACCGCAGGAGGACCCAGGCCCTTGGCCTGACCCGCAGCGTGTCTGTGCAGGGGCCCTGGGCACATAAACCACGGGGGGACATGGGAATGGGGCGGTTGTAAATGACCGGTTGCACCAGGGGACCAGGGCATCCCCTGGGGATCGCGGGAGAGCTGGGTGCAGGGTGCGCTTGGGGGCACGGGGTGGGATTCACCCTCTGCCCTGCACCGTGACGCAGGTGTGTGCAGGTACGCCTAGGCATTTCCTACCCGCCTTCACCATACGTGCAGGCAGCTACCCGTGGAGCTGGGGTCGGATGTTGTTTGTTTTGTGCTGTGAACTAATGAACTTGCAGGCAGAGCCCCGGCCAGCCCGATGCGCCGCATCAACAAATAAACAAATAAATTAGGAGAAGCATGGAAGCCAAACCCAGGAGGCAGCCCGTCAACCCCCAGATGTGCGCAGGCTTCCCGTGCGCACCGCGCTGCCTGTGCGTCCCTGCGCTCTCATGCCCGCGCCCCCAGAGCCCTGCTCCAGCCCCCCGCTGTCACTGTGCCGCGGTCGAGCCTGGCACACCGAGCTGCCCCAGAGCCCGTGGGATGGGAACGTGGATATCTCCCACGCAAAACCCAGCCAGGCCCTGAGCCTGGGGACGGGCTTAAGCACTTAAACTCATGTTTGTCGGTGTCACGCGAGTGCTGTGCCTGCAGCGGGGCGCTCAGTGGCGGTACCCGCAGAGCACCGCCGCCGGAAACAGCCTGTGTGAGGGTGCTAATGAGTGATGCTTCCTCACGGGGCTCTGGGGGCCAACCCTGCTTGGCGAGGCTCACCACGACACCAGTCCCCTGCGTCTCACCGGGGCAGCCTGGTGTCTGCCGCTGCAGCACTGTGCCACGGTGCCTGCAAAGTGAGTTGGGGCAAAAGCTCAGGGCACAGAGAACTTGGGGTACTAACTGCCATGGGGATGGGGGCACCTAAAGCCCATCAGGCTCCTGGGTCTCCCCGCGAGCCTCTCCGAGCTGTGGCTGTTGGAGGCCATCGGATGGCTCTTTTACAGCTCTCAAATATGGGGATGTGCAGGGCCGGCTGCCGGCCTTTGGCTGAAAGCTTGGGAAAGAGGAAGAGGAGCGAGGGTCAGCAACGGGTTAATGGGAAAGAGGTGACATCGTTGTCATCTGTGTCTCTCATCACAGGGCACCTCTCCACAGGCCCCCCCACCCCCAGGCTCATCCCATCCCATGCCAGGCCCGGTGTTATCCCACTGCTTCCTGTTGTAAATTATTTCCAGAGCAAGTGTGAAACAATTAAACAAACCGAAGGGCAGAGTCTGCTCGTCAGATCAAAGGAGCGAGCCCTGCAGCGGTACCTCACTCCTGCACTCTCCCCTCCTTCCCTGCTCCTCCTGCATTCATCGCTTTGGGCTCTAAAACAGTGCCCTGGTCCAGGTTGGGGAGTCAGGGCTCTGAGCGGAGCACGGTGCTGCTGGGGGTTCGGGTGCTGCTGGGGGTTCGGGTGCTGCTGGGTGCTCAAGGCCCCTTTGAAACCTTAAAGCATCCCAGTGAGATGCCACTCGCTGTGCTCCGTCACAGCGGAGTGGGGGCAAGGCCAGTCCTTCAGCGCGTTTCAAGAGCAAGTAACAGATGCCAAAGGATGCGAGCGCTTTGCTGCAGTGCCTCTTCACCCTCATTTTCTGCCCTTGGCAGGGAAGTGGGTGGTCCCCCTGGTTTATCCTTCCTGCAGACATGAGTAGGATGGCAGCAGCTGGGCAGCGGGATGCGGCCCCAGCCACCACCCCAGCTGAGCAACATCCCTGTGCCACCACGACCGTGCCACCATCCTCAGCCTCAGCAGGAGTCAAGGCAGCTGTGAGGGCAGCCTGAGGTTTCCACCGCTTGGGCTTCCTTGGAGATGGAGACTTCTGCTCTCTTTCTCTCCATCTTCTCCCTTTCTCCCTCCCAGCCGGAGTGCGGTAAGCAGGGAGCATCTCGGCTCTACCTGCCTGGAAATACCGGCCATAACTTTGCCCGGGCTTGTTCTCCACATGCAGAAAGTACTGCACGTTCAGCTTAGCTGCACTCGGGGACTTGCTCCCCGAAACTCGAGGGAGCTCCCCCAGCCCCGCCAGACCTCTGTGGCCATGCCTGGCCACACGGGGCCGTCGGGGTCGCCGCTGTGCCCCGCGCTGTCTGGGAACAGAGGGGTGGTGATGCCGCCTGCCACGCAGCGTGACGGGATGCGGTGGCAGGACCAGGTGGTGGAGACACCCAGCCCTGCCTGCTGCCCCAGCAGTGCCCGCATAACTGGGTGTCCCTGGCACTGGCTGCTCTCGGGGTGCCGGACACCCACGAGCCTGGGGCCGAAAGAACACATGGGAAGCCACGTGCGAGCCCTGGCCCCGGCTTTCCTCTGTGGTGGGGAGGGTCTGCCCGCGGCGGCCAGGGGCAAAGCTGTGGATAAATGCAAACACAGCCGTGAGTGCAGCCGTGCAGCCGTGCCCCCTCGCCCCCTGAACAGGGAAGGTCAAATACATCTATTTACTGCCATCACCCAGGGGCTGCCATGACCCTGTGGCAGTGGGGCGGCTCTGCACCGGGGAAGGCTTTGCCATCGGGGAGGTAAAAGGCTCCTCTGTGGTTTCCCACGGGCAGGACAGGGGCACGAGCATCCTGGCATGAGGATGACTCCTCCAGCCAGGCGCTGCTGTGAGTTGTCCCACTTTAATCTGGTGCCATCCCTCCCCTGGTACAGGGGGGATCTGATGCAAGGTCCTCGCAGGGAACCTCCTCGAGTTTCCTTCTCCCAGACGCCTCCCCCAGAGACTCCTACCAGTTAAAGAAAAAAGGGGAGGAAGGGAAAAGTCAGCATTCAGCATAAATCTTTTTGCAATAAGAGGTGAATATGACATAAATCCAAAGAAACTTTTTATTCTGAGTGGTCTTCAGGGGTTAAAAATAATGGGATTTTAGGTACTTTTAAAAATAGCGTTCATAAAAGGCTTTAATAGAAACCTTGGCAACTGTCCATGTGATTAGTGATTTAAAAACATAAAACCTCCACACATGTTTAAAAGTTTTAATAAGTTAAAATTAAATGAGTGAAACTCTGGGAATATTTTTTTGTTACTGCAAGCTAAGAAAATTATGTCCGTTAAGCAAAACTTAATACAAATATAAACAGGTAATGCACATCTGTAAATTATTTTCATGTCTCCAGGGGCTGGAAAAAAACCTAAGTGAGACCAGCATTCTTATATATATTTTGCCTTGACAGCTCAGGAAAAAATTTGCCAAAAACCAGAGTTAGAGCACTGGGCTGGCGTGGGAAAGTTGGTTTAGTGAGAAATTTGCCCTAGGCTATTTAAATAAAAACAGGCGTTTTTTTTAATGGCAAATGCCTGTTAAATACAACCAACGCAGCTTTCCAATTGCCTGAGTAACTAGTGTGCCTATTCCTTCTTGACACTTTCATCTCTTTATCATCACAATCAATATTTTGCTCTTATACATTCAGTGCAATAAAAATAGGACCGATAAGGCAGACATCAAACTGAATCTCTCTGCTTTCCCCACTGTGCTTGGTTTGGCATTCCTCTGCCAGTTGGTTTTTGGAGCAGCATGCAAGGTGAGCCCTCCTCGCGCTGGTACACGCACCCGCACCCTTGCTCACTCTCTCAAAAAAAAGCAATTTTTAGTAATTAAGTGTGAATCAAATTGGGTAGAGCATCCCGGAAAGTCTGAGCAGATAAAAATACAGCCGGTCATGGAGTCTGTGATGTAAAACTATCCCAGCCAAAGCTGCCCCATAATGGGATTAAGCTGTGATTCCTGGGGGCACCAGAGAAATGAGGCTGGATTTGAAAGAATGGTCTAAATCCTGATTTTTCTTTTCTTTTTTTTTTTTTTTTTTTCCTTCTTAAATAACCGAGTGGAGTATTGTGAATGGACAGCCACAGGATAAATCACACGAATCGCGCCATCCCTCCGGCACGGCGGTGACGGCAGCGCCTCCAGCAGCACATGCCCGTGGAGGATGACTTTCCTCCTGGCAGTGCTGTAGGGATCGGTCCCACCAGGGTGTCCAGGGTCAGGATGGGACAGAGGACAGCCAGCCCTCGCTGCCGTGGAAGGAGGTTGGTGCCATGTGTGTCCCTGCTCCAGCACGGCTGCTGTGCCCGGGCTTGGCACCAGTGGGGTTTTCCTCCTTGTGGGCTGCTGAAACTGGTTTTAATTGCAGGGTTGCTTCTGGCCATCATTTCTCGGTGTGTAAAGTCAGCTTAGTAACTCTCACCCACGGGATTAGTGACAGGCGGGGAGATGTCCCGGAGGAGCAGATTTCCCTGCACTGTTTGTACCTGGGTGAAAGGTGCTGCTTGGTATTGTGCTATAAAATCTGTGTTGTGTTTAAAATAAAATGCCTTTATGGGCTGCGAAGGGAGAACAGGTGCTGGGCAGGCATCTCTCAGCCCAGACCCGGCCTCGCCGTCCCCTGTGCTGCTCTTATCCGCCTCCATAAAACAACCGAAACATTCACTATTGTGTAAACAGAGGCCGATGGGGTTTATGGAGCTGCAGGTGACAATGTGCCTGGCCCCAAGCCCGTCCCATCCCCGTGCTACTCCCTCGCGGGTGCTGGGGCATGGGTGCACCCACCTGCGTGGGCTGGCTAGAGATGCAGATCCCTCCGTCCCTTGGTGCGTGTCCCTGTCCCCTCCATGCTAGTTCTTGTCCTTGCCTGCACCCACTTGTGGGTGCTGCAGGCCCTGTGTGTCCCTGTCCCCTCTCCTCCCTCACCAGGGCGATTCCTCGGGGTGTCACAGGCACACAGCTCGGGGTGGGGGGTGGCTCTGCACCCACTGGATCTCGCCCACGGCGGGGATGCAGGCGGTGACCCCGGCTCTCTTGAAGCGCAGACCCCAGCCCAGCCTTGCGCCCAGCCCTGGGGCCACGTGGGACATGTTTGCACTCCGCGTTTTATGTGCATCTTCTTTCAAAACCATGCATGTCTTTGCTTTTTCTTCCATTCCTCCTTTTCCTGCTGAGGCACATGGGACTTTTCATTGTCTCAACAAAGAAATTGCTCACCAGAGTGTGTGGAGGGGCCAGGATCAGACCTCTTCTGATATTTACATTAAATAATTGAAAACCATCGCTCGCAGCAGTGAAAACCCAAGCGTGATTCTCTGCACACAAGCCCAGGCATGAACCTCGTACTGGATTTCTGGACCGCCGCGCAATGCCAAGCACATCTGAGTTACGCTGGCATCCCCGCAGTTTCACCCGGCTCCGCGCTGCTGGGATTTGCCTCTCCCAGGGCAAACACTCAAGAAAGACGTCATGCCACGCGGACACTCACTCCGTGCAGGTTTTTGGGCAGGTTTTCTGGGAGATGTTGCTCCCGGAGACCCGGGCATGCCCCTTCTCGCTGCGCTGGCCTGGGGGGACTGGGTTGCAGGGTCCCGGGATGCCACCGACGCTGACAGGTAGTTTCAGGGGCAGTTCAGTGCCAGCTCTGTTCTCACAGCAATGGGATTCGGGACTTGGGAGCTCCTGCACCGGGCTGAAGCCAGCTGAAATTCTTAAGCGATTACAAAAAGAGGCTGAAAAAGTGCTTTCCGCACCCCAGCCCTTGCTGCTTGCTCCGTTCACGGGTGCTCCCACCCACCGCCCCCTCTTTCCTTCCGTGTGGAAACGGGAAGATTTGGAGATGTTTCATTCTGCAGAGCAAAGCAAAATGAAAGCGTCTCTTTCGCGCGCCCCCCCCCAAACGCGTGCTGAGGGGACGACACATCTTCTGCGCTGTTGCAGGGCATTTTGGGCTATGGGCAGCTGGGATGGCAGTCCTGCTGCTGGGGTGGTGTGGGGGCTCCTGTGTACCCCCTCCACGGTGGGGTGCATGTGCGAGGGCTGCTGTCGGGGAACGCTTCCCACCCAGCTCTGACCTTGGTGCCTCCCAGCAAAAACACCTCCTGGAGAGGGGCCAAGCATAATAGCCAGTTCCTTCTACTCCCTTCCTTCCCAGGCAGCCACATTATCACAGGGCTCAGCCGCGAATCAAAGCCAGGCACACGAAGATGGGAACCAGGAGAAATCGGCAGAAAGATGCCGTTTCCGCTCAGAGAGGAGAGGCCGTGGGGCACCAGCTGCCTCCCCGGAGCTGCCTGCTTTATCGTAGGGTACCCCATCGTGGTGGGCTCCATGCTTAGGAGGGAGGGAGGGAGGGAGGACCCCCCCAAACCATGCTTGGGCGCACCCAGGAGCCCCAGGAAAACCCCCGTCATGCCCAGTGCATCCCTCGTGCCGGGGCACCGGGGGTCCCCCGCCCTATGCTGCGGCAGCTCCCATGGGGCTGGCTGTGCTCAGGGGCTTTCATGATGCCACAGTCAGTGCCAAAGGGTTTGGAGAAGCCACAGAGACCATTCCCCGACATCTGCCCACTGGCAGCTGTAGGTGAGCAATTTATTTCCCAGAAAATCATTGCGGATTTTCTTTAGCATTAGGCTGAAAAATAAATTAACAAAAAAACCCTTGTGATGCCACAAGCCTTTGTCCCTCTGTGGTGTCCTCTCTGTGGGGAGGGATCGATCCTGCTTGGCGAGGGCTGCTGTCCGCTGCCTCCCTCGGTGGGACAGGGGTTCTCGCTCGGGCTGTCCCCCCTCAGGGTGCCGGCTGGCCCATGGGGCTTCCCCCCATCTCCACATATAGGGATGGTCCTGCTGCTCCCACGGCATGGTGCAGGCACAGGGCTGGTGGCACGGGCCGGGCCGTGTGCCGCACCACCCACCGGCAGCACCTCTCCCCACGGCACGGGCCGGTGTGGGTGCTGGGCTGGGAACCGGCTGGCAAAGAGGTGCCGGCAAGGTGTGAGCCCTCCCCTGCCGCCCTGAGCCACCGACTTCAAAGTCCGGTGACCTTTCAAATGCAGCGGCTCTTGCACAGGGTGGTGAGACTTACAGCCAGGAGGAAGCGGGGAGTGTGGGGGGGGAATCTGTGCACCCCTGGCCAGGGGCTGGACGGATGGGGCGACCCCCCTGCCCTGGCACACAGGGATGGGGTGATGCTGCCCAGTGGGACCCCCGTGCCACCACCAGCTCCCCACTCCCTGCAGCAGCCTGCGCCCCACCGGAGCGGCGTCTGCCCCGGGCACGGCTGGGCAGGGCTCTCGCTGCCGCCTGGACTTTGGAATGTAGGAGTTGTGTGGCAGCCCGGGTGCTGCAGAGGGTAGTGGCATGCTCGCTCCCTCCAGCTCCGGCACCGTGCCAAGCTGCGCCCCTGCAGCATGCGGGCTCTGCCGTGGCCCCAGTGCGCTTGGAGCTGCCGTGTTGAGAGCCATGGTCCCCGCTGCACTGAGCAGGGAGCTGTGGGTGCCTGCGAGACGATGCTCCCATGAATGTCCAGCAGCAAAAACACATCAAAGCTCGTCCTGATGGCAGCGAGTAAACAGGAAGGGAGAGAAAGACAAACACGGCTCCTTGCAACTGTCAGGGGAGAAAAACAATTCGCTCTCCAGGCAGGAGAAGGTTTGCTGCCCTCTCAGCTGCAACCCTGGGGACAAATGTGGCAAATGAGCCAAATGAGCCAAATGAGCCAAAAGGGCTCAGGACCACCTGCCCCAAATGCTGCCGGGTGTGTGAGCGTGGGGGACTGAGCTCTGCCTGCGGGGGCTGCAGGGGTCGGGGTTGCCCGTGTGTCTCCTGCTGCCCATGCACGCTGGGCATCATGCTGAGAGCTCTGCTAGCACAGAGCAAAGTGGTTTTGGGGAAACTGGTGGAGACGGGGCTGAGCAGGACGGTGGCTGCGCTTGGTTTTGCAGTGACAGCACAAGGCATTGCAGGCTGCTTCCTCGCCCACTACCCCAGTGCCTTGCAGCAAGGCAGGATCCCAGGGCTGCCCGAAGGGGCTGCACCAGGGTCCGGTAATAGGATTAGGGGCCTCCTCGCCTGGTCATCCCGTCCTAATCCTGCCGGGAGGGGAAAAGTCAGGCTGGGACAAAAGGCATTAGCCGTCCGTGCCTGGTCGTGGCCCGCTGACCTCTGCACAGGCGGCGGGGATGGGACACCAGCTGCAGACCCCTTGCTGCTGCCACACGGGTGGTCGCAGCCTCTGGCCAGGTCCCCGTGCTGTGGGGGCTGCCCGCCGGGCCACACTGGGGCCCCAGGCGTGCGGGGCATTGGGCATGGGAGTGCTGCGGGGTGCTGGCACGGCTCTGCTGGGCGTCAGCGGGACAAGCTGATTCACCGCCTCGGAGCAGCTGCTGTCCTGCAAAGTTCCTGTTTTCCAGTGAAATCTCCAACTATGTGCCTGGAAAAAACAAATGGGAGCGGAGCAGGTGCCTGGCCCTGTGCAGGGTGGCTGCGAGGGCTCAGCCTCGGCTGTCTGTTGAAAATACAAACTCCAGAGCTGGACCAGTCCATACCCACAAACTGATGAAAGCAAACTCAAAAAACATCCCCCCCCCCAAAAAAAAAAAAACAACCCCAAACTCAAGGGTTTGGGAGGGAGTCAAACCGTCCTGCTTTAGAGCACAAGCCAAACTCAAAAGGTGGGAAAATCAAAATGAAACTTTCCCTGGAGAGGGATTAGCCCCCACGTGCCTGCTGCCCTCCACCCGGCATCGCTGTTGCCTGCCACACCAGCCCGTGGTGGCTCGGGTGCTCACCCAGTATGCCCAGGGCAGCCCAGCAGGTCCCCGTCCCTGCAGAGTCCTGGGCAGCACTGCCAAACCCACCTCTGCACTCATGGGAGCTGACTCAAAGGGTCAGACCTGGGCTGCCCCTGCCGCCGGGCTTTAAGTGTTCAGGGGTTATTAAAGTGTCTCTTTGCACGGGCACGGTGGTGCAGGAGCAAAGCATGGTGCCTGGGGAAGGGAAGCACATCCTCACCCTGCAGCGCTCCCAGGGTCAGCCGGCAGCAGCCCTGGGGAGAGCCTGGGGTGCCTCCTGCAAAGTGCCTTTAGGGAACACGAAGGTGAAGGGCCCAGCCGGGCTGTTCCCGCACACCCAAACCACAGCCATCCTGGGGTGACATCCAGCACAGCACTGCTGGGGCATCGGGGCAGGCATGGCGGGGGGAACGGCACCCACGTGAAAGCAGGTTGGCTTTAGCTTGTGCGGCTTCGGTTTGCTGAGCGGGGTGTTTTCAAACCTGCACTTAAGGGAGGAGGTTTGCCAACGGAAATATGTAACTGACTGTAAATAATAGCTTTTATCTGCAACGGTACCCGTGAAACGAATAAGCTCCCCGGCAGCGGCGGGGCAGAGCCCACAGATCTGCACAGGTGACAGCGGAGGGTGTTGGATTACGGGCTCCCCGTCACCGTCAGAGCCCCCCGATGACTTGTGACAGGTTCATAAGCTGAGAAATGTGATGCTTTGCAAGGTTCAGTAAATATTAGGACTACTCCTCCCTCTTTCTGATGCAGGTTTAATTGCTAGGATAATTCATGAGAGCACAAGGAAAAAAAAAACATCTGGGAAAATAGGACCTGTTAAATAGAGTCCATTAATAACAAAATAATTGTTCCTCTGCATGTGATTCAGACAGCTGCCTAATTGTTAATTACCTTGATATGAGAATAACAGGTAATTATGAGGCTACATCACGAGGAGCTGACTTTTTTTTCTTCCTGCTTCTTTTCTTTTGGTGAATGCTGGAGACGGAGCGTGCCCTGGCAGGTCACTCCGGGACTTGGAGGAGAGACGCTCCCCAGGCAGGGTTCCTCCTGCGGGGGTGAGGTGGGAGCTCTGGGTCACAGCCACGTCCTGAAGCTATTGCTGCTCTTGGACATAGATCCCAAAACACACAACTGTCCTCAGCAGGGGAGCCGGGGGCCAGCCACCTTCCTTGTCCATGGCACCTTGCCCACATGGAGCCCAGACCTGGCTCTGCACTGAGCAAACAAGAAGCAAAAGTTATTGGTGACCTTGGCTGTCAAATTCCCCAAGATTACTTTATTCAAGAGACATTCCTGAAATACTGTATTCCCATTTGCCTGTTGCAAAGTGTGCTTTCTCTACAAGTGCACACGCACACAAATACACACACACTCAAACCCGCAGGCATGTGTGTGCAAACACTCACACCCCCCTTCCATCCCATGTAGACACCAAGCAAGTATCGGGCAGAGACAGGACTCTGCCTTAAGTGTTTTTGGACCAAGAAACATCGCCGAGTTCCATTTTCTAGAGGTGAGAGGATGCAGAGACACACGGGCGCTGCTGAAGGTGGTGACAGCATCGGTGCAATTAGTGACAATGCTGCCAAGAGATAGCCAAGCAACGGGGAAATTGGGACAGATGAGTGTGGATGGAGAGAGCTGTCTGAGACCTGATCAGAGGAGGAGGCAGCCCCAGGGACGGTCCTGTTCTCGCTCTCCCCTCTCAGGGCCAAGCGCCTTTAATCCCCTGCATGCGGTTTGCATTTTGGCTCACTGGTGCGCTTCACACGAAACACGGGAGTGCTGGTGACCCTGCAGCAACTCAGCCCATCTGCCTGCCAGAGAGCCTGAAGTGGGGTACGAAAACAGATCAGGGGCTGAAGCTGCTGCTTGGGAGTTCTCTTCAGTGCAGCCAGTGAGGAAGAGGAGCATGGCAGCAGTGTTTGCTGCCTCCCATACTGGCTGTGCATGCCTCATGGGCCTGATCCAGCACCGGCAAAGTCGATGCTGTTTCCTGCATGCAAGGGGAGCAGGTCATCAATCAGCAGAGATCTCTGCAGGATGCGGAGCTATTATCAGTCCCGGAGAAGGCAACACATCTTTCCCTTTAGCCGTGTGGCCAGCTGGTGCTGGGGAGCACGAGCCACCTCGGGGTCTTGAGGCTCTGGGGTTACCCAGACGCAGGCTCCTATCCTGGCCATTTCCACTGCCCTGAGACGAGACCTTTGCAGCAGCCTGGCAGAGGGACCCTGCACCCTCTTTCAGAGCCCCAGCCAAGGGACGGCAGCTCTCTGGCGACTTCTCTTTGCCCTGCGAGGGTGAAGGTGGTGGGGCAGCCCTGGCCCCATGCCCGTTCTTGCCTTTGCTGGTGGTGGTGGCGTGTGAGCAAAGCACTCAGAAGTGGCACGGGACAGGACGTGCCCAGCCCGGCAGCTCCAGCCCTGGGTACATCCCACTGCCAGCAACGTGCTGGGGAGGGAGGGATGCTCTGCTTCTCATCCCGGCTTCCTGCAGGCAAAAATAGCTACAGGCCCCGGGTTCCTGTGTATCTCGTGTATTTATAGTGTGAATGGCTCCGTAACACTCTGCCCTTCTGGCTCTCACCTGCGTTTCGGGGAGGAAATACCATCTCCCTCCCGTGCATTCGTGCGCGTCTTTCACACCAGAGAGGCCTCAGCACTTCCCACAGGCACTAAATAAATGAGGTCCCGGTGGTGAGACCTACGTGACGGCATCCCTCTGCACTGGCTGCCAGTCCCAGGGACAGCGCCGGTCCTGGGTGGGATGCCCCGTGGGTGCAGCGGTGTGGGAGGCACGGGGGTACCCAGCACTGCTCTCCAACACCTCCCTTTGCACAGCGAGGGTGAAGTCTGCGGGATGGCAAGATCCTTTTGAGAAACAAAAAGGAAAAAAGCCTGCAAGCCAGCTCCTGGCTCAGCACTGCCCAAGCGACCTGGGGACGCAGCCACCGGCAGGCAGCAGGGCGATGCCTGCCGGCTTCGCTAGGCTGCCTGGGGGCCTGGTGGCGCTGGCAAGGGCAGGGCTGGCACAAATCACCACCCGCAGCGGTGACAGAGGTTTATTTTTCTAAGCAAATTGCCAAAGAGGCTAAATATACATTTTCCATTCAGTTCCCCAAAGCAGCGATAGCCCGGAGTCTAAAAATAAATCCCTTTGATTGCGCCTGGGCCAGAATTAGACTGCCTCTGGATCAAGCCCTGTTCAGCTTCATCCCAACCTGCACCCTCTCTCTCCCTCTGGGGTCCTGGTGGTGCGGGACCGGGTCTCGTGACACAAGGGGGCCCCATGTCCCCCCTGCCTTCCCCAGCTCCAGCCCCAGAGGTGCCACAGTGGTGCGTGCCAGGGAGCGGCGGTGCGTGGAAGAGTGCCGGCAGCAAGCGCCTGTTGCAAGACTTATCTGTTGGAAGAGCTCATGCTTTGCAAGGCTTTCCCCAGCCCAGGGTGTACCAGGTGCTGGCCCAAAACCCAGCGTGTTCCTCCAGCGCTGCCTTTCCTGCCGCACCAGGAGCCTCCAGCCCCGGCTGCTCAGTGGCTTGCAGCCCCGCTTTTGGCCCCCGAGGTTCAAAGGGTCCCCAGGGGTTTTGCCCATGCCCAAGCATGTAAGCAGGGCGTGAACACTGCTCCTCCACCCGATGGGTGCCCACCTTGGAGGGCTTTGGGGACGCAAGGGGTCAGGCTGAACCGTGGGTGCCCGGGGCGGTGAGCCCTTGACCACCCCAGCCAGACCCAGCTCGCCCTTCCCTCCACAGTGTAAGTTGTAACTGCTGTTACATCTCAGTGAAATAACACATTTGAAAGAAAGGGGGGGGAAAAAAATACCCTAAACACTGTAAAACTGAAATTGTAGTTCTCCCGGGATGCAGCGTCTGAAATATTCCCACAACCTTTGCATAATGCATTGCTCATGTCAGACCTCGGGAGACAGAAATTAATAGCTAACAGCAAGCAGGCATGGCACACACGTGGGCTTTCCTTCGCTCCGTGCTCCCAGGGGCTCCGCGCTCTGGGGATGCTTTTCCTTTACATTCAGCTCAAATAATTCTTGTTTAAAGACACGAGAAGAAAAAGACCATAGAGGAGTCAAAGAGTATTTGTGCCAAACAGGAAATATTCAATAAATGTTTATCCTCTAACACAATGGTGGGGTTTCAAAAGTTTTCTATGGATGCAATTTAAGGTTGAGGGGGTGGAGGGGCTTTTCCTCCCCCTCCAGTCTCTGGATGAGCGAGAGCCAAGTTCGGGCTCCGGCACCGAACTCCCCGACCGGGCAGCTGCTCCCCGCTGATGGAGGTGCAAACCAGACGGCGCCGTCCCCCTGATTGTACCCACGCAGGGATGTGGCAGGAGTTAAAGACTTCACTATCAGCCAGGACACTGCCCTGGGTGGGGTGCTCCATGCCTCAGTTTCCCATGCTTCCGTTTCCCCACCGAAGCCCCCTTGTTCCCAGGAGCACCCCGCAGAAATGGGGCCGTGTCTACCAGCCCCCCTGCAAATCCACTCCTTCCCTCTGCTTTCCTGGTCCCAGCAGCTTTTTCCCAAACCTTCCTCCCCTCCCCCCCCAAAATGTGAAAAAATAGCTCCATCTGGATGCTGTTTCCACCCAGGCACAGGCCCCGGGGCCGGGAGCCAAGAGAGCAGCGCCTGTGAACGGCAGACGTGGGAGCTGGAGAGGATGTGACGGGGAAGCTGTGAGAAAAGCCTGAGGTCGGCAAACCTTCGGCCTTGCCGTGGGACCCTCTCTCTCTCGCAGGAGTGGGCTCGGCAGCCAGGGACATGGGGCGATGCCAGCCCTGAGCCCGAGGGATGGTGGTGGTCCGGGCTGGGGGGATGGCGGGGAGAGGTGCAGAGGGATGGGGAGAAGAGGGGCAAATCATGCCCGGCAGCTCTGTGCTGAGCCAGCGCTGCATCGGGGCTCCGTTTCCATCCCATTTTGGAGTGGGGCATCCCACGGGGAGTGGCAGTGGCTGCTTCGGGCTGTCGGTGTGCAGCAGCCCCAGGGATGCTGCGCCACTCCTCCAGCAGCAGCTCCAGCCCTAAACCCTCCAGCCACTGCTCTGGACTCAGCAGCCTCAGCCATGGGAGGGGATGGGCTGGCTTCCCGCTTCCCAGACTTCCCACGCCAGCACGTGTTATTTATGACCCTCAGGTTTTCAAATTAAACATAAATTAGCAGAGGCGGGGGGGGGAAGAAGGGGTCCCGCCGCGTGGTGACAAATGCACAAGGAGCAATCTCGCTGCAGGAAGGGGGACAGGCACAGCCGGCACAGGAGGAGTTAAGCTGCCTGGCATGGGGAAGCCACCTCCATCCTCCAAAATACAATCGACCAGGAAATAAACAGGAGCTTGTGTTTGTTTCAGTTCACAAGTGAAAAATAAAAGGATTTCCTGCAGGCCAGGGCACCCAGGGTCCCGCAGCCCGGCCGCCGAGCCGCCCGCCACCCTGCACCCATTGTTCGCCCCAGCTCTGCCATGGGGGATATTGTTCCCTCAAAACGTCCCATCAGATAAAGGAGCTGAAAATGGCTCCCTGGGCTGTGCCGGCGATGGCCACTAGCACTGGTGAGAGCAAGCCCATGGGTTTTATCCAGACTTTGGGGGTCCCAGGCACAGCCCCCAGCCCGGGTCCTGCAGGCACCCTGCGACAGCAGGCAGCGAGGCGTGGTGTATCCTGCCTTCCACCCCGGGACAGGGATGACAGGCAGGCAGCGATGCCCTGTCATGTTTGTGGGTGACCCCCAGAACCCAGCAAGTCCCTCCACCCCAGTGGGGCTGCAGCTGTGGGCCAGACCCAGACCTGTGGGTCTGAGCAGCCGAGGGGTGTGGGGAGGTCTGGCGTGGCACGCAAGGGCTTTGCACCCTCTCAAAGAGGGTTTCTGTCTTCCTCTTTTTATCAGCCAAATCTCACTGAAGCAGTGAAACCTCACGTTTCCTACTGTTTAATGATATTTGCTGACTGTAGTGTCACAACAACTGTACCGGATGAGTGGAAAGAAAATAAATGCTAGAAAAATAACCCTGCGTGGAGGCATGTGGGACTGCCGAGCCCTGACGGCCACGGGGCTCCCAGCTGGCAGAAACCCGTCGCTGATGCTGATGCTCCTGGAAAGCAGCAGAGCCTCAAAGAGAAACCTTTCTGCAGCCTCCGGCAAGCCCTGCTGCCCGGTCCTGGGCTGGGGGAACCCGTGGGGTTTTGCCGGGCTGCCGGCAGTGCTGGTGGTGGTGGTGGTGCTGGCGGTGGTAGCAGTGGGCTGCACACCTTGGTGTGAAGTGCTTGGCAGGGCTGCAGCACACTTTCACTGCTGGCCTGATTGATGTGTTAAGAGCATCTGAAAGCAAGGGAGATTTTGCATTTCAAGTCATTCCTCACCTGCCGCCCCTGAAGCGGGGTGAGAGCACTGCCAGGGACCCATCTGAGGCTCCCTAAGAAACCCCTGTGCCCAGGTAGGAGGCATTTCAGCAGAAAAATAAAAGAATAAGAAGAAATAGAAAAATAACAGAAGAAAAAGAAAAATTGCTTTTGGGAGCAGCCTGGCCACGCTGGTTGAGCAGAGGTCTGGGGCTGGCGTGGTGGGTCTGAGCTCCTCTCTGCTTGCCTTGCAAAACTCAGGTGGGCTGGACTCGGGGCTCGGCCCGCTCGGGAGGTCGCTCTGGGTACAGGGCATGATTTCGGGCTGGCAAAAAGTCTGGACCCTTGTGGAGGTGTGTCCTGGAGGTCTCCTGGCGATGCCTGTCGTTGCCATAGCTGGTGCTGGTAACTGGCATCACCTTTCCTTCCTGCTGGGAAAGTAAACCTGCTTGAAGAGATTCCTCCACTTTTATTCCATCATTAGCTTGTGAGCTTTGACAGTCCATGTGCTGCTGGCCTTGTGGTCTCTCCGAGATGTACATCTTTAATGCATCCATTACCTCGCTGGTAAATCACAGCATGGACAAACAACCAGCTCCTGCCATTGGGTGACCGTGGCCCTGCAGCTCCCTCGGGGGCACGGGGCAGCTCTGCACACTGTGGGTCCTGACCCAGTTCCCTGCCCCAGCTGCCGGGGACAACGTGCTTCACTTGGCTCTGGCGGGAGCTGGGGTGGTTTTGGGTGCCCAGCCAGTCCCTCCCCGGCTCCTCTGGTTGGGCACGTGAAATTTGGGCTTGCGGTACCACAGGGGAGCAGCTCCCACTTAACTAAAACCCAACCTGCTCTGCAGAAACGCTGGTGCTGGTGGCAGCTTGCGATGCTCACGCTGTTTTTTTGCTGGGGGTGTCAATAAGCATCTAGAAAAGCTGGAAACCATCACCTGGAGGTAACGCAGCGGCTCCCCTGGGTGGGGGGATAACCGTGGGGACCCGCTCGCGTGGGCCTTGCCGGTCTGCAGCCGCCGGGGAACACCGTGCTCTCCCGGCCGTGCCGCGGGGGTCAGGTCGTGCCGGGAGAAGGTCCCTGGGGCGGCGCAGCATCATCGCCCGGGCAGGCGGGGGGCACGGGGGCAGGATTGCCGCGGCAGCTGCGGCGGCTCCGGTGACTTGCCGGGAGCTGCAGGCTGCGAGCGCTTCCTGCGATTTGGCCCTCGGTGAATAAATAACCGCACACAGAAGTGAAGGCAGTGAAGGATCTCAGGCAGAGTAAATATAGTTCATAACTTTTTTCCTTTCGGTCTGATCCCAAGCCCTGTCTGTTTGTACTCTTGCCTTTGTTTTGGTTTTTTTTTCTGCTGTGTTTTTTTAACCAGCGTTTGATGGCAACCTCCCAACAACACGTACAGGCTGCTGAAAGCGCCTCATTTTGCTGTGGCCAGGGCAGCAGCTATCACTGATGGTTCGAATCACTAGGCAGCCTCCGGGTTGGAAAAAGACAACAATACTACGACACTCAGAGGTTTTTCAGAGCAAAACTTGCCAAAAAGGGGATAAAAAAAATGGTTTGGGGTTTTTTTTTGCTTTTGGCAACTGCAAACTGAAACCTCTCTGGGTCAGAATCACTTCTCAGCTGATGGGAGCGCGGCTCCATGGCCGAGCCCACAGCCGGCCGAGCCGGGCAGCACTGGCAGACCTCTGCTCGGGCATCCCACTGCCGCCAGCTGCCACAAGCCCCTCTGGTTTCCAACTTGCTAAATCAAGTGCCAATCCCGGTGCTTGGTTAACCAGCACTCAGCTGGCACTTCGGCAGGTTTTGCTTCGCAGATGCAGCTAATTGCCACGTTGGAGCCGACGGTGCAATGCACGCTGTGGTCTTACCAGAGCTATAGGCTGCAAACTACTGTGTCTGGCTTGGGTTGATTCACTTTCAGGCATCTCCCCCTCCCCACAGCTCCTTTGGGGATGTTTGTTGGTTTTCCTTATCAGCAAGATTAAAAATGAAAAGGCAAAAATGTCTCCTAGGTGGTTGCCAGGCGATGGGACACCCCAACCCTTCCCAGCGCTCCTGCTCCGATGCCCTCCCACCACTCGCTGCTGCTCCTCCTCGGCGACTTGTCCTGGGGATGCCGCAAGCTTTCGGGGGGTGACAGGGTGTGCAGCTCCAAGCATGGTCCCGGCGCAAGGCCTCAGTCTCCTCTCGCTCATGTTTCAGCAGAAACAGGGTGTCCCTGGGGTGTCGGGACTGGAGCTGTTGTGCACATGGGCTGTGCCGGCACCGCCGCCTGCACCGGGGCACTGGGGAGATGGGGACTGGGGGCCATCCCGGCTGCTCTTCGCAGGCAGGCGAGAGATTTCACATCCATCAGCAAAGCGAGGCCTCTAGGGGGGAATAAAAGTACTCGGAGGGGTGTTGCCTCTGGGAATGCTCATCCTGGGAGCTGGAGCAACCCTGCTGCCCTCTTCTGCCACCCCTTGCTCCCCTGTCTGGCCCCTGCGCCCCGCGGGACCCCAGCCCAGGGGTGAGAACGTGCCATTCCCCTGGGGCCGCCAGCGCAGACAGGTGCGGAACAGCCCCGCTCTGCTCAGAGGAGCCATCCTGGGGAGGAACTGAAACCTGCTCCATAATGGCAGAGAAATGCTCCCCACTGGGGAGGCAGAGCCGCCACTGGCCTGCCTGTCCCTCACCCTTCCCGCAGCTGGTTGGGTTCCCAGAAAACCAGCTCCCGAAAGGACCCAGAAATTGGATTTTGCCCAGTGCAGCTTTGCAAACAAATCTGGGAATGATAACAGTGAAGTGCCCAACCCTGCTTTGGTGTCCTTTCGCGTTATTTTTCTTGCACATTGCAGCTTTCCACTACGGCCCAGGGGTGGCTGGAGGGGCTGCATCACCCACAGCCCCTCTGCCTGCCAAGCAGGAACAGAGAGAAGGGTCTCCACATCGGGGAAGGAGCCCTCCGCAGGGATGCTGCAGAGGAGCACCAAAGAGATGCATCAGGTGCCGGTGAGGATGAGCTTCTGCTCCTGCCCTCCCGGAGATGCCGCCTCCTCCCTGACTGTGTCCCGTGGGGCTGGGGAAGATCTGCTAGCCCAGATGTCCAGCAGCCCATCACCCAGGCCTTAAGCCTGCAGGTCCCATCCCACCATGTCCATGCTGTGCTGCCTGCCAGGCAAGGAAATACTTAGAGAAGCAACATGGCAGGGAAAGGGAGAGGTGGCTCCAGCTGTACTCTAACATGTCGCACAGATAAGGCAAGAAATGTCCCAGCACAAACCTGGGGGAGCCGGGGGAGAGGAAGCAAGGGGCATCCCCATGGGAAAACACATACATGTTCGGGCAGTAAGAACAGAAGTGCTCATTACTCATGAAAAAAACTCACAGAAGTTCTTTTCAGGCATCGGCTTCCAGTAACAAAGCCAGATTGATGG
This sequence comes from Morus bassanus, assembly GCA_031468815.1. Lineage (NCBI taxonomy): Eukaryota > Metazoa > Chordata > Aves > Suliformes > Sulidae > Morus > Morus bassanus. The sequence goes on from CM062586.1 coordinate 3,755,781, forward strand.
AAAAAAAGTGCTTTTATTTTTCATTCGCCAATGGAGAAACTAAAAAAAGGACGCAAAGAATAACTGGGGGAATGTAAAGAGTCAGCTGAGGGAGCTGGGTCCCAGGGGTGTTCAGACAATGCCTCCGGCCCCTGGGCTTTTAATTATTGTGCTCAGGAAATCAAACAAGTGTGCTATTATTTATTCGGAGGAGGCATCGCTTTCCGTGTGTTTTACAGGGGTTTGCCTGGGCAGCCCACAGGCACGGAGGGACGATTCCTGCTGAGGCTGCTTAGTGCATAAGGAGGGACCCGCCAAACTGTTCTTGGGTTAGCACCGGGCAGGGGGTGCGTGGGAGAAGAGCCATGGCCCCACCGGGCTCCCCAGGCAGGTGGTGCAGCCTTTGTCAGGGTGCTGAGGGGGTGAGCAGAGCCACAGCTCGGCCCTGGTGCAGCCCCCATTTCCCAGCAGCTCGGTCACTGCCGGTGGTTGGCCATGGACTGCCGGGTCCAAGCCGGGACTAGGAGGATGGGAGGATGCTCCCCAGCCCACTGCCGCATCCCGGTGCCCGGCGGGTGGGCGCTGGGCATACACTGGAGTGTCCTCCTCTCAACGTCCCCTCCTGCTCCCCATCCTCCCTTCCTCCTCGCTCCCCCTCCTCCCGCCCTGCCGAGCCCCGAAAGGAGCCCTTGGTATGTTGTGTGAGTTGCAGCTCAAGTGAGTTTTATTCAGCTCCACTAACCTTGGCAGACAGACCCCAGGGAAAGGGACAAAAGGACAATTGTTTGCAGCAATTTTGCCCTCAATTGGTTTCCCCATCAGCTTGCAGAGCCAGCCAGGCAGTGCCTGACTAACAGCATTAAATTCAACTCGCGCTGCTGTGAGCGGGGGCGGAGGGTGGAGGAAATTAAACTTTTGGGGGCCACTTCTATCCTTTCCATGCACAAAATCCGAAATTGAGGTAGGGAAAAGGGGGTGAGCTGAGCTGTCCCCGCGACCCCGCTCCCTGGGTGGGCTGTGGGATGGTAGCTGGGGTGCTGGTGCCTCCATCCGCAGCCCCGCTGCTGCGCCCAGCTGTGCCGCATGCACCCCCCGACCGGAGCGCGCTGCCCTTGGCGGGGGCCAGCTGCCGGCACGCCTGCGCGGCGACAGGGCGCCGAGCCGCTCACGCTCCAGCTGGAGCCGGCCCAGAGCCGCGGCAGCGAGCCGGGTGATGCTCGTGCCGGTGAGGCCGCTGCCGGTTCTGCTGCCCCCCAGCACCGCGTCCTCGTCCCACGCCGGGCTGGCTGCAGCGGTGCTTCTGCGGGAACCCCAAAAAGAAAGTGTCTGTGCTCCAAAGCGTCACTGACGTGAGGTCAAGCCTGGCAGAGACCCTTCCCGGGCTCCGGAGAGTCTTTCCAAAGTCTTGGCTATGGAAAGGCCATTGGGGTAATTTAAGCTGCCTTCCTGCTCGCCCACGGCTTGCTGCCGGCTCCCCCGAGCCTCCTCACGGTCGGGGAGTCGCTTGAGCAACCGGCATGTCTCTGCCAAAGATGTTCAGTTTTAACCGTAGGGATCTCAGCAGAGGGAGGGTTCAAGATGTCTTTTCCTACTGCTAATCCCCCCAATTCCAGTCTAAACCTTTTCTGATCAATCCCTGCCGCCACCACGCCTGGCTGGGGTTTGGCCCCTTAGGGTCCCCACGGGAGCAGGAACGCCCGCCGTGCCTCCACCACAAAGCTTTCCTGGGAGTAGCCCGGCAGTTAGGAGCAGGGAATCATCTCACATTGCTAAATCAATGCAACCTCAGCCAGCCGTGCAGGCGTGGCAGAGACCAGCTAAGCCATTCACCACCGTGCCCAAGACCGTGCCAGCAAAGTCATCCCAGGGCCAGAACTGCAGCCGCCCGGCTGCCCCACCGACACGCTCCCCCAGGGAGAGCGGGTCCCACGGGGCAAGGAGGGGGGCTGCCTGGGAAGGGGTGGCCTCGCTAGCCCCAATACCCCTGGTGCTGGTGCTTTGCCAAGCAGGGTTCGGTCGGCTGTGCCCGCTGGGCTCTCCCACCAGAGCTCCGGCACCACGGCTCCGGAGTTGGCCGGCACTGGAGGGACACGGGTGGTGTGTGGCTGGGGAGGGCAGGAGCCACGGGACGGCCGGGCTTGGGCACGTCTCCCCTCTGCCCTGGGACCGTGGTTGCTGTAAAGCCCAGTCTGAGATCCGGACTGTAACGAATGGGTTGGTTTTGGCTGGGCCCCAGCTGGAAATCTGCCTGCACCATGAAACCAGCCTGCCTGCGGAAATGCGGTGGTCAGCCCGGCTCGGGGACCTCTGGCACGGAACCACCCCCTGCCCACGCACCTCCGGGGATGGCACGGGGTGATTTTGGCAGGATGGGGAGGCCTGGCGGGGATTAGCCCAGCTGGGACCCTTCCTCTCCAGCTCAAGAGGGTTTCTAGTGCTCCCGAGGGAAGTGCGAGGACTCCACGCATGGGCAACGTGCCTGCACAGGCGACACGATCCCCTCTCCATGTGCCCTGGGACATCTCTGCACATCTGAACTCCAGGTGAGCGAGTTTTGGGTGGCTGCATTTCAGTGATGGGGAATATGCCCGGGCACATCCCTGCAGCGGGAGGGCGCGAAGAAGAAGCACCGTTCCCCAACCGCCCTTTGCCATGCCGCATCTCGGCGCTGCGGGACGGGATGGCAGGTGGATGCAGGGACACCTGTGGTACTGGGACGGTGTGTCCCGGACCCATGCTGGGGAGGTGAGTGTTTGCAAAGTTCACATCCGCTGCTCTGCAAGGGGAACTTCATCTGCTGGCTGCAGCGGCGGCGAGGAGCAATTATAATTAACGTGGCCCCGGAGGCCAAATTCCTTTCCTGGCTCTGGTGGGTGGGAGCTGGGGGGAGTCAAGCTGGGGGGGCTGCCCAGCTCAGCAGCAGTGCCTGGAGCAGGAGGGAGTCCTTGCACAAGGCACCCCAAAATCAATCTGCTGCGGCATGGCTGGGCTTGGAGTCTGGAGGTATCTGACATCCAACAGACTGAAAGGGCCCAGGAGATGCTCTCTGTTGTTTATCTCCAGTGTAATGAGGTAATTAACAAAGCAAATGAATTTTGGTTTCTATCTTCAGAGTTGGATTTGGCGTCACGTTTGCCCTCATTTCGGGGCTCTGTGAGGAGCATGGGGTGAATCAGGGTGTGCAAACGCTCCCAGCCATCCCTCTGACACCTCCCTGCGCTGCAGCAGGCACTGCCCATGGCTGGAAGTGAGCCCCGGGGCGGGGTGTGCAGGGCTGCCGGGCGGCTCAGCATCCACCGAAAGACCCTGATTTTCCATGAGGTCTTTGCTCGCAGCACACTGGCTGCAGGAAGAACAGGTCCTTGGGACAGAGCAGTGTCTCCAGCAAGCCCGTGTGCCCTGGGACTCGGAGGTTTCTCAGGTCATCAAGACTTCCAGCACAGAGCCTTTGAGCCATTTGATCCTGTGCCTTGGGAGGCAGGAGCTCCTCTGGCTCTGCCACAGTGGAGTCTGCAAAAATGCATGCCTAAAATCTTTTGCAAACTTGGCTCTGAATTCCTACAGAACAGACTTTTTGCTTCCCTGCTCAGTCCCTCTTGCCTTGGCCTGTGCGGAAGGGGAGAGGTGGGAAGCGGAGCCTTGTGCTGTCCTGAGCCCATCACTGATGGAGATTTTGGGGAGGGACAGGATCTTTCTTGCCAAACCACTTTGCATCAACAGTCAGCCTAGACTGCTTTTGCTGCAGGGACTGGCAAAGGCAGAGGCTGCGGAACAAAGGAGGAACTTCTCCACACATACTACACACAAATATTTGCCATAGCAGCAGGAAAAAATAGCAAATTAGCAGCAAACAAGGTGATCCTGTGCTTGGTCCAAGTTACCCCAGATAGGAAAGTCCCACTTTAACGTTGCACTGGGCAGGTGAAACGCATCCTTGGAGCAGCTCCAGCCGTGCCAGCGCAGCTGACACCAGGTCAATGTATTCCTCCCTGCCGCTTCCTTCCCCAACGGCTGCTCGTCCACCAGCTCAGAAGAAAGGCAGGAGGGGAGGGAGGCAGCCCCCAAGGCGGGCAGGAGCTTGGCTGTGCTGAGCGGTGCTCAGGCGGCAGCAGGCATGGAGGGGCAGCCGTTGGCTGGGGTTGGCAGGGAAATGCCATGGTAACCCGCCGGCGTGATGCTGAGCACCTCGCGTCCTCCCCACGCTGGGGCTCAGGGAAGAAAAGGGGACAATGGGGCCGGAGAGGCAAAGCTGCCTCCCCAAGCTGTCCTACTTTGCTGCTCTGCCCCATCTGTGAGCTGTCAGGCACCCGCTCGGCTTCACCCTCCGGCTGCTTTTCCAGCGGGGCTGGAAACCGCCCCTCCCCGCTGCAGGCAGCATGTTGGGGGGGCGCAGCTGCCCTGGGGGAGCCCCACACAGTGAAAGGCAGCCAGTCTGCAGGGATGCTCAGGGAAGGCGTCTCCGATAAGTGTGGATGGCCTTTCAGCTGTCGTACGGGGTGTGCAAACAGCCTGCAACGAGCCAAGGTGTCTTCCTGGGACTGATATTTTTCTTTTTTTTCTTTTTAAGCAGAGGCACGGACATGCAGCCACGTGCGTGGCCGGCTGGGTGGATGCCAACCCAGGTGGAAAACCCCAGAAGGAAAAGGCACCTCCAACCCGCCTCCCAGTCACCAGCCCTCAAGAGCCAAGAAGACAAACATTTTCCCATCACAGGTCCCTGCATTGCCACGCGTGAGCAGATGCGGCGTGGCCCACACCTGCTCCGTGCACTGCGCCACGTCTCGGTGTTTTGCGTGGGCACGGGGACCCGCCATCTCGGTGGGGTTTCTCCTACCGCCGCCCCCAAGGTCTGTGGGTGTGGGGTGCTCCCTGAGCAGGAGGAGGGAGCCGGGTGCTTGGGGAGGCTTGCACGCCCCGGCAGGAGCCGCTTGGGGTGCAGGAGCACGCCCAAATCAAAGGGAGAATTTAATTAAGATTTCCGACGGAGCGAGATAGTGAAATGAGCGGATCTGGGCCCTCACCGACAGAGACGGGGCGACTCCCTCTGTCTGCATAGGCATGCCAGGGATCATTTGCATTTTTAAACAGAGTGGTTTTTAATTGATATTGTGCTTGGATAACATGAGGAAGGAAAACTGAGGAGGCCTTTTCATGTCTGAGCCCCAGCTCTCCTGCAGAGCCCTGGGTCCCTGGGGGAGCCTGGCTTTTGGGTGCTGCCAGGCTTGGGGTGCCGGGGTGGGCAGGGCGTGATCCCACTGCCTGCAGGGATGGAGTGGGGCTTTGCTGTGCTTCTCCTTCTGCATGCCCAGAGCCTGGCATCACACAAGGGGAGGATGTGGGGAGGTTTGCACAGCGCATTTTTTAAGTACCTATGGGTAAACGTGAGCCTCCGGAGCAGGTCCCAGCAGCATTTCGCTCCTTGCACACACACTGCGCCCAGCATCTCCCCTGGGTGCTGGCAAACCCTTTGCCCTTGCACTTGGCCTCTCCCCAAAAATGCTCAGGTGTCCCCTTCCCCCGCCATGTTCAGGGGGGATCCCGCAGAGCTGGGGGCACCGTCCGCTCTGGAGGGAGCCTCACTCGCTGCCGCTCCACAAGCGCTCGGGCTGTGCCGGCGGTGGGAGGGGGAGAGGTGGTATGGACACGCTTGCCGGGAAAGCCATTTGAGGAAACGGCACCAAATAAATCAGGCAGATTCATTCAGATCTGATTCTGCCCTGGAGAAAGGGGCGCCTTTGTGGGGAGCGAGGCGGCCGAGCCAGCCGTCCACCTGCCCCGCAGCCCGCGCCGCCAGCTCCGGCGCCAGCAGCAGCAGCTGGCCCGGCCGCCCGCCCCGGCGCCTGCCAAGGGTGCCAGCACGGCCCTAAATGCTCCCTTTGACGGCGTTCGCCAAGGGCCAGGACGAGGCGTGGGGCTCAGGGCTGCCGGCCACACAGCGCTCCCAAGCAGCGCATGGCGGGGTTTGTGGGGTGCCGGCGAGGGTGCAGGGTGTTGCACCCCAATCCACCTCGGCTCAGCCATCTGCTGCTGACCGACTTTGAGCCAGGTGCCGCTGGTCGCGGGACAGATGCTCCTGTCCCCTCCAGAGCTCTTTGTCCCCGTCACTATTTTTAACCGCTCTGCCATGGGCAGGGGGATGCAGCCCCCCACCATTTGCTCTGATTCTTGGGATGCTCTGCGTGCCGCAGAGCCCTGACCCCAGTAGGTACTCCCCAGGGGGGCTGGGAGAGGGGCTCATGAGCCTTTGATCCACCCCACATCTCCCCCCAGTTGCCAGCCTGGATTATGGCCCCGGCTCGCCTGCACCCCATGCACAGCTGAGCCCACGGGCGCCAGCATGGCCCCGGCACTCTACTGCGGCCGCATCCTTCCGGGGCGGCAAGTGGCTGGGGCGTAGAAGAGAGGAGCCACTGCTCCTTTTCCTTCATCATCTGGCTGCTCCCAATCTTCTTCTCACAGTTTGGGGACCTGGAGAGGTCGGGGAGCTGGGACGTGCTGGGGAGGGAGCCTCCCCCTCCACCCTGCCAGCTGTGACACCCGGGAGCATGCGCCGTTTCCGGAGAGGAAAATGACATAATTCATACCCAGAATAATTCCCTCCTCAGAGCAAACCCGGCCCTAGCTCCTGACTGGCAGCGAGGCCCCAAACACCCGTCTTGTTCCCTAATCTCCAGCTCAAGCCGTGAGAGACAACGGGAGGCAGAGGAGAGGTCCGGGACGGTGGTATTTAAGACACGGGTATTGCAAATCAGTGCTGGGTAGGGGGTAATGGCTCCAAAGACGGCAGACTCCCTAATTACATACGCTTAGCCAAGATTTTTGGCAACAGCATCAGAAAGGAGCTAAAGCTGCCTAATTTCTCCTTACCCCCAAAATAGCCCCAAACAGACATGGCTGAGGTGGGGACGTGGCCTGGAGCCACCCCAGGGGCAGCAGCTGTGGGGATGGCATTGCCGGGGGGCCCTGCAGCCCTCGTGCACCCCCTCTCCATGCCACACTGGCTCCGAAGGCATTGGGTGGTGGGTTTCGGTGCCGGACCCCCCTGGCCCCCCCGCAGCTGCCCAGCTGCAGCGGGACGTTTCCCACTGGGGCTGGGCCAGGGCTTGCTGCCGCGGAGGGGCTGCGCCTGGTTATCTCCCCAACGAGGGGCCTGGAGCCATCAAGATCTGCTCCAAACAATCGCTTCCTTTCCCAGGCACCTTCTGAAAAAAAAAAAAAAAAAAAAAAAAAAGAACAAAAAACCCCAACAATAATAAAAGAAAAAAAAAAAAACCAAAACAGCAGACTTTTCCCAGTGCTGCCGCATTTCCCTGCCTTGTGTTTTCCTGCCCCCACACATCTTCCTTGCCCAGGGATTGTCCCCAGCTGGCTTGAGCAGGGCTCTCTGCCGCTCCAGGCTGATCCTTGGGCCTGGTGAGGATTTATCCTGCGGTAAGCTGGAACAGGAGCATTCCTGCTCAAACCTGTGGGACCGGGCGAGCAAAACCCCGATGGGCCACTCTGGCACTGTGATGGGGATGAATCCTGCATGATGGGGATGAATCCTGCACGCAGGGATGGGGCTGTGCCTTTCCACTGTCAGTGTTTTGGGAGCCCTTGTGCAGCTCTGTTTTCACCTCACCCCATGCCTCCCTCCAGCTGAGCCCAGCATTCAGGTGACTTTAATAATGACATCTCTTTCCCAGACGTTTTCCCGGTAAAAAGGGAAAGGCTGATGGATTTATGGGGTGGATTGCCCTTTCCCAGCTGCAGGACTCCCGCAGGCTCCGGTGGGAGCACGAGCAGCTCTGGGATGGCTCTGCAGCGTGGCACGGCCGCTGCGCTTCACCGCAGAGTGTGAAAGTGGGGCTGCCAGGGCAGAGGCAGAGGACGCTGGTCCCACCCTGGGCTGGCTGCGCTCCCCGCTGCGACGTGCTGGTTCCCAGGACTGGCCATCCCCAGGGAGCCCCGGGGAGGCAGATGTGGGGGCTGAACCCAAGCAGTGCCTTCTGCCACGGGGACCAGGCGCGTCAGCCATAGGGAGGTGTCCATAATTCACAGCAGCCCAACCTGAGCTGCTGGCGATTGTTCCCAGGGCTGGGTTTGTCACTGGGGATGACACCCGCATCCGTCCCCTGCCCCTTCCCAGCCCCTCGACTTCACAACCTGCACAAGGCAGGGCTTGACCCGAGCGCTGACCTCCCGCCTGCTGCGAGCGATGTCCCAAAGTGTGCACACACGTCTGTTCTTGCACGCACACCCGTGCCCGCGCTCGTGCACGCTCATGCACCCGCAACACTACTTTTCTCTTTTCTTGGCTTGGGCAGCAGCAGGGGGGATTCAGGCATCGCTCTGCTGAGCACTGTGAGATCTCTTTGTGACTTCGGGGCCAAACTCTCTTCCCAGTGGGATGCGAGGCACCTGCACTGGGTGTTTATGGTATTCTGGCAGTGATTTGCTGGCTCCTGAATCACTCAGCTTTGCAGCACACACAAGAAGTGGGTTTCGGGCCCATCTCAACATGGTTTTAAGGGAAGCCCTGAGGCACCCTGACTCCTGGCTATGCCGTGGTGCTGGCTGACAGGCACGGTCTGTCCGGGGCCAGCCTCGAGGGGGTTGCTTGCAACCAAAATGAGACGGAGCCACAAGCACTCCTCCTTTCTGGGGGCTAATGCCAGCCCGGAAGAAACACCCCTTCATCTTGTCCATGCACAGACTTTGCTTTGCTCCAGTGGGCTGGGGGTCTCCTGATCTATCACTGTGCAAAGTCCTGGTGCTAATCAGGCTAATTGGTGCCAGGTGAGGAGATGAGCTATGGGCCAGAGGGGCTCTGGGGCTAGCGAACTGCAGCTTCCCCTTGCTGGTGTGGGGTGGAAGGCTGTGTGCTGCCCGCAGGAAGCAAGGGCGGTATCTCTCCTTGGCCGCTATCTTTCTTGCACTCACAGTTTCCCATGCGCAGAGCAGGTGGTTCTGTGCGATAGGGCTAGAGCAAACCAGGGGGAAAATACCCCATTTTCCAGCCTGGGGGCGTTGTGTGTGTGTGGACTCCCTTGCACCCAGGTGCTGGGCTGGACCCTGTGCCTCTCCCCATGTCCGGAGGCATCCGGGGGCTGTATGGGCTCTGTGCTCCTTTTGGGGCATCCCTCTGGCTCACCTCTGCTTCACATTTTGTCCTTGGTGCCCAGGGATGATTCCCTGGGCTGTAAACCCCTTCTGCCCCCTGATAAGCATCCTGGGGTGCAGCGACGCCTGGCAGGAGGGCTGTGCCCAGCTCCGGGGTCTCCCACTGGAGAAGATTCATCTCCCAGTGATTCATCTTCCCTCGTGTGGGAGCTGGGACTCGTTTCGGTAGCGTGTGTTCCTGTTTGGTTGTGGCTTTGGTTCTCTTCGGTTGTTTTTTCTGCAGCAGCAGAAGCTCCCTTCCCCTCGCGGGCGCTGGGAGGATGTTTATTTCGGAAGATGGGCTGGGTGAGTGGCTGAGGGACCCAGCGCTGGGGCCGAACCTCCAATTATTTCACTTTCCCCACAGTAACAACTAGACCTTGGTGGGAACAGAAGAGCCATTTCTGGCACTCAGTCAGGGCAGCCCAGGCTGTCCCCGACACATGGGGAGGCGACCGAGCGGGGACAGTCACCGCTGAGCCGTGTCCACCAGGAAGCATGGGCAAGGCTTTGCGTAGGAGCTTTTTTCCTGTCTGCTGTGCATGGGATTGCACAAATGAATGTGTTTCCCCTTCGCGCTTTCACCGCCAGCTAATTACAAGCAGGGTTCTCCTGGCTCCCCGGGGGTGCAGCATGTGGCAGGGTGGCTGCTGGCTCTCCCCAGGCTGGGCAGCCCCTCGCCTTCCCTGCTGCGGTGAGTTGGGCTCCCAGGGACGACAACAAGGTTTTTCCTATGTTTTTGGGGGTCCTCAGGGAGCAGGACCGTGGCTTTGCCAGGGAAAAGGGTGTTTGTTCGCCTGCAACAGGCTGGGATGGACTCATCGAGCTGAGCCGGGGCAATGGGCTCACCTGCATCACAAGGGAGCTGGGGATGCTTCCAGCTGCCCGCAGTGGCAACTGGTGCTTTCCAAGGATGCGGGGTCAGGATTGGCCTCCTCCAACCCACCACCTCATTTGTTGGTAATAAAAATCAGCATTTTGAATCTGCAGCATGGGGTGAGGAGGGAGGGTTTTTCCGAGCCCCCAGGCCAGGGCTGGGCGGCAGCGTGGGCGCGGGAGCACGGCCGGGAGTCTGCCAGGGGCAGCCCCGCGGTGCTGGCTGCTCCCCCAGCATCTGCCCCGCTCCTCAGCAGGGGAAACTGAGGCACGGGCTGCCCTCGCTGCCAGCATGGTGGTGAAATCAGAGCCAGGTGCTCACCCCCATTGCAAGCCTGACAACTTAAGTGGGTTTTTATTTTCCTCACAAATTTTGCATGTTCCAAAACCCCTGCTGTTTTGCAAGCTGAGAGTCTTTCATAAGAGGAGGGAGGGGGAAGTTTTGCAAGTGCAGCAAACCTGCACGTGCCTTTTGAAACCAAGCCTGACCTTGGGGCTCGGTGACTGTGCCTTTCGCCGCTGCCTTCCCCTTTCTGCCTGGAAAGCCGAGGCTGAAGTGCCACTCAGGCTGGCCTGGCGGTAGGAAGGGCCACCCCTGCCATGAGTTTGCTTGGGCTCAGCTGAGCTCAGGCAGGAAGGGGAAACGCACCCACTTGGGAGCACCACAACAGTGAGCTGGGACGTCATGGGGTGGTGAATGCAAAACCCCGGTGCTTTGTACTGTCTCCCTTTGCTCTGCGGGAGCCTCTTTGCACTCCTGGGCTGGGCAGGGAGCGTGTGATAGATGCATTGGTGCTGCTGACCCATCCAAGCCTCCTTGGCTTGCAGCTGGAGCTGAAAATCTCCCCGTCCCCTATAGCCATGGCTCTTGCAGAACCACTGACCCACCTGCGGACGTCTCTGGAGCTGTGCTTGTATCTGATTTGAGTTTCAGCTCAGCAGGATCTGGCCATGTCTGCTGACCTGCAGCGGTGGGAGGCAGCAAGCGTGCACCCTCATGGGCACTGATGCGTACCTCGCTGGCATGAGGCTGGTTCCCGCGTGAAGTTCCCTGTCCCATGTCCCATCCTCCTCCCACCGGGGAGCTGAGCGATCTGGAAGGACTCAGTTACCTAATAGGAAGGGGTGGGAGTGGGTGTGGGTGTGATAAATACACGCAGATAATTTTACTTGAGGGTAAGTCAATAAATTACTAAAGAGCCTTTGATTGTGCTCTCAGTGGTGCATGTTGATTCAAAAACCTAAGACATTTAGCCTCAATTATGTCTATTTGTGTGTCTTTTCTGCCTCGCTTCTCTGCGGCGCAGGGGAAATAACCCTGCCTTGTCTGCGTTCCCACACCTCTCCCACCTCGGCCCTGCTCCAGATTTTGCTCCTGTCCTGATAACCCTTCCAGCGGTGAGTGGGAGAGGATCAGCTCTTGGCACGAATCCTCTCTGGCTTTGGCCAGCTTTCTGTGCTCACTTTGACCAAAAGGACAAGGAGCAAATGCTCCCTCTGCATACGGCTGGATGCGGCCGGCCCGACGGGTGGCAGCCGGGGCAGTGGGACATTTCGGGGCTGGCCAGGGTTGTGGTTTCCTCTGTTCCCCCTCTGGCATGGTGCTAGGATGATGGGGAGCCAGCCTTGCTCTGCAAAAACAGCTCCATGCTGCAGGAGTGCAAACTGCATTTCCCCGTGCCTGCGTGGGGGAGACCCTGGCCAGGCAAAGGGCCCTCAAGCCAGTTCCCTTCTGCATCTCCAGCCCAGCCAGCAATGCTCGCCATGGGCTCTGGCACGGCACCGCTCACCCCATGCAGCCTCTCAGCTGCATGTGCTGGGAGCGAGCCCCTGCGGGGGTGGATTGAAGTGATGCTCAGACCACACAGGTCCCTTAAGCCACCGAGGATTCGGCTTTAAATACAAGTTGGCACTGGCGCTGCTGCTGCGTGTGCTCGGTGGCTCGGCTGGGGACGTGTAGCCACGCGAGAGAACAGCTTGCTGTGCGTGAGGGCTGGTGTTATCAAAGGAGTGAAAGGCTGAGCCCGGGATCAGCTCTGCTCTGCTCTGGGGCGATGTTCACTGAGCTGATCCCGTTTCCCAGAGCGGCCCCAGGACCACGCTCCTCCGCCCACTCCGGGACAGGGCCGGCAGCTGGAGGAACTGGCTCACGGGGGCATTGCTGCTTTTCCTAAATCAGGAATGCAAAGTCAGCCTCCAGAGCGGGAGTTCATGGTCAAAGACCCTTTTGCAATGGATGGCGTGAGCTCTCAGGGCCGTGTCATTAGAAATGAGCTCCTTCCATTGGAAAGATGCTTGTTTCTTTCTGGGAAGTCTCAGCAGAGGGTCATTAATCACCAGGCAGGGCAGAGCTGTCTGCTCCGTGATGGGGCATGGGTTTAGCACACATGCTAATGGTGGATTTGCCATACTGCTTTCACCGAGTGCTCTGGGCCAGCTTGGGAGACCAGGTGGGTGCTGCTCCGTGGATGTGTAAGCCAGGTATGCAATAGGAAGTGGGGATTGCTCTGGAAACCAGAGGGCATCATTTCTGTTTCTGGACTGACTACATGCATGTTTGCACATGCAAATTTGACAGTGGCTTTTCAAGTGCAAATCTCCTGTGAAAACAAAAAGGAGTCCTGAAACTGGAGAACATGTTGCATTGAATTAAGCTGTTCTGGCAACATCTACCCAGAAGCTGTGCTGAGATCCTCCTTCCCCCGTGCCCTGTGCCTGCAGAGGTGCACCCAGCACCTTGTTTCTTTATGCTCCGCCATCTATTTTTAGTTTGCACAAAGGAAGCACATGTTACTCTGCAGTAACTACTCACCCTCAACAGACACTTCTGCTCAGTAGAGTTGACACACAACTTAGTTGAGTATGCCTGGCTGCTCTGGGCTTTGCATCAGTGAAGGTTGTTACCTGATGGGATTAGGCAGAGAAAGGGAACGGCATGGGGACGCAGCAGGGACGTGCTGCGGTGCTGTGCTGGCACGAAGGGTCTGGCCCCCCTCCAGTCCCAGCCTCCGGGCAGGGAGGGGCAGGGCTGCTGGAGTGCAGGCTTTTACATGGGAGGTAAAACGTGAATCCCTAAATGTTCCCAACATCCCACCTGGCTTCTCCCAGGCGCTCGGTGCTGCGGTGCCTTCCCCCGGCAGGGTGCAAGGCTCCTTGGAAAGCAGCCCCCATCCCACGGGTGCCCCCAGACAGGCTCTGCTGGCTGCTGGGAGCTGTCAAAAGCTGAACGCAGCAATGTGGCCATACTCAGGGCTGAGCACCCGCTCCAGCTCCCACAGGGCAAGCGGAAACCTGCAATGGGGCATCAGCTCAAGAGAGCTGGGTTGTGGCTGGAGCACCCCATCATGCAAACTGCCCCAGCTCAGCACGGCTCGATGCCCCGGCACCTTGCCGCATGGCTAATCATGGGGACGGAGCAGGTTCCTGACACGTCTGCAGGACAGGACCATGCAGCACGGGTGACACAGGGCTGTGGCAGCATCACCAGCCTGGAGCGTGTCCACAGCCTCAGGGCTCTGTACACCAGAAGCCGCTGAGTCACTACCCGGGGCTATTTTTACCCCCTGGGGCAGGCTTGTTGGGTCATTCCCAGTTCCTAATTGCCGTGATCAGACCTTCATAAATCTCACCCGAAAGAGGAAGTCTGGGAAATAGAAATTTCCCGCTGCGAGCGAGGCGGGCTGAGCTGCGGCCAGGCACCGGCGGACCACTTTTGCCGGAGGAGGGTGAGAGGGACGGAAAGCACCGAGCCCTGACTTGCTGCCGTTCAGACCTGGCATTTCAGAGCTACCCACAGGGATGTTTTGGCTGACATTTTACTAAGGCCACCGCCAGGACAGCCTTCTTCCACCTCCTCCTCCGTTCCCAGCCTCTGCCTACTTGCCTTAGTGCTCCCAAGCTCCCTGGCACAGCCAAGCCAAACTGAGCCGAGCCAAGCCAGTGCAGGGTAGCAGTGCCGGATGGAAAAAGCCAATCCCTGATCTCTTGCCCAAAAGTCGCACCACACCCAAGCGTCTGAAAAGGCTTTATTGAACAGTTTGTTGGCTATTTTTGTCATTGCCTCTGCCCTTCCTGGCCAGGGCTGAGACCAGAAACAGTAACACCACAACAGAGAGGATGAGACTGCTGTGTCCTGGCCATGGATGGAGGAGAAACGCTGGGAGATCTTGCTAGCAGGGTGCTGGAGATGTTTGGACATGTTAGCATCATTGGACCTTGATGCTCTGGACTTTCTGGGTTGGGTTCTGGTTGGACCCCACAGAGGGGTCCTGGTGGCGCTGCCGGGGCCCGGTAGCAGGCTGTGGGCTGAAAAGGAGAGATCTGTGGAGATATGCAGAGCACCGAAACATTGCCATCTGCTGACACGTCTGGGCACGCAGCGTTGGACCCTGCCATGCCGCTGGTCACCATTTGCAAACGGCCCGGGTGCGGGACGGCAGCTGCTGCCCTCGCTGGGCTGACTTCTCCTTGGCCGGTGGCAGGGCAGGAGCGCAGCGGGGTGGCCCTGCCGAGGCACGGCTGCGGGAGGGCCACGTGGTTGGCACCGATGTGCAGCACGTCAAGGCACGGCTGCAGTGGTGGAGGCTGAGCTCCCACCACTGTGCTGCAGGCGCTCTCACTGCTCATGAGCCAGGATATGATGGAGGTCGCCCTGCTCATCCCAAAAGATTTAATGAACCTTTAACCTGCTGCAAAGAGTGACTTCAAAGTGTCGGGGCAGCATCCAACACGGCAGCCGCGTGCAGACAGAGAGGGCAAGTCTTGGTAATTACAGCCTCTGATGCAAGAGCTGCAAAGGATTTGGGAAAATGTGCACTTGGCTGCAAAAAAAGGTTTTGATTCCCCTCATCTTTTCTCCCCCTGAGCTCCCCCCAGCACCCTCCAGCTACAGAGCTTGGAGATGTGTGTCTCAGACTGGATTTGCTTTGTTTCAAGTTCCCTGGGAATCTGGCACTGGCGTTACCCAGAGAAAAGGTGCTTCCAGCTTCCCAAGCACCAGGGCTTTGCCACGGTGGGCAGAGAGCTGAGTGCTCCCTGAAGCTTTGGCCTGGGTCTGCTGCGCCTGCTGAGAGCAACCATCAGCCCCCAAGAGTCGAGATGCAAGTCCACAGCCTCACTGGGGGCCAACAGGCAGCCCTGCACACCCCAGACTGCAAATTTATCCTTGCTTGGGTCAGGCACCCCCACGCACAGCCCTGGCAGGAATGCAGGAGCAAACCGCTGCCCATGGGCAGCCAGTGGGCAGCGGGATGTGTGCTTCACTTGCCCCCGGAGGATGCAAGCACCCAGCGCTGGCAGCAGCAGGCAGGAGACGGGGAGGCTGGTGCAGCTCCCAGTTTCTTGCAGAAGGAGACACCGACGCAGGCAGGCGTGCGGGGGCATGCCAGGGCGGCTCGCGGCCACCCACTGGCACCTGTCTCGCAGCAGGATTCAGCCTCGGTGCGGGGATGGTGTCAGATGGGTGCTCAGTGGCCCGTCCCTCCCACGCCCTGGCACCCTGGCCCAAGGACCAAGAGATGAGTTCACCCTGTCTCTTCCCCCGGCTTGTCCTTGCTCCAGCCTCCTCCCTCCCAGCCAGAGGATGCTGCTTCCCCAGCCTGCTCCTGCCTTCCCCCCTCCATCACAGCCGCTCACCTCCCTGGGGCCAAGGGCAGGTGCATGCACCTCTGCTTTCCCACCCCCCAGCGTGGGCCCCCCAGCTGGGCTGCTGCCAGCAAGGGACAGGCTCATGCTCTCGGGGTGTTAGGATGGGCTGGGATGGTGTGTCAGGGCCATGAGCAGCCCCAAAGGCTCCCTGCAAAGAGGCTGCTGAAGGGCGAAGGGGCAAACAGAGGCTGAGGCAGAAACTAGGGTTCCCTGCCTAAAGCGTGTGCATTAAAACCCAGAGCTGAGCTTTTTCACCCGTGGGTCTTGCTGAGGTTGTCTGCAGATTGGCACCCTGGTCTAGGGCAGAAATGGGTCTGGGCATGGCTCTGTGCTCAGGCTCCTCAAACCCCAGGGGTCCTGGGCCATGCCTTCCTCATCCCCTGTCCCACAGGGGAACCCCCTTTGCAGAGGGACCTATGCCCTGTGCCAGGTTGGACACTGGTGGTACCTCTGGACATGGGGACTGAGATGGCTACAGGGGTCTCTGCAGAGCCATGAGCACCTTGGGGGTCCCTCCAAATCTGTGACTGCCACGGGGATCCCTGCAAAGCCATGACTGGCCACAGCTCCCTGCTCTGGGCTCCTTGCTCAACACAGCAGCGAGGGAGGGCATGACAGCGCTGTTCCCGCTGGGTTTTCCCTTCCCCGTGACCATGCCTGGGCCCATGCGGGACGTGGTGCTGGTGCAGTGGGGCTGGAGCAGCCGCTCCAAGCTTGGAGCAATCCCGGCTGGGTGGAGCATCCCGGGGGGTGCATGCAAACCCGGACACGTCCCAGCCTCTCCTCCGGCAAAAGCAGCACATTTCCCTTTCTCAGCTTGGCCGGCGACCTGGCAGCAAAGGCAGTGTTTCACTCCTGTGTCAACATTTGGAAGAAAAGGGGGGGGAAATAGACATTTCTGTCAAACCCTGGAAATGTGGATGCCCCAAAAACAAACAGAAGCTCTGTTTCTTCAGTGAAAGGCCATTGTAAATCTGGTTGGTTGCCAAAAAGTGATAAAAATGATTGCTGTTCCGGCACTAGAGAAGAGTTTTGTTGGAAATGTCACCCCGCACGCACCCTCCCCCCAAATCTCAGTTTTATGAAAACACCATTTTTTATCAGTAGGCTGGCGGGCAGATGTTTGGCACGGGCCCCCATCGGAGGCCAGATGCAGCCAAACTGTCATTCCCAGCTCCTTTTACATCATCCATTGATTGACAGCTGTCAGTCACCACTCATAGGGGCTGAGCGTGCTCTGGAGACCAGACTTCTCCCTGCCATGAGCTTCCCTGGTGGCTTTAGTAAGGGTATTTCCCGGGGAAGGGTCACCCCATACCGCTCCTGCGTACCACTCCTCACCTTGCAGCGTGCTTTGCGCCCGGCACAGGGGGGAGGTGGGATGGGCAAAGTGGCCGTGCCGGGGGATCAGGCCACAAGTGTCACAGCTTTGCCGGAATGAGCCATGGCCAGTCCTCAGGAAAAAGCTACCATTCCCGGCCAGTGCACCAGCTGCCTGCCAGGTGTGATCCCTAGTCCTGGAGAGCGCAGGAGGGAGGATGCTCTCTGTCTGCACTTACAGGGCTTTTTAAAGGGCACGGGGAAGAGAGAGTGGTTGTGTCACCGGAGCTATGAGCCGGACTTGTCAGGGCTCGTCCCTATTTATTTATGAACGGTGGCAGGTTTCCAGTGAGCTGTTTGTCTGGTGTAATATTAAATTCCCAACCTTTTGTTCCAAGGCATCGCCCTGGCTTGGGTACATCAGCCCCAGCCCCACGCTGCTCCCCATTTCAGCTGGGGCGGCATTGAGCCCTTTTCAGCGGGGCAGGGTGGGAGCAGGCGATGATGGCTTGGCGGGATGCAAGCGTGCAAGGGCAGCTCTCAGTGTCCCCTCTGCTCATCCTGGCTTGGCTGGCTGGGGCTTTCCAGGCGAACTCATGAGTCAGGTGCTGCCTGATGGGCACCCTCGCCTTGGGCCAGTGCAGTGGTGGCAGGGACGGGGGGACCTGCCAAGCCCTGCAGTCGCGGGGCCAGGCACTGCCAGTATTGCTCACTTGCAAGGATGTGGACGAGCTGATGCATTCATGTACCTGTGGATCAGTTATCTGAAAATCATGTGGTTTAAAGGTTGGGTATAAATATTTCCTCTGCTCCAGCCCCGTTGCGGGTCTTTGCAGGGTCATCTCCCTCATGGACATCTTTTGGACCTGCAAGGAAACAGCCCGAGGGCTGGAGAGGGACCAGAGCAGGGTTAAACCATTGCCGTGCAGATGCTTGAGGGCAGCATAAGGGACTGGCCTGCCCTGCCCCGGCTCCGAGCCTCACCTTTGGGCAGAACCCACCTATTCAGGCTCCCCTCCACCACAGCCCCCATCCCTCAAGGTCCCGGCTTGAGGAGGACAAGAGGAAAGGACTGAGTTGGGATCAGCGGCTGGGGTGAGCTCACGGCCATGGAGGTGTGCATCCCCAGTGCCTGGGGGAGTTGAGCACTGCCTGCTGCAGGGACGTGCCTGGGCACAGCCACTTCCCCGTGCCGCTGCTCTGAAGGATGAGAAATCCCACGGTGCAGAGCCTCCTCCTCCGCAGGGAGCGGCGGAGGGGAGCTGGCAGGTGGAGCGCCCGGGGGCACAATTCCCGATCAAAAAACCACACGTGTCCCGGCTCCGATAAGAAGGCGAGAGCAAACCTCCGGGACCCGAGCGGAAACACACATTTGCTGGGAGCGCTAGAGGCAAAAAGTGCGTGCCCTGCTTCCAAGATGCGTGGTTGTTGCTTTTGCATGCTCAGACATAAATAACGATAGGAACCACGTGCAGGTTCCCAATTAATTGATAGAGCACCCAATTACCCAGGTAGATTTACCTCCCCCTTTTCTGGAGCATCCGTATGTGGTGTGGAAGGACTGCCAGAGGTGGTGCTGCGGTTGGGGCTGCCTGTCTGAAGGCTCTCCTTGCCCCTGCTCTGCAAGGACATTGATTTTGAAGCAGGCTGTGCCTTTTTAGTTCAATTCCTGCTGTCTGTGGCTCAGCCTCATCTTCATCTAGGAAAAACTCTCTTTTTGCAATTGCAGCCTCACGTGGGGAAGGCACATAGGTCCAGGAAGGAGCAGACTCCTCTCCAGTCGGCTACATCTGCTCCTGACCCATGTCTCAGTGGAAGTGCTGGCAAGATGCTCCAGGATGTCTAAACTTTGGATCAAGCCTGCATCCTTTGGAGCATGTGTCTTTTAACATCTCTCCCTTCCTGAATTTTGAGTGGTGATGATCAGGCAGGCTAGTAACAGAGAGCAGGAGAGTGGCTGGTTTTGGAGGGTTTGGGACCCGATAAAACGTGTGCTCATTGGGGAGCGCCAACATACGATTGCTTGGAAGTGTGGCCCTTCTGCAGGCAGGATGGGCCATTTCACACCAGCCAAGGACCTCTCACTGCAGCCCTGCCCACCCTGCAGCATGCTCCTGCACCAGGCAGAGCTCCCAGCTGCAGCCCAGAGCAGGGCACAGCAGTGGGGGCCGAGCTGGACCCGGTGGGGGACACTGGGGGAAGCTGAGAGCAGGCAAGAGAGAGTGCAGGGAGAGAGCTGGGCTCCTTTGGCCTTTATTCTAATGATAATCAGGCTGAATTCCTCTAGACTACCTCAAGGGATGCACCAGTGAATAGCAGGCAGGGAGCTTTCCCAGAGAGCTGAGCTTGCTCTTTGTGTTTTTCCCTCTCTAGAGGGAGCGTGGAGGGGCACAGGGCCCTGCTGGGGACCTGTCCCAGAGCCCCTGCCCACACCAGATCCCCTGCATGGAGGCAGCATCTCTGGAGCATGCGGTGGCTCATCGTCTGCAGCAGGGAGCCGGCTTATGCCTGGACATGTCCCACAACCTGCCAGGAGATGAGGGCTGCGCTCCCTGGGCTGGGTTCTGTCTTCTTAGCGGAATGAAGGGAGCGCTGGTGAAAGGAGCTGAATGCCATGTCCTAGAGCATCTCGAGAAGAGTCTGGTCCTCCCCAGCCAGCTGGGAGATACCGTCCCCTAGGATTCAATCTCTCACCCAGCGCTAGAGCTGCCATAAATGCAGACAGCCAAAGCGAGGTGGGGGGAGTGGGGCTGCCCTGGGACCCTCTGATCCCTACGGCATCATTACTTGGAGCTGAGTGGAAAGGTCATTTCACTGCCTGTTTAAGAAGCAACAAGTTGTCTCTGCTGCTTCTTTAATCAGAGCCCTCTCCCGTGGCCGGTCCCCAGAGCCAGCTGCACCGTGGGCAAGGAGGCGGCAGCTCCCTGCTCCCAGCAGGCACCTGGCCCGGGGGTCCCTGGCCATGGAGATGGATAAAGACCCATGGGTGACTTGTGCTTTTGGTGCTTTGCTTAATTTACTTTCAAACTCGCTAGTTTTGGGGGTCCATCCTAACCAGCCTGTGGGCTCAAACAGGGACGCTGATGCTGAGTGGGGAATGGGGGGCCGGGGCTGTCGAGCCGTGCGTGGAGCTGTGCATGGCCTCAGTGGGCGCCTGCACCCAGCTGTGGGCGCACGGCTGAGAAGTCGGGGTGCAGCCCAGCCCCTGGCATGTCATTGAGGGCCCGTGGGCAGCACCGTGCTGAACACGTGCATGCAAGCCCGAGCCTAGGAACCTGCCACGTGGAGGGATGGAGGAACCCAAAAATCCCAGCTTCACCATAAAAATATCAATCATCTCTAGACATCCGTGCGACGCTGATCCTTCCCTCCTTGCCTGGTATTTTCTCACGCTCTGAAGCTGGCAGCAGGCACTGGGAAGCAGTGTTGGAACTTGTCCTGCCGTCCCATCAAGGCCGTTTATCTCCACCATCGAGCCCTAGAGCTGGAAGAGCTGCAAGTAGGGGCAAGGCACGCTCCTGCTTGCTGCTTTCCATTGCGTCACTTTGACACGGGCTGAGCGAACGCCCAAGGGCCAGATCCCACACACACCACCTTGCCTGGTCCTGCAAAGCACAGCAGCGTCCTGGCAGCCCGGTGCTACCCCGCTGATTGACAGGACACAGGGACCCTGATGATACCCCTGAGCATCTCTGGGCACCCTCCCTTGCCCTCCCTTCCCAACAGCCTGCAAGGAACCAGCGTCTGACTGCTCTGGGCCTCTCTCAAAAGTCATTGTGTCCAAAGGCTGCACACCGAGGGTGACCCCAGATGTGACCCTTGCTGTCTGACAGGGACAGGGAAGCCGCTTGGGAGCCACCTTCGGAGCAGAGCATGCCCCAGGCCTGGCTGGATGCTCCCGCTGGGACGGTGGGGACAGGAGGGGATGGTGACACTGCTGGGGCACAGCTGCCTGGGTAGGGGATGACAAGGCACCTGCCCTCGACGTGGATGGCACAGCCCTTAACGTGGCGTGCTCAGTGTGGGATCCTGCTCGGAGCGAGCCTGGTTAATTAACGCAATTACAAGGCAGGCTGCTCCCTTGCCCCTCCCTTGCCGGCTCCTCCATGAACCAATGGGTTTGAAAACTCGGCCAGCCTGCTCTGCTCCCTCCTGCTGCCACAGCGCTCCCGGCCCCAGCTGCCGATGGCTTTGAACACAAACAGTTGAGATTCCTCCTCCTCCGAGCCCCAGCGAGCGCCGGCCTGCAGAGCCCCAGCCCTTCGCCTCCTCGGGGCTCCTCGCCTGCACGAGGGCTTGGCCAGCGTGGCATGGCGTGGCTTGGCCAGCTGTGTGGCACAGCGTGGCATGGCACTGCTTGATGTGGCATGGCTTAGCATGGCATGGTGCGGCACGGCGTGGCATGGCACCACCCACCTTCGGGTGTGGGAAGGGGCAGGGCAGCCCTGGGGATGGGGACGCCTTGGGCTCACCTTCCCCATCACAGGCCAGACTGAGGCATTTGGTGCCCAGAGCTGGTTCCCTGACTGGGCCATGTTGCCATCAGCAGTTTGTGAAGATCACAACATGATGGTCGGTGCCACCAGGAAAATAAGTCCCATGAATCTGAGCCTTCTCACCTCTTGCCATGCCTAAGCCAAGGAGATGTCCCATCCCTCAGTTCCCAGTGAAGCTTGTGCCTCCATCCTGGGGCCTGGAGCCTGGTAGCTCCGTGGCAGGGGGTGCCTGCCAGACAGATTCCCCTTTTCACGGAGAACCTGGTCCTGGGCACTGGCCAAGAGCAAACCCATAGGGCAAGCAAGAGTTCAGCAAAGCATTATGTGATACTACGGCGATTCCTGACAGAGCTGCACAGCCATGGGCACCGCAGCGGGGGCGGCTGCTGGTGCCCCTCGGCAGGGCAGAGCTGCCGTGAGCCCCGTGGGACTGCTGTGCCACGCGGCGCGGGAGCTGGTGTGGATGGAGCTGGGGCTCATCTGGGGCTCACGGCACAAAGCAGGGCGCCGGGAGCAGCAGAGCCGAGACAGGAAACCAGCCTGGTTTCCTACGTACTTATCACTCAGAGGGTTTCTTGTGTGTGGGTGCTCTGCTGTCTAATAAGAAGGCTGAGCTCCCCATGCAGTCTCTTTCTCTGAGGTGACACTAGCAGCGACACCAGTAGGGCCTCTCTGACCTCTTATTCCACCACGTACGTGCACAAAACTTGCTGGCAGCAAACAGCTTTGAGATTGTCACTCCCAGGTCAGAGGAGGCTGGATTTGGCCGCGTGTGCTCCTGGGCAGATGGAGCTGCGCTGGGGACGAGGCGGGGGCAGCTCGAGGGCTGGTGGTGTGGCCAAGGGGGCCGTGCCAGCGAGCCGGCAGGGCAGGAGGCGGCTTGTTTGGCTTGTGCAAAACCCACACGGCCAGAGAAAGCTTCTCCTCACAAAGCCAAACATTAAAATGTGTTCTTTTGGGACCGAGGAAACCATTATTGGTATGATTTCAAGTTAATTTAAAAAACTAGCAACCCCACATTTAAGGCGTGTTGCAAGGTGAGACGCTCTTGTTAAATAGAAAGGCACAGATGGCTGGTGCTGAAAGCGTTAAAAGCAAACACTCAAAATATTTGTCTTTGGCCAGCTGAGTATTTGTTTTTCTAACAGAAAAAATAGCTTTATTTCAAAATCATCAGAATCCTCTTGCTCCCCTGGGCCTGGATGTCCCAGCGGGTTAGCTCTGGGGCGGGCTTTCCCACCCGTGGAAACATCTGAGCTATTTAAAAAAAAACCCCTCTAAGCAGTAAAAAAATAGGCAAAGCTGCAAAAGCTTGTTGACTATATTAATTTCCCGTTTTGGTCATTTCCCGGCTCACCCGGGTGGGAGTCTGAGTGAGCGGCATCCCATCTGCGCAGGGCAGATCGCAGGGCTCTGCTCCGAAGCGGCAGCCGGCGGGGCTGGCTCAGGGCTGCCCCGACCCAGCATCCACACGCTGCGTTGGCCACCTCGCCTTGGGACTGCTGGATACGGGCAGCTGGGATTTGATGGGCAGGAAGAAGGAAAAAAAAACCCCAAACCGTGCTGTTTTGGTGGCAAGAAACCAAATGTCCATCTGCACCCTGACCTTCATTGTGTGGGGAAGGAGGGAGCTACTGAGAAAACGTGATAAGGATTGCCAGCAGCGCCCGGGGTTGACACCGATGCTGGGTTTGAGCCGTGCGTGCCAGCGCGTGTAGCGAGCTTGCCCGTGCTCGGCAGCAGGGGATCGGCGAGTGCCCGGCAGCGGGCAGCTGAGGACTGCAGCGCTGGAGCCAGGAGGACTGCGCAGGGAGAGAGGCTAGAGGAGGAAGGCTCCTGCCTGGCTGGTGCCCCAGAAGCAGATGTGGTACCCAAAGAAAACAGACCTCGCTGGAGGAGTCAGGACTGGAGAGCTGTGGGGGGAAGATACTGCTCTGAGGGAAGTCTGCAGCGGCTCTTCCTTGTCCCCAAATGGGGGGTGCCTGGGCAGGACAGGGTGGGAAATCACCCCCCAGGGGCTTCTCTCACATGGGACCCTGCCTCATCCCCTGCCCATGGGGTGCAGTGCGAGCTGGGGGGGGCGAGGGGGGGCAGAACCGCTCACAGCACCGGGGCCGGTAGGGAGTGGGGTGCCAGGACCCCTTCCCCCCCACACACCCCCCAGGGCTGGGGGAGATGCATGCTGTGCCGCCGCCTGCTCCAGCATGACAAACGGCGCAATTAGGGCCGAGGCTTAACTGAGTGTGCTAATTTGACATCTGGCGATTTGATTGGGCTAAAGAAACTGTTTTCATTCACCTTCCACTATGTTTGGTTTGCGATAGGAGCAGAACAGAAGGCGATGCAGCGGGTGTCCTGGTCTCAGCAGTTTTATGGGGGTTTTCTATGAGAAAAGCAGCGATAGGGCTGAGACCTGGCAGACCGCCTACCCAGACCTTCTTTCCCTGATTTTTTTTTTCTATGTTTAGCCTTTACCTCATCTCAAATAAAAAGAGTGATTTAAAACTCTTCGCAATAAAACAATTCAAACAGAAGTCAGTCTACAGCACTGAATAATGGGGGAGAGGGCTCATGTTATTTGCTTAATTACAGGCTTTTGTTTGTCGAGTACTTGTGGGTGAATTGTTTGCAAATAACAGGTGAGTTTATTCACGCTCAGAGCCCTGAGCCCTGAGATTAGAGCTGGGCTGGGAGATAGGAGGCTGGAGGGTGCTCAGGGCTGTGGGTGACCTCTGGAAAGTCCCTGCAGTCTGGTCCTGGAGGGCTCAAGGGACCTGGGATCGGGGTGCTGGGTCCTCGGGGGAGCTCACTGCAGACAGCTGCACTTATGTGATGCTGTTTTGTTGGAGCTGGGTGCCTTGGACAGTATGGTTTTAATCATGTGCAGTTTATCCTTTTATAAATTGCAGATAAGGATTAACTACTTTATGGAGTCACTGTGTAAAATGTAGTCCATTAATGGGCGTGGATGGAGGCTGCCTCGGCTTTGGGAAGCCTGGATTCAGCGTGTCAATCTGGGCCACTCACTCCCAGGTGGTTCCTGACCTCCTGTATGTCTGCAGGAGATAACACCACTCCTTAGGACTTCTTCCCCACTTTATAATGCAGATAAGGGCATTTTGGGATGTTGGAAGGAGAAACGGCTGGCAGGTGCTCTGCTGATGCAATGGTGAGAGTAGGCAGGGTCAAGCTTAGAAAGTGTCAGATGTTCACAGAATTGGGAGGGACACAGGATCTGTGTGACCACGTCTGGTCTCAGCCATTTTTGGGCCATCCTGCTGCTAGTGATGTCCCAGCACTGGAGCATGGGTATCTCCCTAGCATGTCCAGACTGATGGAAACAGCAGCTGCCCTGTGTGTATGGAGCAGGGAAGCGACACCAGGCAGGGGGACGTGGCCCCAGCCAGAAAAGCAAAGTGCGGGAGGCAAACGTGTCCCTGCACCCACCCACCTCCCTCTCCAAGGGCTGCAGAGAGCAGAAGTCCAGGTGTTCAGGTGGAAAAGTGTTCCCAAAGCTTCACAGGCAAGCGAAGAAATCCCAATGTTTGCAGTCTCCACACCAGGGAAGAGGTGCACCTAAAATTGTAACCATGCTTCTAGGACTGTGTCAGGATTCTGAAATGGAGATTGAGGCCGAAGTGATGAAGAATACATGAAAGGGCAGCAGTCACATCTCTACCTCCCGCCCTGCTCATCTGGCACCTGCCCAGACCCTGCTTGGTCAAGCCCATGTGAGCCCCGCAGTGGCATCCGATGTGGAGGCAAAGGGGTAAGAGGCAGCCGCCTGCCTGCCTTGTGCTCGGTGCAGGTGTTGAACCGGGATCAGAAGGGAGGCTGAGCTGGCGCAGCCGTGACTCAGGGCCAAGTCACGCAGCACCCACTTCACCCCGCCAACTCTCTTCAATTGCCGCTTTGCCTAAGTCTGCGCTTGCACATTGTGCTGGGGGTGATATGGGGCCGGCACGGAGCCATGGGTGATTCCTAGCCATGATCTGGAGTGTGGGAAAAGCACAATCGCTGCAAACAATCAGAGGCAAAGCCGGCAGCAGCACGCAGCAAGCCAGCGAGGAATTCAGAGGCACATTCCAGTGGGGATGACAGAGGAGGGGCCGGGAGCTGGGCCGGGAGTGCAAAAAAAACATGCTCCGATTTGTTTTGGTTTTTCTCCCTCTCTGCAGAGCCGTCTTGTCCCACTTGGCTTTCGAGTAAAGCCACTGGGTGCTTCAAGTGAGTGGCACAGCAGGGAGCTAGGACACGGCAAGCCCCGGCTGGGCACAGTGCTGCCCTGCTGCTAGCGGGGACCTGCTGGCACCGGGGTCAAGGGCAGCTCTGCCTTCCCTTCCCGTGCCTCAGCTGCGCTCTCTGTGACCAGGATCTGGGACACAGGGACCCAGCTCCACCGACCACATGTGGCCGTAGCCTTCTGTCACCAACTGCTGCCCGGATGGTGCTAAGGGCCACGGCCAAAAACCCATGTGCCAGGAGCCACCCACATGGCTCAGCACCCATCCACCGGCAGGTATGGCAGCGCTGGCATGTTCTCCTCCTACCAAGGCTCCTGACTTTGGGCAAGCTGCTTCCCCACTCTGTGCCTCAGTTTCTCCTTCAGTGCAATGAAAAAACTCGTCTCTCAGATGACCTTGGAGACCGACAAGGCTTTGCCTTGGAAGGGGTCAGCTTTGGGCACAGGGACACATCCGTATGCATCCCGTGTCCACTGCAGGCGGTGCAGGCAGGAGTGCTGGCATTCAGGAGCCGTGGTGGCCGCCAGCCCGGCATCACCACTGGCTGGGGGAGCACGTCCCCTGCACGCACTGCCGAGGGGCTGCAGCACAGCCTACAACCTTGCCGCTCCCTCCCTCTCCTCCCAGTGGCTCCTCCCAGCTCTTCCTGACCCACTTTCTACATCACACAATTAAAGCAAAGCAAAATGGAGCGGGAGGAGGGAACGCTGGCATGGCCACCGGCACATTGTGCGGTGACCGGCAGCACAGCCCGCTGGTGGCTGCTGCGTGGTGTGGGGCAGGGCATGGTCACGGGGCAGGAGAGCGGGTGGTGCTGGGTGCTGCTCAGGCTCAGAGACCTAGGCTTGTAGGGTGTTCTCTTGCCCACTGCCCTGTGTGGGACACGTTCGGGACTGTGGCTGCCCCAGAGAGCCCTGCACGCCAGTGGTCACCGACAGCCCCACTCATGTTGTCTGTGTCCATTCACCCTCCCGGCAAGGGAAGGTGTGGGGCAGAGCTGGAGGGCCAACGGGGGACAGGAGTTTAGAGGGAGCTCTCAGCCCTTCCAACTCACAAATTCACAGCCACATCCCCATCCATGGTGCCCGTCTTCATCCCACCCCACCAGTGTCCTCCTCCCTCGCATGGGCACCTGGTGGGCAGAGGCTCCTTCAGAGGCACAAGTGAGGGATAATTGCTAGAGTGTGTGGGGTGCCCTGTGCCATATTTCACTCATTGCTTCAGGCAGAGCAGCCATCCGGGAGCTAAAAGCATTCAATTGTTCACTGATGCTTTTCTTTGAAGCCCTCATTCATCCTCCAAGGTCTGTATTGATTGGGGACTCCAGGAAAGCATCTGCCCTTCTCTGCCTTCATCAATGACTTTCCCACATTAATCCACCTCTTCCCTTGATAACCACACTAATTACTCTCAGCTAAGTTGACTCTGGCAGGTCACTGGAGGCTGGGAAGAGCAACCTGCTCCACGGCCTGGCTGTGCCTTAAAGCTGCAGCTCTGTCCAGTAACAGGCCCCAGTGCTGGAGGGAACTGGCCATACTGGGAGCATGAAGACCATGGCATGGGTCTGACTGTGGGGCAGCACAGGAGTTTGGTGCGGGCCACGCTGGGGATGTCTGCTGCTGAGACAGGTGTTTGATTTCCATTTTTGAGGCTTGTGCACCTCCCAGGGAATTGCTGATGATTTCGAATGGATGGCAACCCCAGACCCTGCCCCGGTCGGGTGCACATCCGCACTCCCCGCCTGCATCTGCCCAGGCTTGGGGGTTCAACACTGTGAAGGGCTTTCCTCTGTCGTGCTGCAGAGTGTTTTAGACCACTGTGGGAGGTTCACGTGCTTCAACCCAGGGTGGTCTAGGCATGAAATGGGATCTTTTCCACTTCTCCACCTGGGTTTCCTTGAGTGGGGAACAGGAAGGATGCAGTTCTTTGACCTCTCAGCTCCCAGCCATGGTGAGGCTGCGCTGTGGCTCAGAAGCAGCTTGGCAGGAAGGAGCTGTGCAAGGGGAAGCCTGGATGGGCTTTGGGGTGCTGATGGCCATAGGGCATGTGCCAAATGTCCTGCTGGAGGGCTTCCACACTCACACTGCTCACAGGAGGGTGAGAGCTGTCTCACTGTCACTGCTGTACTGCAGTAGGCAGCTGCCAAAGGTTTCCAGAAGACATGGGAGGTGCAGAGGGAAATGCATGGAAGAGATGATCCTGGTTAAGTGATGCAGAGCTTGCTGTCATGGTGAATTAATGCAGGAGGGAATGTCTCAACCCATGAACCCAGAGCAGCAGAGGTCAGAAAAATGCCAAAGTGACCTGTTTAAGGGAGTGTGAAAGCCTGAGGACAGGAAATAGCTCAACAGCTGGTAAATGGGAAGGTCTGCGACAAACAAAACTTAGACACCTCAAGGGAAGGACAGGTTTAGCCCTGACTCATCTGGGATCAGCTTGGCAGCTGTGGGACAACTGCATACCACTCTTCAGGGTTATGTCACATACCCACTGGCTTTCTGAGGCAGGTTGACTTCACTTTCTGCAATATTTTCCTTGTTTAAAATGTAGTGAATGAAAAAATATGTCAGTCTGGCAAGGGGAGGGAGGTGTTTTATCCTGCCATGTGAGTCTGCTCCTGACCCAAAAGATACCGGCTTTTTGCTTTAGGGCTCCCTCAGGAAAATCCTTCTTGTATCTTCTAACTCAAAGACTGTCTTTCTGTCTCTCTCAACCAAGTGTATTTTGCTTGCAAATTTAATGTACATTATGGGCAGCTCAGGGGCTGGCAGATGAGCATGGCCTGTGCTGGTAAGTGCGGTTATATGAATTCCCTGGGATATGTCTAATGAATTTGTGCTGCTTCTTACCTGGGAGCAAAAGTAGCCCTTCAGGCTGCAAGAGACTTGGATTCGAGGGTAGAAGAGAGAGACTGAAAGTAAAGCTTACAGGAGGGAAGGTGACTGTGTGCACACATGAGGAGTGTGCTGGAGCCGTCCTGAAGACAATGTGGCTGCCGAGGTCTTGCCCAGCAGGAACAGCCCCGTAAGGTGAGGCTGCAGCGAGTAGAAAAAGAAAAGCCTCCAGCTTCAGTAGGTGAGGTTTATCATGTCTTTATTTACTCATGGGTGATTGCAACATGGGCTCCCCTTCCCCGTCCCTGCATGCCATCTGCTGTCCAGGGTGACGGCGGTAACACCCTATACCTGGGTAAATACCCATGGGTGGTGTCTCACGCAGGTGGATGAGCAGTGCCAGACCACCGGGTCCCACGGGCACCCTGTTGTCCTGCTTCGTCCCCCACGGGGCTGCGGGGGCCAGGGGAGCCGCGCCAGCTCGGCGTGCCCCAGCCATTCCTAGCGAGGACAATGGCGGCCGACAAGACCCCAGCCAGCCACAATCACCCCATTGTCTCCCCGGCAAGACGGTGTCGGCAAGAGCCCCTGGCTCCTGGCTCTGTCCGGGTGGCCGCGGGGCTGGGGAGCGGCGGCAGAGCCTGGGGCGGGTAAGCGCTCTCCTCCACGCCGCCGCCTGCCATGGCGCTGCCGGCCCTCGTGCCTCCTGCCACGGCTTCGCGCCCTGCCCTCCTCCTCCGGCACCGCTTGTGCGCCCAAGCCGGGCTGGGAGTCAGGGCCTGGGCGGGCAGGATGCCCCCGCATGTCCTCCTCCTCCTCGGGGTGCCTGCGGTCACTGCGGGACGCACATCCCGGCTGTTTTACCACAGTCGTCTTCCCCCATGGCGGGAGAGTGGCCTGGCCCCGCGCAACCTCCATGGCGGCCTCCACTGGCACCTGCGGGACACGGGGTGCAAGGGGGGCACGGGGGCTGCTCTGGGGACCCTCCAGCAGCCCTGTGGGGCCAGGGGTCCCCCAGGCCACCCTGTGATTTCAGGGGTCCCCCAGGCTGGGCCCCACCAGGCCCTGGCAGCCATTTCTGAGCCGGCGCCGCCATCTAGTGTCACGCAGCCTGGCTGCCCCCGCTTCCCCAGGGCAGGTGGTGGCCCTGTCCCTGTCCCTGTCCCCACCAGCCCCTCAGGGCGGGAAACCAAGGGCTGGGGGGCAAAGCCAGGGCTTGGTGGGGGCAAGCGGGAGCAGGGTCCCCTCCACACCGAGTGCCTTTTGGGGTGAGGCAGTGCGGAAACACCAAAGTGCAAAGCAGCGTTGTTTTATTATTATTTTTTTACAAAAAGCTCAAGTCCTCACGGGGACTTTTGAGGGGAACCTGCCCCGATCCAAGGGCCTGGCTGCAGAAACCAGCCGCAGGACCATTGCTCTGCCCGGGGGTAACCCGGGGTGTCTCCAGACAGTGCCTGGCTCCTGTTTCCCGGGGCGCGTGGGAGCTGCATGCCCCATGCGTGCGGACCTGGCTGGGCACCCCGTCTCCCCTCTGAGAACCATCTGCGAGCACGACAGCACAAACCCAGAGGAAGACCCTTACCGTAGAGATGCCCGAAGCGAGGGGCTCAGCCCCATCCCTGCACCCAGTCCACCAGCAGTGACCACCAAACCTCGCCTGTCCCCAGCCTCGGTGGCCCAAAGCCTTCCCACCCCACGCTGCTCCTTCACCACGTTCAGGGCCATCATTGTATCGTTAACCCCTCTGTAATGTCCTCTTTCTGCCTCCATCTCTGAAAACCAAACAAAGGCGCTGGCCGTCCCTCCGGCTGCAGGAGGGGGCACGGGCTGGCCCGTCTCTTGTCCCCCCCACCTCCATTTTCCTCCTGCTGGCTGCTGAGAAAAGGGATTCAGCCGTGCCCACCGCATGTGAAAAGCCCCCGCCTGCCTTGTGTTTTATGAAGGAAAATCTCCTTGGGAGAGCAGCCAAATGTTCCCAGCCTCCTGCTGGGTGTTTCAGACGGGCGCTGGAGGATGCGAGGGCACGGCGGTCCTGTGGGTGTGGGGGTAGAGCGGGGCGGGGGGACGGGGACGGGAGCTGCTGGGCTCTGTGAAAGCCACTGTCACACTGCACTGGAGGGCAAGACAAGGAGGTTACTGCCTTGCTCGGGTGGCCAGAGCCTGCTCTGTCTCTGCTGCCTACAGGGAGGGAGTTTCACCATCAGGCTGGGGATGCTGAGCTCCGTGTACATCCCTTGGTAAAGGACGTGGAAAGACGGGGTCCAGCTATGTCTGCTGTGACCTGGGCACTGGCTGTGCCACTGCAGGCTGGGCAGCATCCGGTGTCCCTGCCATGAGGCAAGCTCTGCAGTGCACTGTGCTGGGGGCAGCCCTGAGAAGGCTGGCTCTGCCGGTCCCTCTCCCGACTGGATTTTCTCCTTTATTATCCCCACACCTTTCCTCTCCTTTTCCCTTTTCTTTCCTCCTGGTCTTCTCGCCACCCCCACCCCCCACCCCCCCAGCACCTCTCCTGGACCACAGAGCCCCATGCATTAGAGACCTTTCAGACCCAGCAACTATTTCAAAGGCAGCCAGGAGGCCCCCAGGGCTCCAACCCGCCAAATCAAACTCAAATTTGCAGCTTATATGCAAACATAATGTATCTGGACGCTGGGGGCTCTGCTGGCACACAGAGCAAATAAACAATAACACATGGCTGAGCCTAGAAGAGCAATAACCTCAGCTGCAGCTGAGAGCTGGGCTTTGTGGGAGGCTCTTCACCAGCAGCACCCAAAGTGAATTAAATTATACCTGACTGCAGCTCCAACGGGCACTGCCGGGCCATGAGGTCTTGGGCCTGTGTCGGCAGCACAGTTGCACTTGAGGGCTCAGGGGGAGAAATGGGAGGGAAACGGATGTTTCTACTCTCTAGCTGAACTGAAAACCGCAAGGACAAAGTCAGACAGGCTCCGACCCAAAGAGAGAGTCTCTGCCACATTTCCTTTTCTGGCTCATTCTGCAAATGTTGTGCTCCACATGAAATTAAAACCTTCCTTTCTTTCTTGGGGGCCATTTAATATCCTTTAAAGGCTTCTTCTCTTTCTTTTTAGACTGGGACCAATTTCTCAGGGAAAATGCTGCTTCCCAAAAGCACGTTTCATATCTGAAAACGATGAAACAAAACATTCAGCAGCTCCAGAATTAAACTTTTTATTGGCAAGCCCTGCTGCAAAGTGTTTCAATGTTTTTATTGCATCCATCCTCTTTCCCCTTTCTCTGTGAAGCTGCTGCCTCAATTTGACCCATGTAAGCAGACAGCTTCACTCATTTTCAAACTTTGACTCTCTTATCTGTAAAACCAAGGAAACCTCTGCTCTTAAACTGTTCAGCTCCTGCTAGCGTGGCTCTCCCACTCCACCTTCCTGTCGCCTGGAGATGCTGCTTCTCCTTGCTTTATACATTTTCTCCTCTGAAGTTTCCTGAAATGCGTTTCTGAGGTTTAAAACGATGTTGAAAAAAAACCTCTGGACCCCCAGCACTTTCCCTGCTGCCTTTTGCAGGCCAGATGCTGTGGTGTGACCCCGAGGTGGGGACCCAGCTGTGCAGCAGCGGCAGAGGCCGAGCAGCCCCGCAGCGGCTCAGGGCCTTCCCCAGAGAGCCATCTCCTGCCTGTACTGTCCAGAGGGGCAACGGGATACACTAATTTTTCTGTACAAAAGCACACCCCATTTCCAGACTTTTTTGCCTCTCCGAAGCGAAGCGAAGGAGAGGGTGAAGGAGGGAAAACCTCCTCCCAGCAGCTATCTCCTTTCCTCCCTGCCGCCTCTCCTTCTGGAGAGCGGTGGCATGCAAAGGGCAGCTCCCA
This sequence comes from Morus bassanus, assembly GCA_031468815.1. Classification (NCBI taxonomy): domain Eukaryota; kingdom Metazoa; phylum Chordata; class Aves; order Suliformes; family Sulidae; genus Morus; species Morus bassanus. The sequence goes on from CM062586.1 coordinate 3,788,161, forward strand.
GCCCCTATGCTCCCCCACTCTAGGGTTTTCCTGCTGGAAGGTCCCGGTGTCCCCTTGGTGGAGGGCACAGAGAGTTGAGACGGGTGCTTTTCAGAGATCTTTGATGCAAACAGCCCTAACAAGTGCGCGAGCAGCCACGGTGGGGTGTGCTTTTCCTTCCTAAGAGCGCTGGGAGAGAGCGGGTGCAGGCAGACACAGGCAGCATGTACAGGCAACTCCCCTCCGCCCAAGGAACTGCATGTGTGTCTCTCCTCTTCCCGACTCTTGGTCTTGCTTCCTCCTCCTCATCACATCATGGTCTATATTTAGTCCCAGACGCTGCAAACCCTTTTGCACGACTCCTGCGGAGTGCCTGGCAGGATCAGGGCTGGGATTTCTTAGAGTAAGTCTTTGGGCTGGGAACACCCCATCTAGTATTAATAACAAATAATGAGGGCAGTTCCTGAAGCACAAGATAATTATCCCTACCACGCTGGGGGCTTCGCTAAAGGTCTGCCTCCACGTAAACAAGCAGGCTTTAGCCGACTGGAATGATCCAAGGAAAACCTCCCACGGACACCGGAGGAGGGCAGAAGGAGGCAGGGGGATCGGGGCCCCACCGAGTCGCTTGGCGTCTCCTCTGATCAGCCTGTGTGTCCCAGCTTTGTGTCTGAGCTCCTGCGTGGCCCTGGGGATGTAGCTGGGCTGGCGTGACAGGCGGGAGGCTCTCAGCTGTCACGTAGTGCTTCCCCGTGCACGCCTTGCAGAGGGCTTGGGCTGCAACCACTGCCCCCTTGTCCAGAGGCTCTTGGGGTACCCAGCCCTCTGCCCAGCCCCTCCTCCCAGGGGTGCCTTTTGGAAAGTGCATTTTCCCACACCACTCATTCATACCAGGGAGAGAATAAAAGGGAGATAAGGGGTTGCCTGGGATGGCTCCCTTTCCCCTCCAGATCAAAGCCCTGTGTTTATCGCCAGGTCCCGGCTGGGTGCCGGACTGCTTGCTGGCTCCTTTTAGACAGGCTGGGAGGGGAAGGGGTCAGGGTCTGTCTCGCTGGTGACTTGGCTGAGGTCTGTGGTTTAACCACTAAGCAGCACTGCCTGCAGCCCTGGTGTAATGGCTCTGCCCCCAGGTCCCCTTGAGTGACCGAGCCTCGCCAAGCGGATGGCTAAGGACCTGTTGCTGGGGTCCCATTGCCCTGCAGCGACGGGCCAGGGTGAGGAGGGAACTGTGGGTGCAGGCAAGGATGTGGTTTTAAGCGAAGCTCTTTCCTCCTCAATGTAAGCTGGAGCCCCGTGAGAGGACCTGGGGGCCTCCAGCTCCAGCGGCCCCTCCAGCAGCAGGGAGATGGATGGGTTCGGTGTAGAGAGGAGGCAGCAGGGGAATGTTCAGCACATGTAGGAGGAGGATGAAGCACAGTAGGGGGTTGAAAGTCAATCTCTTTCCCAGCTCCTACGGGTCAGAGGGAACTTTCCAAGGTTATCAGCTGGGGTCAGCCACTGGGAGGAAGGCAATGAGAGTCTGGGGGACCTGGGGCACCAGGGTGGCTGTGCCCACCGGGCGCAGGGGCTCAGCCCAGCTCAGCGAGACCCACCACTCCGACCTGGCTGCTGCCTGCAACGGTGCACAGCGAGACAACGGCGTGACCTTGGGGTACAGTTACTGTAACAGACATCCTTACCCTACTCCCTGGCAGCTGCCTGGGAAAGGGCACACACAAATTCATGGATATAGAAATACTGAAGGGGGAACCAAACCTCCCAGCTGGAGAGAGCAGGACAGCAAAGAAAACACAGGGTGCTCAGTCCAGTCTGTGTTGCCAGTGCACTCCCAGCATCGTTGGTGGGGACCGGGTCCCGTTGTCCACAATGCTGTGCAAATGCCATTGGGGCACAACTCATGCCTTGAGTCCTTTGCATCCTGCCCGAGTTTTTGCACCGCAGCCGATCAGCCCAGCTCCAGGGGAAGCTCTGCAGAGCCCTCTTGGCTCGGTGGGTGTGAGATGAGGCCCAGACTCTGCTGCAGTTGCCCTGTTTTGATGTTGTTAATGTGACAAGTTGAATTAATTAAGTGCATTTGGAGAAGGCTCTGGCATTCCTCCCCTTTCAAGAGTTTTTACTTCAAAGGGAGGCAAACGACGACGACAGCACCTCCCTCCCTGAAGTGCCTCGGCGTACCACGTCGAGGCAGCCCTTCTCTGCTGACCCCAGGCCTGGGACATGCCCTACCCTCCCATGGCCAGAGACGAACAGCCACAGCAGAGCCACAAGCTCTCCCGTCAGTGTGCGGGGGGCTGGCTCAGGCCCCACACAGCTCACAGCCCAGGGAAGATGCTCCAGGATTTTCAGGAGCATCAAAACTGTTTCTGTGCAGGTGGCTACCAAATCTGAGGTCTAGACCCCACAGGCATGTTGGAAACATGACTGGAGCTCGTTTGCTTCCCACGTGGGAGCTCCCCTTTGCCCACTGGACCTGCTGTACCCCCAGCTCTGCTCCAACAGAGCCAGTGGAACGCAGCCCCATGCCAGCGAGCAGCTTCTGACTCACTTTCTCCGAAGAGCTCGACCCCCTGGCTGTGACATGCGAGGCTGGAAAATTCAGGAGAACAAACTGGTTTTTTTTAAAGCCCCCAAGAGGCCAAGGACATGTTTTACACTCCTGCTGGGTTTGTCCTCACAATGTTTTGGAGTGTTTGGTAGCAAAATAAGGCTGTTGCAGGGCTCTTTTTCCATCTGTTTCCTTTGCCCATATATCTTTCAGAGTCTTTTGCCCCAGTTTGCTGATTTTGTGATGATGGCCTTCAAAGCCCCTCCAGAGAGGACGGCAGCTGCGAGAGGAGCATTCACTCACGTTGGCAAAGAGCAAAAAGGTTTTAGAGCTGGGGGAAGTGCTACTCTTTACATCAAAATAGCACCTGGGAGCATTGCCCCATGGCCACGGAGACAGCCCTGCCCCGAGGAGTCTCCAGTCTCCCCGGGCAAAGGCAGATTGTGGCTCACCGGGAGAGGCAGAGGTGTGCAGCAGAGACGAATGCCCTTGCTGCCCCTCATGCAGCCTCTTGCACATCGGGGCCGATGCGTTAACAACTCACTGCCCTCCTCAGTGCCTCAGAACGGACAAGAATTGGCTTATCCGTGACATTGAACAGCAGCCGGTTGATATGTGTTGGCAGGTCACTTAAAATTGCATGAAGGCAGAGCTAGTTGTTGGTGGAGGCTCCCTGGGCTGCGATGCAGCATCCCTTCACTGGGGTCTGCACACTGGCAGCATTGTGTAGGAGATTTGATATTAAAGGTACAGAAAAGTAAAAAGCAAAAGTAGGAACAGGGAGTGCACATCTCTCCCCTCCCTTCCCCTGGGAGTTCACTCCTTATCTAGCCCCGCTCCCGTTTCCTTCTGGGATAAACCAGGAACGGGTGGATTTGGTTTCCTTCACGTTGCAATTGATATGGCCAACCCAGACCTCCCTGCAGCGCTGCTGCCACATGCAGATGGGGAAGGGCCTCCAAATCTTCTGTCCGGCGTGGTTTGAGAATCAGCCGCACTCCAGGGCCACGGCTGCCACACTGGCACGGGAATGCTCTGGAAAATTCACTTACCAGGGCCTCTTCATCTAAAGAAAAGTGGAGGCACCGAGGGTCCAATTACAATGTATTTAACATTTCTGAGCTCAGTGGGGGCTCGCTGTCTCACAACTGGGTCATGCAATCAGCCCGAAGCTGCAATGTCAAACTGGCTCAAGGATTAGGTGTGTTGTAACTGGAGCTGTGAGCCTGGCGTGCTGGGAGGGGGAGACTTTTATCTGGCTGTGATTGCAAAGCGGGAGCAGGGGTGAGCTCCGCCGACCTGCGCTTTGCAAAGTGCTCAGCCATGTGTGGTCGGAGGATGTCTCGGAGGGCTGGCCGCAGCATTTGTGTGGCAGCGTGTCCTCACGTCTACTTTGTGGGAGCTGAGCCCTTTTGCAGAGCTTTTGATGATGTCTCTGAAGGACAGTCTGGTGCTGCCGGGTGGTCTGGCCGAGTGCTGGTGGGTGAAAAGGAGATCGGCACTTGCAAAGCCGCCCTTCAGCCCCAAAATTAATGGTTGCCACAGTCCTCCTTTGTAATGATGGTCACAAGTGCTGGGTCTGCTCGATAACCAGCTGAAGACTGGTACCCACTGCCCTTGTACGTCCCCCTCTCCAGAGTCCTGCTCACATTTCTTGTTTCTGCTTTGTCCTCATTGCAGTAATGCGTGTGTGGGGAGTTTCCTGTTGTGAAGCCAGCTGGGGTGAGACCTGGGTTTGATTGTCTGTGGAGGGATTTCTGACTCTTGACACTCCCATAATAGATGGAAAATGAAACAAAACCAGAGCTGAAATGTCATGTCAACTGAAGAAAAAGACACTGAAACACCCATCATTTTGGGTTGATCAACGTTTATTTTACACTTGGAAATCCTGAAAAGTTACAATAGCATCATTTCCCAGCAGGGACAGGAGGTGGTGCCTCTCCGAAGGAGGTGAAAGGCAGCAACCTGCCCTGGCTGGGATGCATCCTTAGACACGTGTGTCCATGAAGGCTTGCAAAGCCCAGGGCAGTTTGGGGAGAGCTGCTTTCCTCTGCCGTCACAGAAATCCCACCTTCCTCTGCTCGACATTTTGGGAAGCCAAGTGTCCATGCCTGTGCAATGAGGGAATATGTGCTAGAAAGGGAGTTGGAGCCAGTAGTGGAGAAAGCCCCCCCGTGTGTGCAGGGAAAGCAACAAGCCCTGGGCTTTGCTCAACCTGGCTCTGCCTGCTAGAGCCAAGCAGGAGATCTAGCTGCAATTGTGGGGAAATGTAAGTGAGAAGAGAACCCTGTTGTCTTGCTTGGAGAGGGAAAAAAGGGGTTTGAATCAAAGGCTCAGCTTTGCTTTCCCGTGCTGGCCTTTGCTTTGTTCTGTGGCTCTGCTTTTCCCCCTCGGCTATCAGATCCTCTCCCCAGAGGAAGCTGGCAGCCTTGCCTGCTCTGGAGGCATGGTGCGGCTATTGTGTCTGCACAGATGGACAAACAAACAGGCCATGGGCTCGGGGCGCACAGGGCAGCCCCCTAGCACAGCCCTGCGCGCCTCAGGCTGGGGGGGGGGGGGGCGGTTTGTCGCATCCTTTCTCGCCCTGGTCCCCGGGGTCAAGGGCTGCGGGGAAGTGTGATCTGTTGGAGCAGGAAAACAGGAAATGGCGCTGGTGGCAGGAATTTGTTTCATTTAGCATTTCAGGTCCCGGGGAGGCGTGGGGCTGAGGCTTGTTGCATCATGCTGCTGGAGGCCGGGTCTCGAGCAGCCATGCGCTGGGCAGTCCTTGTCCTCCTTCATTAGCTAAGGTGTCTTTGCGGGAAGTCCTCACACCCCATGTGGGACTGAGTGCCGTAGGGTCTGCCATCACCTCCGACATGCCTGCATCCAGCTCCGATGGGGTTGGACCACTGTGGATGCCACCAGGGAACGGGTTAGGATGTATCCAAGGGGAGAGCAATGCCCATTGCACATACTGCTCCTCCAGCTCCAAAATAAATGTGGCCTGCTGATGCTGGTACCCCAGGGTGGGTGCACAATGTGGCCCTTGCCCTATGCTGTGCCCCCCATCTGCCAGGGGGGCCCTGGGCACCCCAGCTCACCACAGGGATGGGGGGGCTGTGAACCAGGCCTTTGCTAGTCTGGACACCACATGCAGTGCAGAGCAGCTCCTTGCAGTGTGTGCCAAAGGATAAAGGGCCAGGAATCATTCATGTGGCCAGTGGCGTTAGTGCCGTGATGGGAAGCAGCACATGTCCGGGTCCAGTGGGATGCCCCGTGTTATCTGTGCTCAAACATCTGCACCGTGCCGTTACACCAGTGTTTACTCTGTAAAGACACACCGCGGCAGCCACAGGGTTTGCTCTAGGATGCCTTCCTGCACAGCAGGCGCTTGAAATCCCCGCTGCTACTGGGCCGCTGCGGTGGGAAGTGCCAGGGCTGGATTTCTGGTTCCTGTCTCTGAATCGCTACCTGGAGATGTGTCAGCCTCTCCCGTGGCTGCTTGGGTCCCGGCAAGCTGCATTTGGAGGAGCAATGCCTGCTTGGAGAACTGCCTGGGCCTGTGTAGCCCCTGAGACCTGAGCACTGGCCCCGCTCCTCATGCAGAGCAGCCCTGGCTTCACTGGGGCTGCCGGGCAGCCACCGCCCTGAGGCCCGGAAAGCCTTGCTTTTGCCCGCTGATAATCCGCCAAACTGCCAAGTGGCCCTTGTATAAACCGTATTTGTGTTCCCGGGGAAACAATGCTGCTTGCATTGTTTAGGGCTGAAATAGTGTCCTGGAGAGCCTCGGAGCCCTTGGAAAGCTCTGGCTTTCTATAAATATAGAGAGGCAGCCGGGAAGGGGGAATGGAGCTTGCGAGAGTTGGTAGAAGAAGGAAAGTTTCTGCCCATCTCCAGGTTGCGTCACACGTCCTTGCGGTCCTGGGTCACCTGGACCACAGGGAGCCAAGGCCAAAGAGCCGGCTTAGCATCCTTTGCACGTCGCCAGACCCGGGCGAGCCGAGAAAGGGCTGCGCCTGCCCAGGAGGAGCTTTGCGGGGCTCCTGGTTGCGACCCGTACACCTCCCCGTGCGCACACACGCACACGCACCCCGCTCCCGGCCCCGCTCGCACCGGCTCCCGTTTCCTCCCTGAGGTAGCCGCAGCAGGCGGGATTAGTGATTTATTAATGAAGCGGAGTGACTGTGCCGCTGGGGCGTGCCAGGCGGAAATGTCTGCTCGGAGAGATTGGATAACCCTCTGGCCTGTTTCCCTTCGCAGCCTTCAAACGGCCGCAGCTCCCAAAAGCACCATATCCTTTTCCTCTTGCTGCCGGCTCACTCCCTCCCTGGGGCAGGCTGGCTGCCACTGAAGGCAGAGGGGGAATGCAGGGACGTCCTCGCTCAACCCAGAGGGGCAAAACCCCACGGTGGGAGCTGCTCAGGGAAAGGACAGGTCCATGAGCTGATTCTGGAAGTGATGTGCAGGGTGACGTGAGCCCTCCCTCCTGCACCCATGGGGTGTGGGGGTCCCACCGCCTCCTCCAGCCTTTCTTTGGATCCCGTGTCTGCATCCAAGTCATCTGGTTACTTTAGGGGATGTGGGGAACAGCTTTGCTCTTGGTCTGAGCTGGGTGGCAGCTAATTCATGCTCACAGGCAGGGTTTCAAAAGGAAATATGCAAACTGCTGTGCTTTTGATAGAGTTTCTTGGGGGAGTAATTTAATTTAGTGTGTCCTGTGCAGTGTGCATCTGCTTTGGGCTCATAAGCATTTGCACAAACATCCCGAAGACAGTCAAAACCAAACTGTACAGACAGTTTTTGCAGCCTTCCAACATTGGAGATCTGAGCTTTGCTTTGCACCCGCAAACTTCAAACCACAGACTCTGCACAAGGTATTCAGAAGGTGGCTAAATGTCCCCTGAAGCCCTTGTCTGAGTGTACAGCCTCGGCCCGTGCAGGGGAGGGCAGGACCTCTGCTCTCTTGAGTTTAGTGTCTCATCAGTGGCACCAGTTACAGCATCATTTTTTGTTATTTGGTTGCCACAAGATCCATAACTGGTTTATTATAATAATTGGTGATTATAGATATTGCCATTCCAGTTGCTCTAGGAATAAAGCTGTGTTTAACTCTGGGGAACTCTAAAAGTAAACAACCAGGGAAGAACTAGCTTGGTGAGCAATCGCTCTTAGGATGAAATCTTGCCTGGGAAAACTGCAGCCAGGAGCAAATATTTATGGCTGAACTGTAAACGCCTGCAAGGAAGGCTTTTATAAAGGGAGCTGCTGGCTGTCCATACCGTACCACCACATGCTCTGCTCCAGCGCCAGGTAGGCTCTGGGCTATGGACACCAGGACCCGTCTGGAAGGTGCTTGGGCCTGCACTTTATGATAAACATTAAAAAAAGTCTTGTTCCAACAACGATCCATCACTTGGGGTTTCCAGGCATGGAGAGCCGGTGGCCAGCAGCAATGCAGCGTGTCCCCAGCGTGGCAGTAATTCCGGGCCATTGAGTGTGGAAGGAATGTGTGTGCACCCGCACGCACGCACGTGGCCTGTGTATCCCACTGCAGCTACGCTGCGGCCCGTGGCCGGCTCCTGCCCACCTCTGTCAGCACGAACTGCTTCCAGGAAATGGGCTGGGAGAGGAAACAAGCACTAATGAAGAATCCCTTGGTGAAAAATGTGTTTCTACAACCGTTAGATTATTTTGTCCTTGAGAGGCAGGGGAGGGAGATAATAAAACAGCCTTGTTGCATTCCAGCCTTGGCTTTAGGGATGCTAATGCTATCTAAGGGCCCTGTCTGGGGGTGCCCCATCACCCCCTTGTTCCTATCAAGGCCCCTCTTGTCCCACGCTGCTGTAGGAGCAAAAACATCTGCTGCGGGGCTGCTCCTCCACAACCACGTGCTGCTCCCGCAGCCGCCCTGCCTGCTCCTGGCTTTGGGGACTGGGGCTCCCATCTTGTCCCTATCACGCAGCGTCCCCGGCAGGGCCATCCCACCCTGGTCCTCAGCTCACAGCAAATGCAGCACTGGCTCCATGACCAGCAGTGGCCCTGAGGCCTCGGGCAGAGCTGAGCGACCAGTTGGTTGTGGTTATCCTGTACCGGGGAGGAAGGGTCATTGACTTGGGTCTTTACTGAACAGAAAGAGTGGTGGTGTAGGATGTGCTGCATCCGAAAAGCCAAAACTAGAGCCCTGTGTTGAGAAGGAGCCTGGGGAACAATATAGCCTAATATAAGGGGTGGGAGTGCTCCCTCCTTTCAGATCAGAAGGGTCCCTCTGGGGTTTATGCAGGGGATGCATGTCCCCTGCCAGGAACAGCAATCCCTGGGGCTTAGCCCGGGCTGGTTCAGCGCACACCAGGCCAGGGACAGGCAAGTAGCAGGGTCTGTCACAGTGATGAAATGCCCCATGAGCACCCTCCGGCCGTGGGCTGGGGGTATTTGCTGAGGCTGGCGGGGACCAGTGCTGTCTGAGAGCTGAAGGTGTCTGTAGGACAGTACTCTGCACCAGGGCTGCTTGCCAGGGCTCTGGGACTGCCCTGGTTTCCTAAGAGGCAATTTCTCCTTGAGCCCTGACTGCCTTTCATCTCCTGCACTCAGGAGTAACTCAGGCCGGGAAACCGGGGGATGTGGTGGCCCATTGCCACTGTGCTGGGATGCCTCGCACATCACCCTTGGACTCCGGTGGCAGCTCCCAGCTCGGGGCTGCCGGCTGCTCCGCACGCCGGGGTTCCTAGGGCACCCACGCCCCAGCTGAGCCGGCAGCAAGCCGTGGGCAGTGCGGCCGCTCGGTGTTTTGTGGGCGGCCGGCGGCAACGACATTCCTTCGGAGATGGGACGTTTCTGCTCAGGAAGGCCTGAGAAAAGCCAGGGACAAAGGGGGGAAGTGATGGCGGCTGTGTCTGGAGTTATCTTGCCGCTGCACTTGCAGGGGCCGCTGAGTGACAGCGCTTTTCTGTTTCACTCCTGAGAGTCAGGAAACACTCATCTCCGCCGGCTCCCTTCCTGCCCTGCCTCACCCCACGCTGCGGTTCAGCGGGCCCCGGGCAGGGGGACAGAGCCCGGCATTGGTGGGCACCACTGAGGAAGCCCCGCGGGTCCCTGTGCCAGCACATCCTAAATCTCCTAAGCTAAAGTCCAGAAGCCAGCTGGGCTCCTCATATGCGGAGCAGCTGATCAGCCAGTGTGGCAATGGAGCATAAATGCCTTTTACCCAAACCAGCTTGCTCCAGCGGGTGGGAAATCGGTCAAACAGCTCCAGTCATCTTGAAGAGCCCCAAACCAGCTGCTTTCCACAGTTTCCTCACTCCGTTCATTTGTTTAAATCAGATCATTTCTCTGACTCGGCTTCTCAGCAGAGCCCCGAGTGAGGAAAGCCGGTAGTGGCACCACTGGCAGCTTGCTGGCTCCCGGCCCCGATCTGGCCCCTGCGCCGTGGGGTGGCAGCGAGGGTAGGAAAGGGCAGGGCATTGCACATGGTCCCCTGGCTGGTGGGCACGGGAGTCTGGGCCGGGGAATGAACCAGCCTGGCCATGCCACCGAGATGCAGGAAGCTGGCACATCGCAGGGCTGCGGGAGAGAAATGCAGCCCCGCTCCGGCAGCCGAACCAGCCGTGGGGGAACCCGGGGACAGCAGTGCAGGGAGGGGATCCCCCCAGCACAGCGCTAGTACAGGGTGCAGGACCATTGTATCGTCTTCCCTGAAATGGGAAGTGAAAGAGTAGCGGTAAAAGGATGTTTAGCTTAACCCTGTCTGCTTTGGAGTATCCTGTGCTGAAATGTTGCTTTACAGCTTCTTCCAGAGCCCACTCCGCTCTGGATGCCAGCGATGCACCTGGGACTTCAATAGACACAAAGGAATCTGTTTTCTCTCCCTTTAGGAGTGGAAGAATTGCAATAATATTTGCAGTTGGAAGGACTGTTTTTTCCACTGTGAAAAAAAGTGTTTTCTTTTTACTAATAATATTTAGCACTTCTCGAGCCAAAACCAGCCCCAAAGGTGTCGGCTGGACTGAGCTATGGCTTCTCCTGCTCTTGTGCTGCCTCTGTTTCAGCAAAGCACAATCTGCCTGGCCTGGTGTCACTAGTGGTGCCAGTGGTGGGACAGGAACAAGGACTTCTCCCACCCGTGTGCTCAGAGCCAGCGCGCAAACCCCAGGTCCTGCCATGGAGACCTGAAGGAAGGAGTTTATACAGTATAACAAAACACGATGGGAAACAGGTTTATCACTGGAGCAGGTTTCAACACTTGCCCAGGCTGTCCAGGTGTTTAAGGTGCATTTCAGTATTTTTCAAACATGCTTTTTTTTATAGCTCACTTGTCAGCCAGGTTCTTTGCCAGCACCGCCCCAGCCCAGAGCTCCCACATGGCCCTGGTGTGGTTTCAGCCCCTCTTTGGTTACTTTTAGAATCCCATTTGTCTCATTTTCTTTGCTGTTGCAAACAGCAGGTGTGACAAGACACCATTTGCAGCAGCTTCTCCAACACATGGGATTGATAAAGAGCGGCGGCAATAGCCTCAGCCGTGCAAGAGCTGAGCTGCCAACCCTGAGCGAAGGAGAAGGACGGCAATGAAGAAGCCAGCAGGAAAGCAAGTGATTTCTGTTGCTGCTGCTCCGTGTCTCGGCTCAGTGTGAAATTGCAGCGGCCGCAGAGGTCAGGGAGCCCTGGGAAGCTGCAGCAGCATGTCCCCAGGCTGGGGAGGGCAGGGTGTACTACACCGTGAGGATCTGTTCTTCCTGGAGAGATTTTTAGGGGTCTCCATTTCTGGGGCAAGTTCAGCCAGGGGGGCTGTAGCCAGGCCCTACTTCCAGGTAGTGAACATACTATTGCTGGAGAATCCAGTTTCCTTTTCAGGCTTTTTAAAATTATTTGAACACAAAGGTTTCCACAATGACTTATAGATTCGGAAACATGGGCGTTGTGTTTTCAGTGACATTATGGCCTTCAGAGGGTTGTCATGTTTCAGATCCGAAATGGAGACTGGGGTGCACAGAGCACTGCTAACCCTGCTGTGTCCGGAGATGGGGTTCGGTCTCCTCCGCCACTCCCACGTCCTGGACAGGGCCACCTCGCTCTGAGCTGGCGTTGGCTCCCTGTGATGGAAATGTCGCAGCAGCTGGCTGCAAACCTGCCACAGTCTCTGGACTGAGCAGTTCTACACTAATAACAGATTTTTCTAGGGCCAAGTTCCTAAAGTCCCGCAAAAACAGGGCTTTGTCATGGAAATGCTGAGACGACATTAATGGCAGTGTCCTGAACACAACTCTAATTAAAGAGAGGAAGGAGAACTGAAGCAGGATGTCCTGTTTGGCTGCCCAGGATGGAAAGCTTGTCACAAATAAAGTGCATTCTCGTACTTTGTCTCTGTCCCTCTGCACAAGGCTTTCCCAGATTCTGCAAACATTCATTTTCTTATCTCTCCTGGATTCTTGTTTCTTTTCTTTTGAAATTGCTCCTCACAAGAATGTTTTTTCTCTGCTGTATTCCCCACCGAGCTCTCAAACACACCAATCAAACAAATGTCATCTCCTTGAACACAAAGTGAATGTGCTTTTTATTCCTTGAACAAAATCACTTGGGCACAATAGTTGGTTGGCTCTGTGCAAAGAAACTTTCCTATTAATGTCGCAGAATAAGCTCTGGCAAGCGAGCAGGGACAGGCAAATCAAAGCTGGGAGCAAAATGGCAAATGTTGCCTTTTGCAAGCAGGCTTTCCACTGAATTAGCCGGGGGTATGTCACAACCAATCTCCGAGCTGCTTCCTATGATAGCAGAAAAATAAATCAAAATCAAAACTAAGCAAAAAAAAAAAAAAAAAAAAAGGAACTCAGAAGTAACAGACAAGTAATTTAGTTCACTGTGTGCCACAGGAATCCTGATCCAATCGATTTTTGTCCTCATATAGAACCTACTGAATGTTTGTGGCTTTGTACCTGGGACTAGTCTCAGTAAAGCTCAGATTTAAGGCTGATACTTGAGCTCAAAGCACTGCCCCAGCAGCACTCTCCTGCAAATCCAGGATGCAAAATCTGGTATGTTTATGGAAAATAAGATGCACGATCCAAACTGAAGTGTTTATTTGTGCAGCAGGAGGAGCTGGGCACGTGACAATGTCCTGCTCCAATGACTTGATTTCTCTGCTACCAACTGGCTGATATAGATGTTATCGCTCCTGCTGTGACATTAGCGGTGGTGCTTTTGCTGACCTGCTTGTTCGCTTGGAGCACAGACCCTCTCTGGGCTGGTGCCAGGGAGGCAGCAGCTCCAGGGCTGGTGTGCAGGGTGGATTTCTATGAATAAAGCAGCTGAAGGCTCCCTGCAGTGTGCTGAGCTGGCACAGCCCCCAGCAGCCTCGCTGAGCCCTGGGTCCTCCTGGAGCAGAGGGAAAGTTCCCTTTCGCTGCTCAATGAAAGTCGGGTCAGTTCCAGTGTTTCTGCTAGATGAGTTGTCTCCTCTCCGTTGGGGCACTCGTGTGACACTCGTGTGCCCAGAGTGGGGTAGAAATCCTGATGTCTGTGCTCAGCCCTGGTTGGGATCAACTCCTGCTGCCTTCTGATGGGCAAAGCAAGGCGTGGAGAGGGAACAAGCTTGCTCCAGCCCCGTGGGAGACTTCGCAGCCCTGCAGGTGATGTGGAGCTCAGGGGTCCTCTCATTGCACCTCCAGCTCTGCTGCTATCCCTGGCCTTGCACAAGCACTCTCGACGCTGTCACGATCTGCACTGCCTCGGCATGCCCATGGGGTACAGCCTGCCTGGTCCCACTGCAATAGCGCTTTTCCTCCCAGTGCCATGACTCCTCTGCTAAACCCATCCTTCCAGTGAGGGGAACAAAATACCTCCTGGTACCCAGCCTTACACATCCAACTCCAGCACCAGCTCCCTGCTCTTCAGATGACCCGCTGCTGGCTTTTACGCTGCAAAACAGAGGTGCCTCTGTGTCATCAGCCTGACTGTTACGCAGCACTTTCTCCTGGGCGATGGGGATTGCCCCACTGGGTAAGAGCAGGGTGAACTGGGATTTGTGTTGTCCTTTCCCTGACCATGCCCTGGGGGTGTCCTCTGGGCTCTCCTGGACTTTGCACCTTTCCCTTGTCCCTCCGCAGCCCTCCCTCTCCCCAGCCCCTGCTCAGAGGGTGCATTCCTGCGGAGCTGTGTACACATTCCCCACATTGCTGGCACGGCTCTGGGAGCCTGTCCCCGACACACCAGCGTGACTGTGAGCTGTTGCAGTGACTAGGGGAAAGTTTAGGCCTCCTTATTCTTGCGGGTTAATGAATTACATTTATGCACCAAGGTGCTGGCTGGGAGTTCAAGGGGAATAGAAATAAGAACAGAAAACCATGGGGCTGGTAGACTCCTATCCACATGTTTCACTGTAATCCTTGCCTGCTCCAGACACCACTCACACCGCTCTTCTGCTGACATCCCGGGCTGGATGTAGGGATGAGCTCGCCCAGCATGGCTCCCTTGATGCCAACAGACCGATATGCAGAACCTGAGTTATGCTCAGGCTTCAGCTGGCGGGACTTGGTCTGAAATTTTTGGTAGTAAAAGGTAAAAATGTGTGCTGGAGCTGGCAGCAGTGGCGGAGGCGAGGGAGCAGACCTGCTGCAGAGAGCTGGAGGGTGACACCATTTCCTCATGCAGTGAGTCATTGCAGCCATGGTGTTTCCAGATGCACCTTTGCCTAGCGCCAGGCTCTGCAGACATATGACCTTAGCAGAGAAGATGGCCCTTTGGCTCTTTATCGGCTCCGGTTTTGTCCCTCTAAGTTCTGGCGGGGGCATCCCTCCAGCTGCACGCATTGAGGCCAGACAACTTTGGAGAAGAAAAGTGGAAGCCTGCCAAGATATATTTGGAGAAGCGCAGCTTTAGTATCGAGAGGTGATTTCATCTGAGCTCAGCTGTGAGGTGTCCGTGATGTGCTGTCAGGGGGCTCCGCGCCTGGGTTGCTTTGCCCCAGGGTAAGTCACCGGAGCCAGGTGAGCCACTGGTCAGGCAGGCTGGCACTGGCCAAAATCAGTGAGGCTGCCTGCCTGGATAAAACCGGGATGGAGGCAACAAAAGATCACAAAATGATCTGTTTAACCATTAGGCCACATTCATCCTTCCTGCAGTGATCGCAGAGGAGCTCCCCCCGGGAGAAATTTGGCCCATTTTGTCTAATTAGTTTCTCTCCTGCTGACACTTGCTGACATTTGCTGCTGACATTGCCCAGCCGCGGCTTCACGTTCTGAGCAAATATTTTGCTTGGATGGAAGAAAAACTTCTCCGAGGAACTTGTGTGAGTATGTGGGAACCCAAACTGGAGCTGGATCCCCTGTTTATTACCTGCATCCCAGGAGGAAAGCAGGCCTGGGAAAGCGATGCTCTCGCTGCAGCATGCACGATGTGAGCTGTTAGCCTGAGCTCTGTTTTTAGGGCAGAAACCCCTCCACTGGCTCATGCAGCGTTGTGCCGGGGGTTTGGCGAAGGTCTGACTGATGCTGTGAAAAGCGGTGAGGAGGGAAGGGCAACGAGTCCCTTCGGCTGCAGCAGGTTGTAAGCTAACACTCTTTACCCAGGACTGCTCTGGCAAAGCGCTGGGTACCACGGGGAGGTACCAGATTGTGGCACTCGCCTTGACCGACTCTGGGGCTGATTGCTTCAAACATCCTGAAGTGCTTAGTGCCCTTGGAGGTAGGATGCTTAAGCACCTTTTAAGGTCTCAATTCCTGTATTCTCCAGCTCTGGACCTTCTTTGGGAATCTGGCTTGTATGGCTGGGAGAAAGGAATACAGAGAAAAATGTGGCTACTCAGGAGCCACTAAAATGGAGACTAGTGGTGAGGACTAAAATGGTTAGGACTCATAGATGAGACCACACAGATAATGTTTTGACACTTAGTCAAACCCCTGTGGCCTCGGTTCACATCCTCTTCCCAGGGAAGCTGGGAGAATGTTTTGTGGTTGACTGAAAAGGGACCAAAAATGGTGGGGCCAGTGTGAATTCTTGACCACGTAACAGGTTGAGTTGATGCCCTGCCTGCTTGTACAGACAGCTGTAAATAGGACTTCTGGGGAGAAAGGCAAGGGGATCCACTAAATGCCATCCACCAAATCTCATCTGACCCACTAGACTGGCAGCGTAGGGGAGGGACAAAGAGAAAAATGGTAAATATTTTGCAAAAAAACCCAGGGACTCTCCCTCCTAGCCAGGAACTGTTGACAGGTTTCGGTGACGCCCTTCACCTAGGATAACTAAGAGGACAGCACGCGGTGCAGCATTTGCAGTCGGGCCCCGCTGCTGAAGGATGGCGCGAGCGGCTGCGGGAGCCCTTTGTCAGGAAAAAGCCTTTATGACTATATTTGTGCAGGCAGCTCTAAATGCTCGGACCTTTATTCTTTCAGGCCTTTAAACTAAAGGTCATTTTCTCTTCCCTTCCAGAAAAAAAAAAAAGAAGAAAAAAAAAGAAAAAAAAAAAGTGAATTCCTCTTGACGCAGATCCCCTTCCCCTCTGGATGGGAGTTCAATTGTTCTTGCAAGCAAACTCCAAATCTGCCCCTCGCATTCACTTCCTTTTTCCTGCCCGAAAGGAAACAGAGATTTCTGACTGTGTGAACTAGTCCTTTATTTAAGGATACAAGAAAAGAGCTAAATGCTAATTCAGTGTAGCGCTGTGCACTTTAGCATGCTGCATGGCAAAACAAAAGAAAGAGAAACATATCCCCGCCCTTCCCAGCTGAATTGTAAACTGCACACTGATTTGAGTATAATGGGTATTTGTGAAAGTTATACTAAAACATTTACTGAAGTCCAATGCAAACCAAAACCCTTCAGTCAGGAAGCTTTTAGCTACCAAAAATAATCACCAGGCCCTGGCTAATATTTTTAACGATCATGCGTTCTTGGGAATTTCCTCTTCCCTCTATGGAGATAAGTGATTAAACAAAATAAAGGCAGTGGCCATTTTGATACACTGCGATGTGTCAGAGGAGACATATCAACAGTTCTTTTTTTGTATCTTTTTCCTAAGTCTTGACTTCTGCATTCACTGTCTGACTTTTAGGCTGAATTCCGCTTCTCTATTATGTTGCTGAAATCAAGTGAAGTCAGCAGAAAACCCATGAGGGTTTCCTGGGTAGGACTTTTAAGCCAAGGTATTAGATCCACTAATGGGGAGACAGTTATCTATTACACGCCTTATTAATTTTATAAAAAAGACATTGAGCTCTATTCAGCTGCATGTTATCTGGCTTAATCATTTCTGTAGAACGCCATTAGTGTAACGTCCTGTCCATTCTTCAGGTCTTCTCCATGGAGACCTCTTCTGGACTTAGTCCCACACAATGAGATCAGAACCAGCCCTTCGAGTGCATTTGTCAATACACCAAGTTATTTTTGATGTAGAAAGCTTTTAATCAGTTGCAAGTGTTTTGTTATGCAACTGGGCACTTTTAAAATGTCAATTATTGTTGTCTGTAATGACCAGTAAGAGTTGCTGGGAAAGGGAGTGTCAGCTGCAGGCAGGGAGGAGGAGGGCACTTAGCCCTCAGGACTTTGGTGGAGGATGGAGCAGCCCAGAAGAAGTTGCCTCCTCAGGATCTAACACCATTTTGTGCCGTGCAAATAGCTTTGTTGTGGTGAGAGGGAAATGTTTCCCCTTTCGGTGCCTTCATCCAGGAGCCAGCGTTGCGTGAGCCAGCATGAAGGTGCTGCTCAAGCCTCCAGCTTTAGGCACCAGGAGATTGATGCCTCTGCACCACCCGAATTGCACGACTGCTCCGGTGTGGGGCACGGCTCTTTTGTCAGGGATGGCTTTTATTCCTTAGCCTCTCTTTTCATGATATGCCTTTTCCTCCCAGTCAGTCCTCATGGTATTGCATAAGGATTTCATAGAAATAAACGGTGAGTGAAGGTCTTCCAAACCAGGTCCCTTGGAGGGGAGGGCAGAGCACAAAAAGAAGAGCTGAACTCGCAGATGGTGATAGATCATCCTGGAGAAATCCAGCTCATCCTTTTCAAATAGGTATGTCAGGGACATTAAAGTAGGTGGCTTGTTGCAATAAGGCACAGTTTTCACTGACTCATTAAAACAAATGTTAATCTTGATTAGCTCTCAAGATGTTCGCACATCACCAAAGCAACCCATTAAGCTTTGAAGCAGGGAAAGGATGTTTTCTCCTTGCATCCTCAGAATGAAGGCAGGTCTGGGGTGGTCGTTACTTGCTTGACCATTTGGTGTTACATTGTGGGGAGAATTTAAAATGCATATTTTGGATCTTTGCTGAAAGAAAAGTTCTGCATTTAGGATTTGAACTCTGTTGTCTAATGACAATAAAAATAAAAGAATGTTTGCAAATGTATCCATCTATATAGATGTTCCTGGTGCAAGAAAGGGGCAGCTGGATTAACCGAGTGAAATTTTGGCAGTGGAAAGCGTTTTCCCGTCTTTCTGTACTGGTGGGAGCTGTCTCCAAGGCAGGCACCAGGGATGTGCAGGGACTGCATCTCCTCACACCCCAGGGAATTCAGGGGGGAACATTTCCCAGCCCGGTAAGGAGCCCAGGCACTCGGGTCCCTATTCAGTCTGCGATAATCCTCCTCCGTAGGGACTCACAGTGAAAGAGGCCCTTGCAGCCCGGTCCTACAAGCTGAGGAAACCTCCTTTGTCCTCGCATAGACAAGGAGACACTGAAACCCCCGCAGTGTAGATCTAATCCACCCTGTGTGTCTTTCCATTGCACATGGGTTTTGAAAAGATATGGTCTTGCTCAAATATTTTCTGAATGCTTGATACCTTTCTGCAGCAAGGGGAGGTATCTGTGAGCGATATAAAGCTGCTCCAGCAGGACAACACTGAAACCTTATCTCACACCAAAGGGCAGATAAAGGAGCCCTTTACCAAGCTGGCTTAGCAAAAGAGAGGCTCTGGGCTTTTTCTCTTCTCTGTCCTCGATGCTATCACAACAGCAGCAGCAAGGCATGGCCATGTCCCCGACCTTGGGTACACTGGGGTCCCAGTGGTCACCCAAACTGCACCGCTGCAGAGCAGGGGAGTTTGTCCCCCAGCCCAGGGTTTGCTGCCGCTGTGCAAGACACCAACTTGCACAATATTAAGTCTCTGCTCCCTGTCTCACTCACTTTCTCCCACTCTGTTAACAAGCTTTCCTTGAACTCTTTGTCAAGAGCAAGAGTGAGAGGGGAGACTGAGCACGCGGGGTTGCTCAGATGAAGCACACCGAGGGCTGGCATGCCACTCAGCCCGCCTGCGCCGGAGCTGCCCACCTCCGCTCTTACAGGAATGTATTTTTCACGGGAAATCACACACAAGCTCTCTTGGTAACTAGCACACAGTCCTTGGCAGCTATGTGTGTGGGGGTGCTTCAGCAGTGTCTTGGGGCAGCTCTGATTCAGGAAAGCATAGATGTATGAGGTGCTTTACGGTAAGGCCTGGCTGATCTTTTGATGCCAGTCTTAATTTTGCTGGAGTTGATTTATGGGCCTGGACAAGCTGACCTTGATGACACAAGCTCGCTGGCGCTGAGGTTCCCCCGCATCTCTGACACAGCACAGGAGCATGTGCAGGACTTTAAGCATGCGTTCAGGCGTTGCCCACAATAGAAACACTTCCCTGGCCTGGGGCTGTGTCCCGAGCCACGGGCTGGCTGCTCACGCACGTAGCCTTTGCTTTGGCTTATTTCCATGTTAAAGACATCCTGGAAGAACCTGCCAACCTTCTGTAGGAACCACTACTTGAAGTCGGCATTATAGAGGTCAACCTCCAGCTTGCTGTCATCGCAACCCCAACTCCTTGTGCAACGTGATGTTGAATATCTAATTAACGAGTCAGTAACAATTAGCCTTTGGTGTTAATGAGCAGCTACTAGTACCAATGGGAGGGAGAGGAGGCATTGTAAGTGTCAGGACACCTTGAAAAAGTCTTTACTGCAGAAGTGGAGACTTTTCTGAGGAATGAGAGAGCTGCACAAAGAGGAGGTGTTTGCCCAAAGCAGGCCCACACTGACTTTGGAGGAAGAGACCCAGCTGCTCTCCAGTGGCATCTGCAGCCTCTGGTCCTGGCAGTGTCGGTGGCAGGTCCAGCCATCCCTGGATGATGTTGCATGGTGCTTCCCAAGTGCTGAAAATCAGGAGTCTTTCTGACTCTTACTGTCAGAGATAAAATAAGCATTTACCCTGAGGTAAAAACTCTAGACACACAAAAACCTTGGGCAAGCTGAAGCAACAGGGAAAGACCTCAGAATGGGCAGCTATCCCAAAGCATCTTTTCTTTACCTCTTTTTATGATCTTTTTTAAAAATGAGAAGACTAATAATCAAAGAGCTGAGGGAACAAATATTCCCCAAACAGCTCTGCCAAAAGAGCCTTCCCCAGCACTGTCTCTCCGTGCCGGGTGGGAGGGTCCCACTGGACACAGGGCTGCACAGTGACCCGAAAACCACTCTGCAACCAGAAGCCTGCCGGCCATCTCAGCTCATCACCCCACAGCACGCTGCATGGCCCCGTCCCAAACCAGCCATCATGTGCCCCAGCTCACAGCCTCCCCAGATACTTCACTGGTGAGTTTTTGTTTTAACAATAATGCTTTTTTTAACCCTTAGGGAGATCTGAGTCAGAAAAATACAATTTCAGCTAATCATTCAAACTTTGGGACTCTGAAGTTTAAAACTCAAGTTTTGAACTGGGAGACTTTGGTAGTTTCAGAGGAACTTTTTTCCTGAATTCCAATTTCTCTGAAATCTGCAACATTCTCTGCAAAACGTGCATAAAATTCCTTTTCACAGAAGATTTTCACGAGGAGAAGACAGATCTGTTTTCCAGCCAGGCTGTGGTTGCCTGCCAGACTTTTGAGGCTCTCCCTGCGCTGCGAGAAGCGCTAATGAAGAATACAATCTCTGAACTTGATTAATTACGTCTGCACTGCGAGGGTATTCCCACGACACCCTCAAAACTCCTCAGTCCTGCCCCTGCGAGCAGGAGGCACACAGGCACACCGTAATCTCCGGGCTGGACTCTGCCCAGCGCTGTCGCCTGTTGTTTTCACCAGCATCCTCGCCCTGAGGACGGGCTGGAGGGCAGCCAAGTAGGATTTAGAGGTGCCACTCCTCCCCAGGAGCTCATGAGGTCTGGGCATGCAAGACCCAGTGCCTCACAAGAAATATCAGTGAGGGGATGGTGGGGTGCACAGGGCATGTGAAAAAGGCCCCCAGTGCTCAAACCTGGCTGCTGGGGGTCTTGCCCTGGCACTGGTGGCTCTGAGCGCCCTGGCAATGGCACGGGCATGCTTCAGAGCAGTGCTGGGACCTGGCTTCAGGTCCCCACAGGTGTCCTGTGCATCCCATGTGCAGCATCTTCAGCAGCTGGAGAAATCAAGATGTTATTAAAGCATGAGGGTGGCAACCTGGGTTCAGCGGAGGACAAGCAGCAAAAGGTTTTGCTTTTCTTCCCCTGCGCCCTGAAGAGGTTCAGCTTTGAACCACTGTTTCCTCTTACACTTTGAGGCTCAAGCAAGCATCTGCTTCTTCTGCTGAGAAGAGAATTAAAGCCAGTGAAAGTTCACAACACCTGAAATTAGGAGTTAAATTTATGTAGTAGGTTTTGTGCAGGAATCTAAAAGCAGTTCATGGGTGTTAGTTGAGTAAACAGCACAACATCCCTGTGGTGGGACTGGCACTTTTATTATCCACCGATGAAGAAGCAGGCAAGGGATGGTAAAATAGTTTTTCCATTGAGAATACAGGAAGCGGGTGGAAACAGGACCTGGGTGGCCTGGATCCCATGCTCCTGCCCAGTGGCCAGGGACCATTCCCAGGTGCAGTGTGCTCCCCAAGAAGCAGTCGTCACTCAAGGATTTAGAGTGGCCCAAGCCTGGAAACATTTGGCACAGTGCTCCTAAATCCAACAAAGGTCTGGACCAGGTCTGTGGGGGTGCAGCAGCGCTTTGCCCTGGCTGAGGCTCCGACCACGTCTCTCTGCAAGCACCCTGCGCACCCCTGCCAGATACGGCTGGGCTGCCCTCGGCTCACTGCACTGGCAAAAGCTGTACAAACTGAAGGGGGAGTTTTTGCCATCTGATTTTGATTGCTGCTTGGTAATTGACTTTATTATTTAAAGTATCAAATGTTGCTGCGGGACAACATTTTCCCTGATACTCTCTCGTATGCTGATTAAACCCCGACTGGCTGCAGCACCACAGCGAACACCAGCACGCTAGCAGAGAGCAGCCCAAAAGGGCCTGTAAAACAAACCAGGCGGGACTGGCTTAGTTTCTCGGGAGCAGCTGAGACTCAGAGGGAAAAGACACACTTAAGAGAAAAGTTTCTGCAGCAAAACCATGGAGGAAAACTGATCATAAACCAAACATGGCCTCAAACTTAAAGGGATCAGCGTGGGCAGGGGGTATTCAACGGCAGCCACATCAGCTGACAGGGGAGCAGCATGCCACACTAATTGGGTAGTGCTAATGAGGAGCTAAAGCCCTCTCCATCCCCCTACTCAATTCATGCCTGACAGGCCCTGAATGCTGCTAAGCCGGTGCAGAGCTGGCTCCATAGCCTTTGGAAAAGCACATGTCCCGCCTTGGGGCTGCCTGCCCATCTGCACGCTCTGCCTTCGGTGGGTCTCGCTGCCACCTGCCACCATGGGCTACCGAAAAGGTCACCTTGTGACGGGCTGGGGAAGCTGCCAGGGAGCCTGCGCCTCGGCGTGCACCGGGGAGGATGGCAGCAGGAGGTTTGGGGATGATGGGGAGGTGCAGGCAGAGGCAGGGCTGTGGTCATGGCTGCACAGGGCCGGGTGTGTGGTGCCAGCACCCTGCGGCTTCCTCCCTCCCGCACACCATAACTGAGCCTTGGCTGACGCCCAGGTTTTCCCCAACACTGACTTCCACGAGAGGGTAGCGGCACCTCTGCAAGATGAAGCGTCATGATTTCAAATTTAAAAATACCCGTTCATATGGCCCCTGCTGACCGCTTCCCGCTCCAGCAGCTACTACTAAAGATACTAAAGACTGGGTAAACAGGAAGCGTTTTCCACACATCCCGTTCCACTCGTGCAGCTCTGCTGCCGAGGCCAGAGCAGTCCCGCTCCGTGCTGAGCTCTGCGTGCGCAAGGAGGTGTGGGTGTCCAGCCATGCACCGTGACCTGCGTCCATCCTGGGGCAGAGGACATGGGAGAGATGGCATAGGGCCAAGTGGTGGTTGCTGCAACTGATGAAATTTGGGCCTAGAGTTTTTCCCAAAGTTCACAGGCTTCAGTTTGGAGGAGGTGGGGCGGAGAGTGAGGATGCTGGGAGCCTTTGTCAAGGCTCTGTACATTGCAGGATTGAGCCTGTGTGCCTGCCGATGGTGGAGAAAGCTGTCAGCTCTGGACCAGTGTCCAGCATCTCTGATCTGAAAGGAGCATCCAGTACTGCCTCTTCTCACAGGTGGCATGTGCCTTCCATGCAAACCCTGTAACCTTCCACAGGGACCTGCTGCTTAAAACTCAGCTCAACACTGAGCACAAAAACGGATGGAGGTACACCCTCCCTACAGGTTAACGTAGCATGCACACACAAGCACACACAGCATTTCAGGCACAACTGAGCACAAACACACACTCATGCCTAGAAGAGACTCCCCTGGACAGATGCACTCCCACGGAGTCCATCAGGCAGCAATCCTTGTGGCAACCAGCACGCAGTATAAAATCTGTTGCTGGAGAGAATGATGGGCAGCAGAAAACAGCCTTTAATAACCTGTTTGCCAAGGAAAACAAGTGGGGTCTTTCTTTAGCCATGCATTCATATAAATAAACACAGGAATATTTTGCAATTCCCAGAGGACTTGCCCAGAGTAATATTTTGCTGAATAAGGGTGGGAGTAATCCTCTGCTCACCATAAGCCTGCGCACAAGCATTATACGCTGCCCAGACCAGGAGGACCCAGGCGTGTGTGGCATGAGCCAGGGACGTGGCTCTGCTCTGGAGAAGCCCCCGACGACATGCATCCCCAGACCCATGTCGTGCGCTCTGCCTTGCCAGGAGGAAAGCGTACGTGGGGGTCTCGCTGCCCGCAGCAGCAGGCAGCGATGGCCTGGCAGCCACAGGGCTGCTCGCTTGGTGGCCTGATTGTGTCCTCTGAGAGAGTCGAGAAATAATTGCTACTGCCACAGCCCTCATGTTCGAAAATGTCTCCTTTCCTAGCATGAAGACTGGATCAAAGTTTCAAATTCCAATTAAAAAGTGTACTATTCCTCCTTTGGCCACGCAGAACCAAGGTCACACATAACACATATATTTAATTTGAAATAACAATCAGCTTTGCACCAGAATGGCTTTGAAAATTAGGGCACTGGGGCAGTTGTTCCTACGCCCCTCTCTGCTGCCCAGCACTGAAGACACCATCTTTGCTGGGTGACGTCCTGCAGGTTTAGTGGCCCAAACTGCCTGTACCTCGTCCTTCCGCAACACAGGGACAGCGTGACAGGGGTGACAAGCCACCCAACAAACTGACTGACCACTGAGGTGTAACCCAAAGTTCAGGGCGTTGCAAATACCCCAGGGTGTGCTCCACTGGCGCCTAATGCCAACACGGTCCCCGCTTGAGAAGATGGCCACAGGCACCGCCACGCTTGGCACGGGCTGTGGGGGAGGCCCTGGCGCTGTGGGGGTCCCCACCGGCCCCCCATCCATCCTGTCCGAGGGGGAATGAGGGGCTGCTGTGGTGGGGGCTGCTGAAATGTGCCCCGTGCCTGTGAGGCGGGAAGGCGGCGGGCAGCAGCCATCTTAGGCCTGGTGTGAGGTGCAGGCAGAGAGCCCAGGCGGGCGGCCCTCTCCCTCCCCGTGTCCCTGGGGACGCGTGGCTGCCCTCTCTCCATTTCGGCACCCCGTGGCCGTCCCCAGCGGGCACGGTGTGGGGGTGCCGCCCCGTGGCCCCTCTCCCCCTCCGGGCGCGGGGCGGCCGTGTTTGTTCTCCTCGCGGCGCCCGTTATCAGCGCACAACACACACAGGAAGTCCTGTCTGGGATTGTCCATCCCCGGCCTGATTTATACAGGAAGAAAAGCATAAAAAGCCACCCTTCCACCTCGGCAGCCACCTCCTGCCTGTGCGCGGCCGGCGGCCGGCCATGCCGGGGGCGCGAGGCGGGCGCCCAGGCCCGCCAGACCCGGGGTGGCCGGGCGGGGATGGCCGCCGGGAGCTGGCGGGGAGCACGGCGGCGGGGCTGCTCCCGGCGCGGCGGGGGACGGCGGGGCGCCGCAGGTACCGTACGAGCCACGGCCATCGCCACAGCGGGGATGCGGTGGATGGGGTGGGATGGGGTGGACGGGGTGGGATGGGGAGTTGGCGCTGGGGGCAGCAGCAGTGTGTCCTCGCCAGGCCAGACCCTGTGGGCTTTGGGTGGGTTTTTGTCCCACCTCAGGCAGAGACGATGGCCGGAGCCTCAGGGGCTGGTTGAACACATAGCGCTGGCAAAGGGATGCCGGAGCAAATGAGTTTTTAAAAGCATCCTTCAGCCGGTCGCAGCGAGGCTGGCTCTACTGTCAGCCACGCACATGCTGAGCCGAGGAGTGTCTCCAGCGCTGGTTTGCTCAGAGCAGAGCCCAACCTGCAACGTTATTATTTTTAATACACCCCACTGGTACTCAGGCTGTTTTCCAGGAGCGGAGGACTCAGTCGGTAAATTTTACCTCCTGTGCATCCAGACGAAGGCTCCAAACATTTGCACAAATACCTGCGAGATAGCTGGAAATTTTTAGCAAATCTCCTCTATTTCTATAACTCATTCTCTTTTTCCTTCTGCCTGCTCTCTGAACACCTCTGATACAACACCACATTGTTCATCCTTCCTCCCGCGCTCCCCCCATCCGCCCTCTCTCCCCTCTGCAAAGCACGTGGCGGTGCCGCTCGGCTCTCGGCATGGCGGGACCCCGAGACGGGACGCTGCGCTTCTGATTTCAGATTGCACCGCGGCAGAGTTCGGCCCCCGGGGAGCGGGCAGGACACGGGGCTGAACGGGGCTGTGGTCAGGGACTGTCCCTGCTCTCACACAGACCTGAGGCTTGCACTGGCTAATGGCCGAGCCTGGAGCACACGGGTGTTTGCATGCCAGGAGCTCAGCAAAGCCTCTCAAATTTATAACCGTGGAGCTGGGTGATTTGCATGCTATCTGTTTTCAGCTACCTGTAGACCTGTGGGTCCTGCCGTCCTAGTCTGTGGCATTACACAATACTGGCAGGAGGCTTTCAGTGACTCACCTGGGGTATTTTGGGATAAAAAGCTAGCTGTGGGTAGGAGCAGCTGGGATACCCAGGCACTGGCTGGCTGTGCGGGAATACAGAGCAGGACCACGGCAGTGAACGGCTCTCGGTAGAAATAACCCGGCATACTTTTTCCCAGGGTCTAACGTTCACGGAATCAATTCACTGGGCAGAGAATCAAACACAAGAAGAAGGCTTTGTCACAAACACAAGGCTTTGTCAGTGATAAAATTAATTGAAAAGTGGATTGGGAAGCTCTGCCACCACTTGGGAAGCTGTGCGAGACAGAAGCCCAGATGCGGTGGCTGGACCCTGAGCCTCCTCGAAAATCTGCCTCTCCTCTGGGTAGCAGCAGAAAACACTGAGTCTGCTCTGGCAGATTTTGAATGTTATTCCCTGTGATCCAGCATTCATTCTGCTGATTGAGTTAGTCCCCCTCTATGCTGTTAAACTACCAGCACTGCACAAGTTTCCCTAGAGGTAAGGAAGAGAAATTGAATCTGGGCTGCAGGCTCATTTGAGCCATTTCCCAGACTCTGCTGCTGCAGATGGGGCTGGCTCTGGGGAGACAGATTTACAAACTGCAACAAATTAGAGTAAACGAACCTGACTCACAGTCACACCAGCAGCAGAAGGGCATGGTGAAACACAAGGGAAGATTTAACTTGATCTTTCAGACAGAGAAAGGAAAGGAAAGGGTCTCTGCAAATAGAAGAGGATGATGAGAACTAGTATTTCATTCTCCATCCCCTCTCTCAAAATGAATGCTTGGATTCCCATCCTGCCCATAGTCTGGGAGGTGACTGCAGAGAGGAGCTCCACTTAGTGCAGGTTTCTGGAGCTGGAGACTGTCTCCTGACAGAGAAGGATAATCAGAGCAAAAAACAGTCTTGTGTGAAATGCTCTCTCCTGAGCTGCTCACTGGGATGGCTGTGATGAAGGGACCGAGCCATGCATGCAACTCGCAGCTACTCCCAGCGCACTTTTTGTGCACTCTTCAGGGAGTGATTCATTGGGAAAATGCAGAGGGGAACGGCGGGGTGGGGGACTGTTCCCCGCTGACTAATGTCACTTTTTGCCAGGGAAATTTCACAGAAAGCCGCAAAATTCAGTTTATTCCTCGGTGAGATGAATCATTTCCCAGTTTTTATGCAGCAGCCATTATTGCCTCCTCTAAATGTAAATAAGAACTCATCTGTGTGCACATAAGAGAAAATAAACCTGGCTACAGGATGTTGCCTTGTTCATGCATTTGTTTTTGCACAGCTACAGCTGTGTGCAAAGCACAGCTGGGCTGCTTATGTCTCTGTGGTTGCCTTAAGTTATAACATACTGGTCCTTAATGCTTTCGAAGTCTTTACTCAGGCAAAAGAAAGTCACTTTGTGGGAATCAGATCTCAGTCATAATGTGCATAGCACTGGGCGACTGGTGACGACAGACTGAGAACTATGGGCCAAATACTTTTCTTGGTTTGACCTGCTTTGATCCCACTGACATCACTGGACTCTGCTACATTTCCACTGAGGTACCTGGTCTGCAGCTGATGCAACCGAGAACAATATGGGACATAATAGAATAGTGGGAGGTCATTTTCCCTACAGAGCTCTGCAGAACAGGGACCGCTCCAAAGCCTAAACTTTAGTGTAAAGTTTACAAACAGCCTTATGAAAAGCCTGAGCAGAAGAGTTTGTCCTAAAACAGGAAAAGCCATTCACCCTTTTTTCAGAAGCACCAAAAATTCCTATTGCTTTAGCAAGTACTTCCAGTTCTGTGCAAGACCCCTGTGGAGGCCAGTGAAAGCCCATTGTACACAGCAGGTATGGGGTCAGCCATGGCTTGTCGTAGCTGAGAAGTTTTGCATCTGTATGTGTGTCACTCTTCTGTCTGTCTCCCCATCCATCTATCTCCATCTGCCGCTTCAGTACCTCTGGCCCCAGTTTGGGGAAGCGCTCGCGTGCTTGGGCACGTCCCATTTACTCGATGGGTAGTAAGCACTTCTCTCTAAGAGAGGTTTCCTGGTGTTGGGCGATAGTGCTGGTCTCCTCTTAAGTCTCCTCTATTAATCACTCCTTTTTCACACCTGCAGAGCCAGAGCAAAGTTGAGTCCCCCCACCCCAGCCCTAGCCACCCTCACACCCTCTGAGCTCACCTACCGCACAGGGGACCGGCTGGGAGCCCAGCCCGCTCCTCTGGCCCTCAGTCCACCACGAATACTCTCAGGGTGATGTCGGATCTGGCGCCGCTGCCTGGGCAGCTGCGGTGGGCTTGGCAGGTCTGCGGGACAGGCTCTAGGAAACAGGGAGGTGGGTGAAAATCTCACCTTCGCAGCCAGCCCAGTGCTCAGCCTGAGACCTGCTCCGGGCCAGCACTCAGCATGCCTCATAGCTCATGCTGGTGGTAAAAAACCAGTGGGAGACAAGGAGATTTCAACACTGTTAAATCTAAGGGGGAGGTTGGGCAGAAACATTTCTTTCTTGGCCTGGAGACAAGCATTAATATTAGATGTCTTGGGAGTATGCTTCTAGTATGCAAGGGAGAAAGCTTTGGAGGAAACATGTAAAACACCGGTCCAGGGAGGACTTCAAATTCAGACAGACTTGCAGTTGGGAGCCAAAATCCCCTACTGCCTTTGTCAGAAGCTCATCACACCGATATTAGCAGATCCAACAGATCTGCTCTTCCCCCTCTCTGAACTGGCGTCACTCCTCTACTTTCTAGGGAACTTCGCCAGGCTGTGTCCTGGGGGATTTCCTCCCAGCATAATGAATATTAGCATATAAGACACTGAACCCTCCCTATGAGCGGAGGATTGAATGCTCTTTTAATGGGTTATATGCAGTTCTTAAGCAGCTGACATGGGCACTTGCTTGAGCAAAGATTTGACCCAGTAAATGGAACTGAAAAGCAAACATTTTGCAATTAAAATAATTGGAGAATTTTAAAATGCTGCAGTGCACTTAGGGAGTAATTGTGTAATGGCTGAGAAGGCTCTAAGGGAGACCCTGAATGCCCTGCTTAGTCCTGCGCTGGGTGTCATTGTCCCGCAAGGAGCCGAAAGCGGAGTGCTGTGTGGGACATGGGTGTCGAGTCCATCCCCTTTCTCACCATCAAATTTACACTTGGGATCCCGGGGACTTCTGCAAAGGTTGCCTGGGCAGTTAGGGGTCTTTTTCCTTAAATGAGTGTGTGTACGTACTGAAGACGGTAAAATATAGTGTTGGGGTACAGCAGATGGGATCACAAATGAGCGTAAGGGAACTTGGATACACCCTGGGGAGTGTCAGCAGGAACAGGACACCCTGTTCTCTTGGGTTCTCAGAAAATCCCAGCCTTAGGCACTGGGGAGACCACTGGAGGGGATAGCTTGGTGTTCAGCGAAGCCCCAGCACTGCATTAGGTGGAACCAGGGTTTCTACTCTACTCAGCCCTTGCTCATATCCCTGCCTGCTGTACCCCAAAGGGTGCAAAGGCACCACAGGGTCTACCTGGCCTTTCCCACTGGGGTCACAGCAGGGTGACCCACACTGCAAGCTCCTGTGAGCAAGGGGAGGATCAGGACCCATAGGATGTTCCTAAAACACCCACTGTGCAATCTGCACTGCACATGAGGGAAGGGACAGGGCTCCCCGTGCCCTACCACTGCTATCACGGTGTCCGTGTCTCTCCGGCACGCCAGCACGCCTTTGCGGTGTGAGCTCAGTGCCAATGCCAGTCACGGCCACTCTGTGGCCACGATCCTGCTTTCGTCCTCCACCCCACTCCACAAGGACCTTTGGGAGCACCCAGGGAACCCCACACCAGGTCCGTTATGGGCAAGGGCTGGGTCACTGATCTCTGCCTGCACGACAAGGGGAGTGTAACAGTGGGCTTTTTCTGTTCTGACAGTAAGAAACCAAGATGCTCCATAAGGAAAGGATCCCTGCCCAGGGCAAATGATGGAGCACCACAGATAAGGTGAGTGTCTCAGCCGTGACATTAGATCCTGTGCTTTCAATATGGTCAGATGGAGAAGCTTTCCATTGGCTTCCAAATGCATTTTGCAATTATTAGACCAGTTGAGTATCAGGCTCTGTTCATCTCCCCAGTACACCAGAAAAGACAATAACGCTCTCTGCATAGTAAGATAATTACCATCCCTTCAAGACTCTTGGGAAAAGTTGCCTGTGCTTCGTGCTTACGAGATTAAGTGAGCTGAAATCATTCCCCAGAGGTAGGCTGGATCCAGACAGAGCGAGCAAACCTATTTGTGCTACACGAGATGCTGCGTAACGTGGAGCTGCGCTTCCACCAGCATCAGCTAACCTTTCCCTTGCTACTGGGAGGGATCCCGTCTCCCACGCGCTCCATCCTCCCCAGCAATGGAGCTCCATCTTTACCCGCATGTCCCAGAGCTGATTCCCCTCTGCTCTGCTCCCTTCCCCAGGGAGGACCTGACCAAAGCAGTTTATGCTCCTTTTACATGGGTCCACCTGAGAGCCCCACGCCAGCACATCTAGCACCCATCAGCTTCGCTGGAGGGCACAGCATGACCTGAGACAGCTCCAGTTCAATCAGCAGCCTCAGCGTATCCATGAGGAAATACAGGGGATGGGCCAGTGATCTCAATTGCTCTTTTGGAGCCATTATTGTTTAACCGGTAAAAATTTCCTTTAAATGGCTACACGCTTTCAAAAAACTTGCAAAGCTTAATGGGAACAAATATTCCCAGGGGGGTTGTATCCTGCCATTCATTTGCACATCAGAACCCTGCTATCTTTAAGGCTGGTTCAGTGCATGGGCAGGCACCTAAGTCATGTGAAAAACAATAAGCCTCTGTGCTTTTATTTCCCCGAGAAAAATGTAGCCGAAACAAGTGGCAGGTTGGCACAAACCAAACTGCAGAATTTTCTTCGATAAATAACTGGGCATTTAAGATGAGAAACCTGCAGGCAGCTGGGGGATCGGCCTGCCTGGTCTGTCCCGGGGATGGTGTTGGCAAGCCGGGGGAGCTGCGCCCTGCGTGGGTCTGTGCGTTGAATTTGGGCGTCTCTCCTGGTCAATCCTCGTGCTGCTCCACAGCTTGGGTGTGTCCAAGGAATCCTTTAAGCATCCTTTTGGGCTCGCTGGAAACCAGCCTCCCTGTCCTGGCAGTTCATCGCCTGCTTCTGGAGGACTTTGCTGTTGTAACGAGCTGAGGGGGATTAACGGGCACGGTGGGAGGCTATGGACCAGTATGGTGTGTTAGGTCCCTAACCTAGGGAAAGGTGATGTCTCCTCTTACGATTACATGTCCTCTTGGGGAGTGCAGAACCAGCTACAGTATTTTTTAGCAAAAAGAAACAAATTTGCCCTGGTCACTGCACTGGAGATGGAACATTTCACCTGGGAGTCTGAACACCCCTGGGTGAGGGGCTGGGGGCTATGCTGGGATCTCCCTCTCTTGCCATTAATCCCCTGCCCACCCAGGTGAGCTGGTCTAGGGGGATCAGGGGCCTTGTGTCCTCATAGCTTGGGGCATGCAGAAACGGGTTGGCGGGACTGCGGGGCTCAGCCTGCTGCAGGGAGTCTGCAGGTAAGCCTCCAGATCAACGCCAGGGCAGGGATCCCCTGCAGTCCTGTCTCCATCGGGGTCAGCGCGCCAGCGGCAACATATGGGACGCAACGCTGGCATGTCCCCCACCCTGGGCTGGGCATCTCCGGGGGGTCCTGCCCCGTCCCGGCACGTCCCCCCAGGACCACGCTTCTCCGGGGGACCCTGCCCCGTCCCGGCACGTCCCCCCCAGGACCACGCTTCTCCGGGGGACCCTGCCCCGTCCCGGCACGTCCCCCCCAGGACCACGCTTCTCCGGGGGACCCTGCCCTGTCCCGGCACGTCCCCCCAGGACCACGCTTCTCCGGGGGGTCCTGCCCCGTCCCGACACGTCCCCCCAGGACTACGCTTCTCCGGGGGGTCCTGCCCCGTCCCGACACGTCCCCCCAGGACCACGCTTCTCCGGGGGGTCCTGCCCCATCCCGACACGTCCCCCCAGGACTACGCTTCTCCGGGGGGTCCTGCCCCGTCCCGACACGTCCCCCCAGGACTACGCTTCTCCGGGGGGTCCTGCCCCGTCCCGACACGTCCCCCCAGGACCACGCTTCTCCGGGGGACCCTGCCCCGTCCCAGCACGTCCCCCCAGGACCACGCTTCTCCGGGGACCCTGCCCCGTCCCCGCACGTCCCCCGGGGAGCCGGGGCACCCCGGCGGGGGCGCGGGGGGCAGGTGGCGGCTGGCGGGGGCCGGCGGGGCGGGGGCAGGCGGAGGCTCCCCGGGCCCCGGCGCTTCCCCCCGGCCGGGAGGCTCCGCTTTCCTCCCCGCCGGGAGCTCATTGGGCCGGGGCGGAGGGACCGGCTCGGGCCGGGGGAGGAAATGCGCGGGGGGCCGCGGCGCGGCGGCGATTCCTCGGCTCCGGCACCGGTGAGTCCCGGCGGGCGCCGCCCGGGGGGGGCTCGGCACGCCCGGGGGGGGCCGCGGCCGCATCCTCCGGCGGGGAGGGACGGGCCGGGGGGGGGGGACGACCGGCGGGACCGGGGGCCGCAGCGGGGGTCCCGGCGCGGCCGGGGGAGGGGGCGGCCCGGGAGGTGCCCCTGGGGGGGGGGGGGGGGGGGCGGCAGGGCTGGGGGCAGCGGCCGGGCCGGCGGGGAGGGCTCCGCCTGCCCTGGGGGTTGCAGCGCCCGGGGGAGCGGGACTCGGCCTGCTGCGGGCCGGGGTGAGCATCCCTGCAGCCCCGCTCGGCGGTACCCGCGACCCTGCAGCCCCGCTCCGCCGTCCCCGCATCCCTGCACCCCGTTGCGGGGTGCCGTATCCCCGCAGCCCACCCCGCCGTGCCCGCATCCCCGCGCCCTGCTCCGTCCTACCCGCGTCCCCGTGCCCTGCTCCATCGCCCCCGCATCCCTGTGCCTGTGCTCTGCGCTCCCGGCATCCCAGCCTGAGCGGAGAACAGCTGGAGGTGTTTGTAAGGGAAAAATCCATCTCGCCGCCGCTGATGCTGACCCTCTCCAGGAGGGTTTGGCTCTTCGGGCACAGACCGGGTCTAGGGCGCACTTGGGAGCAGCGGTTTCACCTGCAGAGCCAGGCCAGGCTGTTTGAAAAAGCGCAGCTCTTGCGTTCTCCTGAGGGTAATTGCATCCTCTCAAGGCACTGCCTTCTCCTGCACCGCTGTGCGGGCAGACCCCCATTCCTACTGCTGCCATCAGCTGGAGTTTTAACCTTGGTTTCATGGGCAGAGCTGGACAAAGCATATTTTCCTGTTAGCTGCTGCAGCAGGTTAGGCAAGAGCAAGTTATAGGAACGTTTCTGGCTGGTGGGAGAGGGACCCCCAGACTCCCAGGAGTACATGGCCAGCCCAGGAGACTTTGCTGCCCCTGAAACAGCAGAAGCTCAAATGCACCCACAGCTTCACTTGCCAGACCATGGGGATTCACCCCTTCGTTTGAGAGACTAGAAAGGCAGTGACAAAAAAAACCTATTTTTTTTTCTTAATCATGAAGAGATTTTTCTTAAGTTACGTGCTTTAAAAGAGGAGTATTAGAATAGGTAGTGGCAACATGTTGAAGGATCTTCAGTGGCTTAAAGAAGCTGATTTTCATAAACTCATAAAAAAGACAAGTACAGACTATCATATTTTCCACTTTTGAAACTTTTTCTGGTATGAAGCAACCATAATTTTATGCCCCAGAGGGATACTCTGACCACTTGAGGTAGGGCAATGCTGTTCCATTTCAAAGCGAAAAAACAAACTGCCTATATTTTAGGCTTGTGCCCTGCATTTCTTGCCTTCCCCACAGGGAAAGCTCCCACAGCAGTCACGGGAATCTTGTGGGAGGCCGGAGATGGTTGGCAGACTTCTGGAGAAGCACCACTAGTCTGGGGATCTGTGATTGTACGGAACATATGTGTCCCAGTATAGCCCTGGGAAAAGTCGGCTGGCTGAGCAGTGGGGAGTTAGTACGTCTCTGTACGCTAGTGTCCCTGGGATGTCTCCAGAAGGACTGGGGAGAAAGAAGGTTTCTTCACTGTTTTTTTTAAAACTTTCCTGCAGGTCAACCAAGATTTGATTTCCTGCTGGTGGGGATACTACTATCAATCATTAGAAGATGAAATTTATCTCTATATTTGGAGGAGAATGGAGGACTACAGGCTTTATATCACCAAAATCCTCCTTACATCCTCAAAGCTGGGCTTGTACGGAGGTTAAGATGGGCTTGGGCATCTGCAGTTCCCTGCTGGGCTGCGGGACCATGGGAATTGCTCGTACCACTGTAGGAGCAGGGTGGGCATGTTGCCATCCCTCCCTGTCCTGGAGCCAGACCCTCAGCTTCCGCAGTACCTCTGAGTTCAGGGACTGATGTTGTCCCGATTGCGTTTTATAGCGATACGGTTGATTTGCTGCGACACAAAACCTCCCTATTGCTCAGCCAGGCAGAGCTGCGTGCCCTGCTCATGGACTGTGATGGGGAAGGGGCTGCTCAGCCCGCTGTCTGCCTCGCTCAGCACCGTCACTGCATGGAAACATGTACAAGACATTTGATACTAAGGAGCAGGAAGGCACCAGGCTGGTTTCTCTCCAGATGCAGGTCTGCATCTCTCCATGCCTCAGTTTCTTCACCTGCACAAAGGAAAAGATGATACTGAGTGCCTTGGCAAAGGGCTTTGAGACCTGCAGGGTCTATAGATTTGGGACGATTATGCCAGTTATCCCCAACAACCTGGCTCGGAGTTAGGAATTGTCCCGAAGGAGTTTGGGAATGACTCTGCAATCCCCAATCCCACAGCACCTTGGTATTTTAGAAGGTTTATTTGCAGCTTACCATATTTGCAGTTTTAGAAGGATGTTTCATTTTGTGTTGCCTCCCCATAAAGCCACTCCTTTCTCAAGGTTTAATCAGAAAGACTGATTCTTTCTTTAATTGGCATGCATTTAAGGTGGGTTTCTTTATTTCTTCCTCCTTTAACTGCTGCCATCCAGAGGCCAACTGTTTTTTTTTAAATTAGATATTGTTTAAATTAGATATTGTTATTGACCTTCTTCAGCCTTGTTTCATATTTGTCCTCTGCTAGAAAATCAAAGCCTCTTTATTTGCGACTCAGTTAGTACTGACTCTGCGGACGGTACATATGGCCCTTACAGCACTTTTCTCTGGCAAGAACTTGTATTTTAAAGAGAAGAAGATCAGATTTCAGTGTGTTATGTGGTGGGAAAAGGCAGCTTTACAATGCTGTATGGATTAAGAAATTACGGGCCATTGTTTTGCCCTCGCTGTCTGGAACCGGCAGTGTACATGCGACACAGGTCCCTTCCCTGCTACTCAACAAGCGACTGCGCGGCTCCTGGTGCCGTGAGAGCATCTCCTGCGTGCCGGGCCAGATGTCCTCTCAGGGTAAATCGCTGCTGTGTCAGTGACTTGAGAGGGACAAAGCAGGTTTGCGCCCGGAGGAGCTCCTGCCTTGCCAGGGGTTCACAGGTCCATCGTGTCCCCTCTTCCCCTGTGCTTTGGCTTGTCACCCTGCTCTGTTGCCAGCAGGTGTGCTCCTGCCCCAGCCCCTTGCACTGCCCTCGAAGGGTCTGTGTACACCCGGCGCTGTCTCTCCGACCCGGGAGTGGGGGCTGGCCCCGTCCCCACGACTCTGTCAGATGTCACCGGCTGGGGATGGATGCCACATGTTCACACCACTCTTCTCTTGGTTGCAGGGTTCCCCACTGAAGGGCGAGACATGCGGTAGAAGCCAGCACTTCCCACCAAAGAGCGAGACTCGGTCGTGCTGCACAGCCCAGGGCACCGCAGGAGGGACAGGACATGCGCCGCGTCGGCT
This sequence comes from Morus bassanus, assembly GCA_031468815.1. Classification (NCBI taxonomy): domain Eukaryota; kingdom Metazoa; phylum Chordata; class Aves; order Suliformes; family Sulidae; genus Morus; species Morus bassanus. Next base: position 3,823,729 of record CM062586.1, read on the forward strand.
GCCTCCTCTCAGGACTCCTCTTCATCCTCAGCGTGACCAGCACGGATGGCTTTGCCCGGGCAGGGTAAGCCCCCTTTTTGTCTGCATCTCCCAGGTGCGCACTGTCGCATGTCATGGCGAGTCACATCCCCTCCTGGTGACGAAGAGTCCTGTTCAGCCAGCCGGCTGCACGTGCATAGGCAGCTTGCCAGGCTGGCAAGGAGGTGGGAAAAGGCTCAGCTGAGTCCTCCCGGGGCAGCAGGGGCTTTGCAGCCCTTCGCTGGTGTTTGTTTGCTTTGTCACTGAAGCGAAAAAGCCTCTCAGAGAAAATGCCCCAACACCGTTTAGCTCCACACAGGGGACACAAAAACACTCTGGGCTTTTTCCTGCCGGAGGGTCAGAAGCTAATCAGGCCCTGCGCTGTTCATTAATTATTCCTGTCTCCTTCAAGTACATCCTTGCACAAAAATATGTGTGCAATCTTGCTATCACACCAGTCAAGCCTTGCAAATGAGCCATCAAAGGAGGATGCAGCCTCCCAGCTCTAAGAGGATGCACCACTCAGGGGACACAGGCATGGAAAACCCCGGCAGGTTGTTGCCTGCAGTGCTCTGTGCTCCCTAGGATGCTGCAGCAGCTGCAGTCATGGTCCCGCAAGTCTGGGAGTGGCAGCTCCATCAATTCCCCTTCCCTTTCCAGGAAATGGGCCTGACATGGTGCCCGGGATCCCAGCACGGCCTGGGCAGGCACAGCTCAGCTCCCGCTGGGTCAGAGGAAGCCCGGAGCTCGGTGCTCCAGTTTTTTCCCCAGCCAAAAGGAGCTCAAGCTCAACACCCACCCCCCAGATCCAGCTCACATTTTCTACAAAGTTTATTTTTACATTGAAATACTCTCCTCTAGCGTTAAACCTTTTGCATTCTGGTCGTGACTAAAACCACAGGCTGGATTACTTGCTCGCACGCACAGGCTGCAGCTATAGCTTTATTCTAAATTTTGCAAAGCAAACAATTGCCATTTAAAAATTCCATCTTCTATAGCATTAATCAGTGAGGCTGAAAGGAGTTTTCTGGAGTTAATGGAAGCCATCTGATGTCCATGCTAATTCCCAGGCTTTTTATTCTAGTTTCTAATTGGGCTGGGAGGGTGAGACAAGTAGGCGAGTTCCTCAGTGGGACTGACCTGCTTGGGCTGGAAAATGTTGAAAAGAAGAATTTTTAACCAAGACCACTTTGGCTGTTAACCTTGGAAAAGTTTTTGACTGGATCACAGTTATCTTAGGAAGACTGGAGGGCAACTTTCCTCTGGCCTCTACCTTTTTGCTGTGAGCCTGACCCTTCCTGTGAAATCATTAATTTCTTGGTGACCACAGGAGCATCCATTTCAGGAGTGCAAAAGTCTCAGAAAGGAAAAATCCACCCAGAAAGTGAGTGATTTTAAGGGAAGGGAGGTGATGAATGGAAGGAGAACTGCTTTGAGTAAATACTCCCTAAATCTGCGCCCCAACTGCTCTCCCGTGATGGAGGGACTGTGCCAGGGTGAGTGTATGAGGAGGCCTTCACACAGGGGCTGGGGAGGAAAAGCCCATGTAGCCTGCAGTGCTCAAGCTCCATGTTGCTGCCCCAGAACAGCTTGAAGTAACCTCCTGGGTCACTCAGGCAATTAGCGGCTGCTGCTTAAATAGCCTTCTGTAGAGAGTGACTGTCAGGCCATGTCCTGGGCTGGTGTCAATCAGTGGAGCCCCTTTGTCCCGAGGGGAGAAGCGGCGGGTTGGTTTATTAGCCAGTGTCTGACCTGCTCTGCTCCCCTCTCCGCAGCCGCAGAGTCTGTGCCACAGCACTGCCGAGCCGGGCGGCCGCCTATGCCGAGTCCCACGTCCAGCCCATCTACCAGCCCTACCTCACCACCTGCCAGGGCCACCGCCTCTGCAGCACCTACAGGTGAGGGCAGCTGCCTGCAACGCGGACCTGGTCCCTGAGAGGGAGCCAGATCTACCCCAAGCAAGGCAGCCACCAGTGGGGGCTGCAGAAGAGGGGAGTCTTGCCTTGATCTGTGGGGAAGGGGCTCCTGGGCAGGGGGTGCCAGTGCAGGGGGGCTTGGGGCGGATCCTGAGTCACCCAGCTGAGCCCCATCCCTGTGTTGCAGGACCATCTACAGGGTTGCCTACCGGCAGGCGTACAGACAGCTGCCCCAGCCCGAGGCCTCGTGCTGTCCTGGCTGGAGCAGAGCTAACAGCCACGCGCTCAGCTGCAACAGAGGTAAGAGGCTGCTGTGCCACCCCAGTGTCAGCGCTTGCCCTTCCCACAGACCCCGTGGGCCTGGTAGCTCAGGTCCCTGGATGAGGCCCCGGCAGCCAGCTCTCTCATTTACCAGCACTCTGCCTGTCAGGCAGATTCTCCCTGTAGGAAAGCATTTAAATTTTTGGCGTCACAACCAAATGCGGTTCAATTTCTGATTAATTCCCAGCCTTCCTCTGCTGCCTTGCAGGCCTTTTTCCTTTGGGATCGCTTATTAACTTTATAGTTACCAGAGGATAAATAAAACAAGTAAGTCCCTTCCATATAAATCAGCGGTAATGGAAAAGAAATGCTTTCAGGAGGCAATCATGATGTACAGCACAAAACAAATGCAAAACACATCAGCAGCTAGTCCATCCCCAGAAGAGCTCAGAGTATAGCACCAGGGGTGTCCCAGGGCCTGCTGCTGCCCGTCGGCCCTCCTCCCTCCTGGCTGTGCTGGCTGCAGGCACACTGGCCTCTTTCCAGGCTGCAAAACCAAGGTCCTGTTCATCCCACCCGCCCCGTGCCCTACGCACCCGGGTCAGCTCAACCTCACCGCTCCGGGGCTGGTGCAAAGCACCCTGCCCCCGGGCTGGTGCTGGTTTGTGTTTTGGTGTATGTGTGTGTGCACTGTGTGTGTACACGCATCCACTGTGGCAGGGGAGGGAGCTTGGGACCCCCAGAGCTGCCCGGTGACGCTATGCTCGTGTTTGGTCCCGCAGCTCTCTGCTGGGTGCCATGCCAGAACAGCGGGAGCTGCACCTTCCCCGGCAGATGTGCCTGCCCACCCGGCTGGACGGGTCGAGCCTGCCAGACAGGTACCGGCTGCGCTGCTCCCCTCCCGGTTCCCTGCGTTAGGCCTGCCCCACCGCTGCTGGGAGAGCTTCTCCATGGAGCAGCGGGTCTGGCGTGGGGCTCTGGAGGTCCTGTGCCCACAGATCGACCCCTTGCTGGGGGACGGGGACCAGCACCATGGCTCCTTACCAAGCCTTGGCGCATGCCCGGTGCTACCCAGACCACAGAGAAGAACCAGTGTGTTACCCATCCACGCCCCCCCTCCCTCCCTCCACTTACATGTATTGCTCCAGGGCAGTGATGCCTGATGGTCTGGCCAGGAAAGGATGGGAAGCTCGGCTCCCCGGGGATCTCTGACCTCCCTTTGGCTGCATCGGTGCTCTCAGCCCTCAAATGCAGCCCTGGCGTCCGCATTTTCTCTCTGCTGCTGCTCCACGCTGGGTCAGTGTGAGCAGAGGCTGTACTCTGCCGTGACTGTGCAGCCAGCAAAAGGCTTTCTTGCAGAGCAGCCGATAACACTTGTGCGGTTGCCCGGAGATTGTGTATCTCCCAAGCTTTATAAACTAAGACGCCCATTTAGTGCAGAGACTAAATCTGTAAACTGAAAATATTTGGGGGTGGAGGGAAAGCCTGGTGCTCTCCAGGCACCGAGCTCCTCTCCAGAACGAGAGCGGCCTGATGCTCCTCACCAGAGTACATGGAAAACAGGCAGCGTGGAGGGCAGCAGTGCTCTGCACACCCCAGCACACCAGTGTGGTGCAAACCCCTGCCACGGCGTTTCCCGGCTTTCTGCCCTCCCGTAAAGCAGAGGAGGAGCATGTGGCATTGACCCATGCTGGGCCAGGCAGGGCTGAGTACATCGCTGACAGCTCCGGCTCCGGCACAGAGGGGAAAGGATTTTTCCCACTGCTTAAAACAGATTTGCCTGGGCGTGGGAAGCGGTTCAGCTCATTTTGCTTTGTGGGAACAGCTTTAATAACTCCCCCGTGTGAGGAGAGGTTACTGGGTTTTGTACACACTTGAAAGGCTGATAGCTCCTCGCCACGGCTGGCTGGAACCAAAACCCCGGCCATAAATCCAGGATGAGAGCTGAGGGCTGCCTGCGCCTGCCTGGCCAGAGCTGGGACATTTCTGACCATAGCTTTTTTTTCTGGCTCTTTTGTGGGGGGAGTGGGCGGAGGGGAGGAGGCCAGATTCCCCTCGGGGTTAGCCCAGGTTTACTCCAGCCGGGTGGAAGAGGAAAGGCTGTCCCAGGTGCTGGTGGGTCTGGTGCTCACACCCTGCAGTGCTGAGAGCACCCAGAGCTGTGCTCAGCACAAACGCCAGCTCGGTCTGGGGTCCCATCGCATCTCCACCCTGTGTGAGCCCATGTGGCTCTAGCGAGGGGAGCAGGACCCCTGCTAGAGGGGCTGAGCCATCTGTGGCCCTCGCCCCCGGTAAGCACCTCCTCACCAGCCCTGTCCTCACTGAGCTGTACCTGTGGTTTCAGACGTGGATGAGTGTGCTGGCCAGAGCCACGGGTGCGGTCAGCTCTGCATCAACACAGCCGGGAGCTACCGCTGCGCCTGCCAGGACGGCTTCAGCCTCGCTGCTGACAACAAGGCGTGCCAGCCCCTGGTGCCAGCCCCCGAGCCAGAAACCTTCAGCCAAGCAGGTAACCTGTCCCCTCTTGCAGGACAGCCCTGGCTGCTCTGGGCCTTCAATGAAAGCTGGGATTAACACCCAGCGTCACGGGGTGGCTGGAGCAGCACTGGCAAAAGACAGGAGAGGGGACGACAGCCAGAACCCCCTCAGCTTTATTCCCAGTGACCTGGGAGTCCTTTGATGACCCAGACAACCTCCCCTGTGCACAAATCCAACCACTGCTCCATCTGCAAGGGTGACAGAGCCTATCCGTGGTGCACGGTGGCCGGGATGCGGCTGTTCTCTCCATCATCATCATCATCATCATCATCATCATCATCATCCTTCCCACAGGACAAGTCTGGAGCCACGAGGAGCGGCAGGCGCTGCTGGTAATGGCCCATTATTACTTTTGGTACGCGCTGTGACACTTCAAACTCGTACCGTGAGTAATAATGCGCTGTGGCCGGCACAGGCATCACGCAGAAAACGCCTGGGAGAGCAGGGCACCATCTGCATGTACCCCGCAAGCCACCTGCCCTTATCCCGCGTCCAGGTCCCTCAGCGGGGACGATCCTTTGTGCCCACCATGGGACAGGGCAGACCTGGGTGCTAACTAATCTGACAGCATGGGCCTGAGAGGCCAGGCTTCACTAGATGTCTTATCTATTAAGCGTCACCCCACTGCCTGAAAAATTCCCCACTTTGTTGCAGGTACTCCAGCAGCAAGGAGAGGCTTGTGCGCATTAGCAGCAGGACTAGATGCCAGTGCTTGCAGCAGCAGGCGTTGGAATCAGTTGAGGCTCCAAGGGGCTGGTCCCAGCAGGGCAGACCCCAGGGGCTCACTAGGAGGGGAGTGGAAAGCAGCAGAACTTGGCCTGAGCCCTGCAGCAATGTCTCTCCCCAGCACCTTCCACTTCACCTCGGGCAGTGGGCTTTTACTCACTGGCCTTTTCTTGGTCACTTTTTCAGGTCTCCCCAGTGAAATGAAGGAAGAAATGAAAGACCTGAAGAGCAGAGTGGAAGCACTGGAGCAGGTTAGCTTTCAGCAGACATTTCTGCCCTGCCCTGCCCTGTTGCAGCTCGAGGCCACGCTCAGCCAGCTCCCACCCTGGGCTGTTCACAGCCAGGGTTTCCCTCCGTCCCGGCTCTATTTTTAACATCGTGCTGGCCTCACGCCGCAGCGATCCCAGCTGTGTTCCACGCTGCCAGCAGCACCCACGCAGCAGCTCTTCCAGCCCGGCAGCCCTTTGAACGCAACCAAAGCCCCATGAGCCGGCTGGCGTGCTGCCTCAGTGGGGTGCACCCCAGCAGGTGATGTGCTACGTCCTGCCGGGTGGTCCTTGTGGCTGGGGAGGACGTACTCACAGCTCCCCTTCTCCCTGCAGAAACTCCAGTTGGTGCTGGCCCCCTTCCACAACCTCATGCCATCTGCGCCAGAGGACGTCGGCACAGACCCCGTCAGCCGGTTGTCCCACTCCCTCCAGCAACTGGACAGAATCGACTCCTTGAGCGAGCAGATCTCCTTCCTTGAGGAGCGGCTGGAGACATGTAAGTGCCTGGAAAAAGCAGGGTTGAAGTATTTCACTCCACCCATACCGGCCATGGTGAGCAGATGCAGGCCAGCGAGATCAGTAACACATATGCCACTCTTAATCTCTATCTCCCTCAAGCTCAGCAGCCTGTAATTAATAAAGGATGAACACAAACAGCCCATTAGCTTCATTTCAAAGCTGTTTCTATGGCTGCACCATCTGACTGCCCTTGGAGCAGCCAAAAATCGTAAGATCAGCACATGGAAACGTGGCTCTGGGGCAGAAGCAGAGGGAGCCCACTATGAGCAGTGGGTCATGTCTCGCAATCAGCACCTTCACTGGCTGTGTTCCCTTCCTGTACCGTTACAGCTTAGTCCTTAGGAAAGAAACCCCTGCTCTTAGGAAATTAACAGTCCAAAAAGTCAATCAGGAGAGTTTAGGGAGCATGCAGAAGTTGGCAGATTTATGAGCCTGGGAAGTTTTAGGCATTTCTTTTTGAAGTCTACAGCCCAGTCCTTTGCCAAGCAGTGGACCAGAGAGGGTCTCCTAAGTAGCAAACTCTGAAGAAGAGACACTGGTGAGAGCTGTCATGTGTGAAATGGCTGAAGGCGGGGGGGTCCTGCCTGGCATGCTCCCCTGCGCTACTGCAGCGTGGGGCAGCATCCCTTCAGGGCCCCGAGATGTGCGCAACGCTCTCCCCAGAGCACTGCAGCTTGACTCACACACCATAGAGCACAAACCATATGAACTATTTTGCTGGGCAGGTCTTTGCAGCTCTTTTTTCCCATTAAATAATTCCGGTCAAACACGTCCAGAAACTAGGCATGGCCTGGGCCAGCTCAGGAGCTGGTGTACAGCAGCAGCCTGGTGCTCGTGGCAGAGGGGTGAGGGTGCTTGGAAAGACTTAAGGGGGAACTGTTTCAGGGCATACCCAGTCCCAGCTCACTGCTTGCAGTAATGGCTTAGATAAAGACTTCAAAGAACTTGTTTGAAGACTAAGTAGCTGCAAATAGCCACTTGAAAAACATCTCAGAAAGGGGTAATCATCAGAACCAGTGTTCCAGCAGACCACGTTTCCTAGTATTGCCCTGTACATATTATTAGTGACAGCACCGAGGAATGTGAGCGGTATCACAAGGTAACATGGATTTATTCCAAGGGATGACTCCAAAGTCCTGAAATTAACTTCTACCAAGCCTGTTCCAGCAAGCAAAACTTGTTTTTGTCCCTCTCATGGTCTTGAAAGTCCCTGGAGGACACAAGACTGTCCTTTCATACTCCAGCAAGCACTGGGGCTTGCAGGGCGTCCCATGGAGAGTTAAGTAGCCATCCATTTTCTGTGCCTTGCGAAGCATTTCACAACTGAATGCTAAGATACAACTGCACTCTCCAATTATCTGCCCAGCGGGGATGCGTGTAAGGACTAAAAAACATTTTCCTCTTTAAACCACCACTGAACGCACAAGGTCAGATCTCTTTAAGCCCCTCTAAGTGTGAATTACCCCCAGTTCAGCGCAGACTGTCAATGCTTGGCTGCGACACAGCCAGTCAGCAGCACGACAGCCTCACAACTGCATGTGGCTGGGCAGCAGCCGTGCTGTGCAGTCCCCTCCCAGCCCACATTGCTCCTGGGCGCTGGGGACTTTGGTGACCAGCAGCGCCTGCTTCTGATTAGCGTCACGCAGAGCCACTGGCTGTGGCTGTGGTGGGGACAGGCTGGCCCCAGCCTCCCATCCTGGGGCAGCCAGCATTATTGTCACTGGCTTTCCCCTCGCCTTGGGATGCTTTGCGCAGGACTTCCCAGGCCCAGGCGAGGACTGCGGCACGCCAGGGAGGCGAGAGTGACGCTCTCAAATGTGGCAGGACGGAGCCAGCCTGGGGTTGTTTGGCAAAGGGAAAGCAGCAAGTGTGGGTGACATTCACAGAGGTTGAGGTCAACCTCATCCTTCTTGGGGAAAGAGGCAAACCAAACCCAGGCTAAAAACATTGCTGGATTGTTGAGGTTTTTATTTTTTTCATCTTCCCAGGTTCCTGCAAGAATGAACTCTAGCCAAGCACCCAAGGATTTGGAGCAAGCAGGGTGCATCCACAGCTCTTATCTCACTCTGCAGCCCCAGGCTGGGGACAAAGCCACATCCCCAGGAAGGCACAGGGTAGCAGGAGAAGGCTGGTTTCCCATCAGCATCTCCATCATTTTCTCTTCCAACTCACCTTATCAAAGGTCACACGGTTACTTCCAAACTGGACTCCAAGCCCTCTGCATCTCACCCCCTTCCTGCTGGAGCAGCAGAAAATAAATGCCTTACCTCGTGCCATTAGTGCCTGTCTGGCTATGCCAGAGAGACTGGCTGTACGTGAAGCTGTGCAGTGCTTAGCCTTGCCTGGCTTTTGCTTAGCATTACCCTGGGACATCACCTCCCGGTGGAGCACAGACCTGGCCCAGGCAGGACAGCTGCCCCGCCATGCTCTCCCTACCTGCTCCCACCCACAGGAGGTGGGGACAAGTCCTGCGTTTGGAGAACTATGGCCAAAAATGCGTTGTGGCAGAGGGGGCAGCCCCAAGCCGGGCATCACAGCAGCAGATGGGTGCAACTAGTCCCTGCAAAGGTACGGCGCTGGCTGGGTACGGGGAGCAGGTGCCCATCCCTACAGCTTCTGTTCTGCTCTCTGGGACCAGCCTCCCTCCATGAGCACTGGAGGTGGGCTGGCGCCTCGCTGCTTCTTAGCACGGCAGCTGCAACAGCTTGCTCGGAAATTGCCTGCTCCTGCTCACAGTCCTCTGCACCATCCCAGCACCCGATAGAGCAGTAACAAGGATGAAGCTCTTACGTGGGCCTGAAGGCACAGAGTCTGTTTTTACTTGCTTGAATAGAAAACCTTTCCCTGTGACACTCCCAACAGCACAGAGCAGACAGGGACAAACCCGTGCCACTCAGTACTGCCAACAGGGTGAGGCCAAGGAGGGAGGGACAGTCCTCTGCATGCCTGGATTGGGGACCAAGGGCTGGCACACCCACATTTACACTGGCACAAGCACCAGCTGTTGGTGTAGTCAGTCTCACCCAGATCTGACAGCCGCTGTGCATGCACCTACCTCCCCCCCAGCGCTGTTTGCTCAAGCCCAAGGACACCGGTACAGCAGAGCAGACATGACTGACCTGGTACAACACTTTCCTACTTGCCTAGAGTGGAGCTGCAGGAGGAGCCATGTGCCATGTGGGCAAGGGGTTGCTGCATGGGTTGTACCAAAATAAAGCCTCTTGCTGCACACACTGAGGCTGTGGGATTGTTACTGGTGCTTGCTCCAGGGCCCTGCTTTGACATAGGCTCCCATCCACACAGGCATCACCTTCGTCTTCCCCTGCAACAGGTCCCTGGAGGCATTTGTCCTCCTAGTTCAGGCCAGGCTGTGGCTCAGCATGAGGCTGGGGCGCAGAAGTATGGCCCTTCTGCCTGTGGGACACAGGGTGGGGACAAGGACCTGCCATTCCCCCTCAATGACCAAACCCACCCCCTGCAAGAGCTGAAGGGTCAGCACCCTTCTTCCTCCCGCAGCAGCCCTCCTCCCTCAGCTCCCACACAAGACCAGGAGTCTCCTTTATTTAAATAACCAAAGGTGTACTTTTTTTTTTTTAAAAGCACATAACATTAGTGTCAACCCAATTAAAAGTGAACAGCAGATAACTGCACACAGAGGCACCGCTCCCTCCTCCCAGGGAAGGACGCTGCAGGAGTCATGCCGTGGATGTGGTTATCCCCCTCCCAGGACCCTCCCGGGTTTAACCTCCATGACAGCCCTTCATCTGCCACTCTTACAAAGTGCTGGTTTGGTTCCCATCCTCCCACCCCGACCCGTCCCACAGCAGGTCTGACCCCTGAGTCTGTACTGCAAGGCCCCTCCGATAAAGCCCCCGGCCCCCACCAGCACCAGCCCTTGGGGACCGCTGGCTCTGCATGATCTCCCTGCCTTTCCCCGTTGAAGCTGTAACCCCAAAATGCCACAATTCCACCAGTGCAGCCCCAGACAGCCTGCAAAAGCCAGCTGTGTTGGTTACCTGAGTAGTCCCAGGAGGTTTATCTCAAGGTTACACACCCTGTGCCATGAACAGGAGAGCTAAAGCCTCCCTGAACCCAAGTTAGAGGTGAAATTTACCCTCTGGAACCACGGGCCTGACTCAGCCTTGCTCTTTGCAGGGGCCACTGACACTTCTGCAGCTCCCAGCAAGGGAGCCAGGAGCCCTGCTGGTCCTTCACCCCAAAGCACAGGGGAAACCCCTCAATCCAAACAGGGGAAGGAGCCTATTTCCCCCACAGGGAGAGCTGAAGCCTTCCAAGCCCCGTTACAGTCACAGCTCATTCACCCTGCAGCTCTGCAGGTGTTTTACAAGCCTTGCAGAGCAGCAGCTCCACTGAGATCTGCACAAAGACATGCGGGACAGGCACCATCTTTCGGCCACTGCTGACCATGACAAGTAGCAAAACAAGCATGACAGAACCTTTTGCATCTGCAACAAGTACTGCAGGCACTACTGTGACAAGGTCAAACCACGGCAGGGAGCTGGCAGCACAGTTTCCCAACACCACGGAAGCTGGGAGCCAACCCAGGTGCATGTCACACACAGCATCCAGAGGTGTGCCACCACCAAGTCACACCTGAGGACAGGTTTGCCCAGGACTCGACAGATCTGTGCAGTTTTTAAAATCAAGCTGGTGGCTCTGAACGGTAGAAACAAGTGTGGGGTTTCAATTCAGAAGATGCCTAAACTGGCAAGGCTGGACAGCATTCAGCTAAACTCTGCCCAAACCATACACGCTGGCTTGGTCAGACTGCAGCTTCCCTCTCCCCTGCTGCACCCCTCAATGAGCAAGGGCACTTGTTCAGACAAGGCAATCAAGCCCAAAGAGACATGGTAAGGCTGACTGGCCCCACACATTCCCCTCTGCAGCCCAGCTGAGGTTACGGGCCCTAGGTGCTTTCTTCAGAAGTGAAAGACTTGGCTCAGGAGTGCTTGGGCAACACAAAGTCCCAGCACAAGATGCTGCTGTGACACAAAGGCATCTCTCAAGGAGGCAGATCCTGCTCCAGAGAGTGCCCGTGAGCTCCACCATGCCGGATGACAGTGCTCTGGGCTGCCCAGGCAGGATGCTGCTCTCCCAGCGCTGCCCAGGAGCCATAGTCTGGCTTTTCACCTGATCCTCAGCCCTGTTTGTACCTGCACAACCTTGATGCTGCTCAAACTGCTGCCTGGTGGTTTCCCTCTGGGACAGCACAGGGCCAGGCCAGCACCAGCTGAGCCTGCAGGAACATGGGTGCAGGGACACTCACGTGAGGCAGAGCCCAGCCTCCAGCCAGGTTTTTGTTGTCGCCCCACGCCAGCTGCCTGAGCTGGGGGAACTCACCTCTCTGGTCATTGAGCCCTTTGGTACCACAAGTTTGATGCCTGAGAAATTCAGAAAAAGGAGACGTTTCATTGCAAGATAATGAACCCATAAAAGAAATCCACTCAGTGGGGAACCTCAGCGCTGGCTTGACACCCCGTGTGTGCCAGTCCGTGGCGTTCCCAGAGTCACTGCAGAGGAAGAGAAGTTCCATCAGTATTTGGCAACAGACAGGCTCCTTCAGCCACCACCACACGGTGACGCCACTGGAGAAGCACCTAGGAAGAGTCCTTCGCCTTGCTTGGACTGCCCGACAACATGAACAGGGTCTCCCTCATGGTGCGGAAACATCTCTCGGTGAGGTCAGAGACATCGTCTGATGTCAGGCCTTTGGTCTCTATTGGAGGCAGGACCTTAACCTTGATTTTGCCTGGGAACAAGAGAAGCGCCTATGAGAAACCCACCCAGCACAGGCGCACCTTTCTCTGCCCTCCCGGGACCCCTGCTCCCCCTGCCCTAGACAGCCCCAGCATAGCCCTGACCCCTCAAAGGGCTTCAGGCCTCCATCCCCGGAGCACAAGCGGAGGCTGCACTGGTCTCAGGGACAGGGGGAGTGCTCTGGGGATCAGACCCTGCCCTCCAACAGCTGTGCCAGGCAGAGTATTTCCCTTGCGCCCCAAACTGACACCCCAGCCAGAGCTTGCCTCTTTCTAAGGCTGGTGTCCCTGCTCTGCCCCCACCTGCTGGCCAAGAGAGTAGGGAGAATCCAGGGCCAAGGACCCACTCGGCTCCAGGGCCATGCCAGGCACAGCCTGCACCGGGTGCTCCCTCCATCTGCTGCTGTCCAACCCTCCTACCTTTGGCTGGCTCCAGCCATCCACGCAGGGAGCATGGCAAGCATGGCTTCCTCCCAAAAAAGAGAGGTACTGATGCAAGTTGACTGAAAGCCAACTTTCTGCCCAGCGCTTGTACTGACAGACTTCAGAGCTTTGATACAACCAGCTTCCTCGGTTTGCTTGCAGAGGGGTCCCTGCGTTGAGAGCATGCTTGCTTCCTTCCCCCAGCCCTCATCAAATGACTTGGGCTGTGCCAGTTGTGCGAGAGAGAGGCGGTGTCCAATTCTTAATGAAAACATCCCTCACCATATTTATTTACATTCTTTCCTGAGTTAAGCCAGCCCAGGCTCTGGTGCCAAGTGCTTTGAACTGACTCCGCACATCTCCCAGAGGGACAACTCCTGTTCACCCCAGCTCCGCTTCCCTCCCGCACCCTTGTGAACCAGATCTCCACATGGGTATGGCATCAACCGTGTCTCCAAGTGACTGTAAAGGCCCTCAGGCTCTTTGGTACCTGATGTAAATAGATTCGTCTTTGGGTTATAGAAGGCGGTGAAGGAGGAATACACCACAGGGATCACTGGGACCTTGGGGAAGAAGAGGAAAAAGAGGAGTTACACTGCAGCAACTCAGGGCAGGCCAGAGATAAGCAGCAAATCCCAGGCAGCAGAGCTGCCCTGGCCTGGCTCTCAGCTGTACAAGGCACACACAGCCCCACAAGCAAGACCCACTTCCAAAGGCTAGGACAGTCAGGAGTCAAATGGGATCAAAACCACTCCCCAGCAACTCAAGGCACACTAGGGCCAAGTTACACTTCAGGCTCTTGGGGCTCCTTGTCCCACGCCAGGTTTCAAAACTCAGGTATTTTCTGACCTGCACACATTGGAGGCTGCCCGTTTTGACAGGCCTTTCCGTGCTGCACAAGCACACATTTCAGGCAGGCCAGTTGGCGTGCCTTCAGCTTCTAAGAGAAGGAGTCACCAGCTGCAATCAATTGCTCCCAGGGAAGCTTCAGACAGGCAAGAGGGCAGGCACAGAGTCATTATTTCAGTGCTGATAACAGACACAATCTACAGTCGGTGACTCAGGGGGAGTGTTAGCAGAGGTGGGTACCATTTCCACTGCCGTCCTTTCCTTCTAGCAGCTGCCAGCCCCTGCCTTCGTTCCATCACCCCAGCAGGAACAGGGATGGTATAACACAGGCTACACCCTGGGCTTGGCCAACTGAACCCAGCAAGAGATCTGGCACCTACTCCCTTCTCCAGGAGCCCTGCTATAACACCTCTTTTAGGGAAAGCAGTTTTCCCTCAGGCCTTGAGTCATCCCAGTCCTGAGAGGCAAGGCAGAGCATGCATGGGAAGGCAAGGCACCCACCTCCTCCCAGCCGCCTCTCGGGCGCCTGACTCCCAACACCCGGGAGCTGAGCAGGGTGGCTCAGCTTCCAGCAACCGCCTGGGCACAGGCAGCACAGCCAGATCTTCAGTGTCCCAGCACACTGCCCCAGAGCTCTGCCCAGGCAAGCACCACCGCTCCTTCAGGAGCACCGACAGCTCTAGCTGTCCAAAGCCAAGGAGCTGTTTGTCTGCTCCCCCACTAACTGCTCAAGGATCTTGTCACTTTGGAGAGAGAAGGCATTTAAGACATACTAAGAAGTGCCATATGGCTGTCTGGGAGGGAGCAGCTATTTCCACACAGAGCAAGCCCAGATGTTGCTCTAAAGCACTAGCATTAACAATGCTGAATCAACGCTACGCTACTGCAACCTGGGGGATTGAGAAATGCATCAACAGCTTTCGGACTCCCCAGGCAAGCTCACAAAGTGCAGCACCCGCTGGGCTCCTTGCCAGAAGCAAGCTCTGCACTACAGCCGGTCTCCCAGGAGCAAGGCACAGACGCTGCACTGCCACGCTGCCAGGCAGCAAAGCCTAGAGCTAGGGGGTCAAGTGTGCCTGTCCCCCATGCTCTGCCCTCCAGATGGGACCCCGGGAATGCAGTGCTGGGGCAGTCAGGAGAGAGGACAAGGCAGCTCCTCCACTGTCTGCAGCCACCAGTCCATGTGGGGTCAAGTCACTCCCCCAGGGGATGGAAAAGGCTCTCAGCTCCTGCTGGGCAGCACTTATGACACCTAATGATGGTTTAGCTGAGGAGCTCAGCTGTGACCTGGGAACACAGCTCACTTGAGAGCAAATAAACCATACCACTGCACGACCAGTCTGCAATGCCACTGCAAAAGCATTCAGGGTCCCCATGCAGGAGCAAAGCGCTGTTACCTGTGCCTGGACAGCAAGGTGAAATGCTCCTTTCTTGAATGGCAGCAAATCCCCCGTGCAGTTCCTTGTGCCCTCTGGGTACACCCACACCTTCACCTGCACATGGGGAGATAAGGCTCTGCTTCAGCAATCCACTTGCAGTGCTCCACTCCTGCTGGCCCAGCCACCAGCCAGCCTTGCGAAGAGCTGCAGGTGGCTGTAACTCCAGGCGAGGCAGCACCAGGAGTTCCACATCCCCCCATGACACCCCAGGATGCCCAGACACACGCCACCCCGCCAAGCGCCACGGTCATACTCACGTTGTCAGTTGCCATGGTCTTGGCCACCTCCGCCATCACCATCTTGGCGCTGGTGGTGCTCTTCCTGTTGATGAAGATGACACCGCCGAGGTAGATGACGAGCCCCACAGTGCCGGCGTACATCAGCTCTTTCTTGCCCACCTGGACACAGTCGTCGGGCAGGACCTCCATCAGCCCTAATGTGATGGCAGAGGGTCAGAGGCAGCCGCCACCCCCCGATCCTGCACTCGGATGGGACATGAGACACAATCTGAGGTGGGGAGGGGAGTATCAGGGACAGGCCAGTGCCTTGTCTCTCTGCTGGCTTCTGCTGCCACCAACAGAGCAGATGGAGACTCGGCACACAGCAGGGTTACAGGGGCAGGGTGGCTGCAGGTCATAGCAAGACCCCTCAGGAGGCAGCTAACCCCTCAGCCTCGCAGTGCCCAGCGGGGCCACCCCTCGTGCCTGGCTGCCTGGCACACTGACACAGGTGCTAGGCCAGCCAGGCTACCAGCAATGCAGGGATATAAAAGGGAGCTGAGAAGCACCTGAAGCTGAGCAGTACCAGGGGTGCTGCATGGGGGTGTGATTGCTCAGGGTGAGGGGAGACCCTTCCTGCAACCAGCACTTGCTGGAGAAAGGTGGATCAGTTGGCTCGGTAGCACAGACCGGCCAGGGCAGGGGGCTGCTTGGCCAGGAGATGACAGCAGGATTTCTCTGATGGTGGGCAAGAGAACTGCTCCCTCCCTCCCACCAGCTCCTCACCCATCATGTCAAGGGTGCTCTGGTGGTTGGACACAATGATAGCAGGGCCCTCCACCTTGAAGTGCTCCAGTCCCTCCACCTCAAACCTCAGGCCGAAGAAATACTTGAAGGTCCTGACCACAGTTCTGATGATTCTGCAGAAGAGAAGAGCAGTCAGCAGCAGGGCAGGGAGGTGACAGGGTCTGCTATATCCAGGGTGGGTGGAAGGAGACAAGAGCAGCTCTGTGACAGAGAGCCTCCAGTCTCATTTGCCCTGTGGTGCACCCAGGTGTCTGTCCTGCATGGTCCCACGTGCTCAAAGTGCTTCAGTTGCACGCTAAGCCCTGCGCACTCCCAGGGTGGGAATTTTACTGGAAGCCTGGGGGAAACCAATTGTAACTTTGAGGCCAGTACAGCTAGACTCAATGGTCCATGCTTCCTTCAAGCTGACAGCATCAGCTCACAACCACGCTCACTACGGGCTCTTCAGAAGACGCAAATCCAGCCTAGTGCATCTGCAAGAGCCCTGCAAACAGAGGGCAAACTGGAAGCCCCCCAAAGTCCAGGGGGGAGAGATGCTGGTTTCAATGCTGGATCAAGGACCACTCCTCCTGCTGCCAGTCCTGCTCATTTAGTGCTGTTTGTTGCCCCCTGTGCCATGGCTGTAGTCTACTCTGATGCTACGAACATCTTCCTTCTGCGATCAGCAGAGCCCCACAAGTTGTTCACACGGTTCTACTAGGAGCTGCCACTCCCCAGCACGTGGGTATTAGCCTGCACACCCGTCACCCAAGGAAGGTTCTGCCAATTCTCCTCCTTGCAGTGCTGGAAGATGCTGCTTCACAATACAAACAAACGCAGGGTGTCCTTACCTCAGGGGAGTCCAAGAAAGGAGGAGAATGAAGGTGAGAAACTTTCCTGTACAAGGCAAGGATGCAAGCAGCAAATGAGATGCTCCCCATGCAGCCTGGCAGAGGCTAGGTGCCCCCGGGCAAACCCATCTTCAAGCAAATAGCTTTTGCCTGCCAGCTCACTTCCCCAGTGGAACTACAGGTTTGTCCACAAAGCTCCCAGCTTTCTTCCCCTGTGCCCCAGGGCTGGGGGCCCAGCTGGCAGGAGATACCAGCAGCTCCACTCAGCCCTGCCAACACATGGAGCAGGCTGCCATGTCCTTGCTGAGCACACCCAGCCCGGGCTCGCCGGCCGAGACCCTGCCAGCCCATGGGAGCAGAGCCCATCTACGCCACCCCCAGACAGGTGGGAGCTGGGGACCCTCCAACTGGGCCAAAGGACGCAGCCAGAAGCTAGCAGCACACAGGGGCTATTTTGGGCAGGGGAGCAGCCATTTGCCAGGACAAAAGGCAGAGGAGCTTGCACATGAACAAAGCCCCCAGGAGCAGCCACTAGCTCTGCTCTTATCCCCCCTAGAGCAGATTCAGGAGCTGACCTGCCCTCCAGCAAGCACCTGGATACCCTGCCTCGGGGCCCACCATTTCCCTGGCAGACAGGGGACGGAGCTTTCCTCCTGCAGGAGGAAACTGCGGGACAGTGTCAGCTTCTCCCCCACCACAGGGTCCAGCTGGAGGGCTGCACAGCACCATCAGCCTGGGAAGCACCCGTGTCGCCCAGGGTGGGAGGTGAGCACCCCGCCAGCATCTCATCCTCGCTTGGCAGCAGCTCCCAGCATCTGCTCTCCAAAAGTATCCCCACCCCTGCCAGCAGCTCTTCAACCACACACCTTTGTCAAGGTGACTTTCCCTGGCTTGCTCCTACCCACAGTGGGGTTCATTTCTCTGGGGGGTGCCCCACCACACAGACCACCCAGGCACTGACTTGGCCACTGGAGTTCAGGCCAGGCCAATGGCCGCAGGTGACACCGTGGCTGAGTGACACCACTGTTATTAGTCCCCCAGTATTCAAACTTGCTGCAAAGGTTAGAGCCGCACCCAGGGGAAGGACACGGGAGGTGCCCAGGCTGCAGAGCTCCCGAGCACCACGGGCCTGCAGTTCAGATGGAGACAAGGGAGGCAGGTAAGGGGAGTCAGGGTGACACGAATCAGTGAGGTCATGGTAGATGTCACACCACCAGACCGACCTAAATCCCACTTCTCCTCCCTTCTGACTGCCAACCAAAAAAGAGGTCGCTGCTCTAGAAGTCACACTATTCGGTAACTGCTGGGAGGGGCTGGTTACACATTACTCAAGAGCAACCATCCAACTTCCTCCTGCCAGTAAGAAGCCAGCACTTCCTTGCACAAGATGTGGCCTCAGCCACTGAAAGAGGCAAAGGGGCAGAGCTCAGAGCAAGGAAAGAACCAGGTGACCAGCAGCCCTGCTGAGCTGGCCATGTCATCTACAGGGTTATGCAGATGGGTCCTACTCCCGTCCAACCCTGCAAGCAGCTTCTCTGCTGGTATGAATGATCCTGACTTAGTGTAGTCACAGCTGCAGAGAGCTGTAAATCTGATGCACTTATTGCCAGATGCAAGGAGAGAGTAGAAAAATGAGAAGGAATGTGCTTTTTCAGTGCATCTGTAACAGCCTGAGTCTGAAATCCAGCAGCCCCAGCTTCACACGCTCTGCTCCACAGCCTGTGACAGAGGCCTTTTTAGGATCCTCTGATATTCAAGGACTAATGAAGTGCGCTTATCGGGTTGGAAGCTCTTGCAAGAGGTTTTGCCACTAGATAAACAGCTCTATCAGACACAGAGGGCAACCTCTTCCAAGTCACACCAGCTTGTCACTGGAGCCAGGAGCACAGCAAGGACAGGGTGTTCTGCACCAGGCAACGACGCTATTATTGCTGTCTGTCCACCAGCACGTGCTCTGCTCCAAGCCCCTTCCCAAGCCGGAAAAAGCAGACTGAAATGCTGCAGAAATAAGGAGCTCACTGGATCATCTCAGCCACAGACCTCCCGGGGGGTGGGATACATGACCAGGATCATCAGCCAGTGCCAGCACATGGAAACAACAGGCTTAAGTTACAGGAAAAGGGTGGTTCTGGCCAAAATTCAGCTCTGAGTTTCAACATGAGGCGTTGTCCAATGCAAGGAGATCTTGTTCCTAAATTGTTCCTTTAGTTTACAGGAGATTCACAAAGTTTTAGGGGTGGGGAAGGAAAAGAGAGTGTCTCCATAACTAACATCATAAATTCTCCCAGCTGCAAAACTGGTTGCACATAGGAAAGCTGCTCCTGAGCGAGCCAAGGCAACCAAAGTTGGAGCCAGAGCTAGGCTGGAGATCCCAGAGCAGATTGCCATTTCCAGCGTCTGGGGCCACAGCACCAGAGCGGATTGCAGACCGTCAGCTTGGGCAGGCAGGGCAGAGCCCGTAAGGCAGCGTGTCAGTGCCCTGTGCCCGCTCGCTCTGCCCTGAGCCCTGCCTGCGAGAGCCCCACCGCAAAGCAAAGTCCAGCTCCACCAGCTGAGACGCTGCCCAACCTTTGATCCAAAAGGATATATTAAGGCAACAGGGCTCCTCTTTCCACCACACCCATATAACTTGGCCTGGATGTGGATGGGTAGAGTAGGTAAAAAGCTGCCTACGGGAGTGCAAAGCAAGGAGCCCAAGTTCTGCGTCGCCAGCAGAAGTGCCAGCTCTAGGCCCTTAAAATGTGCCTTCGCAGGTAGAGGAGCTGCTCTTCTCCAGCAGCAGCTCAGCCACTGCCCTGGGCACCCTGTCAGAGGACACACACAGCAAAACTTGACAGCAACAAGCGTGCCCCAGGCAGCTGCATGGCCACCACGCTCCCTGCATCAGGCTGAGAGCAGCATATTAAACACCATCTGCCAGCAGACAGCCCTCCTGGCACAGCCTCCACTTCTGGAGGGGGGGAAAAAAAAACAAAACCTAGACAAACACTTGTCACACAGCCTTCCCCAAAACCTGTGCGGTTGTTGTGGTCCTTGGAGCATGGCTGCTTGCCACCGTCCTCACACCTCCCGGACCCCTCCAAAGGGTGCTCATCCCCACACGGGGCTCTCCAAAAGCGAGGGCAGAGCTATGGGCAGGAGCAGCCCCCCCCAGCACCCTCCAGGAGCCAAGAGGCACCCCACTGCCACCAGAGCACCCACCCGAGGGTCCGCTGCCACAGACCTCAGGTAAAGGAGGCCACCGCCATCATCCTCCCACCCCCCCGCCAGGTTCCCACGCGGAGGCTGGGCCTGAAACCGCCCTCCCCACTTTGTGTTTCACCCACCCGCGCCTCGGCCCCGCCATCACGCCCGCCCCCGCACCCACCGCATGTTCTTGACGGTGCGGCCGCCGTTGACGAGGAGGCAGACGGGCACCGTCAGCGCCGAGCCGACGATGCACAGCAGGTAGTAAAAACCGATGCGCAGCACGAAGTTGACGGCGGGGCTGAGCTCCATCAGGACGTGGAGGAGCAGCAGCACCGCCGCCCCCCACAGCAACCACCCCAGCTCCATGACCGCCCCACCGCGGAGCCGCCGCCGCCTCCGCCGCCGCGGCGAGGGCTGCCCCCGCCTTATGTGGGCGGTGCGGAGAGCCCGGCCCGGCCCCGCCGCTCCCCTCCGCCGGGGCGGGACGCTCCGCTCGGGGCGCGCCGGGGGGCCCGCGGCCCCCGCGGGGGGACGGCGGCGGCGGGGGGTCCCCGCGGGGTGCTTACGGGGGGGGGTCGGGTCCCCTCGTGGTGCCACGTGGGGTCCTTGGGTCCCCTCAGGGCACGGGGGGGGGGGGTTCCGGTCCCCTCATGGTGCCATGTGGGGTCTTTGGGGGTCCCTCGTGGTGCCATGTGGGGTTTTGGGTCACCTCATGGTGTGGTGTGGGGGTTTTGGGTCTCCTCGTGGCATTACGTGGGGGTTTGGGTCCCCTCGTGGTGCCATGTGGGGTCCTTGGGTCCCCTCATGGCACAGTGGGGGAGGTTTCAGGTCCCCTCATGGTGCCATGTGGGGTCTTTGGGGGTCCCTCATGGTGCCACGTGGGGTCTTGGATCCCTCATGGTGCGGTGTGGGGGTATTGGGTCCCCTCATGGTGCCATGTGGGGTCCTTGGGTCCCCTCATGGCATGGGGGGGGGCGTTCCGGTCCCCTCGTGGTGCCATGTGGGGTCTTTGGGGGTCCCTCGTGGTGCCATGTGGGGTTTCCGGTCCCCTCATGGTGCCATGTGGGGTCTTTGGGGGTCCCTCATGGTGCCATGTGTGGTTTTGGGCCCCCTCATGGTGCCATGTGGGGTCTTTGGGGGTCCCTCGTGGTGCCACGTGGGGTTTTGGGTCACCTCATGGTGTGGTGTGGGGGTTTTGGGTCTCCTCGTGGCATTACGTGGGGGTTTGGGTCCCCTCGTGGTGCCATGTGGGGTCTTTGGGTCCCCTCATGGCATTACGTGGGGGTTTGGGTCCCCTCGCGTGGTGCCACGTGGGGTCCTTGGGTGCCCTCATGGCACAGTGGGGGAGGTTTCAGGTCCCCTCATGGTGCCATGTGGGGTCTTTGCGGGTCCCTCATGGTGCCACGTGGGGTCTTGGATCCCTCATGGTGCGATGTGGGGGTATTGGGTCCCCTCATGGTGCCATGTGAGGTCCTTGGGTCCCCTCATGGCACGGGGGGGGGGGTTTCCGGTCCCCTCATGGTGCCATGTGGGGTCTTTGGGGGTCCCTCATGGTGCCATGTGGGGTTTTGGGCCCCCTCATGGTGCCATGTGGGGTCTTTGGGGGTCCCTCATGGTGCCATGTGGGGTTTTGGGTCACCTCATGGTGTGGTGTGGGGGTTTTGGGTCTCCTCATGGCATTACGTGGGGGTTTGGGTCCCCTCGTGGTGCCACGTGGGGTCCTTGGGTCCCCTCATGGCATGTGGGGGGGTTTTGGGTCCCCTCATGGTGCCATGTGGGGTCTTTGGGGGTCCCTCATGGTGCCATGTGGGGTTTTGGGTCACCTCATGGTGTGATGTGGGGGTTTTGGGTCTCCTCATGGCGTTACGTGGGGGTTTGGGTCCCCTCGTGGTGCCACGTGGGGTCCTTGGGTCCCCTCATGGCACGGTGGGGGAGGTTTCAGGTCCCCTCATGGTGCCATGTCGGGCTTTGGGGGTCCCTCATGGTGCCACGTGGGGCCCTTGGATCCATCATGGCATGGTGTGGGGATATTGGGTCCCCTTATGGTGCCACATGGGGTCCTTGGGTCCCCTCATGGCACGGTGGGGGGGTTTCAGGTCCCCTCATTGTGCCATGTGGGGTCTTTGCAGGTCCCTCATGGTGCCATGCGGGGTCTTTGGGTCCCCTCATGGTGTGGTGTGGGGGTTTTGGGTCTCCTCATGGCATTACGTGGGCGTTTGGGTCCCCTCGTGGTGCCATGTGGGGTCCTTGGGTCCTCTCATGGCACGGTGGGGGGGTTTCAGGTCCCCTCATAGTGCCACGTGGGGTCCTTGGATCCCCTCATGGTGCCATGTGGGGCCTTTGGGGGTCCCTCATGGTGCCATGTAGGGTCTTTGGGTCCCCTCATGGCATAGTGTGGGGGTTTTGGGTCTCCTCATGGCATTACGTGGGAGTGTCGGGTCCCCTCGTGGTGCCACATGGGGTCCTTGGGTCCCCTCATGGCAATACGTGGAAGTTTCAGGTCCTCTCATGGTGCCATGTGAGGTCTTTGGGTCCACTCATGGCGTGGTGAGGAGGGCTTTTAGTCCCCTCATGGTGCCATGTGGGGTCTTTGAGTATCCTCATGGTGCCATGTGGGGTCCTTGGGTCCCTTCATGGCACGGTGTGGGGGTTTTGGTTCCCCTCATGGCGTTACATGGTGGTTTGGGTCCCCTCATGGTACCATGTTGGGTCTCTGGGGGTCCCTCATGGTGCCATGTGGGGTCTTTGAGTATCCCCATGGTGCCACGTGAGGTCTTTGGGTCCCCTCATGCCGTGGTGAGGAGGGCTTTTAGTCCCCTCATGGTGCCATGTGGGGTCTTTGAGTATCCTCATGGTGCCATGTGGGGTCCTTGGGTCCCTTCATGGCACGGTGTGGGGGTTTTGGTTCCCCTCATGGCGTTACATGGTGGTTTGGGTCCCCTCATGGTGCCATGTTGGGTCTCTGGGGGTCCCTCATGGTGCCATGTGGGGTCTTTGAGTATCCCCATGGTGCCATGTGAGGTCTTTGGGTCCCCTCATGCCGTGGTGAGGAGGGCTTTTAGTCCCCTCATGGTGCCATGTGGGGTCTTTGAGTATCCTCATGGTGCCATGTGGGGTCCTTGGGTCCCTTCATGGCACGGTGTGGGGGTTTTGGGTCCCCTCATGGTGTTACGTGGGGGTTTTGGGTCCCCTTGTGGTGCCATGTGGGGTCCTTGGGTCCCCTCATGGCGTTACGTGGGGGTTTCAGGTCCCCACATGGTGTCACGTGGCGTCCTTGGGTCCCTCATGGCACGCTGTGGGGGTTTTGTGTCCCCTCATGGTGCCAGGTGAGGTCTTTGCGTCCCCTCATGGTGTGGTGAGGAGGGCTTTTAATCCCCACATGGTGCCTTGGGGGGCTTTGGGTCCCTCATAGTGCCATATGAGGTCTTTGGGGGTCCCTCATGGTGCCACGTGGGGTCTTTGAGTCCCCTCATGGTATTATGTGGGGGTTTCAGGTCCCCTCATGGTGCCATGTGTGGTCTTTAGGTCCCTCCTGACATGGTGTGGGGTTTTCACGTCTGTCATGAGAATTTGCAGCTGACTGAGGTCAGCATGGGTCAGTTTGCTAATTTTCGTGAGAGGTTCCTGCTTGCCACATCTCCCTGCCCCTTGTCTCACCCATGTTCTCCGCTGGTGCTTGATGCTGGTTTTCTACCGGCACAAATGTGCTGAGCAGGATGGAGCTTTCCTCGCTGGTGCTGGGGTTAGGTCAGGATCAGTCCCAACGGCTTTGTGGGTGCAAAGCTGGCAAGAGAGATATGAGAGATGAAAGCATGTCTGCTGGAACTGACACAAACTATTGCACTGGCCTCAGCAGGTTTTGCAACACTTTTTATAGCAAAACGCCAGTCCTGTGGGTGGCGGTGACTTCACGGGGGTAAGATGTGCCCTGGGCGCTGCGGTCCCGAGGATCCTCTTGGTATCCACAGCTTTGCAGCTCCTGGAAAACTCAAGGAAAAGTGATTGTCCCTCTTCAAATAACCTTTGTTCCCTCAATTCTCCCTAGACTCAACAACAGAGGTAGCAGGCTGCTCCCAAATGAGCTGTCACCGAAACAGAGCGGGGGTCACTGCATTTTCACTGCCCCTCAGCAGCTTTAATGCTTGAAGCAGGAGACAAGCTGCTTCTCTCTGCTGGAGAGCTCAAGGCCGGCACTCCCTACAGCTGCCAGGCAATGACATCTCAGAGCTGGTCTCATGATTCCTGCTAATGCCACAAAGAACCCTTATTGTATTAGCATCTCGACGCAGCATTAGGTTAATCCCTCCAGCCTGTGTTGTGCAGGCTGTTCAGAGAGCCTTGCTCCAGCGCCATCAGCCAGCATATGCCTGGGAAGTCACCGAGACCTTTTCAGCTGAACGTACGCTGGCCTGGAGCAATTCTGTATTATCCTCGTGACTTTCGCTTTTGTTGACACGGGAAGAAAGTCACCGGTGATCCATCACTGGGACATCGTGCGAGCCGATCCGCTCAACTCACAAACGCCGGCTGACGTTAGGGAACTGAAATGCGAATTCCAGCACGGCCGCAGTGCCGACGGCAAATGGCATTAGCAGATATGGCGTGGTGGGGATGGCAGTTGCGTGTTTGCTTCACCTGTGGGCTCCTAAAGGAGCTCGGCTGTAACTCCTTTCTCCCCACGCTCTCCAACAGATTGTCTGGATTAATGCAAATGAAACGTTTAATACTAGTCTGTAGCTCAAGGAGAGGGAGTGATTTCTGATGCCAGATTAGAAGCCAGACATGGGCCTGCCTGCTAGCAAGCAGAGCTGTCACGCTGAGTAATTTCATAAGGCAAGCGGTTATGCTGCCAGATGACGACAGCCTGTGCATTAGCATTATCATAACAAACTGCCTGATGGAAGAGGGCCCATGACCCTCAGTGCGCTGCGTACCGCGACAGGCATCGCGTCATCACCCCTGAAACGCGGCTGTTTTGGGGCAGAGGCAAAGGCAAACCCCTCCTTGCCCTCCCAAGCTTCAGCAGCCGGAACAAAGCAGTTCCAAATTCTTTTAAAAAAAACCCCCAGTTTACTAGATTGTGCTGCATGTTTTGCATATTTAAACTACTGACTGAATTATTTAGGCACAGTGTACCCTGCAGGTAGTCTAGCTGAGCAGGGTCCAGAAACACTGGCAGGAACAAGCACCCAGCCAGCGCTGAGCAGGCAATAAACTCTCCGTGGCAGGCGCTGCCTGTTGAGGGTGCCTGTGGCACCCAGTGCCTTCCAGCACCCTCAGCGGGGACATTGGAAGGCTGCCTTGAAAAACTACCTTGAAAAGGTAAAAGAGTGCTAACAGCAACGCATGGTGAGCAGAAGGGTCCACGCAGCATCGCTGATAGTGGGATTTCTGTGGCTGGGTCCGTGAATAGCCATAAAGCTGAGAGCGTTACCCTTGGCCTTAGTTTTCTGATGTCTTAAAATAATCTGGCTGTGTTTTTTATCTTTTATTTGTCTTATTTTATTGCTTCCTTGGAAACAACATGTGACCTCACTTTTGATGACTTGCTTCTAACTGGGAAAGAAATGGAGCCAGGGAGAAGGTCTCCCACGTGCGTGGGGAGGTGAGTGGAGGAGGGAAGGGAGGGAAAGCACTCAGCAGCGTGGGAAGGAAGGAGAGACGTGCCCATCGCCTGGCATCGCTGTGCAGGGCTGAGCAGGTTGCAGAGCAGCGGGAGGCTCGAGGCTGGGCAGGCGGGTGCTCGGCGAGGACCCCCCGGCGGGCGAAGGAGGGCTGGGTCTGTCTGCAGAGCAGCGTCTCGCTCCCCGCTGCCTCACCACGTGCCTGCCCTTGACTTCCTGCGGTGTCTTTGGCAGCTCTGTGCGGCGGCCTGCTTCTCTTCGCTTCCTGCCAAGGGACATGTGTTGAAAGCAGCAGCTGGGTTTGGTGACATTAAAAGCAGGGGGAGGAGGAAGCGACCAGCCCTGCTTTGGCCATGTCAAGGCATGCATGTGCGTGGCTTGTGAGCCCTCCCAGGAAGGGCTGATAGTGTGGGCAGCACAAAGACCTGGGTTGCTCAAGCTCCTAGACAGCAACCTGGGTGGTGCAAGGCAGCCTTGACTGTCAGGGACTTGGGGATGGTAAGGTGATCCATGCATCTGATCTAACTTCTTCCAGACCTCGGTCAGTCCATCCATCCATCTGCTGATCCAACCTCTTCCCTCTTTACCTGTCTCAACTAGCAGCTGGCTTTGCAAAACGTCTCGGAGCCTGGTGTCACTGAGTGTCACCTCTGTGCAGCTCAGGGCACATAAAACAGCCCAGCAACACAATACAGATGTAGTTGCACTGCGATAGCTTGCTCCCACGTAGGCAGAGGTATAGACTGGTAGCCTGGACCATCCTTGCATCAGTAAGCGAGGCTGCCCTAAAGGGCTGACACCAGTAGGATGGCATCACCGAAATCTTCTCCTGAAAGTGTTGCTCTGGCAAAGACAGCGAAGAGGTCTGGCCTGGGCTGTGCTGTATCCACTGCTGTGCACAGCAGGGCCTGCTGCGGGCTGCTCGGCAAGGCAAGGATGGTGGCTGAGAGCAGTTTGTGCAAAGGATGTGGGTGAATCCCATTTCCATCTCACTTGTTTCAGCCTAAAAGGGCACCAGTGCATGGGAGGTGAAGCCCTTCTGTCGCTCCTCGTATGAGTGGCATGGAAGCCCACAGCCAAGCCCACGCTTGCACGGGCAGAGCTTCAGACTGACCCCCAGCTGCTGCGTTGGCTCCTGCTGCCCCATGGTCTCATTCCCTTTAGTTGCTGTGCTTGTAAGTAATAACATGTCAGTGCTCTTGTGACAACAGAGCAAACACCTGGGGAGGAACTGGGCTGTTGACTCACCACGGTTTGACTGTGAGCGCTGCAGTTAGCTGCAGGGCTACGTAGCAACAGGGTTGCACAAAAACCAGAAGCATGAGATTGCTAAACTGCCCTGGTGCTGGTGTTCTGCATGACCAGCCTCCACCAGTCACTAGAAGGAGAAAGCCTGAGGAAGTTTGACTATGGGAATGTGCAACTAGGAGAGAAACATATTGCAAAAGTATATGAGATAATTAGAGCCTCCCTTCCTGTTACCTTCATTCACCTACAAATAGTTCTGTTGAGAAAGTAAGCGCGTTATCTGCTTGGACGTTTGCTCCAGCCAGCTGTGGTTTTATGGTCCCATTCGTCAGGGACCCGAGCACTTCGGAGGTTTCAGGCCCCACGTCGCCCCTGCCAGCCCTGCAGGAAACACCCCCGTGCTCTGCAGGTGCCTTGGGTCACCCAGCCCTGCTGCTCCTAACACACCTAAACCCTTTTCTCAGCTATGTTTTTTAAAGATCTGCTTTTTTCTGAGCTTGCCTTGAAAAACTCAACCAACTATTTAAACCCACTTAAGATACAAGGCTGATTTGGCACAATGCTTATCTGCATGAGGAATGCTACACAAGCAGCCCCAGTGAGTGCCACGGCACTGCTCCTCTGGCTGTCAGTGAGTCTGGAGATTGGTGTTTGCAGAATCAATGCACCATCAGTCAAGGATTACTGCTAGGCCTTACGGCCCACCATGCCCTCCAACACTGGTTTTTTATTTTTTGCTCCTGTCAGACTGTGCCAGAAACAGGAGACAGCAAAAATGTGAGTCTGCGACATCTTGCTGTTGCATTTGCATTTGTACACCCGGGCTGGAAATCCCCCTGCACCTGATGGTCTCTGCAAGACATTGCACCATCCACCCCAGGCGAGGCTCTGAGTAAAATGAGAGTGTACCAAGCACAGGACACAGCCTTGGAAACAGCA
This sequence comes from Morus bassanus, assembly GCA_031468815.1. NCBI lineage: Eukaryota > Metazoa > Chordata > Aves > Suliformes > Sulidae > Morus > Morus bassanus. The sequence continues at coordinate 3,851,319 of CM062586.1, forward strand.
TCTCGTCTGGCTGCAGCACTCGAGTTCCTCCAGGCCCAAGGCTGTTGCAATAGGATTGGGCTTTTTTCCCAAATGTCATGTGTAAATAAAGGAAATCAATTTTTTTCTAATGGATTTTGTGCTGGTGGAAGGGGCTGGGTGGTTGACCTGGAGACTGATGGACTGAACAGGGAAGGCAAAGCCGTTAGCCAAGGGCTTCTCCTGACGGGCAACCTGGGGCTGAAGAGAGGTTTGCTGTGTCTCCCACGCCAGAGACCTCTCATCTCAGGGAGCCACCAGCCAGCAGCAGTATCACTTGCCCCTCTGGGCTAGATTCAAGTGATGGTGCTGAGCTCTGCGTGTGTGGTTTTTTTTCAGGGCTGTGACTCTGTCAAGTGCCTACGGCCAGCGTGTGCCTGAGAGTGCCTGCTGCGTGCAGCGCTGGTGCAACCTGCTTCTGAGATGGTAATCTCTTCATCCCCTCCTCTCCTGCTCCCTTTGATCGCTTTGCTGTGGATGTGTAGCTGTAATTACAGCAAAGATGAAGATCCCATTTCCCCAGAGAGCTGCAGTAATTACCACCGCACAGTGGCCCATGAGAGCTGGAGCAGCAGGAGACTGGGGCTTTGGGAGTCGAGGCGATACGTGCCCCAGAGAGGAAAGGGATGCTGATCTCCATGGGATCTCCATCTCCACCTCCAAAAGGGCATTTCCCTTACTCGGAAGCATCACTTGCTACCTGCTCGGTGGAGTCCCTGTTAGTGGGAGCCGTGCTCTCTGCCCGCGCTCCCTCGGGTGCTCAGGCAGCAAGCAGCGTGCTGAGCGTGGCGTTCCCACGCTGCCAGACCTGCCGGCACGGTGCCACAGGGTGTGCCCACGCCCCAGGACCGAGCAGCACTAGAGGGCCTTTGGGCTAAGTCCGCGAGCGCAATTAAAATCAGCTCAGCTTCTGCATCACAGGCTATTCCCCAAGCTGAGCTCAGCCCATGTGCGAGCCCGCGGCACCTCCACAGCCCGAGCTTGCCCTGGGGCTGCTGGTTGCTCTGCCTGCAACAGCACACGCCGCCGCTCACAGCAGGCACCCGGTACCACCACCTCTCTTTGCAGCCACCTTTGAAGGTGATCCCATCCTCCTGATCCTGAGCATGTCTCCAGCTCCCTTCTTCAGCTCTCCAAGGGAAAATGGGCTCCAGCACCTGCACAGACACTTGCTGGAGCTGAGCGCAGGAGCTGCTTGGAGAAGAAAAATGCGTGTTGCCACCACAGAGCAATGGAAATGTACTGAAGCTGTTGGGGCAGGGCAGGAGGGGGTGGTGCAGCCTGGGGTGCTTTCAGCACAAAGACCGTTTCTCTTGCAAACAACTCCAGTCTTGCCACAGGAATGAACTCTGGTCCTGCCTACAGGCTGAGCCACTGGGCAGGGCCTGAGCTCAAATGCCGGGACCCATTGCACCACTGCAAGGTGGCAACTGGGTTTAGCAGAAGCATGATGTGAAACCAATACCCAGCACTTTGGGCGTATGAAATTAGTACCCGGCTCTTCCTGGGGTACTTGTGTGGGAACAGAGGGTCTGGGTGATTTGGGGTGCTGGGTAGGATGCTGGGGTACCTGCAAACAGATGCCACAAACTCCCCAGCTGGACACCTCTCATCGCACAGCCTGGCCGGAGCTGCCAGCATGTTGCAACCAGCTCAGGATCTCCTCCAAGTGCCAGAGTCCAGCACAAGGTCAATTCTTTTCCTGGCAGGCCCCCCTGGCCGCTGGAAGTAAAACATGCACACCTCAGTGGGCTAAAATCCATATGGGGAATATGTCTCCATGAAACAAACAGTTCCTCTCTCTCTGTTTCCCCTGTTATTGATTAATGCCTCTTAATGACTCCAGCTAAAAAAATCTCGTAGTTGCTGCCTGTCACGGAAGATCAATGGAGCAGCATTAGTGAGAGATATGGAGGCAAACTGTCCCGGGCGAGTTCTCTGCAAAAGCCGTCTCTGGGAGCAGCACCGCTGCCTGCTCAATCAATAGTTCATCATGACCTCTCCCTCTTGCTTGCTTTTTTCCCCTTGAGCTAGCTGGGCAGCAAAGGCTGCTCCAAGCTTCCACAAGGACTAGATTATAACTATCCCGATTGATCTGATATGTAAAGAATAAAGGGGCTTCTTAAGCCAGCTGTCTGCATTGGAAAAACTCAAGTGGCTGCGCAGACAGGGTCAGACCCTCATTAAATCCTGGAAGCTCGGGCCCCCGCTCACGCGACGCGTGAAACCTGTACTGCAGCACTGGAGGGAGTCAATTAGTCATGACAAATCCAATCCAACTTGTCCCCAGAGGTTTCCCAGTCAGCTGCCCGTGCTGCCGGGGCCTTTTCATGAGTCCTTCACCATCAGAGCCACCATGCTCTGTCCCTCCCAGCACCTTTTTTGTGGTACCTCCTTGTTTCTCCTATTTCTCTTTCTCCGGAAATCGCGGTGCTCGCTGCGTGGGGAGGAGGGGGAGGCCCTTTGCTGCTTCCCGCGAGCCCACCACCAACCCGTGCCGTAAGATGCCGCAGCGAGCAGGCGTGTGCCCCAGGTGAAGCATGGCCATGCGTGGGGGTCCTGGGCAGAGGAGGTGAGGGGGGATCTCCTTTCTCAGGCAGGTGCTGCCTTCCTGAAAACCCTTGCCCTTTTGCACATGGAGCCTCCAGGCTAGAGAATCTCTCCTGCAGCCACCTGATGTTAATAAACAGGGAGCACCTGGAAGATGAAAGCTGCTTAAAAACCCAAGAGCTGCGTATATTTTCTCCTAGCACGGCACCACTTAGGGATGCTGCGCTGTTTCACGTCTCAGGCAGGCACATCCAGGCTGTGGCTCCAGATAAAATTTGTTTCCTGCCCCATGCTGGTGCAGCTGTGTTGTACCAATGCCGTGTGTTACTCGATGCAGTTCTGACACCGGCTGGGAGACCCCGACCCCTTTTGTTAACACATCAGCGCACTGGGCACGACCCCGGGAGGCTGCAGGGGTGTCTGTGAGCATCTGAACGGCACTTGTGGGGCGAGGGACCGCCAGCCTTTGCCTGGCCTGTGCCGCGGTGGCTCTTGTTTGCCAGGGAGAGGTGCCAGCGTGCGTTTGGACGCCGTCCCTCTCTGAGCACAGAGGCTCTGTGTGTGCCTGCACACTGTGGCCAGGGTGCTCGTCCTGCGTGCACACCTCTGTCTCCTCCGTGGCCAGCTGAGCCCCGTGCCTGCTTCCAAGGAACGGCCCCCTGGCCAAGCCTGGCTTTGGGAGCCAAATGACCAGGGAAAAAGCCATGTCCTGGCTCTCGCAGCAACACGAGCGCTCTGGCTCAGGGTGGGCAGCCGTGTGGAGGGGCTGGAGGCTGGCAGGGGCTGTCTGCGGGCACCGGCAAGGGAGGAATCCCCTGGATTGCGTCTTCTAGCACAAGCCGTGACGATGAATAAGTCTGTAACCAGCTAAGCCTGTGCAGGGATCTGCTTGCTCAGCCTCCTTATCCATGCTCCTTTGCAGGCTCCTTTTCCTCCTCGGCTGGGAAAAGCCCGTGGCTGGCACATGACAGAAATCCTAATGAGAGCTGCTGGGCTGGCAGAGCCCCACGGCTCTGGCCACAGCCACCACCCTTTGCCTTTAACTCCGGCGCTGCCTGCAGCAGAGCCCTTGGGCTGCCCCACTTCCACCCCATGGTTCAGTGCTGGGGCTCTTGGTGAGGGGCAGGGGTGTCCCTGGGGTGTCCCCAGCCCAGGGTGCTGGTGGTGAATGCGTGATGAGACCCCCAGACCATCCCCAGCAGGCCAGAAGCTCTGTGGGGGCTGCACACCTGGCCCAAAGCATGCAAGGAGCCTCAGCAAGTCCCAGCTTTCAGCTCTCCCCCCACCCCCAATTCTGTAGTGTTTAGGTACAAGTAGCAGGGATTTGGAAAGGAAGCAGAGGGGGCGAGCATAGGACAGATTGGAGGGAAGATTGTGCTGGGGGTGGCAGGGCTGACAAGCCAGAAACGCAAGAGCTGATTAGCATTTCTAATTATAACCGCTGCGCTCAGCCCCATCAGGGCCCGTCAGGCAGGCAGAGGCAGCTGACGGCGTTCTGCGGAGCCAGCTGTGGATGCCATGCAGGAAGCGCTGGCGATCCGCCTCAAATCCTTAAAGGATGCACAGAAAAGAGCATTAGAGCCTGGATCCATCATCTCCTGAGCTGCATCAGCGCCTGGGAATGCTGGGTGCCATCACAGACCCTGGGGCAGAAATCCCTCTGGCTCGTGGCCATGGGTCTGATCCCGACGGCACTGCTTGGAGAGGGGAGAGCGTGGGCAGGGGGTGAGCGCGTGCCCCTCTGTCGGTTCTGGGTCCTGCACCCCACCGCCAAGCAGCGGCTCTGGGCGCTGTGGGCGATGGCATCGGGCCGTGCTGTCCCTGGCTGCCACCCACTGCTGACATCCCGCCCAGAGGAAGGCGGGTGGCAGAGGGTGCTCTGGAGGGGACAAGGGGACGGGTGGGTGGAAGTCCTAGCTCACAAGTCAGGGCTGCTCTGTACTTTGCTGTTAGCACTTGCTGGCAAGATAAATTATTATAATTTATTATACTATGGACAAGCAAATGACCGTCACAGGGCTGTGGGTGCCCTGAGAGCTCCCATGTCCCCAGGGTGCAGCACTCTTGGGGATGTGTCTGCAGAGCCACCACATGGCTGGGAAGTGATCAGAGGCGAGCGTGCTGCACGCTGCGGGTTTAGCAGGGATTAGCAGGGCTTTTGCGGGTGAGCGACTTGGGAGAAACCGAAGCAGCTTAATCAAGGGAGCGAGGGAAAGATTCCCAGGGAGGAGATCAGCATCGACTGCTTTCGGCATCTTCTGGATGCTGACAGCTCCTGGGGACCGCCTTCCCCACCTCCATGTCACATGGAGCAGTTCTGGATGGCTGCCTGCTGCCGGGAGCCTGGCCTGGCAGTGCCGGGGGATTTTTGGGGAGGGGACAGACCCCTTACACAGGGGCAGCCCAGGCTGTGGGAGCGGGGCGGCAAAATGGGCATCTCCGGTGCCAGGTCCTCCACATGCCTGGGATATAAACGGGAGACAGGCACCATGGGGAGAGGTCCCGCTGCCCTTGCGCATTGAATAAAAGATATAATCACACCTGCAGAATTTTTATTACTCTTTTGATTGGATTAATTAATCATTCAGTGATAACTGCTCATTAGGCATTCCAACGATCAATACTAATCGCTTAATTACTTGGCATATTACAGCTTGGGAAGGTCTGCTCATTCCTAATTAGATTCTCTGGACAATCCACCCCTGAGCGTTACGGAACCCCGCAGCAGAGATCCATGGCGTTTCAAGCCTCTCTCAGCTTTGGCCCATGCGCGTCATTTCCCATATCCGACGAGGGTTTCGTTCTGCCTGTGTGCACCGTGCTCTGCCCCTGAAATCAGGGCTCAAGGTGCAGGGAGCTGCAGCAGGAGGGTGAGCCGGGGAGTGCTCGTGGGCAGTGAGTGTGGGATGCTGCTGAGCCCACGCAGCGGGAGCGACTTCGTGCCACGGACACAGAGGGGACTCACTGCAGGCAGCCGCCCTGGCAGGACAAATACCAAAAGGCATCTCTGTGCTTAATCCTGTTGAGCCTCAGCAGGCAGGAGTCGGGGCGGAGGTGAGGGGCCCAGGGAGGGCAGGGCAGGAAAGCTGCCTGCCACTGCTCAGCCTCCCGAGACGGCACTGAGGGTGGTGGGAGACAAATCCCGCTGAGGAAGGCTCAGGCGAGCATGAAAATAACCATCTTCAGGCTGGGAGGGAAATAAGGAATTTATTGGTGCTTGAGAAGAAGAGCTGTTTCCCTGTAGCTGCGAAGAAAAGCAGCATGTTGCAGCACGGGGACCCTGGGACCCTCCTCACCCTCACAGCTGGCTCACCTACCGGCCATCCAGCAATGCATCTTCCTGTCCATGCTGTTTTCCAAATTACCAACCCCACCGTAAAAATCAAAAAAAAAAAAAAAAAATCACAGAGGCTCTTTCTTTTACTGGGCTAATTAAAACTCAAGATAAGCTGTGTAAGCTCCAGAGAACCATCCTGGCTTCAGCAGGACATAAAAACCTGCACGAGAACAAGAGCTGCAGGCAGACGAGGCAACGTTAACCCGGCCCCGTTAGTGAAGCAACGCCGCGGGCGACGTCTGCTCGTTCGGAGGCGAGCGCGGAGGTCACAGCGCTGCGCTGGCTTTGCGCAGTGTGAGAGCAGCAGGGATCTCCTCGATGTTAAAAGAAGGCAGCAAACAAGCTGCAGGATTTGAGGTGTTTTAGTTCACTTTTGTTGCGATGGTCATTATTTATCACTGCTGATCAGATTAGGCCAGCACAGGCTTTTGCTAGATAGTCCCCGGGCACCTGGTGCTTGACACCGAGTAGGAACCACTGGGTACAAAGTGACCAGCTTGTTTTCAAAGGTCATTTTGAGCCAAATTCAAATGGAAGGAAGCAATTTGAACCATGAAAAGGGGACAAATGGATAATCTGAAGAGTTACTAATAGCGAGCAAGGAATTATCTTAACAAGGGCCTCATGACTGACCCTCCTGGATGACTTTCCATCATATTTCTGCCTCTCTTTCCCCTTTGCTCTAGCTTGCCTATGTATACTGCAGCCCCCCTGGATGAGAGGCTATCCCTGGCCTGTCTGCTCGCTGCCTGACACAAAGCAGCCCCTGTCTTGCCTTGAGGTTTCCCTGCCCAGACGCAATGCAAACAGGGAGGACAGGCACTGCTGCCGCTGCTGCTCGGCTTTAAGGTTCGGGTGGGAGACAGCAAGGAGGCGAAGGAGCGGGGGCGATGCCCGATCTCAGCCCTGGAGGAGATGCAGGCCCTGGGCCGTGCTTGCAGGTTACCTGCTGCAAACCGGGGGGGGGGGGCTCTTCTAGGCTGCCACCTGGAACAGCTTTAAATAAAACCTGAGTTGGGGGTCAGGGGGATCAGCATGTCCATGAACCCCCCTTCCGCCAGGGTCACTGACTGGCCCTGGGGCTGGAGGACCCTGCATGGGAACCCCGGGCGGTGGGGGTGAGCCGGGGGGTGGGATCCAAGGGTGGGAGAGTGGGACCCCCGGGCGGTGGGGTGGGACCCCCAGGGGGGATCCCCATATGGGGGAGCCCTGGGCTTGGGTTAACCCGGGGTGGGTGGGACCCCCCCCCCCCCCCCCCCCCCCCCCCCCCCGCAGGATCGGTGGGCTGGGGGCTGATGCTGCGGGGCCGAGCCATGCTGGGCCGGGCTGCACCCCCTCTCCTCCCTGTCCTGCAGCCCCCCCTCCTCCCCGGCCTGCACCCCCGTCCCCCCGGCCTGCAGCCCCCTCCCCCCCGGCCTGCAGCCCCCTCCTCCCCGGCCTGCACCCCCCTCCCCCCGGCCTGCAGCCCCCCCTCCTCCCCGGCCTGCAGCCCCCTCCTCCCCGGCCTGCACCCCCCGCCCCCCCGGCCTGCAGCCCCCGCCCCCCCGGCCTGCACCCCCCTCCCCCCCGGCCTGCAGCCCCCGCCCCCCCGGCCTGCAGCCCCCTCCCCCCCGGCCTGCACCCCCCGCCCCCCCGGGCCGCGCCGAGCGCCGTGCACCGCCCCTCGCCGAGCCGGGCGGAGCCGAGCCGAGCCCCGCCGGGCCGGGCCGGGCGCGTTGCGGCGGTGCGAGCGGGCGGTGGGGCTCGGTGTCCCCCCACGCCGGTGTCCCCTCCGGTGTGTCGTGTCGTGTCCCCCCCCCCGGGTCCCCCCTGTCCCCCCCCGGCGGCGAGGGGCCCTGGCCATGCCCCCCGGAGCCTGAAGCCCGCGGCCGCGGGGCGCCCGCAGCATGCGGAGGATCCGGCGGCTGGTGCATCTGGTGCTGTTCTGCCCCCTCTCCAAGGGCCTGCAGGTACCGGGGGCTGGGGGGGGGGATGCACCGGGCCGGGGTGGGGGGGCTCGGTGATGCCCGTCTCCGCATCCCGGTGCGGTCGTGCACAAAGGGATGCTCCGCCGCGGTTTCCCCCGTTGGCCGGTGCGAGGGGTTGGGGGTCGGGGACCGGCACCGGGGGGGACCTGGACCGGTACCGGGGGGACGTGGACCGGCACCGGGGGGACCTGGACCGGCACCGGGAGCCGCAGGCCGTTGCATAACCCGCGGTGCTGGAGGAGCCGTGAAGCACCAGGGCAGCCCATCCATCCGCCCGCATCGGTGAATGAAGCAGCCGATGCAGCAGTGCAGGGCAGGGATGACTCCTTCTCTCCTTCTCTCTCCTTCTTTTCTTTTCTTCCCCCCCACCCCCCATCCCTGAGCTGCCGGGGTGAGGGGCTGGGGACCCGTCTCATGGCGCCAGGGACCCGGCATTGACGGGGCCGGGGATGCTGGCCTGGGTGTTTTCTCTGCAGCCATGGAATGAGAACCCCTGACTCTGGTGAAGGTCCTGGACCAAAGAGGTTATCCTGCTGGAGGGGAGAAGGGGAGACATGGGAGCGGGTATCTGGTAGGCAGAGGATGCTGGCCGGAGGTGGGTGCAGAGGTGGGGCAAAGCCCTAGGCTCACCCGGCATGGGAAGGGCTGCATGGCTGCGGAGAGGGTGCAGAGGGGGTGGCTCTGAGGGTCCCCAGGGCAGACGAGAGCTGGATGGGTGCTGTGGCTCTGCTCCCAGGGGAGATGGGCCTTTGGCTGCTGAGCCGCCCCCGCAGGCTGTTTTCCTCCAAGACAAAAGGCCTGAGGAGCTGTGGCGTGGGGCTGCGGCGGTGGGCAGGGGCTGGGGACTGGGGCTGGCAGCGAGGGTGAAGCTGGGTGCAGTGTAGGTGGGAGTTGGGGGTAGCCCTTGCACTGGGATTGCCTGCACAGGTACCACATGGGAGGGGGGGTGACAGCCACGCCAAGCTGCCCCTGGGAGCACGCCAGCCCTGGTGCGGTCCCCACCGCCGCGACCCACCGTGAAACAACCCCCGTGTTCCCAGGGCGCTGCGGGGGAGTGGTGGGGATGGAGCAGGATTTTGTGATGCTGCATCCATTTTGCCTTTGAAGACAGCTCCTCTGGCCCAAAGTCACTTCCAGGTCCCCCAGAGACACCCTAAAACCAACACAAGCGAGGGGGAACACCCCTTCGTGCAGCCTGCCAGCCAAGGTGGCGGGCGGGGAAGGCAGCGGGCAGGGCAGCTCCTGTGCCTTGAGGCTGAGCCCCTGGAGGAAACCTTAGCACCAGCCATGAATCTAAAATATTACCAGTGGAACCTCTTGTTGCAATGCATCCCCCACCTCCACGTTTCTTTCCACCATTTTGGGGGATGATGAAGCCAGCACTCCCCATGCCATGCTCAAGTCGCAGTCCTGACCCCCCTTCTGCCCTGGGAGCATGATGGATTCTAGGTCTGAATAAGCAAAAAGAGAAAGTTTGGCCATTCCAGGGCTTTGCCTCCCCAAGACGTGTCTCTAGTGGGAAGTCCGTGGAAAGGGCCCCTTTGCTGATGGGTCGTGTACCCACCACTGGGCAGTTTTTGGGAGGCTGCTGTGCTGGGGAGGATCTCATGGGTCACCGTGGTGTATGTCAGACTCCAGGGACTCGAGCTGCTTTTCATCTCGCAGGAGCAGCCACCCATCCTTTGTTTTTGCCAAGCCCTCACCGTGGTCAGGTTCCCTTTAACAGGCGTTAATTAGCGGTGCCATTGCTCGACAGGCAAACCGGGCATCGTGGCCCGCTTCACGCTTCGGCATTTTCAATTAACATGCAAAATGTCGCGATCTCGAGGCAGGCCTGCTGCTTTCACCCTTGCCTGGTGATTCCTGTGAAGCCCGTTCGTCGGGGCCAGGGCGAGCCGAGCTGCTGGCTGCAGCCGGTGCAGCAGGAGGGCAGGAGGCTCCACGACCTCTGGTTACTGCATTTTGGAGGTGGGAGCGGTTTTCGGCTACAAGACCCAAGTGAGGAGCCCGGGCAGGTTGTAACGGTGCTGCATCCACTTGGAGCCAGCCCTATCCCAGCAGCAGGTCGTGGTCTCACCAGCTAATGAGGTGCAAGGAGAGAGGAGGGTTTGGAGGGGGCCACTGGCCAAGGTCTCTCTTGGCCTGGCACGAAGCAGGAATTATCTATAGAAACTGGAGGGAATGGGGTGTTTGACGCAAGGATTAATTCCCTGCCCTTAGGAACTGCTGTGGATCTGCGCTGTGTTACACGGGTCAGGTAAACAACCTATATTGCAGGGAGGCCAGATGGCAGCAGTGCTGCTGTTACAGGGGCAGAGGGGAAGAAATGAAGCCAGGAAAAGAAAATCATGCTGCGAGCCTCCGAGATGATTGCATGGAGTATTATCCATGCGCTTCCAGGTTTGGTACTCGCCCGCTCCCACGCAGGAGCTGGTGGCGGCAGCCTCCCGTGCCCATGGAGCTTTGCAAGGGCGGGGGGTCTGCTGAGAAGGGTCCCCCCAGGCAGGAGCAGAGCCTCTCGCAGCCCTGACGGTGAACCCCGGGGTTGCAGAGGGCAGCGGGCTCTGCCCTCGTGCTGGCAGGAGAGCGGGTGTACACGGCTGCGGCTCCTGGGCATGGGGATGCCTGGCAGCCAGCTCCTCACAGCCCAGCGCTGTAATCTCCCTGCTTTTAGGGAATTTTAAGTGACCTACTTGCAGCAGGAGTTGCATAATAGACTCGTGAATATATATAAAAAAGGCTGAAGGTTTCACCAATGCTCAGGTTGGTTTGTATAGAAGAAGTCATCCTCGTCCAGCCACTGCCGACCCGTGCAGAGCCCTTGGCCTTCACCAGCATTTTCTTTTCCTTCCAGAGTCGCCTCCCAGGCATCAAGGTGAAATACCTGCTGGTGGTGTGGCTGGGCATCTTCGTAGGCAGCTGGGTGGCGTACATGCATTACTCGTCCTACTCTGAGCTCTGCCGCGGCCACGTCTGCCGGATGATAATTGTGAGTGGCGGCCAGCAGCCCCTGCAGCCATGCTGGTCCCGGTTTGGGGTACTGGGGTGAGCGGGGCTGCGGGAGCCCCAGTTCCAGCCCCCCGAGCCCTGTGCGGTGCTTTGCAGCTGGGCAGGCAGCGCTGGGGCAGCATCCTGCACAAGAGTTGGGCAGAGGAGCTCTCCTGGCAGCTGCTTCCCTGGCACCATCCTCGGTGTCGGAGCGGGAGAGGTGACCTTATCCTTCCAGGGCGATGGCGAAACAATTTAATGAGATGTCGGAGGGAGGCAGGGCAGGGCAGGGCAGGGCAGGCAGACGTGAGCAGATTAATGTCTGTGGAGATGAAGTTGCATTGTCAGAGCAGGATCTGCGGGCAGGGAGAGCATCACGCCAGCCCCCCTGATCTCCGCAGAGCCAGAGAAAAAAGGGGAGCAGCCAGTCTGTGGCACCTCTCTGTAGCTGCTGACATGCCCTAAAGAAAGCATTGGCCTGCACGAAGAGCAGACCCCTCACGGGAGCTTGGCTTGGTGTGTTTTGCCCCTGCGTGGGGTTTGCAGTGGGGTGCAGCCTGCTCCCCATAGCATCCCCAGGGCCGGCGGCCAAGCGGGCCCCCCCCAGGACTGCTGTGTGTGTCCCGTGGCAGGGGAGCAGGTCACCCGCCCAGCCCAGGCGAGGAGGGGGATGCCAGGCTCTGGCTGAAAACGCCTCGTTCATCAATCCTTCAGCAGAGAAGGGAGGCAGGAATTGCCATAACAACGGTGACGATCGTTTAATTTGATTTTCTGCATGACTCTGACCACGGGGTCTTGGGCACTAATTCCTGCTCTGAGCTCAGGGTTTAAGATGCTGTGCCTGGCCATGTCCCCTGTGAGCAGGTCTAAGCGTTAATTCCCATCCATGTTAGGGAAAAGAGAAAAGAGGGAAAAGATGCAGTGAATTTCTGCAGCTCCTGTTTGTTTCCAGCCCTGAGGCTGCTGTGCCCTCACTGAGAAGCTGCAGAACTGCAGCCTCTCCTGCCCAGGGATGCCTCTGGCTCCCGACCCGGCCGCCCCACTTGCGGATCAGAGCCACCGCCTGGACTGGGGCCAGCCCGTTTCACAGCAGAGGATGCTGCTCTGCTGAGCAGCCTGAGCCCGTGCATCCTCATCCTCGTCCAGCTCCATGCTGCCCTCTCCTCCAGTCCTGGAAGCTCCCCTAAGCCCCTGGACTTCCAGCAGGAGCACCCGGGAGCAAATCCCCGCCTGCAGCCAGGAGCTCTGCCCACAGCTGCTGCCTGTTTGGCCGGGGCTCAGCCCCAGGTGTGCCTACACACTCCTCTCCCCATGTCTCCCTCATCAAAGTCCTTCATCTAGGGCCAGTAGAAATCTTTGGGTCTTAGAGCAGAGAAGATTTTGGGCTGGGATTTGTCTGGAAGACAGAGTGAGGAGTTTGGGGCTGCTGGAAGGGGCTGGACTCTGAGCAACTGGCACTACAGTCTCCCTGATGAAAGTCTGAGCACGAGGCGCTCCCCTCCCTCCCAGAAACCCTGAACTGGCCGAAATGGCTGCCAAGATGCAGACATTGCCCGAAGCCACGTGCACGCCGTGCTGGCACGGCCGGGGTCCCCCGTGGCAGGCGGCACCTCGTGGGCTGCCAAACCCAAGGCCAAAATGATATTGGGGTGGTGACCCCGAGCAGCCCCTCTGTGCTTGAGAACCTCAAAATCCCAGGAAAGAAAGAAATTGTTGGCAATTGGAGATACTCTTCTTGCCTCCAAACAGCCTGCGTGACTTTGCCATCAGATGTGCCTCTTCTAAGGGGTGTTTTTCCTCTTGTATAAGAGACTCGCATGAACTCAGAGGCAACGGGCTCGCTGGGGACGCGATGGCATTGATGATGCTGTCAAGTACGCATCATAAATAGAAAAACCAAAGTGCTGGCCCCAGCCCTGCTGTAGGAACAGGGGGTGAGGAGTTTGGGCAGGTGATGGGCGCGGGGCTGGCAGCAGCACCGGAGCCCCCAAGCTCGTGTGCTTGGGGTGCCGCAGATCACAGACTGTGGGACTGAGCCCGGATCCATCGGACTTCTTCGGGTGAACAAGGAGCTGCCCCCGCTGAGCTCCTCTCTCTGCCTTCCCCTCCCCAGTGTGACCAATACAAGAAAGGAATCATTTCTGGCTCCACGTGCAAAGACCTGTGTGAGGAGCGCAGCCTGCTCTTCCAGCACTGCCTCTCCTCCTCTCCCACCCAGCAGGTAGGTCTCTGCCCCGCCGCGGAAACGACCGCACAGCAGGGGATGGGTGCAAGCATCAAACCTGGGAAATGTCCTCCTCCATCCACCTGCATGTCTGCTCCTCACCCCATCCCCGGTACCCATCTCGAACCGAACCAGAAACCAGTTCTCTGCACTTGCTGTTGTTTTCCTCCTGTCTCCACCGTGTCCCCTCTCCTTTGCTGTAGGTTTACAGCGGGCTCTGGAGGGAGACGGAGGTGATCATCAAATGCGGCATCGAAGAAGCCTTGAAGGCAGACAGCCACCCAGACTCTGTGCCCAGGAGGGACGTGGTCCTCTTTGACAAACCGACACGAGGGACGTCAATGGATGAGTTCAAAGAAATGCTCCTGAACTTCCTGAAGGTCAGTGTGGAGGGTCCCTCCAGGATCTTGCGGGCCGGGGCTGCTACTTGCAAGTCAGAAAGACTAAACGCATCTTTCCTTCCCCTTAAACAAGAGTTCCCTGGCCCACGCTCTCCCATCAGCTGCTGGGCCCAGGGCAGGGCTCCTTACCCTTACTGCAGAGCAAGTACTGGATTAGCCAAGAAAAACCTCCATTCTCACACAGGAATTCTTATTTGCAAGATTTTAGCAGCAGCAACGCTGGAGGCCGCCATACGGCAGCTGCGGGTGGCATCTGTGCTGGCAGAGCTTATTCACAAGGCCACGGGTGGCTCTGGCAGTGCTGGCACTGCTGCAGCAGTTACCCCTTTGCAGGGCTCCTGCTGCAGCGGTGGGACGGCAGCGCTGCCCAGCCTTTGCTCGCGAAAGCTTGCTCCCATCCAGGTCTAGAGCAGCCCCAAGTCTGGTAAAATTCTGCTGGAGCTGAATCTGTCCAACTGTCCACTATGGCATGGCACTGAATTTGCTTGAGCATGGTGGCTGTTTCGTCCTCTCTCAAGCTCAGTTCTTTGGTTCCCAGGACAGGTTTTGCGATATGAAGCCCGAACCCAGAGAGCTGCAAGGTTCTGACGCCACTTCTTGTTCTGTTCACAGTCCAACCTGGGAGATCAGCCTTCTCTTGCAGCCTTGGTGAGCCGGATCATCGCCATGGCAGATGTGAACCGGGATGGGAAAGTGTCTTTAGCAGAGGCCAAATCCATCTGGGCGCTACTTCAGCTCAATGAGTTTCTTCTCATGCTCTCCTTGCACGAGAAAGAGCACACTTCCAAACTGCTGGGGCACTGCGGGGACCTCTATATCACTGAGAAGATCCCCCACACCTCCCTCTACGGAGTGGATGTCCCCCCCTTCCTCCAGTCGCTGCTGCCTTCAGTCGTCCACCAAATCATCCACCAGTGGTTTGCACCAGCGTGGCCCCGGAGGGCAAAGATCGCCATCGGCCTTCTGGAGTTCGTGGAGGAGATATTCCACGGGACCTACGGGAACTTCTACATCTGCGAGACCAGCTTTAAGAACGTGGGCTACAATGACAAATACGACTTCAAAATGGTCAACCTGAGGAAGGTGGCAACGGAGATGACAATCAGAGGTTTCCTCAAGGGACGTCACTGTGAGCAGAACGTGGACTGCACCTACGGGAAGGACTGTATGGCGACGTGCGACAAGCTCATGAAGCAGTGCAAAAGCGACGTGGTGCAGCCCAACCTGGCGAAGGTCTGCGGGTTGCTGCAGGACTACTTGCTGTACAGAGCACCACTGGAGCTGAAAGAAGAGCTGCAGAAACAGCTCCGAACTTGCATGACTCTCAGCGGCCTGGCCAGCCAGATGGAAGTGCACCACTCCCTCGTGCTGAACAACCTCAAGACCTTGCTCTGGAAGAAGATTTCAAACACCAAATATTCCTAACGGGGGAAGCACAGCCCTGGAGTTTAGAATCTGCAATCTTGGCGTGAAGTCCAAGGGTTGAAGGCCTGTTTCTCCATCGTCTCCCCCACAGGAAAAATACACCCTACGCAGGGAGTTCAGCGTAGCTGCAGCCCCTTCTCCTTCATGGAAAACCAAGCATCATGACTTCCACCACCCAGCGGGATCATCGATACAGTCGGCAAGAGCATGCTGCAGAGCTGGGACACCGGGAGCCGGGCTGACCAGGCTTGGGGGAAGAAGATGACACGGAAAGCGATAAGGAGGCGGAGCCCAGCTGGATGCATCTACCTGTTTCTTGATTAACAGGAAAGCAGTGCGGAGAGATGAGAATGAATCATTCATGCTGTACTTGTCACATCTTCTTTTGATGAACATCTCTGATGTAAATAAATAGCTTTTATGTGAATCACACCAGTACATCAATAGCAAAACAGGAGCCTTTTAAGTACCAGCTTGCTTGTGATCTAAATAGGAGAAAAAGGTAGATTTCCCTATTCAAAAGTCTCTCCTTAAGTGTCTGAGTCATCCACCACCAGATCCAGCTGTAACTTAGGAAGCAGATAAGCAGTCTTTTCCACAGCGGAGAACCCTGGCAATTCTTTCATTCCTCTTTTAAGTGCCTGACCCCAGACAGCGATGCGATGGCTGGTGTGAGGCTCCCACCCGGCTGCTCCTGCCTGCAGTCTGAAACTGGCAGCACAGGCCGTTCCCTCGCACGTGGCGGCTTTGGAAGCAGCTAAGGCCAAGAATAGCTTAAAGGGAAAGGGCTACAACATGAACAATCCTGACCGGTTATCGTACGTGCTCCGTGCGTTACTTCCTACAATACTCAGTGCAGGGATAAGCCAACCTCTCAGTTTAATTCTCTTAAAACTAAACTGGGCTTGCACTGCAGAGGTTAAAGATTAACACCAGCATAATCCAGTGCTTCTCCCATTATTAAAATGAATTTCCAGGCAAGCTTTCAGCAGGTTTCAAGACATTTGTTTGGCTGTGTAAATACTACCAGGTCTCTTAACTACAGTCTGTTTCCTTTACATACTCAATTATAGCAACCTTTTAAAACTACGGGTAGAGAGGAAGTTTATGTAAACCACCCCGAGCTTGCTCTGTTCCCAGCACAATCCTACTCCTGCTGATGGACCGTATGCCAGTGCTTTTGCCAACAATTGCTTAGTGAAGTGGAGCGTGTATCTAAAGTATAATCACCAAGAAAAAATGTCTGACAGCATCCACAGCCTGCGAAGGCAATCAGTAGTGTCATGGATGCAAATTTATGAGCCCTCTGGAGGAAAGATATCAGTATTTCCTTCTATTAGTTCTATAGGATCATCATTACCTCTCACTATTATTTATGGAGGAAATGTTTCAGCATCAACAGTGCTCTAAATCTAGCACAGAGCCAGCACAGCTTGCTTCCCATGGAGGAG
This sequence comes from Morus bassanus, assembly GCA_031468815.1. Taxonomy (NCBI): domain Eukaryota; kingdom Metazoa; phylum Chordata; class Aves; order Suliformes; family Sulidae; genus Morus; species Morus bassanus. Next base: position 3,867,680 of record CM062586.1, read on the forward strand.
TCGGCTTCCCAACATAATTCACCTGTGGGAAGGTTAAGCACTTGTAAGGTTTCTGTGTTTGAAGGGCATCAGGTCCCTCAGCCCCTTGGAGTCACCCTTAAATCAGTCCAAACCCTGCAAAGATGGTGTGCTGCCGTGGGCAAGTGCAGGTTCACGTCTGGTGGAAGGCGAAGGGGAGGGCTGGAATTCTGTAATGAGGCTCCCTGCAGCCACCCCAGCTCCCTCTCTATTGTCCTGCATTCCTATGGCAACCAGCTCTACTGACTAATTTTCTTCTGCTATTAGAAAAAGGAACCTAACGACCGTGCCAAATCCTCTCCTCAGATTTTCAGGAAAGCCATTTTTCACCCTTCTCTCTGCGTTTGAAATCTACTAGTAAATTTTGTCCGTATAATCAGCATTTCCACTACACTTAATCCCCACTGCTCCCTTCCCCAAAAGCAGTATTAGATAAAGCAGCAGGTAAGCACCTAGAAAAGCAGAGGGAAACCACCATGTCCCTTGCTTATCCCCATAATCATAAGTATCAGAATCTCTTTAAGCATTTATGCTTTCATTTATGGTAAAAGATGAAGTTCAAGGAGAAACACAGTCCCTGTACTTCAAAGAACTAGCCAAGACAGCTTTATTCAAATAAAGACACTTCTGACAGGGACTGTCACCTTACCATGTCACTGATCTGCACACCCCAGTAAGAGCAGTGGACACTGCAGGAATCACTTAGGACTCACACCCCAGGAGCACCAAGTTTTGTTCATCACTAATAAAAAGCACAAGTGTTTTCAGACACATACTTACAGTTTCTGAGCTACACTACAATATGGGAGAAAAATGACTAAAGGCAAAGCTATTTTATGCTCATAATGCCTTCTCCAGATTTCCCACGTTAGCTGGAAAAAGAGCCAGAACACTGCAAGAGCAACAATCTGATCTCACCAGATGCTGCTGCTTTAGAAGCACAGTACATTTGCGCTACAAGGCGATGGAGGTAAGCAGCAAGACTTCTTTCATTGTTTAAAGTAAAAAACATCCCAGTTCTCATATCCACAAATAAAAGTCTTAAATCCTAGAATGGTTAAAAATTAATATTACATGGGGTGCTACAAATACACAAGCATAATCATTTCAAGACTTATTTTAGGTGACATCTTTATTTAGTTTTGGGTTTTTTTTTTTTAAATCCTCCTTAACCATGTAGAGAAAATATGGATTGAAACAACAGTGCTTTAGAATATTGGCTGTGAAAACAGTGTATGAGCCGAGATGACCGGGAGAAGGGCAAGATTACAACTCTTACGGCTACTCTACAGTACAGCCAAAGCAGAAAGGACAGTTGGAGCACAACTGTAATTTTTTTTCTTTAAACTAACGTTTGTGTACACAGGTTGCGGGAAACATTCAGCACCACAAGCAGCATCACATGCACTTTCACTGGCTGTAGCGTGCTTGAACCCACGTGTGAGGAAAGATGAACTTTTAGCAATCTTCAGATGCAGACACTGCTAACCATTTCTTTTGCTGTAGCCAGGTTTGCTAGAAATTCTGAAACTCGAGGCATGATCTGCAAATAAAAAAAGGCCCAGGATGTTAAGACAACTTCAAATACAGCAGCACAAGTTAGCAATAAATGTCAACACTAAGAAGCTAATTAATCCATACCATCCAGACTCCTGCTGTTCCCTGTGGCGCAGTATCTGAGCTACGGCACCACAGTTGGTCAGGTCAGAGAATTGCTTTTAATTTCAAAGGCAACATTTTCAGCTAATTGATGAATTATATCACGTTTGTCCTGGGACTGTCCAAAGATTTTTCACATCCCAGAGGAAATAAAAAGACTTCATAAAATGAAACCAAATTTTAGGGAACCCATTAGCTGGGCTCAGTTATGATTCACAGGGAAACTTCAGAGAGAATTTACTTCAGACCAGAACCACAGGAACACCTTACTCGCCCTGGCTGTATTCACTGCCATCAGTGGAAGCCGAGTGCCTGCAAACTTGTGTGGATCAGGACCTAAAGCAGTGACAGAAAGCAGATGGCACTAATAAATTAAGACTTATTTCAGAGAGGTTCTTTGCCACTAGATCAGAAAGGTTTTGGGAAAAAAAAAATCTCTGGGCTAGGCACAGTGCACACTGGTGAGTCTGGGAAAGGGATAATTTAACAGCATGATAGCTGGAGCCTGCTCTTGGGTACTCTTTCTCTCTCTTAGGCTCCCTAAAAAACATCAAAGGTGAGTTTGCCAACCTCAATGCAGAGACAAGCTATTAACGGCGCAAAGAAAGAAGAACTGGGCTTATTCCAGCATTCAAAGCCACGACATAAACCAGTTCTAAATGGTGAAGGGCTAAGTTCTAAATGGTGAAGGGCTAAGTTAATGTGCAGAAAGATTTTTAATTTCTCTCAAAACCACTTTAATACAAAATATTAATCTTTTCCACAGCTGAAAGCCAGGCATTCCTTTCAGTAAAGCAATATTCATAGCCTGGGATTGCTGCTCAGTCTTGGGAAGATGGTTAGCAGCAAATGCTATTAGGAAAATTTTAATAGCTATCCTGTGCCTCACATAGTAAAGTCCTAAAGAGAGACTCATTAGGCACTCACTACCCGTACAGGACCCTTGATGTGAGTGAAGTCTGATGAAAAAACTCAAATATGGATTTCAGGGTTAAAAGAAGTCAGGAAATTTAAATAGAAGGGTCACATCTTAAGGCATGCCTCTTTGCATAACCATATCCCCAACAACCTTATTAGCATTCTTTTCTTTTCCAAAGCCACTGCTGGTATGCAGTGACTTTTCCCAATTAAATGGCTCATTTTGCAGTCAGCAGTAACCGGCTTCATTAATGGCACCTTTGGCCCTCATAATGCCCATTTAATGAGGACATTTTCCACCATTTAGCACTGCCAGATTTTGTCAAGCTATTAGTCACTGCAAAGCCTCTCAGAGTTCCACAATACTACCTATGTGTAGCCAGAGCTTCCCTCACCACTTGTTTAACACTGGGACAGCTCACATGCACCACATCAACCAAGAAAGGGCAGCGACACACAGAGCTGTTAGGATATATCGATACCTGTGCTCCCTAGCAGCTTGCTGCCTTGCAGGTCAAGTTCCTTCGCCACCCACGCTAGTGTATAAATACAGCGGAAACCAACTAAAAAGTCAAGTTATGCTCAATTGCGTTTTTGCTTTTCATCTGCTGTGTTACCAGCTAGAACACGATGCACAAGGAAGCTAGATCTTGTCTTGGGAAATAGGGTAAAGCATTCCACTACTGCACTCACTGCAAGTTAGTTTAGAAGGACCTGGAAAAGACTTCAGGTTTTAGCATTAATTTTTTGCTTGGATTACTAAAATATTTTTATTTCTTTCTTTGTTACGCCGAAGAAACAGCCTCATTATCTTGCACATCTGTGACACAAACATTTTTTCAGTAGCTTTTTGCGCCAGACTGCAGTAGTACGAGAGCCTGCTTTGATAATCTCAGGCACTCCAATATATGTAAAAGTCTAAGCTCTCAAAAGTGTCCTGTTCTGACTGACAGCTGCTCTTATAAAAGGATGCACTTCGGGAGCTGAAAGGCAGTTTGAGAAAATGAAATAAAAAAAATTGATCAGAAGACTGCTTGCTAAGGTTTAGTACGATTCCAAGAAATGACATAATACCTACCTTCCACACTGAAGCAAGTTCCAGAGCCCAGTCCTGTTCTCAAAAGTAACTGTAAGAAGGAAAAAGATCTTCAGTTTGTTTTTTTTTTTTGGGGGAAGGAATGTTGGGTTGGGTTTTGTTTGTTTTGTTCCCCCCCACAAAAAAGCAAGCATGATTATCACAAAGCTGCATTTCAGAAGACTGCTCGTTGCACCTTCTGGTCAAACTTATGCAGCACCCTTGGAAGGCAAGATGTTGTTGGCTGAGTGTTTTATTAATGTTGGGAACAGGCTGCGGTTTTCTCCATATGCTAAATCCACACCCAACTGTTTCTGTGTCATGCCAATACTTTGGAAACAACAAACTTAAGTGCCTGTTTCCCCCATCTCCTCCACTCCCAGGGGCAATTCTTCATACCTACATAACACTAAACCCTGCAAAACTCAGAACAGGCAGCAAGCAAGGATGTCTTGCAGGCCACTAAGGACTGTTAAGGGCAAAAATAGAATTCAGGGATAGAGCTGTCACTTCTATTTGTCCTTGCAAAAAAAAAAAAAAAAAGGACGGACTGCCCTTGATGCAGTTAAAATTGGCATCATTTTAACTGCTTTTCAAAGGGATTTTGCTCCATCTTCCGCTGATTCTCTGGAAAAAGAGGTAAGCATGGAAACAATGTCAAGCTACTAATAATCTCTGAGCAGTTACAAGTTTCAGGCACAGGAAGCCCCTTCATCTCTGCCCCCTGATATTAACACGTCAGGAGAGCAAATCTCCAAGGACTCAGGACTATTAGACTAAAGAATACCAGAGTTTGCCGTTCCTCCACAGCAACAAAAGATAGGATATACAAGAAACCTGAATTAGCTTTTAACATAGCCTGTCAGTAAAACATAAGTTTTCTTAAAACATAAGTCACTTCTAAAACATAGAACGTGATGGCAGAAAAAATCAGTTGTATCTCTTACCTGTCACATAAACAAGGCATTCATTAAGAGAATGACTGTCTGCCACACTGAAGGACAGGGTTAGCTTCCGTACCCTGTCCCCCCCACAGCTGTCCACACTTCATGAGTTAAGATAAACATTAAAGAAAAAACAAGGGAAAACAAGAAATAATTGTCAGGTTGCTCATCATTCCTGAGTGCTCACAGGTCTCAGAGCACTAGCAAAGACACAGCCTTTTCCTCTCTGCCACCTAATGACACAAACATGGCACTACAGCCACATCTGCAACACGAGCTGGGGCATGGAGCTATTCAACAGGGGAACTTGCATCCACTGCTGCTCACCTGAGGTCTTTGAGAGGAGCTCCTGGGTCTGCCGGGTCACACGGCTTTCTCTGAAAAAGCAGCGGAAAATACATATTCAGACCCACTGCAAAGCCCGGTTATATGGTTAATGTTTCACTGATGACAGAAATTTGAAAGGCCCAGTAAGAGAGGGGAAGCTAACGAAATAAATGCATAGTGCAGGCATATTTTTACTTTCGGATAGGAATAGGGTCAGGGCTGCCAGCATACACACTCCCAGAACGTGCTCCCGGAGGTGTAACCAACTTGCCACACGGCTTTAGACAGACCACTTCAACTCATTCTTCTATAATACAAGTCTACGTACCAACAGGATCCTACCGTTTTCAAGGATAAATCAGCAGAAAGCCACACACAGCCTTTCTGCTGCACATCCACTACAGGGCAAACAGAACACCTTTCTATGCTATTACATACAGATCTCACTTTTAAGGCAATTAAAAAAAACCTGGAAAGGCTTAGTTTCTCAAGAGTCTCCTATCAACCAGCCCCTTTATAAATAATGTCAGGCTATCAATCACTCTGAGTGCTCACGGGCTGCAGAACAAACGAGCGTAGAACATAGCCTGTCTCTCTCTGCCACCTAATGACACAAAGATGCCACAGCAGCCACCTTTGCAACGCCTGTGGCAGGTTGAAAAAAAAAAAAAACACAACAAACCCACAAAGACTGAAAAAGGCGATAGTTACAGGTATTTGTAAGAACAAGATTATATCACCTACTCAGAAAGTACTATTACAAAGGTATTTGGTGCACGTGTCGATACTAAATGTAACACACCACTTAGGGTTAACAAGATGGCCGAAACTTGCTTGGACAGCCTTTGTGTTAAGTACCACTTACCCTCGATTTTTCAAGATGTGCAATCTTTTTCACTTCACCTTTTGTCTCCTGCCAGGCTGAAGACAGACAAATAAAAAGGGAGAAGAATGCAGTTAATAACAAGTGTTTAGCTGACTGCATAACAACCTTCTTTGTGAACTGCACCACTTAAGAGAAAAACAGATTAAAACATAACTTAAAAAACCTGAAAAGGTGGCAGCCCTCAATTTTCTCCCCTCCTTCAATGGAAGCACAGCCGTATTCACCCTAATCCTAGTACCTTCCCACACATCAGTCTGTAACCTACACCGAGCACAGCAGTGCCTGGAGCGGACCGAAGACCCGTCCCGGCTGTGCCCGGCCGCGCAGCTGAGCGGGGCTTATCCTGCCCCTGATCTGAGGCCCAGAGCCCGGGGAGGGGAAGCAGGCAAGGCCGGGCTCTAAGAGCCCGATTTTCCCCGGGGGTCACCCAGACCAGTAAGACCAGCACAGGACCCGCACCTCCAGTCACGCCTTCCTCTTCCTCCTCTCCCCGCCTCCGCAGAGGGGGGCCTGCCGGTCCGCAGCCATGTCCCCTCACACCGCAGCCTTCCCTTGCTCAGCGACGGGCCCGAGGAGCAGAAAGCGAAGCGGCCGCGCAACAGCCGCCATCGGGGCCCGCCCTGAAGAAGCTTCGCTGCAACATGGCGGGGGAAGGAGCAGCTGGGGGGGGGCGCAGCCGGCGGCCATGGCCGCACAGGGCCCCTCCTCGGCCGGCGCCGGCTGCCCCCGCCCCAGGGGACCAGAGATCCCCCCTTCACCCGCCGGGTCGGAGGGAGAGGCCGCCCCGCTCCCGCACACGGAACCGCCGCCGCTCACCCCGCCGAAAGGATGGTCCCTCGCCCGCCTTCCGCTTATATAGGGCGGGCGGGCGGAAGTGCCGCGGGGACACTCCGCGCAGCGCCTTCGCTTCCCGCGGGCTCCCCCTGCCGGGCGGGAGGACGCAGAGCAGGGAACGGCCGGGGACGGGGACCTCGGGGACGGGGACCCCGGGGACGCGCCCGGGGACCCCAGGGACAGGGATCCCGCGGCCGGGGACCCTGGGGCCAGAGCCGGGGAATCCAGGGCCGGGGACCCGAGGTTCAGGGCTGGGGACCCCGGGGCTGGGAACCCCAGGGCTGGGGACCTCGGGGACAGGGACCCCGGGGACGGGGACCCCTCCCCATGCTGGGCCTGACCCCCAAGGGTGCAGGACTGCCCTTAGCCCCTCTCACAGAGACACAAGGCACGTTAGGAGTTGGATTTCCCTCTTCCTGGCTGCACCCTGGAGTCCCCCACTCCCCGTGGTGGTGGCAGAGGGTGGACCCTCGGACAAAGCGGGGACCCGCCAACCCTGTGATGCACCGGCCGGACTCGCACCCCTCCTGCTCCCAGCCTGTAACACTCTGCAGGTCCCCGGACTGCAAACACCCTTCACCCCCCATCCCGTGACCATAAATGTTTGCCAGAGGCTTCCCTGTTACCTTCCCACATCACACGGAAAGAAAGAAAAAGGAGCACAGGGCCCTTTATTTGTCACATCAGGAAGAGGTGCGAGATAAAAGTTGGTTTCAGGTGAGATCACAAGCTCAGGATTAGGGAGGCCACAGGACAGAGGTGCTGCCTTGCACCAGGGACAAACACAAGGACAGGAGCTGGGCCTGGCCCCGGCTCCCCTTGCTCTGGGCAATTTTACTTTGAGCTAGAGACCCAGCACAGCTGTGACCGCCACGGGTTCTCTGCGCAGCAGCAGAGCTGCCGGGTCCTTTCCGCAATCAGCCCAGCTCTGCCGAAAGCCGGAGCTCTGGGTGCGGGGTCAGTCCTGCAGCGCCTGCGGGAGCGGAGCGGGACGCCCATCACCAAGCTGCTGGGCACGGCCGAGCCTGTCCCTAGGACTCTAATTGCCCTCCGCTTTGCTCCGCAGCTCGCTGAAGACCTCACTCTGCCGCCTCTTGTCCTTGGCGCGGATGATGGTCATCCTGAAGAGCTTGCAGTAGAGCTCCATGGCAGTGGGGCTGTCGTCGTTCCCAGGAATGGGGTAGGTGATCAAGCAGGGGTTGCAGTTCGTGTCCACCACCCCCACCGTGGGGATGTTCATCTTGGCGGCATCCCGGATGGCCACGTGGGGCTCAAAGACATTGTTGAGGCTGCTGAGGAAGATGAGGAGGTCGGGCAGGCGGACGCCAGACCCGAACTGGACGTGCGCGTTGGTGAGCAGGCCGCCCTGCCAGTAGCGGGTGTGGGCGTACTCCCCGCACTCCCGTGCCGTGCGCTCGACCAGGTGGCAGAACTGGCGCTTGCGGCTGATGAAGAGGATGATGCCCTTGCGGTAGGCGATGTGGGCGGTGAAGTTGAGGGCCAGCTGGAGGTGCTGCATCGTCTGATCCAAGTCGATGATGTCCTGATCCAGGCGGCAGCCAAAGATGTAGGGCTCCATGAACCTGCAGGGACAGAGAGAGGGCGACACAAGGGGACGCAGGGACAGGGAGCTACAGGCATCGAGCAGGGCTTCTGAATGCTGCGTGGCCCCACAGAAACCTCCTCCCACCCCAACTCCCAGGTGGTACCAGAGCTCTCTCTGCAGAGAACCCTTGTGCACCGTGCCTGTCCCAGCCGGGCTCAAGGGGCTGCAGGTCTGACACCCCACTCAGCGCCCACGCTGAGCGGGGTCCCTGTACTTTTGCAGGGTGGTAACCATGCCCAGGCAGACATGTGGGACTGTGTGGGCAGTTCCAGCCCCAGGCTGATCTGGCGTAGCCCCCAAAGGCTGACGTGGTCTAGGGAAACACTCCTGATGTCAACAAGCGCCAAATCACGAAACGGGGTCACTCACCTATGCCGACATCCCTTTTTATGCCCCAAGTGCACCCGGGCATCAAAGAGATCTCTCAGGGAGAAGAGCTCCTTCACGTTGAAGAAGTCGGGGTGGCTGAGAGGCTCGGAAAGCAGCTTGTCATCCTCGGCTGAGAGAAGGGAAAAAAAACCCCAACCCATCACGACTCCCTCTTGCTGGGTTTGCCGCGGATGAGCCGGGACGGGAGAAAGGACCCTGATGCGCCCACGGCCACTTGAGTGCACCAAGGGCCTGGCGACAGCAGCAAGGACATTGCTCATCGCCGGGCCCCAGGGGTGCGGGGGCCCGGCTCGGGAGACCCCCCTTTGCCGGGGGAAGGGGCCGGTGCGCGGCAGCACTCACCGCGGGGCCGGGATGCCGCCGCCGCCGCCGCAGGGGCCGGTAGGATGCTGTAGAGCCGCGGGGCTGCTGCGGGGAGAGAAACACGGGGGTCACACGGGCGGGCCGGGGTGCGGTGGGGTGGGCACGGCACGACCCGCTCACCTGCCCGCAGGAGCCGGGGCACCGCCATGCTCCGTGCCCGGCGGCCGCAGGGCGAGCAGGAGCAGGAGCAGGAGGAGGAGGAGGAGGAAGGTCAGGCGGCGCCTTCCGCTTCCTGCGCGGGGGGGGGGGGGGGGGGGGGGGAGGAGTCGGTCCCGGTGCTCGGAGCGATCGTTGCCCGCCCGCAGCGTCACGTCGCCGGGCAACGGGCGGCCCCTCGGCCCGGTCCCACCGCCGGTCCCGTCCCCCATGTCCCCCCCGGCAGCGGCGGGGGGCAGCCCCGGCCCCCGCACCAGCGACTGGTACCGCACCAGCGCCGGCCTGCCCGGCCGCTTCCAGCAGCCCGCCTGCTTCCGCGGCTACGGGTGAGCCCGGCCCCCGGCCCCCGGCCCCGCGGAGCTCCCCGGCACCCCCCCTTCCACCTCTGCTCTCCTCCCCCCGCAGGAAGCCGGAGCCTCACCCCCGGTACCGGACCACGAACCAGGCCTACGGCAGCAAAGCCCCCACGGTGCACGAGATGCCGGTAGGTAACGGTGCGGGGGGACGGCGGCACCCCCCGGGCTGCAGCCGGGGGTTTCGGAGTAAGCGCTGGCCTCTGCAACATCCCCTGGCAATGAACTCCCTGAAGCGCGTGAGGGTAAAGTGCCCTTATCGTTGCATCCAAGCTTCTGCGTGTCGCAGGTGCTGTTGTTGATCATAGAATCATGGAATCATTAAGGTTGGAAAAGACCTCTAAGATCATCGAGTCCAACTGTCAACCCAACACTGCCATGCCTCCTAAACCATGCCCTGATGGTGGCATTGTAAGAAAACAACCCCCCCTTGGAAAAAAAGTGGTATTGTATATGTGTAGTCGGTGTGAATCTAGACTCCCTTCCCTTTTGATTAAGCATTGTTAATATTTAATCTAAGCCTAGCGACGGAATGTCTTGGCCATCAGCTCGCTCATTTCATCAATGACAAGCGTTCCTTTTTAGAAGAAGAATGAAGGACAGTTGATAGGAGAAAATAGCTTTAAGTTGTTCTTGTGTAACAAGGGGTAGGATACCTCATCCCTCAAGATCACCAAAGACCCCCATAGACAGGAAGGCATGCATGGAAGAACCTGAAGCGGAGCCAGGAAGAATGACTTAATGCCATTACACAACCTATGTAGATTAGAATGAGTATGGATTAGATAGGTAGAATATGTATGGACTTACTGTATGAATATAATAAGGTAGCCGGCTTTGGTGTGCTTGATTTGTGGAAAACCACTGAGCACCCGGGCTTGCGCAACCCTGAAATAAATTTGCAGTGTCTCTCCTGAGCGTGTGATTATTGGCTCATTGCAGACCGGGCGACGAATCTGCTTTTCGGACAACAGCATTTAAGACATCTCCTTCCTCCCCTTCCTTTTCTCGCAGACCTCCTTTCACGTCACCTCGCACGCGTTTTCGAATGCGCTGGCACAGTGCGGCATGTACAGAGATAACGGGCTCAACACCTCCCTGGAGAAGAGCCACGTCACCGGCCCAGACAACTTCATCACTGCCTACAACCACCTCGACTTCCATCCCAGCTATAACCCAAGCGGCCCGTCGCACTGTTAGATCTGCAGTAGTAACAACAATAGGAAGCCGCTTCAGTTTACTGCTGGCTGCCTAGATTAAAAAAACAAAACCCCAAAAAACCCACGAGCAAGCAAACAGCACTGACCTTATCCTAAATTTGTTGCCAAGCCTCATGTGAAAGCACGGCGGGAGGCACTACGCCGTTGCAGTGTAGCTGCTAAACAAGGTTACAGGCTATTTCATCAAGAATACGGCAGGTTTCTGTTACAGTCGCGCCCTGTGCCATTGGGCTGGGAGCACGCGCTCTTAGAGCGCTCGGCTTCAGGTTACCTCTGCTGCACGCAGACTTGGGATCTCACAGTTGTTATCACTGAGGAGAGTAACACTGGATAGACCGTCAGGCAAATAATTTATACAGCACACTAAGCAGCAGCAGATTTACACACGTGCTTCACACTATTAACCACCTAAGTCAGGATTTAATGAGAATTTTTCTCCCCAACACAGGGGAAAAAAAAAATCTTTCAGCTTGGTAATGTGAGACTTGCTATTACAATGTGATGAACAGCTACAAAATTAGCAGGTTAAAGGTAGCAGTACATTTCTAAAAATAACCCCCCCGACCCAGACTGTTGTGTTTTTTTTTAACAGGATTCCTACCTCGTTAAGGTCACAAATTTAGCTTTGGGGGAAAAGCAGTTTGAATCTGTGTTATCAAAACCGAGTTCAGTAATTTGTTAGGAAAAACACATACGGCCACTTTGGTACTAGGTGAAAATCACTAATTTACAGAATGAATGTTATTAGGAGTAATATGTTAATTTATAAGGATTTAATGTGATTAAATGTCAGTTACATAGCTCATCTGAACCATTTAATTTATAGGCAGCATACAGTTATAAATACTAGAGCAATATACATGACATAAATATATATTCCCTTAACCTTTTCTCTGTCACTAATGACCCTTTGAACTCTTGGCTCGTGTACCACATATCATTAAAAATTAAGATTCTTAAACTGTTTCTGTACCGTTTAATGAATAACCAAACAGCGTGTTTTCCGGAGGTATTCATTAAGCCTTTGGATTTCATGTAAAAAGCATGTTCATCTTTCTTACCTCTCAAAACCACAACATTTTAAGAAACTATTCAAATAAAGACAACTACTCAAAAAGAAATGTTTTCTTAAGTTTTATTGTAACGACTGCAGTTACACAGCCAGTGAAACTGCATCATTTAGACAGTTACTGTGCTAAAAGGAACACCTCAGCATGTTTGGTTTAAAAACTAGTCTTGAAGAGAAACTAGTCTGCCTGCTTATGGATGAGAAACGGTCCCACCTTACAGGTGTAACATACTGATAGGCTATATTAAAAATGAGCATAATATTCTTCTAGCTGTTTGCTAAAAAAATAAAACTATGAGTGTAATAGTATGTCCAGGTACCAATGCAAATGATATTCTTCACGTTAGAAATATTCCCTATTTGTGTCATTTTTATGTAGTCTTATAAGCTGCACAGGAAGCATGACGACGATAGATTTAAACATACTTGCAAGGTAGAGGTGTTCTGTTCAGTTTATAATATCACTAAGCAAAAACCTGAAGTCCACAACTGAACAGTGTGTCAGGCCTGTACCTGTGCTTTCTTTAACCATTCAAACCCCAGCGTAGCTACACGCTCCTGGACCCGAGAGCAAGATTTCAACCACGCCTACCAAACAATTCCAGTGTTCACTCCAATGCATTTGGTTATCTCAAACAGAAAAAACAGCCGGCTAAATTCACCTTTGCTAAAAACACACCAATACACTGGAACAAGTAAATATAGTAAGCAGAAACGGGCATGAAAAGTTAACTTTTTAAATATTTAACATACAAAAATAAATGAGCAACCCTCTGTCATTCACTGCTATTCTTCTGTTAGACTCTAGACAATACCTTGAGCTTCTCATAACTTCCCTTTCTTCCCCTGAAATGAAAAATAACATAAAGTGCTGAATTAATACAAACAGTTGTGACAATTTTACATATATTTTTATCCACAGATTTTTCTGCAGGTGGAATAATTTAGGGATAAGACTGCCTCTTAAAAATATAAATTTAGTGGCTCTTGTCACATATTTTCCACCTGTTTTCATACTTCATCTAAAAACACCCACCTATTTTCTTCCTTGCCTTAATTTCTTCCCTTTTTGTTTTATTCTTGAACCGAAACCAGTTCCTTTGAACAGTTTTGCATGCAGCGTACCTTATGTTACCCTCATACAGGCTGTATCCTGAGATATGTTGGGGTAAGGTTATCCAATTCACTTCCACTGAGGTCCACAGAGAAGGGAGCAACACGCGAGCTTCAGTTGCAGCCAGCCCCAAGAGACATGCCTCTACACATCAATTTGCTCAAGTCTACGGAGGTTTGCAGTTCCTCCTCATCTCTTCTGCACACTCTATTTCTCTGAAATGTCCTGTGTCCTCATGTCAGGTTGTTTACCTTACTTAGGGCAAAGACATCTTTCCCTCGTGCTTACTCCCCTACATTTCCCTATTTTAGCGGGCTTGTGAAACATTGACCTGTTTGTTCAGGTGCTGGAGACCCGATACCCTTTTTTTAATCTTTAAGAAATACCCATACAAATTCAAAATATCATCCTAAAGATGACATTTTACTGCAGAGAATCTACCCAAAACTCTTTCTACTCCGTATTTGGAAAGCAAGATTTTCACATTTGCAGACAAAACTATCTAAGGCTGCACTATCAAACCAAGACAAACTGCAGTTCTTAAAGGTTTGAAAAATTAAAAGCGTATACATTAATAAAAGAAATGGCAGCAGAGATGGTGTGTTCCTTCCTTGTATAAAAAGCAGCTACAAAGCAAAACACACGTTCCTAAAATAGTAGCAAAGAACTGTTTATAAAAATCTAAGGTAGCCCTTGTGGTCTGCTGAGGATCCTTGAGGATTGCCCTTCCTGAAGCACAGAGAAATAGTCACTGTGATAAAAATAAAATAATGTACCTATTTTCAAAGTCCAAAGCGAGTGCTTTTTTATCTGAGAACTCTGGTATTGCAGTCAGGACGCTGTAACTTACCAGTAGCCATAATAAAATACACTGAGTAGTTTAATAACTTTACATCCAAATTAGCAAGTTTCGTGCTCTGAAAAAAAATCATTGCGCATTTTTTAAAAATATAAACCAGCACTTATTAAAGAAAAAAGTAACTTCTTTACATGCTTGAGTAGACCCAAGTTCATGGTTCCATGCACGTATCTACTGCAATAGATAGAGGATCAAATTAACGCCTCAGGAGGGTTGAAATAATGGAAAAAGGAGCCGCTTCTGGGCACTCACCAGAGCTATCACTGGAGTGCTGAAAAGGGCCAGGGGGGACGTACAGTCTGTGCCTACTCTACGGTTGGCTGCTTATGATCAGCATCAATAGGAAGAAAAAAATGCTTTTGGTACCACAACTATCAAGACTCAACCTCAGGAGATTTATACTGCAGTCCCAAACCTGGTACTGCATGTGTGGGACTCTTGTTCATGAAATAATTCTCACTCAATATAATCTTTCTACTCCTCAGCTGTTCAGTCTTGCTTCTGTAATGTGTAAGAGTGAATTCTCACTGCTCCAAGACACCTGACTTCTCTTCTGAATGAGTGATGAGAACTGCACCCAGAATGATGACACTGCCAGCAGAGCCATGGCACACCCCTTATGGCTGCAGCACCAATCCCAGAGATGTTCGTTGACCCACATCCCCTGTGGGTGCTTGCTCCACCTCGGCAAGTCAGCAATTCTCATGGGGCAAAGTCTGGAAAAATCACTTGCTGAGACCAAAGACAACTGGGAGGACTTGGAGGTAGAAGGGAATACCCATAGCATATTGGTGCAGAAACACCAAGGGTGACAGGATGGTTTGAATACCAAAACAGCAGTCTTCCTTCCCTCCCTCCCACCCTGAAGACTAGCTCAGAGTCTCCATGCCTTCTAGAACCTCAGTGCCAGGTGTTGCAATGCTACCTGTGAGCAAGAAGGCGTGTTCATCCCATATCCACACCACCAAGGGCTCCTAGACTCACTACCACCAGTTTCGATAGTGGGGCAGAGAAGATCACATGCTAATCCTGGATGCTGCAGAAGCTGTGCTACAGAGGATGCCATTTCAAGGTACACCGTGTGCTTTCCGAGTGAATGACAGATGTCACCTGCTGAACTCTGCCTCAAAAGCAAGGCTCCCCTTTCGCTAACACTTGTGCTACCAACGGAGAGGGGCAGGCACAAGGAAAGACTCCACTTCTTGACCACAGACACCAGGAAAGAAAACTGCTGTTAGGGTTTTGCTAAAACTGTGAAAACCCTTCTCACCTCCCAGAATATCCGCAACTTTTTTTGCCTACACACTTTGTAGATTCTCCTTCTTCATTTTTTGTTATTAAGTACAATATCCCCTTAAGTGGACACATATTTAAAGATCTAGATTCTGTTTCACAGCCACAAGGAAATCACGTGCTATTGTCACACAGGGGATTACGGTCTCAGAGAGCGGGTGGCTGAAGACAATAGGAGGCAAGAAGCAAGAGCAGCCGATGAACGAGATCCCGTTTCCAGGTTCGGCTAACTCAAACGCTGCGACCGTCTTCAAGGGCGACATCCTTTACTCACAAACGTTACTGGCACAAGCTAATTACATCTTCCGACTACAGTCAGGAGAGAAAAAAAGATAACACAAAAATACTACTCACTGAAGACGATGACACAAATCATAGGAGCACTCTGGTTTCACGGTCCATGGTCAGAACCCCATTTATTAAACATTATAAACTTATCAATGTACACCATTTCCTATATACAAATCAAGTTTATCAATTTTAAAAAAGTGCTGTTTGAAATTAGGTTTTATTTAAAGCACAAGGTAATCGGAGTTGCATCTTAACTGGAAGTGAATCAGTTCACGAGTAGTATTGAGAACAAAGACACATCAACAGGGGCACAAGACACCTTTTAAGTCTTAATGTTGATTTACTGAAAATTTTGAGGAGAAACATTCAGCTTATTTTATACAAACAGTACATAGTGCTTCCACCATCTCTATTAAAATTAAGTATACAGTTTAATCCTTTTAAAGCAAGGTACTCTGAAAACTTCTATTTTAAAATACCAGCTTATTTACCTATTCCAAACAAAAGGCCCAAATCCTGCAACTGAATCAAGGCAGACAAAAATATATGCCTGTGTAGACAGACTGCAGGCACGTGAGCTAAGTAAAAACCACTTTTCCAAGGTATCCTACCACAAAAATGAGATGATCTAGCATACAGATCTCTTAAACAAACCAACCGACCCAAGGACTATAAAAAGGTGGCTGGACAGTAAGAAATGTCAAGTGACCACTATAAACATGTTTAAAATGTAACTGCACAACAGTATAAACACACAAAGGATGATGTTCATTTCTCTACATGCCACAGTTACTTGTTCTACTCTATGCTACACTGTAGTTTGCCAATATTCTGCAAATGTGATCGCGCCAGGGTATACTATGCAATACTGGATCTGTTCTTGAGGGCTTTTGCTCCATTTTGCAACATTAGGGCCAGCCTCCAGGAAGACTGCTGAAGTGACTGAGAAACAAAGTGATACTGAGCGGTAGTTTGGCGGAGAGAAGTTCTGTAGAAGACTAGATAAAGAGAATATCGGATCAATTCACAGGGACAAGATGTAAGAACAAACTACTCAAAGGACTTCACTACACACAAATGAAAAGGAAAGAACCAGCCGACAGCTTACATTCACACCTTTTAGATTTTTCAGTGAAACCAGTGTGGGGGCACTTTTTTGTGATATGAACTCACTACTTCAGCCCCATTTAAAGTTAGTACAAATAAAAAGATAGTTGTGAAAAACTGCTTTATTCTGGCTGCTGGAACCGGAGGCAGAGAAAAGCACTACCAGTATGAAAGAACAGTGCTGAAAATATCCTTGGCGTTTACATTAGGGACTTCCTACAGCAAATCTAGCTTTGTTCTATTGCACAAAAATTGTAAATGAAAATAAAAGTCCACAGAAATGGAACACTTTAGAAACCACTGTTGAAAAGGGAAAGTAAGGGCACTCAATTCAAGAAAGTTCATTCAGGAAACCAAAAGCCATCTCTGGGTAACTGCAGGGCATCAAAATTAGACTTGAGAATAACGAGGCCTCGTTTCAGCCTTGCAGGCCCAACAGTATGTAAATCTAGCGAAATCCACAGAAATCACGTTGTCTGAACAGACACGCTCCTTCACTTTTCCTTGAACTGCAATTGTGCTTTGCATCATCTGCGAGCGGGAGGTTTCCAGTATTCAACAGGTACTTTCAGCAGCTGCTGAGATCGCTTTACACAGGACGTGCAGACAGACCGATCCACTTTATTTACCTGAATTTGCATGTCTATCTTCAAGGATGGGTCTCCACACCTACAGCTGTGCTGCCTTCGCTGGAATTCTGCTTACTGAACTCGCCCAGGAGTCCTCGGGGTGGGAGAACTGAGACCCCAGCATAAAACCACTACGTAGGATTGTCCTAAGGCAGCTCGAATATGAACAGATGTCAGATAATCTGCTTCAAAAGCACAGCGTTGCTATCAAATGCTGTGTTTCCCTAGGATCTCTTAACAGATTGCCAAATATATTCTGCGCTCAAACAGGTTTCCTTTTGATATATGATTAGAGGCTTCATAATTTAAAGCGTGATTAGCCAGTATCTTCTTATCTACAGTAACTACAGCACCCTGTAGTAATGCAAGCCCTAAAAATCATTATAAAAAATATTTCCTTAGAGCACTTTAAATAATTTACAAAATTCTACAAAAACTATCTATGTTCATCCATGATATCCCTGTTAAATAGAAGCATTTTTCACATTAGTGTGTATATGATATACAGATATCGGCATCTCCCACTGACTCTCCTTTCATGTCTCAAGTTTTATCAAGGTAATTACAATGATAGTTATTTTCTAAAAAGACTGTTACTGTAAAAAAAAGTGTACTTACATATTTGAAACCTTTCTTTTCAAGAGGGAATCTGGGCAGTCCCCTGCAGGTAGGTCAGTAAATTTTGCACAGGTTTTGCCTAAAACTTCCTGCCCTTGGTCCACTTCACAAGCAGTTTCCCTATTCTGCAGGACAGGTACTTTTGCTTCCAAATTGGAGCTGGATACTTGAATTTCTTCCTGCCTGTCGCTGTCCTGGCAAATAACTTTTTCTTTCTTAATGCACATCTGCATACTGTTATTTGTACATGCTCCTCCACTAGTTTTATCCACTGCTACTGCTGGCACATTTAGTTCCTGCAGTGGGCAACCTAAACTTGGATCTGCCCTCTTGTCCTGCTGGTTATCCTCTCCCTCACTGCACGCATGTATACTCTGCTGAGGTGTGTCTCTGCTAACTTTATCTGCTTTTACCACTGCCGTACTGTGTTCAGGGCATGGGGGATCTGCATTTGAACCGGTGCAGCTGTCTTTGTGGATATCTCCTTCCTCAATCCACATCTGTGTGGTCTCAGCTTTGGATGTTCCTCTGCAAACCTTATCTGCTTTTACTGCTGCCACGCTCCGCTCCTGCGAGGGGAGACTCGAGCGTGACTCCGACGGGTCTCCTGAAGCTTTAGCCTTTCTGCAGCCCTCTGCTTCCTCTTTGGTATACAGAGGGGCAGCCTCCAGGCTTTCACAGGTTTCTACTACATGCGGACTTGACACTTCCACAGCGAGCTTCTGAGAAGAACTGGATTCTTTTATTGCTGTCGTACTCTCCACACTAAATTCACCTTCTGGCAAGGGGGCTCCTTTTCCCTGATTAAGTATGTCTGTATCCTGGGAAGCTGCCTCCGTTCCTAATGCACTGCTCTGGGCGAGCAAACGCTCTGCTTTCTGCCTTTTGTTCAAAAGCATGGATTTCTTTCTGTCCCGAGCATATTTTAGACCTGCAATAAATTTACTCGAAATTTTTAAGTGAAACGTATTCTTTCTTTTAGATCTAGGCTTCGCATTAATGACTTTTTGTACTTTACAACCTTCATTTTTGCTGGTTTTAGGTGGAAGCATTTTCTGCACGGGCTCTGTATTGGGGACATCCTTTTTACCTGTTGTGTTTCCAGGTAACTCACCACCAGCAATACCTTTAACCCCCACCAGTCCTTGCTTAGCTTTTGACTGACCAGTAGTATGAAGATTAACATTCTCTGCAGAGGAAGCAGATTTCCCACTGCCATGTAACATTGCACTTTTCCCTTCCGTTCTCTGAGAGCTCTTCAACTCATCAGTTTGCTGAGATACCTCAGGCTTTTTACTCTGACCCTGCATGAGGTCAATCTCATTTTCAACTGGCTGTTGCTTTGCTTTTCCTTTATTAGCAGTTTGTTTGGTCACTCTCAGTAGGTCCAGAGTTGCATCATCTTTTTGTATCTCTGAACTGCTTGCAGAGTCTTTAGCCTTTTCTGCCAAAAACTTCCTAATTTCTTGTTCAATGCTGTCATCGCTGTCCACTGAACTGCTGTCATCAGCATCTGACGCAGCTGCGAAAGTACATTTTTTATTTTTAGCTACCCGCAGGTTATTCTGGTTTGAAACTGGTTTAGGTTTATATCCTTTTTGAAGCTGTAAGTTAAGCTCCAAGTTCTTCATGGTTTCTGTTTTTTCATTGGTAAGTTTGACATTTATGTTGTCTGGAGGATTTCTGATTGCATTCTCTTTCACAGCCTTTCTAGGTTTTGAGAGGCAGCTTTTCAGTAGCATGGGATTTTTACATTTCCACTCATTTTGTTGGAGGCTACTAAATTCATCCAGCAGCTGAGTTTCTGTCTCGCTAAATCTGACTCTCTTCTTGCACTGAGATTTCTGGTCCTTGGACTTCTTCTTTAATTTTCTTTTAGACCGTAAAAGGTCCTTGATAGCACTATCAAGGTCCTCATCGCTATCAAGAGAGCTGCTCTCATCATCCGAACCATCCCTCTCTTGAGTTTGGATGGTATTTTTCATAAGCTTTCTTGTGCTACTCTGAACCTGCATAAAAGGGTTTACAGAGTCCAAGGCCACGTATCTGCCAACAGATCCGGATAATTCGGAAGACATCAGCTGCTGCTGCCTAGTCTCTTTGCTACTGAGCCTTTGAGCATCACAGAGTTCTGCGGGGCTGCTCAGGGCACACCCCTCCTGGAGCACAGGGAATTTTGAATAGTTACCTAGCTGAAGAAGTCCTGCCTCCAGCTGTTCAGGTGTTTTTGATGCACCTTGCTTCACTATTCTGCCTTCCCTTTTAAGTCTCCTTTTACGACTCAGTGATAGCTTCAGCGTTTTGGGAAGAGAAGGCTCAAGGGTACCGGTGAGGCTGTTTTGATCAGAAGGCAAAGGCATCTGAATTGAGTGTGACAGGCTGGGAGGCTTTGTTCCAAGGCTTTCTGACTGTGCTTTCAGAGCCAAAAAAGCCCTGATTTCTTGCTCTATACTATCATCACTGTCCACAAGGCTGCTGTCACTTTCACAATGGGAGGACGAGAGAAGCTTGGGAGAAAAGAAGGAGTCTGCAGCGAGTGACTTGCCGTCACTTCCCATTTGGGATGGCATGATTGTTTTGGAAATATCAAGGATAGCTTCCGCACACATGAGTTCTGCAGACGTGTCTGCTCTGCAAGAGGCCTGCAACGTGAGCTCACAAGCAGCAATCTTGTTTTCCGGAGGTGCAAAATGTCTGGCTTTTTTCACTGGTTTAAACAGCTCATTCAATTCATTGCTGGTGCTTTCTAGTTCTGTGGACTTTGAATTAATTTCTTTTCTCTTGTTGCTTATAGGGCTTTTATGGATTTCTGGTGAGGCACTTTTTGTCGAGCTAATCGTCAGGCTTGCAGAAATGTCCGCCATACCCTTTGTATCAAATTGCTCCCTCTGCAAAGGGACAGAGTCTGTTGCGTGACCTGTCTCTTTCCTGATTTTCTCCAGCTGATAAAGCTGAATGGCTTCTTCAATGCCATCATCGCTACTCGAGTCAGATGCGTGCACGCTCTCGTTGATAATTGCTCCCCTCGTCTCCCAGTAATTAGCTCCACTTTCTTCATTTTGCTCTACTAGCCAGGGCTGGCTGGCAGTGGCCATTTCTAGATACACTTGGTTCACTTGGCTGAAATCACTAGGCTCTTCTTGGATTTCAGACTGCAAACACTTGGACTGTGTGCTGGTTTTTTGTAGCTTGGGATCGTGTCTCAAGAGGAGCGCATTACAACCTTGCTTTACAGCACCACAGTATGTTTTGTTAGTTGTTTCTTTGTCGCATTTGAGGACAGATCTCACATGGGAATCTTTTTTATCCTCCCCGATTACACACTTACTAATTTCTTGCTGCTTCTTCTCATTCAAGAACTGCACTATTTCAGCTTGTATGCTCTGTTCAAAAGAGTCATCGCTACTGATGCTCTGAGGGGAAGCAGGCTGTAGCCTTTTACCAATTCCAAGATGGTCAGACAGGTACTCCTCAGAGAGCATTTCAGCTTTAAATTTCACAGGGAGAAGGTTACTAGCCATTTTGTTCTGGGAGAATTCTCTCTTAAACCTTTTGTCTCTGCTTAGGTTCTCAGAACACTCTGCATTTCTTTGCAACGACTGGTCACTTTTGCTTTTTGCTTTCAAGTACTCTTGAATGGCTTCCTCTATACCTCGGTCAACAGAATCATCGCTATCAGAATCGAGCAAGAGAGTCCCAAACCCCACGTTCTCTTCCACTTCAGCGTCGTCTGAATCAGCAGGGCAACCACACTTGGTATATTGAGGATGCTTCCGCAGCAATGTGGTGCCAGACGTGACTCTGTTACTAGTGCCCTTTTCTCCCTTTTGTTTCTTCTGCATAATACAGTCATACTCATTGTTCATACCCAGGGGAGACTCTTGACTTTGCAGGTTGTTTATGATCATCTGAACTTTTGCACTTACAGAGGTTCTAGTGACGTCCCCTTCAGATTCAGAGAAGCAAACGGGATATCTACAATTCCTTGCTGGTCCAAAGGACTCCCATTTTGTCTGAAGAGCTACCAGAGGAGAAGCATTCATAAGGAACATTCTAGCAGACAACAGCGAAGTCCACAACGGAACAGTTTTTCAGACTGGTCTCTCTTCCATCCTACAATAAAGAAAAGTATTTTATATCATGCATCTACCCTCTAGAAGTTCCATGTAATAATACTGGTAACATGAATTGTAAATTATTAACACTCAGACTTACTGTGCCAGATAATCACAAGAGTGACTCCTCACCATCACTTTAACGAGTAAATCAGTCACTACTGCCATTAAGGATAAGACAGAGCACTCATCATTTGTGGTTTTCAGTATTTTCTGGCACAACCATAATCCAATTCAGGTAATTATCTTCACTTCCGAAACTCTTCCAGCACTCTCTTTTGTGCACGCTCCTAAATAACCATGTATTGTCAAGACTCACAAAGAATCACTCTGATGACGCTTCAGTGCACAGGCATGTGCGATCCCCTTCTGCACTAACACTGGCTTCATATTTTTGCAATGAACGTTGTGGCAATAGAGGAAGAACAATTTTAAGGGAATCTTTCATAAAAAAGTGGAATTGGTGGGAGTGGAGAACCCTGCAAAATATTCTGCTCCCCATGTTTTCTTTGGCATAATTGCCCTTTTTAAAGAACTCCCACCATGCATAGCTCAGCTTTTCATTTTTACAACAAAAACAATGTTGGCTATGTCCACATGGTGTATAATGGGCAGATGTGAAGCAAGCTTGCCCATGACCCGAGATGGTGGAACACAAACCGACTCTTATTCAAAGAGCAGAGTCACTGTGTTAGCATTATGCCTGAACTCACACACTAGCCCGAGACAGATTTTACTAGCTCTGGCTTGGCATTAAGCACACACAGCCGAGGGACTTGGGGCAGCTCAAAGAGAAGGCAAGGGAGCTTATTTCTTCCTGAAACATACTATGCAGCAATAACCCTGAGACATCAATCATTCTGGCCTCACTGCAGGCTAAAAGCTTTTGGCAAACACAAATCTTTAGGAGTTTGCAAAAGCAGGATGAAGGTGATGAACTATTCTTTGTAGTATAGTAGAAACCCCAAACAGAATGAAGCCCTGTTTCACTGAAAAGGGAAAAAAGCCACCCAGAAAATACCAGATAACACCCCAAAGAGTTCACAACTTCCATGTGGTCCCATGAGGGCTGAAGGTTTCACCTGCAGCACCGTTTGGTGGGATCAAACCACTATCTGGCTGACACAAGGCACACAGCAAGCTCAACAAAAAGCTACAGCAGTAGAGCGGTTCTTCAAGCCCAATTCACAGTCTCCCACGCAAACCCAGTGAGCCCCAACGGCAGCGTGGCACTGGACTCTACCAACCTACAGAGACGTGCTTCTGCCTCTGAGTCCTCACCGGCCTTGCCCTTGTCAATTATTCTCTACTTCTGGTTTCAAATTAATCAGTGGCAATAAATCTTTTAAAGAATTAATGATTCTAAACTCTTTAAAACTTGTAAGTCTATTCATTTGCTACCGAGAATAAGATAACAGACAACCAGGGAAAACAATTCTTTATCACTTTTAAAAAGAGCACAGTGCTCCAATGTAGAATGTTATATTTAACATGACAAATGCTTTTGTCAAAATTATTCTGGGACCTGCGCTCAGCCAGCAGTTTTATTGCCATCTTGTTAGCAGACTAGAATATTCTTGAAATCTTATTGACCAAGGCAGTCACCCTGACATGTCGTCTGCAGAGCGGTTAGCTCTGGACACACCACTAATAATGCTTTTGCTGCTTCTTTTGCTAGTTCTCTGCCGCAGAATGTCTTAGCAGAATACATTTTAACTCAAGCTCTGGACATCCATTTCTGATTTTCTTTTCCTCAGTGGTAATTACTTTCAAAACATCGTTCCTGCAGAATTAAAGTTAAGTGTAGCGATGAAGAACACCCCTCTTGGGGTGGAACCTGGAGCAACCCAACACAGGCTGTTTTAACTTCCACCTTTTAGTCAAACGAAGATAGTTTAGACCGACTTCTGCTCTACGCGTGCCAATAAAGCACAGCGCTCCCGAGAGCTCCTGTATTCAGCCATGAACTAACCGAGAAGCATCCCACAAGCAGCCTGCCATGACATGGGTCACAACCCAAGCTGTCAGAAAACACGCGAATGAACGCACAATTTCTAAAGCAGCCTGTAACACACTCACTAGGGCAAACATAAATTAAAAATATTTTTCCTTGTAATAAGCAGCTAAGGATTAAAAAGACAGAAATTAGAATACCTAATTATCTTGAAGAAATGCAATTAACACACTTAAGCTCCCAGCTTCATTAAAAAAACCCCCAACTTATTTCCTATTAACCTATTTCCACAGTTTCCAGGAAAGGAGCAGGTGCCTTTGTTGCCCTGCACTGGGATTGCAGTCGCACTGCAAGAATTACACGGGACTGGGATGAACGCTCCCATCCCAGCACCACTTCGGGCCAGGGCACCCACCCAGGGGTGCGAGCTCTGAGGGGGCACCTACCCGAGGGCACCCATGGCGGGCGTGAGGGGACACCCAGGGACACCTGGAGGCTGTCTGAAGGGGGATGTGAGGGAACATGAACGAGGGGATACCCAGAGGGGCCGTGCAAGGGGACACGAGGGGAGACTCACCAGGGGAGCATCCACAGGGTCTGCGTGAGGGGACATGATGGGACACTCGCTGGGGGGCACCTGCAGGGGCTGCGTGAGGGGACAACCCACCCAGGGGGGCACGTACAGAGGATGTGAGGGGATACGAAGGGACACCCACCCTGGGGGGGGGCACCCACAGAGGGGCTGTGAGGGGACACGAGGGGACACCCACAGAGGGGCTGTGAGGGGATACCCACGGAAGGGCTGTGAGGGGACACAGGGGGACACGGGGGGACGCTCACAGAGGGGCTGCGTGAGGGGACACGGGGGGACACCCACGGGGGCTGTATGAGGGGACACCCGCAGGGGCTGCGTGAGGGGACAATCCACCCAGGGGGCACATACAGAGGGTGTGAGGGGATACGAAGGGACACCCACCTGGGGGGGACAGCCACAGAGGGGCTGTGAGGGGACACCCACGGAAGGGCTGTGAGGGGACACAGGGGGACACGGGGGGACGCTCACAGAGGGGCTGCGTGAGGGGACACGGGGGGACACCCACGGGGGCTGTATGAGGGGACACCCGCAGGGGCTGCGTGAGGGGACAATCCACCCAGGGGGCACATACAGAGGGTGTGAGGGGATACGAAGGGACACCCACCTGGGGGGACAGCCACAGAGGGGCTGTGAGGGGACACCCACAAAGGGGCTGTGAGGGGACACCCACGGAAGGGCTCTGAGGGGACACAGGGGGACACGGGGGGACGCTCACAGAGGGGCTGCGTGAGGGGACACGGGGGGACACCCACGGGGGCTGTATGAGGGGACACCCGCAGGGGCTGCGTGAGGGGACAATCCACCCAGGGGGCACATACAGAGGGTGTGAGGGGATACGAAGGGACACCCACCTGGGGGGACAGCCACCGAGGGGCTGTGAGGGGATACCCACGGAAGGGCTGTGAGGGGACACAGGGGGACACGGGGAGACGCTCACAGAGGGGCTGCGTGAGGGGACATGGGGGGACACCCACGGGGGCTGTATGAGGGGACACCCGCAGGGGCTGCGTGAGGGGACAATCCACCCAGGGGGCACATACAGAGGGTGTGAGGGGATATGAAAGGACACCCACCTGGGGGGACAGCCACAGAGGGGCTGTGAGGGGACACGAGGGGACACCCACAGAGGGGCTGTGAGGGGACACCCACGGAAGGGCTGTGAGGGGACACAGGGGGACACGGGGAGACGCTCACAGAGGGGCTGCGTGAGGGGACACGGGGGGACACCCACGGGGGCTGTATGAGGGGACACCCGCAGGGGCTGCGTGAGGGGACAATCCACCCAGGGGGCACATACAGAGGGTGTGAGGGGATATGAAAGGACACCCACCTGGGGGGACAGCCACAGAGGGGCTGTGAGGGGACACGAGGGGACACCCACAGAGGGGCTGTGAGGGGACACCCACGGAAGGGCTGTGAGGGGACACAGGGGGACACGGGGAGACGCTCACAGAGGGGCTGCGTGAGGGGACACGGGGGGACACCCACGGGGGCTGTATGAGGGGACACCCGCAGGGGCTGCGTGAGGGGACAATCCACCCAGGGGGCACATACAGAGGGTGTGAGGGGATACGAAGGGACACCCACCTGGGGGGGACAGCCACAGAGGGGCTGTGAGGGGACACCCACAAAGGGGCTGTGAGGGGACACCCACGGAAGGGCTCTGAGGGGACACAGGGGGACACGGGGGGACGCTCACAGAGGGGCTGCGTGAGGGGACAATCCACCCAGGGGGCACATACAGAGGGTGTGAGGGGATATGAAGGGACACCCACCTGGGGGGACAGCCACAGAGGGGCTGTGAGGGGACACGAGGGGACACCCACAGAGGGGCTGTGAGGGGACACGAGGGGACAGCCACAGAGGGGCTGTGAGGGGACACCCACCTCAGGCAGGAGCCACAGAGGGGCTGTGAGCGGCTGTGGGAGGGGACACCCGCAGAGGGGCTCTGAGGGGACACGGGGGGACACCCGCAGAGGGGCTCCGAGGGGACACCCCCCCGGGGGGGCCGCCCGGAGGCGGCATACGCAGGGCCACCGCCGCGGGGCGCCCCGCCCGCCGCCCGCGGCCAGCCGGGCCCTGCCCGCGCCGCCATGGCTCCCCCTTCCCGCCTTCCGCCGCCTTCGGCCGGCCGCGCCGGGCCCGGACCTGGGCCTCGGCCTCAGCCTCGGCTCGGCGGGGCCCCGCCGCCCCGCCCCGCCCGCCCCCCGGCGCTCACCTGCCGCCGCCGCCACCGGGGGAGGCCGAGAGGGGCCGCGGGTGGTGGTGGAGGCGGCGCCCGGCCCGGGCTCGCCGCTCCGCCGGGCTCCTCCGCTCCGCTCCGCTCCGCTCCGCCGCTGCCCGCCGCGCTGGTGCAGGGGCGGGCGGCGCTTCCTTCCCTGCCCCCGGGGAGCGGGAGGCATGCGCCGCAGGGCTCCGCCGGGGAGGCGGGGGCGACCGCCCGGCCCTCGGCGGCCGCCGGCTCTGCCCGAGGGAGCGGCGGGGCGGGGAGGGGCCGGGCCGGGCCGGGCGGCCCCGCCGCCGGGGCACAAAGGCAGGCGCGGCCGCCCCGGGGGCCGGAGCCGCCGCAACGATCGGTGGCGAAAGGTCCGCCGCGGGGGAAGGCGAGCTCCCGCCGGCCCTGCGGATCTGGGGCCATTTGCAGACCCAGGGCAAGATTCGGGCCCCGAACCGCGGTCCTGCAAGTGCTGACCAGCTCTGGCCCGGCAGGGACTTTGCAAACACACGTACCGAGCGTTGGCACCGTTTACTTTTGAGACGAGAGTGGCGTTCGGCGCACAGAGGGAGGGTAATTCGTCACGCTCCCTTTGGGGTGCGATGGGGCTGCTAAAGGTGGGGAGAACTCAAAACATGCGGAAAACGCACCAGTGACTGTCCCAAACCCTAAGTTTGGGGGATGCAAAACTAGGACTGGGGTTAAGAGAGCTCAGGACTGTTTTTTCAGAAGCTGAAGCAGTTGGTGCTTTGGCTCCTGGAGTTATTGGGGTGTTGTTGCTTTCATGTAAAGAAACAGCAAAGTTTTAGTGCTCTATTTCTTCTCTGTTTTGCTGACAAGCAGGCTTTCCCCGAGGATGCTTTGCCAGCCGTGTCCTACCAGCCCCGTGCTCTCTGAGCGGAGCCAAGCTGCAGAATTCTTCCTTTTGGGACACCTGTTTCAACCTGCTCATTCGCTAAAAAAACCAGAGAGTGAGTCATAACTCTCGGTTTGTAAATCTTCACAAGCATTTCCATTCCTACTTTCTGGCAAATGAAAACCTGGTGCCTTAACCCAAAGTGCTGCCTATTTTCACTTGCTGGTGCATTTTTTTTTTTTCCCATGGTGCTTGAACACCTGTGATGCTACAGAGGAAACCAGCATCTTTTGGCTGGGTGTTGCCAAAATCACTGGGAAAATGCTCGGGCTGGGAAACATCAAGTGAACAGCAGCAGGGAACAGCAGGTACGAAGGGTCCCAGGCTGAAAACGGGGTGACAGCTTGTGGCAGTGCAGATGGGGCACCGTGCTTACACCCCACTGGGCTCCTCTGCTGTAAGGGGAGTTATTCCCAGTGCACAAGAATGTGCTGGATGTCAGAATCAGGCCTGTTATCCTTAATATGTATATCGCATACAATTAATCATTTTCTGTGTCGCTCTTCATTCAAAGCTCGAAAACACTTTGCTTGACTGATGCTGCCGTTTCTGCCACAGCTTTGACAGCACATCACAGCACCGCTGCACAGCTCGGAAGAAGTTTAACTCGGAGTTAGAGGGCAGTTTTCTGATGCAGCGTTGAACACCAGAGCCAGGCTCCAAGGTGAATCCGTTCTGTCCTTGCAGAAACAGATCCATTCTGGCCTTGCAGAAAGAGAAACTGGAGCTGGCAATGCGGCTAGACTGAACCTGCCCCGTCCCTGGTATTGGTGCAGGGTAGGTGCCGGATGCTGCGGCGCTGAGCTGCAAGGCTCTTCAGATGTTTTTGTGCTCGCTCTTTGGCAATGCGTTGCAAGATGTGGGGCTGACATATGCTGAGTGCTGTGGAATAGATTTCCATCTTTCAGCCCAGAGATGCTTGTTTTGGAGAGCACGTGTATTCTCATGCCCTGACGAACTGTGCCCTTTCCTGGACTCCAACCTCACATTCTAATTTTTTCTTTTCCCAGGAGTCCGCTACCTACCAAACCAGGTCTGAACCTGGGGGTGTGGGACAGGACCATGTTTCAAACCATCAGACACAGTTATAGACTCATATTAATTTCTCTCCTGCTCTTAAAATAGATAAAACAAAGCCGATAAGACATTTGCCAGTGTGTTCTTGTCCCTGGGATATGTAATATGCTTTTATATTCTGAAATGGCTTGCTTGAACAAGACTGCTGAAAACAGCACAGCCAGCATCTGTGTGCAGAAGGAAACAATGAACTTGCTTTTCCTTAGCTGCAAAATTGCAGCCCGGAGGTGAGGAAACTTTGCTCCTTTCACCATATTCCTCCTAATGCCACTCCAGAGGAAAGAAAGGGCTCTTGTATTCATGTATCCTCTCGGGCCAAGTCAATTTACATGTGAATGCGCTTTAAAAATAAAATGAAAGTCAAAGCTATGGCCAGAAGAGTGATAAGTGTTCTTGTGCACATGCAGTTGCTTGGAAGCGGGAGGCTGGCTGCTGCTGGAGAGCTCTGCTGTTACCAGCGGAGGTGGCGTTTTATGGCTCTGCAGAGCAAGTTGCCTCCATGTGCAGCCTTTGACTTCAAAGAAGAGCAGAGCCTCTCCCCGAGATCCCATTAGGGATGATTTGTCTTCCTGATCCATGATCTTTGTGGAAATGAGAGCAGTGGTCCCTGTCCCCGCTGGCTGGATGACAAAGTCACGAGCGCTAATTGGACCTCTTGTTAGGATGGCCGGAATGGCAGGGAAACATTCATGTTTTCAAAATGAAACACCTTCCCCGACCTCAGGATCTGCTCATCCCGTTTGCAGCTTATTGCAGGGGGCAGGAACAGGTGCTCATTATAGGTGGCTCTGGATACATTAGAGGCAAAAGCTGCTGTGGGTTATCAGAGGCTGAAACCAGAGCTCAGGTGATGGCTTTTCCCCCCCCCCCCCCCCAGCAAGAAAAAGGACAAGATTAAAAACAAAATAGTAAGAATAAAAGGACTCACCTTGCAGATCTTCCTGTTGTCAGGTAACCTGTGGCTTCATGGCCAATTACAGTTCTCACATGGAGCCATGTTAAAACACCAGGCATATCTGCCGTGCTGCTGTTCTGTTGGGAATGTGAGTCATACCCGATGCCGGCCGAGGGCACAACCGCGTCTAGGACACGAGGGAAGTCAATAGCCTCAGGTTCTGCAAACCCTTTTCTCTGCTAGTGGCAGTTTTGCATTCCCCAAGCACATCTTTGGGTTTTGGGGCAAAACCAATCCACAAAAGTGAAATCCCGCTGTGACCATTGAGTTTTTGGTGGAAGAAGCAGTGGGGAAAGGAGGCGGATGGACCCCAGGCTGACCCTGGAGCTCAGTCAGTATTTGAGGTCTGTATATCACGTGGCTCCACCAAGCTTCAGGAGGCTCAGAACTGTTCTGGAAAAAGTAGTGCCAGCATTGGCTTTAAAATAAATCAAGCAGGCTTCTTACCTCAAAACAGGTTCAAGACAGGGCTCAGGTGTGGCTTGAGCACTTGTTTCCCTCTTGCACGACTTCGCTCATGCTATGAGCTGCAGTGAGCACTGGGCGCATCCCGGGCGGCAGCAGGGCTCTTGGAGCAGCAGGTCACGGTGGTGGCCCTGCTCCTACATCCTCCTGCCCTGTTCAGCCCCTGCAGTCTGATTGCAGGTGGCGTATTAGATGGAGTACAACTGGATCATGTAGTAACCTGGTAGATTGAAGGGTTTAGTTGTTATTTAATAAATGCCAAGGAGACTCACGAGGCCTTGAAGTTATAATGGAAAGATCTAATTTAGAAAAAAAGGAACAGAGATGCCTGTGAAAGCTGCCAGTAAACAGTGCTGGGTATCGGACATTTCTATTTACCCTCTGAATGGAGCACAGGTGGTGTGAGCTTCCTTACAGCAGGGCTGGATGCTGCCTGGGGAAGCAGCATCCGGGGCAGGAGGAGGTGCGAGGGCAGTTCTCGATGGAGCTCAGTCCCGGGAAGTTCTGCTGTGTCTTGCCTTAGAAGACACCATTGCTGTAAATCACCTTTGGATGCCAGATTTTTTTAAGAAAAGAGACCCACCGGCTCCGTGAAACACATCAAGTGGAAAGTATAGCATGGAGGCGTGGTTACAGAATACTTTTAATGTTTTGAGTCAAATCGGATGAACTTCCCATTCATTACTGACCATTATACAAAACGTAGCTGAAGGTCTCTGTGGGGCACAACTGATTGCTTTTGAAGATGTCCCTTTTCAGTAGTAAATCCCAGTGTATCCGGCATAAGAATACAACCTGAGAAATACAATTTAGTGCCAAGAGGTTTGCTTGCAACCCTGGCCTTTCCTTGCTATCATATGGCAGAGACCTCTAAAATTTCCAAGGAAATGATGGCACCTCTCATATCCTGTACCTAGAACCTTTTAGTAGTTTTTGTACAACTCATTCCTATCTAGGTTAAATTATAAATTTTTCATGTTTATAATCATGGAAATGTGCTGTATGGGCTCTTAAGAGTTTTCTTTACACAACTCTTCCCATCCAGCTCCCTGGGCTTTGCTCTGAGGCAATACTGTCTGTATTCCCATGAGGACATTTCCAGCTGGATCTTGTTCTTGTCACAATTCTGCTTGTGCCCATTAGGTGTCAGACTGTTATCGGCACAGTCTCCTCCAGTTTCTGGGCTTCGCAGGGTATGAGAAGCCAGGAGCCGGCGCAGCTTGTCTGGGGTGCTGGCTGCATACTCGCCTATGGGTCCTACACAGAAAGGGCAGACTGGGTGGTGCGGTGCTCACTGGGCCACCGAACGGGGACTTTCTGCTGGCCTTCGCTGAGGCTTTACCGGCTGTGGTTCCTCCAGAGCCACTGCCAGCTCATCCCAGGGCTGCAGGCTGAGCGTTCACAGGCAGCAACTCCTGCCCCAATACTGCATCATGTGTAATTGCATTCCTTGGGTCAGCTCTTCATATTGCAATAGCTCCTTCCTCCTGCTCTGGGATCTGCTTTGCTCTAAGGGTCACTGAGATGCTGCCAGAGCGGTTACAGGTCTCCTTCCACCTCATCCATCGTCCTCTTGGGAATGAAGTTGAGTGTTGAAGGTTGGTGCCAAGCCATGCCAGCAGCATGCATTCAAGGTGCTGGGACAGCTCAGATGTTTCCTGCATCTCAGGGCTTGGGTGCACTGACAAACACACGGGCATTCATTCAGAGACAGAAAGGTGCCATGAGCCAAGGTGGAAGGTGATGAAAAGGGGTCTGTGAACTTCAAAACGGCCTATTTAAAGGGCAAAATCAAAGACGCACAGTGGGATAGATACCTTCCCCGCTACACGAAGAAAAGCCATAATGAAACTGAGATGCTGTGCTTGCTACATATTTCAGAATGAAACTGTTCCGCTTTGACTTTACGCTGCAATTGCTGAGAGCTTTAAGGGGGCTGGGGGAGGAAAAGAAAACATGTTGTGCTCCAGCTCCCCTCATTACTGCTCTTCAGATTCTTCTGCTGAGAAGTCCCAGCACAGCCGTGGACTTGTCTGTCTGCAATTATCATGTCTTGCATTTACAGAGCACCTTTCTTGACCAGCTGCTTGCTCAGGAGCACCCCTGCAGCCACCCGTCAGGCAGGGGACCGCCGGATTACTTCTGTGGAACAACTCCTGATCCCCGGCAGAGCTGTCCCGAGCACCGTCCCAGCCCCCATTAGCTCTAAGCCAGTGTTTTTAAAATGTATCTTCACATGTAGGAAAGCTTTTCAGATCACCTTTAAGGAGTACTCTATTTTTAGCATCCATGGACTCTCTTGGCTGCAAACTAGTGAAACCCCTCTGCAGTGAATTCACAACAGGGCAACTGGCAGGTGTTCAAAGTCTCCGACTGAAGTGTGGCACAAAGGCAGCGATGTGTCCCTGAGGTCCCCATGGAGCGGGTTGAGTCCACGCTGCCACCACGGGACGCTGCCTGCCCGGTCACGCTGGGGTGGGCAGCGGGGAAGGCAGGGGCCAGGGCTGCGGCGCACAGCGGGTCTCATTCACTGGTGCCTTTGCAATTGCAAAATGCACTTTGCGCGAGCAGGCTTTGATTAAGGATTTGCAAACAGCTGCTGTTTGGTTCAGCGGTTAAAATGCTTCCTTAAACGAGTTTTGAATCAAACCAAAGATCACCACTGTTTTGAATTTTCATCAAACTGAAGAAACATGCTGGGCCAGAGAGTCCATGCAATCCTTTGACTTGGGTTCTTCTCTGGCAAACCAGCAGAGAGCAAATCACCCTCAGCAGAGCAGCCATCCAGAACGAAAGCCTCCCTGCTGCTCTGCAGGGTGAAGGGACTTCCCAGGAGTGGTTTCAGACTGATTGAAGCAGCATTTGGCAAACATGCTAATAGTTATTTTAAATATTTATTTTTCCTCAGACCTCATTCTGCTCTCCCTGTGGGCCAAAGCCACCTCCCAGGGCTCCAGCCAAGAGAGGCGGAGGGCAGGAGCTCTGACCACCCTTGCTTTGTGCTAGCTGCAGCTGCACACACTCCACATTCACGCTCACGTGCACTCCTACTTTTACACAGGGCTTTTAGGGCCATGGCATATGTCCAGTGATGGTAATTTTGGACTAAGCGCAGTGTCAGGTTCACCCTCCCATTCTGCAGAGCTGTCAGGGATGGAGGCGTATTGACTGGGCACTGCAAATGTCTTCAGTGCAACAGATCCATAACAGCTTTGGAAACAGAGGAGAAGATCAAATCCTGTCCTTCTGGTAAGCAAAACATGGCATTTAGAGTGGCACTTTCTCCTGGATGGGGCTTGTGCTGCTGGCATTAATGGACAGCTCTTTTGAAGTGTTTCCTCATCTGGGTCTTGAATCCCCTGGCAGTGGTCTGAGCCCCTTGAAGAATGACCCAAACCCTCTCCGATCCATCCAGCACCCCTAGGGCGGCCAGCACCATGGCACCAGGAGGCTGGGAGCTGCCGAGCTGAGGTGACAGCGTGGGGCTACAAACCTTCACCCAAAATGTGGCTCACAGAGAAGGTCCAGCAATGCACCGATACCTGGTGCTGCCCCGACTGGCCTGGGGGAATCAGAGGGGGAAAAACCCCATTCCCATTACCTGACATGCTCTGCATTTTGCTCGCTCCTTGCTGCACCCTACACTGTGCAGGGTGAGGGCTGGATTTGACCCTTGGCCAGGCTTCCCCGCCCACCACTCAGCTTGGCCAAGGCTCAGAAAACCCACAAGCATGGAAGGGAAGGAGTGGAGGCAGTGCCCTGGGCTCCTGGCACTGCCTCGGGTGAGCTGTGCACACAGCCGTGCGTGGGACGGGAAAGCCGGAGCAGCTTGCAGACGTACGTGCCACAGACCGGGAGGAAGGAACCGGCTGTGAGGAGCTCGTGGGAGGAGAAGGAGAAAACTGGGTGTCAGCAAACGAGGCAGATTGAGCTGAGATGTGTTAGTGGTTGTATTTGGGATACGATCAACATTTCCTTGTGACTTGCACAATCTGTAGGGGCCTGAGTGGTACGAAAAAAAAAATAAAAATCAGTGGGAATGGAGCTCCTACATACCCTTATGATGTAGGAGGCTGCAAAGGAGGTGAAGCCCTCTCACAATATGCAAGGGCCCCATGTTCGATGCAAGTCAGAGTATGGGCTCTTCTGGCTGCTGCAGGGCAGGAGGTGGGTGAGCTGGCAGAGGGCATCCCCCGATCCTGGGAGCTGGTGCGTGCATGGCTGGTGGGTGCTGCCAGCACAGCCAACCCCATGGTGTGCAGCCTCCTTTTCCTCTGGATA
Source organism: Morus bassanus (assembly GCA_031468815.1). NCBI lineage: Eukaryota > Metazoa > Chordata > Aves > Suliformes > Sulidae > Morus > Morus bassanus. The sequence goes on from CM062586.1 coordinate 3,901,982, forward strand.
CCTGTGGTTTAGTCCCCAAATCTCTCTCTGGAGTTATCTCTAGCAGAAAGGAACAGCTGCTGTGGGCAGAAACCTGCTGCTTGTTTGGAGCGCCGGGCAGTGGCTTAGGCTTGGCACCCCACAGAAAGGGGAGCCAGGAGCACAGAGAGGAGCAGCGCTGCTGCCAGGGTGGCAGGAGGGCACCTTATCATCACCCCCTCACATCTCCACTGTGGTAATTCATGAGTGTCATTGGCACATCTGTTCAGAGAGAGAGAAGTAATACGGGTCCAGCTGAGCGATGAAATTGCTTTCAGGGCTGTTGATTCCCAGCTCAGGGGTGTGCAGTCGGCTTGACTGCAGGCTGGGGATTTTTAATTTATTTTTTCCCCTCTCCCCTGCCCTGTTCCTTGCAGTCAGCAGAGATCAGTCACATGTAAAGCAGGCCGTGCCAGCTTCTTTGAATCCTATTTCCCTCGTTCCCATTCTCTGGGAAAAATGGGCCATCTAGGCTCATTCATGAGACCCTGAACTTGCTCATACTATGCCTTGCTGAAGGAGTTGCATCTCATGACCGCACTGCTCCACTCATCCTTTTCCTATACCCCCTCTGCCTACCTGGATTTGGCCTCTGCTCTGGGACCAGTACCCGTTTCTCCTCTAGATGGTGCAACTGCCATTGAGCACCAAAAAAAGCACCGAGACGCAGCCAGACCCCTGCAGCAGAATGTGGGGTGCAGCCAGTCCTGGGGTCTGCCCCCAGCTCCCCATCACCCCTTCCAGGTCTCTCCTGCTGGCAGGACGGGTGTTGGGGGGCATTGCCCCACACATCACCCGCCCGAGGGCCTGCACCAGATACCTGTGGTGCACCATCACTCTGCCAGCCGCGGGCACAGGGCTGTGTGGAACCAAGGGGACGAGAAATCTGTCTCCTACTATTCCTGGCATCTCTGTCCTTGGCAGAGCACATCCCGGCAGTGCTCGAGGGAGATGCTGGCAGAGCACAGCGGAAGGCGGAGGAGAAGGGACAGATCCTGGGGGTGACCCCGTGCCTTGTGGCAGCTGGGCTGTTTCCGTTCACGCTGGGTGCAGAGCAGGCCGGAGGAGCAGCAATGCCATCATAGTCTTTTGTTAGAAACCCCGCTCACCTGCCATCCCCTGACTCATCTCCAGGCAAGGAGGGAACCTGCAGGGCTGGGCAGGAGAACAGATCCTGCAACAGGCAGCTTGAGGCTGGTACACAATGAACTGCTCTGTCCCACCTGGAGATTCAGCCTCTCCATCCATCCAATGGCAGCAAGAAGGAGACACACACACAGAGATGCTCTCCTCCTCCAGAGCCACCCTATAGGAGTGTCACCTCCTCACAGCAGCAGGACATTTATGGCTTAGGGATTGCTCAGGGCAGAGTGAGCTCAGCTGAGTTTGCCAGCCCCTGAGAGCAGGTGAGGACAGTCACCGGCAAGCCGAGCAGATTGGATTTGGGACCCTGCAGACACAAGGGGAATCCTAGGCAGTTCTTCCTGCAATACTCCCCATTTGTTTAGGCTAAAAACAAATAAATACAAGTTTAATGATTTGAGTGAAACAATAGGAGAGATTCCAGCACAAAGAAAGGTTTCCTCCTCCTAAGCTTTGCTGGCAAGCTTTAGAGCCTGTATTTTAAATAAATGTTATGGGTGCATTTAAAAACACACCATATGTTCTGCCACAGATCTTTCTGGTAGCTGCTATAGCGTGGCTCTCGACTGGATCTCCTCCTCCCTGCGCCGTCAGCTCGCCTGGGTGTGTTTTGCTGTGCCGCCCCCGGTGCCGCAGCCAGAGCAGAGCCCTGCGCCCCAACTCCTCCTCGCACCGGTGAAGCCACGTGCGGGACACCCCACGCACCATGGCTTGGGCATTGGCATGTTTCTTGAAATCTCTGCTGTGAGCATGGGTTGCAAAATAAACTTTTATTAAAGATCAGGGTGTTTTTGCTGGAGAGCTGATTAACTTGCTGGGGACCTGTCCCGCATCCCTGCCATGATTCTGGCAGCTCTGCCAGCTGCAGTCTCATCCTGTTTTTTTGGAAGCACCCCAACACCCTTCCAGGCCTTTATCTGTCTCCAGCAAGGTCAGGGAATGTGCTCCCGATGGGAAGGAAGGGCCTGGAGCTGCAGCAGGATTTCGGATTTCTTAGTTCCCCCCGACTGCTGTAGATGGCACTCCATCCCCGCCGCCTGCCCAGCTGCCGGCGAGCTGTAACGCATGCTGGCAAGGAGGCAGGGGATGAGCTCTGACTAAGTTTACAGCAGATTTTCCCTTCTGACAGATTACTGCTTCATTTGTAAGAGGAGAACTTCTCATTAAGTACATTTCTGACATTTTGTTGGGGGTGGGGGGAAGAAAATCCTCGTGATGCAAAGCACGCTGGAGCGTGAGCGCGGCTGAGCCTTCGCAGGTTTGGGGGCTGGGGTTGAGTTTGGGTTTTTTTTTTTTTGCTTTGGCACCAAAGTCCCTTTTCATAATTATGCAGCTCCGAGCACAATTGCTGCAGATAGGAGGCATGTTTAAAACAGAACCCAGCTGAAAAGCCAGGAGGACCTTGTTGTGGAGAAGCAGCAGCTCTCCATTCCAGCAATGCTTGGATTTCAATGCTAATCCAATAAGGTTTGATTAAAGTGTATTTTCAAGGCAAAATCGAATCTAACTGCTATTGTCATGGCTCTCGGCACTGTGCGAGTGCCTGGGCACCGCAGGCTTTGGCTGTGCTCAGGGGTGGCGATCGCAAGGCACGAAGTCAGTCCCGGCTCTGCCAGGGACCCGTGGCTCTGTGGCAGGGACCCGGTTTGCCTCGCACGATGCACTGCTCTCGCCAGTCTCCCTTTGCAAGCCGTCCTAACCATTACAACAGAACGAAGACTAATTGAAGTGTTAATTATGCAAATTGGACTTGATGGGAAACTCCAGAGTGAGGTTATTATCACTCTTTTTTCCAGGGTAGGGAATAGCCCTTTTGGAAAATCCTTCTTCTTGCAGAACCATGAACCTTTCTTTCCCTTGGGTTTCTTTCAAGTGAAAAAAATGCTGAGCAAGGTTGTTACCGTCAGCTCCTAGGACATTTTCATTGATCCAAATCATACTGTTAGAGAGAGCAAGTATCAAAAAGCACTGGATGACATTATAGATGTATTTTAATTATAAAAAATTCTGCAAGCAGCTTAAAGAAAGTGAGTGCTTCACAAGAAAAAAACATTTCACTTCTTTTCTTTCAGAAAACACTTTTTCTCATTATCCAAGCTGCTGAAACCGTGTGCTCCTCAGGGGCAAGGACCGTGCTGGCCTTTCCCAGCTCGCGCTGAGCACAACAACATCAACAGAATTGTATTAAACTGCCCTGAGATTTTTCTCTCTTGCACTAATTGCCTTTTCAGCTCAGCCTCTTCCCACCTCCAGTGCGAACACAGGTATAAATCAACTTGCTGTTGTTGCTTTGTACAGCCCAAGCAAAAGGAGGCTGCCCCGGCGATGCCTGGCGCTCCTGCAAGGAGATGCTCTCTTGTTTAGGTGCTTTCTTTGAGGAACACTTTTTAATCAGCTTTGAAAAGCATTTGGAAAACTGGTTTCCTTGTATCAACAGTTGCGGATGTGGTTGCCCAGTTCCTTTCACTGCTCCCTGCCCATCTGCCTTTCAAAGCTGGGATAAACCCTCAGCCACTGATGGTCCAAACCCTTCCCAAACCCATCCCTGGGGATGTCAGCCTCAGCAGTGACACAGGCTGGCAGAGGTGGCCTTGGCTGGCTGCAGGAGCAGCCTGAAGCGGCAATGGGTTTGGCGCTGAGCTCGTCTCCAGGCGAGCTGCCCTCTCCCTGGCACTGCCAGGTTTGTAGCTCCCCTTTTGCAGAGGTTGCTTGCTCTGGGCAGAGTGCCCGTCTTGGCAAAGTTGATCAAATCTTTCTGCCCTAGTGAATGACATGCTCCTGCCTGAGAAAATCAGATTACAGTGTCTTTTATCCATGATGGTTTGAAGTGCTGCTGTTTACTTGTTTTAGGGAAGGAGTCTTGTAGATGGAGACAATCCTGTTGACATTTTACCCTGGAAGATGATGTTAGGGCTGAGTGCTAAAGGCACACATGAGAGGGTGCTTTAAGCCACGGACCCGGTTGCCTTCTCACCCACGGGGCCATCGCTGCAGACATGAGGGTCATCTACAGGGGGGACAAAAAGGAGCCGCTTGTCTCCCCAGAGAGAAATACAAGGGCTGCTTAAGTGCAGATCTGTCACACCCCGAGACAGGCTGAGTGGGCCCAGGAAAGGGTTTCAGGGTTTCTCTAGCGAGGGAGGGATGCGGCTCTGCACATGCGGCACGGCTTCCAGCAGATGGTATGCCCGTCTCATTGCACTTGATGGGATGGTGGGAGAAGTTATTATGAAAGACTGCTGTGACATTCACAGCACAGATCTGCCAAATGGTGTCTAGAGGAGATGGAAGGAGCACATTGCAATGCTGCATAAATTGGTGCAGAGATATATCTGATGTTGTATTTCATAGCAGGATGGAAAGAAGCCTTTGGCTAATGGTGGAGATGGTGTGTCCAGCCAGCGCCCTGCTCGAGGCCAGCACTGAGCCCTCAGGGAGGCAGAGCATTTGTGTTGCCATTGATGCCTTTTGCCATCAGGATGTTCATAACTTCTAAAAACTGGTCCTTCCAGGACAGTGCCCAGCCTCCTTAGATGAATGCAACTGGGGGGTCCTCCCAGTGCCCCCCACTGGCTCTCAACTGCACAGACCCTTGCAGATGCCCTGTCCCAGGCGTGGCTGAAGGTCCCACGGAGCCATGTAGATCCTCTGTCCCGTGGGCCCACTGCGGGAGCGAGGGCCGTCCAACCCGGGCCAGCGTCCCTCGCCACCTGCACTGCGAGCCTGGGTCAGAGGAGGGCTGTGCTGTTGCTTTCTCTGTTGTGTGGAGACAGTTTCTCCTGGTGTTATCATTTCTGCTTTTTGGGCAGAAAGTAAAACAAAATTCAGCAAATCCCAGTCCCAGTGAGAAGACGGTCCAGCTCAGCTTTAGGTGGGATTTATTTCTCTGCTTTTTCCATTCCTTTGCTTTCAGGGTCAATTCCCCTCCACAGTTGCCCGCCCTGGGCAGCGGAGGAGCACTACCGCAACGATCTTCCTCTTTCATTTTTGCTACCTGTTAATTACTTCATTAGCTTCCTCTGAATCTTGATGAGGGGTTTTATTTTTCCATGGCAACTGCATCCATGAGACCTCCCCACCCACGGACCCACGCTGTCCAGGGGTGCCGGAGGGCCACGCTGTGCCCAGCTCGGCTCCAAGCAGGACCCGCTCCCTGCTGAAGCACCTGCCCTACGAATGCAAGTGGTTGGGGCATCAGAAAGACCTGCCCTTGGGACTTTTCCCACCGACACAGCAGAAGCAGGAAGATCCATGCCTGAGATGCCTTGTGCTGCTGCCTCGGTGGGCTCCATGGTGGCAGGGGTGGTGTCCCCCCGGTGAAGGCGAGGTGTTCCCAGCCGGACATGTGCCTTCACCGTGGCGTCTCGGCAGCTGGGAAGCATCAACCTGGGAGCGGAAACTCAGCCCGTTCACATAAACAGCCGATGAAAATTAACGCCCACAAGGACGACATTCATACCTACAAATTATCTGCCATGGAGCTGCAGTTAAACACGCCTCTGCTGCAATAGCAGTGTAACGAGAAACCTGTGCAACTCCTGCCCAGCGGTGCCTCCTGTCCCCTGTGCCAGCTCCCCCATACCCCGAGCTCCCCCAGGTCCTCCTCGCCCTGGGGCAGGACGGGTGCTGCTGACCCCTCCAAGCCATGCAAGGGCTTGCACAGGGGGCTGTGCATGCTTTGGGCTGCTGCATGGGGGCATTTTTAATTCCCCAGGGGGGTTTCCGAGGGCGACTGGGGAGGAATCTATCTTGCAGGTTGCAATTCCCTAGATCTACAGCCACAAAAAGTAAGATGTAAAATGGCCTGATCCTGCCCTAACAGCCAGAGAGCCACCAGCTTGAGGAAGGAGACAGAGGAAAAACAACCCTGCACGTGGGACCAGGGCTGATTTCTAACCCATTTTGCCCATCCCAGCAGGAAAGCCCCGATTTCTGACTGTTCACTGTCTCCCAGTAAAAACCTACCGGCACCTCCTGAGCTGTGGCACCTGCTGTCCCCAGCCCAGGGTACCCAGAATGGCTCTCTGTCTCGAAACCACAAAGGAGGAGACGGGGATGGGGGGGATCAGTGGAGCACATGCCAGCGAGGGACTGCGGGAGCTCAGGGGACCTCGGGATGCTGTGGGGCGAGACGTGAGCCTGGCTCCCCTCGGCTGCCCGGTGGTGGCAAGGAGGAGCCCCACCAAACTCCCCATCACCTTTCGAGGGATCCTTTTCTCCCCCCTCAAAGAGCTGGCAGTGGTAGGGGAGCCCTGGGATGCCCTAACTCAGCTCAGTGTGATGCCGGAGCAGAGGCGAGCGCTCCTGGGGGCATTGTGGAGAAAGGGAATTTTGGTCCAAACTCTAACATTTGCTCATTGCAGGCTTTTAGGAAGAAATAATTAGCTCTCTGTTTTTCACCAGGAGCTTCTCCCCCTCCATGCCCTTTTGTGCCAGGATGATGTGTCATCACAAGAAGCTGCAGGATCACTTCCATAAGATAAAAAAATAAAATAGCTCCTATTCATCCCTGGCCTTTGTGCTAATAGCCCATGCTCTTTAAAGAGGGAGCGCGGTGGGGCTGTTCCTGCTTCCATCTTGCAGGATAAAGAATCTCTTTGCACTCCTATAATAACCTCTTTCATCTGACGCCCTCAAAGTGCTTTTGGACATAAATTAATTAAGCCTCACAACACCCTGTTGAGTTCAAGCTCACTCAAGGGTTTTCATCATGCGTTCAAACAATTCATCGCACCTTTGCGTCGCCAGTTTTCGGCAGCCCAAGGGTCATGTCCAGCTGGGGTGTGAGCAGGGCCCATTCAATTATTTCTGCCACGTGTTGCCTGCTCCTGCCAGGGCTCGGGCTGCCCTCGGGGTTAATGCTCCGTCCTTCCGTCCTTAGAGCCTCATCAAAAAGCATCTCAAAGCTGCATGGGCTGAACCCATGGCACAGCAGCTCCCTGAGGCTGCACAGCCTCACCTGAACCTCTTGGCAAGTATCAAAATAGCTCCACTTTTCCATATTTCAGCATTTTGGGATTTATGACCCACACAGTGCCCCGCTGGCATCAGTGAGGCTGGCTCCAGCGGCCCCTTACCCCATGCAAGCTGGGGTTGCATCCTGTCTGAAGAGATGAGCTGGGCCCCACTCTGCTGCGAGTGAGTGCAATTTGGCAGCAAATATGCCAAGGAATAACTTACAAACCCCTGCTCCTGCTCACTGTGCCTGCGCTGGGCAAAAAAACCCTTGTGTGGATCTCACTGCAAAAAGCAAAATGCAGATGGAGGCAGCGACCCCTCCGTGCTGGCTGTCTGCAGCCGTGTGGGGCAGAGCGGACAGGGAGGCGGCCCGTCGTGCCGATGCTTCAGGTTTGCTCCTTGTTTCCTATCACCTCTGATGAGGCTTTTGCAGGATTCGGCTGTGGAGGCATTTGTCATGTGCCCCAGCTCCGTGGAGCAAAGGGTCCTGTGAGAGGAGAGCGGGGAGTGGGAGCTGCCTGCACAGAGACTGCAGTGCTGGGGATGCAGAGTGGCTCATCAGTGGCTTCAGATTCCTAATTATATCTCTTTAATGAGCACCCACACTGTTATTAGGGGTTCCTCTGGGGCTAAGCGGTGATCCAGGCTCTTCTAATTACTTCTGACTCTTAATTTTCATGTCTGTGCTAATCCTTCATAGTTCCCCTTCCTCATTTGATGCAAAGGGCTCATTACCAGGAAATGCATCCTCCTGCACTCTGCTCCTTGCACAAGCTCTTTTTTCCTTCTTTTTTCCTCCAGATCTTACAGAAAAAGATGGAGCAGGTAGAAGCTGCCCACCCGCAGGGCCCAAAGGCAGGGCGTTAGGTCAGGGGGGTTTAGCTTTCCAGAGGAAGCACAGGAAGGTGGTTGGGATGGAGAGCCCATCTCTCACTGCTGCAAAGGCTGGAGCTGAGAGGGAGCCGAGCCCAGAGGCACCGCTTGCAGCTAAGCAGGTGGGCTGTGCTCACACCCCCTGGGGCTCAGCTCGCCAAGCACCTGCATCAGGGGCATCAGGGCCAGACAATTCCCCATGGGCACCAGCTGTGCTCAACCCCGCTCCCCAGCATAGGCCAGTGAGGGAACAGGCACCGGCTGCTCTTCATGCACAAGCACACCTCTGCCAGGAGCTCGCTGCGCCGCTCTGAGCTGGGAACCCCAGGGGTTTGGGATCCTGATGGTCCCTGAGCGCTGGCTTTGCTGCTCAGCATCCCGTGATGCCCAAGCATCTGGGCACCCGCTGCCGGGGAGCAGCAAGGGCTACCCCAAATGTGCCACCGGGCTGCTTTTCTCTATCCCTCCCTCTGCTGTGCAGGGGCAGGCAGCCTGCGGGCAGGTCTGGCAGCTGCCAGGGCTTGGCTCGAGAGCACACAAGTGTCTCGGAGAGGTTTTAGTTCCATTTTTGGATTTTTCTGGCCAGTCCCACTAGTGCAGGGAGGGGGCACTGATGGATACATGAAAGTGCGGAGGCACTTCAGAAGGATGAAGGAGAGGAGGACGCTTGCTGGGAGAGAAAGCCCAGGCTCTTAGTGCTACCCCAGCAGTCTTTGAAAGCAGACTGGGAAGGCGTTTGATCCTTAACCAAGTCCTCGATGTTTTTGTGATCATGGTGAGACCTCTTCTGCCTGGGGCGCTTGTGAAGCCACCCGCTCAGGAAAGCCTTCTCCAGGAGAAACCCTTCACTGCTGCCTTTAAACTCCCCTCTTGCAGGCTGCCCTTCGCAGCAGGGTCCTGGGGAGTGCTTGGAGGGGGCAAAAGTCCATGGGGGCATTTCTGCTGCTGGCACTGGGGTGAGAGGGCAAAGGCAGTGGGCTGCCACCGGCTCCAGCTCTGCCAGGAGGGCAAGAGGGGCTGGGGGGCTCTGTGTGCCCCCGAGCTGGGGTCCCAGGAGCTTGTGCTGGTCCCTGCAGGGCAGTGAGAAGGGATGCCCGTGTCCTCGCAGGGCAGTGACAATGCTGGTGGCTCCAGTTCTGGAGAAGAGGGCAGAGCGGGCTCTGGATTGCCATGGGGAAACTGAGGCACGGAGATGCTGTGATCCTCACAAAGCCCTCCGGGATGAGCCATCATATCCCCACGCTGCGCAGCCCTTGCGCACATGCTTAAGTTAAGCTGGTGCCCAGGGGTCCGCACCCGAGCTGGCCTCCCCTGGCTCTCTGGTGCTTCCCATAGTTTTTTCCCTTGACTGAAGTGAAAGGATTTTCCAAAGTGGGGCTTGGGCCTTGAAGTGACAAATAATTGAAGGTGGTAATTAAAGGCACAGCCGAGTGCTGAGTGAAAAAAGGAAAAATAAAGGAAAAGTGCCAGTTGCAATTTTGCGATTTAATTAGGTTCGCTTTCTCTCATAGCGAGGAGCGTGGCAGGCAAACCCTGAAGGCACAGGACTTTCGGATGCTGCTGAAAACAGGAGGGAGGTGGCAGAGCGCTCTGCAGTCAGCGCTCCCAAGGATAACTGCACAAATCCACCACACATTAAAAGGCAGAGATTAGCAAAAGGCCCTTTTAATTTTTTTTTACTTTAAGAACAGGAGAGCTTCTTGAAGCAGAAACTTTCAATAATTAAAAAAGGAAAAAGGAAAAATAATAACTTGGTATGGAAAGTATATGAAAATAGATCTCTGCTGACTTCCCTGAGATATCATTGGCTGGCAATATTTTAAATTTCTCTAATAAGAGAGCTCCAGTTGGTGGCTTTGGCAGCACTGGGAGGTGGAAATCACCAACTTGAGGGCAGGGCTTGCAGGGACCGGCGCATCCCCGGAGCCACCCGGGTGGCAGGTTGAAGCCAGGGGGTCGGTGTCAGCCTTGCAGTGGGACCCCAGGGTGGCAGCTTGGCTTTTGTGGGGCACAGCCCAGTCTGGGGGCGAGCGGGACCCTTGGCAGAGCAGCTCTGACAGCTGCAGTTTGGCATTGGAGTATTCTCACTTGTATAAATTATATAAATCATCCCCCCACAGGAGGGAGTGTGCACATAAATATGTAGATTCTGGCTCCAGCCCTCATGACTTATTCACCAGCAGCATCATATTGTTTCTAAGTTCGGAGCAGTTCCTGGAAACTGTTTGTTCTTCAAATTAAAAAAAGATATATGGGTGCTGCTGGAGTGGCCTGCATGTACTCCTGAAAGCCCTGGCTTTGCTGGGGAAGGGCTGAGCAGCAGCAGTCGCCTCCCATGAGCTTGGGCTGGTCCAGGGGGCTGCATACCTGCCTGGGGAAGGGAACGGAAAGGGGGAACCATCCAGCTGCAGAGCAGAGGTTTGCAGGATGCTGCTCTGGCCACGTTCTTCCCTTTCACAAGGGAGCAGCTCTCCTGCCGTACTGTCTGTGTAGTCCCTGCCCTAAACCTCTGGCTTGCAAATAAATGGGTGGAAGTCTTCACTTTTGCAGCAGCCTAGGTTCTCCTCCGCTTGAAGCACCCTTGGTGGTGGGTCCCAGATGACCCAGGAGCTTTTTCCACATGCCTCTGCCTGCCCGATGCTCGTGGTACCACGAGGTCATGGCAATGCTCACCGCACCTCCTGCCTCGCCGATTTCCACCCCAGCCGCTCGCCACTAAACTCAGCTCCCATTTTACTACATTTTCCTGAGATCAGGACACGAAGGCACAGTGGGAGCAGCATCCGGCCTGCAAACGAGGTGGTGTGACCCGAGATGGGTGAGCAACCTCTCCGCTGGCTCCTGCACGCAGCTCCAGCAGCCCTGAGAAGGCTTAATGGCAGCAATTGTTGCACATCCCAAAATACTACACTTAATAGACTCCATCAAGTAAGTATTGTCCTAAATGGTTCAGAGTGAGGAGCAGCGGAGGTAGTAACAATGCGGACATGCCATTTGCAGAGAAATTATGCCTTGCCAAGATTTACGGAGAGCTCAAATTGCTGTTAATAAAACCCGATTTTGCTGGTGCAAGGGAAATTGGTTTTCACGGAGGCTGGAGGGATCCAAGTAGAATATTCTGGGTATCATCTGCAGCGCAGCAGGAAAATAATCTCCCTGCTTTCCTCACCTAACATGGGCAGGGCCAGCGAGGCCAGATCCTTCACCCTGTTTTGCCCACCTGGGGCCGGGGTTGGGAGGAGACCCCCAGCTGCTGGCTCCCAGCCATCACTTAATTCCTTCACGCCGTTTTGCCAGCCCTTAAAGCTTATATTATATGTTTTCAATGTATTTTAAATTTCTCTCCATTCCTAAAGACTTCCCCAGAAACCCCCCCATCCGCAGCCCCTTCCAAGCCTGCCTGATTTCCTCCTGAATTTCTTTCCCCGTGGCTGGCGGCGCTGATCTGCGTAGCACCGTGCTGCTTTCATGAGCTGGGAGAGACCGGCCCCTTGTTTTGAAGCACAAATAAAGAAACTGTCCTGTCATTTCTCCGCTGCGATTGTGTTATTTTCCTTGCCTAACCTGCGTACCTTGTGTATTCAGAGGAGCGGGATGCTATAGAAAATGCTGCAATTTGATTTGGGACTCATTCTGCTCAGGGAAACTGCAGAGGAGGAGAGTGGAGATCTCTGGCATCAATAAATCATGACAAGTTGGGAATTTTACAGCTCTGCATAGCACATTGTGTGGCGCGGGATGGATGTGGGCATTCTTCGCCCCCGGCCCGTCCGCGGCGGGACCCTCGCACAGAGATGCGTGAAATGGGGAATTAATATTTATTTAGTTTGTTTACTTAAGACGCAAACATTTGCTGATGTATTCTTGGCAAATCTAGGACGTTAATTACTGGGTACCAGAGCACTGGAGTGCCTGTAATCCACTCCACACCTCGGCAATTCTCTGCTCTCATATCTGCTAATCCAATATTTGGAAGACAGCCCACATTGAGAGCATTTGAGAGGAGGCTGAGATTGAGTTTCGGGACAGCCTGCGGGGAAGCCCTGTCCCAGGAGATGCCGGACTCTGCTGCCAGCCTCAACCCTTCGACAGGACCTTCTGTGGTGGCCCTGGGAAGCCCAGGGCACTGGGCCTTCGTGGGCTCTCCTCTGCAAAAGGTGGGGCTTTCCCTGGGGAGGGACAGGGGTGGGCTCAGTCCTGGAACAGGCACTGACCAGGGGCGGGGGACCCCCAGGACCTGCTGCCATCTTCCCTCCCGGGGGTGTCGGGGGAGCCTGTGCTGACAGCAGTGACCAGGAGACTGCTGGAAAATTTTAAAGCAGAGGAAAAGCCACGTCTCCCCTCCCCTCCCCTCCTTGTGGAGATTAAAACGGAGATTGAGCCGCTCCGGGGAGCTGAGCTGCCCTCACCGCCGCTGCTGGAATAGCAATGACTGCAAGAGATAATTAGTTGAGCTCCTCCAACCCTGATAATGAATTGAACCCTTCCAACCCCAATAATTATCTGAGCTCCTCCAACCCCAATAATCAGTCGAGCCCCTCCAACCTTGATATTTAGCTGAGCCTCCAACCCTGCTCAGGCTGGGCTGCTCCAGCAGCTCCTCATCCGTGGGGAATGCTGGGGCGCACAGAGGGTCCCAGGGAGCCGCTGGCCAATTTCCCCAGCTCTGCCCACCCCCGGGCCACCCCCTGCACCAGCCGGGGCCGATCTCCTTCCCGACGGCCCCCAAAACCATGGCAGCCCAGGGGCAGCAGCCTTCTCCCCGGCACCGGCTCCTCTGGGCCGGAGGAGACTTAGCAAAGTGCTAAGAGGATCGCAGGGAATTTTTCTCCGTGATTATTCATGTCTAACAAGAACTGGCAGCTTTTTTATTTTCTGCTCTCCCAGGCTTTTCCAGAGGCGCCGTCCCCCCTTGCCCTGCAAGGGCTTTCAGCAGGTTTCTTAAGTTTTATTGCTTTGATCCCGTAATGTGCCGTTATGCAACAAGACAAGCTCTTTCCCGTCACTTCCCCAGCTTCAGCCAGGCCTTTTGCTGTAATAGGCACAGCACTGGCTTGAAATATTAACGAGTTTTACCTTAATTACCTTTTGGGATTCTCAGGGCTCTCTTCATTTCCCTTCTCACTCTCTGTTTAATATCAGCATCGAGCAGAGCCAGCTGCTTGGCGAAGCTGGGATTTATCCCGCTCTTCTCCATCCCGGGCATCAGATGCTGCCATGGTGAAGGATGGTCCATGGAGGTGCAGGCAGCCGGCGCTCCCCAGGCACCGTGCTAGCAAGGCGATGGGGTATTTTTTATCTTACGGTAAAACATTTCCCCTTTGAAATTTGGTTACTAAAAAGAGAGAGTGCCTTACATTTTTCCTGCATTTCAGATAAATTAACCTCTTACCAAATATGGAGCATGGGATGCCCTGACCCACACTACCCAGAAACGGCCTCTCCATCCTCCCTGGCACAGGAGACCTCTCCCCTTTCCCTGCAGCCCTGTGCCCATCACCGTGGCCTCAGTGGCTGCCCCGGGCTGTGTGGCAGGAGGACGGAGCCAGGGTACTCTCCCCAGCAGGGCCAGGACTCCTCTCGTTGAGAAATTTGAATGAATCAGGCTTCAGCAGTGCCCCAGATACACCATTGTTTTGCTGCTGTCCCAATGCACTTATCTAATAAATGGTGGTGAGTCTGCAGGAACTGAAGCGTCACCGGCAGTGGTGGCAGCGTGGGGCCGGGTGGGACGGCTGGGGAGGTGCTGCAGGACCCCCACCATGGCTGTGGGGACCGAGGAGCGTTGCAGCTCTCCCCATGTCGCAGCCGTCCAGGTCTGTCTCCTCCTCCTGGGCGAAGCACATGGTGAATTGATTTCTATTACACACCCCAGCCCTGAAAACCCAACTCCTTTTTAAGACATAAGCCAGGCATGGGGACTGGGTAGTTGCTTATTTATTAACAGGCTTTTGGGCCCCTTTGTTTTAGTAAAACACAAACAGCACGTTTCCTGCTATGAAATTCAGCATGGAGTATCTGAAGGTAGGGCAAGTTAGACACTAATAGCTCCGAACAAGGAGGCTGATTCATGGCCCTTTGCTGCAAAACCCCCATTTAGTTCCCCAAAGACTAATTTTACATTTGCTGTCAGGTTTCATCAGACCTGTGGATATGGGCTGGGTGCTGGGGATGGCGGGATGTGGGGGCCTGGTGCGATGCAGGGGCCAGTGGGACGTGGGGGCCCAGGGGGATGCTCGGCCACGGTGCAGTGCTGCACAAGCCCTGCACAGGGGCAGTGTCTCTCCTGGCCTTTCCCCATGGCTGAGGTGTTTTATCAGATTTTTTTCTACTCATCTGCTGGGGGCAGGGCTGGCAGGAGGGACGGTCTGGGAAAGGACAGCATTTCCAGGTGCCAGTGTGGGCGCAGTGCTGGGGAAGGAACCAGCCCACAAGCGTTGGCATCCATGGCACCGGGTGCCGGTGGCTGTGTGTCCCCCCAGTTGGTGACTTCGGCGACAATGACAGTGCAAGCCTTGGCTGAATATCCCCAGGGCTTCAGTGGTGTCTAGGTGTTGAAGAAGACCTGAGCCAACAGTAGCTGTTTGATTTCCTCCCCCACATTTTAAAAATTCATCCAGGACATCCCAGCCTCTTGTGACAGCCAAGAGGTGTCACCAGCCCGGCTCCCCGGTGCTTCCCAGGCAGCCAGCCGAGAAACATGCCGCATCGCTGCCTGCCAAGGCAGAGCCCAGCTCCGCACTGAGCCGTGCCCAGCAGTAGGGAGCCGGAGGCCGAGCGTGCCAGCTGATACCTGCTGCCGGGAGCCTCGTCTGAGCTGCACAGCTGAGGCTCCGGCTCCTGAGCTCCTGCACGGGCTCGAAGGTACCCTGGAGAGAAAGAAAGGTTTTTATATCCTGAGCCCTGGCCCAAATCTTCCTCTCCATCAGTCCAAACTCAATATTATTCCCCAAAGCTGCTCCTGCAGCTCCTGGCCCAGATGTGACTGCACCACGTTGGGCAAAGCAAACTTTTCCTACCCACCCAGCCAGCATGCCCAGGTAATGGGGAGATGGGCTGTGATTATGTTATTAACGTCACAGACAGCTGTGAACCGAAACCAGCCACTTTTAAAAAGGTATATGTTTTTCCCATACAACTTGATCATCTCTTCTGCTCAAATCTGTGGCCGCTCTAATGAGCTGTCTCACATGGCTGAGCAGTCGGGAGAAAAATGGGGAAGCAGAAAACCAGTGTGTAATACTGCAGAGAACATCGGCGCTGGCAGCTGCCAGCCCCATAACCCAAACCCCCTGCCTGGCAGAGCGGGAGCCCCTCCGAGCCCCCAGGCCTTTCCCTTTTGGGCATTTCTTGCTTTTGTAGGTATTTTTATAAGTAGGAAAGTAATTGGTGAAATTCGTTGTATCCCATCAGCGCAATGGACTGCCACACCAGTACAAAATAAATTATAAATCCTGCTATGAGGAAGTCAGTTCCTAATGAACTATCTGCTTTTTCTGCTGCCGTATTTTCTTGACCCTTAATTTTTGGCGTGGTGGGAGGCTGTGAAGGTGGCCTCAGGTTATCATTGAAACTACAGGGCTAAGGGGCTGCCCAGGATGCAATGTACCCATCAGACCCTCTGTGATGGTTTGTACATAAAAGATGGGGAAGGGGACAGGGATGGGGATGGGGACACAGAGGCCTGCTGCTCCGGGGATTGCTGCCACTCGGCCCTGAGCAGGGTGCTGGCAGACAGGGCTCCTGGCACTGCATTTCGGCATCCCGGCCCCCTTTGCAGGCTGCTATTTCTGCCAGAGCCTCTCTCCCTCCCACCTCCTCCCCGGCAGCCCCCGGCGCTGCAGGCGTCAAGAGCAGCTGCCACCATCTCAGCCTGCTTCGCCTCAAAAGAATGTACAGATCAATACGTTCAGCAATAGATTTCCCTTTGCTCTGTTCCTTACACATCTTCCTCAGTGAGAGCTTCTGTTGGGGCAGTGTAAACCAGCTCCGAAACAGCACCGAGAGCAACAAACAGCGGCACTTGAAGGGACTGAGGCTAGAGAAGGAGAGCACAGAACAGAAAAAATCCCGGTTCTCCCCCAAGTCTCAGCATGTATCACTGTCTGAGATGCAAAGCAATGCAATCAGACAATTGGGACGCAGGCATGAATTACATATTCCCTCGTAGCTCCTGGGGAATAATTCCCGGATCCCTGAAGCCCAGATCCATGGGTTTTAAAACCAGGAGGGACCGTTGTCATCATTTAATCCCACCTCAGTCACTCGTGTGGGGCTGGTGACAGCCAGCGATGCCTCTAGCACGAGGCGAGGGGAGAGCTGAGAAGACACAAGGTGCGAGGGGCTGATGGGGGGAGCCTGAGCTCGGGGGCGGCAGCCCTAGATGGGCCCCCCCTGCTCCTGCAGTGCTGGGAGCATCGCTCGGCAGGGCCACGCATGAGGCAGGTGGGATAAGTCCCTGTTTCAGAGCCTCCTCATGTACCAAGGTTAATTCTTCCAAGCAGCTCTGCGGAGGAGAGGACACTGCATGCCAGGGGCTGGTGATACATCGCTGGGCTGGCTGGCTCCCGTGGCATGGCTGTCACCACCCCACCATGGGTGCCAGGGGGGAACACGTGCTGTCAGTGTCCCATCGACATATGAGGACGGCTGAAAGCTTCCCCCTGCGTGCCACCCACTGCCCAGTGCCCTTCCCTTCTCCTTGGGATGCTCCACGTTTAGCACAGCCCACTACCAGCCATTCAGGCAGCCCTGCCAGTGTGTCCCTCCAGTCTGTCCCCCCACTACTGTCCCCCATGGGGGCACAGTGCTGCCGGGGCAGCAGCACTGAGGGGCAATGGGGTGGAGGGGGGAGAGAGATCCCCAGGCAAAACGGGGCCATCCCCTGGGGCAATAAGTGGTGGGGAGAGGGGCAAGACCCCCCTTTGCCCCTTGAGCATCACCTGCAAGGGTGCTATAGTGGCACCCAGCTCTGCTGTTCCAAGGAAGAGGGTAGCAACAGTCCCTGTTGGGTTTTTCCTGGATCTCTCCTGGTTTGGAGCATCTTTTCCACCAGCAAGTTTTGCTGCAAATGAATGGGCAGCATCTGAGAGCACACTGCTTTCGTGGTTCATTAGTTACTCAAGTTATAGGGCTATTACAGCCAAGAAATTGCATTATTAAAAAGAAATCTCTGCAGACGCTTCAAATGCGTCAACCTATTCAATAGCTGACACTGGGTCATAATTAAAAGTAAAAGGTATGGGACAGAAGGGGACAAAAAATGGCAGATTTCCTGAATATGGCTAATGGAAACATTATTAACATTAGGAAATTACATACGAGAAATCACTGGCTCCTGGCCCAGTTTAAATATGCATAAGGCTCCTGACGTGTGCCTATGGTGATTAATAGCATTAACAAAAAAAAAAAATTAAATTAAATTCATTGAACTGCCTTTAATGGCTGCATCTGCATGTGGCTCCTTTGTTTCCTTCATTACAGCAGGCAGCCAGCTAGCGGGCAGGGTCGCTCCCGCGCCCCGTGCACCTGGGATGCTTGTGCACGGCAGCACAGGCGCCTGGCAGGTTTCTTACTCCTCGGCACATTTTGCAGCCAAACCGAGGAGAACCCAGAGCTGGGCACAGCCGCCCGCAGAGGAAAGCAGGGGCTGCCCATGGTAGGGAGGATGACAATGGGGGAAAATCCCCAGTTTGCTCCCAGCCATGCTCTGCTGCCCATTTGTGTCCTTGCAGATTTGAAGATCCTCCCTGTGAACACAAGCCCCTGCCCCTTTAATGCCCCAAAACAACCTTTGGGTGAGGCTTTCGCTCTCTTTTTCTTGGCTCAAAGCTCATGGCCTTGTCGCCGCTTTGCTTCTCTTTCAGTGTTTTTTTTGCTTTGTTACATTTCTTCTTCGCGAATGTTGCTGTGAATCAATCTGGCGTCAGGCCTATTCACCGCCTAATATTTCTCAATAATTTATTATCAGCGGTTTAATCCTCGTGGGAGCTCCCTCCACATTAAAGCCTGTTGTTCAGTCAGGTCATGTCCCGGACTGGAAGCACTTCCAGCCCTTTGATTTGTTTGTGGTTTATGTTTTTGTTGGGAGAACAGTAAAAGATATGAATTTTTCCCCCACTTGAAATTGATTTATCTTGGTTGTTTCCTTTATTCTCTCCAATTGAACCATAACTTTCTGGTTGCTCTCATCTCCCTCACTAGCGGCCCTGTTCCATATGGATGCTGTGGGATGCAGTGGGATGTAAATACAGAGCAGAAATCAGCCGCGCGCCCCCGGTGCCGGGGCATCCTTGCTCCCCTGCACACTCCACTCCCCCTTATCTCTGATATATTCTGGGGGTGGACAGGAGTTTGTTGAACCTCCTTGTCTGGTTTGCTTACATCGAGCTTGTCGACATCCCTCGTTCCTTTCAACCAAAACCCAAATTTGGATTCAAAAAGTTAAAAAAGTGCCAAGGACCTCAAAAGTTGGCTTGAGCAACCAAGGATTTGGGGTGGGCTTGTCATTGCCTTTGAAAAGAGACTTTTCTTTTTCTTTTTGGAGTAATGCAGTCCTTAAAATTAAAAAGTCCCCAACTTTCATCCAGCCCTAAGAAGGGTCTGCCCCAAGGGGGGCACTGTCTCAGCCCCTCTGCTCCATCTGCACCAGTGCTTCACTGTGGGACAGGACTGTGCTGGTTTCTGGGGGGAGAGACCATCTCATCCCACCAGACTTCCTCACCCGCTGAAGGTCTCCATCCTGCTTCTCCTCCCAAAGTTTGAACAGAGTTAGAGCAACTCATCACTGGTAACGAGTTACACGGTGCTGCTGCCAAGTGTTTCTGCGAGGCCTGATTAATATTATTCTCCATGAATGGTTTTAATCAACGCTATTACCCTCTCCCTAGGAGAAATTAGGTTGTACATGCTTCTCTGTCTTGTTCCTCGGAACGGTTTTTCATCCTACGTGCAAATCAACGCGTGGGTGCTGCCTGTGGCTTTGGGCAGGGAAAGCATCGCTGCCTGCAGCACCGGGGCCCGGCACGGCAGCCGGCCAGGCTGCAACCCCTGCAAGCCCCAGAAACGCAGTGATTTTAGCATCCCCCAATACAACATAAATCCCAGGTGTGGTTTGCCATGCACAAAGCAAATCCTCGCAGACATTTCAGTGCAGAAAAAGACAAAACCTGCCCTCCATCCCCTGCACCCACTCTGAAAACAGCCATTTCTTCAGCTCCAGGAAAGACAGTTTCTTTACCCAAAAGAGAAGGGCCAAAGCACAAGGCGGGATTGCTACGAGGTAAAACCTGGTTAACTCCAGGCACGAGCTCGGAGGGCTGCAACCTGCTGCTGCACCGCGGCTGTCACCCGGAGAAGTGGCTCGTGGATGAATTGCAGGCACAGAAAGGGGATGGTGGCACTGGCAGGGGACATGGTGCCATCCCAGGTTTGTCACATGCTCTGTCACACTGCAGACGGGCCGGGCTGCTGGAGATACCGAGGGGAGGGAGAGATTCAAAAGCATCCGGAAAACTCAAAAAAAACTTTGGAGCAGCAGAGGAGCGCTGCATCTATTAAGTTTTTGCACCACGGAGACGAGCATACAAAACAAGCAGCTTTAACCAGGAACAGGGGCAGAGAGCTGGAGATTTCCATATAAAATATTGAGATCCTGCGACCGTCAGAGAGGAAGGCAGAGCTGATGGGGCTTCTGAATAAATCATCGGAGCTAATACATGTGCTCACTCGCAGTGACGTCTTTGAGGGAAGAGCATGGGACTAGGAAAGAGGAAAAATAAAATGCAATAAAACAAGATACAGGGCATTTTTTCCCCCCAAGAGCTTTTGTTCGGGAAATAATTAGCTCATCTCAACCTATAACATGTCGGCCTAAATCTGTTCCCTCGTTTGTCTTTTATCAGCCCATCCACCGTGCCCAAAGAGGCATGTGCCTTGGCAAACTTGGTTAAAATGTCATGAACCCTGCATAACCGGTGGCCTGTCAGGAGAAACGCTGAAGTCCTGGCACCACAGTGCTTCCCCAGAGCTGGAGGACTGCAGGCAGAAACAACATGCAGGGAACACCATACGTTCAAAACTTTGTTCAAGGGATGCTCTAAAACTCAACGGGCTGCCAGGTGAACCTGAAACCCACTCCTGTTAAGTGTTTGATTGCCTTCCAGCACCTGTGGCAGAAGTGAATATTTAATTACAAAATAAAATAGACTGCTTGGTTTGCTAATGTGCATCAGCATTTTGCATAAGAGTGAAAACTGGTAACAAAACTGACCTGGGAGGGATCTGGCTTTTATTTTCCCTCTGCCTGGAGAGGCCAGTGTACTCCCCACGGGCTGCTTGCTGGAAGAAAAATAATGTTGGTGATTCCAAGAAAAACTCATTTTCCATGCTGCACCGTAAGGACGTAAGAAAGGCCATCCAGACTAAGCAGATCCTACAGCCTCCCCAGCACCATCCTTTGCTCTTCTGGGGTCCTTCCCCCAGCCCCAGGCTTGGGGGGGGGTGGGTGGGGGCAGGCAGCAGGGGGCACAGCAACAACCTTGCACAAGCCCTGTTGTAACCAGGCTCTCCTCACCAAAGTTTCTCCCTGAGCCTCAAATGCTCTATGTAAAGGAAAGAGGGAGGTTGAAAACCGTAACAAACTTTTAAGCCCTCTTAATACCAAAGTGTTAAGAGAGGCAGGAATAGGGGAAAGCTGATATATGTACTGGAGGATGTTACTGAGTCTGAGGAGTCCAGGTGATGCAAATCCCACTGAAATGGAGATGTGGCCTTGTTAGGAATCAAATGTTTCCCAGGGTGTTAATTCTTGCCTAATTAACAGCTTCACAAATCCACAGAGGACTGGTTTCAGCTGGTTCCCAGCCCTCCCTAGAAATGATGTTTTCCAACATTTCTAGCATCATCCTCAGAAAATGTCTCTAGAGTTAAATCCTCAAGACAGACTTGGGTTTTTAAAAAATGCATTGTGACTGCATCATCGTCAGCACCATCACATGAGCAGGAAAGTAGGACAGGCACGATGTGTGCCACGCGCTTTCCTACCCCCACCAGCGCTGGGTAGCTGGTGCTGCTTAGGAAGTCCTGGATCACCTGAGCTGTCCCATGCCATCGATGCCTCACCTCAAATCCAGCCCCGGGGGGGGGCTCCAGCAGTTGTTTCTCCTGCAAAAAGCCTGGGAGGAACTGCAGCGAGTTTACCTGTCTTCTAATTTGAAAAACATGAGCAACAGAAAACTCTGCAGCTGGCTCAGGCCATCAGCAAATGCACCGACAAAACCATGTCTGGGCTGGAGGGTGCTGGGTCTGGTCCAGGCTGCAGCAGCGGGGTGTGCACACAGCGAGGGACTGAGCTGGGTCATGCAGCAGGTCTATGTAATTAGCCCAATTTAATGTGATTATTGGGAAGTTTTTATGTGCTTTTGAAGTTAAATGATAGGGATTTGCATGCTAAATGGGAAAAAAAAAAGTCTGCTGCAGAAGTGAGCTGGGCATGGATGCTGGCAGTGGGTGTCCCTGGTATCCCCACAACTGATAGGTATCAATCAAAAAAAAAAAAAGGAGATCCCCTGCTTTCACCTGCTTCATTTTTTTGCTGTGCTTCTTTCTGTAACTAATCCCCTGCTGCAATGTCCTCGTGGGCCCCTGCACTGCCACAGGATACGGCCACGGCCACAGCTCCACGGGCATCAGAGGACTTGTCTGCTAGCATGCCCTGGACACTGCTGGGTCTGATTGCTGTAATTAAGGTGGCGCTGGATGGTATGTGTTGTGATAGGAAGCAATTATATGCAAATAAGAGACTGCACAAGTGTGAGTAAACATTAGGGGTTGGATTTTTCCTGTTGAACCTCTGTGATTTAAAAGCCATTAAAGGGCCCAGCCAGTGCACTGGTGTCAGCAGTTTCCCAGTGCTGCTTGTGGCTCCAAAAGCCACTTACGCATTGCTGTATGGCTTCAGTAGCACTCAGACCCTTCCTCTCCCACAGCTCTGCAGTGCGGGGTGGGCATCGGCTGCCTCTTACACCATCAGGCACTTCCAGCAGTCTGAGCTGATTTGAGCCGGCCACACAAGGGACAGCCTGCTGCCCTGCATCCTCGGTCGCGCTCATCCCGTGCATCCTCCGGCGCGCTCATCCCGTGCATCCTCGTGCTTGCTGCTGGTTGCTGGGGCACCCGGGGCTGGGCTCCCACAACAGGAGCAGGTATTTTTCCATCATGCTCTGCCCCACTGACTTCCACTTCGGGGGAGAGCACTGAGCAGGGCTTGGTAGGCTCTTTCAGAAAATAAATGAAGTCTCTGCCTCTCAGTACCTCTGCTAATCAAGTGGCAATAAAAACAACAGCTGCTGTTAATGGCAGGATGGACGTGTGGGGGCTGCGGGACCAGTGGGTTATTGCCTGTGTTTGTCTGGTGTCTCCTGCTGAGGCTCAAGAAATGGAGGCTGTGCTCCCAGCTGCGAGGACCTGACACGTCTGTGCAACGTGGCTGCAGGGTCTCCGGGGGTTCACTGCTCCGGTAATGTGCCGAGAGCTTTGGGAAGGGCTGGCCAAGAGCCTGCTCTCTCCTGTCGCTGAGTGAGCGGTGGGATGGGGTCTGGGCAAACCCCCCACCATGGGGAATGGAGCTCAGGGGAGCAGCAAAACGATGGGTGAAATGCCTGTGGCTGCAATTCTAAAAGTTGCTGCTGGGAAAGGATTTTCCAATGGGATTTTTGGGGGTGGGGTACAGCAGGTCCTGCTGGTGGTCTGGGGGAGAAGGAAGGCTGCAGCTCAGGAGCGGCTCTGTTCAGGGGCAGGGGAATGGGCCTTGCTCCCCCCATGGAAGATCCCCCTGCACCCTCTGGCACCGTGGAGGAGCAAGTCCCCGAGCCCCTGAGAGCTGGTCCTCGGCCATGGGGTCTTCTGCTGGTGCATGCACAGGCATTTCCCCTCAGCGTTATTAGGGATAATTATAATTTCATCTCCCCTGCAGCCTCCCTCCAAGAGGCGATACAAGACCGATCCTCATCCTGTCCTAACCTGTTGGTCAAACATTTGTTTCTCCGGTAACTGGGGACGTGTGTTAGTAAAACTGCAATTTAGACCAAGGAAATCAAGGAGAAAACAAATATGGAGCCCCCATCCAGTCATTTGTAACACATCACGCTCCTGGCAGTGCCGCCAAATAGCCAAAAAAAAGCTTCAGCCTTGAATTTTTTCTAGCACGAAGATAAATGAAGGAGATTCATGTCTCTGTTGGTGCTACATTGTTTTGCTCAGCTGGCTGCAGAGCAAATAAGATACGGTGGTGCATTGATTTGTAGTCTGCGTGCTGTCCTCGCAAATAGATGGGCTCAGAAAAAACTTCATTTGTGACTTAAAATGGAGAATGCAGCAAGTGTGGGGAGGGGGCATGGTGCCTGGACCCTCAGTGCCCCGCTGCTCCTCCTCCCTGGGGGCACGTGGCACAGGGGGTGCAAAACTGGGGCTGTGCCTCCATCTCTCCCGTTTTTGGGATGTTTTTTCCTACGTCTCCGCAGGGTTTTCCCTGGCCCCGTGTGCCCTGCTCAGTGCTCGCTGCCCTGTGGCTTGGACACAATGCCAAGAGCAATAAAAACCAAACCAGCCATTTCCAGTGGGTTTGAGGAGAGGGAAGAGGAACCGGCCCTCATTCTAGGCTGAGCGCAGCCCCCCCCTCTGCCCCATGTGCCCCACCAGCCTCGGGCTAACCCCGCAGGGAGGTGCCGAGAGGGCGGTGACACCATGAGGGCCTGATCCTGCACCAGCCTCAGCGGAGTGCATGTCCCTGGCGCAGCGCAGTGGAGCCTGGCTACAAGTACATCACCGTGGGTTGTGCCTGGGGAGATGCTGAAGGGAGCAGATGGATCCGTCACCGCACTTGTGCCTCTCCCTGCCCGGTGTGGCCGAGCACGCTGCGCAGCCGTCGCGTGGGGCAAACGATACTCGCTACCATTAATAAATGCATAAAAATATCAAATCAACATGCAGGAAACAAGAACACTGCAAGGCTGGCACTTCCCCCAGGTCTTCCCATAGCAGGTCAGGGTGCCCAACCTGCTGTCAAACGAGGCTCCTCCAGTGCACACCTCCACGCCGTGACAAGCAGGGCAGCACCTGGGAAGAGGGCAGAGGGAGGATGAGGAGAGGCGAGGATGCTCATCGCTCATGTGGCTGCTCCCCTTCCCTCCCCATCAGCCCTGATGCATCTGATGCAACCATTGCTTAAGAAAAATCCCCCACTGCTCTCGCAAGACAGGAGGCAATTTTAAAGACCCAGCATATCCAAACGAAAGCGATGCTGGCTGTGACCTAATGGAAAGACAGCCAGTTTTACAGCAGAATGCAAATGAAAAGGTATAAATAAACAATCGCTCACAAATAAGTGCTCGCTTTTAATGAATATTTCATATACAAAAGAAGTCATTGACATTTTGCTGGATTGCTTCAATTAGCTCTTGAGCCTCGTGTTCATGCAAATAATAGGCTTGCTTTTCATAATGCTTTGTTAATCTGTTTCTCAGTGTGAATTTATACAGTAATGTATCACACAGACCTCCTGCTGCAGCCTTTATTGGATATAAATGACTTAGTAATTGCTATTGATCATTAAAGAAGTGCAATGTTATTTTGGAATTACAATGCAGGGGATCTTTGCAAGACTGAAGGAACTGGGTGGTTTGCTAAGCCTGGTTTATATTCAGAGGAGTGACTAATGGGTCCTTGGGAGGAAAAGCCAAAGTGTGCCAAGATTGAGTCTGGGTCAAAACACTGCTAGAGTCATTGCTGGCTTCATGAAATGCATCGTGAAATGCTCCCAGCTATATATTCAGAATATATCTCAACATATTCCGTTTCACACATCGATCCCTATTCTGACTCAGGCTTTGCTAAGCTTAGCCAGGAAAGTACTAAGGCTTGCTGGGATAAGTCAGCAGCAGGCTGGAGCCAGGGTGAGCATGGCAGCGAAACACGGCGCGGCGGCTGCGGGAGCCCCGGGCAGGTCCCTGTGCATGGTGGCCATGCTGGGGTGGGCAGGGGCTGCCTGGCAAAGCCACCGTGGCCCTTCCCAGCGCTCCCACCGGCAGCCCCAGAGAGGCTGTGGGTCCTTAATCTGGGCTTGCTGTTCAGCTGCAGTGTGTGAGTAATTAAAGCAAATATTTTACGATCACCCGGCTTGCAATATTGGGTGTATTGATCACGGCTCCAGATCCTGAAGTCAAGTGAGCGTGAAGGTCTCTGCTTTCCCAACAGGGATATTCAGGCTGAACCTCCTTTCTATCACTTGCTGGTTGTCTTCCAGCTTCAGACATTAAAACCTCATCACTTTGAAATGAAAAAAGCTGGTGTTGCACTTTAAATTTATATTTTTCGTTTAGAAAACCCCTTTTATTTTTGTCGGAGTTTTTGTTTTTCTTCCGAACTGTTTTCCCTCTGTTCCTATTTCCTTCCCCTGGAAAAGCCGTTGTTGGCTCGCACGCCTGGGAGAGCTGCATTCAGTGCTGGCTCTTGGCGTGCTGAGAGTGCAGCGGAGCTGTGAAATTGCTGCTTCTCCAACGCCCCAGGAGGGCACCCCAAAATGCTCCCCCCGCCATGGGGTGGGGTGTTTCAGCAGGCTTGGACGTACACATCCATCTGGAAAATGGTTAGGGGCATTAACTCTTCTCTGCCTCGAAGGGGCGTCCAGGGACTCAGTTAATTAACGTCTTGAAAGGGCTGTGAGATTTCTCCATGACACTGTTTTTATTAAAAGTCTATATGCACATTTTTCCCCTTCTAATTTACTGCATTTCCCCCTTGGAATGTGCTTTGATTTTTAAGCAATTTATAAGTCCTCAGGCTTTGCCTGGAAGGTAATTTATACTAGTTTGTGTTTTCATATGTGTGTACATGTGCTGCAGTGCATTGGGAAGAAACACAAAAAGCAATCGACTGTGCTGAGGCTGGTATTGATGGAATAGCGGTGGAGGAGTTATTTCCAGGAGCTGAAAGCTCGCTCCAACCTGCCCAGGCAGACGCTGCAATGCCGAATTGCAAATCAAACCAGCCCCACAGGGAGCCGTGCATCAGCGGGACCCAAGGGCTGTCTCCTGGGCTTGGCCCCGGGAAGGGCTCTCTGTTCCGTGCGGGGTCTGGATGCCTGGCCGGGCTGACCGGCCGTGCAATGGCCAAGATGCCACTTGGACAGGGTCACTAAAGCCAACGAGGGTCCTTTCGCAGCCCCAAAAGGACCCATGCAGGCATCCAGCCATGCGCACTGTGTCCTGCCTTTGATTGCTGGTGGCTTTGGCGTGAGCCCCATGGCAAAGCTCGTTTGCCCAGCTGGTACCAAGCAGTTGATGAAGCAGGCTGGCTCTCGGGAGAGGTTGTTCTCAGTCCCATCAGCATAGCTCTGCTCCTGCCTCGTCACTGGGAAAACCGGAGCGTGATGCTGACGGCATTAAGCAATGCTGAAATGTTCCCGAAGTCACCCCGGTGCCCTGTGGGCCGTTCCGATGTGAACTTTTGTACCATGAAAGTAATTTGTTTCAGGGTGTTTTATTTATGCAAATCTCCGGCAATATTTCATGCCATTCACATCTCCCGAGGCAGGTTTTTAATAAAGGCTGGGAGGCGAGAGGACAGCCAGGAGGCCAGCGGGTCAGAGCTCCGGGAGGCGAAGAGCTGCCTGGGATTTAATGGTACCACATCGATTTACATCTGCTGGGGATGTGACCCTCCAGCCCCCTGCGACTGGAGCCGTCTAAGACTGCTCTTCAGAGCAACTTTTCTCTTTTTATTTGTGTTTTGGATCAAACTGCTCAGGACCTCTGCCAGATCCCCGCCTGCTGCAGTTCCAGCCCCCTGGGTGTAACACTCATTTCCCTGCCATACCGCCCGGTTTCTCTCCCACCTGTTGCTGTGAAGCAAATCTCCAGGCACGACTGCAGCGGGAGAAGGTGGAAGGAGCTGGGGGAGTTGGGATTCTGGGCTCAGGGGCCCTGGCAGCGCCTGAAAACCAACACCCCGATGGAGCAAACCCTCCCTCTCATCCTGACCAGTGATGGAGCAGGATGCAAATGTACCGGAGCAGAAGTGCTGGAGAGGAGTGTTGGCTAGAAGCTTTAAGATACTGTATTTTTCTGGGACAAGATTAGATATTTGGGTTTTTTTGTCCCAGGAAAAGACTGAGAGAGACTAAGATACCTGAAGAGTAGATGGAGGAGGGATGCCTCGCTGGTGCAGTGGGGTTCAGTTCACTCAGTTCCTACCAGAATATTTTTCTGTCTGCAGAAATAATTGCAAGATGTTAGAGTTAATGGCATGCACATGGAATATATCCACTTGGTTTTATCCCTATCAGCATGAGATTCGTGGGAGCAAAAGGGCTGATGGGATGGTGCAGGAGCGTGGAGGAGCTCAGAAATCGCTAGCCTGGGCCAACTCATCTCCATCCCCTCCCCACAGACCAAAACTCGCTGAAACCTCGTCTCGTTCCCACAGTCAACACCCAAGAGCTGGGTTTCCTGTGGCCATGCTAGGAGACGGTGGTCACTGCAAGGTCACAGCAAGGTCACAAGGAGCTTGTGCATCCAGCCTCCCATTTGCCCGGTCCCTGGAGCTGCCCGCAGGCACCAGGAACATGCCCTTTGGTTTAATGTCCATTGCTGCGGCTACCCACTCAGCTACACAATGCTGGATGTATTCCCAGCCTGACCCTGGCTGTGTTCCTCTCTTTGTGAAATTACTGGGAAAGGGTAGTGTTCATGCTGTGGATGCAACATACCTGCCTCTTCTGGTTCCTGGGTAAAAGAGGAAAGCTTTGCCATTAACCTCTTGGGTTTTCCGGGACATTTAAATGCTGGAAGGAGATTCAAATCCCAGCTCAAACATATGGAGAGCTGCTGTTCACATCAGCATCCCACAGAGCTCAGGATACTGTTGGGAGGCACCCAGGGTACCACTAGGCACAGCACCGCGAGGCTTTCGAACAGCTGATGGGTTGGTTTTTTCCTTACTGTGCTTTGAGAAATGCTTGTGTTTGACTCAAGCTCTCCGGGCAGGATCAGAAGAGAAGACCTGATCTTACCCAAAGCCCTTTGAGCTACAGAGATATGCAGGAGTGAGTCCCATCTCAAATAAAACAACACCCGGTGGGTGCCAGGCCAGCGCCAGGGGCAGCTGCGAGCCCCCCGAGAACATTGCTGCCTCTCAGCCACCGATGGATTTTCCTCTTCAGCTTTCCCTTCTGTTGCTTTTATAATTTATTTACAACTTTTATAGATGTTTGCAGTGTTTCTTTTTTTAAAATGGTTTTTCAAATAGGAAAAAAGTGCAGTAGAGGATTTCTCAGCCTCATGCTTGCAGGGAAATGCATTTGGTGCTTTGAAGAGTGAGACTTTATGCTCAGAGTGGATTTCCATCGGTGGAAAGCCTGACTCCACTCACCGCCCCGCACCACAGAGTCCAGCCCCGCTCCCCCTCCTTGTTGGCATGCTGAGGGCAGCAATCATTTCTTCTACCTGCCTTGGTGACAATGTTTGGGTTCAGGTTAAACCTTTGCTCCAGCAGCAGCTCACTCAGACCTGCTCCGTGTCTCCCCGGCAGCATCGCTTTCGATCTTATGTAGGATGGTGCAAACGGGTGCTTTACACCCAACGTGGCCCTTTTCCCCCTCGGGGAACCCGTCATCCCTCTCCCACACCCAGTTTGCTCCAGATATTGGCATGTCTCATATACCATCAAGTACACTTGCCAGCAGCGCAGGCAGGTGCGTGGACCCAAGCACATAGCACTTTGTGATGCTCTGGTATGGTCTGGTGCAGCAGGCGTGCATCACCCCGGCCTTATTTCTGTGACCTCCTTGCCTTGCCTGTGCACCAGGTCCTGCCCCACAGCCTGCAGTGGGAAAAGGAAGGACAGAAAGAAGGAAACCCCCAAATAACAGTTTGAATAGGAAAAATACAATTGTCACCTCCCAACAGGGAGAGAGTGAATGAGCAGTTCCAGGGCTGATCTGCATTTAAAAGAGGGGGAATCAGCAGAAGGAAGAGGAGAGTGGTGCAGAGAGGAGAGGGGAGGGGGAGATAAAAGAGAGAGGGGCCTGCATTTGCATGTTGTTTTTCCTTGTGGCAAAAATCATTTGAAAGCTGATGTACTGCCAAGAGGAACAAAAAGAGACCCCTTAGCGTTGCCCCAGGCTCCTCATTTACTCTTCTACAGCAAGGAATACTTATAAAAACTGAATAAAACATCTAATAAGGCTGTTTAGGATTCCTTGAAAGATGTCTCTATCAAAGCACCTGGGGTCAGCCTTGCTTTCCCTGTCTCCACTCCAACACCTTCGCTGATGCTCCTGAGCCCCTGACACCAACACGTCCCTTCCTGGGAGGATGACCAGTGTGCAGGGCAGCGCATGGTCCCACTGGGACATTTTGGGGGGGGTGAGCCCTTCCTGGCTGCCCCCTGCCTGAGGTGGGGGAACATGAGGTTTGCAGAGGCCATCCAGGAGAGGCTTCCAGGGCAAGCAAAGCTCGAGGCCAGGACTTTGGTGAGGGGCTTCAGATGTGTTTCGAGGATGCACTGCGGGCGAGGGTGGTTCTGCCAGTGTGCTGTGGGACCTCGGTCTTCATATCTCATCCATGGAAAGGACATGATAACAGTGCCCTTGGCAGCATCCTGTACCTGCTCTGAGCTCGCTGCCTGCCTGTTTTATGTGTTTGACCTGCCCTAAGCCCCAGCTCCATCTGGGTTTCTTGAACTTGGTGTAATACAAATATAAAGTCCTACAGCCAATCTGGGGATTTCAGGGCACTTTACAGCTGTGGAGCTAGTGGGGCCTCGGGAAAACAGGATGCTTATTCTTACGCCCCATCACCACACCTTCTCGGGGGCCCCTTCCCACACACGGATGCAAGTGCAGGGACATTAGAGCAGAGGTTTTCCACGGTGAGCTGTATTTTGGGACGTGGTCAGCATTTACTGGCAGAGAGGATTTTGCTGGTCTCAGCTCCGATGTTTGCCTGGAAATCAGAGCTGGGTACAGTCAGACATTGCCGCCTCTGCTGGATACAGCCTTCCTTTGAAGATGGACAGTGGCTTAGTGCTCTCAGGGCGGGTAATGTCACCATGGTCTTGAAGATGTGCCAAAACAGTGACCAGAAATGCTCTGCAAAACAGTCCTGTGAAAGAAGCCAAGCAGCAAGGGTGTGGGTGGTGCCCAAGGGGCAGGGTGAACCAGGCCACTTTGGTCTGACGCTGTACTTTGTGCTCCTCTAAGGAGAAACAATAAAACCCTGAAAGGGAGAACAGGTCTTTACTAGCACAGCACTGTGCTCACACGCCAAGATACCGGCAAGGCGGCTACGGGAATAAAAAGCCTCCTGGGTTTGTACAAACGGGGGGCTCTGCAGCTTGTGGTGTCAGGGTGGCTCCAACCTGCCCGTGCTTGGGGCCAGTGCAGAGAGCTGCCATGCCGCAGGCAGTGAATCAGAGCTCTCAATAAAGAAAAATGCTGATGTTTTTTTATGAGAAGATTAGAAAAAATACAACAGACAGAAGCAGTACATAGCAAAACCTAATTTTTAAATATCCTGAAGAAGGATTCTACCCATTAGAGGAGAAAAGCTTTTGTGATATATTTGGAGGAGGGATGAAGGGGATAGGGAGAATCCCCAGGGTAGAAGGGATGCTTGTGGGAACGGGTGTTTACAACAGCAAGAGCATAGGGAGGAGGCAGAGGCAGGCAAAAGAAAGGTAATTACATTGCAAAAACCTGAGCCATGAGCTTTATAGTACTCATCACCCCATTAGGCACTTGTAAAATTTACAGAACATTAGATGGGGCTTTCAAAGACCATTTTTATCCGGCAGATGCAAAACGCTTTTGCCCTGCATCACATTCTGGTTGCAAAGACAAGCCTCACTTCACCTCCAGCCGCAGCAGCTGGGGACGGTGACCAGCGCGGGATGTCCAGCCTCTGCCTGCCACAGTCCCTGGCCGGGGGCAGACTGCGTGTCCGAGCCCAGCTGGGCACAGTGATGCTGTCTGCATCTCTCCGTGCCTTTCTCACACACACACACGCACTTACCTGGAGACAAACCACTCTCCCATACTTTGCTGTGTTAGATTAGCCAGGGGAGTTCATTAGTGAGGTTAAATTAGCCACGGCTCAGCTGGATCCACTGCCTCACCAGCTGTGAGAGCTGGAGGCAACCACAGCCAGGCACCCCAGTGTGCCGCTGCCCCTGTGCCATAGGGATCCCACAGGGCAGCTGTGCCCCTGGGTGCAGGATGAGACCCATGTGGGAGCTGCAGAGCGGCCCTCTCGGGGGGAAGCATCCCCAAGCCACAGGCGCTGTCCCCTCGAGGCCGGTAAATCCTTGGGGGAGCGAGAGCATGCAGCCTGCAAACTAGCCAGCTATAGGAGAGGCTTAGGAAAATCCAGCTAATTTTGTGGAAGCGGGTCAGCAAGGCTGATCACAGGAGACAGGGATGGGGAGGTGGGTGCCGAGGGGGGCAGACAGGGCTGGCGATGGGGAGCAGTGCCCGTGGTCGCTCCTCTTCACCGGTGGCACCCAGCAACTCCTCGACGTGCTCAGCTCCATCAGCTGCAGGTGCACACTGAGCATGGACCTGCAGCACCCCAGGGAAATTCATGGTGCTGCCTGGCACCAGGGACATCCTGGGGTCTCTGCTATTTTTTTCCCTGTCCAATACAAAGCTCCAAGCCCACAGACTGCAGCCTGTGCTTGGCCCTGGGAGCCACGTTGTGCCACCACTGCACCTGGAGCCATGCACGATTGCTCAGCCAAGAGCAAGAGCAGCATCTTCCCTGGGCCTCAGGACGGACACACACCAGCTTTCCAATGCAATTTTTCTATTGCAGAATAAATTTGTCTACAGCAATCTTCTCCCATAAGAAAATTCAGCTGTTGATGAAATATTACAATTTTTACCAAACTGATTAAAACAGTGAAAGCATAGAAAAACAGAGATGTCCCATTTTTCTCCAGTTTCCTGGGCACTGAGAAATTCAGGAAGAAATGACTGAATGACAATGCTGTAACCCAGCGCCCGCACTGGGAAGCTCCCCGAATGGGACTCCTGAACTGCCTCTTCCGTGCTGTGTCCCAGCCCCATCCCATGGCTTGATCTGGCTGCTTCTGGGCTGGTCACAGGGATCACCTGCCAGGGAAAGCTGCTTTTTCCATGACTTGGTTTTCTCCTGGCATTGAAGGCTGTGCAGAGCTCCCCTGCAAAGCCCCAACACTTTCAGCACCGCACAAAGCCTCCCTTTGCTTTGTGCTTTGTTTTAAAAGTCGGGACCTGCTGCAGCATTTATGGTGATGGAAACATCCACCAGAAAAAATAACCTGGCCATAAACTCCCAGGTTGTTAATTACTTTGCTGTTTGTGAAGGATCCCGCACAAATATCACTGCCCTGCTCCATCTCCCTCGCTCTCAAATGGAGAGAGGGGTTGGGGAGGGAGAGAAATCACTGCACTTAATAGGTGTAAATATTTTACAGTTTTTAATTAAATATGAGAACCCTGCTGGGGCTGTGAGCAGGACCATCCTGGAATATGAATTATCAAGAATCCTCCTTCCCAGATGTTCGTTCTTTCCACCCCACCCCCCAGGCATTTCAGACAAATGAAATGGAAAATAAATCCAGGTTTAAAAAAACCCCAAAACCACAATGGCAACAGAACCCCTCAGCCCCCAGCAGCTGAAGAGCCCTCCCAGCCTGCTGGCTGCTTTGATGGGGACAATTTCCATCCTGCTTACTTTTAAATTAATAGATTCAATGCTATTTGCAGTGCAGGCTCTTTGGGGTGGGGGCCAGGACAGCGGGGGCATTGCTGGCCCTGGCATCGCAGGTGCCAGCAACTCGGGAGCTGCCAGCAGGGACCACCGAAGCAGAAAGCCAAACCACACCATTTTGATGCCTTTCTCCTTCCCAAAATGAACCTGTCAAACCCCAGCTGTTTCAAAACTTCCCAATGGAAACTCATCAGCTGGAGACATCCATGGCAATTTGCAACCTCCAGGAATTCTTTCCTGCCACAATATGAAAAATAAAAAAAATTATTATTGGGGAAAAAGGGCTGTGAGTGGGTGAGGGGTGCTCACCAGGAGTTACCCGTGATCCTCTGGAACAAACTGATGGTTTTAAGGGCAGCTGGTTCAGTTTCACACTGGACCAGCCTGGTTTGGCAACATTGGGTGCCCAGATGCCTGGCTCCCCATCCCAGATCCCAGCCAAAACGAGCTGCTTCTCAGCTCTCTGCCAGACGGGCTGTGGCACGGACACTCAGAAAGGAGCTGTTGTTTAAGATGTTTCTGTTCTGGTGCTTTTGAGAAGAGGTTTGGCGTGGACTCTGAAGATGGGTGGATAGCAGAGGATGCCCAGCAAATGCAGTCTGCTCCCTGCAAGCTCTGCAAATCAATTAAGTGGTGCCTCCTGAGAGGAGATTAAGTGGATACAATTGGCCAGGATTGACCTCAGTGGATCTCTCTTGATTTATACCAGCTGGGGAGCTGATCCAGCACGTGCTGGGGGGAGATGTTATGCAATGCCTTGTCCTCAGAAACCTGGGGCATGGCTTCGATTGTCAGCTTTCCCATATGAAGCAGAGCAACAGACAGCCCCATGGAACCCATGCCAGGCACACGGTGAAAATGCAGATCACGATAAGGTAAAAATTCAACCTAGAAATCATTTATACCCCTTGCTTTCCACTCTGAGGACAGAGGGGAAATGTGTGCATCAGACTAATCTCTGCAACTGGCTCAGCTTCACCCTGGAGCTTCTTCATGTGAAAAACACATCCAAAGCTCCTGATCTATCCTGCCTTTCCAGGCTGGACACAGCTCAGGGCCAGTGGTCCCACGCCAGCCGTGCATTGGCATGGTGGGCTGCAAGGGGCCAAGAGAGGGGCTCGCAGAACAGAGCAGAGCTCACTGCTGGCAGCCTGGTGCTGCGGGATTTAACACCAACATTGGGGGGGTCACATTTCCCCAGTGGGCTGAGGAATTTTGATGAAAACGGTATTTAATCCAAACCAAGGCTGTTACAGTGTCAGAAAGTAAAGGCAGAGCTTTAAAGAAAGCAAAACCCCCAAACTTGGCCAAACGTCATGAATCCAGGAGGGCTTGGTTGCACTGAGGTCAAACACACAAGCAGCAGGAGGCCCTTATTCCTCACTATCTTGGAAACCAATCTCCCACTGATTAACTAAGTTATATATGACAGGTGGTATCCCATGAAAACTATGACAACGTACACCACCTCTCAGAGAAAAAAGGGGTCTGAAATGAGTGAGATGTTCTGCACAGTTCCCTGTCTCTGAAAACGTGGCTCAGCAGCTTTCTGTCTCCCTTTGCTCTGACCTGGGCACTGCTGGTGGTCGACACCAGCTCCAGCCTGACCCCAGCCAAGCCCCCGGCCCCGGAGCAGACGGCTGCTGATGAGCTGGCAGAAGCACTGCGTTGAATGGTGGGGCAAAGACAGGCACAACCAGACCCACAGATACTGCAGGAACATCTGCATCTTCCCCAAGAAAATGTGTCACCTCCAGCACGAAGCTGGTGTCTGGAGCAAAGCAAGGCACCAGCAGGAAGTAGATGAGCCTGTGCCATCATGTGATGTTTATAATTAGACAATTTGGCAGCCTAACATATATTATTAGCCTCTTTGCTAATAGACTTCTCTAATAAGAGTGCCGTTAAGTGACCTCAGTGAACATTCACCTACTTCTAACTAGATTTATAATTGTGATTGATCTGCAAGGTGCTGAAGCTTTGCTTGGCTTGTTCCATGTCTCCACTCGGTTGCAGGTAACCTGTTTCCTTCGACCCAGGCTTCAGGGCTAATATTTCCTTTGAACAACTCACAGCGTCCAGGTACCAATTAGCGACACAGCTCTCACTCACAAGCAAGACCTCCTGAACCTGAAGCGAATGGAAATTTCCTGGGTGGGTCCAAGCCACAGCATGGTGCTTTAGTTTGGCAAAAAAATGGTCACATCCTCCTGGAGCACAAATCAGCCCTGCATGGATGATGCCTGAAAAGGCTTTAGGTGCTGCTTTGACCTGGTCTTTTCTGCACAGCTATGAGATATGTGGGTACCCTCCCAAAGCTCGATGGCGACGAGACAAAGCTCATCCCTACATAGCTCCTCTTCCACAGGTCACGAGCTCCTAAACCACCTCACAAGCTGGTTGCCCACCTATAAAATGATAAGAACAGCTCAGAGCCCCTTGGCTCCACCACTGAATTAATTATAGAGAAGCATTAAGCATCATTACAAATGCTTCTTTGCCTCCTGCACGGCTAAGCACCTTTAGGGTGAGGCTAAGACCCGTTCAGCACATCTCCAGGGCTGTGTGAGCACTGCTGTCCTCAGGATGCTCTGGAGCCCGGGACGAAGGCAGTGACTGCTGCCATTTCTCCCCTCACACGCAGCTGCAGCATCGCGGCTTGAGGATGGATGGGAGGAGGAAAGCGAATTCTCTCAAGGTGGATTTTAAAAGAACTACGAACAAATAAACGGACATTTCAAATGGTGAAAAAGAGGGTCACAGCTAAAAGAGCTGTGAAGCAGCCCATTCGCTTCGTACAGATGTGACTGAGTGTTGATATGCAGTATAATTTCACAGGCCAAACATTAAAGTCACCCTTGGTTTTGTCGTGAGCCTCCTCGTGTGAATTTTCCGAAAGGCGATCAGCTGCGGAGGCTCACGGTGAGCTCGCACTGAGCTTGTGGTGAGCTCACGGTGCCGGGAGTGAGCTGCTGGCTTATCCCCACGCCGGTGCGGCCCCTTTGCAGGCACCAGCCATCCAGAGCAGGCGACTGGTTGTGACGGAAACTCTCCCTGCTCCCAAAGCAGCGATCCAGAAGGAAAACTGTGGCTTTCCTTCAAAAAAAAGAGCGTGCTGATTTTTCCCGAAAGTGCCTGCGTGGCTGTGGGAGCAACGGCTGTGAGGGCTGAGCCGGCACCGGCATCGCTGGGGAGGGGCTGCAGCCCTCCTTGGCTGAGGATGCCGATTAAGTGCAGATCTTCAGAGATCTTTTATTCTTCCCAAGCCAATTGATTGCCATTCGCCACTGGTGATCTCTTTCTCTCTCATTTCATGACAAAAGCGTGAATTCGAGGAGACATTTTTGGCTAGCAGCTGACCCCGGCTGTCCCCTTATCAGCACCTCTCTGATTCCCTGGCTCTGTAATTGCGTGCTTAAAAGGGCTGGTATTTTTGCTAGGATTTTTAATTGGATGCTGAAACCGACCCTGGGGGACTATTTTTATTTTTGGAGCATTGGTTATTTGGTCAATACCCTTCTCGCCTGAGAAAGTCAGTGCAAGTGTGCAGCCTGACTTCTTAATGGTAGTGATTTTTCCATTAGCCTTTGAAACTGAATCGGCTCCCGAGCTGGGTGGGAATTCCTTATGGACTGTGTTTCTTGATGAATCTGCATCCTGGGCCAATAAGCTAAGCTCTTCATGAAAGATCAGTTCTGTTAAGTTGCCTCACTCAATACTTCCCTTGCATGGGAGGGGGAAGAGGGTGGAGGGAGGAGAGAGGAGGAAGAGGAGGGAGGGCAAAGGCATTGGGAAAATAATCTGGAGTTCTCAAAACTTTCCTGTGGATCTCTTTTGTAAATCAAAAAGTTTGTTTTTTGTTGAATCAACCTTGTTTCAGAATTTTGGTAAATGCATCTACCCTAAGGCCTGCAGCAAAGTGTTGTCTTGAAAGACCTGGTGACCTCCAGATCCTTTAGTGGAAGATATTGGGGAATCTCTTGGTCTTACATGAGAAAGAAAAAGACTCTCCTCGGATGCTCCAGCCATCATGGAGCATTACCGCCAGCTCATTGCCTGCACAGCACATCCCCGGTTTAAAAATGGATTTCTTTCACATGAAAATCTGTGCTAGCTGTTGCGAAATAATACCAGATGAAGCATATACACCGAGCACATTTTTATTAGCCCAAATGATTCGGCTTTCTTTCTTGCTTTCTATTTTTTTATTCATGCTGTCGGCAAGCAAAACCAACCAGCTCCATTATGTATAATTTATTCTGGATTAGATCAAAGGAACAATTTACAGGGGAGGTTTGGGCATTATTATTATTTTTTTTTTAGCTTTTTCCATTTTTTATAAATATATATTTATTCTCCCCCCCCTTCTCCACACTCCCCATTGCCTTTCCTCATGAGCAAACTATAAATTATTCACCAGCCCATACAAGACAAGCGCTCCTCAGGACTGGAAATCAAATCAGCGCCGGCCCCGGCAGCAGCACAGGATGGGAGCCTGCTGTTTTCGTGGAGCAGAGGCAGATGTGGGCACGTGCAGGGATGCGGGGAGGCAGCACTCAAGCAGGCACCCTGGAAAGGCTCTCCTGGGACCAGGCTGGCCCCATGGGGGTCTCGGGACTGTGCCCTGGGAACCTGTGCTTTGCAAGGCAGCCGGAGCCTCCCCGTTCCTCACCCTGCAGCACTGTGGCGGCCGGCTGGGACCAGGATGTCCCTTTTATAACTGTCACTGCATCAGAAAGTCGGGGGGCTCTTTGGGAGCAGGGTCTCTGGGTGGCAGCATGGGCAGGTCACAGAGGTGCAGGTCCCGTCGGCATGGGGGATGTCAGCCCTCAGTAATGCCACCTTTGTGGGGACAGGGGACATGCTGGGAGCAGGGAGCATCAATCCTACAAGGGCTTTTGGCAAAAGCAAGGACTTAAAACTTAACCCTGCCTCCGGCTGCCAGAGGTGTCCTTTGCAACCCCGGACATGCTTTGCCGGGGGCTTTCAAAAGGCACAGAGCTCTGCACAGCTTGGGTCTGCCTCTTCCCTCTGCCTCCCGTTATTGCCTTCAAAATGGAGCAATACACATCTCCTGGATTCGCTGTCGGAGGAGGGACGGTGGAATCCACCCTCTGGTCCAGGCTCTGCCTTGCTGACCGGCACCCAGGCAGGTCGGCAGCGCCACTGGGAAGCACTTTGCTCCCCACAGCCAACCTACCTTGCTTAGCATAAAGCACAGTGTCTCTGGGATCTTGAAACCTAAAACATTTGTTCTTATAGCTGATGCAGCCCGTTTATTACACTGCAAAGTCATTTTTAAAGCCCAGCAGAATGGTGTGCTCTGGGAACAGGGCTTCTGAGCAGCCGACAGCTTGCCGGTGCTGTAAAAAGCTAATGCTAATTTAGCAGGAAGCTGATCTAGGGAGGCATCTGCTTGCCTAAACTATCATAATCTCCCAGGCACCACAGTATGATGCTTAAGAACTACTCACCCTTGCTTCCTGCAAGGGGTTGGGGGTTATGCAGGGACACCCGGCCCTTGCGGGGTTGCAGGCACTGGGGGACATCTGGGAGCCCCTGTCCTGGCACCATGGGTGCCCCGGCCACGTGCTGTGGCCAGAGCACCCACGGGGAGGATTTACCACCCGGATCCCCAGGCATCATTCATGGGAACTGCTGCCTGCTGAGGGTTCACCTTGCAGGGGTGGATGAAGACCGCTGCATGCTGTTCAGGCTCGGTGCTTCAGAGGCTGCAGACTTTGGCAGGGGTGTATCCTCCTGGCCACGGTCCTCGGGGAAGTGCAGCCCCAGGTCCACGGTGCAGGCAGCACAGGAAGGAGAGGGTGATGCACCCACTGAGATGCCCATTTGGGGATTGGGGTGCACTGTGTTGAGCTCGGGGTGCACCGTGTCACTCCATCCATCCTTATTTGGGGAGCAGCCCTGGCCCCAGAATTGTCCCTCTCCTGTTATTGCTCCCTGGAGCAGTGACCTCCCAGCCGCTGTCCTCCTCCAGCCAAAGCACGAGCCGCTCATCTGAACATTAGATGGGTCTGAGGATGGTCTGGGGGAGGATTTGTCAAATTCATGAGTCGTGCTCCCTCATTGAGCAGCCAAAGGTGGCCAGAGGATTCCGCCTCATCTGCTTTTCCTTCTAATGGTTTTATTGTAAATCTCTTCTCTTACAGCTGGGGGAGATGTGCTGTGACACTCCTTAGCTGGATGGAGATTTAAAGAGCATCCAAGTGGGACACAGCCAAGAAACATTTAAAAACTCTGCCCGTGAAGTTATGCTTCCCCAGAGGGAATAAAGCTGGCTGGGGCAGAGGAACCATGACTTCTGGGCTGCACTGGGAAGGGACCCCGGTACCCCCGGGGCTGAGCCACGCGGGGAGGTCTCCGCAACTCCTCACCGCTCCTTTGGCCCACCCCAGCCCCCTGCCTCCCCTCCCATGGAAAGGATCAGGCCCTTTCCCTGCCCCTGAGATGTGTGTGCACGTGTATAGATCTGTGCCCACTGTGCAGGCATCCCCTGGACAGCACGGCTCCCCCGCAACGGCTGTAATCAGAGATTTAAAGCCAGCCAGAGCCCTTATTTAAAGGTTGATCCATGGTGAAGCCAGGGAAGACTGTCTCAGTACCAATGTGAAATAGGCCTGGATTAGTTATAGTCAGCGAAGTGAACTGATGCATTTCTTCTAAGTTAGGTCAAGCCACAGACCTGCCGGCTTGGAGCAGGCTGTGAGCGTTTCCCATTGCAGGAGGGCTGGGCTGGGGTTTCTTGCAGCCCCATCCCAGTTGCTGGAGGGAGATAGAATCCCCCTCTGGCCACCTTCCTAACGAGCCCATCAGTTTGGACCAGCCCCGGCAGTGCCAAGGCAAACCAGCTGTCCCTAAGATTAATAAATGGCTCCTGTCCCTTCCAGAGCTGCAAATACAAGCAGATACGGACAATTCCCAGACTGGCTTTGCAAGCTATGTACAGGCCAGGCAGCCCCGTTTTCGGGATCAAAAATGGGTCAGGATACAGCAGAAACATCTGCCATTGATCTATGCATCACAACAGAGCCAGCAAATAATTGTCTCTTTGAAAATCCATTATCACCTCCACCCTCTTTTTAGCTAGAAGCTCTCAGAGCTGACAAGGGCTGTGCTTTGAGTGGGGATGGTAAATATAACACCATATGGCCGAGGTATTATTGGGCTCCTAATGAAATGCCATTTTTATGCATATGCATTAATAACTCCTGCATCTTTGGTGGGTATGTTGTGTGTACGTGCAGGGCTTGCTTATTTAACATCCTTCTTTTCCAGGACACCTTGCCCGAGTCCAGCATGAGTGGTTTGTGCCACCTTAGCCAAAAAGTTTTAAGGGAGTTTTAAAGGGACAACCAAGCGTCTGAGCCCAGGTAAGACCTGTAGGAGATGCCTGATTTTTGCACGCCAGGATGCTCCTGGCAAACTGCTGCGGGGCTCGATGGAACTAGAGGCAGCGCCTTTGCTGAGCCAGCCCCAGGCACGCAGAGGGAACTATTTACTTTCCTTTAATCTCTGCTCCTCTGTGCTTTCCCATCTTCAAACACAGGTTGTTTTGCCAAGGCGCCTGCTGGCTGTTTGGGCAGATCCTCCCTCGGGAGGAGGCGGGTTGGGAGCACACGCAGAAAGCAGGGAGGCGTTGGGGACACAGGAGCCCCTGAGCCAGCATCGCGGAGGGGACAGGGAACCCTGGAGCCTGCACAGGGACATCGTGAGTCCTCTCCTCTCCAGACCTGCCGTGGCCTCCCCATCTCACCTCTTCTGCAACACCATTTCTTCTTGCAAAAATTGCTTTCTTCTCACCAAAATACAAGAGCAAACCTTCTTGGCAGCAGGGAGAGGAAGGCTTTTCTGGGGGAGACAGGACACATCCATCACAGCCCAGGCTTCTGCTGACTTTTTTCAGGGGTCCATCATTCACCTGAGGCACTGCTGGCTCGCCCTGGGCTCATCACCAGCCTCTGCCCCCGCTGTACCCTCCTTCCCCCTTTATCCTGGAAAATCCCATTGACGGAAACATCCTAAAAACCTCATTGAAAGGTGAAAATTGTCTCATTGACAGGTGCTGTGCAAATTACCCTGAGATTCATTGCCGCAGCACGAGAAGGCTTTAGGAAGATGCCTGAACATTTCTGAAGTGTAGGGTTTAATGTGATTGGATTTACAATGACTTTTTTATCATTTGCTCTATAACTCTTTACAGACTTGGGGGCCGTCTCTCTTCCTCTCTTGCCGTAGATGGAAATTTCACCATTTTTTATTGTGCGTATGAAGCGTGGCAATGGGCTGAGGCTGCCAGGGCAGCAGAGCAGGCATGAGAGGCTCAGCCTCCTGGGAGGTTTGTAGAGCAGCTCCCCTCTTTCTGCCTCTGTTTTCCTTTTTACTGGATGGTTCTGTTTTTCCCCCCGAACCTTGCACCCAGCTTGGAGGGAGCCATGCATCTCCCAACCTGCAGCCCCAGGGCAATGCTAACAACCTGCTGCTGGCCATAATTCAAGTGGCTCAAAAAGCACTCCAGAAAGATTATTGCCCTGCTCTAAGATAGGAAAATATGGCAGAGCCCTCTCAGACCTATTTCCACCCTGGAGCAAGGGTTGTACAGCAGCAGCCAGCTTTGGGCTGGTCGTCCAGGGCCAGGGCTACAGGGAGCACGCCTGGCCCCAAGCCCTCCTGCCTCCAAGAAATCACTGCAAACCCAGAGCCAGCAGTTAATTTTCCTGAAACACCTTAATTTTAATTGCACTTTGCTGTAGTCCCCTGCAAGCCCCCGGACCACCGGCCCATCTCCAGAGGGAGCAGACAGGACCTGCTCGTGCTTTGCAGCATGCAGAGCTGCTGTATTTATTAGTGTCATTTCGAGAGCACTCGCTCAGTGGCATTTGGTGCCTGAGCCGTGCGGTTGCCCAGCAGTAATTAATGGGGCCCTTCCTACCCCTGAGCTCTGCATTAGTGGACTATCAATTATTGAAGCCGAATTGTACTTTTCTGAGCTTGTGAATCACCAAAGGGACTGCTGAGAGTCCAGAAGTGGCTGTCATCTTCTCATTAGGTATTTATTAAATGTAATTTAGCGGCTGTGCCTGCGTGTTAATGGAATCAGAGCAACGCTGCCGGATCAGAGCGGCGCCTGCGTGTGAGCTGCCCCAGCGTGTGAGCAGGATCAGGCCCTCCAGGAGGCTATAGAGACAAGCACTGGCCTCCAACCCGCATCCCTCACTGTGCTGCGGATAACCGGAGGCTGGCCAAACCCGATCGCGGTGCTTTCAGGCAGCTTCTTGCGAGGGCTGGGAGCGGGCAGGTCCAGAGCTGCTCAGCTGTGCACCGCTGTGTCTTGTGTGGGACACCCCAAAGCTGCTCCCATCAGCTGGGCTCCCTCAGTCCCCATCAGCAATTCAGCCTTTTGCTACAGAAAGCAAATCCTTGGGCAAATTACTCTCCTAGAGATAATCATTATTAATCCTGCAACTCTCTCACTTCCCATCTCCCCAACTTCTCTCAACGCATTATTCCTTGTTACACTCTTCTGAATAATTCCTCTCTCTTTTGATCACTGCAGTTCCTTGGAGAGGGTTGTAATGATGCCAACTACAGAGGGCAAATTTACCATAAACTTTCTGAACTTCTGGCTAAATGTAAGCTGGGCGGGAAGAGCAGCTGAGCTGGGAGGGGGCTGCAGGGCGAGCAGAGCTCCCTTCGGCCTGGCAGGCTTGAGGAGTGCTGCAAGGATGCTGCCAGAGCCAGGCTGTGAGCAGGGTCTCAGGACGGCAGTTCCCACCAGCACCGTGGTCTCCTATCGGTGTCCAAACCCGCGGAGCTGAAATGTGCTTTGGGAAACCTGAAATCCCTCCATCCTCCCCGCCCGCGGTGAAGCCCTGAAGCTAAAGGGGATTTTGCAGCTGGGAACAAGACTCCATCGGTCCAGAAAACTGCCGGTACCCAGGGCATCAGGGGGACTTCCAGGAGAGGTTTGCTGCACTTGCTCCCCTCTGCTCTGCATAAACATGTGCAGTGACACAGAGCAAAGCCGGGAGCCCCAATGAACAGAGCCAGCATCCTGCCAGGACACTGGAGCCCCAGGAGCTGAGGTTGCACCTTGAGCACAGAAATATTTTGGCTGCACCATGGTCCCCCCATGCGTCCTCCTTCCATTCAGCCTTTGCATCTGTTACACAGCTGATTAAATCACTCCAGCAAAGTGCCTGTTTCTGCAGGAACGCATGCGGGCTTGAGCAGAGGAGGGATTGAAAACAAAAAGAGATGGATCTTTTCTCAGTAATTTTTTTTTTTGGTGGGAGATGTTGGGGTTTCTCATAAAAAAAAAAAAAAAGAAGAGTGTTTTTCTGTCTTTCTGCAAGGAGAAGCTGCATTTCTTATTCTTCCCACCACTGAAATTGATTGCCAAAATGGGATGTTTGCAGCTGGGGCTTTGG
This sequence comes from Morus bassanus, assembly GCA_031468815.1. NCBI lineage: Eukaryota > Metazoa > Chordata > Aves > Suliformes > Sulidae > Morus > Morus bassanus. Next base: position 3,945,228 of record CM062586.1, read on the forward strand.
GCAAAATCCAACAAATTCTTTTAAAACAAACAGACAAACAATGGGGCTTTTTGTGTGTGTGTAGAAACATGTCTCAGGGCTGGAGGAGGTTTGGGAGAGGCTTTACTCCTCCTGTTGCACATGCTGTCGTCTTTATCTCACAGTGGCTGCCCGGAGGGGTTTCCTCACAGCTGGGAGCCTGTAAGCCGCCTGTAATCTAGTAATATTCATAACTGACTGTGCATGTTCTAGCTCCTTTGTCCAATCCCTTTTTATCCTGGGCCTTAGGCATTAGCAGTGGAGCTGTAAACCACCTCTGGCTCTGTCCCCAGTGGGCTGGTCCCTGGCTTGGGCACGGCCACCAGGCTAGGGGACACGAGGGGCAGCTCGCAGGCAGGCGGTGGGTACCTAATGCAGTGATGCTGGCAGGGCGTGCTGGACCGTTATCCCACTCACTGCAGCCAGTGCCACAGAGCTTCTAATTCCCCCTGTACTGGGGCCAGGAACAAGCAGATGGGACCTATCTACATGGCTCTTTTGGAGGCTTGGTTGCTTTGCAAAGCAAAACCTCTCCCAGGCAGGAGGCTGGAGCAAGGCTGGGTGAGACCCGGCTGCGTGTTCTCCCTCTGTCCCCAGCCCCAGCCCTGCACTGCCATCAGCAATGCACTGGCTGAGCCCCTTCCACCCCAAGGCAGGAGCAAATGTTACCCCTCGATGGAGCTGTGCCACAGCATCCTTAACAGCCTCCATGAACCTGTCCTGGCAACTCTAAAGACAACAACATTTCCTGGGGTTGCAGAGCCCATATCCCTAAATCCCACCCAGGCCAGTGAACCCCGGCTTTGCACAGGGCTGGGAGCCTGGATGGTGCTTCCCTGCAGCAGCGCCGCTTCCCGGGGAGTTCTGCTCCCAGCAAAAACACAGCAGCACTGTAATTGCAAATCATTTTTGTAATGCTCTCACTGTAAACGCTACTTAAGATGTCATCAATGATTGATATATTTGCTAATTGAGACTTCCACTTGGGCTGATAGCTGGAGCGCTTTATTTCTTTTATTATTTTATGTTATTTTATGACTGACATATTTGTGGCAGCACTTCTTTAATCTTCATTAAGCAAACGCCCCGGGGAGATGAGGTGGCACCGCAAGGGCTGCAGGGGCAGGACGGGATGAGCACCAGAGCCTCTGCCTTGCACAAAAGCAGTGCAGGATGGCTCAGCTGCGGGGGGCTGTGGGGGGCAGCTGGGAAGGGGCTGCTCCGCGGTGCCCTTGCTGCAGGGGGATGTTCATGAGAAGGGAGAGGTCCTGCCCATGCCTCAGTTTCCTGCTTGGTAAAGGACAGCTCAAGTATTTAATGCAAAGGGGGACTGAGAGCTAATGATGTCCTGCAGTGCTACAGAAAAGCAAAACCCTGGCAAAGGCCAGCTTTTGGAAGGAGAGAAATATTTCATCATTTCTACCTGGGGGGAGTTGTCTGGTCAAACATCTCACCCAGTAAATAACTACTTCGGTAATGCTCAGGTGAAACAAGATCGGGGCTGCCACCTTCTTCAGATCTCAGCACCCATCGGATAAATTAGCCCACAGCTGGAAATGACAGATTCGGCTCCTTGGACATCCCCGTTTCCTAGGAAGGTGCTTCACGGTGCCGTGTCCCAGCACCAGACCTGCCCAGCATCCTGTGACGGTGCCACCTTGCAGGATGATGGGTGGCCAGCTCAGCTCGTTCCAGGGAAGTGCTTTGCTTTTTCCAACGCCTTTGTTTGAAAACATACTCCTGTGCCAGGAAGCAACAAGACTCTGCACTCACTTAAATCAACAATTAAATAATGATAATCCCCTGAATGGCCTCCAGACTTGCACTCCACTTCCACTTGCTGCCTTCAATGCTGCCCGTCTTGGATGGGCACCAAGAACTGGCTGCAACATCTGCGTTCCCTGCCCAAGAGAGCTAATCAAACCTGCAGGAAAACCAGCCCCCTGCCATGCTCACCGGGGCTGCTGGAGGAGCAAGGGATGCCTTGCATCTCATTTGCCTAAATGAGTGTTGGGATCCAGCTTTATTAACACTCTGAATTCAGGGGCTCGGCATGGCAGCCGCTTCGGGCAGCTGTCTACGGGCATGCCGGCGGGCCAGGGCGCAGCGTTAGTGCCCATCTGGTGACAGGAACGGCTGCGCTCACTTGCCTTTCTGCTTGCAGTGTGAGGAAATGAGTTTGCAAATACAGAGGTATGAAATAAATAAATAAAACATGGCTGCCTGAGCTGTGAAGCAAAAGCAATTTTCTTTCAGCGTGGGCCCATCTGCCACACTTCCAGAGCACCATTTTCTCCTGTGATAAAGAAAGAGGAGTCAATACGGTGGCAGTGCCCAAATGGGTGACCCTGGGTGAGGGTCTGTATGAGGTGGGTGCCTCTGGGGGAGAAGCTCCTCTGGGGTTCACCACAGCATCCTCTGAGACCCGTTAGGATGAGCGGTGTTTCCCAGCCCCACTCCTGATCCCACCCTGGGATGCTCCACAGCCATCCAGCATCCTGCCGCCCTGCCAGAAAACAAAGTCGCCTCCCTTACACCTCTGACGGCTTTTCTCTGCACAGCGGGGCTGGTAATTAGCTATAAATGAGGCATAATGAAAGCTGGCATGCCCTTTTGAGCGTCTGCTGGAGCAGCCTGTCCCTGCCACTGCCGCCTGCCTGCAGAGGCTGCCGCCATCCCCACACGCTGGAGCTCAAGGGCGCTGGGATGAACGGTGGGACAGTTCACTCCCTCCTTGGCACTTGGCTTCCAATGGCTTTCACCAGCCTTGGAAGTCCCCGTTGTGTCAGACATGGAGGGTTTTGCTATGGCATGCTTGCTCTGCAGGGTGCTGTCCCCATGGGGGCTCGTGTGCATGCCGGCACCCCCAGCTCTGCGACTGTGCATGCTGCGGGGGTTAATAAGCAGTCCATGTCTTGCTTAGAGCTACAGAGGGTCTTCCCTTGAACAAGAGGTGGGTTAATAACCAGCAAGGGAAGGGTGAGCGAGGCAGCAAGCAAACCTGCAGCAGCTGATTTGCACCAGCACTGGCCGGGGAGGGCTGTGTCTCCGGCCAAGTGGGGCTATGCCCCTGCAAAGCCCACCTGGCATGCTTGGGCTTGGCAAGGCAATAGCCGTTGCCTGCCCTGGGGATGGTCCTGCTTCCCAAAACCACACAGCCACCCGCTGGAGAGCAGCCCATGGAAGGACCCACGGCTCCAGCTGGCCCAAGGGAGGATGCATTAAACTTACTTTGAAGCGCAACCTCTCTCCATGGGCATCCAACACGTGTAACACATAGTGATGCTGACTGTCATCACTGCCTGATTGAATGCAACTGATAAATGGGGAGTGGGAACTTTAAGGTTTTGCAGCGCCAGAAAGGAGCAGGTTGCCATGGTGATGCCAGGTTTTTTCTTTTCCCTGTTTTTTTTTTTTTCCCCTCCCTTTCCCCCTCTTTGGGGTTGAACAGGAGGAGTCTGGCAGGCTGCTGGGGGGATTTATTAGCTCCAAAATAGGCCATGGTTCAGGAAAGGGGGAGAAATAGTGCCGTAGTGAGCAGCATGAGCTTGGCCCTAATATACAACATGTGGTCTCTGGGAAGGGCTGTAAATCAGGGCTGGGCAAACACCAGGGCAGCACGAAAGTGGCTCACTTGCCTTGCTTCATCCTCAGAGGGGATCTGTGGAAAACTCCTAAAGGATTTAATGCCAGTGCTGATGGACAAGGAATAACAAAAAGAGGGGAAGAGGAGGGCAGACATTTTAAAGCCAGCTGGCAGCAGGATAGAGCCCTGGGCTGGTTGTGTCTCTCCGGAGCCAGGCATCATCCTCGGTGCCAGCCCGTAGCTCTTTCTGCAGGTCATTTCTGCACAAACCTGGCTGGGTTTTGGTCGAGTCTTGCCGGTGACATCCTCCTCGGCTGCACAGATGTGTCCCTCACAGCCAGGCAATATGCGGCAGTCTGGCGAGCGGTCAGACCCTGCTAACCTGAGCGAGCACTGAGAGCTGGACCAGGTGCCTCCTCCTCCCTGCTCCTGCTCAAGCCGGACCTCTGCCTCCCTGCCTGCGTCCTGCCAGCCCTGCCCATGCTGCATAGCATTGGCTCCTTAGTGACTTGTTTGGTTTTTTTTTAAGCTTGTCACAGAGCACATGAAATAATTAGCTTGAGTAGTCTAATGAAAGGAAACAAGAAATCCTTTACAGACAACTTGCATGAAGGTGGTGGGGAAGGTTGCAGTTGCCTCTGCACTGCTCCCAGTTCACCCTAGCTGGAGCTGCCTAAGCCAGCCCCGCAAGCCCCAAGCCCTGCCCTGATGGCATGTGTGATCCACTCAGCTCCGAGAAAAAATCTGGAGCAAGGGGAGTTCTCAGAAGAACCTGAGCTCCCTGCAGACCCCTTCAGCCCTGTTTTCTTTGGCAATCACAACAGGCACTGCCTGTGTGCTCCTTCTGGGGTACGCAAACACACAAACAACCACCGCCTTCTCCACGGAGACATCAAGGTGGCTTCAGCTCTGTTGCTGGCCCTTGTCCCAGGAGGTCTGAGCAGGTAAAAGGGTGCTTTCCTCCACTCAGGAGAAGGTAAGGGGTAAATAAATGAGTCCAGCAGAGTGCCCTGAAATTCCTGTTCTCTTGTTTCACGTGCTGGGAAGAGAAATCGCTGACCAGTCGTGAAAGAACAAAATAAAGAAGGGAAGGTTACTGTGGAGGATGCTTGAGGATTCACGGCCATGAGCTGGTGTAGACACACATAGCACCTTGCATCTAATCTGAACCCCTTCCTCATCGCCAGCCACAAGAATACATTTGTTTAGGGTTCCCAAATTGGCTACTCTTTTGCAGCTTGACCACAGCTCTACGGATTTGCAGCGACAGGGTAATTTTTAACTGTTAAAGTCTCTCCGCTGCAGGCAAAACAGTAATTCCCTGTTGGGCTGGAGCAGCAGAGAGGCAGGACTGGCCCTGGGGGCTGTGGGATGTTGGCTGTGACTATTCTGGGCAGCATCTCCGGAGCGCCAGCCCCGCTCTGTGCCCGCAGGAGGAGGCAGGTGGTGGGCAGGAGGGCCATGGGCAGGCAGCCTGCCCGATCCGGGAGGTGCCTCGCCGTTCTTGAAGTGCTAATTGCTGCAACACTTCCTCGGCACCAGCTTTCGCACTGCCCTGACTCCCATATTCTCCCCGTCTGCATCTGCTGATAAGGATTTCAGCCCATCTGCTCCCAGAGAAGACTCGCCCAACACCAGTCTATCACTACCAGCCCTCTCCTCTCCATGCTGGGGCATTTGTGGGGCAGCTTATCTGCAGGGCTAAATTCCTTCTTTACATCACCACTCCTTTTCCTCTCACCTTTTCATTCTGGGCTCTGCGAGCGTCCCAAGGCAGGTTAATCTTGCACAGCAAGCCATGGAGCAGGACGGCAGCATCTCACAGGCTGCAGGACAGTCATGCTGCTTGTGGGCCAGTGTGGTGCAGAGCTGGCACTGGCCTGCTCAGCCGGACCGTGTCTTGGTGTGAGCAGCATTAGCATCCCAGCAATTAGTGGAGCTATGTTGATTTGCATCAAGCTCGGAGCACAAAGAGTACCAGGCCAGATGGTAAATTGTGTGTATTCCTGAAAACAACAGTAATATGCGCTGGGTTACAGCACGGCTTTCTGGCTCAGCCTTAAAACAACCTGCACGGGTGTGAAGGAGGATTAACCCCCCAGGAGCCCTCAGCGAGGTGAAGCCGGCACGCATCAGGCTTGGATCAATCGCCTGACCTAGATGTACTTTATGTCCTTGAGTAACTCACTGTTCTTCTGTGTGCTACCATTTCTCCACCTTAAAGCAGAGTTAGCAGCAGCAGGGCTGCCGGCGCTCGGGGTCCAGCTCCCCGGTGCCCCTGGTGTGGAGGTGCTGGACTGCGTGGGCACCTCGTGTCTGCCCAGTCAGCACCAGCTCCCCGGCAAAACTCTGCCTCTTCCTGGTGCTTTGCCACAATGAACTGGTTAGCTGTTGGTGCCCCATCACGAGAAGGTTCACACACGTCGGCTGCCTTTCTGCACCACGGATTTTCTCCAGACCTTGGTCCGAATGTGCTGGCTTGGAGCCATCACTAATATCTGCTGTTCGGCCCTGAAATACAAATCAAGCAGATAAAGAGATCGGCTCCAAACAGCATTCATCAATATTTCTCCAGTGCCATCAGGCAGTTAAAAATGAAACAACTCCCAGGGACACACTGGAGCTGGTGGAGAAAAGGAGGAGAAAGGCTGGCGCCTCAGCCAGCATGGACACATCCCTTGTCTGTCCCTACAATGTTTCTGCTAACCCTGTCTGCTCCCAGCGTGGGAAGAGCTATGGCCCAGCCCCGTGTTGCGCTGGGCTGAAGCAAGAAAGGGTCATTAAAGTGTGCTGAAAGCAGCCCACTGCTTTAGGACTTCACCGTGTTTTAGGAGCATCACTGAAATCCCTGGGGTTCTCCTGATCCGTATCACTCGGTTTCCCAAGAAAAGCTTTATTACACCGATTCTGCCCCGGGATCTGTTGGCCCCAGCCCTGCAGAGAAGCCCCGCAGCCCTTACCCGGAGGTGCCACGGTGGCAATCAGGTTTCATTGCCTCGGGCTGCAGCGGCGGGGAGGGACCCCACGGCTGGGAGCTGGGGGACCCCGCTACGGGCAGCGGTGACTGGGAGCTGGTCCGGTGCTGGATAATTTAGGGAATAAACACCAGCACTACCCAGAGTCAGTCTCACTGCTGACATCTCCACCAGATGCTGAAAGTCCTCGGCTGTGGGAGCCTTCCTGCCCTGCCTTCCTCCCCGCTCCGCGCAGGCAGCCCGCAGGCATCCACGGCACGCACACAAACACGCGTGTTATCGCCTCGGAACCGCCTCCCTTTGCTGAACTAACGCCCGCCTGCCCGTGTCCCAGCCCTGCCTTTGGAGGAGATCCGGGAAGGCTGGGTGGTAAACATGCGCACATAAACAAACAGCCAGGCTGTATTATTCGTTATTACTTCTCTCTTTGATGAAGGCAGACAAAGTCACCTCTCTTGTGCAACGTGTGTGTTGTTTTTGTTTTATTTTTTATTTGTTTCTTTCCTTATAAAACTCATGTGAATAGGCCAGATGCGGTTTCCATAGCAACTCTCTCTCTTTAAGCAGCAGATGCTGGAAAAGGGTTTTTCAGTTTAATCCTCCTGGAAATTTCCCCAGCAGAGGTTGCTGCTATAAGATGATACTAAGAGATGCACAGCAGCAGCAGTTGGCATATTTTAAATCCCATGTGCTTCTCTTTGCATGAAGAACCTGCCCTTTCACCCTTTGGAAATGGCAGATATCACAGTAAGAGCAGCAAATGTATCCTAATGCCTCATCTTACATTTAAACAGAGTCTTTCCCTGCACGGCTCCCAAAGCATTTCATGGTGATTAAGACGAGAGTGCAGCATCCTGCATCCCTGTGCTCATTGAGTGGGGCAGAGACCAGGGCAGCTGCCTAGATCACACCTACCCCAGCCCACCTCAAGGTGCCAATGGCATTCAGCATATGGCTTGGGGTATATAAGCAAGCTTACTTTATTGAAAATAAAGGGGAAAAGTATCCTTAGTGCTTGGCAGGAGTGGCTTCCCGTTTTACATCCGTGGATCAGTCACTTGTGACTGACACGGTTGTATTGGAGAAGACACATTAAATGCTGTGTGCAATCAAAGATGACCTGCTCTGGATCCACACTGATGCACACACGTCCCTTTCCGCTGTGAAAGTGGGACCCCCAAGGCAGGCACCCGCCCCTGCTCCCATCACCCTCCGTCTCACTCTCTGGGTTGTGTCGGCGCAATTGCATCAATCAAGCGCCTTAAGAGGATGGATGGAGAAGGCAGGATTTCAGCCCGGCTTGTTTAACAAAGATATATCCATTTGAAATAAAAAGCTTAGACATGGAAGCTGGAATTTAACTAGTGCAGAACGAGCTGTTCAGTCTCTCAAAAAAAAGAAAATCCTGTAGAACTTGACAGAAAGTAATAGCCATTGTATTTTGGTTTTTTCATTTAACAGATTTCGTGTAGGCATAGCAGGAAAGTTTGCTCTGATGGATTTTAACTCAGTTTAATTAAAGTAGTTGAAACTGAGTCAATTCCCCACTCTCTAGTGCAGAAATGCACAGAAAAGCAAAGTGCCTATTCAAGACAAACTACTTCAGTAATGCATCTTCTAAAGGAATATTTTGCTCATGTCATGCAGTCTTAGCCTCCTTAACCCAGATCTAACTGACCGCGGCAGGTTTCTCCAGGGAAGACGTGTTATGTTACATGTTTGGTAACATCAGGACTACGGAGTCATCCTCGGAGCGTCAGTCGGTTTTGTGAGTTATCCCAGAGCCAGACCACCTGGTGATCCCCAGGCTGTTGGGAACTTTCTTAAAAACAACAAAAGAGGTAATGGCAATGAAAGGATTGAGACACCATGTGATGTCCCAGATTAATTCTGGATTATGAAGCTAGTTTTGTGGGTGCAGGGAAATTATAGGGTCATGGGCAGCAGACCCTCCTTCTGCCCCCAGGCAGGACCAGCACCTCTGACATCACTTATGGCAGATGCAGGTTAAGCTGCCTTTAAATTTTGTAGGGATGGAGATCCCCCAGTCCCAGCAAGCAACATGTACTGATCAAGTGGAATATACCTCACACGCTGATGGAGGAGATGGCTGAGTCTGGGCTTCCAAAACGTCACTCGCCTCTCCATACTGACTGCAAGCGGGCAAAACTCAGGCAGCGTGGGCTGAGAGACTCTTGCAAAGCCACATAACTGCATGATCCCTTTGCAGGCTGAGAAGTGGAAATGAGTTAAGAGCAGAAACCAGGAGAAACTGGGATTAACAACTCAAATCTGAGCAACAGTCAGAACATTTGCAATTCACAGCAAAGCTCTGTTCCAGTTCTTATCTGTTTGCTTTCCATCAAGAGCAAGCTTCGGCTTGTGATTAAATGAAGGAGGTAGGGATCAGGACTCCCGGGCTCTGCTTTTAACTCTGCTACTAATTTTTCGTGTTTCTTCAGAGAGGTCACATGTGATTAAATGCTTAGAGCTGACGCAGACTCAGAATTCCCACTGACATCAATAGGGACAACAGGTTTTCAGCACGGGTGGAAAAATGCAGCCTGTAATGCTTCCTTTGCTTCAGCTTCCTGGGTGCAAAACTCTCCTGCCCAGTGCTGTGGATGAATTTATTTAGATTTATGGAAAGGATCCTGCAGGGTTCCTCTGGTTTGCTGGGATGGTGAATAAAAGGGCACGGAGCAATTCAGAGTCAACCTGCTGAAAAAAGAGAGACGGTCCCCCCACCCCACCAGTGCATTGCTGACATCTAAACCTCATCCACAGCCTCACAACCAGCCCCCCTGTGCCGTACTCTTGCTGTCACCGTGGCATCTGGGCTTGCTGAACCTGCAGGAGTTTTGGGTACATGCGATTTGGTGACCTTGAAACCGTGGAGGCGTGCAGGGCAGGCGAGAGCATGGGGGTGCAGGCACAGCCACGTAGCGGTAACTGCGCTTGCCCTGTCTAATATGCTGGCAGATGGCAGTTTACCCATGATACGCTCCTTTTTGGCATGGCCATTACGTCCCCAATTACCACCACGATAGGCAGATAATTCCTCGCGTAAGCAAGCAATGGAGAGGAAAGCAGACAGGAGGGAAGGTGCAGTACTGGCCAGGCACTCCTCCGCCACGGCCGCATCGTGTCCATTTACCCTTTCCCTTGGAGAAGACGTAGCCAGTTATTTCAGATACTCCTGCCAGACCCCACTTGTTTTGAAACCGGTAGATAGAAGCAGGTCCTGACCCTGTGGCTGTAGCCCACGGGCTTTCTCTAAGTGATATCCTTGGCAGATAAATTACACCCACTTTAAGCTCTGCCCTGTTCCTTCCTTTGTGCTTTTCTTGATGCGGCTGCCTGGCAAGAGCATGGCAAACAGTCCCATCACTCTTATTGTCGATCATCCCTTGTCAAAGTGCTGAAGGTATACTAAATCCTTGTCCAGGAAAAGGCTGTATTTACATATCTGTTTTTCAGAAAAGGCAATGGGCTGTTAGGAAAATACAGAATTTTAATCACCTGGTTTGGGCTCGTGCACAGCTTCTGAGGCATTGCCAGAGGTTGGGCACGGTGGCACCATCTGTCCCTTTATTTGCAAGCGGTCATTAGGTGTGATTAATTATAATGATGTTATTTAACCCCTTTGCAGATATCTTTCACAGCTTCCAAAGCACAAAAGTGGTTACGTGTCCTTATCTCTATTCAGTAAGCAGGTGAATTGAGGGATGGGGATGTGTACCAGCATCTCCCCCGTGGAAGATGCCCAGCCCTAGAGCTCCTCCTACACTCCACATCTGAAAAACAGAGCACAGACAAACTTCTCCTGTGGATATGTTTGTAATGGGTCCCATTTGCAACAGGGGACAATTTGTGGTGACAATTTGTCACCATTTATAGGCAAGCTCTAGTAATGACTTTTTTTTTTTAAATTAAAGCACAGCAACAGAAATCTTCAGCCTTAAATGCTGTCCTACCCTGCCAGCCCTCACCCTGTGCCTTTTCATAGTGCAAAGAAAGCAGAAAAGGAGAGCAGCCAAGAGACAGACATAGGGGGAAAATAAACACATCAGGGATTAACAACAAGCCCAGCTGTAGTGGGGATGGGAGCTTCTCCCAAACCCCACCCCATCCCATTCCATCCCATCCCAGTACGGGGCAGTGCCCTTGCTGTGCTCCAGCCTCAGCAGCTGCTCAGCTTGCTGACCTTAATTCTGATTTTAGCTTGAGCAAAATTGACCTGGAGAGTGAGCAGAGGCTTTAAAAGCAGCCTAGCATGGAGTGGAGATGCAGAGAGCCTTTGTATATATTTCATTTGGGGAAAAATATTTGGGGGGGGAGGATAACCCTTTTGTTCTGTAAAGCCGTGCAGCTCAGCTGTCCCCTGGTGCCAGCCCCAGTTATTAGGCTGAGCGTGAGCGCGCTTGGTGGAGTAGGGATGGCAGCACCCTCACCCTAACCCTAAATCTGAGAGAGCCTGTGGCCAAAATGGGCTCCTGGTTTGAAGAGGGATGGAAAAGACGACCAGAGGCATGGTGGTGATGAGGCAGGTCGTGGCAACTGAAGATGAAGTGGCTTTAAAAAGTATTTGGCAAGAGCTTTCTTGGTTGCACAGGGCTGTGGGACAGCGGGTGCATGTTTGGGGGGGGTCTCACCTGCCCATGGGCTCCCTTCCACCCCAGGGGCTTTCCCTTGCCCCCACCATGTCAGCAATGCAGTTTTATGACCTTTGTTTTTTCAGGAGAATGCCCCCTTGCAGCAGCTGTGCCCAGGAGGGACACAGTGCTTCAGGACCGATCCTGGCTGGTGCTGGGACCCCCTGGTCCTGTGGGCATCAGCAGAAGATGTTTCCCTGTTCTCACAGACATGGTCTCTTGGACCTCTTTTCTGCAGGAGGAGAAAGACCCGGCATCGGGAGCCACAGCTCCCGATGCACAACTCTCACAGCTGGCACCCACAGCAAAGCACCCACTGGCTCCTGGGGAGACCGGGACCCAGGAGGTGCTGAGCACCTCACCACCTCCCGCCTGGGGCTGCGTGGCCAGGGGTCAGTCCCCCACGCAGTGTGGGATGGAGATGTAGGGGAGAGGCAGAGGGGAGCGAAGCTCGATGCTCTTTTCCCATTGAAATAATACAAAATTCGTTTGTTTGAACAATGTGGATGTCCCAGGGAATTCCCTGCTCTGCCTGACATTTGTGTTTGAATTCTCTGCGGTGCACTTCGACCCCCAGCTCGGAGCAATAAGCAAATGATGCAACCAAAGAACAGCTCCCAGGAACGTTGCAAAAGGAGGCAAATCTTCCAGCCTAAAAAACAATTGCAAAATGTACATCTTTCCACATCAAACTGTACTCCATAATCCATAGTACCCTTAAAAAAAAAAAAAAAAAAAAAAAAGGCAGCGTAGGGGCTGGCTGTAGCTGAAGCATGCAGCAAGCTCCTGCTTAGCATTATTTATCGTCAATGATCTCCAGGCTGGGCCATGATGAATAATTCATTTTCTTTTCAGAGGCTGTACCTTGAACCGAGCCCAGTCTGGCACCTCCCCGCCGCAGCCGCGGTGCGTTCTGGCTCTTTTTAAAAAGCAACTTGGGCATCTCAGCGTGCTTAGTCCTTGGCCTCTTCATGTTCATGTGAATATGACAGTCTGGCAAGGGCTGCTGCTAAGTTTATCCCTGTCTGTGTGCTGCCTTGGTGCCTGTCTTCCCCACTCATCCCCCGGTGCCGGCAGCCGTGTCGCTCAAGCCTTCACAGCGCTGCAGATTTGGGATTGCATATCTCACTTGCTTGGAGCCAATTTCCACTGGCTCAGGAAATAGCCGATAGCTTTTAAAAAATGAAGGAGAGGAGCTGTGTACTTGTTGAAGGCTTTGTCCCCCTGCCCTGACCCTGTCTGGCCCCGGGCTTGGCGGGGGATGGAGATGCAACCCCTCCTGGGTACATGCGTGGCAGAGGGAGAGTGGGAGAAGGGAGATGGAATGAGAAGCGAGCAGCCTTTTATTCTGGGGCCCACTTGCAAATGTTTTCTAAAAGACCAATAAATAATTAATAGCCGTTATAAGCATATTGCAGACGTGGAGTTTTTGCTGCAGATGGTCATAAGGACATTGTCAGCAAGTTATCGACTGGAGGGCTGAACAATCCATCGTCATTGACTGGCCATTTATTAAGACATCTATTCATTAACTCCTTACGGACGAGCAGAAACTTTAATGTAAAACAGAAGGACCCCCCCCACCCCCCACCCCGAATAGCTGAGATTTGCTTTTTGGAGGCAGGGTTGTGTCCTGAGCAGGAACAGAGGCAGGAAGGATGGAGGGAAAGCTGGCCAAACTGCTCCCAAAATCCAGCTCAGAGCCAGGACTGGGGGCCTCCGACTCCCTCCCTGTGCGTCAGGCGCCGTCGGAAAGCAGGTGAAGCTGGTGTATCTTTACCAAATCAATTCTCCTTCACTTAACTTTGTCTATGTAGGGTAGACATCTTATTCCATCAGTAGCGATAAATATATCCTGCTCTGGGTAGGAACCAAATGTTTTCACAGTCATTTTCAAAGCCCAGAGGAAGGGTCTGCCCTACCACTGTGCATACTGGTTGTTACTGGTTTCTCTCCCAGGCTCACTAATTACCACTGGGCTGGTTCACATGGTGCCTGGGAACGCTCACTGCAGGCAAAGGGAGTTAAAGGAGAGCTCAGGACGGTTTCTTCCTGGAGAGCAAGAAGACACTGATGATTTATTTCACTCTCTCTCTAAGGTAATTATGTACCTAGGCAGTCTTAAAATGTGTATTTCTTTTCTCTGGCAGACCAGAACAGCCTCTTTGGTTCCAGTCTAGCAAATAAATATGTATTTACACACTTTATTAAGATGGGTATTACTTTCCCAGAAGACTGGCATAACTCTTCTGCTCTGGTATTTTATGTAAAACCGTATTTGCACATTAGTTTGAAATATATATGACAGGCTAGGTGGACCACAGCAGCCTTGGCAATCACTGAGCGCAACTCGAGGAGCTATGTGTGAAGACACATGTGTGAATGTGGGTATAGATGATGCACGCAGCTTCCTCGGGACCTGTGCGTGGCACCCACAGCTACGGCTCTGCCGTAGGAGGAGGAGATGTCCTTACCATGCTTTCACCTTTTCTCAGAATGTTAAAAAAATCAGCATTAAAATGTCAGGCCAGCTCCAAAGCTGAGGACGGCAGGTGAAACTTCAGGGAGAGGCCGCCTAATATGTTGCCAACATGTAAAATTTGGCATTTGAGTCTTCTGGATCCTTGGTGCAAAGCCCGTCTCCTGCAAGGCACCGGGACCATGATCCCCCCAACATCATCCCCCTCCACGGCCAGGCTGCAGCTCCTGGCCAGCCTGCTCAGATCCTCTCCATCCCTGATGGAACCAGGGCTCCTCCTTTCCACCGAGGTTTTACTTGCGGCTAAACAGCGGGACGTGTCACATTCAGCTCCCACCCCGCGACTGCTCTCTTCATGCATTAGGTGCTCATGGCTTGTGGCAGAGGCAAAAGCAGATCACACTGACCTGGATTTCTAACCCCTGGTGTTTTCCCACAGACCATTTTTGCTGGCTCTGGTGAGGACGTGTGGACAGACAGTCCCTGCCCCAAGTGCTGCAACATCCAACCAGCTAAAGCAGGCGGGAGTAGAAGAGAGGAGGGAGCTTTGCCTGTCCTCGAGGGCCCCGGGAGGTAGGAAAAGCATGTTTTCATGCTCTTTCACACACATGGCACGACCTCTGTAATCAAGCATCTAGCAGTAAAAATGTGGCTGGATTAACCTGACGAAGCAGCAGTCTATAGTATATTAATTCTCATATAATTTCGTAAAGCTGCTTAACTGAAAACCTGAATGCATTTAACACACGTTAGTAGGTAATAGCAATTAATTTTAAACCCCCCCAGCAGTTCAAGCACAGGCAGGACAGGGGCTGTCGTGGTGTGCGGGTGTCCCTGTGAGCTGCACGCCCAGCCCTGCTCCCGACCCAGGGGAACAGAGTGGTCCAGCCGGGCTGCGCCGCATCTCCACTGCAGTGACAAGGCAGACTCAGAGCATCTGAAATCTAATCGAGCATAAAAACATTGGATTTGAGCTGTCCCCAGGGGAAGTTTAATAAGGAACAATCATCAGCTAAGTAGACCTGAAAGAAAAGCAAAGTGCAGGAAGGAGATGTGCCTCCTATGAGCGTGCAACACGCCAGCACGGGTGTGAAATGCCTTTGGCTTAATGCTGGGTGGGGACAGGGGAAAACCAAGGCGAAATCTGGAAGTGTTTGGGAGCTGGGAGTGGGCTTAGCTCCTGGATATTCACCTTATTGCTCTGCTGGAGAAGCTGGAGGTGATCTCAGAAGGGGCTGCAGGTGCAACTGTTCAAGAAATGGGCTCTGCCTATGTTGGCTGCTTACCGTGACACATCTTGAACCGGCTTTCAGCAGTGTTTGGAGGTCACAAGTCCTACCGACATCCCTTTTCTTACTCTTAGCAACTGTCAGCCCTTGAATTTCAGCCCAGGTTTGTTAGAGTTGAGTCTACGCAACACCTTCCTCGCTGAGCGGTGTTCCTCCATCCCCTCATCCCAACACCATGCTGGCTCCGTTCAGCAAAACATTTCCATGTATGCCTGATATTAAGCAATAACTACTCCTGCTGGCTTTAAGGGAACTATCTAATCTCCTTTAAATTAAGCATATGATTGGGTTTTGGCTAGACTGGGGCCTTGGGCCTTAATCTCTTTATGCCCCACTTTCTCAATCTGCGAAATAGTAATTATCTACTTCATGGGGCTAAATTAATTTCCCATATTTCACTGCTGCTCATTTTGGCAATACGCTGGTTACCATTCTCCCAGAGACTGCAATTTGCATGCTGCTCAGCAAATTATGTATTATATATCTACACACACACACACATATGCACAAATGTAAGCCTTGGGGAAAAAAGTCTAAATGCCATGATGGCCGAGACAGGATGTAAGCAATAACAGTAAGGATAACAAAAATGCAATTCAGGGATTCAAAGGATTTGGTGAATGGAGAATAGGCTGAGTTGCATAAAAAGAAGGTAAGAAACTCGACTGAGTTAAGTAATGAAAAGAACGATGAATATCAAACAGGATGGAAGAGCTTAATTAAGAATTAACTTTTTTCAAGTAGAGCTTGGGAGAGCTGGTGGTGGTCAGCGCAGAGGATGAGGAATGAAACAGAGAAATTGTTTTTAACCCCTTTGTGGATGTCAGGGGAAAAGGAAGAGCAAAGGAAGTTTGTGGGGAAAAATCTGGCATGGCTATGTCTCTGCTTTGCAGGATGTGGAGGGGCGTGGATTTGGGGAGAAGTTGACAAATGTTAAATGTTTCTTGGGGGAACCATGAAATGGAGAAGGAAAAAGAAAATCCTTTCCTAAAATTACCCTGGGGATGCCACTTTTCATCTTGATAGAATAACCCTGCTAGTTTTAGTCGCTGGGACTTGGAGCACGTGGCCCGATAGGACCTGGAGGAGATTTTGATTCTGCACCTGCCGCTTGTACATTCCTTGTTTGTGTTGGGCTGCAAACAAGTAAAGATTACGTTAGGGATGATGCACTGGCGCAGAAATGTTGGACAGATTAAATCTTGTTTCATTGCGGCTCTCTATCACGTCTCGGCACAGCTTTGTCGAATGATAAGGTTTGAAAGGCTGTGAGCTGGTGCAAGCTGGATCAGTAATGTTCATTAAGATAAAATCAAAGACAGGCTCCTGCTCTCTGTTTTCCAGAAGGACTCATTCCATAAAAAGGTAAATAAAAAAAACCAAAAAAACCTTACTGAGTAATCCTCATGGGAAACTGTGGGCTTTGACATCACGGTTTTCATTTTCTCCTGCCAGTCTTTGCAGAGAAAAAGGACAGCTAAGAGACCAGAAAGGAAAAGAGAGAAGTCAAAAAGTTACTGAGCAGCATCAGCCTGGTTAAGTCTAATTCCAGTGCATTGACTCTGCTCAGCTCCTTGGGGAATGAAGGAATGAAAGGAAAGGAGGAAGAAAAGCAAAATAATTGAAAAGAGTAATTCAATTTGGGAAGAATTATTCTCCTAATGATTTATGGCTTCATTAATGACTGATTGAACAAATGATTTTTTTTTTTTTTTTTTTTTACTTACTAGGAATTAAGGCGGCTGGCTGAAAGGTTATTGGATGTCACAGCAACAGAGACTCATTTGTCTCCATTTAAATACTTAATGATCTCTATCTTTCTCCTCCTCAATCAATAAGGTCTAGAAGCACTCTGTGTGTTGCAAAGTTTCTTGCCTTCACAAAAATGTGACCTGGTGCTCTGAGGAACGAGTGGATGTTTGGTAAGGAGACATGGCCGAGAGGCCACGAACGCTGCAGAGAGAACACCTTGCAACGCCCCGCGCCCGTCCCCATCCCTGGGTACCGCTGTCCTGGGGGCTGCTGCAGCGCTCTGCCCCCTCCCAAATCACTCCCCCCTTCCCGTGCTTCTGCTTCCCCCGTGTCTTCAAGAGACCACGCTCCTCTAGTGCTGGGGGGGTCTGTTTTGATAAAGCCGCTCACCTTTGAGTGATATCACTGTTAAAAGCATCTATCCCAGCTAAGAGCTCATGCTTTTATTCGCATCCCCAGAGATGAATATATTTTCCCTTTTAATGCACCTGAAACCCTCGGCATCGTTGCATTCAGCAAGTCCGGTGGTGAGACCCCTGCGGCGCTGACGCAAGGGGCTGGTCTGCGTGCAGGGAGCTCAGGCAGCGCTCGCCTCCGTGTTTCTCTAGCTACATAGCCCTGTAGGCGTGTGTGCCTGTATCAATGAGTGCCCACTAGACGTGCGCGTGCATGTGTATTTTGCTAATTGCATACACACCCGCATAATTCTCTGGTGTATATTTTTTATGCATTGATATTAGACGTAAACACAATAAATGCAGACTTAGAGCAGTTCACAGGGCACACATCAACATGGGAATCTCCCGACTGCAAAAACCCCGTGGGCGGGAGGCTACGGGCTTAGCAAAGTGATTCAAAATTCATTATCATTCAGCACTCCGGTGCCTCCAGGCTCGGCAACGCCCCGAGTCAGGTGCATGTCCTTCAACTGTCTTCAATTAAACAGCCTCCTAAAGTTCAGGCAATGTTAACTGGTCTCAGAACAGCTTAGTGCCATAACTGGGATTTCTCTGCCCGGCATTGCTGGCAGATGTGCCAGGCTGGGGTTGTACCGGGGCGACCTGGCTCGAGTGTGGACCAAAACCCACTGCACTGGCTCGTGAAAACCGAGACTGGGTCTCCGGAAGGGAGGGCAGGAGCAGAAAGCAGGGGAACAAACTGGTCCCTTTGCCCAGAGATGCACTTTCAAAGTCTAAATTTAGGCCGGAGTCTCTTGTGGTCAGATTTTGGTGGTGCAGTGGGGCTGGCACAGGGGAGCGGATGGTGCAGCAGCGTCCTTCCAGCTGGGGATTTTTTTATCGCCGACAATAATGAAGGTCAAACCGCCTGTCAGTCAAAGCTCCGTTTCCCTTAGTTTAGCAGTAAGATTGGAGAGCTGAGCCACAGCATGACCCTGTTGCTATTGGATATGAGCTCCATACAGATGATATGCAAACATATTTAAGGTTTTTTGTCTATTTGCAGGAGCAATATCAATTTGCAGGGATGAGCTCAATTAACATAACTCATTACTTTTCCATGTGTAACTTAAGTCAAATGAACACCTCCTTTGAAGGGACTATCAAGGGGAAGATTGCTGGGCCCATGTATGTACATATGACTGTTGTTGTGATATAATAACAAAGATATTTTCTTTCCTTCTCTAAAATGGGAAAATTCCTTTTTTCTAAGCAGAGAGAGAAGTTGTGTGTGGGCTGAATAAAAATGTCTTTGGCAAAAATCTCTTTTTTTGCCATGGGCACAGGCTTGGGAATGTCACTGCAGCCTGTCCGTTCATGGCAAATACAACCTGCTTTTTTATGGGAAGAAAGGCAGAAAATTTTTCCCTTGCTGAAAAGTCGAAACCATTTTGGAGATTTCTGACTCAAACATTTCTTTTTTCTGGTTGACCCCTTCTTTGTTTGACAATTACAGACCATTAATTCTTTGTATTGATAATACCAATAACTGAAGTTAATAGAGCCAAGAGGAGGGAGCTGAAGACTGGTTTTGGATCAGGAGCAGCATCACCTCTTCTGAGCCATGCCGTATATCGCAGGCACTGCCTGTTAGTCCTGGATGACAGACCTGTTGCCCATCACCTCCCCACACGTGGTACTTTATATCCATTTTGCCATTTGGAGCAGTGGCTCCTGGCCACAGACTTAAAAATAACACCCAAGCCGCAGAGGTGAGGGCAGGGGCACCGGCCGGTCCTGGCGTGGGGCTGTAACTCCCGACACGGGCAACGTCGGATGCTTTCAGGGGATATCGAGAAAAGTAGTCAGAGGTCTCTAAGTGTGGTGTCAACTGTGCTTATTTTCTCCTTGCAGAGGCTGCTTGCTTTCTTACATGAGGCACAGCAGGAGGGCTATTTTAAGTCATTGGGTTGGTTGGTTCCTCTTTTTTTTCTAAAAATCAGCTCCTACGCCACAAAATTGCTGCCTGAATGCTGGGCTGCAGCAAAAATTAGTAATCCGGATCAGCCCTGATATAAAATGACAACTGGGAGTATCGGCGGGCACACTTCATTTGCTCTGTCAAACATCATAAACAATTGGAAGGACTTTTTTATCTCAACAAAGCAGCAGCAGCAGCGCGCGTCGGGTCAGCCTGCGTTGAAAACTGGAGGGGGCTTAGCTGAGGAACTGGTTGGAAATCAAGGTGTTTAAGGCAAAAAAGGAATGGTGGCTTGGGATTTCTGCACATCTCAGTGCCCTGTTTTTGCCGCAGATCTTTGGGGAGAGGGCTGCCACCATCCCAGCACTGAGCACCAGCGGGCTGTGGCAGGGATGCTCTCAATAAACTGCAAAACTGAGCTGCCTGGCTCTGTAAGGATGGAGGGGAGAAATAGTGAACATCCCACTTTGAACAGTTACAACTCATTTTATGAGTGCTGCAAAAAAATATTTGTATGAGTGATTTTTTGCTTTATTGTCCTCAAGGAAATGGGAGGAAAGGAAAAACATCAGCGATGGGTGCCATGTCAGGGTGCAGTTGCTGAGCTTTGCCCTCTCTCTGATTTTTCTTTGCCGCTTTTCAGCCATCAGGTTGGCCTGTGATCCTGAAGCATGCAAGAAAATGTCCTCCTGGGTCTTGCTTGGAGAAAAGGATTTTTTTTTTGACAAATTTTAACAGCAGCAGGAACAGGTCACCCTGCCAGAAGGATGCTGGGCTCCAGCATATTCAGCCTGAGCACCTGAGGAGAGCAGGGAGGGGAGGTGAATGGCTCTCTGTGATTTTTTGCCAGCCACATTAAGCAGGGATTTGATACAGGAGCGCTGTAAAGGGCTTGGGCACTGCTTGGGCACTGCTCCTGATGTGGGTCCAGGAGCGAGCTCTTATTAATTCAGGTGGCAGGGATGGAGAAGCAGCGCTGCTGAGTCTGTGGCTCCCCGCCAGCTCTGCAGCTGTGCTGGCTGGCTCCGAGAAGAGCCCTTCAGAAATGCCCTCGACTTCCTCACCTGAAACAGCGGCAACGGGTCACGGCGTCTGGTTCTGCGCCGCTGGTCATGCTGGAGGGTCGGTGCTTACCCCTGCCGCAGCCAGCCCCAGCCACCGGCACGGCGAGCGCCCGTGACACCGACCTGGCCTTCCTGCAAAACACAACAGGCTTGCTTAGCTTTGGGGATGTTTTTTCAATTAGAACAATCTCCCCCTCCCTTTGCTCCTGGTCTCAGCAGAGCCTTGGAAATGTTTCTGCACTTAACATTGCATGTAATTATGGTCTGGCTGTCTCAGGAAGCAGCCCTTGATGTACTTAGCAGCATTACCTTCTGATTTTCGAGGCAGCACTTACTAGGCAGGAGAGGAGAGACGGGAATTATCCGAGTCTTGTGGGAGCTATAGGTCATGTTCAATTTTTTTTTTCTACCCTCCATTAGGATGGAGCATGGATGTGTTGGGTGATGCAGTGCCAGGCACCACAAACTGTCCCCCGAGTCATGGTGTTTGGTGGCAGAGCCATGGTCCAGCCAGCCCTCACTGGCCTTCTGGGGACCTGGCGTCCTGAAGCAGAGCCCTGCCTGCTGCAAAGAGCCTTTGCTGAATTTTGTTGCTAGCACCAGTGAGGAGAAATGCCGCTGAATAGGGTCTTTGGGGATGAAGTTTCAGATTTTGATCCATGAGCCAAATTAAAAGATTATTTTTCCCCTCAGTAAACAAATCCCCTCTTCTTCCTGCTAGCCGAGACATCTGCTCCTCTGAAAAAAGCTTGCACCACAGAGAAATGCCTCCTACCACATGTCCTACTGTCCTTTCTGCCTGTTTTGATTTGCATCTGTCATGGTTTAACCCCAGCCAGCATCTCAGCCCCACGCAGCCGCTCGCTCACTCCTCTCAAAGTGGGATGGGGGAATCGGAAGGGTAAAAGTGAGAAAACTCCTGGGTTGAGATAAAGACAGTTTAACAGGGAAAGCAAAAGCCACGCACCCGAGCAAAGCAAAGCAAGGAATTCCTTCACCCCTTCCCACGGGCAGGCAGGTGCTCAGCCATCTCCAGAGAAGCAGGGCTCCATCACATGTAACGGTGACTTGGGAAGACAAACGCCATCACTCCCGACGTCCCCCCTTCCTCCTCCTTCCCCAGCTCTATGTGCTGAGCATGAGGCCACATGGTGTGGGACATCCCTGGGGTCAGTTGGGGTCACTGTCCCGGCCGTGTCCCCTCCCAGCCCCTTGTGCCCCCCCAGCCCCTCGCTGCTGGGGTGGGGTGAGGGGCAGAAAAGGCCTTGGCTCTGGGCAAGGCCTGCTCAGCAGGAACGAAAACATCCCGGGGTTATCAACGCTGTTTCCAGCACAAATCCAGACCACAGCCCCATAGCAGCTACTGCGGAGAAAATTAACTCTGTCCCAGCCCAAACCAGCACAGCATCTTTTATATTTTCTTTGGATTGTGCTAGTCAGGCTCCTTGCTTAGATGTGGTAGTAGTACCAAGCGTTTTTATATTACAAAATGCTGTTAACCTTTTGCTATTATTTGTCTTATACGTCCCCATGTGCTACGGATACCTCTTTTGTTATCAAAGAGGGAATCCTATAGGACTGCTATCAAACGCCGCGTCTGAATAGAGCAGGGTGGAGGGAGGGCTTGGCGGCTCTGTAGTGGTAATGAGCAGCTGTGTACGTCTTCAGTCCTGGAGGTTAATGCCTGAAGCTTTTAAACCAGGAAAGATCAGAAATGTTATGAGTGCTGGGTTTAATATGCAACCGAGCACCCAGCCTGAGACTCGAGAGGCAGGCTTGAAAGGAGCCAAACCGACTGATTTAGATTTGCATTGCCATCCCCTGGCAAGCGGGATGCTCGGAGCTGCTTCTGACTGTCTGCACTAGTTCGTGCTGTTGTGCTGGTGCGAGTGGTGCCACGCGGGGTCCCCTGCCCATCACTCACCCACCCACCCCGGCAGCAGCTCTGGGTGCCTCGGGGGCTGGTCCGGACCTGGCTGCTTTCAGGAGGCTTCTTTAACCATGCATTTACCCTGCAGACATGCTCTGGAAGTGCAAAATTGACTTTATTCTGACAACCTGGATACCCTCTGGGTCTGGGGGACACGGCTTCTATCCAAATGATTTTATCCCTGCAGATGGCCTCTGCTGCAGCGGTGCCAGTGAAGACCCTTTTTGGTGGCCACGTGTCAGTGTCCCCGTCCTTGCTGCGGGCTGGTACCCCCTGCCCGGCTCGCGGACAGGGCTGTGTTTCAGGGTCCTGGGGCAGCACTGCCTGATGGAGAGAAGAGCATTTCCATCCCCAGCCCTTCCTCCAGGCTGGGTGCTCCTCACTGGCAACACCAAGGAGCAGAACCTGGTCTTTATTTTAAACTGCTGATTTTTGTCAAGGGAAAAGGTGATTCTGACCAATGGAAAATGCAGTTTTATTTCAGTTCAAGCTTTCCAGCTCCTCCCTCAAGCCCTCAAAAAATTCCCTAATGACTTATTCTCCCTTCCTGGGGTCTCTTTCCTCTTCCCAGATGAGAAAACCAAGAGAAACCTGCAGAACTTGGACCAGACCCACTGCGTGAAAATCCTCGCATTTTGGGATAGCATCAAGTCAGTGCAGAAAGGAATTTCCCAACGGGAGAGCATGAGGGCACATTTATGCTGTCGGGGGACCATCGCTGGTCGGGGCTCTGTCCTCCCCCAGGGACAGCAGCGAGGACCGGCAGCCCTTGCTCCGGGCAGCCCCGTGCCCTCCTGCTGCCCCTCTCTGTCCTTGCCTGGGCAGATGGAAGGCAGCAGCTTTGTAATTATTAAAATTAGTGCATCCTTGAAAACACGTAGCATGCTTTTGGCTCTGCAAATCATTGCTTTCATGAGAGAGGAGCAGTAATAAAATTAACCGACAGAGAGGCATAAACAAGTGGCACAGATGTAAATATTATATAATCTGCATTTCCTAAAATACACCCAGCTTGGCATCAGGAGTCGGATTCAGAAGAGAACCAGAGCAAGGATGCTGATAGAAAACAAATAACAATAGCAGGCAAATAGTAATTAATCATTCTGTAGATGGGTATTAACGTTTGCACACAAGCTCCTTGCCGAACGCTCAAGGTGCTTTACGTCGCCCCAGGCTCCCCTCGCTGCTGGCTCGGGCGGACGGCGGGTGTCTCTGGGAGAAGTGGGGAAACTGAGGCAGGCGGAAAGCCTCGCCGGCGGTGCCGGAGGGCCAGCCTGCCGCCCGGGCTCGATTTCTGTGAGGTGCTGAGTACCTGCCACCAGCGCTGGGCTTGCAGCAGAGGCGCTACTGACCGCACTTCCAGGTTTGTATTTGGGGCTGGAGCAGATTTTTAGTGGGTACAAAGTGACGTAAATCCTTTTAACCCAATGGAGGTGGATCCCGGCACACGCAGGGAGCTTGTCCAGCCCTCTGGTGTGGCAAGGTGAAGAGATGCACCTGGTTCTGAGCCCCAGCTAACATTTACTTCCAGGGAACCCCTTCCCACATCAGCGCTGGAAAATATCCCATCCTGCTGTCCCTTTTCACATTGTATCATAGGAATCTTAAGATTCCCTCAGGAATCTTATGTTTTAATGGTGAAATTAGTGCCAGATGAGATCCCATATCTAAAGGCAGGCAGTGACTTCAGAGCACCAGCCTGCTCTGCCTGGGGCCTCTCCAGCTCTGGCACTGATGTGACCGTTTATCAGCGCATCGAGCTGTTGCTGCTCCCCGGGACTGCCTGCCTGGGGAAGCCGTGGTGCTCGCAGCCGGCGCCACGAGCATCAGGGCAAAACACTTCCAGGAGCAACGCTCAGTGCACGACCGCCTGCTGCGGTAGGGATCAGCATGGGAAAAGGGAGTTTCTCCGGCTTGTGGGGGTTTGTTGCTATTGGTATGTTTGGAAGAACACAGAGGAGAGTTACACCGACCCACAGAGGCCAGACACGAGTCGGTGCAGGGTCATCGGTGGGTGACACCAGTGGGTTTAAGGGGAAGGGTGCTTGGGCACCCGGCCCTCCTTGGAGCACCGCGCTTTCCGCTTGCTGCTTGGAAATCCAGAGCGGTGTTTGTTGTAACATGACAATCCCTCTTTAATGTCCCATGTTTGAAGTCACATTGGAGAGATGTAGCCCATCTGGTGAGTCACAGCCTCCTCCTGTCACTCGGTTACCTGCAGGGCCTCGGCAGGAGGAGTGATGACTAACCCACGCAGTGACACATCACAGGGAAATGTAAATATTGTCTTTTATTTTTTGCCTTCTGAAGCCTCCGGAAGAAAATTATTTTTGCTTCAGTTTGAAAACAAGAGCCAGCCTGACGTTTTCTGCCATGGCTGGAAGAGCAGATGGGTCAGCCCTTCCCGAGCAGGCGGTGATGAGGAGAGGCTGCTGCTTCCCATGGGTGCCCCCAGCCACCCTCCTGCCTCCCACCCCGCTGGAAAAGCTGTTTGCACGAGCACCCCTCTGCAAAGGCTCCGGCTTTGTGCTCGGCAGTGCATCCTCCGCTCCCCTGCCTGCGGGCGATGCCGGCCACGCTGCCTGGACCTGGGATCGATACCCCAGGTGATCAGCTCTGGCCCTTCTGCGTGATAGGGATTCATGACACTTCTGATCAAAAGCCCTCCCTTAATCTGGGAGACAGCAATCGATGGGAAATTAACTGTGCTTTAGGCCTGATTGCTCCAGCAGGAAGGGGCTGCTGTGTGGGGGGTGAACTCATTCCCCGCTCTGCGGCGATAACAAAAGGGCTCTGGTCCCAGCTGGCTCCATCCTATTTTTTTTTTCTTTTTTCTTTTCAATCAGACTGCAGACCGTTCCTGTTCCAAGAGGTCAGCGGGCGCATGGGTGGGCACAGCCGCCCCCACGCTGCGGTTGATGCTCTCCTCTCATCTCAGTGCTCCACCGGTACGGGGGGACGTGGGGCAGAGAGGGGAGATGGGGAGAGGTCGGGACGTGGAGCAGCGCTGAGGGGCTGTGGCTGCAGTCCCTTCCCGGTGCTCCTTCCTCCATAACCTCGCCCCCATCATTTACAGGGTAAATGCCCGGTGCAGCGATGCTGTGCCCAGTGCCAGCCCTTGCCGGGGCCCCTCATGGTGCTGGTGGTGCCCAGGGCCAGCTCACACGGGGGTGGCACTCATATCACACAGGGGACGGTCCTCCCGGCAGCAGGGACAGATTTCCCAGACTCTGGCTCATATGCTCTGAGTACCACTCACATCCCATGGGCTCTATTCAAAACCAGAACTAAAGCCAGGCACATGTCAATGGTTTAAATATGATTTTAAGCTCATGTTAGACGTACAATCATTGCACATGAAATAGGTGAAAGACCATGTTCCCCCAGGGCATGGCCTTTATGATACACAGCCTACTAGCATTTAGCATCAGAGGGAAGGTGAAATCAAAAGAATAAAAATAAGTAAATGATTATAGAGAGCATAAAATCTTTTGCAAAATTTTTCCAATTGCCTTTGAAGTTTCAGCCAGAGATGCTATTTCCTTTTGTATTATTACTCTTTTGAAGAAAAATCTGTATTCTCCACAAACCAGGTTGCTGCTGTACTTCTTATAAATGCCTGCTATCTCATCAGTGCCACATTAAACCAACATTTCGAATTCAAACCAACTATGTGAGTGGATAAATGTAGTAGTAATGGCAGGAATTAGAAAGCAGGGCACAGGATTGAGGCAGCAATGATTTACGAGACCCAGGCAGGAACAATCAAAGGCATCAGATCACTTTGCTGCCCTGCGTGTGCCTATTTGCATTTTATTCCTGATGGCTGGATTTTAAAGCTCAATTCTCACCCGACTGGCGAATAGAGATTGCTCTTTTTTTTGTTCTTAGCTGAACAAAATCATTAGGAAATGGGTGAGAAGGCTGGAATTGCTCCCTCCGAGGGCTGTCAGGGTGTTATGCCCATGCCCATCACGGGGAAGCAGCCAGATGTGCCGGGCTGATCTCCCGACCCAGCACAACGAGGTGCTGATCCCACCGAGCACCCCGATACACCGCAGTGTAAGGATCCCACTGTCAGCGATGCTCACTCACGCTCCCTGTAGCCATCACCCGCTGTGTATTCCCCAGCCCCCACTGGCCATCCTCCCCCCGTCCCCTCCTGCCTTCCCCAGGAGGTTTCCCATGCCGCCACGACCAAACTGGCATGCGCCCACAGCGCCTCCCTTTCCAACCCCAGCCAGTTGCTGATAGATGGAAATCCCACACGAGCATCCATCCCCCAGGGACAGCAGTATCACTGCTGGGCTTGGGACTGCTCCTCTAAAGGGGGAAGGGGCTGCCGATGTCCCCAGGCTCTTAGGGTACTGCAGCGGGAAGGAGCTGCTGGAAAAGGGGCTCTTTTTGACTCTCCCACAGCCCTGGGGAGCCAGGGGTTCTCCCTGGGGGCTTCTGTGAGTTATTCTGTGAGTGCTGGGCTTGTTTCTGGGGCAGCACACAGAGCAGAGCCGTGCCTATGGGAAGGGGGAAAGCCAGGACCGTGCGAGACTCCTTAATGCTTATAAAAGGCTGATGGCGGGTGGGTGTAAATCAGCAGCACGCTGTTGGCTCCCTGGAGGTTTTATGGCGAGGTGCTGCTGTGTGTAAAACTTGATCAATAGACTTTGCAGGAAGATACTAAATGGATGCGTGCGACCCTGATTGTCTTGCGCCGATGGCTGTGACTTCGGCGGCAAGACGTGCTTTCCTGCCATCGACTGCCGAAATGCGGCCAGCTCTGGGATGGGGATATGGGAGCTGCTTAAAGAGGGAAAGGGTGCGAGTACCAGGGGGTCTAGTTAAAGAGGAGCTCTGGGGGCTCGAGCCCTCTCCCTGCCGCAGGGGACGGTCCCTCTGCGGCTCCGCACTGCGAGCATCAGCCATTCAGAGCCCCTTTGTTAACGGAGGCAAAGCAAAATCCCACATTGACCTCTCATTATCCGCCATAATAGAAAATAGAAATCCTCGTCTGGGGCCGAGTTGCAGGACGATCTGTGGGGATTGCTCAGTTTTTCTTTCATATCTGAGCATTTTGGAGTTTCATGCCCAGGTTTTGCTGAGCCCTCGCCTGACCAGTACCTTCAGCTTCAGCCAATAACTGGTTTTTACACATGCCTCGACTGAGCTCACCTTGTCACAAATGTCTCTGCTCCCTCAGTTCATCAATACGGGGGGAAATCGATAGCGAGGACTTAAACCTCCCTCTACCCTGACTCCTCAGTGGAGGAGTCAGAAAAATAAAATAAAATAAAATATAAAATAAAATAAAATAAAATAAAATAAAATAAAATGAAATAAAATAAAATTAAAAAATAAAATAAAATAAAAAATATAAAATTAAATGAAAACCAGCAAAGCTTTCCTTTGCCAAACTCCACAGAAGCTCAGTCCTGGCATGGTACCACCAACACTTGAGGGACCTTCTGTGGATAACACTGGTTTTGCTGAGTGGTGGTGGAGCTGATTTGCTCTGTGCCCTTGGACCCTGCCTCCTCCTTGGTCTGCTTGACTCCCTTCACATCCAAACCCCTGTCTCTGCCCCTCGCTGGACTCAGCAAATGCTGCTGCAAGGAATCCCCATCCTGATACTCATTCCTGTTGAGCATATTCGACACAACTTTCTCCTTATACAGGAGGGGACAGTTTGGGCTTTTGAAATACATGGCACGTCCACTGCTTGGTGCAAAACGCTTCTCACCTTGTGAGATGTTTAGATAGCTTAAGTGAGCAGGAGGGATAGGGTTTGTTTTGCATCCCCCCCATTGCTTCAAACTTCCTTTTCATGCAGGGGCAGAAGCTAATATTTGTTCTTCAGGCTCCCTCATGCTTCTGCATGCATTTCAGCCAGCTCTTCCCTTCCCCTGCAAACAAGAGGAAAACGACTGCCATCCCCATCCTTTCTTTCCATCCCCTCTCATCTTCCACCTCATTTCAACAGCTCGAAATTTAAACAAACAGGCAGGTTTTTTTGCACTTGACTGTCCCACTGCTCCAGGGGCTGAAACGATGCTATAGTGACCAGCTTTGCTTCACCATGTGACGTTGCTGCAGCCACAAGATGCAGAAAATAAAGCAACCTAACCAAATTAACCAGGCGGGCATTTCTGCGCTTGCTGATGTCCCCTTCCCTGGTACTGAAGAGCAGGGATGAGAGCTGAGAGCCGAGAGAGGCTGTTTGCCTCTCGCTGCTACCCCTGCCCCTCGTCTCTGCCCAGAGCTCTGCCCAGGCCACCTTGGGCATCTCCCTGCTGAGGTGCCCATCTCTTCCTTGCATTCACCTAAACCACCTCCTTGGCCTTCCCCCTTGCTTTCAGCCTCTTAATGCCTGTCCCACCTCCACCACTCACATATACAGATAAGGTCTGCAGCCTCACAGTGTTGGAAACTGCAGAAGGTCCCTGCATTTCAGAGGGCCAGTGGGGATGAATGCAAGATGCCCTCTGTATAGTCAGTCTTTGAGCTCCACAGATCAGTGGCGAACCACCCAAGGATGTGAACTCAGCCTTCAGCTCTGTCACCTGCTCCTTTTGAGAAGAGTGAGGGGAAGTATTTAACCGTGGCTATAGCTGTACATCAGACAGCCCTTGATGTCACTTACAGACCGGGGTATTTCACTTCCAAGAGAGTCTAATCTACCCACTTCTGCTGCCATGCATATGGGAAAAGAGATGTTGCAGGGAGTTCTCCTCCAAAATGCCTCTGAACAAATGTTCTCATTTAGACCAGCAGTGCCAATCCCTCATGAAATTGGGAGGACTTTAACATTTAAAGTGCAGAGACAATTAAAAATGTCTTCCCCCCCCCCCCCCCCAAAAATGGGGAAATATATTCTTTCACCTAACACACTCATCAGTGAAATCCATCCTCATTTGCAGGCACAAGGAAATCCATCATGCGGTTCTAATTTATGGTGCTCAGCGGTTTTGCAGGAGATGGAGACAGCAGCGGACACAGGGAGGTTGCTTAATCGGTTGCTGGAGAAGGCTCTCATTTCCTTCCCGGCTCTCACACACATGAGCAGGAGCTGTAAGAGACACAGGACCTTGAATACCAAAGCTGAACTTGATATGGGTTATGCAGGTGCTTAGCTGGAGTAATGAGGATGAAGGTGCAGTAATGGGAGCCTTTGCGTCTAATAAAGGGAAATTTATTCAGAAGGCTCCCGGAAAGTCAGATCATGACAATATCAACCTCCACTAGTTGCTTCCTGATCCGAATCTCTAAGTGGCAGGAAAAGAATGACACCCCCTCATCCTGCTGTGGAAACAAAAGTAACTGGGCACAGCAGTGATAAAACACACTCAGAAAAACTGTGGTGAGCACTGCCCAAGGGAGCTGGCATGTCCCACGCTGGTCCCACATCGGGGTGATCAAGATTTGCAAGGATGGAGGGATGCAAGGAGCTCGAGGTCAGGTCCTTTGGGTTTTTTTATTGCTCTTCCCCTCTTTCTGATGCAAAGCATCGACAGCATGGGGGCATCTTCTTAATACATGAAGGGAGCAGGAGCAGCATGGAGGGAGGCTGCCATGGGGCTGCTCACAGCCAGCCTGCTCCAAACCTCCTGGAGAGCAGAGCCTTCCTCTGGGGCAGCTGGTGAGATGCTGCATCCCCCTGAAGCAGAAAGTGCCCCCAAAGGAAGACCTGCTTTGCATCTCCCTTCCTAAACTCCCACCGGCTTCAGTTCTTTATCCCTTAATCTAGTGAAGCCGTGGCGGCCGTAGCGGTTATCCAGAACAGGTAACTGGACAAAGCATTTCAATTTGTACTGAAACAAAGATGCTCCAGCTAGGAGTGAGGGATTAGGTCATGCCTCCAGACTTAGAGCATGTCGGCGATGTCCGAGGCAATGCCGACACCCTCCCTCCCTGCTCAGCTCTTGTAAGGAATCGATGTTTTCTTTCAGATGGGCAATCAGCTTTTGCATGAGGTTTTTTGATCTGTGCTTAAAGCATGACCCAGCACACTCCCGAAGAACAGCAGATTAATATGTATCGTGCCTTTTCTGTGGGCACTTTTACTGCAATTTTGCTGACGAGCTCTTAAATCTATTTTTATGGCTGCTAAAGTGCCTTACTGTCCTTTAAGGTAAATGCAAAGCTGGCTGGGTTTCATGTTCCTTTGCTGTCCCTGCTCCCAGGTCGGAGGGAACGGCTGTGCTGGGAGCCGTTTGCAGCTCTCCTGGTACTGACCGATGGTGTGATGGTTACACATTTAAATTTGGGTGAAAGAAAACCTGTCAGGGGAAGATGTGTGGCTTGAAGAGACTTTTCACAGGAAATGGAAGGAAATAAAGGGCAGGCAGCTCTGTCAGAAGCATAAATGTTTAATCAATTCTTGCTTAACTCGGCAAACCTTTCTTAGATAGAAAGTTTGCAATTATTACCTGGATCAAGACAGCTTAATTAAGCAATTAGGATGTGAAGTTAACAGCCCTTGCAGAATGAGTTGCGGTGCTTTAATTTCAGAACTGCTCGTGCATGTAGGAGAAAAACAGTTTGGGAAAAGACAACTTTTTTCCTTTTTCTCTCCCCAGAACACCACCACCATCAAATTAATAGGATAGGTCACATCCCCAATCACTGATGGGAATTTTGCCTGAATTGGGATGCAGTGAATCACTGAATAAAGCCCCGTCCACAGCCTTGCACCAGCCGGAGACGATGGCTCCTTGGAGAGCCCACTGAAGACAGGACGTCTCTCAGACCGACTTAAAGTCCCTCCTGTGGCTTCCCGGGAATGGCACAAGTAAACAAGCTATGAGATGGCTCCAGGGAGTAATGTGCTGGTCCACCTCCAAAATCTATTGAAATGGGGCTGCAGCTTTCTAATGATTTTCGGCCAGCACCAAACTACAGTCAGAAGGAGCAGCCAGGGTCGGGATGCGGAGTTGAGAGGCACAGGACACAGGGGCTGGACGTCTGCCTAATTTGCATGCTTTCTCCATCTGTTTAGGGAGACTGTGGACATTTTGGCAGCAGAAATACACCTCCGCCACAGCGTCATGAAATACCAGCTGGAAAGAAATGGCATCTGCTAGCTCCTCACCTCCACCTTGGTGGACCTGCCTTGGTGTCCTATGAGTAAGACACCTCCATGTCGTGGCCAGCAGTACTACATGGCACAGCTCCTCTTTCTGCTGGTTTGGGGAAAGCCAGTATTTCACAGAATAAGCCTACCGGGTTTGTAAGCTCCTTAACCTCCATCTCTGGTGACCTAGAAACACCCCAGCTCCTTTGGTGTCCCATGTGCTCACATCCTCCCCTGCCCACAGATGGATTTGACAGCTCCTGATGTTTGGAGGACAGGCTAAGCCCGAGGCTGAGCTGAAGGAGTGTAACATGACTGAAGAAAGTATAAAGCTGAGTGATTTTTGACTTGGGTCATAAAATCTTTATGGTAAGTAAGACGAATCCCTTGAGGCTTGAAATTGTAAAATTCTGGTTCTGGGCTGTTGGTCCTGGAAATTAAATCCCCATTCTGCAGTCTCTGATGTGCCTTACACAATATTCAGTGGTACCATCCAAAAGAAAGAAGTGATGCTCGCCAGCCTACATCCCACCACAACCACCAGGAGGTAACAACAGGGGCTTGCTTGGTCCAGCATTCGC
Organism: Morus bassanus; assembly: GCA_031468815.1. Taxonomy (NCBI): domain Eukaryota; kingdom Metazoa; phylum Chordata; class Aves; order Suliformes; family Sulidae; genus Morus; species Morus bassanus. The sequence goes on from CM062586.1 coordinate 3,977,003, forward strand.
TGGTCCGGAGCAAACATGAAAGAAATGATGGGTTTGGAGCTCACAGTAAAAATTATCAGGGAAGTGCTACACTCTGAGAATAGGGATATTTCTCCACTACTTCCACTCCTGCAGTTAATAGCATGAATCCTCCAACACATCCATCTAAATGTGTCTGACAGAGAGGGCTCCAGCTTGGACCCTGGCCAATGCTAGTGGCGCTTTCATTGCTTGGACAGGTTTTGGGGTTGCCCTCTGCCTTTTGGGGTCTGATCTAATGGCAGCTGAAGTCAATGGGAATCTTACTAAGGACAATTCACACACAATAGCCGAGCAGAAGAATGAGAAAGGGAATGGGTTTCCATTTCAGAGTATTAATTTAAACTGCTCCCTTGGGGCTGTCCCTTTAAGGAAGTCTAAAATTGTATTTAAAGACTGCAGGCACAAAACACAGCTTTTTCTTAATATCTTTGGGTAATTAAAATCTGGCAGTGGGGGAGGATTAGCACAGGTTATATATAGTATTTCAATTTAAACTTCTTCTGATCCCTTGAAGTTTCTACTTATTATTTTTTTAACAACCTTTAATCTAGCTACCCTAGATCCGCAAATTAGACCTAGTGAGGTCCAGCTCATGTGAGACACTGCTGACATGTTTGATTTGGAAGATGATGGGCTGATGGAATAGACTGAGCTGTGTGGGCTGAGGATCTGGCCAGAAAAACACAGATGTGGGAAAACTGATCTTGACTGGAATTACTGTTTCAAAACCAGTGAAGCCAAGGCTGAATTAGCTGAGATTCCAAGCCAGAGATGCCCAAACATGGTCCTGCCTCCATCACGTGCCCAAGAGCCATGCCCAGTGCCCAGTCCAGACCTGAAGCAGGGCTGTGCTTCCCCGTTGTGGGAAGGAACCAAAGTGGCTGACCCCAGGGCTGGACCATCAGAAAGCTGAGAGATTTGGACAGGAGGAAGACAGAGGTTTTAAGCAGGAAATTCAGGATTCCAGTAAATTGCAGTGCAGCTCAGAAGCATGACTAAGAGCTTGCAAAAATAGCCTGGGAACCGACCGTCCTGTTGGTTACGCACAAGGGCACAAATAAAAGGCTGGTCCTCGGTCACGCTGCGATGGATGCACACCCAAGGCATGCCCAGACACTGGTGTGCTCCAGGTCGGGGCGATGCACCAGCCTCCCTAACCTCAGTACCTCCATTTCCACCGGCCTACTCACATGGGAAAGAACAGTCCCAAATTCAGCAGATAATGGTGAAGCCTCTTTAGGCTCCCCTGACAGAAAGCCACTTCAATAATCTATAAGACATGGTTGATTGAATAGGAAAAAAAGCCAACAACAGCGCAGCAACCCAAATCAATGCTTGATAGCAGCCTATTGTTTGTTTCCTCCAACGGTCCTACAGGACATCTCCTTCCTCACTGCTCCATTTTGCCTTGAAAATGCCACAGACCTTGTATGTAGGGATATTTGAAATACAACACTCAGATGCCCATTTGCTACCTCGGGGGGACAACACCACATACATTTATTTATCATTGGACATTCCAGCTAGAAATACAATATACATTGTAATTTGTCATGCTGAAAATATGGCAACATTTTTTATTCTCTGTTCCCCCTCCTTCCGCCCAGCAACAAAAGTGGGTGGAAGTCAAAATTGCTGAGCAAAAATATAATGTATGTACATAAGGAGAGGAAGCAAACGACCAGGATTACAATTTATTGTGGAGACTGTAGGCGGCGTATGTGATTGCACACAAGGAAATTGCCAGAGATGCAGATATTTTGCAGAGCTTCTTATTTACTTTCTTTCTTATTTTGCAAGTAAATAAGATATTCAGTAAGAGTTGGCAATTTTCTCATACGCAGCCTCCAAACAGCTCTCTATTTCTGATGATGAGTAGTAATTCCAACATTTTGCCTTAAAAAACACCACCACGCACACAAAACCACCCAATCTTCCACACTTTATATTTTCCTAATGGAAAAGGTTCATTCTTGTAAGAAATTACCCTTCCTTTGTGAAAACCATTTGATTACTTAAAAAATCACAACTGCGCATGCTGAGCCATACCGACGTGTGGAATTGTATTGCTGAAATACCCCAGCTCTTTTTGAGATCTCTTTGGTATTGATATAAAAGTCAGATGACATCAATGCGTCGGGGAGCTCAGGAGGGCTGTGAAATATCCATCCCATTGGCATCTGTCTTCCTTAGCTGCATTGACTGGAAACATTAGATGCAATTTCTTGGAGACGTGGCCCAGAATGACAAATTGGAGTGAGGGAAGGTGGTGAGGTGGGCGAGAAGTGAACCCAGCCATGCAGTCGGTCTCCAGGAGAGGGTCAGCTGAAGCATGGGCGTTGCTCCCAACCAGCTGCTCGGGGATTGGAACCATGTGCAAAATAAGTTTTCCAGATGGTACTGAAGCAGGACAACAAGAGGCCAACCCACTGCGCTCTGTCAGCAATGAATATAGATGGTGCCGAGTATCACATTACCAAGAAGAGCATTTATCCTCATAATCAGTGGCATGTTTTGTCCTCTCTCCTTCTTGGAAGAGACTTCTAGGGAAGTCACCGAAACACTTCTGCATCTGCAGGCAGCTCTTGTAAGGCCCCAGCTTTGGGGAAATGGGGCCAAATGCAGAAGCATGTATTTCATTCATTCATTCATTCATTTATTTTTAGGTATCTAACTGCCATTGGAAATCAATGGTCATTAGACTGTAAATGCCAGCTTCAAACCTACCCCTCAGCTGAGTGATCAAGGGAGAGGCTGTAGGAGCCAAGTGACTGATCCTGCATCGCAGTTTGAAGGATGGAAGGAAGTAGGAAGGGGAGGAGGCAGGCGGGAGAGAGACCTTCAGTATCTATGAGACAAATGAACAGTTTAACTCCTGCATCTTAATATTTTTAGCTTAATGAAAGGAAGCTTGCATGACAGTGGCATGCACATGTGCATTTGTGTGTTCACATGCCTTTCCTTTTCTTCTCCCAACGTTTAAGTCCATGCTCTGTACCAGCTGATGCTGACAGAACCTGAAAATCCCCAAGACATTAGGTTCCTAAAAGTTTTGGCAAAATAAGTAGAGAGTCTCCACGTTCATCCCCAGAAACAAGTGGCTCCATCATGACCACCCTCTTGGGACCAGCCACGGGAGAGAGGTGGGAGGGAAGGGCTGGGAACAGTGACTCCTCCTATGCCCAACAAAGACTTGCTTTAAATATCACCTGCCAAACTCAGCCTCACCTCCAGGCTTTCAACAGCATCCTGTCTGGATTTTGAGACAGCTGCTGAGGCTGCCTGAGCCCATCCATGGCCACGGGCCCATGGATAGAGTTTTACAAAGTTTCCTGCACGCTGTCAAAACACAGGTCATTTAGGTGAGTACGCTGCTATCGGCCATGTCCTGGGTACCACTTCTCATCTGTCACCGAAGAGACTAGGCAGAAGTACGGCTCGTATTGAAACCAGTGGCATTAAACATGTGCACATGGCTCAGCTAGTGAGGGTGGGAGGCTGAAGCCAGCCGCACGATGCAGAGGTGGCTGCGTGCCGAGGCTGTGCCTTGTGGCATGGAAAGCTCCTGGGAAGATGCATCTCAGACACTGAATTAGCTCCCTACAGCTTAAAAAAGGCAGCAAATAGTGTAGACAGGAGAATGAGCGCAGGACAATCTGGCTGTCATCCAGTTTATCCAAATATTGCTATTTTTGGCTTTGTTCAAGTTTCTTTGCAGCTCAGAGGCACATCCCAAGAACCCAGTGCTTTTGATCTGGAACGTACTGAATAATTCCGTTTAAACAATAATAAAAGAGGCATTTTTGACACTGCCGCCATAGCAACGACTGATGTCATAAATGCGGGAGCATGACTTCATGGCAGGACCTGAGTTCAGAAGGAACTTTTGCTCAGGAGCAAATATCACCTGCTGGGTGAGTGGGGAAGTGGGGAATACAGAAAACTGAGTAAACAACAGATCATTGTTTTGCATAAATGTCCTTTTACCTCAAGCACTGCTGAGGATGAACACCCCTTTCCGAGGCATCAGACGGGTCGTTACAAGCAGGGCTCTCCACGTAGGCAGCATTTGGAGAAGTGGTTTTGCAGGTACTAACCCATTTCCAGCCCTCCCTTGTGGGGGGGCCTCCAGCATTGGACTGCACAAGCTATGTGATTGTTAAATAATTCCAATGAGACAGAGGATTTTTCTAGTTTTTCTTGGCACTCACAGCGCAGTGGAACTGTGCTGAGCCTGGACCTGGGTGGAAACCAGGGGGTTGTTACCCAGCCCCTGCTTCCCAGGACAGCCTCTGTGGCTGGGGAAAAAGCTGTCCCTTCATATAGGGAGCCTTTGCACTGGGTCCTACTGGGTGAATACAAGCCATCTGGGTAAATGCAAGCCATTCTGGGTGAATGCAAGCCATCCTGGTGAATACAAGCCATCTGGGGGAATACAAGCCATCGCCAATGGCTGCTGCAGTGAAAGGCTCTGCTGGAAGAGCCCCTTGCACATCTCGGGGACTGCTTGCAGGATGGCTCACTGCTGTTGAGCTGAGTGGCTCTTAAAAGGCATTCTGGACAAAAATAAAATGTACCGAGGCATTTTAAATTCAGGCTGGAGGCGATCTCTGTCTGCAGCCCTTGGTTCACATCACCATCTGGCAGGAGGAGCTGAAATCCATTTCCATCACAGGGTTTGCCAGCAAGCAAAATAAAGCGAAGGTGGGGGCTAGTTTCTCAAAAAGCAAGGGCTCTTTCAGAGCTCCAGCTGCCTGGCAGCCTCTGAGACCAACACCTGGGGAAGCAGGAAGCTTTTACTTGAGACCGTGTTGTCATTGCCTAAATCTGCAGCGAAAAGCAAACCCAGAGAGGTCTTTGTCTCTCCAAGTCTGTGATACATGGTCTGGGGCACTGGCCGAGGCTCAGAAAATTCAGCTACTCCTAGACTAGCTAGTTAAAGGATCCCTTCTTCTGGTCTGCACTTCTACAAAACAGAGACAACTTCTTGCAGGGGGTTCCCTCTCATGAATAACTTGAAATCTGAGGGTGCGGACCAAACCCCAGCATCCCACTGCAGTGCCCAGTGCTTGCTGCCCGCAGACCCAGCACCCAGGCAAGAGAGAAACCCGGATGCATGCCTGGACATTCAAGGTACATTTTAGCCTGGGCCCAAAACAAGGCAGGTGAGAAGGTGAGACACAGTTCTCTAAAGATGTTGCGTATCTACGCACATATTTCAAGTAATATTTTGTCAGCCAGTGTTGTACAACAGAGAGGACTGTGTCTAAAGGGACTCTGATTTTCCCTCCCATGACGCTGCCTGCCTGCCTGCCAATAACAAATAGATTCATTTATAAAATCGCTGTCATTGTCACCAGGATGTTTCTCCAGGGCTACCAAGACACAGGCCTCAGGCCAAGTTATATTGCTCGCTTCATCATCCCATACGGTATTGTTTGCTGCACCAAATTTTCAAAATCTATTATTCGCATCAGCCTGGGGTTTGATGGAACAGGTTTCCAAAAGTTTGCAAATATCATACTTGGAACAAAAGCCATTTCCCTTCTGCAGAAAAAATAAAGGAATGTGCATTAGAGGCCTCAGCGAGTCCCTGCCACGAGACTGGAGAGTGATTATGCTGCTTTGTGGGTTTTCCCCCTGGCAGAGGACACAGTGGAGACCCCGGACACAAGCGCTGGATGCTCTGGAGGTGCCAACCGGGATCCTGGCAGACACCCCGCAGACGTGGGGGAGCTAACCCTGCCTGTCTGCGCAGAAGCTCCACTGTCTCTAAAAAACCTGACAACCCCCAGGCTACCCTGCAGTTATAAATAGCAAAGAGCAAGTCTGAAGCACCAAAGCAATGTGCAGTTTGCCTTAAAGTCACGATTCCCACCAGGCTGGGACAGGGATGGCTCACGATGGAGAAGATCAGCAATGCCCTGGGGAGAAGGTCAGGAGAGGTATCAAGCACCTGCTTGCTTCTTCCTCCCCTGCCACAACCAGGTTTATGGGAAAGAGGGGTCAAGGGTACAGCTCAGAGCTTAGTTTGTTCAGGGGATGGGCTTGAACAGCCTTAAATATCCCTGATTTCTCACCCCACTGCTGCAAGGGAGCCCAGGAGGGGCTGTGTCCTCTCCAGGGGCAGGGCTGGAGGGCTCGGCACGGCTCCCCTCCCTCAGCCGCAGATTTGCTGGCGGTTTCCCTTCTTAAAAGATATTTCCATTTCATGATCCAGTGTTCCTCCTCCCTCCTCAGCCACCGAAGTGGGACAAATGGCTTGACACTGATTTCATATTTATTTGTTGTCCTTGAGATTAAGTATTCTCAAATAATAACACCAAAAAGGCTTAGAGCAACAGATGAAATTCTTCTGAGCTCCCATTAATTCAGCGCAGCGAAGAGACATGAGATTAAAGGCGTGGGGTCAGGCTCTGCCCACAGCAAGGTACAGGATTTATTTTTCCTGAAACAATGGGGTTTTTCTGAACCGATGCATACACGGTTTCATGTAGAAGCTTAAAATCAGGGGAATGTTAATCCACTTTTACGGTCCATGCCTTTAATCAAAGCCTGTTGTAATTAACGTGCACACTAATAACTCTATAAATGCAGGACAGATTTAATAGGAAGAGTTTGCACAAAAGGAATTTCAACCAGAAAATGCAGTTCAGGGTGTTTCTGGCTGTGGGCTCAATCTCTGGGTGAAGAGCAACCAGCCTGCTGCTCCGCAGCGAGGCTGAGCTCCGCTTGCCTTCACCAGGGGACGTGTCCCCTTGCAATCCCAGGAGCATTTGCATCCCGGGGGAAGCCTGGAGCAGGGGCTGGCGGGCTCCAGGGAAGGGGCCACACTCTCCCCGCACCACGATGTACCAGTTAAATTCTTCACATGCAAAATCCCAACTGATCTGGTGAACGATGAATGCTAGAAGAGGGCAGCATGGGGAACAGGGTGCGTGGGCGGGTGCTTTCCCCTGCCCCGCAACCTCCTCGGGAGCTGCCACCCCGCGCGGTGGGAGGGTGAAGCTGGTGTTGGGCATCACGCCGCCGAGCTGGACCAGATGCAAAAGCTGCATCAGGAGGCAGGCTGGAAAGCAACGCACTAGCGTCACACCGCTCAGAGTGCCAGCACGGGGATGGAGAGAGTCAGAGTCCTGCCCTGCCATTAAATATTAAGTACTTTCCTTAAGAAAAAAGCCTCTGGTTACTGGGCGGAGAGAAACAGGGAAACTTGTTGAATTAATCCAGAGATTTAACGTCCAGCTGTTGTGGAGTTTACAGGCATAAAAGATTATTGTGCTCGGTGGTCCTATGCCACAGAGACTAACAATTTTTGCTGCAGTGGGGCTATCAAGAATTTGGACTGTGTTTTATGGGGCTGATATATAACTCTATAAAGGAGAGACAAGATCTATTTCTTTTCTCTTTGAGTAGCTAGTGAGTCACACTACAAAGCTAGAATAAACTCGGTTTGAGCATTCAGGGATTCCAATGCAGCAATGCCAAAGTCTTCCTATTATTACTATTAATTATTACTATTATAACATTAATTTCTAAGGCATCAATCTCCATACTATCTGGGTACTGTGACATAAATTTAGCACAAAATTAGCATACATTAGCTAAATTAATGTAACATACCATATGTGGCAAAACCTAATGTAACATAATGTGGAATAAATTACAATAATTTAACATTGACTCTCAGGACTTGATGAGACTGTAAATCTTCTTTAAGAACTAAGATTAAAGCAAGAAACATTAAAAAGTGGATTCATTTTACAAGGGAACAGTCTTTGCAAATGGAGTGTTTTGAAACACAGTTCATTTAGTAAAAGGTTTCATCCAATTTGCCACTTAATAGCATTGCTTTGCAATTACAACATTCCCTTTCACCCAAAGCACCTGCAGCACTTTACAAATAATAATTCATTTGCACTGTGTCTTGTGAAGCCAAAGAGTACCAACATCCCCAGGTTTTACACAGAATTAAAATGAGTCGTGTACAAATTAAACCATTTGGGCAAGCGAGGCAGAGGCAGGGACCATGCCTCAGAAATCCCAACTTCCAGTTCTTTGCCCTGATCATCCATCAACACACCGCTGCTGCTCCTGCTCATGTCAGTGATGAAACCTCTTCCCAGCTCGCTCTGCTCAAACACCGAACTCCAATTTCTGCATGCAATGAAGGGCAGAAGCAGAGCCCTGCAGAGTGGAGCTGCTGGGCTCCAGCCGCCGAAGTGACCGTCCCTGGGAGATGCCCACCCCACCGCTGCCCTCTCCTCTCCTGCCGTTCCAAGGAGGATGTTAAAACACTTTCTTCCCACCACCATGCATTTTCTTGGAGGAGACATCTGGCTTTACTGGAGGGGATGTTTTTACTGCAATAATCATGCAGAGCTCAGTGTCACTCCTGCTGAAACCAACCCCCCCGCTAGCTGCTGATTTAGAGCTGACAGCAACCCAGATCTCGCAGGTCCCCATCCACCTCCGCTGCGTACCAGACAATATCCATTCCCAACATGGGGAAACTCTTCACCTAGTTCTTTGTCCCCGTGTGGTCTGTGTCTTGCTCAGCTAATCAGAGGAACACAAGCAGCGCACGGAGCTTTATTGCAACTGCTGCGCTCGGGTCTGCTGGGAGGAAAACCAACTGCAATTTCTTCTCCATGTAAAGCACTTTGCTGCTGTTAGCTCTGGAGAACCGTGCTCCTCTGCGCCTCAAGGGGAGGAAGAGAGAGGAGGGAGAGTCAAAACACTGCCCTTGAAGAATGCAGGAGCAAGTATATTAGTCATAGAAAATCTATTACTCAAGATGATGAATGCCCTTTCCTACTATGTTGCTGTTAGTTTCCAGAATTAAAACCCAGGCGCATGTTGCAGCTCTGTAAGGACACTAATTTACATGACAAGTACACAGATTACAAAGCATGGTATTTTGCTGGATTGCAGAGTTGGTCTGGCCATTGGACAACGGCCCCTTTCCAGCCACCACCATCAGGAATCCCACCAAAGGACCCCAAATCCCCCATGGCACGTGATGGACCGTGAGCGATGCTAGAGCACAACTTTATCCCCTTCCTCTCTGAAGAGTAACTGCATTGCTCCATCTGCACAGGCCAAGGGAAGGGGGTGCATCTGGGGGAGCCCCATGGAGGTATCTGTGATCAGAGCAGAGAGGGGATTTGTTCATCAGAGAACAAATCAGGGGTGGCTGTGAGATCCAGAGTCAAAGCGTTGCTTGTGGGGAAGATGAGGGGGACTGGTGTCTCCCCTATGGACCATCCCAAGCCATGGGAGAAACCTGCTGATGTGCTCCCATTGCTGGAATAAGTCCACAGAAAGCAGCAGCCATGGCTGGCAATGCTGCGCGGAAATGACATTCCCATGGAAATTGCCATTTTCATAAATGTAAAAGAGAGAGAAAGGGAATTTAAGTCGGGCAGAAAGATGACGAACGCCTCGGGGTCCCGGGCACCACCCTCAGCAGGAACCTGCTGATGGAGGGAAATGTTATTTTTCAATATTAAACCAATCTTGTACTGATTCAGAACCCAGTGACAGCGGGGCAATTTAATCAACTGCTCCAAAACATTTCACCTCTGGAATGAGAAAATGTGCTAGTGGAAAAATATCAAATGAAATGTTCCAAAAATGTCTGAAATCCGGTTTTTTTTTGCACACCATCCTTTGAAATGTTATGACACCATGCCAAAATGTGGAAACACAGGGATTTTCTGAGGAATAAAAATTTAAAATTTTGCTTATTCCCAGACAGCCGTGAGTTCAATATTATGAAGCACGTTTTAAAGCTGTAGAGAAGGTGATGAAAGAATATTAATGGTATTCTTAGATGAGCAGTAAAATACACTGATGCTGCTAATAAATTGTAGCTTCTTTTTTCACCGTTGGGATATTGGATGGATACAAGCTGATCCGCAAAACAATTTTTGTTGTGCTTTGCTGGAAACTGATGGAAGAGAAAGGTTAAAATCAGCAATGCTGCCTGTACTGGGAAGACACCATGAAACCCAGTGGTGATTCATCAACTTAGAACAATGCAGACCATGACTGAAGGAACTATTATAAACCCAGGAAGGGCAGTGTAAAACCTCCAAATTATTCATCAGTTCCCAACCCAGACCTCTGCTCGTGCTTTTTATCTGGCAAATAAGATGTCAGATCTCAGGAGGCTTAATTCTGTCTCTGCTTCCCCAATTTGGTGGACCATCTATAACGATTTGCCATTAAATATCCCACATTCACAAATTTCTACGTTTATTGGCTTCATTTTAAAACATCATGGCTATCTTTTTATGTCAGCAGAAGATATGACAGGGCTCTTCGACGGAGAGAACTGACTATAAAAGGTGCTAATAAAGAAATCAATCTAACATTATAGCACGTATTTAGAATTAATTCTACCTATTCTCCCCCCGAGCAATAGACGGCACCTAATAACAGCAGGATCATCTGAAAAGGTATATTCCTTGATTTAAAAACTGATGTATGTCAAGGTAATGGGATTAAAAACGAATTGCCGTTTCTAATAGCTTCCCACCAGCATCTATCTCATTGTCAGGGCTTCCCAAACAACGGAACACGAAGACACAGCCTGAAATTAGCCCATCTCATTTTAACAGTCTTCCTAATGATCTTCTGAGTGAATGCCTGCTATTTAGCAACATCATTTTAGAGTTAAATATCAGCTAATTTTTTTTTTTTTTACGTACTCATAACACATGGAGGCTTCTTCACTTAGCAACAGTGCCTTGCAGAATAAAACAAAGTGAATTCTTGGGGGGGAAATTGGCGCTTTCGTTGCTCTCTTAGCAAAGAAAAGCAGTGAGCAGCTCCTCGCCTTGCTCCCAGGTGTGGTGCAGAGCCTGGCCTCGTACGGGTTGTCAGGGGTTTGATGGAAAACGAAGCTCCCATTTGGGAGACAATCCTATTTCTCCCCTCACAGAGGGTAAGCGTCTGGCCCGGGGGGGCAGAGCAGACAGAGGCAGACAGGGCTGCTGGCTCGGGCGGGCTGTGCCATTCCCAAATTTATGTTCCTGTGTATCATAGCCTGCGCTCTCAATTGACAATCGTGTCCCGGTTTTAACTGCAGCCTTGACACCACTCTGTTTCTTCGGTGTACAAATCTGTCAAGGGCGCTGGCTGAGAGAGTACATAAAAGCATTTTTTTTTTCCCATTTGCTCAAGCCTTAGAGTTTTACATATCTGAAGAGAAATAAAAAGATGACAAGTCTTTGATATTCTACGGTGCATCTCGTGCAAAGATCACTTGGTTTCTTCACGGTGTCACCACCCAGCTCACGATATTCTGCCTGCCATTCGAACGGGCGGCTTGGCTCCCTGGCAGAGACGCCTAAAAAAAGGCAGGGCAGACCCACAGCACAGGGCTCAGGCTAAGGCAGGGTAAATGCATTCATACCCTGTGGATGTAGATACCCTCGCACGTACCGATACCCTCACAGGTAGCAATGCCTGTGAATCTCCCCGCGCAGGGGACAGCTGGGGAAGCAGATCTGACTTGGACCCAGCACTCTGGTCTGACTCCAGCTTTCCCAGTTCTGGGTGCAGGCTGGGAGTGGGGATTCTTGTAACTGCAAGGACCAACCCTTTGGGTACCAGAGAAGACATTAAAGGAGCTGATTTCAATTTCCATCTTCTAAGGGGTTTATTAATAAACAGTGCGGGTAAATATCCTCCTTCCAATTATGACAAATACCTCGAAGGTATAGTGTCCTTTTAAACAAACATTAGATGCCTTATTAAATCTAAATTAAATGCTCACTGAGGGCCATTCATTGACAAAAAATGTTTCTAAAAGTAATGAGCAGGTCACCTCGCTGGTGTATTACTACTCAACCTTGGCTTCCCTGAGAGACAGCCCTAGATAATGCACCAAACGCTTGGCTGATGAATGGCTCTGATAAAATGCTCTTGACCTTAGGAGGCACTCCAAAGTGATGAACAGTTAATGATGAAAGGCTCCAGAAAGAGATTGTTTTAATTTCTGGTCATAACATGCAATTTTCAGGCCATTGCTTGGTGGGGGAGGGAGGGGAGGAGAGTAGAAGGAACAGAGAGTGGAGGTTATACTTCAATATTTAACAAAACATGGTTTAATAGCATCGCTGAAAGACACTCGGCTTCTGGTTCAGTGATGCTGTAGGGGATGCACAGTGCTTTCCTCAGCCCCCTCTAAATTCATGACAGATGTGGCCAGTGAGCATTCCCTCAAAGCCTTTGGTGGGTGTCACTCCTAACACACCCCACTGTCCTCCCTGGCTTACAGCATCCTCCGAGCTGTCCTCTTGGTCCCCAAGCGAAAGCCCCCCTCACCCTTCATGTCCAAGGGGACACCAGCTCATGACACATCTCAACCCATCCCTCCATGTTGTGCCACCCCATGTCCCTTCTCCCCAAGCTACAGCATCACCGAGGTTCTGGAGAGAGTCCAACACCTATTCATCAGCCTGCAATTGCTTCAGCCCCTGAAGCACTTGCTTTTCTCCCATTCTGAAGGCAATAAAAGTAATGAGAAGAATGATTGTGCCATCTGCTCCCCAAGCTTTTCACCTGCACTGGCAAGGCAATTTGTTTCCTTGACTCTGTCAAACACCATCCCCTGGGCAGCAGCAGGCAAGCCCAGCAATCTGGGTGCCTTTTCCATCCCATATGGGCTTTCCCCGGCGCAGGGAGCTCTGCAAGAGGCTTGCAACTTGAAAAAGAAACATCAAGGTGCATCCTTCGCTTGGAGGGACAGAGGAAGGGGTGGAGAATTTGCTTTTGAGCCGGAGACAAGGCTAACTCTGGTTCAAAACAGCTTCATGGCTTGGAGCCGAGCTGAGACCAATCAGGGGTGCTGCGTACCCCAAAAGCCACGCCAGTCATTCAGTGTGGTGCCACTAATGATATCACAGGAGCATCCAGAGAAGGATGTGGACATTTTACTGCCCAAAAGAAAGGATTCATTCTCTCAGTGGGCTTGGCTGGGAAATCAATAGAGGAGATAAAAGAAGGTGAAGAAAGACAGACCTGGCTGGAAAACTCAGGCTGAGATTCACTTGGAAGGAGTGGTTGTAAGCATGTAAAAGCCCCCACGGAGCGAGGCTGGAGCAAGGCTTGCCAGCAGAGCTCAGGTCCCCACAGAGCCAGGCTTGGTGATAAGGGCAATTTGTGTGTATGTGGAGCACATTGTACTTGGGGCCCAAACGCTCTTCAGTAAACGATACTGAAACGTCACAACTTGCCTTGTGAATATCAACCCTGCACATTTGACGCTTGAGCAACCTCGGATGCCGAGAGTTTGAGGTCTTGCTTGAGGTCAGAGAGCAAGACAGCGGTTGATCATGGTGTGACCCTTCGCGTTAGCTACCAGCATTAGCTACCAGCTCACACTTCTTCATCCATCTCTCAGAGGAAATGAGAGTGATTTTTTTCCCCTCCCTTGCAGCTGAATGCAGAAAGATGTATAGGTTCAATCTAAAGGCACAGCAAATAGTCACAGGGCCTTGGCTCCCAAGGGATTTTTTGTTCTTTTTTATATCAGCTAATTACATTTAAACAAATTCTCACTGTTGAGCTTGTTGGGAAGTGTCAGCTCTTGTTTTTGTCATCTGGCCTCAACGCTCATTCTGGCTGAGTTTGCCTAGCACTTTCATTAACCTTTCAGGGCATTTTGCTTATGAAACAGTGAAACAAATGAACAATGTGCCACTTTGCCTGAAGTTTCAGTTCAGCTGCACTTCAGTTGACCTATGCCCTGAGTTTTGAAGTGGTCCAGTCTCCATCCTGCATGTTCATCTATGTCCACTCATCACAAAGCTAACCCTGGAGAGAGACAGAGATGCAACATACACAATATATGTATGACTCTCTCCCTATATATGTTTGTAAAATCAAACTCTCTCCTATGCTTTGAGTGAAAGGCAGGACTTCACCTTGCTCCAAGGCATATGGTCTTTCATGATGGGGAAAATGAAGTTGTAAAGCCTTTGGGGACTCTTCATACTAACTAACTGTAGGCATCTAACAAAAAAGCCTCAGTGAAGACCTTAGCCATCTAGAGACAGAGAACAGTGGGGTAAGAGAGAAGTAAATGGCTCCAGAGGGCTATTCTGTGTCACAGGAGACATGGTGGAAGGACATTGAAAAACCACTGAGTCCATTTCCCTGCCTCCAGACAAGACAGCTTGACCAAAACCACTCCTGAGAGATGTTTGTCTGATCTCTCCCCCAGAATTTCTTCTGCTGCTATTTTAAACCCATCACTTCTTTTTGTGAGAGCAGTGAACCTGTAAAAAAAAAAAAAAAAAAAAGGAAGTCTCTTCCTCTCTGTGGAAAAATTGAACATACTTGGTGAACTCTTTCCCTTCAGCCTTTTCTTCTACAGAGCAAACAAAGCCTGTTGTTTTTTTCTGCTGAGGTGATCTCTGGACCCCTCTCCCTACTTGCTGCTTTCTTCCACCCATTCCTATTGCCTGCTGTCTGCCTTAGGTGCTCTTGCCTTATCGTTGGGAGGTGCCCATTTTTCTTGCTCTTCCTTCCAAACATCCATAATTAAGTGAGAGTCCTAAAACAAGACATAGAAACAAGACTCCTTCGAGAGTTATCTGAAATTTCTCAGTGTCTCATCCAACCAGGAGGGAGGTCAGAAAAAAAGCACTGGTTTTGCTTCATGTGGTTCTTGGCAAGATGTGCGAGGGCTGCAGAAGAATTCACGTGGGATTTCACTCTTATCTTATTATCCAATGGGAAACTGAGACACTCCAAGGCCAGCACCTTTAAAGGAAAGCTTTTCAAAATGTCTGGCCTCAGATAAGGGCTGCTAACTCTAGTCTCTCATAACAGATCCACCCATCACTTACAAAAGAAAATGTGCACCACAGGAAACAGAAACCTGAAGGTGAATGACACTCTCCCAACCTCTCCTCTTGGAGCATGTTTCTCATGAAGCTCCTCTGCCATCGTCTTAAGTCTCATTCTACTGGGAATTTGTTCATTGCTATAAGGAGTGGCCAACACTACAGCCCTCCATCTCCAGGCAATAACCACCACTTCATCACTTCCTCCAAAGATGCAGGAAAAACTCCTTGAAACACATGGCACTTCCTGACCCAACATGTGGCTTGGGATGTTCAAACTCAAAATTTCTTTTTTACAGTCATGACAGGTGGACTTCTCAATGGTTTTGGTTACAACATCTCCAGCTGGTGATGATAAAGTGGGTGGGGAGGAATGCTATCTGAGATAAGGCCATGGTACATCTCATAAGTCAGGCAATGCAGAGCCAGAACAGCCAGTTTTGAATTGCAAAGCTTCCAGCTCTGGGGAAGGATGCAGTCCATCTTGCCATGAAATGAACAGTAGGCAGTTGCTAAACTTCTGCAAAGCTGATTTAGGAGCCCTGGGGTGTGTGTAGGGAAACCACCTTCTGTCGTCAGGTGGGATGGATGGGCATCTCTAAACTCATTCCAGGATCTTTCTTTTTTGGGGTTGAGGACTAAAGACAAATATTTCCTCTTCCACCATCTCACCCCGTTCTGTGGCAAGGCTGGTCCTTGATCACAAATCCCTGACCCCACATGGGCCAGCTGCTCTCCCAGCCAGTCTCTTAGGGAGGAAACTTTTGATCTGAATCAGTTGGGCTTGATCTCATCTCAGACAATGCCCACAGCCTGCCTCTGTTAGATTGGTAAAATGCATTCACCCAGCCACTGAAAGTTTGGCCTTTCTTACTCCTGAATGTAGAAAAGCCCCTGTGCAGTAGATGCTGCACATGGATTGATGGGGAGAGGGAAGTCAGGAGCAGGACACGAGCAACAGCTCCATGGCATCACTGGCTGGAGCTCGACAGTCCATTAATTGAGCATACCCCAAAAGAAGGGCTACAGACTTGGAGCAGAGCTGTAGAGAACATCCATCTAAAGCTTCATTTCAGCTGCTAAAAATATGCAGGAGCTGAATTTCTCCTACATGGTTTTCCCCTTGCAAGGCAAAAATCCTCCTGTTAATGGCTTGTAATCTCTCTGCCATTCCTAGTGGCAAATAGCTGGTCAGTCTCAAGGGGCAAAGGAGCTGACTTCTGCTCCTTTTGTTCCTGCAGATGGGAAACATTAGCACTGACAACTTGAGACACACAATATGTTTTACTCCAGGAGGAGAGAATATGGTGCTGCAGGAAAAACACAAATAAAACTACAAAGCAGTGTAAACCACTGACTTAAAGGCTCAGCACTAAGCAGGGAGAGAGCAATGTCCTTGCTGGTGCTCAAGCAGTGACCTGACCCACACTGTGCCTTTTCATCCAAGCCATCCCTTTGCTTTCTCCCCCGTATCACCTCTGGCGCCAGCAGAGAGGCTCCCCTGCCCAGCAAAGCCTTTCCCACGAGGGCTGCAGTCATCTGGAGGTGGTGCTGGGCCATTTCTGCACAGAAGGATGAGCTAGAAGTAATCCACTCCAGCCAGATATGGAGGCAGACTTTTGGCCAGAATCCAGGTTTTTATTAATATCCACGACTGGGGGAAGGGAAAGCTGTTCTTCCTTTCATACAGAAAGTGCTGAGAGGAGGAAGAGAGAGAGACACAGTTCTGTTTAAGCCTTCTGCAGCCTCGAGGCTCTTACTGCCCTGGAGGGTTCCTTGTGGGTATGTTTGCAGGTCAGCAGGAAGGTGCAGGGTGGTGTGGTTTGACTGTAGAAGGACATATGTGTAAAATTCCTTTTTCATTATATACACTGGTAGGTGGAACTGAGAGGAAGGGGAAATCTGTTGTTTGCTTAATAATTTATTTTTAATCCTAACTTGTGGAGAAACCTGATTCCTAGGAGAGCAAAGGCTCCAGCCAAAGCAGAGGAACTGCAGAATTCAGGCCAGTTTGGGGAGTTTTTAGGATGAAAAGCACTGCTATAATCTCTGCTCTGTCCACAGGGTCACAGCATGTGGTCAAGGAGGGAGGTTTCATCCCCAAAGTCTCCTCAGCCCACAGTTCCCCAACAGGGATCACGGTGCCCAATTTGGGCATTTGAGTTTCAACCACAGCAAATATCACCACTCTACCAATTGTTTTAGGGCAGCCAAGGCACTCCAGAACCTCCACAAGAAATTCTAAGTGCAAAACTGCTAGTCAAAAGGGAAGGATTTGGGGATTATCAGAAACATTAACAGTGGTGGAGGGTAGAGACATACAGTCCAACTTCCGTTCCCAATATTTATTTCTAGGTCTTCTTTTTTAATGTTTTCTTTTCCACATATGTTGGAGGTCAGGCTCTAGACTATCACAGATGACATTAATTTGGATTTCAGGAAGCCTTCAAGGAAGATCTTTGGTGTCAGCTCTGGTTTTTTTTTTGGTGTTTTTTTTTTTTTTTTTTTTTTTTTTTTTTTTTTTTTTTTTAAGCTACTAGACAAGCCAAGGAGATTTAGGAAAGCCCTGAGGGCATGGCAGGAGGACAGACCCACTGCAAGGTGAAGGTGTTGGCAGGCAGCTTGCGACGAGCAAGCTCATGTGCATTTCATGGAAAGAGCACTCAGACCTGGTTTGTCTCCAAGAAGCATAAATCAGTCTGACACTAGGAAGAAGAGGCATCCTACCTTTGAGAAATGTCACCCTCATTCCAGGAGCATCATATCAGCTTTCCTCAGTCACGGAGACTTGCATTTCGCATGGCAGCAACACCCAGAAGCAGAGAGGTTGCTTTCCTACTCTGTAAGCCACCAAAGACAAGGCACCAGGAGGCATCTGCCCCATCCCTTCCCGAAGCAGGGGAGCTGTCCCTTCCCTCCTGCTCCTCCCCATTGCCCTTCCCTTTGAACCTCCTGTGTGATGGAGGCAGCAGAGCACGCTCCTCTTTGCAGGACTGCTGCGGGCTGCAAGATTCAATTTGCCTTTCTGGGGGAATCAGTGCTTTCTTTTACTTTCAGTAACTCCATATGATTAACCAGTTTGAGTTTTCACAACGTTATAACTCATTCCACCGATACATATTATGTTTTTGCTGCATTGAGGCTTTCCCATACAAACAGCGTTTAATCTAGGCTTAATAAATTCTTCCCAAAGACTAATGCCTCATCTTTATTTTGTGATCTCCAGCAGTGGCAGCACAGTGTTCCCCTGCCAATGTTACACTAAAGCCACAAAACACCAGAAACTCAGGATCTTATCAAGCAGCAAACAACTGGACCCCTGCCAGCCAAAGGCCTGAATTACCCAGACAGCAGTGTGAGAGATAACAGTTGTGCTTGTAAATAGCTTGTGAGGAACACACAGAATGGCCCTTTTTGAGAAGTTTGCAGAAATAGGAGCACATTTTCTACACCTGCATGCCCATACTATCTGTGGCAGGAAAGAGACCTGGACCACGTCTCAGTTCCATGAGACTGAAAGTGTAATGAAATCTGGTTTAAAAGCAATGCTCATTGGGTTGGGAAGGGCATGTTGCCGTCCCTAACGCTGACCCTCAAGATCACGGGGGAAGGAAAAAAGAAAATTAAGAAAAGGATCTTCTCTTATTCATTAACCACACATTTTAGTTTTATTCTCACCAGGCAGCGCCTGTGCTTAGAACAAATCCCTGTCCAAATACAAGCAAGATGTTTGGCTTATATACTTGCTAAAGTGATAGAGAGCCAGACATTTCAAATGATACAGCCTTCTGTGGTTGTATTACTCAAGCACTCTTGTTCAGTCACTATTAAAGGCTTTAATAGCTATGATTCCTAACCCATCCCCTGACTTTTACATGATGCCATATATATACACACACATAGTTTATCTCTAAGGCAAAGCCCTGGAGTTCTTGAGAAGCAGCTCCAGGTGCTCAAGAGATCCCAGGGTTTATCTTAAGTATCACTGCCATCAGAATGTCTTGTTATCAATTTGGTTCTGTGTCAAATTTTCATTCAGCTCTGAGACCAAGAAATAGCCAGATAGATGGGAGTCCTTCCTAACCTGCAGTTCTGATGCAGGCTGGATTCCCAGAGCACGCACAAGGCTATAGGTCTTCCCCTGATTGCAGGGAAATACAATCCCACTTGGCAGAAGTCAATAGTAAAAGCAAAAATTTGCCCCGCCTGTGATGACCCATCATACTGGCAAAAAGTTCCTGTGCCTAGCAGTGCATGAAAATTGCTGTTTCTTTGCAGCAGAAGAGCTGCTTCATTTCCCAAGAGCATTCCCCCTTCCATCCTGCCCACTTTGCTCTCTCCAAAGGGCTCCCACATACCCGCGACATCATTGCCCCAGCCCCTGCCATCTCCCACCTCTCACAGTCCTTCCAGCACAGAGTAAATTAAATCCACCACGATCAGTGAAATGGCTCTTTGCTGTCCTCCTCCGCCCAGCTCCCCAGGTCTGACAGGTACCTGCACTCACGATTGACTACTTGGAGCTTTCACCTAAGCCCTCCCTGCCCACACACACTATTTGATCCTTTGGCACTGCAGTGCACCAGGCACGTTTTCAGACACGTTCTTCTACATTGCACCAACATGATTCGGTCCCCCAGTCTTTATTTAGGAGCCGGTTATGGCAGTGACCATATTATATATTTCCCCCTGCTTCCAGAGGACGATAGCTCTGCTGTCTTCTCTGACAGGGCTATAGCCTTTCCTTTCATGAAATAAAGGAGTCTGCTTTCCTGCCCTGAGAAAATAACACTGATGGCACACAGAAAAGGCATCACTAGATCAGATCAATCCACAATACATAGCACTACTTAAGATGTGCCTCTAGTTCAAGTTAAAGAAAGCAAACCCAGGAGTTGTTAGATTAAAAAAAGTGAACAAATCAACAAGTTACACTTGCGGATACGTGTTCAGACCTATTAATTCAGCAATTGCATTGTCAAATCTGGCCACAGCAGGAGGTAGTGGTTGCATGGGACAAGTGTGTGATGGGTCTATGGGATCTCAGGAAAGTCTTGCAAAAAACCCCAAACAACCCTGAACTGGAGCACTGCAGTTCTCCAGTCCAGATCAGCGTTGACCCACAAATCCAACGAGCACAGGACAGTGATTGCTGCTGCTATGGCCAGCGCAGTGAAACCGCCCCGTGGTTCTTCAGAGATCAGCTTCTGCAGCTGATGGGACTGTACCAGAGGACCAGAATAGCCCAGTAGCTTGCAGGGGACATACTGACCAGTTTGGCAAGACTGATGACTTCTGCTCTGGAATAATCCCACAGCTGGGGGTGCAAGGGACCTGACGTTACTATTAAACATCTGGAAAGTAGCACAACTAAGAGAATGAAGTATGCAAAGCCAGGAGAGAAAGGCTGAAAGAAAAATGTGCAGGGAACAGTCTATTAATACTTGCCTGTACTACCATTGGCTTTAATCAGCACTAATAATTCCTCACTGTCAGGAGCATTTCCATTCACCCTCTAATTTTAAGTAATTATTATAATAAGGATTCTACTACAAAATGCTAGAAACAGCATCCTTGTCACTAAAACTGTACCTAGTAATTGAAAAACAAACTGGCAGAGGATCTATCAACCACACATGCAAAAAAAAAGAACATCAATTGCCACGCTGCAAAGCCCTTTACTTGGCATATTAGGTGTTTCATCACACATCCTGCAGGAGCTGCAAATGCCTGGTAACCCAGCTAGCACATGGGAAGGGAAGACATAGAGGGCCAACATCTTCTAAGGAAATAAGGTCTGTGTCAACATTGTCCTGCTCAAATGAAATGGCTGTCAGAAGGACCGGCCTCACCACCTGCTTGGAAGCTCAAGGGTCTTTTATTGGGTGCCTGGAAAACCACTCACCCAGCTGCACACAGCTCACAAGGTGTGAAATCGTTGACACACATCAGCACCATCCATATGTGAGTTAATTTTGTGCATTGATTTTTCTCTCATTACATTAATTCCATCTTATGGAGGGAACTAGAACGTCCTTTCCTTTGAAGCAATCACCACTGTAATGCAACTCTAAGATTCATGGTGTTGGAAGCTCTCTCTGTGCCAGGACCAGAGAGGCAGTGTGAGTTTTAATTAAGACATAGAGGAAGAACGGCTGTTATCTCCCTGGTCAATTAATCAATTTCTCAATTAGATAGCACAGTGATGGGTGGGCAGAGAGCTGGGGAATTGGGCAGGCCAGGGAGATGGAGTATGAGCTCAAGACCTGTTCATTAAGCAAGTCAATCACCCATCCACCACACGAGCCAGACCCAGCCACCCAGCAGACCCTGCTTTCCCCAAGCTGCCTCACAGCCATGTCTTCCCCAACGAGCATCTTTATGGACGTTCTCCAGCTGCTCAGTTGTAACGCGAGGAAAATGAGCGTGCAAACAAAGCATTTCTACGTTCAAGTAGGAGAGCAGAAAAGACTGGAAGCCCTTCCCCATGGCCGCCTGAACGCTGCTCCACCTCCACTGTCTGACGCCCTGCAAGGATGCTGGCTTATTTGGGGAAGGAAATATTTTACAATTCTATAACACGTAGAGCTGAAGTGGAAGGTGTGGTTTGTCTCTACTCCTTCCCTCCCCCTGAGACGCCTGGGTGGAAATTGAAACCAATTAGTTACATAAAAACAATACCCCAACATAAAATGTAATTATTTAAAAACTATAAAAATATCAGAGAAAAGAGAGCAGTGGCTGTTGAAGTTGCTCTCTACAGAAAATTCTGTCATTAAAACTAACCACAGGGTCAAATTTTCTACCAGTCCTACCAAAAACTTTTAAGTACTTCCCCATGTAGCACAGCAACAACATTACAACATAGAGAAAGATCATCCTTCTCCTTTCATTACAAATGGACGTGAAGCCCGGAGAAGATAACAATTTGCTTCAAAACAGAAAGAACTGGGAGATGAACCCAGAAGTCTCAGCTCAGTTTCTTTTCAGCCTTTCCAGAGGCTCAGCTCTGCTTCTACAGAGCTGCTGGTGTTACGTGCCACCAGCTTCTTTTCCTCTGCGTTTTACTGTCCTTGAAAGTAGGGACTCCTAGCTTTGGTTTAAATTTATTATTGATAATAAAATAAATAAGCAATCATTGCAAAAAGCCCTAAAACACTTTCATGCTTAATTTAAATGCACCAGTATAACATTTGGAATAATCTCATGAATAGATGCAGGAACTAAGATCACGTAAAATAACATCAGCAAATTATCTAGTTGCCAACGCAACTTTCTCATAATAAAAGGCAACTCAGGACAATTTACCATTGTTTAACCTAATTTATTTATCTGCACATAGTCGCAGTACAGCCCTAGGGGAAATACAGAGGGGGAAATAATTGGAGTTGATTTATTTGTATTTGTTTGCTCTGAATTGGAACAGAAAATAAAAAGGTAGAATATTTTACAGAAAATCATTCCAGAGAAATTAAATCTCTTTTGAGGGAGCCAGTTTTCAGCTGCAAGTTGCCCACCTGGCTGCTTCTTCTGCAGGCAGAAAGCAAAGTAGACAGCAGCCATCCCAGTAGGCACTGGGGAGCCGTCGTTCCCATTCCCCCAATGGAAAAATCCATTCTTTTATTCATTAAATCCATTTTTGCTGCTGAAAATTATGATTTTTATGGAAAGGCCATTTTTCTGTTAAAATGCCAACCCGATCTGGAAATAACAGAGCTGGCCCTGCCAGTGAGGAGTTTGAAAAGGTTAAAAAAAGTCTAAAAGCTATTTGGGAAACATGTGGCCACTTCTGAAATGATGCATTTTCTTTCCTGTAGAAGTGAAATGAGAACACCTGGACTCTGCAGCCTGCCAGACTTGTTTTTGAGGGCAAGCAGAGAAGATGCATCCTTTCACCTGCGGCAGGCTCAGCAGGAAAGCAAAAGGTTTGGGGAGAAGAACAAAAAAAGCTCATTTTGTATCAAAGATTCGATGCATTATAGACACCTGCTTGCAAGGGAGGCAGAGAAAAGGCATGCTTGACATGGGAGCGTTCAGCAAAGCCAGTTCAACACAGGGCTTTTCAGAGGAAGGAGAGGACTGCGCCTGGGATTTGGCCTTGGTTTATAGCTTTGTAGTCCCTCAGTGCCCCCAGATGTTTGCAGGATGGAAGGTCCCAGACGTGGCAGCTGCCAACACCAACTCAGCAAGTTGTTAAGCGATGCTGTCTCACCTTTGAGTTCCCCAAATCCTAGGAGGTTGCCGGCACACATCATGGTATTTGATCTGATCTTCTCAGGGAGAATGCAAGAAAGGATACACCAAACTGATCAGTTTGGGCTGGACTTGCTTCTAGACCCAGATTAACTTTAGACGGAGAAAGACTGGGACTGTGCATGAGTCCCAGCAAAGCAGAAGGCAAGTGTCTTAAATGCCAAGCTGGAAACATGGGGACAAAACAAAAAAAAAGAATAAAATATGACTTGCAATTTTGGATTATAACTTGGCAAAAAGACTTCTGCTGAACCCCTTCTGGCAGAAACCTGCCATATGAAATTATTTCACTGCACCTAAGCTAGAAGAGATGCTGCCAGGGCTGCCACTAGAATCAACAGGAGGACCAGCACAGGCTGGGAGAGCAGCTCTCATCTCTCCTGGGACAGCTAGGCTCTCCCAAGCTCTTGTGGCTCCTGGATTTGATTCCACTGCCACAGCAAAATCTGCATGTGCATAACACAAAGTAGAACTTCAGGAGAAGCACTTTGCTTTCTACATAGAAAGAAGCCACCTTAAAAAAATTTAAAAAAAATCACACTTGAAAACTTAATTATTTTGCTAAAGCTTTGCCTTATTGCTCACGTGGGGAAGACTTCAATCCAGAAACAAGTTTCCTTACCTAATTCTCATGTCAGTGCTGATCTTCCCTCTGTCCCACGTTCAGCCCCATCCCAGCAGAGCTGGGTGATGACCGGAGGGGATTTGCCCCGGGCCGCTGGCAGGGTTCCCACGGAGTGCCCACTCCCACAGCACAGAGCTTCACTTCTGCTGCTCAGCTCTGCATTTAGGAACTCTAAGCTGTAAACACTTCCAACGGCATGTCTGTTGTTTTCCTTCCTTTGTTATCCATTTAGCATCTTTATACATCAAAGCAGCCTATTTATAGTTGCCTTCTCAAGGAGGATCTGAACAGCCCTTTTGGCTGAAGCAGGATCTCTCAGCCATAGGCCACATCAAGCAAACACACAAACTGAAAGAGATCTGTCTTTGTGTTGCAAATAGAGCTGCTCTTTTAACTCTGCCTATAGCTAAAGCTGAGCAGGAACAAGGAGCCCAATTCTCCCAGGGATTCTCCACCTCATATGTGAAAACTGAGAGTGCCTTGCATTTTGCTAGCATTAGACTCAGCTCTTAGTTCTTTCTTTGGCAAGAATGGGAAGAAGCGTCTCATCGCCAGACTGCCAAGGTTAAGATTGCAATTAATGACTTAATTCTATACAGCTTCTTTGATTGCTTGGGCCTAATTATTCCACTAGATGGACCCAATACCATTCTCAGTGTCATGTGCCCTATGCTATGATGCAGCCTCCCCTGGGAAAGGTCTATCTGAGCAGGAAGACATCAGTTACACAGCGCAGGCCTGAGCAGTCCTGGCATGCAGGATTACAGCACCCCAAAAGGTAAAGCCTCATTACAGTTTCATCTTTTGTCCCACATCGACATCAAGTCTATAGGTAAACAGTTCCCTCTGGCTCTTTGCTTTAATTGAGCATGCATAACAACAATCTATTTAAACAAAGTTATAGCAAGAGAACACAGTCCTGCTCCATGGCAGGCTGTGCAGGTACGCAGCCACTGCAGGGTGTTCCTAGGGCTGCCACCTCACCTGCATGATATCGAGTGTGGTAATCACAAATACCAGAAAAAAAAGGAACACAAATCCCTAGCAAACTCTGCCATCTGCCCCGTTATCCTCTGTCATCCTGGCCATCAAACGTGTACTTTTCCTGAGAACATCTCCTGTGCCGTAGGATGGGTGCCCATCCAAACAGGACATCAGTCTCTCCTGCTCTTGGTATGTAAGCAAGCTGCCCAGGTGGTATTTCTGTTCCCCCATCCATCCGGCAGTTACAGATGTCATGCCTCTTCAATATTTTATTAACCTCTGCCACCATCTAAAAATCCCCAAGCAGTCTCATTTCTACTTTCTTAAATCTACTGAAATGGAAAGTTCACCCAGAGTGATTTTCAGCCAAGACGACTCAAGACAGAGTCCTCAATTGAACTCATTTCACTCTCCAACGGTAAAGCCATTCTGAGCCCTTTTTACTTGCAAGTAGAGATGAAATAAAAGGACTGCCCTCTCGGAAGGTTCAGTTGAGCACAGTTGATCTCTGCCAGCAGGGTGCCTGGCCCCAGCAATGGAGACTACTGAAGCTTTGCCAAATATTACTATGTGCAAACATACAACTGATTCTTGCGACATCCCACGGACCATCAGAAGAAACTAATGGCCCAGGGAGGATGTGCAACCTCACTTACAAGTAAACTCCAAGCTGCTTGCGAGTGCCTTAGAGAATCACTGGAAAAACAGCAACCTTTTCTCCAAAATGCTTAGAGAAAGCAATCCACTACAGCTAATGACTAATACTACATCCTGAGCAAGAGTTAAAATATGTATACTTACCCACATTAAAAGTAAGAGTGGGTTTAATAGCCATGCCTACTTTAATGCTGCCAAAGGAAGCTGGGTTGTGTTTAGCTCAGGCTGTCACTTGTGGGCTTAAAGCCCAGCACTGCATAGAGGTACGACCCTTCCTCGCTGCTCACATCACTGGTCCTGCTCAACACCTGCTGGGTTCATCCTCTAAACATGCCAGCGACTAATGCACACCCGAACTGGAGAGAAACCAGCCCGCTTTTCCACTGAGGAGGTGACATTTACCCCTCCCTTGTCACATCATCACCAGTGACCAAAAACAGACAGAAGGATGGATGACAGAGGCAACTTCAAAGAGGTCCAGTTTCTTCCTTGCAACAGCCTCCACAAGCAAACACTGAAGCCAGGCTCCGGAGAGCGGATACCGATGAGGCTGTGCCCTTCGGACAAGGGCCGCCCGTGTTTCTGCGGTGGCGGCTGCCCAGGCTCCTGCGTGGCACATCTCAGGGTTGCTTCAAGGAAACAGAGGAAGGAAAGGAAAGCAATAGGATCAAGGTCATACAGACAGCAAGGATGCCCAGTACTCACTCCGATGCAGGATTCCTCAGTCTAGCTGACACACAGCAATTACTGGCCTCAACTTGGTGCCAGGCACAGCTCCAGCTCTCTACTCAAAGGCAAACTCCCACCCAGAGGCGCCAGGCTCTACCGGCTGGGGGTGCTTCATGGCTTTGAGCTGGTGGAAGCCAATTAGCCTTCTTCCCCACCAATTTAATTTTCACCTGTTTCACTGG
Organism: Morus bassanus; assembly: GCA_031468815.1. Classification (NCBI taxonomy): domain Eukaryota; kingdom Metazoa; phylum Chordata; class Aves; order Suliformes; family Sulidae; genus Morus; species Morus bassanus. Next base: position 4,003,315 of record CM062586.1, read on the forward strand.
CTAATCCCCTGGCCATTCAGCCTGTTCAATTAGCACCCTCTCTGCAGGGGGTGAGGGTGGAGGAGCAAGCCTTGCCAGCACAGATTTAACCCTTCCTTAGCCAGAAAAGATGGTGTGAGACCACAGCCAGGGAAACGCCCTTCTCTCCCCAGGTCTTGTAGCACAGTGGTTTTGGCACTGGGTGTACCTCCTTGCTCATAGCGACGGCTTCCTCGGCTGCAGAGCAGTTTGAGTAGATGCACTTCCCAACTGGCATTCACTGCTTGAGGCAACACTTACTTTCCTACAGATTCACTCCTCTGTTTACCCCACAGGAGCAATTACCTGCCTTGTGGGATTTGCAGTGTGGCAAGTGGAAGGAGCTGGGGAATTGCTCGATCACCCAGACCTCCCTGAGATGACTGGACAAAGAAAGGAATTGTTTTCTTCTGTTTATTTTGACCCTAACAGTTTAAGATTCTGCATAGTGGTTGCTGATAAATGGCAATTCATTAAGTCCCCATAACTCAATCGCCTGCAACCATCTACAAACATCTTGAGCGCTGCCAACAGCAAGAAATATTGTCTGTGCAACGATGGCAATTCACATTCATAGGGATGCTTTGGGCACCCTGAATCATCTAATCTTTATATGTGATTTGTATACACATTTACACATGTACCTTTCTAGACAGCACCTTTGTCTCTTCAGCTGGATATTAAACTGCCATAAAAAGAGCACCCAGCACCCAAAGCCACTGAATTCCCTGGTTCCTCTTGACAACTATTGGATGTTGGTGTTTGTTGCTATATCTGCAGCGACTCCTGTACTGAAGTTTTCACTGGATCACAAACAGGTAGATCACAAGGCCACTAACTGGGACTCCCTGTGTGGCAGAGCAATCTGGCAGGGTGTGCTGAGCCCCTGGGCAAGCACAGCAGCCTGCATTAGTATTCCAGAGAGGCTCCGCTCATCAAATTTTCCCTGGAATAATTATCTAGAGTCCAGAACTGATCGATGAGTGAGTGTCATGGCCCAAGAAAAATACACAGCTGGAAATGTAGCAGTATGTCTGATTTCTCCAACTTCCATTATAATCCTACATCATACTTTATAATGACTAACCCTCCAGCTGTGTTTTCACTCCTGGTTCCAGGCATTAAAAGCACTGCTGGATTTGAACTGTAATCCTTGATGCAAAAGTGTAATCCAAGCAGGACTAGTATATGTGTGTGTCACTGGCCAAAATACCGGATTAAAGGAGCAGCATCTGCCTCAAAACAGCCTTTGGAATTCCTGTGATGTTCAGTGCAAGGAAATGAAACGACTCACTGGTTTAATTTTCATTTCAAACTAACCCAAATTCCCATTTCTCACCTTCTTCCTGAATTTTGGGGAGGATTACGGGGAACCTTTTGGACATGCTCTCCCTCCCCAGCACACAGGTACTCACACACCTGGGCTTCCTCTGCAGCGAGGGCAGGCAGGCAGGGTCCCACACACCCCAGAGACGCGAGCCCCCTTCCCCAGCTCTGCTCTCATGGAGGGTGCAATGAAAGGCACCAAAAATGGGGAGCTATTTGTTTGGCACTTCAACATTCCTCCCAGGTTTTGGGTTGGCAGGAGGAGGGATGCGTGAGAGGTGCCTGGAGTTTAGGGAGGCTGCAGGACCGAGTGGAACAGCTTTCAGTTATCACGAGCCTCAGACACGGTAATGAAAATAGCATCCTCCCGAGCTGCAATTGCTACCAGCAAGGACAGCTTCCTAAAGCACACAGCAGCCTGTGGTTTCTCTGCTGCGTGGCTGCTTATCCTGCCTACATGCAAGCCGCGTTGGGCTGCAGAGAAACAGAAAGAGGACAAACTCCTTGAAGCAGACGGAACAAGACTAATTTGCAGCAGTTGAGGATCTGGCTGCTGGGTTTCTTGCTCTTGCTGGACCTGGACGTCGGTGGCTGTTGCCTGGACCTTTAGGACCAGATGCCACGCCATGCTAGAGGCATTCACACATAGCTTGGAAGGCTCACCTTAGAAAGTGACAGGGATCGCTGTCTCTGCTCCAGGTTTTACTTCTCTCATCTCAGATGTTATAAGCCGGAGCCCTGGAGCCAAACTGCTCCGTTGTCTGAGCACACTGTCCCAAACACCGAACACCATCTCCTGTCAGAGAGTAGTGGGAGAAGGACCCATTTGCACATTCTCATCATAGTCACTTCTTGCCTGTGCTCCTCCCAGCACCCTGATTTGCAATTTTCACATGTTTCTTCTCGGTCCCCCTGGACCATAAATCATATACGCAAGAAAGGCAAGCTGGGCTGACAGAAGACATCAGCAATAAGCCAGACAAGATGAGAGGTACCATGGCAGCAGAAAACAGGACAGTGCTTTAATAATAGCATCTATTTTATTTATCATACAACCTAAAAGTTCTCACTGTCTGTGACTCAATACTCTGTGCCAGGGCACGGGAGGGACAGCTGGAATGTAATAAGAGCTGACCTGAGCTGTTGTGGAGAGCTTAAACAAAAGACAACTAGGAAAGAACCTGAATGTTAAAAAATAGTCTCAACAATACAGTTCTTGTCTTTCTCGAATCTCTCATGGGCGATACACACTGATCCAACACCACTGCTGGATCTGTCTCCCCATTTGGGATTAACACCTGGGATGGGGTTACCGGATTCTCCGTTATACCCGGCATTATTATTTGCACCAGAGCCAAATGGCTGTGAAATGCCACCACCGTGACTGAGAGCACCCACCACCGGCTTTCCTTGGGAGGAGGTGACGACCCTAAGTGCCATGTGAGGACAACCAGACTCCTCATGCTTACAAACCTTCCTGGAAGGACATGCCATGCTTTGTCCTAGACGTACTCATCCAAAGCGTTGTACTTCCTCAAGCTGTGCTGCTGCCTGGCACACCGCAAAGTGGAACAGGACCTTCTAAATATAGAGAGTTTTTAAGGGCTGCAAGAGGCGAAAATATCCTGGATCCATTTATCTTTGCAAGGGAGCACCATGGGGATTTCATAACTAAACTGTGCACATCCAGTTGCTATGGAGCTTTTACCAGTCCCTGCATCCATCATCCAGAGGAAAACGGGTCAGTGTAGCTTTCTGCAGTCACCGATTCCCAAATCTGGTTCCTCCCTCATAGACCAGCGTTCGAGCCCATTGCGTTGGCGGAGGTGGCCACTCTTTGCACCAGCAGCCAGGCTTGGTGCTGAGCAGGGACCTCACAGGGGACTTAGCAGCATTTTGTAGCTCCCAGTCTCACATCCATAAGACGGCCAAGCCTATGAGAGTCTTCACCATGTCACAGCAATGTAGTCACTCTGAACTCAGACCTCGCCCATTAGAAAATCTGGCTTAATTTTTGGTATCTTCAGCAGTGTCGGTCCCAACTGTCAAAAAAACAAGTAGAAGAAGAAACTGCCTTGCTGAAGACTACAGAACAGGCTGGTTGCTTTTTCTCTCCGTTTTGCATAAAATTTCAATTCCAATTTTAGACAGGGATGTTCCTCCTGGAGTTAGCCTTTCTCTACTCATCTTAATATTCTGTGAAAAACAGTCAAGAGCCCTGCCACCCTGTGAGTGATTCTTTGAGAGAGTCGGTATGACAAATAAAATACATCCCAGACACTTCCTTCAAACTGCTTTGGGAAATATATGTGTGTTTCTTGATCACCTTTAACTAGGTTTACGTAAAAGGTCAGAGCAGCTGTGTCCTCCCTGCATCCAGAAGAGCAAAAGCCAAAACAGACAGCCAAGCAGCTGTCCTCAAGGTGGTTTTGACCTTATCAGATGTAGGCAAGGTAGGAAAGCACATTAAAAAAATATTGCTGGTGCAATTAGGCAGATGCCTCTGAGACTGGGACAGTGACGTGGGCTGGAGCAGCATCACCTCCGAAAAGTGTCAAGCAATGGAAAGCAGTGGGGTATGTGCATAGATTACGAGTTTAATTATAATCTCCCAGCCCCCTGTTTGAAGCAGTCAGAGGGATACATTATTATTACTCAGGTTCAGTGCAGGAACTTTCAGATTTTCTCTTTTTTAATCAGTCAAACTGCTGGAGATGATTAGTGCTTTGCTGTCTCAAGAATATAGTTCTTGGCAGGAAAGTCCATGCCGGGAGCTGGCTGCATCAGCTTGCTGCCTCCGGCGAGGGACAGCCACCTCCTCCCGGGCACCGGGCATGGCCATGCACACCACGGAGACCAGCTTCTGCGGGGCAGCAGGACGGGACCAGCCTGGTCCCCCCGTGGGAGGGCAGGGATGGGCGAGGGCTCTTCCCATTATTTTACAGTTGGCTTATGTTAGCCTTAGGACAGAGGTGGCACTGTAAAAGCCCTAATGAGCACTGTGTGCAGAGGAGAGACACCGAGAGATTTATTTTCTCACAGACACCCAGAGCTCCTGGCCAAGGTGGTAATTTATAAACCTCGTTATACCATCAAAACAAATCAGCTGGATGCTTCCGAGTGCCACAACTTTTATGCAAATGCAATGGAAGCCTCTTTTGGGACCTTAAATGGTAAGAGCTCAAAGAGGAAAAGGGCCTTAAAAATAATCATGCATAGTTCTATGGTGAGAGACTCCCGAAGGGAAGAGGCAATGCTCCTGCACATCCAACAGCCATGAGACCTGACCCGGCCTTGGCCACCTGCTCAGGCTGGGAAAACAACATTGAGAAACCACCAGTGGTTTGCAAAGCCTGGGAAGGTGCTGGGGGACAGGGCAGGGGAGCCCCCACAGCCCTGTCCCAAAACTGTGGTGTTTCAGAAAAAAAAAGCCGAATAATTCCCAACCCCAAGTCTGGGCTCTTGTTAGCACACTGCTCGCTGCAGGACTAAGCCAGGATCTGACTGCTTTCTGAGCAAAATGCAAAGTTCACTTAATGAGGCTTAATTAAAACATAGAGACCGGTGCCTCAGACTGCAGGCACCTCAGCTTTGCCATTAGTGCTGGAGGGTGCTGGCAATTAAACAGCACTGGCAATTACTTGTTTACTGTTTTTGTTGGACTTGCTGTTGTTCTTCACTCTCTTCTGAAAAGGGACACAGACCCCACGTACCCTTTGATCGAGCTGGAAACCGGGCCCCGCTCTGAGTTAGATTTGGAGGGTTATCAAAGACTTGGTGTACCTGAGACACAGCTGAACTGCAGGGATAGAGAAAATTACCTAATTGTAATACAAAAACTAATACTGCAACAGAAAAAAATTAAATATCCCATTCTTTGATATTTTTCTAAACAAAGGGGTAGTCCCAGAGGTGAGCTCCAGCCCTGCCAGGGAGGAGGAAAAGCATATTATGCAATTCTGAGATTTTCCAGTGCTGTTCTGTGCTCCTGAGGTTATACCTTGTACATTTATTTATATGCCAGTGACTTAATTAGATGTTCTTTTGTCTCAAGTGGCAGCGAGATGAATCAGCACTCTCCGTACGTGTGCAAGGTCTCTGCTCAGGACCGGCTCCCAGCAGCCCCATCCCTCCGAAAAGCCATGGCAGGGAAGGAGGGGTCGCTCTCGCCCAGGACCCCAGCCCAAAGCCTCCAGTGCATTTTCCTCAATGTGTCTTTGATAGCACTACCATCAGTGGTTAAAAGCAAGGGTATCCCCACACTATCAGTTGCATCTCAGACTGAAGAAACCCAAGCCCTGACGTGTCCCTGGGGATGATGGGCTTGCTCATGGAGAGAAGGTGGGGGCACAGGTGGAGCTGGTCCTGCCTCTCCCTCCCCTCTCATCTGAGGGACTCACCATAGATCAACTGGAGCTTATGTTGCTACAACTTGTCAGGCAGGAGAGCCAGGGAAAGCAGACGAAAAGGCTTCTTGTGATTAGCATGTTTTTCATTTTTGTCTGCCTTTGCTGATTATCCCAGAAGAGAATGGTGTCCCTCCCACCCTGCACGCTGCCCCAACTCCCAAGCCCTGGGAGCTCAGGGTGCTGGGGGATTGCTCTCGCCTTTTGGCACAAACAATGTGTCCTCTGAGACGACAGCAGAGATTCTGCTCTTTGCAGAGCTGAAGTCTTTTATCCAATACGCCACTAACAACCCAGATAAGCACCTGCAAACACAGGGGTGTGGTGGGTGTATCAACACTCTCTTCGCCCCGACCCAGCCCAGCTGGGCAGGTCACAGCCTGCAAAGCCACCCTAAGGACCTGGATGAGATGGAGCTAGGGGACATTTGGGTCCTGAGAATTGCTGATCTGCTTCAGGGCATGGGTGGATGCCCTCTCTGCCCCAAGCAGGACACCGAGGGTGGCCCATCACCCAGCTGGAGCAGCCGTGTCCCAGTGCATGGGCAGAGCCCCCCAGCACATGTCAGTGTGGTTGCTGCAAAGGGGCCCCGACTTCTACACTGATTTTTGCTGAACTGATTTTTTTCCAGCAGAAGAACTGGTCTCTTGCTGTTTTATAAGCTAAGCCCACACGGTCATGTTCAAAGTGATGCAAGCCTGAATTACAAAGTTTTACACATTTCGCCCAGTATCTGGCTTCATTTTTCATCAATGTTTTCATGTAACACTGCCAATATCACATTATAAAGAAAACGCATGACTTTGTCAGCCAGATGTCTGCACTCCAGCACATTCATTTGCAACCAGCAAATTCCTCCTGGCTCAGGAGAGGTGTTGCCCACCCAATTCCTGCGCCAACAGCGCAATGGGTGCGAAGCCTGAAGCAGGTGCCGGAGCCCAGGGTATGGTGCAGGATACAGTGATTCTTCCCAGATCTCTCTTGCTTTCACTTGGGCAGGATTTTTCACTAGCAGATGGGAGTGGGTTGCAGCATTATTTGATTGCTGCCTATTTATGGCAGTCTCACAATATTCTGTTCCACCAGGGCAAGAAGCCATTTGCAGGGGGTTGGACATGTGAGTGGGAGTCGTTATGAGTTGCTTTTCTTCAGCCCAGTGATTATGCAAGAGAAGATGGGGTGTCCAACCTGCAGCATTTGGCTGGAGGGCTGTCCTGCAGAGATGGGTCTGTTAGAGGGGCAGGAAGAGCTGTGCCACCCCCCCAGCAGTGTCTGGTGGGACGCGGTGTCCTGCCCGAGGATGGAGGTGACAAATCACCCTGCTCCCCCCAGCCCAGCTGCCAGGTGCCTGCATTGCTCAGCACTTCATGGGAGTTGTAGTCTGCTCCCGTCTCCTGTCATGCCCAGCTTGCTGCCAGACTTTGCTCCTCCAAATGCAGTTGGTTTTAGGGCTTGGACAAAGTCTCTTTGCATTTGTATTTTCAGTAAGAAATTGTGATTTAGCAAGGAAAAGCAAAGAACAGAAGCCTGGCTAACCTTGCATTGCACACGCTGCCTGCTGAATTTCCCTTACAAACCAGCCCTCCTCAAGCGAACAACCCCATTGCAAAGAGTTAAAAGGCTCCCCAGGGCAAAAAATCTCCTAAAATAATGAGAGAACAGTCCACACTCCAGCACGGGAGTGAATTCAATAGGAGCGGGGCTTCCCAGGCCTTTGCACGGCTCTGGATGTCTCCTGCACCCCCAGCCCAGCCACTGAGCCCTGCTGCCCTGGCAGGAGCAGCTCCAACCATGCCCGGAGGCGGTCGGGAGGATTCGCTAGGGACTCGCCTCACTCACAGCCACGATGCATCGGGAGCTGATGTCAGAGCAAACTTCTCCCTGTACCTGGGGTTGCTGGCGTTATTACTTCCGCAGCAAAGACAATATGATTTACTGAAGCTTTTTTTATTTCCCAGTGGCTCATCCAGTGCTGTATGTGTAGGGAAGATAAACTGTCTCATTATTGCCCTGATCTCTAATCATGTCGCATTTTCAGTTGCTCTGCGGTGACAGTGACATGTTGGTGTTTTGGTCTGCTCTGATGCAAAGATAAAAACAAAAAGAGGGGAAAGAGGAAGGAGAGCAAATGCAAGTGTGATGCTAACTGCAAAATAACATTGTCCTGGCCTTTCCTCGAAGACCAACACACAGATACGTGACTCTGCGGTGTCACTGGAGGTGACTTGATGGCAGTGTGTGATGCTATCCGCATGCACGGAGGAAATTTGGGGGTTTCCGAGTGGAACATGCTGTGCCACATGGAGCCGGACCACATGCTCATCTGAAGCAGCCGGGCAGCGAGCTTTGATGCGGGTGTGAGCCTGAGGTGAAAGCTGCAGTTCAGCCCATCCCCTGAGCTGCAAGCTGGCTCTCCGCCACCACCCCTGAGCATCCCGCTGCTGGAGGCAATGGGGGCTTTGCTGCCTGCGGGCATCACGGAGACTGGGCTGGTACAGCCAGCTGGTGCACCCTCCCCGCTCTGCTTGCTGGGGGCTGCGTGCCCGGAGTGAAGGGAGATTGCTTACCCACAGAAGAGACCTCCACTGCTCATAGCATCCACCCCAGGAGGTCCTGAGCAAGGGCAGCACAGGCTTGTAAAGGCTCTAGGATCTTATTCCAGTTTGCAGATGAAAAATGGGATTTTTTTTTATCCCTCCACATGGCAAGGCAACACACAGAAAGCAGGGAAAAACCCTGAAGCCAGCCATCCGCCTTGAAGCTAGAAGGGCGCTCACAGAGAGGCCTTCTCTCTGTTCCAGTGATGAATTCCCACTCTTAGAAGCATGCTAATGGCATGCTGCCGTAACGCCTCTGGTGCCTCTCAGCCCTGGCAGGATTTTCCCTTCCGACAGCAGCATCTCCTTCCTTGGCCTGGGGGTGCTCTGGGGTGCAGCGAGGGGTGCGAGACGGGGCCATGCACAGCCCTCCACCCTGCGCACAGCCTCGACACGCAAGGGCACAGGCTGAGCATCACTGCACGGGCTGAGCATCACTGCAGTCCCCGGTTACAGGGCCTTTTCGTTACCTGCCTACAAGATGGCATTTGGTATGTAGGGCAAAAGCTCCACAGAAAACGCTTGGGGTTTTTTATGCTGTCATTAAGCAAGGGAATAATATGACCAGATGCTCTGAAAGAGACTGCTGGATTCATCAGTGAACAACAGAGAAGCCATAATGATTAAACACATTAGGTAGTGAAAGACAACAGAGGATTAATTTCAGCACTTAATTAGAGTACCTCTAATCTTCCCCTTCAACGCTATTTTCCTTCTCTTCCCTTCCCTAGTTTGTCCACATGTGCTTCCAGAGAGCATCCTTCAGGGAAGAGGGAGGTGTGAGATATGCCAATGTTTATTTTAACAGCTCCTTTTTTAGGGCTCTGCTGTGAACAAGCTCCTCCTGTTGAACGGGCTTGTTGCTATGGGATAAAGTGATCCAAGTTCCCTGGTTTTGTACTTTTTCTCCTCCCTGCTTACACGCAGCTCTCGTTCCTCGCTGAAGGACACCCTTGGATGTGCTCGCCAGGCATTGGTAGCCCGGCTGCACGCTCCCACGGGGTGTCCTTACCCTGCACCTCCATTCCCTTCCAGGGAATTAATTGGCTGCCACCAGTTTTATGCCCTCATGTAGTTCCAGCTGCAACTGGGCTGAAACCAAAATGAGCCAAAACCACCGGGCTGTCTGGGCTCCTGCAGTGGGCCGGCAGAGCCCCGGCAGTTTCTGCAGTGCCCGAGGACTCCTGCAAGGGTCGGGGCAGGTGTTTGACGTAATGGAGTACTTACAATATTGATTTAACAGATGGGAATTACAATATTAATACTGCATTTAATATTTAAAATGCAAAACATATTACAGCAACACTGTGGAGTATCAGGTCTCATAGCCTGCTTCCAGCAGCAGCAGCTACTGCTGCACAATTTCAGCAGAGAGCATTCCAACTCCTAGCACAGTCCATTAAATAGCATCACCCCTAGGACAAATTTCTTCCTGACCCTTAGCTGACAACCATCATGTGCCCTGGTGCATGAGGGCTGATTGCCCTTCTGCAGGTTTTATCCCATCTGGTTTAACTGAGGCTATTTTTATGCCGGAGGCTGGAACATTTTAGAGCTCTTTATCCCAGCTTTATGCATGCCCAGGGCAGCGGGGCTGGGGTTCCTCGCCCTGGCTCCCAGCCGGGGATGGGCAGCACCGCGTTCATCGCTGCTGTAACGAGCGGGAGCGTGACCATCTGGCAGTCACAGAGCAGCTTCTATTCACTCTCATTATGATAACACAGTAACGATGGCTGGTAATTAAAAGTCTGACAGTTTTTCCTGTGCAAAACACCGGTTTATTGAGTTTTTGAAAGAAAGTGTTATGGCTAAAATCTGGGCACAGAGCCCTGTTCATTTACAACAGCTTACCCTCAGTCTTTACTGCAGCAACGGCTGTGCTCCAAGCACCTGCACTTGAGCGGTGCACGTGTCGGTACCGTGTTAGGTACTTTGGGATGCTCGGCAGAAGTTTGGGATCTCCTGCAGAAAGCCCTGCATTTCCAGAGGCTCATTTCCTTCCCAGGGATGAGCGGAGTTTTGAGCCTAAAATCCACAGAGGAAAACCAGCGCCCAGCCCATTGTCCAGCAAGGAGACACGCTCAGACCTGGCCTGGGATCATCATCATCACTGCTGCCACTGCAGCTGTGGCAGAGGATTGCAGCCCTGTTTTGCTCCATTCACCACAAGTCCTGAATGCCTCTGGCCACAGCTGCATTAGTGATTTGGGCTGACTCTTCCTGTTGTTTCAGGGGAAATGATAACAAAGAAGAAATGTGAAAGTTTGGAAACATTTCTCAGCTCCCGTCTAAGCTCTTCAATGTGCCATGCAGCCTGTGCATTAGCAGCTGAAGGCTGCCAGCTCTCGAGCGGTGTTTGCAGGAGGAGATCTTGCTTGAGAGCACAAATATTTGTGCTCAAAGACAGTGGGCCTAACCTAACACCTTTTCTCCTTGCAAGCTCCTCCTGCATTGCAGAACTCACCCAAGTCTCGTCTCTCAGAGTGCTGTCTGAAGCCCAGCTCCCAGAGCCACCCCGTGTCCCCCGGACGGTCCCTCCATGGCACTCCAGAAAGCTAGATCTCTCCTTTCATCCTTCCACCATGTCTGCTCCCAGGTGATCACACGCTTGTGCTTGCTCGTCCTGCTAGTCACGGAAAGCAAAGCCAAGTACGTGGTGCCACCGGTGTATTTTCCCTGGACGTTGCTCCTGTGGCTGAGCACAGCTGACTGCCCGATGCTCACGGCCAGGATCAGTGGCAAATTCGTACTCAGCTGCTAATTTAAAATCCCAGCACAGCTATTGAGACTCACCCTTGTGGCTTCACATTGCAGAATTGCAATAAAACTTTAATTGAATGCCTCCTTCAAAAAGGGACCTCTCTGAGCTAATGTCAGCCCCTCTGAGTGACCCTTCGCAGCCACAGTATGTCTATTTTATTATGGTACGCCGTGGCCAATTTGATGGGAAAAGGAGACTGCTCAGGCCACAGAGAGGAAGCGCTTTAACATTCATTCAAAGTGACAGTGCCCTGGTGCAATATGACTGGTAAATGCTAAATTGCCACAGATGGCAGATGTATGTTTCCTTTCCCCAAGGTCCCTTGCCTGCGTTGCTGGGGGCTCGCTATGCATGTTTGAGGAAGGACCCACATTGCTGCTGCAGGTGCTGATCTGCCTATAGACACCTTTTTTTTGGTAGCCTGGTGCTCAGAAAGTGCAAAAACGGGAAAGTATGTACAGAAGGGCATGAAAAATGATCCTGAAAGTGATGAGGTCTTTAAAAGCCAGATCAAAAAGCCAGAGAGAGGGCAAGAAAGAGCTCAGCCCTTGTCTGTCAAGGGGGAGATGATTCACTGCAAAGCAGCCTCAAAGCTCGGAGGATGCTGAGGGTCAGAAGGGAAGTAGCAGCCTATGGACAAACGCAGTAACACAGTGGCTGGAGATGGCCCTGAGCCCCTGCCTGGGTGTCAGCCAGTAGTCTGGGATGCTGCTCTCTGTTCCAGACCAAAGCTGTTTCGTCTCTCAGGGTCATTTCTACCTCCTCTTGGAGGATAGCAAAGCCACGAAACCACGGGTGTCCAGAGTGGCCATGGCTGCCTGCACAGTGAATTCCTTACGTAATCACTCCTTTGCATTTCTCTTTTCTTTTTTTTTTTGGTTTTATTTGACAGATTTGCTTAAAAAACAGCGTGGGAATACAGATGACATGTTCAATACAGATCAGCTCATGGCTTTACAACATCCCAAAGAACATAAGTACCATATTATCACAAGTCCTCAGCGCAGGCTGAGAACAAAAGCCTAGTGCACATCACTTTGGCACGGTGCTGTTTGGCATGGCTTGCACAGATCTCTCCTTACAGCTCTGCTGCACACCAAAGCTGCTTGCTTGGTCAGCTCCCCTCACTGATATGTGTCCTCCTATGACGATTATACAACAGACCCTTAATGGCCATGAAGTTATTCAGCCTGGCAGACCTGGGGACTACTTTACAAGAGGAAGAAGCTGTTTGGGATTAGTTAAAGCTCTGTGGGCTGGTGCCTGTTCTGCTGCAGATGAGCTGCATCCCTCCTTTACACTCGTTGGATGCGATGTGAAGATGGCCATCCCTTCCAAATGGCTTGGAACCCATTTTTAAGAGGTTTTAAGCAAATCACTTAATCCCTCTCCAGGTCAGCAGAGCCATTGCTGCTCCCCTTGCTTCACGTTGGCTCTGCAGATTGTAGGAAGAGTTCGGCCCTGGGCTTGTCAATCGGCCGCCCACCTCCCCATTTTTATGGCCACCGCAGTAGATCAGGCCATAGATCTATCCGAGGAACCCAGGTGAAGTGTGTGTGACGCTGTGCTTCATAGGAGAGACCCATTTTTCTTCTGTGTTTGTATCTCATAGCTGCACTCCTCCAGCTAACAGCTTGTGCAAGACAGTGAATATAATCCATGCCCATCTGGCTTTTATTTATTTATGATGGGTCTGATCCTGCAATGTGCTGTTGGGAGGAGCTGAGCTGAGCCTTGCTAACTCCTTTTTCCCCCCTGCAGAAATGGAGGGTCTTGGCACCTACTGTCATCTGGTAGGAACACGTCCAGGGTAAATTAATATAAAGAGGGATGTGTACATTTGTTTTTACAGTGCTGTAAAAGTGGAGTTATGAGGAAATCAGCCTATAATTGCCCTCTTAATGATTCTTACTCTTCTGCATTAATTCAGAGAGAGTCCTCTCTATTGTATCAGGTATAAAAAGAGCAGCTTCATTGACATGGTTTATGACTTTATTAAAACCAAGGATTTTATATTAATAACTATCAGCTCCTCAGCTATATTTCCCCAGTGAAGAAAATGTGTGTATTGGTGTAGGTCCAAGGCAATTTGTAAACACAAAGTATTAAAAGGCTCAACAGTTCTAAAAAGTTTTAATTGGAAACTCAACAAATTGCTTTGCAACATCTTAATGCTTCAATATGGAGCTCTCAGATAATGAGGAGCTAATTAAGGGGCCAGGATACATTTTTTTATGATAACCGTCTCCATGTGGGCTCTGCATTCGGTGCTTGCAGAACTAATGAAGGTCAGAGAAGTAACAGCAAAGGAAGAAAGGAAAATTTTTTAGCTCTCAGTGTTGTGATGATGCTAAGCAACAGTCAGTATTTCTGCCTGGGTTTTAGGCCAGGTGCTGAGCGAGCTTCATTTAATTCAACGGGACAGTCTGTGTAAGCGCTATCGCAGCTCTAAGCTGCATATTTCACAGCCCACTGCTGCTCCCCGTGGGCTTTGCCACTGGTGGGGGAAGGATGAGCTTCATTTCCGTATGTCAGCCCCGAAAGCCAGGCTCTCCCCTGCACACAAAACCGGTTACACACATTGCTAGACGTGGCCTGGAGAATGACAGAAATATCATGAGGACAAGGTGCAGGGAGCTGCTTTGCCTGTGGTCTGAGCTGGCCAGACACACAGCCAGGCTGTCCGGAGGCACGTAGCTGCGTTCCTGTCCTACCGTGCCCAAAAGCTGCGCAGACATCCTCTGGGGTGGGCACAAGGGCTCCAGGGAAGGGCGGGTGCCTCAGAGCAAAGGATAGAAAAGGACCATGGCTTTCTGAACTGCAAAAATGAGAGCAAACCCCGTCAGAAACCCCATTCATCCCAAGGCAGGTGTGAACCAGCTGGAGAGCGTTGGTTCATCTGACTCAAAGGATGAAGGACACCAATGTTGTGACGTCCAAAATTAAATCTGTCCAGTTACTTGCTCAGCTACGAAGCTGGGACTCAGCATGGCTGATGGGGCTGGGAGCAGAACCTGGGTTCTGCATCAAACCGAAACCCTCACAAATATCCAGTATAGTGCTTTTGAATTAATCCCTTGTAAAATATTAACAACACATAAACACACATACCAAAGTAGGGTCAGATGTTTCTCTGAGGTAACTCGCTGACTCCCTTGACTAAATTTGGACCAGGAAGCCTCGTGTACCAAATAATTAAGTCACAGGCTATAGAAAGCAATCCTCTGGGATGTACTTGTCTTTGAATGGCGCATCCACTTGAAAAGTAATACGTACCATTAAGTATATGACCATATGGCATCCATTTATAGAATATTGCACTACAGGCAAATAGGACAAAGGTACACCCCTTAAAGCACTTTTCTCATCTCATTAACTTTGGGTACATGTTACAGGAAAGCTTCTCTGTCTTTGCTGTGTTCAAGGACACTTTGTGCTGTTGAGTCTTGTCTTAAATGAATTGCGCTAGGAAAATTAGAATCTAAATGTAGCTGTGCCCTAAAGCAAACAGCATTATTTTGCCTTTCTGTAATTCAATTTATTTTTTGCAGATCAATGTTTTGAAGGAAACGTGTTCTTTTGTCCTCAAATCTTGCCTAATGACAAAGCTGACTTTGGGTAATTTGGCACACGGTGGTGCTTCGGCGTAGCAGTGTGCCTGGCTCGGTTGCTGGCAGATTTGGGTGGTGCCCTGCCATGTGCTCTTGTCTACCTGAAACATCTCCCTGAAACCGGACAGATTGGCTGGGACAACCTCCGTGAACACCTGCAGTCTTAGAGAAGAACTGTCGGGTGCTTAGGGTGATTAGCACGGCTCCGTGGTGTGCAGGCGGGTAGGAAACAGAGTATGCAAAGTCCAGCTGCTGGACAATGATCTGCACTGAAAAGCAACTCAGCGTGTAGCACAGCTGGCAGCAGCCATGATTCAAAACTACAGCAAGACTGGGCAAGAGAATCACCCCGATGCACTTGAGGAGCTGTGCAGCGAGCAGGTTCAGTTGGCTGCAAAAGCCCAGCCCCTGCTGTAGGCATCAGCATCCATCCCGTTGATCGCAGCGGTCGCTGGATCCAGCTCTAAATCTTATAAAAACAGTGCGCCCCCCCTTAAATGAGTTTGCACTGAAGAAATACATTAATTAGAGAAATGACTGCAGGTGCCTTTCAGCTTTTTGGCTTAACAGATTTCTCTCGTGCACTGAAGATCAATACTGCTGCCAATTACACCGTGGGTCTCTAGCCCCCTTTTTTAGCTTCTTGGAGGGAAAACCGCTGCTAAATATTGAAGATCTCCACAAACCTGGCAGTCCAGAGCTCTGGAAATATGGTGTGTAGCACAGAAACGAGTCCTCAGAGAGCTGTCCCCATTCTGGATACAGCCAGCATTTCAGTAAGGGGAGTAGTGCTGACACAGGCCAGTATCTCAGACCTCTGTAACTCGCTCAAACGTCTACACGTGGAGGATCGTTCATTGCTTGTGGTTTAATCCAGCTCTGGGAAACCACATTACACCATTTTTTTTCTTTCCCCTCTCCTCCTGCTGAAGAGCCCAGCAGGGACCTTCTGCTAAGGCCGAAAGGTTGAAATCCTTATGTGCAATTTGCAGCAGTCACCAATTGCTTATATTCAATTTCCTGACCTCAGTGATCCGCGCTCCTTCCGAGGGCCCTAATGCATCTGTCTGCCGAGTTCGAAGGCTGAACCTCATCAGCGAATATAGCTGTTCACATACCACTTGGCTGAAAAATCCTCATGCCTGGTGGTGCTAAACATGGTCACCTGCTTCTCTGTTCGGAAAGGAGGCAACAACAGTCTAACGACACCAGAGCAAGCCCTTTGCAGCTTGCAGAGGTTCCAGGCGTCCCTGCTGCCCACGAGATCCAGCTCGGCAGGCTCCTTGGGTGGGCAGCAAAGGCCGAACGGGTCCTGTCCCTTTGCCTGCGGCCGGCTGTGGCATAGGAACTGCTGAATACTGCTCTCCCTGGGGTAGAGGGGAAAGATGGGACCCCGTGTCTCACACCAGAGGGAGAGACAGGACCCCACATCTCACACCAGGCAGTGGTGGCAGAATGAAGCTGCTGTTGGTGCTGGGTTCCCAGTAAAACAAGCCCTGCCGTGGGGAAAGCCTATGCTGGAAGTGTGTAAGGGGAGAGTGGGGAAGTGCAGGATTTATTAAAGGTGGTTGAGAAGAGCATGTCAGCATCCAGCATCTTAAGCTTCGAAGTATCAGGAGCTTTAGGAATGTTCAGCTGGAAAAGTGCCTCGGATCATTTCAAGGTGCGTGCTGCGGTGCTGCAGCATCCCGCAACACTGCGAGACCCCTGCTTTGGCAAAAACGAGGAATGATTGTGTTGAGTGCTCAGGCCCCAGCAGTAACAGCTGCTCGTTATAAGCAGCATCGCAGCGCTAGCTGCGTTAAATGGAAGGAGATTTTTACTAGCATAAGACTATAGCAAGTTCAGGATGAGAAGCACTCTAAGCATCTGAGAAGGCAAATGATCCAATTGCACGCAGCAGTCTGAAGCACTGTGTCTCCAACTCTATTGAACGCAGCAGACGGCACAATTTTCTCCTGTTGTAGCACTGATCTCAAACGCTGTCACCCCCTGACCCCGCTCTGCCGTCAGCCCCAGGATGGCGAGGAGGCTGAGCAGAGCACTGCGGGCAGCCGGAGCCCCTGCCCGCGTTAGCAGGCAGCAGCGCAGCCTCACTGCAGCCGCCTTCGCTTCCCCTAGCAGCGCAGAGCGGCCGTAGGAGCAGAGGCAAGATTTTACCTCCTTGAAGTAGTGTCTGCTCCAAATGCAGACGGGATGGCAATCCCGCTGCGTGAGCCCTACGGAGCAGAGAGCCAAATCCTCTGGCTTCCCAGCCTCCGGCTCCTCGCTGCCGGCCCCTCCGGCTCCCAGCTGCAGCTACCCATCAGGTACTGCTTGATTCAAGATGTAAGGAAAATCAGGATGGTCACTCGACAATTACCTAAAACACCCCACAATAATTCCTGTTACTCCTCCCCTACACTTGGTCACTTGTACAGAGAAGACAATAAACAAAGCAGGGAAGTCTCCTAATATTTTTATTGTTCCTTAGGTAACTGTGGATAGTACAAAGTTTTCCTCTTAAAAAAAATTAATTACCTTCACACTTCCATAAACAGGGCTTCCCATGGGAATCTGATGCCACAGAATTTCCACAGAAGCAATTTCCCACCACCATAATGCTATGTAGATAGTATAACAGTAAGAGAATATTCTTGTAGTTATCAACATGAAATTGGCTATCTGTGTATAAGGGTGAACACTGATCTTTTTTTTCTTTTTAGAAACAAAACCATCATTTATTAATCCAAACTACATCATTGCATTTACAACATTCATTGCATAAACTGGACATACAAAGTTTTGCCACCTCTGGTAAATAACAGACATACATTATACAATATATTTGCTGAATACATAAGTTCAAACAATATGGGTACAACAACTTGTTCATAATACATACTTAAACCATCGTGTTTAATAGTTACTAAGACACAGATCCATGAGCTACTTCAGGTCTCAGCACAGTTAATCTAAGTGACAAGAACACAGTTGAGAGACAGTAGCTGCAATGGAAGGCGAAGAAAACTAACCTGTGATAGGTCTTGTTCAGACAGCGAGAGCTCCTCACGGGTCAGCCTTTTCTGCTTAGAAATACAAATCACACATCCATCACAGCTGACCGTGACGTCGGGAAAATGTCCATGCAACCCACACACAGAAGAGAGCGAGTCTCCCAAGGATAAACTTTCAACAGTCATTGCCTTACTTCTTTAGTATGTACTATAGGTTTGCTATCGGAACAGAAACAAAACAAACCCCAAAACTTAAGTGGTTCTTTAAGTGCAGTTCCAGCTGCAAGTACATGGTTATTCGTGAGTCTATAACACAGGGCCAGACTTCTAGAAATGTAGAGGTAATGCTGATCTGTCAGGTTTATGCTGAATAATCCTCCATGACGTTGGTCTTAATTTTGGCAGCTGTTTATATATTTACTTATTTAAAGTGTGTTTCTTGATATTAGCATTTTTTAAATTAATTTCTCCCTTTTTTCCTTTTTTTTTTTTTTTTTTTTTTCCCCTAAATCAGTTTCTAAACAAGGATGGACTACAACTCGTCAGACCTGATGACGTGGAAGAGGGTGACATTGTAAAGTATTTGGTGCCCATTGTTCCAGGCATAGAGGGCCCGATCCTTGGGGTTGTAGTCCAACATGGAAATGTGCGAGTACTTGTTTTGGAAGGGGATGTCGATGTACTCGTAGGTGGAGGCATTGGTCTGGTAGGCGTAGTGCACCTTGGTACCTCCCGAGTAGCCGTTGGTGACGTAGAGCGTGCCACAGATGATGAAGGCCTCCCCGGCGCTGCGTTTCGGGTAGCTGGTGTTCCAGGTCTGGAGGCTCTGCAGGGTGTTGGGGTCCAACTTGCTGATGACGATGTTGCCCGCGTTCTGGTTGGTGGCGTAGACAGCCCACAGCCCGTTCTCGTCCACCATGAGGTCAATGTCCGAGTGGCCACCCCAGGCGTAGTGGTACATGTTGTTGTAGCCGGCATAATCCAGGCTGCGAGTCTTGAGAATAGTCTCTGTTTTCAAGTCAAACCTGATAATTATGTGGCTTTGGTATTTATTGAAATAGATGGAGCCATTGTAGACCACTTGACCAGTGCCCGACCACGGGTGAGGGAGACGGTGAGAGGTAAAATTGTCAGTATTCATGAAATCTGCCATGGATTTATATTCACGGACGAAGCGGTTGTTGTGGTAGCTGTCCATGTACCAGACCTGGGTGAGCAACAGAAACACGTGGGGTTAGAAAACAGCAGAGACCCAGCTGAGCCCTTTGCACATCACGCTAGAAACTGAGCTGAGAGTGAAATCCAGAGCAAGGAATTCAACCTGCTGAAAACGATGTGTCTAACACCTGCCACCTACGCCCAGAAATAAACCCAATTTTTGGAACCCAAAATCAGCCAAGATTGGTGCGTGACGGACACCGTCCTTCCAGAGGGTAATTAAGATATTTTCTCTGGCTAAACCCAGCATATTATGACCCAGCATATTATGTTGATACTGCATTTGCTTCCCGTAAGCCCCATCGTGGTGGCACTCAGTAAATGATACCAGCTGCTGTGCAGAGCTCCATTAATTTGGTATGCAGAAGCGATGGATGCAATCGCTCATTGTCAAGGAAATTCAGGCAAAGTCCATATTGGTTTAAAAATCATACACTTCTGCATCAAAAGCTGAAACCAAGGCCGCTAAAATATAAGAGACAAAGACATCAAAACCTTGCTATTTGTAGATGGGGGAGAGATTTTAGATCACCATTTAAGCGCCGGTTCGCTAGGGACACTGTCTAGACTTCGTAAAAAAAAAAAGCTTTTGTCATATGAAACCAGTTCCGAGGCAAATGACAAAGCTGTGCAGTTAATATCAAGAAGAAATATCCAGCCAGTGAGTGACATTCTGTATGCAGTTGCTGCCTAAAAATAAGAGAGCTGCTTTGTGTAGAAACTGTTTAGGAAGGAGAAAAAGTAAATTAAGCAGCAAGAGGGAAGCCTTTAAGGATACCGATTTGGGTAATGTTGTAGTGCAAACTTCTTTTGCAAACCCCTTGCAAAATCTGATGGTATCATCTCTGCAATATGGCTGTCTCCAGGGTCCCTTAGAAGAGCAGACAAACATTTACACATGGTGTGTGCATGTAAACTTCCTTTGGCTGCTGTGTTTGAAAGGCCAAGTGGGGTCTGCAAAAACTTTGTAGGGAACTTCAGCCCTTCATCGTTACGCCCCTGGAAACACTGCAGAGGCAGGGAATGAACATGTGGCAAATGGCTCTGATCTTCACACCTCCACTGTGGGCTTGAGGAGAGCTGCAAAAGCACCAGAGAAAAACCATGCATGTCCCTGAGCCCACGGCAGAGAAGCGCCTGCAGCCTGGGAGAGCTTCTGCTGGCAGACGTGGCACTGGAGAGCGTTCCTCACTTAATGAAATGCCTGCGTTCAACTAAACCAGCTTGGGAAATTACACAAAAAAACCCAGAAAACTGATTGTCTCTCCTCTGCTCCCATTTCATTATTTGGTATCAAAAAATTATGTATGCCAATGCATTGTGCTCAGTTTTTAGAGAGAGCAAAGAAGAGCCCAGAAGAGCAGAACCCCATGTCATCATGCTAGGGCTGTAAGGTGGCGGGACCCAACAGCATTTCAGGCTTTGGAGAAGCAGAGATTGATGGATAGCAACGTCTCATCGCACCGGCTGGCTTTGAGCAACCTTCTCCTGCCAATACACATCAATCCCGGCGCTCAGCATCCGTCTGCTGCCTCGCCAGCGGGCTGCTCCTGCGGGACTCGCAATTTTCCCCAGTTGTGTTCAATGATTTCATGACACAAACAAATGACCATACGAACCACCAAACACCTCCTGGGGCTTGGCAACATAAGAAAGATATGATGAACTGCCCATCTCTCCCCATCCCCAGTTCCCCACTCTGCTGAGCGGCCAATAAAGTGCACTTAATTGTGTGTTTCTAACAAAATTCACGGTAGATTTATATATTATATACACATACACGCTTGTGAAGCTTGAGTTACAGTCCAGAGAAAACTGCTTGTCTACTCTCACGACAAAAATATACTGCAGAAAAAGGCAGGGGCAAAAAAAAAAAAAAATATTAAAAAATACTGTTTTGAGACAAAACTCTCTGAAGATGTGGAAAGATCTTTAGCATTTGATCAACCAGCTTCAGCTGCAACAGGCCTGACTCTTCCTTCACAAATATATAGATCACGTTAGTGCTGAGGGATGCAGCAAACACAGGCCGAAGGGGACAAGTCTGTCCCCTCTCTTGAGCAAAACAAGATGTGATGTGGGTAAAATCTTCCCATCTCGCTTCATAATTAGGATCTTATTGGGGCTATAGGTGAAATTTTGTTTAATAACCGTAAAATATGGAGGTGTTGTATTGGGGAACCAGTGCCAACCAGTTGGCTGCTGAAGGGAAAGAGCTCGACATCTCAAGTCACTGCTGCTTCATTACTGCACATCCCCAGGCAAATGGAGCCACCCCCAGGGGTGGCTTCTCCAGAGCATCCCTCGTCCTCTCTTAGCAACAGAAAGCCGATCACAGGGCAGAGTTCTCAAAATAGCTGCCCCAATACAGCCCTTGCTGGTACCTTCATCCTTTGATGAAGGATGCTGCATGCAGGAGGGAATTACCATGCAGCCAAGCTCTGTGCATTTTGTTTTGTTTTGCTGCCTGCAAATCCACAGCAAACACTTGAGATATTTTCCATTCCATCAGTCATGGGAAGCCTGGATTGATTTTCAGGCAGTTATTGGCCTCCTACCTCCTTGGGATCAAAATTGAATGGTCTGAACGTTAAAAAAAAAAAAAAAAAAAAAAAAAAAAGGACCAAAACAAAGCAAAACAAATCTCTCTCTGGCTGCAGTCAGTTAACTCCTCACAACAATGAAGGTGGAGGATGGAGGACAAATGCAGTCAGATGACATTATCGGAGGCGCTGGCAGGAGGAGAGCAGCAGGTACCAGGACCACAGGTCCCTCTGCTTGGCCCCAGCTCCCTCCTGGCTGCCAAACCAGAGGAGAAACCCAATATTTGACTTTTCCCTCCCGCAGGGGGCACAGACCTCATGGTGACACTTCCGAGACCATGCACGCTCATCACTGCAGTGAGTTTCACCTGCCCTGGGAAGGGACCACTGCGCAGGGCTGCTCAGCCTCCTCATCCTCCCTCCCTGTGGGATCCTCAGCCCCCGCCTGCTGCAGAGGCCAGCAGAGCCCCGTGAGATGAATTAGGACCCTCCACAGGTTTCACAGGGCACAACCTGGGCTTCGGTGCTTGGATGTAATGAGTTTTCAATGATCTCAGCCATGTGGGTGGAGGTGGGAACACAGGGATGAAGCTGTCGCAGTCTTACCTTGTTCTCTCCCTCGGGAGCGAGAGGGTCCGTCATCCACGATCCGAACCTGGACCCCGAGGTTTTAATTGTGATTGGGTCACTTATTCCCGTCAGCTTGCCACAAGCTGAAAAAGAGTGCAAGGCTGGTGAGCACCACATCAGATCACCGCCGCGGCTCGTTTGGCGGTGGATCTTTACCAGCCAGCCCCGAAGCCCCGATGAGGGGCACCAGCGCCAGCCACCACCCAAACCGCTCTGCCCACTGCTCTCCTCTGTTGATGGGCAGCTCTGTTTTTATTTAATTAGAGGTAATTAGGCCAAGAACAAGTGTCAGATGCTTTTGTTTGTTTCATGCCTCTTAATAGCAATTGTCCTTATCACACTGCCCCTAAGAAAACAAGCTTTCTTGAACTAGCCATGCTGCTAATGTCGCAGAATAGAAAATGAGAAGAGTTAGTCAGGGTCAAGCAGCCAGGTGGAGAAATTAGCTGAATAGCTCTGCTCATTTCTGCTATAATAGAGTGGGTGCAGCCAAAATAAAAAGACAGACATGTCTATTCCAGCCCTACTGGAAACATGCATTTGTTACAGGTTATGCGAAGGAGGAAAAAAAAAAAGTGGGAAATTATACGCAATATGAATCTCTTCCTTGCAAAGACCATTTGCCGGCTTCTACCAGCCACCTCTCTGTTCCCTATCATGTCTGCACACTTAGGAGACAGTAATGAATTCACCAGCCTCCTCTGCCAGCCTGGGCTTCGCCAGCTCCGGGAGAGGAACCCAAAAGCAGCAGGATGGAAGGCAGGAGGTGGGGTGTCCCAAGGGCCCCTTGGGAGCTGCCCCAGGTATCCTGCCCAGACTCAGCATCACCACAACAGGGACACGCACGCGTGCAGTGCTAGGAGCCAGGTTTTGAAGCACATTTAGGTGCTCCACACCTAAATTCATCGCCATTGAATTCAGTGGGCTTGTCAGCACATTTGCAAGCCCAGCTAAGTGCCTGCCTGTGTTTTTAAGCCCTAAACACGAGGTGAAGCAGTGGCAAATCTCCCCCCGCAACTCAGTGCACCGGCAGCTTGTTTCCCTTCCGTGGTTCTGTCCCCTGACACTGAAGCCAGCATCCCTCTGGGGACCCCCATGAATAGATGCCTGCAATCCTACAGCCTCAGCATCGAAAGTGCAGCCACATGCTGAGTTCCTATTTCTAACGATGTCCCCAAATTTCAGCAAAGCTGCCATTCTGGTCTCCTGCAATGCCAGCATTTTAGCATATGTGCACTAAGGAATGACAGGCGAAGAGACAAAGATGCTGCGGGAAGGACCGGGGGCTGGTGTTGGATGGTCTGTCGCTACGGGAGCACTCGTTTAAAACCCAGACACATTCAGTGGACCTGCAGCAGCATCTCCTGAGCAAGGCAAGCACAAGGGGGACAGCCGCAACCTGAAGTTCAGAAGGTGCTTCCTAACTTCTCCTTTTTGACATGGAAGCCTCTGACAGGCTGGGGAAGGGGAAGGTGGTGGTGCTGGGATGCAGTGGCTGCTCTGGGTGCTGGGTTTGCAGGCTGAGCTGCAGCTGCACTGCAGCACGAATGGTTCTGCTGCTCAGCTGGGGGTACCCAGGGCTGAGGCTGCAGGTGGCAGCCTGTGGAGGTGCTGCTGAAACACGTGTGGAGCTCTGCCAGCTCAGGACAAGGTCCTTCTGCTCAAAATTACCAAGTAGAATCATAGAATGGTTTGGGTTAGAAGGGACCATTAAAGGTCATCTAGTCCAACCCCCCTGCAATAAGCAGGGACATCTTTAACTACATCAGGTTCCTCAAAGCCCTGTCCAACCTGACAAATGTTTCCAGTACGTGCACTCTGCAATATCTCTTAGCTGCCTCTCTCCTTAGCCTGTTCTCATTTGCCCCTTTATATTCCTGATTATAGCCACGGGACACATCCACCTACCTCAGCTCTGAGCTACGGGCAAAGAGGTGACCCTAGCCCGCGGCATAAAATAGATGAAGATATTCTTGATATGCACCAGCATAACATGGCCAAAGGGACCATCAGTCTTCCCACAGCCTTCAGACAGCAGGCAGATAAAGGGAGACCCCACCAAAAAGGAGAGAGCTTTCTTGTCCTCATTGAGACACAATGTATGGGAATTTGTCCTCCTGCCTGTCTGATGCATTCAAAACCTCTCAGCTCAGGAGGAGAGCAAGGTATTGACAAAGGGATGCAATGGGTTAAAATAATAAATGTTTAATGTTTTGCAAATTCCCCTTTCAGAGGACCAGCGTTCCTCTAATCACAGATCTGCTCAACGCTGCCTTCCATTATCGCAGCCCTACATTGCTGTCACTTTATCTCTTTCCTTCCATTTCCCTGGAGAGAAAGGTTGTATAAAAGCTCATTGATTTAAAAAAAAGAGAAAAGGTTAAAAAAAAAAAAAAAAGCAGCAGCAGCTGATAAGCATAAACTAGTGTTGTTTGCAAGTAGTGAGGCTACCATCTCATACACGTTTAGCTGGAGACACATTCACAACAGCTCTTCAGCACTGCAAAAGGGTTGCTCTTACACAGGGCAAGGTGTTGTCTTTCTTGGTGTAAATCTATCATAGGCAGCCAGATGGTAGGGGGAAGGTTTCAAGTGGATCCTGGAACCAAATGCTTTACGGGCCCTAGTTAGCTACATTCGTGCAGCTCTCATGGGCTTAACACCCAGGGGTGGACAACTACAGCCTCTGTGATCCTCATTCACCCGCCCGTTCCTGCTGAGATGCACAGCACACTCCTAACGCCATCAGCCGTTTTTCCCCCTTCTGTGGAGCCAGCAATCATTAAAAGCAGGAAGATTACTTTACTGGGGGCAGAGAGGACTCTGTCCTCTACCGCTTCCCTTGGACATGCTGCAGCTTGAATCAGAGCAGTAGCTCACACGACAGGATTCTTGTGTCTCCCTATGCTCCGGCACAACGCAGCAGCCTGCACAGCCTCGAAGCACCCACCAGCAGCGCCTGCCAGCCTCAGCAGTGCTCTCCTCTGCGGGTGAGGAGCTGAGCATGGGGTGGTGGGTTGGGAGCAGAGCTGGGGCGAGAGCCCAAGACACCCAGCATCCAAATCTTCCCTCTATCAGGCTCTACTGACTCTCACAGGGGAGTTTTTAAGCTCTGGCTGCAATTGTCCTAAAGCCCAGCAAACCCCTGCCCCAGGCAGCCCAGCACCCATGGGTGCCGACTCTTTTGCAGCAAACCTGCTATCGCATTGGGATGGCAGGAGCATGGGATGCTTACAGGTGTTTCAAGTCACTCAGGGATGAATGTGCAACAGGAAAGCATGACCTGGTGCTCATCCATGAGTCCAGGACACAGGGGAAGCCTGTGAACAGCAGCTTTTGGGTCATGCATAGAGGGTCTATTTTCACTCCAGTTTCCCCAGCGCTATTCAGGTCCCATGGGGGCCTGCATATCCCTGTTCCTGGAAAACAGCACAAATCAGCCTCTTCCCAAGTGACCCTCCAGGCTGACCCAGCCAACCGCCTCCGACCTGCCCGCCTGCAGCTCAGCAGAGCAGCAACAAAACACCACCTCCATGCACACAGCCCCTTCCTCTAGCCGCAGGAGGAATTTTCTAGCAGGAGAAGTCACGCTTTCCTCCAGCCAGTTACAACAAGCGCTACCATCCTCCCATGATACTAACACCCCCGCTCCATATTTCTCCTAAAATCCAGCCCACAAGCGATGTTTAGCAGCTCAGCAGCAATTTATCCGCCGACGCAGCCACTGTGCCGACACCAGCACCGTCTCCTTCTGGACTCTGCGGTTCTGCTTGGGCTGCTGCTGCTACAGCCAAGCGCCTTCGCAGCTTGGGCAGCCAACAAAGCCAAGGCCTGATCCCCCCCACACCCCGGTCCCAGCCCTCTGCAGCAGGGACAGGGCTGCAGCGGTTGGGTCGTGTCCTACCCTCACCTCTGTTGCCCAGCTGGGAGCCCCCCATCCCAAAAATACCTGGGACAGGCTGGAAGGGCTCTGTCCCCATCTCTGCACTAAGACTGTAGGCTGGGATTTTTTGCAAGAGTCAGGGAAAGCTCATGCCATCAAGCAAACATGAGCCTGCGGAGCGCAGCTGAGTTAAATTCCCCCTTGAATCAAGGAGTGACAACCTCTCCACTCCTCCAAGGCTCCTCTTAGGAACATGAATGGAAATGTTAAAATCCCTGTATAAATAATGATCTTTAAGAGTGTAAACAGAGTAACAGATTGAACGTGCCATTATTGATTTTTTTTTTTTTTTTCCTTCACACACATACCAGGGTCAGGAAGTGTTTTCACTATTGATCCATCAATAATGCCCAGGAAACCCAAAATGCAAAACAGGACCTTGTCTAAGGAAAATGCTGCTGCACTGCCAAGCATCAGTGCTTCCGAGAGGACGGGGAGAGGCGAACCAGATGGGAACACAGCACACACCCCCCCGCCCCCATTCCCTGGTCCCGTGCTTGTTGCAGCAGCTCCCTGATCCTGCGCTGGGCACTCTAAGCTGTATCCTGAGCTCTAGCAGGTGAACACACACCAGGTGAGCAGCATTGCTGGCCCATGCAGGAGCAAATCTAAGCTAAAATGTGCTACTTGAAACATCAGCAAATCCCTCTGAGCAGATAATTTGCAGCAAACAGCAATCCTCAGCAAACAGGGCCTCATTGTGCCGCAGCAAAGTGTCTGTAAGGTTGTTATTCGAATTTAACTCAATTAACTACCATTTTCACTGGTTTACACTCCGGAGCGATAAACAACATTGGAAATCCAATCCGTGCTGTTTGCTGTTAAGTGACCAAATAAATCATGCTCCCGGGCGAGCAGCAAACCCTCTCGGGCGAACACTTGCGAGACTCGGCATCCACCTCCGCGAGCACCCGGGGTGCCGCAACATCCCAAGGCAGAAAAGCT
This sequence comes from Morus bassanus, assembly GCA_031468815.1. Classification (NCBI taxonomy): domain Eukaryota; kingdom Metazoa; phylum Chordata; class Aves; order Suliformes; family Sulidae; genus Morus; species Morus bassanus. The sequence continues at coordinate 4,030,309 of CM062586.1, forward strand.
GCCCTGACCCCACGGTCCGAGAGGACGAGAGGAGAAAGAAGGGTGGCAGCCAAAAAAAACCCAAATAAAGCCTCAGAAAGATTCCAAAACCACCCAAAAGTTCCTGCAAAAGCTCGCCAGTCAGCTGCCTCAGTCAGCCTTACCTGGGCTACTGCCTTGGGTGGCTGACCCAGCTGGAGGACCTGGGAATGATGGGGATGTGATGAGTCAGGACGTGGCCCAGAGCAAAAGGGGCTAACGGTCTGAGAGCAAACTCCGTTTTTTTTGGAGTCCTGAATGGCTTGGGAGCTACTTCTTAGAGTCTGCCCAGGGTCTGTGGGAGGATCATCGCAGCCTCCCTGCTCTGGCGGAGTCAGTGTGGGCTGGGCAGCTCCACCAAGGCTGGCTGGAGATGGGCTGTGGGGTCCAGGATGGTTTTGTTTAAAGAACTGTCCCTGGGAAAGTAATTCTACAGCCCAGACTCAAATCCCTGGTCCTGCTGCTGTTCCCTCTCCTCATCACCTGCAGCTCCTCCTCATCTTCAGGAGATGGGCTGAAGGCTACAGATGCAGCAGGTGGATCCCTCCTTGGGCACCATCTCCTCTCATCACACCCATCACGGGGTGAGGGGAGGGACCGCAGACACCACGCAGAAAGCGATGGCACGACTCACCTCAGCCTGGTCTGACCCCGAACCAAACCTGGGCACATCAGCGCTCGTTAATAAACGAGGAATCAGGCTCTGCCCTCTCACTCAGGCGGGGGGGTTATACCTGCTGCCGGGGCAGCTCCCCAGGGGTATCTCAGTGCACGACTCACTGCACGCTTGTAGTTCAAATATCTCTTAGGCATCCAGGCTTATGTGGAAATTCACTTTCCTCTCCAAGATTTTGAGTGAGAGGTAGCTTGTAAGGGATGTGCGAGGTATCAGAGGACAGGATGGAAATGCAGGGGGAAATACAGGGGAGACGTCTGCTTACAGAAGTGTGGAGGCATCTAGAAACAAGCAAAAGCAATCCCACCAGCAGAGACAAGAGAGAAACAAAGCGTTACCTTGCCAAGGATATAAAGTGCTGAGAAGAGATCTGATCTTCCATGAAGTTACCTGAGAGTGTAATTTCATATGTGCTACCAGAATAGACTGCAGCGCAGTTAATGTGTTTAGATTATCTAAATTGCTTAACAAGAAAGTCAATAACATAAGTAGAAATTAAATCAAGTCAGAGCTAGGCCAACAAATGGTGGGGAGGTTTCTTGCAGCTGCGGACGGCAGTGCCCTCCTTCCCCCCTTCTCCACCCTCTGTTTGGGGTCAGACGTTGGGTTTAGCTGCAGTTGTGTCTCCCCACAATGGACCCAAAGGCTTCGGTCAATTAATACTCTCTGAATGAGATTACAGATGAATCTCTCGAGTTTTAGCATTGCTGGTTACTTGGCCTGATGGAAGGGGCTCCCTGCTCCCTCAGGGAATGGGAGGGATGGGTAGGATTTATATCCTGCACATGGCATAGTCCGGACCAACACACGAACCCGCACCGGCTACATCATGCTCTTCTCAACAGGGCTTTGCAAGATGCAAAAGGAAAGGAAAAAGGGAAACCGAGTCACAGCCTGCACACGCACGCACACGCTGCTTAAAGCGGTGCGTAAAGACCGTTGCTGATGTGCCAGGTCCAGTTAGCAAAAAGATTGGACATTGATGCATAAGCAAAATGGGTGCATGTGTTTGCTTTGCATAAGCGTTATTTGCAATAGGCCACGCATTTACCGCATTTCACCGTCCACTTATGCAAACGCTGCAAAAAGTCACATGCCTAGGTACGGGCCTGATCCTGAAGCACTTATGCCATGAGCAACATTGCTCATGCAAGTAATCCTCAGCAGGACTACTCCCAAGATTAATGTTACTTATAGCATAAATATTTACAGGATCAAACTCGGCTGTGCGAGCTCATCTCTTACAGCCAGGCCAGGCACAAGGAGATGTCCAGTCTAGCATCTCTGCCTCCAGATGGGGTGCGTGGTTTAACATCGATGGTGTTTAGCCAGTGCCACCATGTTGTTCTGAGCCTACCTAATTTTTGCATGCATGCACGAAGCCTTTCTTCAAGATTTGACACTCTGTTCTGAAGCTCTTCGTAGTCATAGGCGCCAATCTCTTCCTGGAGTTCGTTTAGAACTGACGTCAGATTCTGGACCTCCTCTTTAAACTGCAATACCAATTTTGCATCGGCTTTGTACTCTTCCAACACTGGTATCAAAGGCCTAAGTTCCTCCATTTTCGCTTTTATTGCCTGCAAGGTTAAAATAAGCTTGGTTCAGTGCTATGCGTGCAAAAATCTGCAACACTCTGCCTTGACCTGGTTGCTTCCTACGTGAGTGCAATGTTCATATCCCACAATTATTATCATTAAAATTATTTTAATTATTACTTTGGTCCAAATGATGTATTGGAAAGAACATATTAAACAGGCTGCAGAACACCAAAATATTTGGGAAAGGCCTTTATTTGTCATTTTTAGAATGCAACATCTTAGGGTTACATGCTTCAGATCACATACACAAAGAGTTCTTTTTTTTTTCTTTCCAAAAAATAAAATAAAATAATATATATATGCATTGACAAGGGTTTCAAACTATTCATGAAATGCATCTACAATTGCATGCAAAGGAAGATCTTGGTTGTGTGGTTCAAGGTTCCTTAGTGAGATATGGTGCTAATTTGGAAAATAATCAAAAAAATAAATGCATGGTGCAAAATGCTCTGTGGCCCTCTTTTCATGGTTACATGGGAGTGAACTGCTTCTTCAGTCACTGCAGCATTGAAAAAACTTGCTTTTAAGTTAGCCCTGTAAGCAAGAAAATGAAATACTGTTGAGGATCTAGCTCACTAACCTGCCTTATATAGATAGCCATTCATAGACAAATACTCTTACGGAACTAAAGAGAAAAAAAAAAACACAAGAGCTCCAAACCACTCACATTTTAATGCTGGCATTAGCAGAAACAAAATGCTGTGGCTGTTATTTAAAATGGTGCTTTGGCAGCAAATTAGACAAAAATTCCTTACTGTTTTTAGGCATGCTATAAAGAACATAAAAATCAAAGTCATTATCAAATTTATTTTGCAGAAACGAAGACTTGTTTTTTTTTAAATTAAATGAAGGCCTCATTTAAAGGCACAGTATGCAGCATTTTGTTAAAGATGCTTTGCTCCAGCAGCTAATGAGTAGACATAAATATGCATGCACCTACCCGTTAATGAAGCATGTTGGTATACACAGTATACCTGGTGCTGCTTAAACTGTTGCACAGTGGCCAAGTTCACAGCGCTCAGGGCTGTGACATCTGCCTGCCTGCTGAAGCAGCTCGGGGGTGAACGGGATCAGAAATTGGTTCTCAGCCTCATTTCTTTCCTTCCCATCCCCTCCTATTTAAGTCAAGAGGCTTTCCCTCCTGCAGTTTGCATGTGGGGAATGTATTTATTTTCTTATTTACTTGCACTTCCCAGGGCAAGCTCCCTGGCAGGCAATGGGGAGGATTAAACTGTTCAGAATGGAAGTGGGGGGAGGGGGTAGAGAAGAAACTCATGCTTAAATCAGAAAGATGGTCCTTATATCCAGACTGCAGAACTATGTTTAGGGTCCTGCAGTAACTGGAGATAGGGAGTGAAAGAGGTGGAGTTGGTGAAAAGCTTTAAAAACCTTCTTCCCAGCTTTTTATGATGTAATCTCGGTATTTCAGTATTTAACATATCAATTAAAAAAATTCTGCTTTAAAACACCAGCCAGCTGGGCAGCTGCCTGGAAATGAGGATGGGAATCAGTTGGGTGGCTGACCAGTCCCCAAATGTCCCCAAATTTCACTAGAAATCTTCTCAATTTGTTTTTTTATACCTATTAATCCACACCATTACTAACATTTAACATTCCAAATATCACTGACAGCCTCTTTTTGGCAATTTCATTTCAAAGTTTGACCGTTGCTCGCAATGACAGCTTCATTTAAAAGGCTGATCTCTTCTCATTTGTACGACACCAGGACAAAACACATATAATTCATCAGAAGGTGCTGGCCTTGCTTCGAAATTGGACGTTTGCACGTCCTTGAGATGTGCGGTTTGCCAGCCAGAGGACAGCTGCAATAGTTGTACTTTTGGGGTTTTTGGGGGGGTTTTGATTTGTTTGATTGATTGCCCTGTTGCTACAACCACCCCAAGGAGGGAAGCGACTTGGTGACAGCCCATTGCGGTCTGCCACGTGCTGCAGAAATGGAAACGGAGCCCCAGCTCCTGGCTCTTCCCAAGAAAACTGGGTCCCCGGCACAGCATGGGGAAGGGCTGCCTGGCCATGGAGGGGAACCCACCTCGCCCTGCCCCTGGCTGCCCCGGGGTCTCCCTGCAGACCTTCTCTCACAGAGCAATCCTATGCTGCCCTGTTTGAGGCATCCAGGTGGTTTGCGGGTACGGGAACGCGGAGATTTATGCTTTTACCCTATAGAAAAATGTATTGCAGCTGAGGATGCGATGCCGCAACCTGGATCTGCCCATGCTTTGGATAGGAAAGAGCTGCAGAAGTAGGCGGCCACCAGTGCCGTGTACGACCGAACCAACAGCTATGTGAGCTGATGGGGACCGGGGCCACAGTCCCGTGTGCTAAATCCCTGGCCACGGCTTCGTTAGCAGTTTGGAAAGCAGACATACCTTAAACTGCCTTGCCAGGTGCTGCTTGTGGCTTTCTTCCACTTGTTTAAATTTTGATTCCAGTCCCCTCATCTGGTTTTCCATCTTCTCAACGTACTGTAGGTCTCTTTGAGTCCGCCTGTCCAACACCTCTATCGACTGGGACATGTTTTGCACCTGTCAAATGAAAAGGGGTTCATTAAGAAGGTGTTGCTTCCCCAGCAGCAAGGCAGCCCTGCTTGCATCCCAATGCCAAACGCTGACCTTTTCCTACAGCCAACAAAGCTAAAGGGTAATCAGCCTATGCATTATTTACTAGTTCATCAACAGCATCTCACAGTATTATGACCTCTGCGCTCTAAAACAGAGCAGATTGGTTTCATAAACGTTTATTCTGCTGCACTGCAGAGAATAATTTAACAATCACCCATGCAAATAAGGGTCGTAGTCAAGGCTAAAATGCGTCACTTACGATGGCCTATTTGAGAGGCCGGACGGCACCCGCCGTTGCACGAGGAGAGGCTCTTAGTTGAGCAGAAGCACATCTGACTATGAGATACGCTTCTGCTGAGGTGCACATTATCATTTCTTCATGTACACAAGTGACACTTACTGATTGCCGAAGTGCAAACTTTACTCCCAGCTAGTAAAAACTTCATCATCCAAACAGCCCTACTCTTTATACAGCATCTGCCACAACAAATCCAGCTGCAGGTGAGGGCATCCTGAAGCAGGGAAGCACCACGGGAGCTCCCGCTCCGGCTGGCTCCACTGGTGCCTGCCCACTTGGGCAGTTGTGCCGCGTCGGCATCTTTTCTAGCCGAGCGATGCTGCATCCCCGCGGCTCCCCGCGCAGCGCCCATCTGGCCCTGCCGAAGGAATGATGCAAGAAGGTTGGCTGGGCTCATCGTGAGAAAAAGAGCTGAAGGTGTAAGAAGGGAAGGGAAACAATAGCTAGGCTGACCTGATTTTGAAGGTTGGCTGCTATCTGATTTATTCAGGTATTCTCTTCTCTCATTTTTCAGGCTAGGAGAGGGTAAATGAAGCTCTGACTTAGACAAGCACCTAAGCACCTATTTAGCATTAAGCAATGAGTGTAATTTAGGTTCTTTGCACCAGGGATGGTTGTGTTTGTACCACAGTTTGTATGTTACGGGGCTCAGCCCACGGCTGGTGCTCCTGCCACAGAAATACGACTGTCGGCATTGGCAGGGATGACGCCTGTGTTTAAAATGAATCAGGCGTCCAAGCATGCTGCTGCGTCACAGCCCTAACTAAAGGCATCCTGGTTCAAGTCTCTTCATCTGTGGGGGTCTGAGCAAAACCCAAATGCGAGCCAGCACTGCCTCTGCGGATCCGCTCCGAGACACTTCCCAGAGCCCATGCTGCCACATCTGCTCCCGTCTCCGTCCTCGCCAACGCTAAGCGCAGACAGGCTGAGACGGCGAAAGAACGGTGCAAGTGCAATATTGCCTCCAGCAAATCACACTGGGCTGCTGCGACTTACCTCAAGTGACAGAGCGAGGGGACAGCGGGACACCCGCACGCAGCCAGGTCTTGGAGACTACTTGCTGAAACCAGCATAGGTCAAATGCCAACTTTGGTGTCTGCATCTCTGAAGGGATCAAAATGCCCATTGCTCATGCACGATGACAAGAAAACTATTACAGGGAACCATTAAAAATGTATGGACAACCTATATTTCAAAGGCCAAGAGCGAGGAAACATTTTGTACAGCCAGTAAAACTGCTCTGAGGGTCTAATAGTCTTCCTCAGCAAAGGGGAAGCTATTTTCCGTCTCCGAGTCCCAACACATCACCCAGAGATGAAGCAGCACCCATCCTGACAACCACCAAGGACCTGCTCAGGGAGGCGTGTGAAGCAGGGAAGAGCAGAACAAGACCCTCTTGGTTAGAAGAGGAAAAGACCAAAGTTGAGCTCAGCCCAAGCCCACGTGGCTCCCATTCAGCCGTGCCTCCCCCAGGGTACGAGAACTCTCAGTGGGCACAGCTGGGTGCTAATTTACTTGGGCGGCATGTGGAGGAGTTTGAAGACCTCTCTCTATCCCGAGGCAGGAGAAGGGAAGTCTTAGACAAGCATGACTGGTCTGCAGATATTTTTACCCTGCTAATCCAGTCTATCCTCCTTTGAGTCGAGATATATAGCAGAATTGTTCCAATGGGTTGGAATAGGAATGACTTGTAGGGATCATAGAAAATTGATCTCATTTATTCCACTAATGCCTATCCCCAATTAAAGGCCAAGCTGCAAGTAATCAGAAAAGAGCATTTCTGTAAGGGCACGCTGGTGTGTGACCCTGCGGGGGCTGAGCAAGGCTACGGGGGGCTCCTTACGCTGCCTCTTGGATGGAAGGAAGGGAGAGACAGGCTCCGCTAGGAAATGAATCAGAGCATCTCGTTCAGGCTTGTGCTCTGAATCACCTCTGGAGGAGTCTGCCTCTCCCCTGACTGCAGAGGAAAATAGCCTCCTCACATGTCTCTAAACTGAGACGCCTAAAATTAGCTGCTGTGCTTTTTCAGGGATGTTTTTTACAAGTCCAGACTCTATTTGTTGCCCGCCTGGTTTTCAACCAGGCAAGATTCTGGCCAGATATGTAAAAAGTCAGTCTCCATCATTCCTGATCTCTGACAGTGATGCATGCTTCATCAGCTGAAGATCTACTTGTTTTCCTTCATTAGCATATTAAGCCCTTGATCCAGCAAAGTACTTTGGCACATGATTAGATTTCAATGAGACTGTTCATAGCTTAAACTTAAGCATGTACATAAGTGCTCTAATGAACTGAGACCGAAGGACACACTTTCTCAAACTCCCTCAGCTTCATCCATTAACCGCTATCCTCAAACACCAGCTAAAAAGCTTTTTGCCTCCACTGGTGGAGCACACCCTCTCAACCTGAAACACCATTTTCAAGCAAGCTAATGTGAGAGAGATACATGTGATTTTCTTGGGGAAAGAGAGTTAATTTTAGCATCTGAAATAGAAAATTGATACAAACAAAACTTCCAGTGCTGCTCTTGTCATTGCTTGACACTGAGTTGTTTCAGAATTAAACCAGAGTAACTGCGTCAATATTGACTTGATGACCCTAGTGAGATTTATATGGTCAAAGCAATGGTTTAAACCCTGCTCAAGCTTCCCTGTGGATCAGCCTTTCATGCCAGCTCAAAAGAGCTGTTCTAAGCCCATCTTTGGAGGTTGAATTGGGGTGAATCTTTAGCTTTGGGTAGCCGGACAAACTGGTGGAGCAATAGCATGAGGCATCTTGAGAGAGATTTTCATGGTCTATAGGAAGAATTAGCAGAGAGGTTGGCTCAGCCGATGGATCACGACATGAAAAGTTCATCTTATAAGGTCTGTGGGAGGCAAAGTAAAGGCTGAGAAGAGATGTCATTGTCCTCCCTATATATACACCTCCGAGTGAATATCAAAGGAACAAAAAGAACTGTTTAATCTGGAAATCAGTGCTGGCAAAGAATAAGAATTGGCAGGAAACCAAAAATGGTTTAACCATCAGAGGAGGAAGTCCTTCCAGATAACAGAGCCAAAAAAAAAAAAAAAAAAGATCTGTTTGAAGATAAAACATAATCTGTTTATGAACAGGATTTAGGTGATGTCTTGGTTTGGATGCAGTCCAAGATGTGGACTCGGCACCTGACACATATAAGGCTGGAAGGACTCCGTGTGCTCTAGCCAAAGATGAGCTCAGACACCTCGGTGTCAAAACATGGGCTGAACAGTTTGTGCGGTGGCGAGCAGACCGGGCTCACCTTACCTCACTTAACGCCTGCTCTTTAAACTGACGGGGTGCCCAGGATTCACTTGCAAGCAGCATGAACTGCAGTTTCTACACATTAGCCTGTGCCCATGTGTTGAGGGTAGACGGGGTCTTGGCAGCTTTGAACCTCAAAGAACATTCAGCTGCTGAAGCCTCTGTGCGGAGATTTTCACTGAAGATGCTGTAATTGGTTTGTGTATGCGCACGCATACACAGACACACACAAACGCAGCTTATTTCTTGCCTGTAAAAGCAATGCCTTATTATTTCCATAGGTCTCCTCCTTTGAAAAGCCAAACACAATTACCTCTTTGACACATTATGCTTCTTCATCTACTGGCAGAGAGAAATCAGAGGGATGCGAGTTTTCCCATCACAAAGCTAGAGTTAAAATGTCAGATGTGGGAAGGAGTTTTCAGGTTTGAAATCCTTCCTGGGAAGCTGGAAGCTCTTCTCTGCAGTTGCATTTTCCTATAGGGGTTATCATTTCAGCCTTCGTCAAGATCAGATGTCTGGCACTAAGAGCCTAGTCTTTATTTTGGGGTTTTCATATAGGTTAGCGTAGGAGTGAGATGCAGACAGATTAGCAGGCAGGTAACATATCCCCAGAACACATGTCTTGAAATACTGCTCCTCCCTCACTTTATTCGTTGGCAGCCAGAGAGCTGCAGAAGGGAAAAAAAAAAATCACTGAGCACTTACACCCTCCGCACGGGAACTGATGTTATCCCAGATCTCGTATGCCCAGGTCGCCTGTCCATTAGCAGAGGGTATTGGGTCAAATCCTGCCTCTTTAATGCATATGAGCAGTTCTGGGAACACGATGGCTCTCGGACGCCTGTGTCAGCTGCTACTATAATGCCTGCTGCCTCTTAGACAAATGTGCTGTTGGACCGATTGCTGTTATTGCTTAGAGAAATAAAAGCTTGAGTGGGATTATTTTTAGAAGCCTCTGACATACCGAAGAAGTGTTTTAGGGCTAAATGTTTCCTGCCTCGCTTTATTGTCCTTATCACATAGGAAAATCAGTTAAGTGTAGGTTTAATATTGTTATGAGTGACTAATGCATCAACTTCCCAAAAGCAGTGGGATAAAAATTGTTTTGTCATGCACGACACATGCCAATGTAGCACTAGGGCATGAGGGATAATTACATATCCAGCACAGGAGTCCACTTATATTTTAAGGAGAAGAGCACCATTTCACATGAAACAGCATTTCTTCAATGAAATCTATTATCTGGAAAATTTCTTGTTATCGGGAATGTTTCCCTAATGAGATTCTTTGATCTCTTTGGACAGCAGACTATTAAAAACTAATCAAGTGAATGTCCACATTAGAAAGAAAACCACTAACTGTCATTTCTGTGCTATTTGATGTCGACAGCTTGTACTGTTTGATTCGACCTTTTTAATATCAGCTTGGCTAAGAATGCATGGACTTTGGGTTTTTAATTCTATCTTCTCTCATGTTGTTGGGGCTTATCCTTTGAAACTGCTTGTGTTAACAAAATGAAAAAAATGAGTAAATTACTTTTTTTTTTTCCCCCCCAGCAATGTGGTTCAATATTGTTGCTTTGATCTCAGCAGTTTTAACCTGACCTTAGGCCACAGTCCCTTTTCCTCTGTGCCTCAGAAACACTTAGAGATTTAAACTCCCAACTGCGGCTGATTATTCCCCACTACACGCACAGGGACAGCTACGGCACGGGAGGGCTGGCCCAAGGGGTCCGTCTTCCCTGGAAACCAAGGCTCAGCCCAGCTCGCTCAGGTTTTTACCCCCAATGTCACGCCAAACCAAACCACCTTGCCCAGAAGGGGTGAACCGTTACCTTTTCTAATAGTTGTCTCAGCTGCTTTGTCCTGGCATCACGCGAGCACATCGTCTGTTGAGGTGCCACCACTGTGCATATACAACGTCCCTCGCTATCTTGGGCAGAGCTGTAGACCTGCCAGCTTTCCTCTGGGTTGGTAGGCAACACCTAATTAACACAGGGAAAGACGGGTTAAGCAAATGGGGGAGGCCTGGCAGGGGTGTGGGAGGTGATGGGGGCTGAGCGGAGGAAGCAGGATGGATGGGGCAGATACTGGAGCTGTGCTGGAACCGGAGGGAGGCTCCTCCGAGGGCCCAGCTGGCAAAATTTGCTTGTAATGCAAAATTATGGATTGGGGACAAATGAAAGAAAGGTCTGAAAAGGAGGGCAAGAGCTGAAGCAAGAAGGCGATGCAAGTGGGAAAGCATGGACATGAGAAAAGCCACAAAGCAGCGAGGGCCGTAGCGTGCTGTACGGCACCGAGCGCACCAGGGTGGGGAACCCGCTGCCCGGCTGTCGTTACAAAGCACTTGGCTTCTCCTTGACGTGGTGAGAAGGATGTGCCCGAGCTACTAGTGAGGATACGGTGCCCTGGCTGAGAGCTGAGCAGTGATCAATGTGCCTCTGCAGAGCTCTCAGGGATCCGGCAGCAGGAAAATCAGCTCTCCTGAGTAAAGAGACACCAGGAGTTATGTCTCCCCCTTTTGCTGCCAGACTCTCCTGGGGATGGGGAGCTTCACCAGACAACCATTTCCCTGCAAATGTTCTGCGGGTCCCGGGCAGTGAAAGCCCAATGCCGTGCCCTGCGAAGCGTGCCAGCAAAGAAGGGATGCTGGCTGGAGGATACGATCGGTGCCTCCATCTGAGGTTCCAGGACACGCGGCAGAAAGGGAGCCCAGCCACAACCACAGCAAGTTCCCCAGCCCCCCTCGTGTCCCTGGTGCTCTCCAAACCTCTCCGATCTTAATTTTCCTTTGATCTCACAGTACTTTGCAAAATACATTATTTAACCACCATTCAGCCTCCGATCGCTTTGAAGTTACCACCGTTTTGCCAACCAGAAGGGAGATGTTCTTTCTACTGTTTCAATATATTACAAATAACCTTGCAAATATCCATGTTGACAGACATGCTCGGCTAGGCAGACAGATAAACAATTTGATTCTCTCGCTAAAACAACCAGAAAAAAAATAATAAATGGGTCTCATGGTAACATGGAAAAAAAAAAATCCCAGCTTCATTCACAATCAGCAGAACCACTACATGAAATACTCGTCTTGAAACAGCAGAGCTGTAATACGTTAGCTCTTTTATAAGGCACGAGCATACAGCCTGGAGGCGAAAGGTGCCCATTTTTCCCTGCTAAGGGAAGACAGACAGAATGATTGCTTTTCTCAACCATTTCCAAAGTGGCAAGACCAGGCACCGTACCAGCCCTCCAGCAAAACAGGGACAGGAAACATACGGCACGACCAAAACATACCGCAACTTCTCCACTGCGTTTTCCATCCCGTTAACGACTGATTAAAGGCAGGGAAGCGAACGGGATCTTGCGGGACTCGCACCCGCTGTCCCAACGCTGCTTCGCCCAGCGACAGCAAAGCGGCGACGAGGGAAACTTTGCAACCCTTTGGCTGAAGGCACGGGGCGGGGGGGCGACACACGGACCACCCGGGTCGCCCCCAGCCCAGGGCTAAACCCGAGAGCAGGAGGAGGAGGAAAGGAGAGGCGCTCCCCGCACCGCCCCCCCGCCTCCTGCCAGCCCCCGCCTCGGCCCCGCAGCGCCCCGACGGCCCCGGGGGGGCACTTTGCAAGCGATGCCCCCCCCCCGAAACACCCCGAGGGGCTGCGGCCCTGCTTCTCCCCGGGGCGCTGCTCTCTGCAGCCGGGGGGGCTCCCGCAGGGCTTGCCGGCGGGAGGGGGGGAGGCAGGGAGGGAGCCAGACGGCCGGGGGGGTCCCGGGGGTACGGGGCGGGGGTGGGGGGGCGACCAGGCAAGGAGGGATTTAGGCAGCCCGGGGTGAGGAGGGACGGGGCGGCTGGACGGGAGGCAGGGATGCTCCGGGCAGCCGGGCGCCCCCTCCCCGCCGCCCCCCCGCACTTACTCCCGTGCTGCGGTCCAAGGTGCCGCCCGTGGCCGCCGTGAGTTTGGTGGTGTTGAGCCCCACGAGGGAGGGCAGCGTCTGCGACATCCAGTTGGTGATCATGGCCATGGTGCTGAGGACGACTCCAATCTTGAGTAAAGGCACAGACATGTCTGCGGGGGGGGGCGCCAGGCACCCTTCATTCTGCACCGGCGCCGGGCTCCATGCCGCTGGGGACGGGCTGCGCCAGCCGCCCGGCCGCCGCCGCCGCTCGCCGCCGGCCCATCATCCGCCGCCGCCCCGCCGCGGCCCTGCCCGGCGCTGGCGATGGTGCTGCCGGTGCCGGAGCCGGTGCCGGAGCCGGTGCCGGTGCCGGTGCCGGTGCCGGAGCGGGGCTGCCTCCCTGCGCCCGCCGCCGCCGCCGGGCGCGCCCCAGCCGGAGCGGAGCGGCTGCAGGAGGCGGGACGGGGACGGGACCAGGGAGGGAGGGAGGGACGGGGGGGGCGGGAAGGAGCGCCCAGCCAAGCCGGAGCGACTGCGGAGGGCGGGTGGGAGGCAGGGGGGAGAGAGGGAGAAGGAGGGGAGATGGGATTTGGGGAGGGGAAGGGGGAGCGAAGGGGAGGAGAGACTTGGGGGAGGGAAAGAAATTTTTTTTTTTGGGGGTGGGGGGGGGATTTGGAGAAGGGGGAGCGGAGGGAAGGAGGGGAGAAAAGATTTGGGGGAGAGGGGGAAAGATTTGGGGGAGAGGGGGAAAGGCTGGGGGAAGGGGGAGAAAGGCTTAGAAAGAGCGGAAAAGATTTGGGAAAGGGGGGGAAATGGGGAAAGGAAAAGAGATCTGGGGAGAGGGAGAAATTTGGTGGTGGTGATAGGGAAAGATTTGGGGAGAGCGGAAAAGAATTGGGGAGGAGGCGGAAAAGATTTGGGGAGGGAGCAGAAGGGCGGGGGTGGGGGGCGGGGGGGGTCCCCCGCTGCGGCGCGGCGCTGCGGCTCCCCCTGGCGGCCGCCGGGGGCGGTGCGGGGCGGTGCGGGGCCGGGGGGCGGTGGGCGCACTGCCGCAGGGGACGGGGCGGAGAAGGGCCGTGCCGGAGACGCAGCTTCTTCAGGGGACTAAAATGGGGGCTGCTGCCAGCGAGGGCAGTCGGGAGCGGTGGTCCCTGCTGCGGGTGCAGGGTCCAGGCGGGGCACCTGGTGGTCTCCAGGCCTGTGGTCTTCCCGGGCTGTGAGCCATCAGAGAGCATCCCCCACATCCCCGCTTGCCCCCCTCACCACGCTCTGCAACCACAGCTCTCCGTCAGCATGAAGGACCCGATACACTTGAGCTAAAGCAAAATGCCCCGGCAGCCCTGCTCTTGCCCCATTCCCAGCAGGCATGGACAGGAGAGACGGGACGGTGTCCGACACTGCCAGAACATCTCACCCCAGAGTTCGAAGAAAACTCCTGGCTTTCTGTAGTTGGTGTGGCTCTGAGGCAAACCCTGCGGAGGAGCCCCACGGGCTGTTACACTGCAAACACCGTGCAGCCTGGCTGTACGGGCCTGGCAAATAGCCTGCAGTGAGATGGAGCTTGTTCACAACTCAGGTTTCCTGAAGGTGTTTGCAGAACTGTCCTGGTGACTGCAGAACCAAAGTCTCCGACCAACAGAGATCTGCAGTTCCTTGCAGTTCCTTCCCTAAGTGAACCTTTAAACACTCAGTGCAAAGCAAATTATGAAATTAATCCCCTGGCCCTCTCCAGAGGAGGGAAGTGACACCCCCTTGCTCCGCTGGTATAGCACTGGCCTCAGCATGTTGGAGCAGCCACCACAGCCCTGCTCTAGGCGACCCCGCACTGTCCCGTGGCCCCACCACCCCCAGCCTGGCTGGCCCGCGAGAGCCATCACATTCCCACTGGAGTCTGATCCACCCAGCCCCAAACCTGCCACCTCCAGAGCTGTGTGGGGCACGGGTCTCATGGCCCCCTCCCCAGGAGCTGGCAGGGCTGCAGCTAAGAGGGTGCTGAGGGGTGCCCCAAGGCCCTGACCCACCAGTACTTCCTTGCCCTACAGCATCTGGGCCGGTGTGCGGAGCAAGTCCCAACCAGGGAAGCAGGGAGCTGTGCCCTGAAATGCAATCGCTGCCAAGCTGACCTGTCCCACCTTAACAGGACCTTGCTCCTACCTGGGGACCTGGCCCTTGGCGTGGGAACATCCCAGTGCACCCCAGCACTGCTGGTCTGGGCAAAGGGAGTGGGGACCAGTGACAGCCAAGTGGAGCTGTTTCTGCAGAGAGCGCTTGGCAGTTTCTGTAAAGCACTGAACTGAAAGCACATCTAGCAAGTCCACCAGGTGGAGAAAAAGAGATGAGTTAGAGTGGGATCCTGTCCCTCCAACAACACGGCAGCAGAATCACATGCTGGCAGCTGGGAGGCAGCGGCTGGTGCATGTCACAGGCTGCAGCAGCTGAAATGTTATTCCCTTCCCTCGCTTCCCAGCACCCTCAGACCATGTCACTCCTGCCCTTTCCCCCTGCTCAGGCCAGACAAGCTCTTATCCAGGTAAGTCAGCCACCTGACAGGTCAACCTGCTGCTGAAATCGATAAGAAAACACTCCTGCCCTCTGAATCACTGTCCTGCTTAGGGTTCCCAAAGTAGCTAAACTACTTCCACCCCATGAAATCAGCTTCACCCAGCCCAGACATCCTTTCCATGGCAAAACTGCCGTCAGGTCATGCAGCATTGTGCTTGAGGAAGTCAGCACCAAGAAGGTGTTTCAGGCTGTGGTGGTAGGAGCAGGTTCATTAGGCAAAAGCCTCGATGGCTTCCATCTTTTAGAATAAATCACAGCTTCCCATTCTGTTCCGGTTCAGCCTGTTCTGCTCTAACAGGTGCTTATGCTGTGCTCAGCACTGTAGCAGCCGAGACCCTGATTGCTTATCTGATTTCATACCATATAAAACACTTGAGTGCTACACTTAAATCATCTTAATGTTCATTTTGAAACTGAGTTTGTAAGTAAAGTTTATCCCTCATATTTGCCTACTCCAAAGACATACAAAGGGAATTAGACCTACAGATACTTTATTCCTTGAAATGGTATTCAGCAGGGTAACAAGCACTCCTTTGCCTTGCTCTGGATTCCACCTGGACTAAAGAAAGACTCATTTCCTACCAGTGCACGCAGGTGATTTCATTCGTGTGCCCTTCAAGTGCTTTGCAATGATTAAAGCTTCTGCAGATGGGGACGGTGAGGCACAGAGAGAGGAGCAGCAGCAGCCACAAGTCTCTGCTAAGGAAGGGGCTCGTTACCAGGGGTCTTCTCCCAGCGGCCGGCACAGAGGGTCTGTGCAGGCGGGGGGAGGCCGTGCTCCGGCAGCAGCAGTCAGCAGAGCTGCTCCGCTTCCCTGGGGCAAAACCCTTCATGTCAGCTGAAAGAGGGGCTGTGTGTGTAATAATGGGGGAAAGAGAAATCCAGGTGATTTTCTTTCTTTCTCTTGCTTCCAGTGTTTATGAAATAGCCAAAAGTAGTGTTTTTTGGGGGAGTCAGCCAGTCTTTGCTGGTAAGATAAAGGGAGTTAAGGTAGGGACATCAAGAGAGCAGCTGTTCTTCTGTATCTTTTCAGAAAGTTCAGTGACTTAATGCATTAATGACCTGTGCCGGGAGCAGGATGGCCCTGAGCCCATAGGGTATAACCTGTGCTGGCAGAGAGCCACGGCCCTTCCCCAACGCTGTCAGCCTGCCCGTGGCACGGCCACGCAAGCTGAGCCCACGTCAGCTGGTCTGAAGCAGAGAGCTGACAAAAAAGAGGCTCCCAGAAATGCTGCGGTTTCCCTTTCTTAGGAGCGAAGGGTTATTCAGAGGGAAGACGCGGTGGTCGCTGCTGTGCAACGGGATGCTGCCGGTCACCTCGTGCTGTGCTAGGTCGTGGGCATCAAGCAGGAAAAAGACCTCTGTCGTCTCAGTGCCTGAAGTAGGTGATGTGCCAATATGGAAACCTCTTCCTTACCCTAAGGATTTCCCCGCTTTTAGAAGCCCAGCATGGCAACAAAATGTAACGCAGCAGAAAACCAGTAGGGACGTGAACTTCATGTGGAAGACCTGACATTGCCTTTACTCATGCTAGAGCAAATCAGAAGAAATGCTGGTGAAATCAAGGAGGAGACTCAGGTGACTCCTTCTGACCTGATAGCATTCACTGAGGGGCCTTTGCAGAGCAAAGCAGGATCTGCCCTTAAAAGAGCAACTTTCCATTGTAACATCTGCAGAAATCTCTTCAGTGCTAGTTTTGCTGAACTGGTTGAGTTCGCCTTTCTCCTGACTGCTTTGGGTTTTTTTGCACAGGGCATTGCCTTAAAAAAAAACCCTCATGATGTTACCGAGTTTTTCTTGTCCTGGTGCGCTTGCTAGAGCAGCCCTCCTCGCAAGAGCAGGGGGTGCAGAGCTGCCCTCTTGGTGCCTCTCCTGCTGTAAGCAGAGAGTAAACAGCAGGAAAAGATGAACTGTTAGGGAACAAAAGATCCTATTTGCATGCGTATATTCTGAGCAGAGAAAGAGGAGGAATGGTAGACAAAAGCAAACAACAGGGTCTTCCAAAATAGCTACTTGTTGGAAAATTCCACTGCTGGGAAGTGATAATGCAAAATGTGACTGTCTGCCTAAAGGAGCCCTACAAGGGTCGAGGTTTGCAAAAAGGCCAATGCATGCGTGTCTGTGTGTGTGTGTGTGCATGTGTGTGTGCAGGACACGGCGGTCATTGTCTCCCTCTCCTGGCTGGTTCAGAGAAGAGGTCCTGAAGTTTCTGTTGCTCCCAAGCTTATGTGGAGATGGTGTCTGTAGACCACAGTCAGCGATCTCCTATTTAATGCATGGTGAGAGGGTGGGATCTGCTTTAAAATACATACACCTGTATTTTAACAGCCTCAGATCTTGCTGGTGCTCCAAGCTGGCTCAGTAAATGCGGGAGGCATCTCAGCTAACACGGACATCTCCAGCGAGGAGGGTATGTCCAGCTGAGCTGGTTGCTCAATAGAGGGCAGTGCCCTGGGCACCTTCTCAGGGCTGGCAGCTCCTGTCCTGGGAGCGCAGGGCTCAGTAATTTGGCAGGGCACCCAGGCTTGCCCTGGGATTGCTCTGTGGTGTGTGGGACAGCCCATACTCCAGCTCTTTCCACCTCCTCCTCTCTGCGCTGGAGACCCACGAGATGTGCCGTGCCATCTGGCCAGGGGCTGCAGGAAAGCTCTTGTCCTTTCTGGAAGGACCTTCCCATGTAACTTCAGGGATCCTCCTTAGATACTTGGACTAAGTGACTTTTCTCCAAAGCTGCCACCTGTAGTTGATGGAGGGGCTCTGAACTGGCCTCTTGGAGGACTCTCTGCCTCCACTTACTCTTTGCATCCCTCCTCGAGTCCTGACTGATGCAGGGCTGCCAGAGGCCCTATTGCTCCCCCACTGCCAGGTGCTGCTGCACTTGCAAAGGAGCATGGACGGCACGGAGGCAGGCAACCTGCAGGGTGGAAAAGATCACCTCCATCACACATGGATGGGAGAGCACCCCGAGAAGCAGTGTGAGGTGCTGTGCTCCCTGGCACTGCACAGCACATCTGGCAGCTGAAGGCTGTGGGGATGCTGAGCAGCTCTGTGTGGGTGTCCCTGCAGTGGGGCTTAAGGCTGAGGGTAAGGAGCTGTTGGTACAGCCCAGCCCTACCTGCTCAGCAGGCTCAGGCCAGGGCTCCAAGCCCACCCCAGCACTGTGCTGGGCGGTCACTGTGCCCCTCTGCTTTCTGCCTGGCACCCCAGGGTTACAGGGGGCAGAGCCCTGGACTCTGCTCCTGAGTCAATGATGATGTTTCTCATCCCTCTCCCAACTCAGTAAACGTTCACCCTCTTCCTCGCACTCCCCGTTGCCTGAGCTTGTGGCAGGAGGTATCCGAAACCCCTCCGCACCAGCCTGTGGGCAGCGGGAGGGCCGTGAATGGCGCCAGGCAGAAGAGGCACCCCACCTACCCTGGGAGGCAGCATGGGTAAGTTCATCCTCGCTAAGGAACATACACTTTGTACCCCCATCACCTTTGGAGTGTGGGACAATCTTCTGTTGCATTTGCCATGCAGTAAGTGTCCCTCAGCACGTCACGACTGCCACAGCAATAAATGATACCAGATTTCCCTGATTTTTGGGTCCGGCTTCCAAACGCCCTTGTTTTTTCGCCTTTTTTTTTGTCACTATCTGTGCTACCATCATTCACACAAGCCTCAGTCCTGGAGCTGGACCCTGTCGCCTTGGCACTGTACGAACGCAGAGCAAACTCTTCCCCTCTGTCACGGGAGGGTACGGATGGACAGACAGGGAGAGTGAAGGAAGGGAAAAAATGGGCAATTAAAGCCCCCGAAGTACTTTGGAATGAGTGACCATGATGCTGCAGATCACTGCCAGCTTCTGGTGGGACTTTGTGTGAAACTGCCTGTGCCTGGTGCTGAGCTTGGCTCTAGGAGCGGCCACATTTCAGGATCAGGCAGCCCAACGTGCTCTGGAAAGTTAACTGCCAGCTACAGACCCTGGGACTACTCCTGCACACAAAACGCTCTGCAACGTTTCCTTTTGTTATCTGCACGGCGAGTAGAAACACTCTGCAGCAGAAAGAACATGCTCGTTGTGTTACACTGGAGCAAAATAATCCCCTTTGCAGGTCTTCATTTCACTAAATCTGTGTTTAGCTAAAGCTGCTCTTGACGTTAAACTCATGCTCTAACAGCGAGTGCCAGTACATGCCAGAGCCTCTGGGCTAGATCAGAGCCCGTTAAAGTCGGTGCAGATTTCATGGGCACGGCAGTGAGTTCCTGTTACTCGGATGTTTTGGTTAGGAGGGATGATGATTTTTTTGGGCAGGTTTCCCTGGGTCAGTCACACGCCTCCAGTCAGAAAGTGCCTTTTCACTGAAAACTTGTTTTGCACGTTGCTTGCTAGAAAGCACGGCATTACTCCAGGGTCACTCGCTGCTGCATGCTCCTAGACCGAGGGCTGACTCCTGCTATTGCCCTGCTGTTATCTTTTCAGGAGATCCTTTGCATTTTGACTGGTTTTGAATGCTGCCTCCCAGCTGGGATGGGGAGGGAGGTTGGGAGCCAGGACCTGGGTCCTGAACAGGGAGAAAGCTTCCAAGGGCCAAAACCCAGGACAAAGCTGGCCCGGAGGCTGGGACCAGGGCTGCTGGGCTCAGCTCTGGGAGGGCAGTGGCAAACAGTGGCTACAGTCTACAAAAGAAAGGAAATCAGGATTTTGAGGTGCTCTTCCTCAACAAGTGGGATTTGCTGGTGCTAAGACATGTCTCAGGCTCTGTGCCTCAGTTTCCCCAAGTGCATCTTCCTCTTTTTGGGGGGCTGCTTGACTGACTGAACCTCTCAGGTATCCCCCTGCCCACCCAGGTCTCCCAAGGAGCCTGGCCGAGGCACCCACAGGCAACAAACCCCAGAGGGACACTTCTTGTGTGTCCCTGTCCTTGCCTTGTTCCCTTTTGTTCGTAGTTTCATCACAGCAGAGCAAAGCCAACACTTATCACTCATAACTCGAGAATTAGCTTCTTCCACTGTTAATGCAGTCTACAGCCTTCATCTATCTAATTCACTCAGATAGTAATTAGTTTTGTATTACTTTACGCAGTGATGCTAATACTGATTACAAGGACCGATAACTTGAGTAATAAATACGACCAGGGCTGAAAATTACCTTTCTTTTTTATTTGGTAAAGCTGAAGTTAGTGAAATGAGACACAAATTGGTTTATGAGATGAGGCAGCTGCCTCCTGTTACAGGCTGCAGATTTGCAGCTTAATCCTACTAGTTTCCATGTGTCTCCCTGATAAAGGAGGGAAGAGCCCGGCCACCAAACTGGGCACTGGGAAGTGCCCCATGGATGGAGGGGAGCCAGCATGGCTGGGCTGGGTGCTGCTGGGGCAGAGGGGCACAGGCAGCTTTGGGGAGGGCAGCGTGTATCCCTGGCAGCTCTTCCCCTTCCCCTGAAAACAGCCCCAAGAGGGACCTGATGTGCTTTTAGGAAAATCAATGGCAAAATTGTTTGTTTGGTTGTTTTTTTTCTTGCAGAAACCCTAAGTGTTTAATAACTGCCTGCCCCAGGAAGGTATTTTTTCCTGCGTGGTTCCACTGAATACGGGGTAAGTGGATGTCAGAGCACCAGCTGCCCCGCTCTGCGCCTGCGAAACTTTGAGGAATGCAAAGAGGTTTTCACTGGTAATATCTCAGGAGCTCGCCAGCAAGCACAAGGCATGACAAAGGGATGGGTTGGACAGACAGACAGACGAGCAGATGGCATGCTGAACCCCCTCTGCCTGGCTTTACTACAGCAGCCCAAATCCTCTGCCCTTTTGGCCGCTCTATCTTTCTGCACGTGACAAGCAGATCCTTAGAGAGCGTAAGCTGGCTCTGCTCCTCCATGGCCACCAGGACAGCTGCCCTGGGCCTCACTGAGAAGAGGACAAGTAGAGAAAGCCCCACGCTTTGCCGGGGAAGCCCTCTGCCCAGAGCTGCATGCATAGCCAGAGTGAGGGTGCTGCACCCCAGGGTGCCCAGAGTAGCAGCTCTGCCCCCCCCCCCCCCCCCGCCCAGCACCCGTACCCAGCCACTGCACCCTGAAGCCAGCCTGTTTGACTCAAGACAAAACATTTGTCATTTCAGGTTTTGATCACTGACCTGTGGAGAGCCAAGGCAAGGCACAAAACAACTTAGGAAACCTTTGACAGCTAGAAGAAATCCCAGAGCCTCGTCCGGGTCTCGCTCTGGGGCCGGAGCTCCTGCCGTCCCCCCTGGGGGCACGTGGGGGATCGAGGGGCAGGCAGGGGCTTCTGCAAAGGATGGGGATGTTGGGGAGCATGTAGGGGCAGCTCTCCCCTTGTTTCACATAGGTAAAACTACCATCCACCTTAGGCGGGTCTTAAAGCCCCTACCAAACCTGGGGGTGCAGCCCGCAGTGTGTGCATCATCCGTGTGCTCCCAGCCAGGTGCGGGTATCCCTCCTCCCACCTGGGGGGACCATCAGAGGATGCTGCAGTACCAATACCTCCACAAGAAAAGCTTTCGCAGCACCCAGCTGGAAGGACAGCCACGTGCTCACCCCCTCCAGCCCCATTTAACAGCCATCC
This sequence comes from Morus bassanus, assembly GCA_031468815.1. NCBI lineage: Eukaryota > Metazoa > Chordata > Aves > Suliformes > Sulidae > Morus > Morus bassanus. The sequence goes on from CM062586.1 coordinate 4,051,787, forward strand.
CTCTCCCCATTTCTTCTTTTTTTGAGCGCTGGCCTGCCGGTGTCTCACTGCAGGGAGGGAGAGGAGGGGACGGCAGTAGCTTCTGCATCATCAGGGAAAGCTGCCTAAATCAGCAACCTTTCTTCCCTGAGCTTCAATCCGTCCTCCCCCAGCATGGGATCTCTGTAGAGGACGGGAGAGACTCCACGCATATGATGGAGATGTAAATCCGGCACTGAATTTAACGTGGAAGACACTGAGCTGGGCGGTGCCTGGGCTGAAAGGCATATTTGGGGATTGCATCTAGCAGCTGTGCTACAGAAATGAGATGCTAAAACTCTGAAAGGGCTCTGCAGTGCCAAGCGAGTCAGCAGGCACGCTGGCGGGAGAGCTCTGCATGCCCAGTGCGCAGGGCCTGGCAGGACTCAGCTACCTGCAGGCAGCAAAGCCCAGGTAGACACTGCAAACCAGAAACCAGCCCCAGCCAAAGGCAGCTCAGCAAAACCAGGGCTTTAGCAGGGGCTTCCAACCTCCCGCCAGCAGGCAGGGATGGGCTGGGAGGTAACTCTGCCAAAGTCAGCCAGCACCGCTCAACCCCACAGTTCAGAGCAGATTTGATCCCCCATCCCCACCTTGATTTAAAGTTGGGTGAAAAGTTGGAGTGCTGCATTCACAAAAAAAGAAAACGAGAAAAGGAAAAAGTAGCCAAGCACAGCGGCATCCTTGGCACAAGAGGTGATAACTTGGTGTCCTTGAAAAGACCCACCTATGCAGAGCGATGGGGGCTGACAAGGCCGATAAGGGACGGTGACAGCCCCTGGGCAGGGAGGTGCCACCCAGGTCCCCAGGCCGTAGTGCACTCCCCAGGGCTGGGCAGGAGGGGAGGCTGGAGGGGCAGCGGGGCGAGGGGCAGCCCCACCACGCTGCTTCGCCATGATGCTGCCATGGCCCTGGGCTGTCCATACCCTCGGTCGGGCTGGGTGCGTGGCAAGGAGCCCCTTTTTGCTGATTCCCAAGCAATGCTGGCGGTCGCTGGCTGCTTTGTCCAGCGCGGCGCATGCGCACTCCCCGTGCATCCTCTCACACACAATGGGCTTCTCCTGGGCACTCACTTGCAGCTCTGGTTCCTTCCCACCCCTCCTCGTCCACGCAGCTCTTGGATTTTTTTGCTCCCCCCCTGCAAATTACTACCTTCTCATCCCTTCTCTGGAGGGCTCCATGCAATTAAGGCAGCTCTTCATTTAGCCATTTCTTCCTGGGGGCAGCAGAAATACTCTGAGGATGCAAAGCCAAAAGGCTTCAGCTACTGAAACTTCAGCAATAGGGCAGTGACAGGAGAGAGCATTGTCAGCAGGAGAAAGGGAAAAAGTAATCTACATAAAGCATCCAGGATGAGAGCCCAGCTGCTAATTGCTCCTACACTAAGAAGCCTCCATTCCCCTCCTATTTATAGCTTCTTTTTCTTTCTTTTTTGCTTCCAGGCAGCATCACAATTAACCCTGCAATCTAGAGCATCCTCTTGCAATTACTTTTCTTCCTTTCCTCAGTGACTGGGAAAAAAAAAACCCGAAAGACAACCTCCCTGCCAGCCTCTCCCCAATTATCTTGAAGAAGTCAAATGGAGTTTTATTTCCACTTGCAGGAGGTGGCTTTTGCGTGCCTCCTTTCCTCCCCCCAGCCTCACTACTCACTCAGTCCAGGGGCCGGGACAGTAAAGGCAAGCATTAAAATACAGTAAAAAAAAGAAAGGAGGTGGAGGGGGAAGAGGGAGGTAAATAAGATGCTCCTCTCTCCCACAAGCCTGTCACAGACAGAAACATCAAGGGACATTTAAATGTCACTTAAAATCAGCAAAGCTACCCCCACATGAGGAGCTGGGGGGGTGACGAGGAGGGACCGCCACCTGCGGGGACCCGGGACAGGCAGCCCCGAACTTCGCAGAGCCCGAGCCCGGCGGCGGGGGTCCCGCTGCCCCCCCGTCCCCCCCCCAGCCCCGCACGGCAACTTTCCCCGCAAGCGGGGGGACACACACACCCCCCAGGGCACCCTCCTTCTTTCCCCGGCTCTGGGGTCCGGTCTCCTGAGCCCCCCAACCTGCTCCCCCCCCTCTCCCCAGCCCGGGGGGGGTCCACCTGCACGGCGGGCTGAGCAAAACGGGGGTGCCAAGGGATGGGGGGGTGCCCGGGGATGGGGGGGTGGGCCACGAAGGTGCAGCTTCCTACTCCAGTTTTCTTTTGTGCTCTCGAGGTTTAATAGAAAATGGCGTTGGGGAGAAAGGGAGAGAAAGGGGGGGGGGGTGTGGAAAAAGCGAGAGAGAAACCTACTTGAGTGAGTTCTGTGCCCATCAGGATGAGAAAGCAGAGGGTCAGGAGCTTGCTTGCCGGTTGCATGTCTCGCACCCAGTTCTAGGCACCTTGCATACAGATCACCTCCCGGGCGAGTCTCCCTGTGCCGATCACCGAGCGCCTCGCTGCTTCCTCGGTCCTTTATTGTTAGTATGATTTTAATTAAAAAAAAAAAAAAAGAAAAAGAAAAAGAAAAAAAGACAACGAAATGCAATTAAAAAAAAAAAAAAATCAGAATGATTCTCCGGGCGGCTCTCAGCACCCCCAGGAAGCAATGCAAGAAATCTGCTTAGCAGAGCCTTCACTTTGCATATTTATTGGGATCCCAGTTTCTCTCCTCTGCTCTCGGTGCTGGCTCTCTGGCAATTTTTTTTTTTTTTTTTTTTTAATGGCTCCCTTGATCGAAAGACATTTGCGAGGAGAAATTCAACGGAGCACGAAATGATTATCTCTGCTATTGCCAAAAGTTTGCCTTGAAAAGGGGGGGGGGGTGATGGGGAGAGGACAGGGATTAAAAAAAAAAAAAAAAAAAAAAAAAAAAGAAAGGAATTGGTAGGGCTGGCTACTAGCAGGGGATGGCTGTGGAACAGGATGTGACATCAACTAAGGCGGGGGAAATTTAACTAAGCACGGCAAAGGGAGAGGGGGAAAAGCAGCCCCGGGAGCGGCGGTGCGGGGAGAGCGGGGCCGGGGGATGCGGCGGGGAGCAGGGCTGGGGCTGGGGGGGGGTTAACCCCCTCCCTCCCGCCACCCGGCAGCTCAGGGACCCGCTCAGCTGCCCCCGCTCTCCGGGGGTGCAGAGGGATGTCATCCTTTTCTAAGTACCAACCCGCAAGCAAAGATGTATCCCCAAACCGAGCGCTCGGAGCAACATCCACTGTAGGGCTCGGATCCGAATTAATTGAAAGCAGTAGGAGCAAGGTGACAATCCTCTTGCTCTGCAGGGCATCCTCCCTTGCGTCAGCTCCCAGTACCCTGCCAGGGTCCTGTTGGTGCACCAGGGGCTTGGCCGGGGTGGGGGCTGCAGGCAGCATCCACCCCACACTGCTCTGGCTCTGCCCTTCCCCACCCCAAGGTCTGTGGGGACCGTTTCCCCTCATTTCTTTCTCACACATGCTCCTTGAATGCTTTCCAAACCACATTTTTCCCAGGACCTCGTGAATACCATGAGGTCTCTTAGTATCTGGCAGTGCAGGTGAATGGCATCATCCCCCTTTTCCAGAGGTGATAAGTGTAATGCAGATCATCTTTTAATGATTGTTGAATGTTTGAATAGAAATCACTTGCCACAGGCCTGCAATTATCAGAGGCCCCCCAAGAGGATTTTCCCCCTTGATTGCTCATTGCAAAGGGTTTCTTCTTCTGGTACTGGAACAGGAGATGGGCTCTCTGTGGCGATGAGCTGACACAGGGCCTTTTCCAAGTCCTGGGATCACAGAGCACAGCATTCAACAGAAACCAGGAAATTTATAGCATGCTGACCCCGGGCTGAGGCTCAATGGGGACAAACAGCGGAGAACAAACTGGAAAAAGGCTTCTGTGTGTTGCCACCAGTAAATGTCCAAGGGAAGGTTGCCCTGGACCTCCTAAGAGGGGGTTTCAGCAGCACCTTGCAGGTTCAGGCAGCTCTTCTCTGGGAAGGTAATCAACACATTCGTTTAAAGAGAGCTTAGAAAAAGGCAATCCAGAGCACAGCTGTGGGAAAGCTGGCATGTCTGACTCCCACATAGATCTATCTTTAATATACTTCCCTCAGCACCTCCCTTTAAGGTCAATGCTTTATAGCCCATAAAAGCTGAGGACCTTTAAAAAGCATTAAGCTCTCCTTGACTTTACCAAAAGCAGTGCAATAAGGCCAAAAGCATCAGCGGTACGACAGGTTTTGAACACATCCTCCCCAGCTTTTTTTTTCCTTACCACGGGCATCACCTTCCCTCTGGCAGGCATCACAGCAGGACACCCTGCCTGTGAATTGGTTCTCACCAAAAATGAACGGAGGGAAGGGGGACTAGCAAGTTACATGTGGCTGTATTTCTCTGCTGGGGGCACTGTTTAAAGTGCCTTCAAAAACCACCTGAGCAGCTTCCTATTAACCCTGTGACACAGGGCATCACGTTGTTGATGCAGCTCAGGATGCACCATGTGAGGGCCCAGGTGCAGCTGGAGCTCACAGGGCTTAAAATAGATTTGAGAGGTGCAGAAGACTAGCAATGAGAGTTTCTTTCACGCAAAACCTTTCGATGATAAGATCAGCTTCACCTTAAGCTGCTGGGACCATGGAGGGTGACTTCGGTTTGGGTGACTTAGACCTCAGAACAGAAGAACCTCCCATTGTTTTCCACAGTGGTACCAGATAAGGTTCTGAAACGGCACCTTTTCCAAGTCAGCAACAGCACGTCCCCAAAGGGAAATCTCTTTTCTCCCCCTCCTTTGCTTTTATACACATGTAGCTTCATTGACCTTCATGGTAAGAGTCATGGCTTGCACCTGTGTAAATGACAAAAGCATCAGCTCTGCAATTTATTTTAATTTAGTCCTCTTTTGAAGTCTTTCTTAATTAATATCAAGAACGTTGTTATTGATCTTGAGCTCCAGGCTCCAGTGTGAGGCCCTGTAGAGTCCTTCCTCTACAGGAAAGAGCCCTGTCCCATGAAGCTCCACTCCCAGGGTGTAAATCACAGAGACCAAGAGAAATATAAGGAAAAAATTGCCCCGTGTGACACAGCAGAGGAGCTTGGGAACACAACACGGATCTTTTGATTCCCACAGTGTCTTACCCAGACATTGAAAAATACCTCCAGAAATTTGGAAAGGGTTCAAGGTCTGGAGAACCTGCCCACGGAGCGCGACTAAAGAGGCTCCAGCTCTTTCTCCAGCAAAAGGGAGGGCTGAGAGGAGGCTGCCCAGGGAAGGTTTCTGTACGTGAAGACTCTTTTATCTGATAAAAAGGTCAAAGCAAGAGTCCACATTTTGGAGTAGAAATAGGACCTGTTTTTTTTTTTCCTCAGGGAAAGATAATCAGACTGTGAAATAACTCAGCTGAAGGCACGGTGCACTCTCCATTGCTTGACATAGTTAAATCAGAGCCAAGAGCCTTTCCGAAAGATGCATCTCGGCTCCTCCACAAATTACAGACAAGATGCCTTCAATGAAACTCTGCTGTGTGATGCAGGAGAAGAGATCAAAACACTTCTGGTTTTATCTTGATTTATAAGATGCGATTTAGGCCAGCACTCTGCTCTCTAGGCCACGCTGCCCTCCGGAGCAGCTCACTGCCAGGATGCAGACTTGCCTTCAGTGCAAAAGGACCACGGGCAGGGGATGGCAGGGAATGGCAAGCAGCTCCTTCCTCTGCGCTGGGAACCGTAGGCATCTGCAGAGCCACGACACGGGCAGCTGGGTGCCGCCATACATCAAGAGGACAGGCATGTGGTTCCATCTTTGGGTCTTGACTGAGGATGCTGATGCTCCCTTGGCAGTCAGCGAGCTCCTGCCTGACCCTGCCTCCCTCTGGGCTGGGTTTTGGCTGATTTGGTCCTTTCACAGAGGACCTCGGAGAGCCCCAGCCACTGCTTTCCCTGCACAGGGGCAGATGGTGGCCCTTAATTCACATGGCCTAGTTCTCTCTGCCCTTTACTAGGACCTAGATTTAAAGAACAAAACTCTCTATTTTCTCCTCAAAGAGCAGGGTGATGCTCGCCCTGTCCGGGAGCTTTAATGGCTCTGCAATCTCCTCTCACCTGCCGCCTTTCTGAAAACCTCTTGCTGAGTCAAGTGCCTCCTGCTTGCTGGGGTCTTGCTCTCTTCCCTCCTGCTGAGATGAAGGCTATTTCAGGTGTGGTGAAAATAGCTTCATGGTGCTTTGTTACCTACGGAAAGGCACATTTCAGATGCAATTTTTTTCAAAAGACCTATTTCCACACTCAATTTTCCTGCCTTTTGTATAAATTCAGTGAAGACACCTTCCTGTCTGTTTTGCTCCCTTTCCCCTGAAATTTTGGTGTCAGGTGTACCTGGGTGAACCTTCGCTGAAGACCCAGATGTTGAAATGCTCGTTAAGCCCAGCCCTGCTCTTTGCTGCTCCCCGCATGGACCTCTCCTGCAGAAAACCACGGGGAAGTGAATTCCTTCCCAGGAACTGGGTTCCCTGCCTGGCCCCCCCAAGCAGCGTATGATCATGCTGGTACTGCACAACTTCTCTTTGCTGGGATGCCAAGGGATGCCCCACACCGAGGAGAGACTCTCCCAGGGCTGCCAGCCTGGTGTGCTGCAGCTGATTCACAGGAGCCAGGGTGGCTGTCGAGAAGAGCCGGGAGCTTAAAACCAGCTCTGGCAGCACTGATACAACCAGAGGACAAAAGAAAGTGAACTCGGTGGAACAGGAGAGATCTTCCACTTGCAATCATTTGGGCGAAGAAGTAGGAGACTTTCAGCAGCCCCAGGCTGGATATGATGACACCAACAGTCCTTCAGCCCTTGTATTTAGCCTCATCCCCTGCTTGTGACACCAAGGAGGGACGGAGAGCAATCTGTGCATGCAGGAGCAACCACAAATAATTTGCACAGTCAAAATCCTCACTGGGGTGAAACGGGCAACCAGATTCATGGGACAGGTTTTGCAGCAGCTCCAAGGGAGACATGGCCATTTTCATTTGCTTCTGCTGATGGCTGGACTTGGACAAGCCACCCAGCAGCACAAGCTGCCTTTTCCCCAGCGCAGCTCATCCTCTGCAAAAAGCCTTCCGTTCTCTGGGCAGGAAGGGCTGTCCTACCTGGTGGTAAATACCCAAACTGAACATTGCAATTTGTACTGGTTTGGGCTGGGATAGAGTTAATTTTCTCCGCAGTAGCTACTATGGGGCTGTGGTTTGGATTTGTGCTGGAAACAGCGTTGATAACCCCGGGATGTTTTCGTTCCTGCTGAGCAGGCCTTGCCCAGAGCCAAGGCCTTTTCTGCCCCTCACCCCACCCCAGCAGCGAGGGGCTGGGGGGGCACAAGGGGCTGGGAGGGGACACGGCCGGGACAGTGACCCCAACTGACCCCAGGGATGTCCCACACCATGTGGCCTCGTGCTCAGCACATAGAGCTGGGGAAGGAGGAGGAAAGGGGGACGTCGGGAGTGATGGCGTTTGTCTTCCCAAGTCACCGTTACGCGTGATGGAGCCCTGCTTCCCTGGAGATGGCTGAGCACCTGCCTGCCCGTGGGAAGGGGTGAAGGAATTCCTTGCTTTGCTTTGCTTATGTGCGCGCCTTTTGCTTTCCCTGTGAAACTGTCTTTATCTCAACCCAGGAGTTTTCTCACTTTTACTCTTCCAATTCTTTCTCCCATCCCACCGGAGGGGGAGTGAGCAAGCGGCTGCCTGGGGCTTAGATACTGGCTGGGGTTAAACCATGACAGTCCAATACCCAAACTGAGCATTGCAATTGAGCTACACTGGACAACAGCTCCACAAAACACGAGCCCCAAGGAGACTGCTTCATGGACCCATTTAGGGATATACATTTGTAAAACCTTCCTTTCTCCTCCCCTGTTCATCACTCTTGTACAATCAGTGAGGCCAGATGGATTTTGTCCCCTCCCAGGGCCACTGGGTCGGCTGACATTTGGATGGTGGTCCTTCAAGGGCTGCTCAGTGTAAAACTGATTTTCCAAATAGACCCAAAATATTGATCCCTTTGACAGAAAAATGTCAGGGAGAGAGGTGCCAGGCATGAGCATCCCTGACATGGGGCTTCAGAGTGTGTGACAGAGGACTCGCTGCAAGGACCCCTCTGGGAGCACTCATTCAGCACGCGGCGATGGGTTAGTAGCATCTGATAATTGAGGAGCGGGCATTTTATCCTCAGAAGAAATCATACCTGTGTGATCCTCCTGAACAGCCCATTTCATGCAGACAGACTCAATGATGAACATAGGATGTTTTCTTCTGGCAACTGGGATGCCACTGTTGCTGTCTGTGCAATAGTTTTGCCTCTTCTCTTCTCTTGAGAATTGCCTCAGGATCCCAGCTACAGATACTGAGGATGAATTTCTCCATTGGTGGTTTTTGCTGGCATCAACCCAAAAGAAGGCAAAACCTGGTGTTTCTTGGAAAATTGGCCCACTCTAGTAGAAGATGCTAATATGGACAGTAGGGGTGGAGACACCTGAACGAAGCTGTACATCCAGCCTGCCCGTGGTCGCTTTATGCCTTTTTCCTTCCCTTACAAAGGGGAAACACTTTTGGAAAATACCCCCCTTTTCTTGCAAGTTTATACAGCATGTAGTCCAAAGTGGCTCTGGGCCATGATCAGACAGTGCTGTGGTCCAAGCAGTAAATCTAAATTAACACTCTTCCTCCTGTATCATTACCAACTTCTGTAGCATCCCTGGTGAGGATGCAGGTTCAGCTCTGTTCCCTTTCCAGGGAGAAAGGCACCACAAAGCCGTACGTGCTGCTTTAAGGCAGGGCTTCATGTACCTCGGGCAGAGTAGCACCGTAACATGATGCGGCAGTTGCTAAGGTAACAGCACCAACATATTTTTTCATGAATAGCAAAACAAATTTTCATGGAACAGTAAAATCCACATACGTTGCGAGGATGTATGGCTCTGTTGCCCCAGGGTGACAAGTATTTACAGGCTGTTTATTTTTTTTCTCATCTTGAAAAATGATCCTACATGTGCCCATGTACTGTTTATGTCCAGAAACATCTTGTTTGCAGCTACCTTTGTCCACTCACAACAGAGACGTCAAACTGATGCAACGCATTTGGGCAATGCACATGAGGGGGCTTCGTCTGGATCTTCCACATCGCCCCCACACCTGAGCTTGCTCTTTGCTTTTCTCTTCAGCTGCCCCAGCTGATCACGTCTTCAATAACTGGCCCCTTAATGCCTCCCCATTCACGCTGGTGGGTTTTGCATTTGGTACAAAGGACTGAGGAACACCAGCAAGCAGTGGCCATTTCCCTGTTCCCGGCTCTTAACACAAGGACAGCACCGGGGCCAAGCCTGTGCCTGCTTGCGGGGCTGTCTGCGCTGGGCTGCGCACCTCTGCTCTCAGGGCTGGCTTCCAGCCCACAGCATCTTCCTGCCAGAGCCTCAGTTGGCTCAGCCCATCCTGGGTCGTCCCCTCTTCACCTTCACCACCCGCAGGAGAGCCTCTATGGACATGCAGAATGCACTGGTCATGAGGATGGCATGGAAAAGGCATGGATTAGCCAAGTCAGAAAGGTGACAACACCCCCATGTCCCACGCAGACTCAGTAAGAAGGACCATGAAGCAGGAACAGGGCTCTCCCCACTCCAGCTGGAAACGGGAGCTGGAGAAGGTTATGCTTTTTCCTCGGTGTTGAGCACAGGCAGAGCTAACGCTCAGGGCAAGGGTCTCGGCCGCGCCATCATCAGAGCTGTGGTGTGTCAACAGCAGCCTCTGTCCAGGAGGGACACGATGCTTTGGCAAATGCCTTCGTGTAGGCGCCACGGCCGAAGTCTGCTCGCATCTTGAATGAATCGTATCGCAGAATGAATGTCCGCATGGACACTGGAAAAGCTGCCTCAGTATCTGCCCATACTCTCAAGTGCTGTAAGCAACCTAGGGCCAATTTCAGCTGATTTCAGGAAAATTTCAGGGATTGACCTCCTTCTCTGAGGACCTGATCTCTTGGGCAGTTGGTTTGGAGTCGGTCAAGGCCAATTCCCATTCATTGTCACCTGCATGGTGACGTTCACGAGAATGAAAAGCAAGATGCACGCCTGCATCTGAAAACATGCCATGCTTGCTTTTTTTTAAGAAAACATCTCTCATTCTTTGCAGCTCTTCACCTTCCTGCTCAGAAGTGGGTTGAGGAGCAGACATCGCCGGACTTCGATTCATCCACTAAAGCTTCAGGGAGACCAAGTGAGAACAGGTCAGAAAACAGCAGCGTGCACAAGGAATGGTAAGAACCAGCCTTCTCCATCGGCGAGAAGAAATAATACAGCAGCTGAAGAAATGGGAAGGTGCAGGAGGCAAAAAGCAGGAAGGGAACCAGAAAAGACAGACCTAATGGCAAGGGAAAAATCAAACCCCATCTAGGTTGATTTTTTTTTATAATGTTTGCAGCTTGTCTCTTTGTTTGGTGCACTGAATCAGCACATGGCTGGCAGCGGTGAAGAAGACGGGGCGGTGGATGGATGTGGGAGACAGCAGCCTCAGCGGCATCCAGCCTCGGCGACATCCAGCCTCGGCACTGCAGCCAGCTACGCGCCTCCGATTTCTGTGAGATGCCGAGTCCTTTCCCCATTGCTGCATGAAGTCTCAGATGACCCCAAGTCAAAGTCTGCTGTCAACCACAGTGCCCCAGGCCGGAACTGATGTGTCACGCTCTTCTCCCTATAATTTGTCTTGAGTTCCCTTTTCCCAGTGCAAGCAGCACGCAGGTATTTTGCCGTTGTGTCCTAGCGACTTCCCAGAGCCTTTACAGGTGCATCCAAAATTTCCAGATGGCTGCACAGCTAGTCCCATTAGCAGCATTGCGTTTTCCTTTGCTTTCTGGTACAGTTGTAATTTTTCCCTCATCAAACACTTCAGTCCAAGCCTCGCAGTTTGAAATTTTGTTTTGCTGCTTTTAAAGAGTAGAACAGTGCCTTTCCTGGCCTCTTCATTATCCAAATAATTCAAGGACCTGAGCAAGAGAGATAAAACCCTATGCCAGGCAAACCTGGAGCAGGAGGGCAGAATTTTCTGAGGCAGCCGGTCACAGCTCCTGTGCAAACAGCACCTTCCTTCCCAGCACTTTAAAGTGGTTTTTGCACTTGATATAGTCTATTCGAAAGAAAACAAAATCCACATTAGCAGATTTTAAAGGGCTTGCAAGCTTCCCAGCAGCCTTGAACTCACCCAAGGATCAATGCTGCATGATAACAAACAACTCACCTGCTACCCAAGCCAGGCAAAACCTCCAGCATGTTCCTGGGGTTTCTGACACCTGGAGGGAATCCACACTTTATACCACATTTTCATATCAACAAATGGGGTCAAGGAGGATAACAACTACCATCAGAGACTCAACGAGCCCGAATCACCCAGGGAAAATTGCCTTGTGCCTGCTCTCTTTTAACATAGCACTAGAGTGTGCATCCTTGCGTGAGAAGCCCCTTGTTTGGGAGAGATTTCAGCAGGCAAAAAATAGCTGGAAAAGGTGAGAGTCAAGTCATTTTGCAGAGTTTACCTTTCTTTTTTTTTTTTTGTGGTACATGGATAACAGGCTATCTTGGCTGGTTTATGGGGCTTTGGTGTGCTCTCCAAGAGTTTCTGTGCTATTTCTGGACAGCAGCTATTAGATGGAAAGCAGTATTTGCTGCCGTTCAGGGTACTGCCCCCTCAGACATTTTGCAACTACTGGGAAGATGCAAAAAGCCTCAGACAAAAAAAAAAAAAAAAAAAGAGGATAAAATAAAAAAAATTAAAAAGAAAAACAATACATTCCTGAATTTCCAGAAGTAGTATTGGCTCATAGGGAGGGAAGTGCAGACAACAGCTTATGTTGCTAAAAAAACAAGTTTACACTGTTTTGGGTTCAGCGTTTTAGCCAACTGCTAAGAACTTTAGAGTAAATCTCAGCATTTCCCAGGGCCCAGATTGCATATTGGACCATATACCCTGAAATGTTTTTATTTAATTTGAGTCCACATTATGCTGCCTACATATGGTGACACACACATTTCATTTTATGTAGCAGATGCTGCTTTGCTATTGAGAATGTAATATACTGAGTACATTATAGTATCATTTGGTCTAGGGTAACTGCAGTGTTTTTTAACTCTGATTAGCCTTAATTTTAAACCTGATTTCCTAAGGAAATGAAGCCTGTGACATCCCGCTCTGTATGCATGCCAGTGTATGCTGTACATCTGTTTGCTTGTCCGTCATTCTCCTGTTTCTTTAGAGCTTGGGGGCCAATTTCAATGCAGTATGGGAAAACCCAGTTAACTTCCCCTCACACTGCACAAAATGACTTCATGTGGGAGATTAAGTTCACGATACAGGTTCATGAGTCCTGGGAAACCACAATGACATAGCACTTCCCCCTAAACCATAAGCACTTCAGAAAAATTCAAGAGATAAGGGTAATAAGGCCATTCTCCAGCAGCACCTGGGAAGAGGTATCGGTCAGGCCGAGCTGTGCTGCTCTGCATAGCAACAAAAGCCCATCTCGGTTTTAATTAGAGGCTGATTAAAGTCTACAAGTGATTTCAGCTTTGCTGACCTCCCTGCTAGCTCACCTTGTGGTCCCCCAGTTTGATCCGCAGGGACCAGTTTCCCGTTCCAGCAGCGATCGCGTTGCATCGGAGCGGTCCTGGCATGAAGGGGGTGATGTCTGGCCACGGCTCTGACTCCTTCCTGCTGACTGCATCCAACCCACCCGCTCCCATTTTCAGGTGATTTCCATGGGCTGAGCTGAGCTCTTTTAGGAGGCAGCAGGGCACAGCTGTGACTGAAACGAATGGCACTGGGAAAGCAGCTAATGTTGATGGTGCTCTGCACTTCTCTGACACTTCTCAGTGAAATATCATGAGAGCATAAATAGCAGAATAACTGCATGCCCGTGCCCACCATTCAGCTGGCACAAACAAGAGCTTGGTCCTTCTTTAAGAGACCAGGCACAATGGGGTTTTCCCTCCACAGATCTCCAGAACTTGGACCAAAGTGTTTGGGGAGCAGGCTTGTGTGCCATGGGCCAGCAAGGGGAGCGGGGCTGTGGGAGGACGAGAGCTGGCAGTAGCACCACGCTCGCCTTGCAGGGACTCCCACTGCGCCAAAGCCGGGCTGCCGGCACCTCAGCCGCCCCGTTGGCTGTGCCTGCGGCAGTGGTGGCGATGCCTGGGCTGATCCAACACTCCGGGCTCCGCACAGCCCCCAATTCATGAACTCTGCCATGATACAGTACAGACCCCGCCAAGAACGGCCATAAACAGCACTTAGTGATGCATAATATATGAAAATGGCTCATGCTGGGCTTTTAGATACAGAAGGATTTTTTTTCTCTTAATACTCTTACAACATTCTCCTGCAGCCATGGAAGTACCATCATAAATATTTAAAAGGAGGTTTAAAAGACCCAATCTGTGAGGGTTGAATATTTATGGCCACCAAACCCCTGACCTTTAGATTTAGGGTACGGCATACATAAACCAGCCGTATTAGACTATACACCGCAGGTCAGCCTGGGGATCAAATCCAGGCTGAAATCTCCTTCTGAGCATTTAGCGTTTCATAAGTTCCTAGTGGTAAACAAACAGAGTGCAATAAATAGGGATTTCAGTTGGGAGAGAGGAGGGGTGTGCAAGGATGAGCAAGACCTGCGAGGCTGCGTGGGGCCTGGGCTCTCCTCCCCTCACCTGGGGAACAGCCCAAACTCCCCGTGGGCCTCAATGTTCCAGCATCTAAAGCAGAGCAAGTAATAGCAATGGCGTAAACTTACAAAAGTTGGCCAAGGTCTTAAATGCAGAAAAAAATGCAATATCATGAATAAAGGGAATCGCTTGTGTTTTTGGAGCGTTTCCTCCGGCCAGCTCTGCTGCCTTGGGTTTGCCCCACTATGGCGCTGAACCCCCAGTAACACAAAGCCAGGTGTGCTCAGCCAAATCAGGGCCTCAGCGCCTTCATTCAGGTTTTTCCAGCAGACCCGCTGCAGTTCAATACTTCAATCAGAGCCAATCAGAGATTTTCAAAACCACCATGCTTCCCAGCTGGCACATATTTTTTTTGTTCCCTTTCTTCAGAATTATGACTCACGCTCAGTGTTTTCAAGTTAAAGCCCCACATTCCCTCTGCTCGCTCAACTCATCAGCCCAGCGCTTTCCTCTCCAAAACCCTTGCCTGAGATGGAGCCAAACCCACTCTGGAGAAGGACGGGAAGGGGGAGCCTCCTGCCTGTGCTGCCCTGTGCCCCGGGAACATCCTCCCTGCAGGCAGGTGCCAGTGCTGGGCAGACGATGCTGGGGCTGGGAAGATACAGGCAGGAGCTGCTGGGAGCCAGCATCGGACCTCGTGCTGGATCCATCGTGGAGGTGCAGCAGAGGGAATGCACAGCATCCATGTGTTTGTGGGTTTTTTTTTTACAGTAAGGCAGGAGCCTCTCAAGAGCTCAAAGGCCCTTCAGATCTATTTGTAGTCAGGAGTTTGAAACACTCCTCTGATGTATTTGCATATTTAAAAATAAGAGAGAGGCGAGAAGATGAAAGGGAAGACTTTGTGCATGGCAAGCACTGACCTGCAGAACCCAGCGCTCACGTGGACCACAGAAAGGTGGCACCTGGTGAAATCCCATTCAAGCTATGGGAAAAGGCGAAAACTATGAATTTTCTAATCCATTTTTTGTTTGTTCTTGGCCTACTCCTGCCCTTTTCTTTTTCCTGATTTTTTTGGTCTTCCTCTCACAAGAGGAAGCTCCCTTACCCACCAGAGCACACAGCAGGTCTGTGCTGCCTCACAGACAGGCAGGGCTGGGGCTGCAGGTACAAGCGTTCGGGTTCCTGGCAGTTCATGGTCTAGCTGGACCATGTGTGCCAGAACCCATGCGTTAAATAACCCAAGGCCAGCATGGATGAGCAAGGAGCAAGGCTCAAGTGCCGTTTAAAGCTTAATGGGGTTGGTAATAAGGGCTGACGGTTCAGTTTGGACAGTCACATTTTGAACTCGTTTGCAGCACGATGCCAGATGAGCACCACTCAGATGCCACTTGCAGTCCTGCGGGGAGAGGTTCTGCAGGGAATGTTTGCAGACGAGTTTTAGTGTGTGTTGCTTTGCTTCCAAATGCAATTTTTCCATCTAGCCAGCGGCCAGTGATAATCAACGGGGCAAATGTGCTTTTATTGCTTTTCTGATGATGGGCTTTCCAGGATTTGCATCCACTTCTGCGAGGCATTCCTATTCTTCTGCCATAGTGCTGGATTAATTGTGCTACTAATGACTGTCTACCAGGTGTATGTCACAAATCATCCATGGGAACCGGACATCATTTTTCTGACATTCCCAGATTTGTTAGCTGGAATTGATCCTGCTGCTACATTAGCTGGAAAATAAACAAACCCACAGCCAAGCTGGCTGCATGCCTATTGCTAGGAACCTGCTGGAAAAGATGGAAGATCCAATATTGCAATTAATAGGTCTGCAGGGGTGTTTTGAGAAGTGCTTCAGTGTCTTCACTTTGCTTTAACACTTTGCAATGCCTTCAGTGCTTCCTTTCAGACTGAGCCAAAAGCTGTTACGAATAATCCCTGTGCTTCCCAAGCTCGCTCCCCACGGAGACCCACCATGATCTGCCTTTCTCCTCCTGTTAGTGTCCTCCCAGGACTGCTGACAGCCGATGCTCAGAGGGTTGCAAGGGGAAGCAGGGACAGCTGTCTCCACTCTTTCCATCTTGGTTCCCTGTAGAGACACTGGACCAGAGAAGCCTTTCACCCTCGCGGGCTCCGACCGCGGGTCCCTCTGTACATAACCAGGCAGCAGCTATAGGTGCCCGTGGGCAGCCAGGGTTTGAGCAAGGGAACAAGCCTGGAGCTTTTAACTTGGGTCTTTCTCAATCCAACCCCTGTTTTTTTGCAAACCCAAAGAAATATCCTTAAAATCGCTCTCCTCCTCTCAAATCTGGATGGTGCCAGAGTTCCTGGGGGTGGAGCTGGCACAGAGGCAAGGTGGCTGCTTTGCCTTGTTTCCCCAGGAAACTCTCCCGCCTGCCAAATCAGCCAGCGATGTTTCCTGTAGCCTGGGGAGCCAGAAAGAGAAACTGTAATAATTATTTTTGTATGTAAATAGTTGGGAGATGTTCAGATGGGAAGAGCTGTGCAGATCATGGAAGACCTTCGAGGGTGTAGGAAGGATTAATTAGTGAGAGTGGCCATAGGATGTACAGAAACATAGGGTACATAGGATGTACAGTGTGCTGGCTTTTGTGGGGTTAAAATTGTTGGAGTCCAGCTCTTGTCTGGGGTGGAAAAGGCAAAGAAAAAACCTGAATAGGTGAAACCAGACATGTTTATGTTACTAAAGGATCTGTCCCTCTCTTGTTGCTTTTGGGAGCCTCTTTAATAAACTTTGCAGAGAGAAATATTTTCTCAGAGCCGTCCAAGGGGGTACCCTGGGGAATCTTTGGCACATGAGAATTTTAAAACGGTCTTGCTGCTTTTTTCCCTCGTGTGTTCAGCAATCTTGTCTCCTGTTCCAGTTGTTTTTACAGGCTTTCTTTCACTATGTCCCCCCACCTCTGAGCGTGGTGGTCTCCACAGCAGGAAGGGACCTCCGGGAATTGCACCCGTCCCCGGAGAGCCCTCTGTCCCATCCTGCTGCCCAGGGGCTTGTGCTTTCGGTGCTCCAGCCCCCTGGGTTTTCAGCACCTGCCTGGAAAAGGGCAAGGAGCTGATGGAGTTAAGCCATTTGCAGGAAGGGGGAAGGTTATATACCCCATCAAAGCAAACCTTTATGGGTATTTGACTAGCAGCTGTTTGTAGGCACTCAGCACATTAGCAGAGATGCTGCCATTTATTGTGCAATCATCATTTTAAACCCCCTCCTTTTCTTCCCCTCACTCCACAAGAACCAGAATGGAGCAATAAAAATCCAACCCGAGGGGGACAAATAATCACCTTTATTGTTTGTCCCTGGGCATGATCTGCTCGCTGTTGGAAAGCTGACTGGGAGCACGATGGCTTGTTTGCGCTGCCTGGGGAGGGTTGAGCAGCACAGGGACACCCCAGACCTCTGCTGTGACCCTGCCTGGGATGTCAGTCCCCCAAGGTGGGACCCAAAGGAGAAGGGGCCATTTCAGAGCAATCCCAGCCAAGCCACCTAATGAAACCTTTCCAGTTTGAAACTGGTCCCGCTTCCCTTTTCTGTCCTCAGGGAGAAGAAAGAGTTGAGACCATGAAGAGCTAAACTGTTGTTTTCACTGGCTCAAAGGCACTCCAATAGCTGTGTTTTTTAAAAATTAAATGCTTGCATCCAATTGTATTTGCACAGCGTAACGTCCTTATCCAATGCAATCACTTCAAATCACTGTTCTTCAAATCCTCTGGGGCATCTGCAGTGAACAGAGGGCCCAGGTCAAATATAAACCTTCTGGCTTATTTGGGAATGTGCGTGTGTCAGTGCTTCCATTGCATTAATGAACCGTGTAAATCATAGCCAGTTGTTAAATAACGGAGGGGAGAAGGAGGGGAAAGCAGAAGGGACTTTATACCCTTTATACAGAGATCTTTGCAGCTACAAGAAAATCTCTGTCAGTGTTGCAACTTGCCAGCTTGGAGGACATAAGTTTCCCATCCAAATATTTCTTCTTCAGAGGCTCTTGCTGCTCCCAAGAGATTCTTTGGAAATTTGTAAAGCCCAACTTCGGCGTGCCTTTAGTGGCATTTACAGAAGACTAATATGTATGTAAATATTTTTAGTTACTAAAAAATAAAAAGGAAAAGGTAGAGAGAGACAGGTTGCTTGTCTTCTCCTTTAAGCTTTCCCTGCAGTGCTGGGATGCAGGGATCAGACTCTACCGTCTGTCACTGACTCCCAAATACACAGCGATGTTTCTTGGTTTGTCAATCACCCTTCGGTATGCACATGATAAAAGTCCAGTCCTGAGAAGGGTTTCTCAGTTCCACATAATGTACTGTTATTACTTTAATTTTAAAGGGAAAGAGAGGGCGGGAACTGGGTAACCGGACATATTGCTTGGCTGGAACTGTATTTTTTTTTTCTGGCTGTCTCCCTTTCCTCTCCATCTGTCCCAAGAGCCAATGTCCTCTCCATTTCATAGCCCATAATGCAGTCCTGCATTGCAGACAGACTAGCTGGGTTTGCCATTTCATCCTTGCTTGGCTGGATAAACCCCCTTCCATCCTAGGCATCGGGGCTGATTGCATATGGGCACCAGCTGAGGGACCACACCGGAGCAGTCCTGTTGTTTAACAGCCAGGGAGGTGTAAGATATTGCAACTAGACCAGAATACGACATCTGAGCGAGAAACTCCCCGTCCTGCCCTGAGACAGGCACCCACCACCAATACATACGTTCCCAACGTTAAACAGTTACAATACGGGGAGTGAGTTTGGGGTTCTTACACTGTTTTCCGCTAAGAGGCTGCTGATGGCACGTGTAAAATGTTTGCATTTCCTACCCATTTTATCAAGGAGACTTCATTTAGACTGTGTTTCCTCTCTACCAGCGTGACACTTACCTGTCCAGTAGAAATCTTTATTTGCTGCAGATGTGTCGGAATCATAATATAGCTTCAGTCCTCTCCTCTCAGAGCTCCTTTCCTGAAAACACAAACCACGATGGTATAAGGCAGAATTGCTTCTGTGGTTATAATTTTCCTAAGTCATCTTCACTAAATTCATCGTGATGTTCCTGCCTGCAGTTTGGCTTGGGTTATTGTTGGCAGTGGTGTTTTGGGAGCTTTGTGTTTTGACATCAGGTGACAAAGCAGGTGAGATAAGAAATAAATAGTTCATAATGATCCTCATCTATTACAAAAAACAAATAAGTTATTTCTAAAATTAGCTTTAAGAATCTCAAGTTTTAAATGCTGTCAACAAAAAGAAAGGAATGGATTTTTTGTGATTATGCAGATTACCATCAGCTGTGTCCCTCCTGCAGCACCCAACATCCACGCTTCCCTCCAGGCTGCGGGTGCCACCTAATGCAGGCGCTGCACTAGCTGGTAAATGGAGAGGGAGCCTGCATGAAACCCCGGGTATGAACACGTCAAGCAGGGAGACAGTTTGCTTCTGGATCTGGGTTTGCTGGACTGAAATACTCTTGAAAAGCTTTGGAGAAATAGTTTCTAAAAGTTGTGGGTTGGGCTGGCTGGTGATAAAAGGGACTGGGGAGCTGCAGTGAATCATCCCAACACACCGCATGTGAACGAGCTGGTAACGTCGCGCCCACTACAGAGCCGGACGTCATCTGTGCATTGATCGACGCACCCTTTGCCATCCTGATCCGAAATACCGTGCTAAACACAGGAAGAAAAATATGTTAGGCACATACAGCAACACTGAGGTGGTATTTTCCCTTCTCTCCTTATTCTCAGTGCTAGATCGCTTAGATCATTTACCCGAGCTATGGAGGAGATGTGGTTACTTACACTGGCTTGCACTAGATCGAGTCTGGAATCAGTCATCCACGGGGTAAAGAGTGACAATATTTCATGCCCAAGTAATCTGCCTTGTGAAAGAAATGAAGCTTACATGGTGCTTGGGCTGATCTGATCTTTATTTCCTGAAGAGATGTATTTCCAGTGCTCATCATCATTATTAACACAAATGTTCAGAACCGCATGCACCAGGCGGCTGCTAGGAAACATCCGCCGCGACAGCAGCCCAAGCGAATTCAATTTGCCCTGCTCTAATAGCAGAGCTGGTCCTTGATTAGTGGAAGTTTTAGTGGAAGCTGATAGATCAGGGTGGCTGGGGGGTTAGCTGCCTTGTTTCTGATTTCGGCTCAGCTGGCTGTGATTGCCCGTGCGTTCCCTACTCCAGGGCAGGGCAGAGCATCTCCGCATTGCGGGTACGGCGTCTGCAAATCCCCCCTCTTTGTGGGGACCAAAGAGACTGAGCAATAGAGCAGCGATGGACTCAAACTTACTGGCCTGTGATGGAGACGTCGGCTGGCCATCAGGTTTTAGGTGGTTACAGCTGCATCAGGGAGGGCTTCAAAGCAGCGTGTCCTTTAACGTGCTCTTCCAGTCAACCACATACAAGACGACCCTCTGGTTTATGTCCATGCCAGGGTTATGCAGCACAATTTGGTGATTAAGTGGGAATGCAGGTGGAAGCATGGCCAAGGTGTGGTTGTCCATAGTCAAAAAAGAGGTTGGAAAAGCGCTGCTTATTTCAGAGAGCTCAGAGCCAGGCAAACAAAAACAGCTGAAAATAAAAACCCTGCCCAAATGTTTTTCCCCAGCTCCTAACCAAGCAAGCCTGCTACTGCATCCCTGGAGCAGTGCTCATCCTCTAAATCATCATCCCTTTCCCATGAGAGATCCTGAGCGAGATGAATTGGTGACTTAGGAAGGAGGAGGAAAGAAAACACAGGAACTGCAAAAGAAGGTGGTTTCACCATTTTGCCCCTTGACTAACTAGTGCTGCTTGTATGCTAGTTTTCTCCAGAGGGCGCGTGGCCCTGGTCTGAAGCCTAATGGAGCACGTTGGCATGTGGGACGGGACTCGGCTCGCCCTGACTGGCTTCATCACCAACGCACCTGCAGCAAAGCCCCCATTCGCTTCACTTAGCTTCCCTCTGACCAGCAGCACCTCGCTGTGTAAAACCAATCTGTTTCCATCCCCACCAGGCCCACAGTGCTGCTGCAAGTTTTTCTTCCTGTTTTGAGGCTGACATTTGCAAATATATGTATTTATACACAACCCCTTCTTTTGCTGAGGTGTTTTTTTAACCAAGCTCGAATGAGACAGATGATATACAATTTTTTTTTTTTTATTTAATAGTGAGATGGCATCAATACCTCAAGCTGCACATTTTGCTTCTGCAGGAGTCAGGTATTTACGTGCTGGAATAATGAACCATCAGCCGAGTTGCTGCAGAGTGACAGGGACATTCGGCATTTTATGGCTTTTTGTGAAAACAGTCCCCAGTCAATAAGTACAGATTTTCTCAGGAGGAGAAAACCCTATTTGCAATTGATATTTTCAGGGAAACAGTAAGCTCTGAGCCGATACGAACCAGGGCAACAGCACAGGGTGAGGTGTCACTGTGTCGGAAATAGCCAATGATCAGTTCAATTGATCCTCATCCAGATGTGGTTCTCTGGGACCTGAAGTTGGAGAAATGTGATAACAACATAAATTTCTATTTTCTCTGCTGAGATTAGTGGCTCTGAAGCTCCATTACCCTGCCCTGTCCCCGTGATTTGGCTTTAGGTTTTTTTTGCAATGGTCGATGCCTAATGCCAAACACCTGGTAGGCAGCATCCTCCACCCCGGAGTGTGTTGGTGGCAGAGGGATGTCACCCCAAGGGGGTCACGGCTCCTCTGCACACACAGACCAGACCCAAGCTGCCGACACAAACAGAAGAGCTGGAAAAGACCCGAAATTTCCACTCCTTGAGTGATTCTAACACTTGTAATTGTGCAAAAGGAAGGAAGTATAGAGCCAAGTTGAACTGTAGGGCAGGGGTTAATAAAACCAGCAGCAATACAATGTTTTTAAATATTTGATAAGAAACTATTCCATGTTTCCAGGCTTGCAGTTTCCCTTATTTTTCTCCCTCTTTGAAAGATTTTAGAGCAGTGAGGATTTTAAATACATCCACATAATGCAGCTTCAGACAGCAAACAGGATTAAAGCCCGACTCCAGAAAAGGAAAGGAAGTCAGATTACTTGTCAAAATTAAATTTGCTTTTGGATGCCATTACTTTCTACATTAAAAAGCTCTGGGGATTAGGAGATAAAAGAACTAAATCCAATCTGGAGACAGGCTCAGAGGAAAATGTCAGCCAGCTAGTAATCCAGGCTCTTTTCTCTAATAGGATCCTCCTGAAGTCAAAGAAAGTGAGAATAATTATTTAATTCCATTTTGGAGTCTGGCTTCTTTATCGACCCGCCTCATCATCACTGTTTCAGTGGTAAATCAGCTGGTGGCATGGACTTCACAGCTCCCACCAGCTCCACGAGCAGTTTGCTTTGCCCTCCGTGCAAAACGGGCCCCACAGGTCTTTGTGCCACTCACTGATGGATTTTAACTGCGACTAAACCATGCCCAGCTGAGGAGCAGGGAACGGTCCATCTGGCCAACAGTAAAAGTCCTCTCTCGGGTATTTTTTTCTTTTTTAAGGGTAATAAATAAAAATGCGTATTATGCTGAAGCACAAATGTGCCATTGCACGTCCTTATGCCATAACCACCATAAAAGCCCGACAATTTCCATCTTCCAAAGACCCAGAGGAACAGAGCCTTTTCTAGCAGATTCCCCTTCATCTTTTGAAGTACAGCCACAGAGCCAAAATTACAGTCTGCCCCAAATATCCTAGCACCTAAAAGACTGTAACCATGGTTGCACAGTTATCTGCAGGCATGGTTATCCGCGCAGACACGCATGTATTGACTCAGAGGATGATTTAATTCTTCAGCGTGGTACAAGAGACACGAGAAGCCCCGTGCCATCTGACACACTGATGGATTCATGCCAAAGTTTTCTTTAACCCAAGCACTGGACAAAGCTCTTTGGCTACCACCGTAGATGAAAATTAGCAATCAATAACATCAAAGTGTGTTAAGGCTTAGTGAGAAACCGTACACGAGTGGTGCTGGTGGGCACATGCTCTGGTTGCCAAAACCAGGTTGATCAGAAGATGGGCTGTGCTCAGTCTTGTTTAATGCAGGCCCAGATGATCCTGGGATTTCAGAGGTGGGCAAGAAGCAAACACTAGATATAAGAGTGTTATTTTTAATAGGAGAAGGAGAGCAGGCATCTCCGGATTGCTAGAGGGATCATGCACTGGAGTTCAGAGGAATGTGCATGTCAAACTGCAGGTCAAGAATTATTTACCCAGAGTCACTCCTCCAGTCTAAAAAGGAATCCAGAAATAGTCTTGGAAAGAAGCGATAGGGCTCTACCATCAAGTAGGGACAACAAAGGCTCTACTAGACCCCAATGACTTTGGCGCTGGAAAATGCACCTTCTCATGTAGAAAGGGCAGCTGTGCATCTTGTAGGTGATACGGAAGGTAAGTAAATGTCTAACTGGATGAAGAAAACTGCTTTTAAATCCTCCTGTGTTTGCTAAATATTTTTTTCTGCTCGTTCAGATACATGTTGGTACTCCAGTAGAGAAGTGCAGGGCAGGAGGCTCTGGTGGTGTCCCCAGCACCTGCACCAAAGCACCCTGCCAGGGGCTGCCGGCAAGAGGGTCGGTGATGCCTGCAAGGGCTGCCGGTGAAGTGGGCTGCCTCCGAGGTGCTGGTGGCTGTCAGTCACTGGTGGTGGCCAGGAGATTGGTGCTTCCCATGCACCAGCCATGAAAAGCCTTTCATACTGGGACATCACAGGGTTCTGTGCAGGAGCAGGGCTGACACCCCCTCTGCAGGGCTTCAGTCACCACGGGCACACATAGATAGTCCAAGCAGTTCCTTTTAATTTCTTCCTTTTGTTTTTCTAACATGGTTTCTACCAAGCCAGCTGTCTGTGCATGCCTTGTTACTTCCTGGCAGTTGGCAGTGACAGGTAAGTGCTTGCACAGGGATGTGGAAGGACTGAATGTAGGTCACGAGCGATCCTTTGCTCCCACAGGAGCATCTGCAAGGCTGCTGACCGCCTGAGGGCAGGAAGAAAGGCAAGCAACCCTCCACGTCAGCTCGACCCCCAGCAAGCCAGATGCAGGGGACCCCCACCACCTCCCTTCCGAAATGAAAGATCTCCCTCTATCCTTCAGATCTTAAATATCATGCACATGCAAGTGAAAAGGACAGCAAGGCCATTGCCACCAACCTTGGCAGCTCGCGTCGTGCCCACAACTGCTGGAAGGGCCAGACTCTGCCACCCGTCCCTCCTGCAGCCCAAAACACACCCGTGAGCAGCACAGGTGCTCGGCCCTGGAAGGATGGTGCATGAAGAGAGGCACCGCTCACTGCATTTGTTTCTCCTTTAGCAATCAAACGCAGCATCTTAGATGTTTGAGCCTGGGGGTATCTTAATTTATACAAAGGGCAGCGAGGGGAAAAACTGTAGAAAAGCCATCCAAGTGGAGGCACTGGAGGGGTTTCTGGAGCCAGCAACATGGGTTTAACGACAGAGGAAACTGTTTGGGTGACATGGTCCTACTGGGATGCCATCGTCACTGCCCGTGCCAGCCCTGCCCTTTCTGCTTTGGCACAGGGAAGGAGGCCCTTCATGCCTGATGCATTGCTTTTTTTAATTAAACTAGCTGTAGGGAAATATAACATTTTCCTTCAGTAATTCATCCCCATGGTTCCCCTATTTTGTCATTTTAATTAAAGCCAGCCCCAGCCACAGTTTGGATGTTTGCAGTGATTAGTGTTAAATCAAGCTCAGGCCTTAGGGATTGGCCCCTCTTTTGCTTTTTCTTGGGTTTTTACAGCAAAAACCAACACGGTCTGAGGCTGAATGTATGAAAAGGGCAACACAGCTGTCAACGCAGAGACTTCAGGCTTCGTTAGGGAAGATTTTATCTCAGTTTACTGAGTTCCCGCTAGCTTTGCTCATCACCTGGAGAGAGACGGTCGGGTCTGGGGCTCTGATGGGAAACGTGAGGAGAACCAGCTCCTGGGGAACTTGCTGTTGGAGGCAGGCCCGTGACTGCCACCATCTCCTCCTGTGAGCAGCTCACAGGTTTCTCTGGGATGGAGGGTAGGCAACAGGGTTGTCATGCCCCAAAACTCAGCCGTGAGTTTGAGCCGGCTGCCATGGCTGAGCTGAGTTTTTCAACCAGGTATCTTGACTTGAGATTTCTTTGGAGAACAGCCAGCTCTTTATTTTGATTGTCTCTCAGTAAACCCACTCTGACCCCTCATCTTGCATACACAGAGCAAAAGACAGTCCCAGACCTTATAACGCAAGGAGGCAAGGGAGCTGGGAGCTCCGTCACCTGCCCCAGGCAGACGATGCCTGACCTGGTTCTGGCCATCCCTCCCTCCCAGCACGTGCCCATCCTTATAACTGGAATGTTCCTTAACGCCTATCCTGAACCTTCCTTTCTTCAAGGTTAAATAATTTGCCCAGAGCTGCTTTGACCATTGTCAGTGTTTTAATCATGAGCTATAAGGTATTCAGTGTTTTTCTTAAACCCACAGCTTCCAGGCTAGGTAGTTACCTGGGAATCACACATTTTACTTTAAAAAAAAAAAAGCTTGTGTTGTTAGCCTTTAGAGCGTCAGAGCAAAGGTGGAAAAACATGATCCGTGCATCAGCTAGTGGCTCAGAAACAAAAAAAGGAAGGAAAGAGAAAGGAACCCAAGAAGGATTTCCTAAATCGGATTTTTTTCACACAGTCGTTAAGTTTTTCCTGTGCCTGATTCAGAGTATTTCTGAGCAGTAGCACAATGGTGCTCAGTGTTTCTGGCAACCAGTGGTCAGGGCACAGTTTCATCATTGCCGTAATCTGAATTTCACTCCCAGCTGCTTAGAATCATAGAATCATAAAGGTCAGAAAAGACCTCTAGGATCATCAAGTCCAACCATCAGCCCAACCCCCCCAGGCCTCCTAAACCATGTCCCCAAGGGCCACGTCTACACGTTGGTTGAACACCCCCAGGGATGGTGACTCCACCACGTCTCTGGGCAGCCTGGTCCAGTGCCTGACCACTCTTGCAGTGAAGAAATTTTTCCTAATATCCAATCTAAACCTCCCCTGGCGCAGACTGAGGCCGTTTCCTCTCGTCCCATCACTGTGACTTGGGAGAAGAGACCGACCCCCACCTCACCACAACCTCCTTTCAGGCAGTTGCAGAGAGCGATAAGGTCTCCCCTCAGCCTCCTCTTCTCCAGGCTAACCCCCCCCAGCTCCCTCAGCCGCTCCCCATCACACTTGTTCTCCAGACCCTTCCCCAGCTTCCCAGCTCGGAACGATTCCTGGAGGTGCACAGGACCAGACCCTGGCACGAGCCGCCTCTGCTGCCCTCCTGACCCACCAACAGTCACCCCTTAGTGTCAGCACCCTTCCCTGCAAATCCCTAAGGACTCAGCTCATTTTAGCAGCCTGGCCACCCCAGTGGAGAGAGCAGCTGAGCTCTCACCCCCACCTCTGCCAGGGTGAGAAGCATGGTGGGACTCCAGCTGAAACCAGGGAGGAAGACGAGGCTGGCAGGACATCATCACCCAAGTAATAAAACTTGAACCAAATACCAAATCCACTGGCTGAAGCTGCACAGGATTCTGCACGTGTGTGAATGTGAGAAAAGTCCCTGAATATGGCAGGTACCTTCTTTTGACATTGCAGACAGGCGCACCTGCAGCGCAGGAGGATGCTCAGCACTTTGCTGCGGCACAGAGGCAAGCACGCCGGCCAAGGCAGGGAAGAAAAAGGGAGGCAGTACTGCCAACTCCAACTATCTGAGCAGAAGCAGATGGAAGAAACAGGAGGAAGTATTGCAGAATGAGTCAAGATTGTGATTTTGCACAAGGGAAAACTGTTCTTTCCAAAAGCAAAAAAAAAAGTAATCTTGTCAACAAGTCCCTGAGAGCGTGGGGATGGTAAGCCTGCCGCAAGCCCTCGCAGGGACACCAGAAATTGCCCCAGCTTTTTGCTCAATCTGAGCTACAGTTACACTGTTCTGCTGGAAGTGCACGCAGAAGTAAAAGCAATGAAAATTGAGGGCTGTGCAGGCAGAGACACGATCTGTGTTTCAGTTTCTCATCCTGTACACAGTACTGGGAGGAGAGCAGCTGCAGACAGCAGCAGTTGCCCCTTGCCCCTGCCCAGGCTCCCCCCTGCAGTTCTCAAAACCTTCAGCAAAGGTGCCCACAAGAGCATGCATCCAGCCACCAGATATCTACCTCACCTCAACCCCTAGAAAATAAGACAGTGTGTGCAAAGACAGAAGTTGAAGCCTGAATACCGAGACCTCAGAGAAATAGCAGCCACATCTAAATGCCAAGCAAAGAATGAAAATATTTCAGCAACAACCTTAGCCTCTAAAGGGAAGGACCAAGGTACTTGCACTAGAACCACAGAAAAGCCTAAAACCTTCTGCTTTCAGCCACTCAGACTTATGTAGTCTCCTTGGTAATGACTTGGTACTTAATTAATAGTCATTAAAGTTACTCATCACACCTGACTCAGGCTTGCCTACCACAAAGCTGCAGAGGCTTTCTGCAATGGAAGACAGTTTAACCCCATCCCTTCCCCAGGAGCTCTGAGCTGCTCTCTGCTCTCACCCAGCCATCAGTGTGTGCCTCTCGGGGCCTCCTGTGCACCTTGGGGTGCTGCACGTTAGCATCAAGCTGTTTCCAGAGGTTGGGAAGGCTGGGGCCGATGCGGGTCCTACCCCATGTCTCAATGTCATATCTGAAACAGCAGACAATGGATCTGATTGTTGCAAATATTTTTGCCATGATGGTGGGGAAAATGGGAGCCTGCAAAGCCAGGGAAGCATCATGTCAGAGCTTTTTTCCTGCTGTCCTGTTTCCAAAAGCAGCCAGTCCCAGAATCAAAGCACTGTTTGCTCCACCACAGGAGTGCTGCAGATGAGCGAGGGGGCAGACGCAGCCCCCAGAGCTGCAGAGGGGCTGCAAACGCTGTGGGCTTGCAGTGAAACACCCTGCACCAACGAACTTACTGAACTGACCTTCCTAGAGTTTAAGGGCAAAGGGATGCATCGTGCACATCAGCACAGCTTTACGTGAGTGCTACAGAAATGCTTAAGAATAAATTAAATGCATCCAACTCCCCTTTGAAAGACGAATCAATCTCATTTGCACGTCTCACCCACAACTCTCAAAGTGCTGATGCTGGGAGAAAGTTCCTCTGATTTTCCTGTTTTCTCATTGTCTGTCCTCGCAGACATCTCCCCAGTTTCCTTCGTCAGAGTTCCCTTGAACAGCTGTATGCCAGTGCCATGCTGGGAGGATGGAGCTGAATCAGACCTCATGGAGGAGGATGGGCACCTGCACACGTTTGCCTGAGTTCTTGAGGGGCCACTAATGCACGAGCTCATCTGTGCTGCTCCCTCCACACTGCCATCCCCGGCATCCGAGGGCTGGCAGCTCTTGCTCACGGACCGTCCCACGGGGTCTCTCCCCTCCCACCCGGGTCTAGCCAAGAGCTCACGCATTTCCAGCAGGTGAAGAGGATTCAGTGATAGTAAAGCACAGCTCGCTGTTGCTAAATTCAGATGTTCTTGACAATGACATAGCAGGAATCAGCAATCCTGGTTAAATCAGCACTGGGGCATCGTTCCCCCATAGCCTTCAGCTACCTCCAACCAGAAAGGAGCTTTCATTTCTGGATAACTCAGTAGCTCCCTATTCACCACATTAGCAGTGAAAGCTGACCCCCATATCAGCCACTGTAAAGACAGGTTGTGCGGAGACTTCAGCTGCAGGGACTCAGTGTCGTTTATTGCAAAGGAATCAGTTTTGCATTACAAAGGCCAGCAAGGAAAGCTTTCTGTGCTGGGTTCTCCTGGTGCTAAGATGAGCTATATACTCAAGCTGACTGGAAGCCTAAAATATTAATTGATCAGCCTACTTCTGCTGGCCATGCAGAAGTAATTGCTATGGAGTAAAACAGAGAAAAGACCCATTTATATCTCTCATGGAGTATTTTTCCCCAAAGGAAATTAGCACCTCTCTCCTAAAGAGGGACTGTATGATTTTTATTCTCTTTTTGTATGCTTGACACACTTTTTTTTCCTCCTTCTCTCGTCCTAAAATGAGCACACCTGCTGGGTAAACAGAAATGCTGGAGAAATGCTAAAGAATGGGAAGAAGCGTAAATCGCAAGTTCTTATGACACGTACTAGAGAAACACCAGGGTGATACGGCTTTCTGGTTACCCGCAGAAGAAATCTGTAGGTGTAAACATGCACATGTACAGAAACAACTGAAGGTTAAAGCCGAGACTTTTCTATGTAGGTCAGGTACATCTCCAGCATGGGATTCACGCTGGTGAGCCTCAGCGAGCAGCCGAGGTACCCACCAAAGACGTAGCTGGGAGATAAAAGCACACGTTGTGAGCGATGGCTGCCTACACCTGTGGGACTGCCAGCAAGGGAACCAAGCACCCAGATGGCTGCTGGGTTTGGAGGGTAAGAGAAGAGGCTGGCAGGATGGAGGATGCTCTCCTCCTTGGAGGAGATAAATGCAATTGTAACCTTCGGGAATGCACTCTGAGAGGTAAAGCAGACACATTTCTGGGATTTCATCCTAATGGCCAATATTATTGCTTGTCTACTTCCAAACTGAAATGTGGTTGGTTTATGGTCAGAAATCTTTGGCTGTAAATTGATGAGGTCTAAATTGATTGGAGCCAGCTGGGAAAGGACTCTGGAGCCCACTGTGGTTTAGTTCCATAAAAACATCTGTTTGAAGAACAGCTGGAGTGGCCTGAACACGAAACACCTCCCTGGGAATGCAGATCTGGGCAAGAAGCCTCCAAAGGGATGTGTGATATGAACAAGGTGTGTGTTTTGTCAGTGAAAATACTTTTTAGAAGTGAGAATGAGCGATGACTCGGTGCCTTTCTCCTTGCAAGCTTGAGGCTCCGGGCATGCTCCCCAACTGGCACCAACACCCACCGACAGCCCAGCTTAACCCTGAGAGGCACAGGGGTGCGTTTATATGCCACTTGCCGTGGAAAGGTTATTTACATGCAATGAATAAAAAATGATGATGTAGTATCAGCTTTATGGGCTTGGCTCGCTGATACAGAGTAGGAGGAAGCCTGCAAACCCCAGCGTTCATTATGAGCCATACATCCTCAGCTGTTGTACGTAAGAGTGTGTTCCTAATGAAGCTTGAACTGAAGCCAGTGAAGTTGTACAAATGTAAGGGAGAGGGAAAAAAAAAAAAAGCCAGGCCTTGTGCTTTAAGTCTGCATTAAATCTTGTCTGCTGAATAGATATTAAATATTGCAGATCATTTTGCACCTGTGGGTGATGAGAGGCAACAACGCTGAATGCAGCACCTGCTGTATTTCATGTTTAGGCCTAGCATGCTGGGTATCCAAGGGAAATGTATTGGAAAATATAGCTCTGCACGTGTGGTTAAACATGATATACGTTGTACCAAATTCTGGAAAGGTTTGGCACAGTCTGTTGAACCACTGTAATGAGGAGGATCCTTTACACAAAGCCACTAGTTTATGAATGTGGACTTTATACACTAAACTTGACTGCTATTTATCAGACTAGATCTGGCAGCTCTGAGAGTGATTTGGAAACAGCAAATCACTTAGTACATTACCTCCAAAACGGAACTAAATAAAACCCCAAGGAATAACCCAGTCCATGGTCACTGCTTCCATCAAACTCTTTGCTCCTGACATGTTTTTATCTGCAGTTATATTACAGTGGTGCTACAGGAGTATCTGTCCCATTTTTAAGTGTATTAGTTTTCTAATAGAGATGCTCCAGTTTTATATTTTTTATTTCCCCCTCTGAACACCAGTAGTAAGAAAGGTGCAATGTTGTCAGAGATATGAGGGGAGAAAGAGTATTTTATAGGGCTGCTCACCTATTCCTGTACATGCACACTGGTATGCTGGTAGTTGCCAGATCTCTCTCTGCAACCCTTTTCCCATCATTCCTTGATGATGGGGGACATTTGCTGGGAGTTTCGAGAGGTTAATCAGAATTTCAGACTGGAAATATTTTTTCTTGATGTTCACACTCTCAGAACTGTGCCAACAGGTGACAAGCACTAAATGCCTCGGGTCCTCTTGAAACTTGAGTGGAGAGCTGTACCACTACAGCTTAACAGAGGAGAATTCAGTTGGAAGCAAAACAGGCTGGCTCAGGGTTGTTACTGGGGCTTGATCAGATACAACTGAAATCATTAAGAGCTTTGCCAGTGATTTTATTAGGTGCTTTATTCAATTCACAACTGATCCAGTAAGAGCTGGCCTTGCTCCTGTTAGTTACTGATCCTACCTTAGCACCACCTCATACCTGAGGGGTCCCTGGTGGTCTCGGTCCCTACACTGGCATCCAGGGGCTGGGCAGAATTTGAGGGCCACAGAGCATGGGTGCTGCACTGGGATCTGCTTTTCCAGTGCTTTCGAGAGGAGTGGCCCCACGAAGGCAAGACACACAAGCGCTCTGTTTACTCTGACCCATTTGCTCATCAGGTGAAGAGCAGTGCAATGCATAATCCTCTGTGACAAACAGATTTTCCCCAAGAATCCCATAAAGGACTTGGAAAGGACATTTATGACTTCATAAAGCACTTTGCTAACGACTTGCTTTACCACTGCTAAATCAACTGCAATCATTTAGCGCTGTCTTCTTGTAACATTCCACATTTGGTCTACGGGGGAAAAAAAAAAGGAAAAAAAGAATGCTGACATTTGCAAAATACATCTCAACCCTTATTAGATGGTGTTAATTAGAATGACTTGCTGGGTAATGAGCTACCAAAAAAAAAAAAAAAAAGAAATCAATCAGTCTTAGTCTTACTGCAATTCAATCCAGCTAGCCCTGCTCTGTGCCGGCGTGGGCAGCACAAGTCGCTCTGGCCCCGGTGGCACAGGGCTCACCTTGCCGCTGTGCCTGCGCAGCTTCCTTAGACGAATAATCCTTTCCACACACCACCTCCTTCATCCCTGCAACACGATATGATGGGCCTCATGCCTTTCGCAGGATTAAACAACTCCCCCGGGTGTTCCCGCAGGCAAGAGGAGCAGCCAAGCGTGCCTCGGCAAGGCACCGGCGAGGGAAAGCAAATGCTTCTGCTGCCCCTTTTTCCCAGCATTTCTCACCCTATCCCCTCAAGCAGACCGTTTTTATCATTGCTGGAGAACAAATGCTGGTGTGCTGGTTTTGGCTGGGTTAGAGTTAATTTTCTTCATAGTAGGTAGTATGAAGCTATGTTTTGGATTTGTGCTGAGGCTGCACACAGCGCTGAGCCCCTCGGCTGCCCTGGCTCACCCTGGCTCCACTCACAGCACGCGCTTCGAGACCTGGCTCCAATCAATATCAGCAGATAAGTCAAAGGATGTTCCAAGAACAACAAAAAAAGCAACGAAGAGGGAAAAAGAAAAAGGCAATATGAACAAAATACGCTGTTTCATCCCCAAAAAGGTGCCTTTCAGGCGGTTAGATTGTAGTGCAGATTAACAGCGAGGTGAACATTTTATAATGTCATTGCAGGCGCTCTGTGTATTTGAAAACTGAATTACAGAATGAAATGTAACCACATCTCCGAAGTGGAGGACTTCAGTGCTCTATTGTGGAGCAAAGCTTGTCTGTGCATTCTCTAAGCATTTTGCAGCTTCTGCTCCAAAATTCATGTAAACATCTGCCTTAGTTTAAGTGCTTCCTTAATACCAGTGCTTTACTGAGCAGGGGTCTATTTCAGAAAATGCAGTACAAGGTTTCTGCCTTCTAAAGCTCTTATTAAGTGTCAGGACAAAATGGGCAAAACTTGCTGGTAAAAGGAGCCCAGCTGACAGCATTGGAGAAAAGTGGCCTTTATTCATCTTCTGAACAGGTACATTCAGGCAAGCAGCAATAAAAGCTCTCTGCCTTTCCCAACCCAGCCCTAGAGGACAATATGCAGACATAGAGAGGAAGTTTAGTCTTGCAGGCTTGCCACCAAATCCATACAGCACGTAATAAATAACAGTAATGGTCCTTTTTCATTGATTCTCTCTTGAGACCGTTGTCTGAGTTACCAACCTGGGGAATTGCAGCAGGGGCTCTGGGGGAAGAGCCAGCAGCTACAGCCCAGCTGGGCTGAGCAGGGTCTCCCAGCAGTCCTGAATTTTAGTTAATTCCCTCTCAATCTGGGTTTCACTTTGAAGCAATGCTGCAGAAGCTGAAGTTCGTATTTCCTGACTTTAGTAGACCATTATGTGGACTCACACACTGGGTCCAAAACATTCACATTTCACCATTTTAACTGTGTTTCTAAAAAAAAGGGCGGGGGGAGAGTTAAAATGGAACCAGAAGATGCACAGTTTTTTCCTCTCTCTAGCTCTTATCACCCCTTGTGTATTCAGGCACACCACAGAGCTAACATACCTTTCAAATTTTTAAATAAATAAGTTATTACTGCACAAGTATCTGAGAGCCTCCCCGATCTCCTCCCCCTGTTCTTTCTTCCCCAGCTGTGTTCCTCATGCACACAATGGGAGCCAGGGCAGAGCCGACCAAAATCAGCAGGAGGCTGAATAGGGAGAGGGAAGAGCATCTTCTCTTCTCAGTGCCCATGGGAGAGAGCTTTCCTCCCATCTTACGCTCGCTCCCGTTATTCTGCCATTAACAATGGGGCACAGCTATGATGACTACGTAGGAGGAGAAGCCCTGGATGGGGCTCGATAAGAAACCCTTTCTGCTACTCACACACACATAGCAATGGAGAGGAGAAAATTCCTACTTGTTGCCAGCAGCAGCAAAGCAGGCACCGTCAAGGGGACCCAGGATTTTGGCTGTCAGCCTTTGGGCTGTTCACCAGCAACAACTGGCATCATGGCACAGAGCCTTTCCTTCCTAATGCAGACCCAAATAATTGATAAACACTGTCAGAAAAGATTTGAATGAAGGCAACTGTACCAACAAGCCGTAAGTAGAGGCTTTTATTTATTCCAGAAAAGCCCCTGGTGCGTGACCCTGTGAATCAGAAGGATGGTCACATATGCACTTCAGATTTAATTATCTTAAATAACGTATTGTTAAAAAGAATGAGAGCCGGGGAAGTGCTCTGGCAAGTCTGCTCATGGTGATATACTGAAGGCAGCTCTGAAATGTCATCACTGCAATACAGCTCTTCGGAGGACAGGGCAGATCATCGATCCAGATTTAAGCCAATGTAAAAACTGGATCATGTGCAAGAACACATGTAGCGAGTTGTTATGAAAACCCCTCCGCCTCCCTGCTGACAGTGATAAATATCCCTGAATTTTCCCCAGCGAGTGATAGGAGTGCCAGCCTTCATTCTGGGGAAGGCAGAACCAGAGAGACAAGTAGGATAGCGGATCAGGAGTGAAGTGGATGGGGTTTTATAAAGCAAGGGGGGCCTAGCCAAGTGGGGATGAAGGGTTTTGACAAAATTGAATACCTACACAGGGCTGGGAGAGCTCCGGGTGCCGCAGTCGCAGGCTGGAGCGTGCTCTGGCAGCTCTGCAGTGCGACCCCCCCGCACTGCTGTATCGCAGCGCATCAAGACGGGAGTGAGTTCACTCTTCACACCTCGGGAGGACTGAAGCATCTCCCCCACACTTTCACAGCCAGCAAAAGTGTTCACACTTTCTTGAAGGAAGACACTAAGCAAACAAATGGGAGTATAAGCTATTCATCACTCTCTGAAAATGATTCTCTTTGACTCCTATGAAGTTCAAAGGGTAAAATACAGAAGTGGGCATGCTCAGCTGCACCTGGGCTGCTTTCAGAATAGCTCGGCTCTGGAGAGGTGTGTGTGTTTTTAATTTTCTGTGTTGAGAGGGTGTGTTTTGGTAACTAGTATAAAGATGGGAGGATAAATATAAATCCCTTTTCAGAATGAATTTTTATAGAAACCAAGCCAAGGTTTATGCACACCATCACTTTTATATCCAGACTTGAAAGACTCCAGATCTAGCACAGGGACATTCGCTGAAGGGACATGGGAGCTCCTGACTCAGAGCAGTCACTAGTAAGAGCCTGTAGACTGACTCCACTCTTATCTCTTCCTCACTAATTTTCAGTTTTGTCCAAAAAGTAACACAATCCAGTTTTCTTCCCCTCCAAAGCACTGGGCACCCATGTCGGGAGCAGCAGGGGGACTTCAGCATGTAACTAGCATTAGTGGGGAAGGAATCATCCTCTCTTTCCTGTGAACTTGGCAGGACTCCTTTTAGTAAAAAACAAATTAAAAAAATGCCTGTGTCATTAAAAAAAAAAATGTATGGGTTAAAGAAATCATCAGCAGAGTTACAGATGCCAGAGGAGCCTGTTACCTTCAGAAAACACTTATCAGCATCTTTATCAGAAGGAAGTCCTATTTTCTTCTTTCTTCATAAACTACCAAAGATGATGGGATGCAGAAATAAATGATGAATGAAAAGCCTTAATTAAATACAAACCAAGAGGGACTTGGGGCACTGTATTTTAATTCAGTCTTCTGACAGCACTTCATACGCCCGAGGACAATGTCTTACTCACATTTTGTAATGCAAATGAACTGCTGCACTAGCAACCTTCACCCCCCCCAACAGAAAAGAAGGGAGAGTTGAAAGCTTTGGAAAAAAAATACCTCTGAGAGGCCACGTGAAATTAGCCATATTTGAGAAAAGCGCTGCAGCAAGTGGTTTGCTTGAGTGCCAAAAGCAAAGCCCTGTGCACTGTGAATGCCCTCCCCAGCCCGCCTTGGTTAGGTGGGATTTCAGGGGAGCTGCATTCAGTCACCCTGAGAGAAAGGGCTCATGGTCTGAAACCAGAGGATGTGGGAGGAGCCATCAGGGAAAGGAGCTTTCTATGCTCATCTTTCCACATCAGAAGATGAGCCCTTTCTGTTGGGTGAGTCCAATCAGGTTCACATGGCTCTCAGCACATCGGTCCCAAGCACCACAGTGCAGCAGGTACCTACATGTGCATCATGAACCTGGGCAAGAGGCAGAAAAAGTATGTTGTTGCCTCCAATCAGGAGGGAGTGACAAAAACCATTAAAGTGATAAGAAATGTCTTCCCAAATACTTTCACAGCCTTTGTATATTCTACCCAAGACACTGAGCCTTTACACCCATTTGGGGCTGACTGACTCTGCTCCCTGCATCCGAGATGGTAAAGGCAAAAAGAAAAGGATCAGCCACCAGTGTTGGACTCTCCCACTATAAACATGCAGCGACCAATTAAAACAGCACAGTAAGACTGCAAAGGCATCTCCCAAAGTAGCATTTCATCTTCAGTCCACATCACCGTACAACGCAGGAAGAAAACTGAAAGAGCCTTCCCTCTGTGGGCTTTTTCTTCTTTTCTTTCTCCCCTAGTTCTTCCAGATCTAATAAACAGGGCTAATAGACAGCTACATCCAGAGATTTACTGCATTTAAGCCTGACACGAGGATCCAGAGAAGGAGCCCTTAAGCACTGATTTGTATTCAGCACAAGCCATTAGCTCGGGGAGCAATGCCAAACGTGGCACTGAAATTCCCGATTTCACAGTGGAGGACTGAAAAGGCTACAGGCACAATGTCATCAGAGATGATTTGAACTCATTCATGAGTTTTTTAATAAGACTCCCAGCTCTCCGTTTGGGTTATGGGAGGATTTATAGGTATAGAGAAGAGTGGTTCTCGATACTTCTTATCAGAAGTTTAAGCAGGAATAGAATAACTCTTTGGGAGACAAGTGACAGTGGCTGGGGCTGGAGGCAAGAGAGATGACTCCTGCAGCTCCCGTTCCCGAGTCCCCATCAGGGCCCAAACAAGCCTTCTCTTTCCTCGACCAGCCTGGATGCTAGAGAAAGGGTGAAGAGGCAGGATGCTCATATTCACAACCTGGTTTGCATTCTCATTTGCCTCTGATATCTTGAGCCTTTAGGCATTTCAAGAAGCCTAGAAGCATTTTCAAGACTTTTTCTTCAGTCATACAATTAGGAAGCAGAACCCCTCTCCCATACAATCCTAGGAGCTCACTGATTTTGGCGGGGTCCCGCAGAACGATCAACGTCAGAAAGCCTTTACAGGGTCAGGGCTAATTCAGGCTCATACAATACGCAGAGTCCAAGGCCTCACTGAAGGAAGGGCAGGTGCCACTTGCATCCCAGCACGAACCCATCTCATATGTCCTCCTGGGAGAGTGGGTAACTGGTGTCCCTGCCACTGCTGGTGGAGCACAGCTCATTGGATGCTGGCGTCTGACTCACTACTCATCTCTGGCAGACAAACTGACAGCTTAGTGCTCTATCATCAATATTAATCGGCTCATTAACAAAGGCTTGTAAAACCAGTCCCAGGGATGGGGGGAAGGGAAGGGAGAAAAAAAGGGATGAAATCAGCAAACCAATTATCTTCGAGATTTTTAAGCTTTTGACTATAGATTTCTTCCACCCAGAGTCAGCCAGAACAGGGAGGGGGCGAGACCTGTGCAGTTAAACAAATCAATTGATGAATTTTTCTCCATGACATTCAGGGGCCGAGTCCTGGGCTAATCATAAAAAGGCACTGCCAGAGGATTTTAATAAATCCCTTTAATTAAGTGATATGTTTTAGAATTAAATTATGATGAAAACTATAAATCCTTTCCCAACAAATGGAGTTCAGCGTGCACAGAAGGAAAAGGGCATTCCTCTTATCTTTCTGGTTTTTTCCACCCCTTAATACACTAGGATTCAAACAATTAATTACCAAACAATACAGGAAGTCATGTCATTTATCACCCTGCAAGCCAGCCTTTTAAGTTAGCTGGATTTAACCTTGCACTAACTAATCCTGTGCTGGCAGAATGGTTTACTTTTTTTTTTTTTTCCTCTCCCCTCTGAAGGACCCTGGTGCTTTGCTCAGAGATAATTCCCCACAGCTGAGGCTGGTGCAGCATTACAGCCACCTCTGAATGCAGGTGGCCCAGCCTAGGACCTCTCCGTGGGATGCCTGAACAGTGTCTCCTCTTCAAGCATGAGCAAGGTCCATGCCCTCAGCTTGCCAATGCCCCTTTAGAAACCTCAGCCCTATGGATCATCCCCAATGCAGTGTTCAACCAGCCAGCCCCAAGGATATGCAAGAAAAAGTGGTATTCATGCCACTAAGCACAGTAGAATACCCTTGTACATGAGGGGTTTACACTGGGAGACTACAATAAGCTGGCACAAGGTAGATGGGTCACTTGTCCCTGACCCCAAGAGACTTTGCTCGTGCACCTCATTGATAATCACAGCTTAGCAGCAGCACCGAGACCAGCTCAGCCCCAGCTTTGGTAGGAACAGATTGGTGTCCTGCTCCTGCCCTCGCATTGATCCCTAGGCACGCAGCAGCTTGCCTGCTGTTTCACAGTACATGGTTTCTCAAAATGAGAAACATCCCCGTGGGACTAAGCTCGGCACCTTGCAGAGTCCCACAGGAGAAATGAGCTGCTATCACGCAAGAACATGCGGGTAGAGCAAGAAAAATCCCTGGTTTGTTCATCCCTGAGCAGACCCAAAGGCAGGGTGGAAAGGAGCTCTTTGTAGTAGGTTGGTCATTTGTTAAGAAGGGGGCTGGGAGAGAAATGAGAATTACAGGGGGACGCAGAAGAGGAAAAATGCGTGTCTTGCTGTGATGCTCACACCACCCTTCCCTTGTGCCTGTGCCAGGGTGGCTCTGCTGAGATTCTTTCTCGATTGCTGGTTTATCTTGTAGATTGAACACAGGGCTCATACTGTTCAGCACAGGGAAACCTTGAACCAGGCAGCTGAAAGCAGGAAAGAATGGAGTTGCATGAAAACAGTTTGGGAGAAAAGAAACGTATACAGCACTGTGCACAAAGCTTTACCTGCTTGATAGGTTGCTTCATCTATCACCATTTTGTTGTATAATGCAATGTCTTAATGCAGCACAGAGAGAGTCAATAAGGACGGGAGAGCAACTTAACAGCAAGAGAGGCTGTTCCCCAAGCTACAGCCTTGTCACAGCTGAGGCAAACAGAAGCTCTTTGTTAGCATTTACCTTGCTCCACCATCATTAGACTTACTGCATAAATAGAACTGTTCATTTTCTTCTCCCAGCCAGCTCACCTCCTCCATTGGGATATCAGTGCAAACAGCTCAGGGTACCAGGCCATTGTAATATCCTTTTCCAACAAGGCTGATGGTAATTTCAGGAAGAAAGAAAGAAAGAAAAAAAACAAAAATCCAATTGGAATAGCTGCTGAAAGGTTACAAGCAAGGTGAAGGAAACACACAAGAAAAATAATACAGTACTGAAAAAATAAAGAGGCTAATAATAGGAACTTTCTTAACATTAACTTCTCTGTTGCTATAGCAGGACCGGTGCCCTGCTGCTAGTTCTGTAATCTACAGAGGCTGCACCAGGACCAGCAATAGCACTTATCACACACTCACCACCTTCACTTTTAAAAACGTTGCTCCATCACTAAGCAGTTTACCCCCAAACCAAACAGCATTACAGCCAATTGAATTTTTCTCATGAATCTCCTTCACACAGAAAGTATTCTGAGGCCTATAAATTCACAGAAGCTTTTCAGTATTATTAAAAAAAAAATCTATTGTTCTAATTAAAACCCCCTAAATCTTGATAAGATTTTTCAGTTTCCAAATAGTGCTGGCACTAAACCTTCCAGCTTACCTCCACTTGACTTCAAAGAGCAAGCATACACAAAGTGAACTTAGAATAAGTCCTCCCCAGTTTGCAAGAAAGAAGGACCCAACAACTGCTGGCTTTTTATGGGGCAAAAACAATCAGGAGCTTCACCTGGTGAAAGCCTGGTTTACTACCATGTGTCTCAGAATTAACCCTCTCAACTCTTGGTAAATAATGAAAGTCTGAATACTTTTCAAAAAGGAATAAGACACAGGCAGCCCCAAGGTCTCCCACCCTGGAAACATTTTCTGGGGGTTTTCATTTACTTCACCATACGTGTCACCACTTATGGAGCAGGGGCACTTTGCACAGGGACATTCACCAATGTCACCTTGGGCTGGCATTTACTTATCTTACCTCTTTATTGCCCAGCAGCCCATTTATCCCGTGCTTCTCTGTTTCTGGCAAGATGCAAAAACCTACAGGAATCGCAAGAAATGCTAAGGTAAGAGAAAGAGGAAGCGAAGCTGCTGTGTACCCATCCCTTAGCGAAACAGAGTCATAAATTTCCCAATTAAAATTCTCTTGAAAGATAGCAATTGATGAAACATAACTTATTGCAGGTAAAACACAATTGTTTTCAATAATTAATATACAAGATACCTTTAAGAAAGGCAGAGGTCTTGCAGAGTGGAAGGTCCAATTATTGTTCCATTAAAGATTGATTACATGTGTGGCCAGTCATTTGAATAATGGCTCTGCTGACACCTTAAACAGGATGATAAATGAGGTTGGGTCCGCTGCTGTGACTTGATGCACAAGTTGACTCATGGATGCTAGTGAGAAACAGCAGCATCTTTCCAGCCCAAAAGGTCATCTGAAATATTAAAGAGCTGAAGATCAAGTAACTATGAATAAGGTCAAACAGAGTGTTATGGTGACAGGACTGGAATTAATTGAGTGATAAATTTCCTACTTTTTTTTTTTTTTTTTTTTTTTTTTTTGTTATGAAAGGAATTCAAAAGGATGGCCTCACTCAGAAATGAAAAAGCAGGGTGTTTGTAACCAGGCACAGCAGAGCAGTTTCTCTGCTCAGAGAGAAAAGGAAGGTGCCCACTTTGTATGACAGGAGCCATCTGGAAAAGGGTGGTTGTCACCATGGTGGTGTCATCTGCTTGTGGGAAAATTCCATGAAATCTCTAGGATGGAGAGGAGCCACCTCTCTCCGATCAGCAGAGCCCACGGGTCACCCTCCCCTCTCCCTGTTGAGCCCGACTGGGTGTTTTGGGCAGGCTCCTCTGCGGCGGGCAGAAATGTGGCAGCATTTCTGAGGCTGCAGCATGTGAAACCTGGCATAAGCTCAGGACAGCAACCCCTGCCTGCAGTGCTCATTAGACCCTCCACGGGCACATCTACCCACACCTGAACGATGAGCCTGGTGGGATGCTCATCATTCCCGCTCACGCACGCTGCTGGGGGAGCAAATGCAGCAATGCGGATCCAACCTTGTCAGGCTGGGGCTGGCAGCCTGGGGGTTTGCAGGAGGAGATGGAGCCCTTGGTTTGCTTCCAGTAGCCATCGGCAGCCGCCTACGCAGCCATTGCACACCCCTGTACTTCCAACTCCCCTTAAAGGAAACATGAAAAGAAAGCATCCAAGGCATGCTGGCTCAGGGAACAGAGAGGGGGGGACCCATTTGTTACCCAAAGTACATCTCGCAGTTCAGTCCTGTGCCCAGGGCCCAGGAAGGCGAGCGATGCTCCGTGGGTGTGCGTGCCGAGGGCTCGCTGCGGCACTGATGGGAGGGAGAGCAGCCCAGCGTGCGCGTTGCAGAGACATGGGGAACCATTAGCAAGTCTTCTCCCCCCACCCCTCAGTGCTTCTCACAAGCCTTCAGACTATTACCAATACTGATTGTGCTCGAGACAAAAGCGTGAAGCCAACATTTTGGCTGTAGCATCCTTGGGTCATTGTGGCTGGAACAAGCAGGGAGCGGGGTGAAGGGGTCCCCTCTTTTCATCGGCAAAGTGGGGAGCAGGCCAATGCCAACATCCTTCTGCAGCCAGCAAAGTTTGCAGGGCAGGAGTTACAGCAAGAAAGAACAAATAGATGTTGGAAGTAAATGCCTTAATTATATTCATGATCGGTTTTGCCCTAGACTACAGCGCTAAGGAGACCCTCTTCTATCAAAGTCAATTAAATGGTTGCTATTCTCCTAAAACCCAGCAATAAAACAAGAGCTGTACATATCCATTAAACTGCAGTACACATCCATTAAACTTGCTTTTGCTGCTGCAGTTCATTTACTGCCAGGTTTGGACTTGATTCTGATCTTGTTTATGTGAGTTTTACCCTGGTGTAATAGCAGAGACTTCACAAAGTGAGTCCGGCTGATTTACTCCAGCTTGGTACAGATACTGACACAGTTACAAAGGGGATGAGACAGATACTTTCATTTCAAAGACCTGCAAATAATCTTCGTGCATCAATAAACCCAAGAGATTAATGGTTTGCTAAACAGCTGGGTTATTCTACACACACACACAAATCTATATGCAATGCTTGAAACAAATTTCTCCTAGAGATAGGAAAGCTTTCTCCCTGCAAACACCTTCGGGAAGTTGGTGCAGAAGAGGAGCACTGTCTGCATGCTCCTCCTGTCCCCTCGGATCCTGGGAAGTAGAGTTGGAGGTGACAACAGAGGGTGCAATGGTGGGGCTGGCTGGGCCATCTGCACACAGCTGATCTCCCTGCACATAACGAGCTTCATTCCCAAGGTAGCAGCAGAGCAATGCTGAGCTGGGAACCTCCAGGCCCTGAGCTGTGCTCAGTTGTCAAACTACATCACTTGAGAAGAACAAAAGTTTCTTTTTCCCCTTGTATGAAACCCGGCTGGGAGTTTGCTTGTGTCAAGAGAAGTAATGACCTTAAGTTTGGGACTGAGTTTCTCCTCTGTGTTTTGTCAGACACCAAGAGCTTTACTGGATCTTATACTCTGCTGTCAGCCATGCCAATCCTTTTAAAATAAACCTTCAGAAAAGCATCTTGAGCTTCTCCCCTTTACTGAGACTGAAATCCCTGTTCCATTTCCATCCCCCTAGAGCTCTAGTAGTGCCCTGGTAAATGTATGTTCCCTCCTGCATGTTCAGGTTTTATCATATAGATGGTGTCAGGGATGATGCTGTGATGGCAGATATAGCTCAGCCTCCAGGCATGGACCATAGCGCACCCAGAGAGTTTGACGTTTTATAACTACTGTTGGTATTTCAAAGAGCTTGTGGGGAATCTGCTCATGCAGTACAAGATAAGGTGTTGAAATTATCAGCACTGTCATGATTTCAGCTGGGATAGAGTTAATTTTCTTCATAGTAGCTACTATGGGGCTACGTTTTGGATTTGTGCTGAAAACAGTGTTGATAATGTGGAGATGTTTTAGTTGTTGCTAAGTAGTGCTTCTACTAGTCGAGGACTTTTTCAGCTTCTCATGCTCTGCCAGGTGCACAAGGGGCTGGCAGGGGACACGGCCAGGACAGTGACCCCAACTGACCCCAGGGTTGTCCCACACCATGTGGCCTCATGCTCAGCACATAGAGCTGGGGAAGGAGGAGGAAGGGGGGACGTTGGGAGTG
The DNA here is from genome assembly GCA_031468815.1 of Morus bassanus. NCBI lineage: Eukaryota > Metazoa > Chordata > Aves > Suliformes > Sulidae > Morus > Morus bassanus. The sequence goes on from CM062586.1 coordinate 4,094,602, forward strand.
ATGGCATTTGTCTTCCCAAGTCACCGTTACGCGTGATGGAGCCCTGCTTCCCTGGAGATGGCCGAGCACCTGCCTGCCCGTGGGAAGGGGTGAAGGAATTCCTTTTGTTTGGCTTGCACACGTGGCTTTTGCTTTCCCTATTAAACTGTCTTTATCTCAACCCAGGAGTTTCCTCACTTTTACTCTTCTGATTCTCTCCCCCATCGCACCGGGGCGGGTGTGAGCAAGCGGCTGCCTGGGGCTTGGTTGCTGACTGGGGCTAAACCACGACAAGCACTTTAAAGGTGCCTTTGCTTTCTTAAGATTTCCTTAAGAAGCCTCATGGTAGTTTTCTTAAAAAGAGCTGAAGATAACAGGGAAATGGTTGAAAGGTAGAAAAGGGAAAGGAGAAATCCATGTTTGCCTGTAGGCAGAGCATGAGGAAAGTCAGGCAGGCAGGGGGACACTTTCACAAGCATCCACACATATCAAAAGCTTTCATACAAAGTTGAGCAGATGCCTTTGACAAGAAGATCCACACATCCCAGCAGGCACCAATACCTCCGTCCCTTTGCCTCTCTGGAGACTGCCCACCGTTAGCTGCTCTGTTTCTCACTCCCCTCCTCCAAGGAGCTGTAGATGCACAGAAAGAAATGCACATGTGAAGGTAGACACCAAGGACTTCTTAGTTGTGGATGATGTCTTTGATGTGCCTTTGGGGTGACCCACTGTTACTGCTTTCATTTTGCCTCTAAAGCAGCTGCAAGCACAAAGCTGTAATGCTTCATGGCAATAAGCAGGGCTGTAATGAACTTGGTGAAGAAGAAAAGGTCACCATGCCCTTGTCTATTAATGTGGCCCTGCAGAAAGACCCAGTGACTAATTAAAACTGTGGGCTCCCCATCCTTACATCCGTACCGGCCCTAATTATCTACCTCCGTGTGCTTCTTCATGAAGGGGAAAAACAACCCGTATTCAATTTAATTGGCTTAATTTTTATAACTATGTTCCCCCCTGAGATCCATTTCCAAAACAGTTTGGACTGTTCTTTCAATATCCTTTTCTTATGTCCTTATGATCATCTCATTCATTCTAATTTGGAAAGAGGCCCTGTGAAAGAAAGAAAAAAACACGAGTTTCTTTTGTTTCATGTAGTGCACGATATGAATTTCCTGACAGCAAGACTTCTGGGTCTCCTCCTAAGCAATCCTTTTTTTTTTTTTATTCCTGACTAGGAATAAAAACTACATTTTTAAGAGAGATGAATAACAACAGCAGCAATGCTCCAGCGTTTGTGGTGGAGCCATCTCAATTTTAAAATCAAGATAGACTATTTTTGTAAATTAAATATTCACCTTCAGAGGAATAAATTCATTCGCACACAAGAAGTCTCACCAGTCTCTCCCCCCCCACCACCCCAGTCTGTTAATCTTGGGCTCCCATTCTCTGAGCACTCCAAACCCTCCAGAAATATCCCCCCAAAACAAGGAGTTTGCAAAGGATTTTCATTTTTCTCCTTCTCAGTTTGGACTTCAATTATTAAAGACAAAAGAAAAAAAGAAGGTGAGAGCTTTGAGATTTATAGCATCCAATAAAGGCTCCGTACACAGTGATTTACACAACCACAGCAGTGGTCTGACTCCAGAAAGAAAAATGTGTGGGACTGTATAATTTATGAACACCCACCTGGCATTTTCAAAATTCTCATAGCAGCAAACTATCAGGTCAATAACTCTGTTAGTGATCACCACTGGGTGTTACATCAGGTAACAGACCCATAATATACACTTTTGTGCATGTTTATTTACTTTTAAAAATCACATTACCATCAACACTTAGCAAGGACACCCTAAGGGCCATAGATATAGGAGGAATGTACCTGTAGATTCCTGGTCACGACCTCAGGCTTGTTTTCCTGGCTATCTGCATGAAAGCCACCAAAACCAAGTCTTTATTTTAGCTATTTCAGCATCCCAGGGTGAGGTCTCTGGGGCTGCAGATGCTGACCCCAGCCCCGAGTCTCACCAGCAGACAGGGAGCTGGAGAGACTAATTTTACAGAGGGATTCGGGTGCCTAAGTCCCTTTTAAAATTCCAGACCAAAAGCATGATTCAATTCTTCTCTCTTCAGCTGTCTAAAGGTAAAGCAAGCAGTTTCAGGTGTGCTCAGTTCAGCAGGGAAAGGAAGCAGCTTCTGAAAGCAATTGGTCCCACCTGTCTGAGGAGACTACAAACAAGCTGCAGTACCTGATGCCAATGCCAAAAGGATGTATTCCTTTTTTAATCAATTCTACAATGTTTCCGTACCCCCACTGTATAGGAGAACACATCTGGGAGTGTCACACTGGTAAATAATAGCAGAAGGAAAGAATAATTTAGTGTGCAAGGCATGGGAGCTGAGAAATATTTCTAGTGAAGAATTGAAAAGACCTGGGGGGGTTGATAAAGATGAACAGGGAGAAAGGCTGACTCAGAAGTGGGTGTGATGGTGTGGAGGAGACATGGGGAATGTTGAAGGAAGAGGAGGGCAAAGAGGCCCTAATTTCTCTTCCCCTCTGTTGTGATGGGCAGGAGACCCATTCCCTGGAAATACACACTTCTGCAAGTGCCCCAGTTCCCTGGAGCTGGAGCGATGACAAGTTACAGCGTGTGAGAAAGCTTTAAAACGTATTGATATTTATGGGACATCATTTCACTTGCAAGCCATTACAGCAAACCTCAAGCTGGGCATGAAGCTGAGCACCGTAATGTTCTCTCCTCCTGCTTCTTTTCCCTTTCCCCCACCCCTCCTGAAATACAAAGCACGCCTTAGTGCCAAAATATATATATCTAGCCAGCCTAAAAGCAACAGAATAAATGAGTCAGCAGCATCCGAGTTCAGTAATGAGATAACACCTTCGAGCAACAGACGGTGAGAACTACGTGCCATAGTTAGTCTCTGAAATATCAGCCCCGTGCTGATGATCCCTCTCCAAAGGAATACTTCATTTTGTTTTCTTGGAGGGAAGCGAGCGCTGCTGGTCCTGCCGGCGTCGATGCGGGGCGGAAGCTCACCGGCAGGGACAGATGGACCCGGCCGTGAGTCACGGCGGGGAGGCTCCTCACAGCAGACGGCGAGAGGGGAAAAACAACTCCACGGCGTGGCAATCTGCCCGTCTCCCCATCCACGCCAGCAAAGCATGGGTGAAGCACCGAGCAGGAGCAGCCCTTGCGAGCCACCCATCCCCTCGCTGGCTGCCCCCCCAAATTGGGTTGCCCAGGAGAGGAACCAGGTCGGGTCCTTGCATGGTTCTTGGAGGGGGACTCCTCCGGGTGGCTGGAAGATGGGCTGCTCTCAGCCTTCATCTGCGGCCAAATCTGTCCCCGTCTCTGGATCTGGCCCCAGAGCTTCAGGCAGAAGGAAATTGCCCCAGAAAGCATGGGGAGATGATGAAAAAGTCATTTAGCACCATGCCAGGATACGCACACACAGGGGGAAAGGTGCAGGGGAAGAGGTAATCGGTTAGAAGTGATTTTTAGCAGAAGTTTCTTGATCGTTAGCATATTAATGAAGTTTTTAATAGTATGTTAACCTCTCCTCCTTCCTCCACCCTGGAAAATCACACCACTTCTTTGGTTCAGTGAAAAGGCTTGCCCTGGGGGGATGTGGTTCTTCCAGACGATACAGTCATTAGATTTAGCACAAGAAATAGGTTACTCTGAAAAACACTTTTGGTGGGTGAAGGCGCCCCAAATCACTGGGATCCTGCCTGTGGGGCACTCCAGCCTTCTGCAGCTCAAGGCCCAGCTCTCTTCTCAGGGTAATCTTCTTTTATTTATTTTGTCGCTGGCATTTATTTATTGTTTGGTGGATTTTATTTTTCCATAAGCAAACATGACCGGGTAAAAAACTCAGCAGGGATAATAGATGCTTTACAGGTGCCAAAAATAAAATATCAGCAGATGCTACACAGGAACTAAAGGTGTTAAAGAGCTTTCGCTGCTTTCGTGCTCCTCAGGAAGCACTGTGCCTTCCCTCTCTCCAAAACTCTGTTTAGTGAATGAAACCGTAGTTCTCTCACACAGTATTTCATACAGAAGACTCCAGTTACTAACCAAGGATGTGCACTAAGGCAGAGGAGATCTATTCCTCAGTCTCGGAGAAAAATAGCTTTGGATAAAATGGATTCCTTCGCTCCTCAAAGCCTTTTATTTCACACAGGTGGCTCCTCCAGCCTTTCCTGAAACAGTCGGTCCAGGCAGACAGTACAGATGATTGCGTGTTATTTCTCCTCATTACTATCGTTGCCACAGGCTCAGAAATATCTCCTGCATGCAACACCAGTCGTAAAGGGCTAAGCTGAAACCTAAGCTCTGGACGTGCCAGGGGATTGATGAATTCAGCATTGGCCCTGGTCTGGTGGGTCTTGTAAGCTCCTATAATTTCATTTTTCATGCTGTGATTTATGACACAAGGTAGAAGGCCCTGCTTGTGTTATTTCTGAGGAAAGCGCTGGGGGTTTGCAAACAGCTTTGCACTTTGAGTTGAAAGGGAAAAAGAAAACTGCACTAACATCATCATCGGCAAATCGTGAGACGCTGTGCAGCTTTGCAGAAAGAAGGGACATGGAAACTTCTCAGCGAGTATCTTAGAGTTGTTGATGGCAACGAAAATACTAATCTTTTCTTGATTGCCTGTCAACCAAAATTATTCATCCCGGGTGAGCAGATATTTGCAAGGCTGCATTTCTTTGGTATTTAAACATATGGGCAGGGGATCCATCACAGTGATAAATGAACCTTGACAGATTTAGAAAATCAGCTAAACCCCAAATCTGGGCAGGGACTGGGAGCTTTTTCCCATCTTTGGGGGAGCTGAAACATCCTCACCTCTGTGCATCGCGTTGCAAGACAAACCTGCCCTGCAGCAGGAGCACGTGAAGCAGAGCCTGTCACAGATGGGAGATGCAGCTTGGGCTCTCCGCTGTCAGAGCCAAAGTGGGTCGGGGACCACCAGGACCCAGCAGTCTGGACAGCAGTAAATAAATTAACAGGTAAAACCAATATAAATGGAAAAAGATGTTCATGCCCTGTGGCATCCCACACAATCTCTGTCACAGCTGGACCTCCTGAATGTCCCTGCTTGATTAATATAGACCTGGGAGGTGATTCACCTCCACGCACTCCAATTCTGTAAGCCTGGCTCTGAAAAACAAGGGGAGCAGTGACAGTTCTGTCAGGACGAGGAACCATCGGGCTGGGGACACCTGGCTGCCTCTCCCTGTACCCCCCATCAACCCCAAACGAGCCTGATAGAAATGCAACTCTGCATCCTGCGTTCAGGAGCGAAGCCCATGGATCTGATCCTCACCTGGTGCAATGGGACACGGCACCGCTGGCGTCCATACAGCACCAGTGCCCTGCACCAGCTGGGGAGAAATCCAAGACTGGCTTTATTAAGTGCAGCCGAGAAAGCATCTTTACGCGATTCTCTCTATAAATCATCTATACAGTGCCTATAAATCTCATCAGTCAAAGGAAGCAATACTCAATGATTTATTTTTACAGCTGGCTGAAAAATTTTCCTCGAAGCAGCTCTTTTAGGAGAAAATGGCTTTTTAACAATATGGACATCTGGCAAAGTTTCTCATTTTGAAAAGTTTCTCAGCCAGGAAAGAGGCATTTCTGAAGATTTCTGGAATTTTGAATGATGAAAGGAAAATTGAATATTTTGTCTTAGATTTTCTCCCTCTTCCCCACAAGAAGAGGGATACATGTATTTCAACCCCATTTAATTTTTCACTATTTGTTACATGTAGTCTTCTGCCACATCGGGGACGCATTACAGGGCATCCATAGCACTACATGATACAGAAAAATCTCTGACCCAAGAACTGTACAGTCAGGCTTGAAATATAATGGATGAATTGCGAGAAAAGAAAACAGGTAGAAAAAGATGCAGACTGGGAGGGGGCAGCAGGCTGGGACCCAACCATGCATTTAGTCCCTTTATCCACCTCAAACTCCTTGTGCCCTTGATCGAGTCATGTAAACCATCCTCTCCCCAGCTGCTGCGAGAAGGGGTAAGGCTGTTACTCACATCTGCTGCAGACTCGTTCTTGCTCCCGTAGCTTCTGTCTCCGTTTCCTCTGTCCGCACATTGGCCCCTATTTTCAGCCAAAGTCTTTCAGGGCTGCTGCAATAAATGATAATAGTAGCTATATAATGAGATTCCCCCCCCCCCCCCCTTTCATTTTATTTTTCAGGCTTGATTACTGAACTCATATTTCCTCCACATAATTTACACTATCTTGGCTGCAAACAAATGGGCAGTTTATTATCTGCAATTGGCTTCTGCAAGAGGACTGTAGCTGTTCTTGTACCGATGGGTTTGAGCTCTGTTTTTTTTTTTTTACCTCTGAATGATATTTCTAAGCCCTTTCCCGGGCGAGGAGAGATAGTGCATTTGTTATTGATAGAATTTCCATTTAAATTGAGGATGTTGCTCAGTGCAACACGTGTGCCAGTTAAACGAGACTCTTTCCTCCAGCAAAAGGCAGCAAATTATATGAAGGGAAAAAAAAATATTGGGAAGGGGAGGGGGAAAGCGAGAAATCACAAAACTTAATATGAAATCCAGCCGGATATATGCCTGCAATAAAACATCTAGATCTTAATAAGGCTGTGGGTAAAGCTTGGATTACACACCCAGCTTTATATGCTATCTGCTATTCGGCAGCTGCTTCTCTTGAAAGCTCCTTTCTCTGCTTGCCAATCCGATTAGCTCGCTAGAAAATTAGAAACAAAACAACATGAAATCTTTTGCTTTTAAAAAATAAATAGAAACGCAGCCATGAGAAGGGGGTTGGATCAGCCCCATAAAAGCCTTTTCAAGTGGGTAATGACTCCATGGGGCAGGCATTTCAGGTGGATTTCCTTTTAGTCACAAATTGTTATTTGTACTGGAAATTAAAGGGAAGGATCCATTGAACAATAGGAAAACGCATCCTGATGGGGTCTGCAAGTCCTTTCCAGCCCTTCCTCTGAGCAGCAGAACGAAGGCTCCAGAGCAGCAAGAGGAGGATGAGTCTCCTCTCCTCCATGGCCACACACCACCAGCTCTGGAGCACTGCCCGGGCTGGGCAGCCTCTTGTGAGCAGAATAAGGGGGTCCTGACCACCCCCGCAGCTGGAGCCAGCCGGGCTCTGCTCCTGAAGCACCAACGCCAACCAGACCCTGCAGCTCTGCCCTTGCAACGTGCAGTGTCCCATCGGGTCACATACTGCTGCCCCCAGAGTGGGTTTGGGCTAATCCAGAGTTCGGGTCCAGGGCACTGAGCCCACTTACTTCAGCAAAGCGGAGTCAGGCAGGTGTTAGTGGTGGTCTGAAGATGCTCCTGTCTCTGTTGTGATGATGTAGTGATGCTCTGTGTCTGTTGTGGCAGCCCTAGATAACAGGTACTGGTTATGCAGAGCACAGAGGGTGTAAGACGCAGCTCGGTCAGCCATGGGTGGTTTCTAGCCATGAGGACCCTGTGCTACCTGGTGGGATGGCTCATCTTCCCCTGCCCTCAGCTCCTTTCTCTTTCTAATCAGAAAAAAAAAAAACCAAAACCAAACAAAAAACCGCCTTGCAGTGAACCAGCCTTGCCAATTGTATCTTATCAGCTCTGGGCAGCTGGGGCAGGGTCTGGTGGACATGTGCATGCCAGCCCAAGTCCATCATCCTGCCAAGTAGAAAATACCCGTGCAAACCACCTTAATCCCTGCAAAAAGTGAAAGCCAGCCTGCATCTGCTCCAGAAATGCACTCGGTCATGGACTCAGCTGGGCAGGCTGTCCCCGCTCTGGGTGCTGGGGACAAAGGAGGAACACCGGGAGCATAAACTGCTTTCTAGGACTGATGTGCTGAGCCACATTTCTGTGCCGGGCTGGTTTGTTCCTCCCAGGCAGCACAGGATCCATGAGATAGGCTCTTTTTTTGCCATTTGCAGGGTCACCTCTAAGTCTAAATCACAGGTGTGAAGTAGTCAGCTCCATATTGTACGTTGGCGGTTGCTACGGGGGAAGAAATGATTAATTTATCACCCATTCCAAGATCTGAAGAAAGAAAGATAGAAAGGAAAAGAGAGAAGGAAAAGAAAGAAGAAAAGGAAAAAAAACCCTCAGAATAATTCTGCTCAAGCTGCACAGGAACATTATTTATGGTCTAAAACTTCCACAACCTTCTGAATGTAAAGCAGAATCACAGCATCGATAACATTATGCCCTGATCAGAGGGAGAAGACATCTGAGAAGGAAAAGGAGGGAAATAATGGCATATTTTTGGCTAGCTGGGGAGATTGCAAAGGGATTTTAATTCCAAAGATGCTGAACAAATTGCAGATAAGACTCTATGAGAATAAATATTGTCTGGTCATAGATCAGCACAACTTGATTTTCTCCCCTTTAAATACAACGGTATCAATCTTTAGAGGGGAGGGAGTGAAAAAAAACAAGGTGGCAAATGAATTATTCCTCATACCTTTCTCCTCATGCAGGAGAAAAAGAAAACCTTGCAGTCCGCAGCATGCGACCAGGAGAGGAGATGGAGGATGCCCCACGGCCACGCTGGTGGAGCAACTGCAGCCTTTTCCCAGCAGCGTGCAAGTGCTGGCTGGAACAGGCAATGCTGCAGGAGCCGGTGTGTGTGGGGGGTTCCCCATTACTTTATCTACAATATTTAACACAAATATTTTGGGCCTGGAGCATCACTGACCTTATCAGCAATATTTAATAGCAAATAGCTGGCTTTCAACCAAGGGTCTCAAAGCCTTTTGGAAATATTTAATTAGATTACACAACACTCAGCAGTAGTTGCCAGACATAAAATGTGGAAATTACAGGAAAAAGATAGGGAGCAAAATATGGAGACGTGTTCTACATCCCCCTCAGACCTACTAAAAATACACGCGTAGTGCTTTGTGTTTTCCACGCCCTGGGTAAACACTAATTCATCCCCGGGGAGTTTGCATGCGGCGAGTGGATTTCTTTCCACTCGTTGGGAAGGATTTCTGGTCTCTTTTTTCACCTCTTTCAGACTCTATATTTGAGTGCCACTTTTCTTTTCCAGGCAGACCAGTGTCCACTCGCAGCAGTTTAAGGTGGAGGGGGCAGGAGGCAGCAGCATCAACGCTGCAGGGGCTCGAGCGGCTCAGGGTCGTGGATGCCATACATGAATTACATGCAGGGGTTTCTGCCAGGCCTCCTTCGCAGGCAGGTGACAGGGAACATCAGCAGAGGCATTTCAGGGTGAGATGACCCCTGCCTTCGAGGTGGGCTGCCTGGTGAAATCCCTCCCGGTGTACGGAGCTGAGCAGGCTCTCCTGCACGGAATAAATGCCACAGCAGAACTGCTGATAGGAAAGCGATTAACTCGGAGTATAAAACCCATAAGGATGAGAGATGAGAGAAGCTATTTGGGACTGAACGGCTTTTCCAAAGACATATTTCAGCACTGATCCTTTCTTCCCTGAGTGCTGAGGCTATGAGTTAAATTGTGCATTGTTTTTGCTTCTTGGACATAAGTGGACGTTGGCCGTGAGGGTCCCCGGGCACCGCAGCACCCGGAGCTGGGGGTGTGGAAGCAATGGACGGGTCCTGCTGCGTCAGTTTGTGCTCAAATACAGGGGTTCCTACAAAAAACATTTATATTTTTCAGCAGTAATAGATGGATTAGCAGCAAATCAGTCGTCGTCTGGGCCACAGCAGGTACCAGGCATGCTGCTTTGCTGGGCAGGCAGGCTTTGGCAGAAGCAGCAACTGAAATGCAAAGCAAGAAAGAAAGTGTGTGTGGGGGGAGGTATTTATATACAATAAATATTTAATACTGCATAGTGTTTCGTCCTGAAGAAACTTATAGCAGGGATTAATTTTTTACACATTTTGCCTGCTCCGCTAACGCCCTTCAGCAAGGTTAATCTTTGTCCAATGCAAGTTTGAAAATTAAATCCACGGTGGTGTACAAACTTCCCGTGTAGTTTGATTCAATTTCTTTCATTCGCCACCAAAATGATATATGCATTTCGAATACACAAACACTTTCTCTCAGAGCAGATAATTCATGAATAGATGCTCCCCTCCTTCCTTCTCCCCCTCTCTCCCTGTTGTGTATCTTAATTAACGTTTCAAGTCTAGCAGCTTTTTGATTTCCATTTCAACAGGGTCTCTGATCAGCCTGCTTGAAAGGAAAACCTTAAAGAGGGACATTTTTTTTCTGGTCGCTGCTCCTGCTTTCTCCTGATATTCAGCGTTGTGCAGGCAGCAGCGAGGGGCAGCTCTGGGCTGGGGTCTGACCTGCAGCGGGGATGCTTCAGCTCTTAGGGAGACAGGGGCTGAAGTGAGGCACCTTTCCAACACAGGCTTTGTTCTGGGAGCCCCCAAGCAGATGTTTGGATGTGAATTATCCCTGCAGTCCCAAAGAGACCAAACTCTTCGCCGCACTTGTGTATGCGGACAAGAGACCAACCATGGCAGAGGGACCCCACTAGCGGGTCGTGGTCACTGCTCAGCTGCCCGGGTAAAGTTTTCGCATTTAAAAAAAAGCACGGTCTGTGCATCTTTTCCCTCTGGGTGCCCAGGCAATGGCACAACCGCAGCAGTCCCCACCGCTGGGGCTGCAGGGTGGCGCGGCCGCCCCGTATCCGCCTTTTGCAGGGCTGGGACCGCTTGGGGATGTCCCCAAGGTCAGGCCGGCAGTCAGCACCAACACGATGCTCATCCGACATGGTTACTCTCTCGAGCACCCCAGGGTGCTCAGGGAAGGACCCCCCAGGTGTAGCCCGTGGCTCTGCCCTGCCCTAGCCAAGGCAATGGAGAAAAAGGAAAATTTGCCAAACTAGGGAGCAGCTGAAAAAAAGCCAAGCACAGCGCGGAAGATTTTCTGCAAAGAAGGACATCTCGTTGTCAAATTAACATATTAATAATTAGGCAGACTGAGAACATTAAGTCCCAACACAGGGCCCGAAGATGGCACGTTTGCTCTCTGCTTTCAGCTGTGTCGAGCAGCGATTCCAGGGGTGCCACTGAGCGTGACAGCCTGCGCCTTACAAGATGTAATTTTAGCGCTTCAGAGCTTTCTTAGTTATGCATCTCAAAAAACAAGCATGTTGGCTTCTCTCTGAAGGAGAAAAACAGCTTCTTCTTTAGGGTTTTCATGTGCTTGATTTCTTTGGGGTGTTTACTTTTGCTCTGGGCTATTTGAGAAAACCCGTTAAATACAAGCATAAATTGCTAAGTTTTGTTTGCTATGAAGGTAAAAACATGCAGGGCCTGTCTGAACTATTGAGTTTGTGCCTCTGGAGAAAATCACTTTGCTGCTGTGATGCCCCAGGATGGAAAAAATCTGCAGCCAGAGAAGTTACAAGGAATAAATGAAATGGCAATAGGTGCCATAAATAAAACTACAGCACATTAACACACTCCCTGCTTTGGAGATCAAAAGCAAAACCAGCTTTCAGTGCTCTGACTTGGGGAAAACCCAGTGAGAGCCCCAAATCCAGCAGGTTGATTATGTGCCCGGAGAAGATGCCGGTACTGAAGCTCGCCTTGATGCGAGAGGGGACCTCCATTCCCCCCGGCTGGAAGCACCCATGGGAGGGATGAGTTAAGAGTAAACTATTTCCAAGGCTGTAACAATCCAACGGATTGCTCCATGGTGCTTTTGCAGGGTAATCCTGGTGGACCAGAGCTTGGCACTGGTGATTTTGCGGTGACAATCCCCAGCCGATTGCTAACTGCGGCACAGCGTCGTGCTCCTCTGCAGCCGAGATGGAGACCAGCCCGGCGGGAAGCACTACAGACCCATTGCGCATCCTGGTACTTGGCTGTAAGCACTGAATGCCAGGGCTGGTGTTCCATCTTTGTGTTTTCCTGTCATTGCTCCAGTCATGAAGCTGTACTTTTGTACTCTCTAGTGTCAGTAGTGCCTCCCGGTTGAAAGCAGAGCTTGGATTAAGCCGGGTGCCTTAAAAAGCATTAAAGCTCTGCTGTTTTGTGCTATTGTGTAATGGCAGGAGAGCAGCACTGGTTGAACAGTGACTAACAGATGTTGAGAACATCAGTCAAAAGTTGCTCTTGCCTGAAAGTAAGAAAAGTACATGGAAAGAAAACAGAAAAGAAGGAAAAGCCAGAAGTCCCCACTGCAGTGACATGATGATTTATGGGTAATTATGATAAACCATTGCTTCCCACCTGCTGCTGTTGCGCTATGCAGCACGGCAGAGCAGAGGGGACAGTGGAGCAAAAAGGGAGAGCAGAAGAGGTGGCTGCATCAGATAAGCTCAGATTCAGCCCCCAGCAGCACCAGGCGGCTGCAGGGCCGGATCCTGCCTCACCACCTGCTGCAGCGCTGGGCAGAGCCTGTGCACGGGCCGCCCCGGCCGGGTGAAACACAACTTTTCTCTGGAAAGAAGGGGTCAGGTCGCACAGCACTGGCAAGAGCCGGGATTGTCGAGTATTACACAGACCGAGCACAGCTGACAGCCCTTGCGCCGATAATTCCTGTTATTGCTGCAAGCTGAGACTTTGCTGAGCATTTCCAGCCACATCGTGGGTGAAGGTCCCAGGCATTGCTGCTGCTGCTGCCACAGGCTGCAGCCTTCACCCGAGCCCCGGCAGAGGATGGGACGTGATGCTCTTGGCAGAGGGACACCAGGCTTGCAGTGCCAAGTGACACAAGAATCACCCTGATCACCCGCTGCGGCAGCGGTCTGTCCTGCTCAGATCACCCATGTTAAAAAAAAATATTAAAAAGAAAATCTGGAAATTGTCTGCTGGGGTGCCTAGCCGGCGGGAAAGCCAGAGCCGTGAATTTGCAGTGGCACAGTTCCAGTGCAAGGTGTTAGAGAGAGGGGATACATTTGACTTGCACTACATTAGCTTTTGCTGGAGACTCTGCAGCTTAATTTACAGGTGGCAGTGAACTGCCAGGAGACATCTCCAGCTCACTTGCTCTGTCTCGGAGAAAGTCATGGAAAGGTTGGTTTTTTCCTAGAGCTGTGGGTCAGATTAGTTCTAGACTTTTAACTGAGACATTAATAAAAAAAGCCAAGTCAAACCAGGCCTGGCTGGGGAGAAGATGCTAGACAAAAAGCAGCTGAACAATGAAAATAGCTCTTAGCTTGTCTTGTGTGCTGCAAAAGCCTCGCTCTACCCAACACTTTACATATTCACTTCATGCGAAGGCACATTCCTCTCCCCTTTTCATCGTAGCCTCCCACTTTGTCTTGCTGTTTCTCTCTTTGCAGGAGAGCTTTAGTCACACTAAGCAAGCCCAATACTTTGTATAAAACACCCATTCACAGTTTTTCTTCTAGGTTGTTTGCCCAAACTCACCTAGACTATAGGAAAGAAATGCCCAGGATCTGGTCTCTAAATTTAATCATAGCAAACACCTCTTTTTTTAGCCATTTTTATTTTTACCGGTCTCATGTAAACACAGTATTTAAGGAGCTAGGAGGAACGTTGCTTTGAGAGATAATAATAGAGCAGGGTGCATCCCAACCAAAGCTGTCACGTCTTGCAGAGAGCAAACGGTGTGATCACGGTGTGTCCCCGCACGGCGCAGATTGGACCAGGAGCGGTTCACGGCAGAGGCGTTATGTAGCCCCTGGCTCGGGCTGCTGACCTTCCCCACCGGCTCCCAGGAGGAGCAAGGACGCGCCGGTCACCGGTGGTGCAGCCCCAGGGTCAAAGCGCAACTAGAGAGAGCTGCGTTTTGGAAAAGGCGCTTTGCACCGTGCCGGGCGGGTGCTGCCGTGCAGGCAGCAGGGCTGGCAGATGGCAAGACCGTGGCTCCATCCCAGCCTGCCCCCGCACACCGGCTGCTCCCGCTCAGCCCTGGCCAGGAGGCACCTGCACCAGCGCTTCATCCCGTGTGGGCGATGGGTGCGTGAGGCTGCGTTCCACGGGGCCCCCCGTGCCAAAGGTAACCTCTCAGTGGAGTCTCAGGTGGCTAATACATGGCTGAGCTTGTGCTGAAGGCTCTTTTCTCTACCCCACCAACTACTCTTACAAACCACATAAGAATGTGCTGTTTTAGGGACAGCCACTGCTCTACCAGCTGAAGTGAACCAAGGGGCTCTGCGAAACAAGACAGGGAGCCAACAGACACACAACTAGCATAAGGACTTAGGCCCTTTCCTCCACAACTGGGCTAAAAAATAAACCAAGAAGGAAAAAAAAAAAAATAAATCCCATTTTACTAACAGAAAGCAAGGCACACAGCAATTCATGTTTTACCTTAGGAAACAGCCAGGAAGCAAATGTACACATCCTCATGCCTGGGTCAGCTCAGGTAACTGGATGAGAAAAACTCTTCAGGCTTCACCATCTTTCTCAATACACAGAAGTGCATTAATCCCAGCCTAATTAAGCCCCTACTTGTTAGAAAAAAAAATCCCAGGCAAAGGAAAGCAGATACTAGTAGCCTTACAGCTACAGCTGCCCCTGCCCCAGCTGCATTTAACAGCTGTTGGAAACACAATTGGGCTCAGCTGCACTTGGTTAACTCTCACTCCCCAAGTTGTACTGGGGATGGGTGCTGCTCTGCTGCCCCCAGGGCTGGTGTGGGTGCAGAGCTCGGTCCTCTTGCTCTCCTTGTTGCATCCCGAGGTTTGAGGTGCTGACCCTGCCCTCGTGCACCATCGCCGAGGCAGGGGAGGCAGCCGCTGCGCTGGGGCCGTGCCCGGGCAAAGCCCCGGGGGAGTGCGTGAGTCTGGGTTGAGCAGTCCCACCCTTACCCTGTCCCCAGAGCAAAACTGAGCTGTCTTGGGTGCTCAGAGTCTGTTTTGATAATCTGCTGCCTTCTGTTTTCTATTATGGATCTTCCAAAAATTACCTTCCATATTTCACCTGGCAGACAGAGTTATTGCATTGTAGCTCTAGCACCAAATCATAGACTTTTTATACGAAAAGAGATGAAAAATATGCCATGGCTTCTGTGTCCGGCAGCTCCAGAAACAGTCAAATCCTCGCTCAGATCTCTGCTTTTTCCTAATGGCAGATCAAAGCTCCTCTTGGCAGTGAGACGCTGAGGCATTTACTGTAAGTGTTTGCTGCAACCAGCAATGATCCAGTGCAAATAACAACTGGCAAGTCAGCACAGACGAGGTTAGTGTCAGCTTGAAGCATCGTCAGGATCTAAGTTAAATCTTTCTAGCCAGATCTAAGTAAGTCAAGCTATTTCCCCCCCAGCTGTGGTACCTCTGCATTTCTGAGGTCCATTCGGATGAAGATTTGGCCATAATAACCCAGAATTTCCCAAAACTGCTCCTACAAGCTAATTATATATTTAGACTAAAGGACTTTGACTCCTTATCTGAACATCTCTCTCAATCTGAGATCTACCACTAATTGCATCCAAAGAATGAAGGAGAGAGGCTGATGGGACACACAATTTGGCGTGGTCTTTGCAAAAGCTTTGTGCACAGAGGTGGGTTTGTGCACACGTGTGTGCGTTTGTACTGTACGTACCTGCGACGTTGCAAATAAGGAGATGTTTTCAAGGTGCAGGCATCTTCCTGAACCTGCAAACCAGCAGCACCAAGCGAATGATTTTTGCAGGAAGCCCCTGAGAACCAGAACCGTGCAAATCCAGCAGCAGTCGGCAGGCAGATGCATGCAATTTCTTAGTGGTTTCCAGAGGAGCTGTCATCTTCTTGCAAGTCCCTGGAGCAAAACCCGCAGGAGGTAAGGAGAGGATGAGCAAAGTGTAGCCCGTGTCACTTCCCCCAGCACGTCCATGCAGCAGTGCCCTGGGGCCGAGACGTGAGTTTGGGTTTGAGGAGCTCACCAAGAAGCTGGAGAAATGGTTTTTTTCCTGAATTCATCTCGGGGCGAGAAGATCAGCCAAAGCAAAGGCTGCGGTGCCGAGCAAAGACTCCTCGGGTGCCATTGCCACTGGGGTGGAGAAGGAGGAGAGCTGGTGGCCAGCTGATCTTCTCATTCAAGTCCCAGCAACTGAAATCCCCGGGTTGCATTTTTGCAGTCTTGGGTCGATCCAAGTTTCTCACTGAGAAAAAAAACATTCCAGGCCTGGGAGTTCTCTCTCTGATGGGTTTGGTTTATTATTTTACAGTATATATTACCTTTAAGCGCTTTCACTGCTCCTCTGATGAACTCTTCAGGCTCCACCGAGCAGAGGGGTCGTGGGGAAATCACGCTGCAATCAACTTCAAGAAGACATTCACATCACGTTGGTTTAGGTGGAAACAGTAAACTTGATTTATTGAAAAAAATCTATTACATTTATTCCTTTATTACACAGGTTTAAAATATTTAAAAATAGCTCTTATGGGCATTACACTTAAATTTTATGACATGTTTATTGGACTTTGAAGAAATGTACAATATGTCATTTGACACTATATTTTAAAAAGGGCCTTATGTACTAAAATTTTTTTCCATAGGTTTTATTTTTCTTATCAACATTTGTTCAAGTCATATATATTAAGGGAGAAGGGAAATAAAATTACACAAAAAGAATGTCTGCAAATACAAGTAGTAATTTTATTGCAATATACCGTAGCTAAGTGGTCCGGGGAAATCGGAACAGTTTGGAGCTCAGTACAATTACAACACTGTGGAATTCAACAGAGGAATTTTTTTTTTTCTTAAAGCAAAGAAATAAAAGGAAAAAATAAAAGAAAAAAGCTCCCTTGATGAAAATTTATAACAGAATCACATGACCTAGACAGACGCACACGTGTGTACATACATCAATATATGGCTTGTCTGTTGCAGAGAGGAATGTGCAACCTTTTCTGACCTTCCCACTGTTCCTGGACAAGGCTCTTACCAAGGTGACTGAGAAGCTGAATTCTCCTATATATTATTATATACTCCTTTTCACTGCTTTGCTGCCGGAGTCTGCAGTTTTTAGGGTAGCACCTTTTTTTTTTTTTCCCCCCCTCAAGTGGAAAAAAAAAAAATACAAGAGAACACGACAGAAGAAGGGAGATGGATGGACATGGCTCTCCCAGACCGAAAAGCACCGCGCGGCATCGCCGCTCCCTCCAGCACGGCTTCGCCTCCTTTCCTCGGATGCTGCTGATCTCTGCTTGGGAAGGAGGGGGGAAAAGACATCATATATAGGCTTTTCTTCACAGTAAATGTGATATCTTTTCCTTTACGATGAAAGACCCCCCCTTGGCTCAAGCATTGCTGTAATACTCCAGGCCAAATAATAATAAAAAAAACCACCCTACAACATCTATTCTCCAGCTGAAAGATCTAAACAAGGAAAACGGCCAGGGAGAAAACAAACAAACAAACAGAAAAAGAAGATGGTGTCAGCAGGTTGCGAGCCGAAAACGCTGCATGGGAAAAAAAAAAAAGCCATGCTGGCAGAACCACCATGGGAAGACCAGGAAAATTGCAGACTCCCAGGAGCGCTCGGCAGGCAGGCACCCACACGGCTTCAGCATCACGTCAGGACATCCAACAAATACATAAATTAGCACCACAAACATTCAGCGACTGAGTACAATCTGGTATGGTTACCACCGTATAAAACGCATGAATATTCTTGGGCGGGGGGGGGGAGGGAATTAAAAAAAAAAATAGATGTAAGCAAATTTAATACTTTTTCTACACGGACCGTATAAGCTACCACAATACAATTAAGGAAAGGAGAGGGTCTTCTACATAACAAATATGAAGGTGGCATGCATTTATAATCAAAGACTGTAGCAAAAGCCTGCAGCGCTGAAAGTGGCTAAAAAGCAAAGGCTGGTGGGAAATTGGCCAATGGCAGGGTATCACCAGTGTTGTATTAGTTATTCAAATAGATAGCACCACAAAGAGACACATAAAAATAAAAAGCACCTTTTTTTTTTTTTTTTTTTTACAATTTATATTCAGAGAGGACAAGTGGATTTCCCCTGCCACTGCAATCTGCCACTGGGAATGGATTTTTTTTTTTATTATTATATTTTAAAAGAATGCTGAAGGGAAAAAAAAAAAAAAAGAAGAATTAATTTAAAACACATGTTAAGGTAAGCAAGAGTATAAAAAGGCAGAGACTCAAAGCGGATCCTACTTTTAGATCAGGGATTTGTAGAAATCTTGTTAAAAAGTGCCTTTCATTTCCTTATTTTGAAGCGAATCATTCCAAAAGGCATCTGTGGCTCAGGGGGCTCGTTTGATGCTCCTTGGGCCCTCATCCTGCAAAGACTCATGCCTGGGCACAACTCCAAGCCCCTCCAGATCCAGGCTTGGGGTTGGGAAGAGGTGGGAGCAGTGGGGACGTGAGCTGGCCGTCTTCGTTCCCAGGTGGATGCTTGGCTGGGAGGGTGGTGGGAGAGATGGTGGTTTTAATACAGACAGGGTCACATGCATGTTTTGAAGCCAGAAAACATTTAAACATTTAAAATAATATACAATACAAATATTTACTTACAAACATACAAAAATATAAGCACCTTTAATACATGGGAAAGAGATGCCCAGTGTGACTTTTAGCTATCAAATTCACGGGGTTAAATTTTGTAAAACGTAGAATTACACGATTCAATAGAGATACTAAAAATTCTGGAAATGGCCATGACGTCTGCTTGCTAGAGCCGATCCAAATCTCATGGAAGTCTAGAAAATGCCTCCGATGAGCTTCGGCAGGGTTTGGATTGGAGCCAGGACTGCCGGGACTTCAACGTCAAGCTGAACACAGGAGTTTCAAGTTTTTCCATTTTTCCTTAGAAACAAACAAACACTAACGTATAGACAAGTGCTCAGTATTGCTTCGTTGCGAGAAGAAGTCGTCTTTGATGGCGGTGGGGTCTGCACGGTGGCTGTGGAGCAGCAGCGGTGGGAGCAGCGGTGGCGGCAGCGCGGGGACAGGTCTCCGGGCCACGCGTGCGGCGGTCGGTCATGCGACTCTGCGTCTGTCGCGGGAACGGTCCTCTCGGTCGGCGGTTCGGTAGGTGTGGGTGCGGTGGCGCAGAGGAACTCGGGCAAAACGAGGAACAAAACAAAACGGAAAAAAATAACCCATCGCTGTCCAGTTTCAGAACGTGCATGTGACAAGGAATTCTTTTTTTCTTATCTTTTTTTTTTTTTTTAATTAATTAAATGGCGCAATGAGGTTACGAGGTTGCTCATTTGGAGACTTAGTTTTCAGGTGGCTCTTAGCCCATGAAGCAAGCTGGTCCCACCTCGAATCCAAATTTCTGTGACGCTTCTCCGAAGTCATTGAACATGATGTCGACTATAGGTACTTGCTCTACTTTGGGTGTGTTGATTTCCAGGATAGTCTTCTGATAGCCCTTCTTTGCCTGATGGGGAGAAGAGGGAGAGAGAGGAGATCTGATGATGCCTCCAACCCAACAACAGCAAGTTATCATGAATGAGCGTTCACTGGTCAGCTGGGAATACGGTGATGAACTTGCCCAGGCATTTTCAGAGCTGAATTAGAGGCAATCAGCACCCAAACACACATTTGACCTGCAGATTTAGCAAACATGCTCTCAAGTGGGATGGTGACCACTGAGCAAAACCCCTGGGAGATGACTGTCCTGAGCCCAGACTTTGGAGCAGAAGCAGCTGCTGCCACGCAGATCAAAAGACACTAACTCTGCTGTCAGCACATCTCAGAGCTGGAACAGGAGCCTGGTAAAATTGTTGTGGCTGTGGTATAGTTGTTTTGCCTCCCCGAGGACACGCATGGGTTGTTGAGCAAATTTGAGCGATTTAATTTGAATATATTAGTTTGACTATTATCCGAGCGCTACCGAAAAGATCACATTTAAAGTTTGATGGAATTCACAAGGTGATGTTGTCTTTTTATCGTGCCTGGTAGCCATACAGTTATTTCCAAAATATAAATAATTATTAGAGGAGCAGAAGTGCACCCGAGGGCATACAAAGCTGCACAAACAAGTGAATTTATGGAGCAGCTTTTGGCTCTACCTTACCCTCTAATTTGTGTGTCTCAGAAGAATAGGCTATATCACAGTTACTGAGAAAGGGCTGTAAGATCAGGAAAAACACATTCAAATAATGGCCCAAACATTAGCCCTGGAGATCCGCCAGCGCCGGCTGCAGCAGCCTCCATCACGGCCGGAGCGTGGGTCCTCCCAGGACCTCTGCAGCAATGCCATGTCGGACAGCACAACCTCATATTTCACACACAGGGCTCAATCTTAAATATCCTCCTTGTGGTTTGGGAAGGATGTCTTACCGGGGTACCAGAGACGGTACCGGAATACAGGAGATGCAGAGCCTCTTTCTGCAAGGCTGCAATAAGCTCCCCTGGCATATTTTACCTCCTTTTTACAGCCTGCAGGAACATCTCTAGCAGAGAGGAAGGACTGGGACACACCAGTCTGGAAGTGACGCCCAAAGCTCTGAGGCACGAGACGACACCTCTGTGCCCCACCATCGCACCAGGGCTCATTCAGCCTCTCCTGGTGCTCCCACACCGCGGGGGCGCCTGTTGCTCCTGCTGCTTTAGTTCTTGCCACAGTCATTTATTTGCAACACTGAGACGGGCTGTGCTAACAGCCGCCTCTAAGAAGCAACCAAGCAAATAAACCTGAAGGAGCTACAGTCCCCTTTCCATGCAAATATCCCTCGTTAGGGAGAGGAACGCAGGGCTCCTGAGCCAAATCACTTAAACCAAAAGGGCACATTTACCTTAAAATGTGCAACGTGTGATCTTACAGCAACCCTGAGACTTAAGAAGGGAAAAGGAGGGGAGGGCGTTTTCTACCGAGGACACATTACGTTAGCAGGAGATAAGAAGTACTTGAGGATAAACTTCCCCACACGGCTTCTGAGTGTTTCCAGAAGCGGGATGGATGCCCTTTCCCTCTCTGCAAGAGTGTTAAAAGAAGAAGTGATTCTAATCTGATTTCCCCCGTTGCTCCTACAGTAAAAAACACGCATGTGCCAGAACAGAACCACTTTCATCTCAGATTATGTGGAGGGCTTTTTCTGTCAAACATCTCAATCTTTACATCCCATGGGCTTCGAGCACTGCAGTTGCAGAGGGTGAGAATTATGCACGCTTTTGCACCAGCAAGCTGGGTCTCAAAATAAATGCAAGCAGCACCTGCTTTGCCAAATTTTTAGCTCCTGAGGGCAGATTTTTCAGAGCTCAATCCTGAATCAGGCATCCAACAGAAGGAGGCAGAAGCAAAAGGCGGATGCTGGGCCCCTCTGGAAACTCTGGCTGTTGCCCATGGCCAAAGCGAAGGCGAAGAGCAGCGTGGGCTGTGCTGGGAAAGGAGGGCTGCAGCGTAACGCCTGCTTCTGCACTGTGGGCAAAAAAGTCACGGGGAAGAGAGCTAGAGAGAAAGATGCTAAAAGTTGCATTTGAAATGGGAGCAGGAATGCAAACTTCTGTCTCCCGCATCCTGTAGCATCGTTTCGTTCTGCTGTAGTCAGGCCTTGCTTTGGTTTGTCCTTTCCCAAGGGCACAGGCAGCTGCTGTGAGGAGCAGGGCCTTGTAAGCACAGAGCAAACCAAAGCGCCGTGCTGGGGCTCCTCTGGCAGCTCAGGGGATGCTGGGCTGGAGCTGGGTGCTGCAGCCAGCCTCGGGGCGATGGAGCGATGCACCGCCGTGCCCAGCACAGCCCAGAGCCCTCCTGGGCCTGCGGGCAGCAGCGTGCGACAGAAAAAACCCAACTGCAAACCCTTAATGCTTTGCCTCCAACATTTCCTGAAAGCAGTTAAAAAACTATTGTCAAAGCCTGCAAAACTCACACGCAACGGGGTGTCATCTCTTGCCTCGCGCCGTGTGAGTAAAACAGAGTAAGAGCAAAGGCAGGTTGCATTTAAAAGCAACTGGTGGTTTTAGGCAGGTCCTTTCCTTTATGCACAGCCAGCGATAAAGCAAATGAATCTGTTCTCTAGAGGTGCTGCAGCTTCCCCTGACCTTGAGTGGAATCATGTATTCCCAGCATAGGGAAGAACAAGCTCGATGTCTCCCATGCTGGGGACAATCCTCAAGACAACTACATCAACGGGCACACGAAATTTGGAGGCGATTTGCTCCGAGGCAGATGGTGCTGGACAACCAGGGGAGGGGGGACTGACGCTGCCAGCAGCGACCCCTTTTTGCAGGGACTGGCCGAGACCAGCTCTGCCCACGTACCGCACAGCCGTCGAGGGTGGCTCGGATGTAGGGGTTGTTGTCGTAGGACATCTCCTCATCGTTGGAGCCCAGGAAGCGGATGGCCTTGTCGTAGCTGTCGGTGGTGGCGTCATGCCAGGCTACGGACTGGTAGCAGTTGTAAGTGATGTTCTGGTGGGCCGAAGCGCTCAGGAGCCGGAGGAAAGTCATCTGCACCACTCCGATGGGGTTCCCGTCCGAATCCACATAGGAGAGCTATAAGGAGCAGAGAAAGGGAAACACTGGGCAGTGAGGGGCAATGCAACATGTCTGGGGGGGCTCTGAGGACCACCAGTCTCACCCATCTTCATTATCCTGCGCATGGGGCTCAGTCTCACCACCCCACCGGGGTGCAGACACTGCTCCTGCCACGCTACGGGCACGGGGCTGCTCTGGTCCTCCTGCAGCCAGGGCATGGCTACTGAGGGCAGTTTATACTTCTTGCTGGTTGTGAGCTAAAAAAAATAAGGCTAATGCAGGGTAGGAGGAGAAAGGAAGGGGGAATTTCAGCCCTGGTTGCAAAAAGGTGTGGTGCTAAGCAAATTTGGTGATATATGTCTCAAGTTTAAGCCAATACTGAGCATACTTCAGCTTTTGAAGAGGAGAGAAAGCAGATTTTTGTAAGGCTTTTGGGCTTTATTCTTCTGTCCTATTTGACATGATTTTCTGACTGCTGTGGGTATTTTGTTTTGCACACACTGGGGTATTTCCCATTCATTCTTCCTGGGCTCCAACATGCTGGCTTTTAAGCAATCTTTGCACTTAATCTGCAGCAATCCTGTTCCTGCTGATAAGGACTCCTTGCTGCCTTGGTTGGCAAGGCTACACTCAGCTAAAGGAAAAATGCATTTGTTGCCCTTAGGGCATGTCATGAAACACAGAGCTGCACTGGCACAGGGATTTGCTCCATTCTGCACATCAGGCTCCTTTTCTTCCTTAGAGGAGAACAGTGTCTAGAAATATATTTCTGCAAAACACAATTTATTGACATCCACTTCCAGCACCTAGGGGATTCAGGACGTTCTGGGACTTTCTCTCGTACCCCACCAAGGAAGTAAATGCATGGAGGGACAGCTAGTTTGCATGTATAAACTAACTGTACTTCAGGTGGCATCTCCAGCCATGGCCAAACTACCAGAGCTGCTCTTCATTACTATCCTCTATGGTCAGTGGGTTTCTTTAGAAATGACCAGGAGAAAAATACAGGCACACAAACAGTGCAGCGTTCTTCAAGGTACCATGAAACATCGGTGCAAGCTGCAAACAGTAGAAGAGATTCATAACCAGACAATAAAATAATGAATAAAAATATAATAAAAACAAATAAATATACCAACCGGTTGTCAGGATACTGTTGCACTGTCCTCCTGAGAGTTAAATATGACTGACCATGAGAGCGCCACGCATGCCAGGAGAAAAGCTACCAGAAAACCACCAGGACGTGGAAGGAGAGGGACACAAAATGCCAGCAACTTGGCACACACCCACCGACACGTGGCACTACTGATCTGCAGGACTCACTTCTCTTATTTCATTTGTTCTTATTTCAAATCAGTGCTTGGTTTGGGAGCCTGACCGCTTGTTAAGGGGTTGCTGCTGCCCCTGCAGATTGCATGAAGCCTTGTTGTCCCAGCTTTGCAACTGGAGCCACTGGGAACTGGTTGTGTGCATAAGGCTTGCCCGTGGGAACACGGTTTTGCAAAAATCAATCCTTTCCTGTTTTCTCTGTGATAGTATTTCCCTGTGGCAGATGCCATATGGCTATGAAGGGTAACAGGAGAGGATGGGTGGCAGGCCTTGTTAGAGCTACTGGGAATTGTGTGTAACACACACAGAAGGAAAGCAGAGTCCAGAAGAAAACATCTGCAACCCTTTTATCCCTCTAAATGCAGTTTGGCTGCATCATGAGAAATGGTAAGGAATCAGCTCCAAGTACTCCGTGTCATTGATTAATGATGGTGCAGAAGCATCAAAACAAGATGGTTTCTTTGCATTTCATATTTATTCTGTCCCTCTTACTTTAGATATCCCCAGAAGAAAGGCAAGCACCGCCATGGCTGCACACCTCGTGCAAGCACTGAGATTCATACAGAGCCCCCCACATTAACAGCCTGCGCTCTCAGCAGCGCTGAGCAGCCACAGGGAAATCTTTCCCTTGGCTTCGGGGATCCCCATAGGCTCAGCCCCCCAAGAGACCTTGCTCGGGCTGCGTGGAAAGACAGCAGGGACCTTCTCCAGGGAGTAACAGGAGCAACGCTGCACCCAGAGGGGAACTCAGATTCATTCATCCTGCCCATCTACACACAGATTTCAAATAATCTTGGATCCACGCAAATCTCTCCCCAGTTTACCAGTCTCATAGCTCCAAATACTGTCTGGGGCAAAATGAGAGGTACTTAAAAAAAAATAAAAATCAGATTTTACTTTTATGGCTTGTGTGTTTAACAGTTTTGTGGTTTGCTTAGGCAGGTCTTCTACGTGCTGGTGGCTTTTTTCCAAACAGAAAATGCAGGACAGGTGAAAAAGCAAGAAAATAGCAACACAGAAAGATGGAACAAAGGGCTCCAGGTAGCACTGAAATTCCTCTTTAAAAAAATGGGCCCTAAGCTATAGGTTGGCAATTCAGCCTCTAACATAGCTGATAAACAGACTGGAAAAAAAAAAAAAAAAAGCAGAGAAGATGGAGAAGTGGAGGTACTCGTAATATTAACTGATGAAGAGCTCTGTAATTAAGCTATGAGGAGTTGCCCTCCAAGGAGCTATGAGGCTGAAGCCTTGGCTTTGTGGCCTTATTCGATGATGTAGAAAAGCTGCAGAAGCCATATCCTTCTTGTGGGCAGAATCAGAGCAAACGCGTTTAGTGGCGATGAAATGCGGCTTAGGAAAACAACGCGGTGATTTTCTTTGTTGTTTGCCTTTTAAGGTGGAAGTCTGGGGCACTGCAAGAAACCTCTGCCCTGGGGAGAGGATTTCTGCACGAGGCAGCTCAGCACGGTACGTCGGAGCATCTCCTGCTTTCAGGGACAGGTTGGGTTTATCCGCTGAATATTTCCTTCTTCCCTAATTCTCCTGATTTGACTGAGCTCATTATCTGCATCCCACTAATCCTACAAGAATTGATACACACACGGGAGATTTCTGTTGCTTAAGGAGACCTGGCTTACACTAATCAGTTGCTGCTCTGACATCCCTGACCAGGGCTCGGGCTCTTTGGGAGCGATCTATCCACAACACGAATGTCCTGTTACAGAACAAAATACCAGAGCTTTTTCTCTGTTTTACGTGTTCCTGTCTTGCTTGCTTGCTGACATCAAACATTGTTTGACCTTACAACAGTTCTTCTCCCTTGAAAAAATCCTTAATTTTGACTAAGTCAAATTCCCATCCACCAGGCTTGGCAAGCGCACGTGGCTTGAAATCTTCCTTTAAACCAATAACTTCATGTCTCCCAAGCTCCAGGGGCAGTGTGGGAGCCCCCGATGTGGCTCACCTCCAGTGTGGGAGACAAAATCCATCCTTTGGGGAAAACCTGCCCCAGACCAGAGATGTGCAGATTCACCACCTCAGCCTGGGTACCAGCAAGCACAGGCTGTGACAGCACCGTGCCCAGCTCCAGGCTGAAGCATCACATTAGGGAGCTCTCGGGATAAGGCTACACTGCTTGGGGACAGCAGCTCAGGGACACCCAGTTTGCCCTTACTGTAACGGAACTGCTTAGGAGACAGCAACAGCCCTCCTTGCGGGATGCAGCCCTCCTGCAGTGCTTTGCAGAGACGGACCTGCAACAGCTCCAGCTCTGCAGGGTCCCCTGGCATGTCAGCGTGTCCCCTTCCAATGCAGGGGAAAGCTCGTCAGCTGCTCCTGGGTTTCCAGTCAAGCAGACTGGAAAAAAAGTGTCCCCACTGGGTTTTGTTTCTTTTTCAGTATTCCACCTTAAATGTTTTTACTGCGACTTGTGATGGTTATTAGTCCAGCATGCAGAGTGCAACAGGTCTGGCCATACCAAAGCAGATGACGTGCTCTGATTCAGACTAGAGGGCCGAGGTTAGCCACTTACCAAAGACCCCCGCTTGTATTGACTATACCATGTGGAAGGCTGTTCTTTGGGCCAACGAGCCATTTTACTCTGTAAAATATGACACGGGTTAAAGAAAACAGAAAGCACCAAGATGCATCTTACCAGTTTACCGCGCTTGAATTCACTGAACCAGGAGCCTGGGTTTTCCTTTGGCCAAGAAGTAATTCTAGCCTAGTTTGTGGACGGCAAGGAGGAAAGAGAGAAAAAAGAAATAAAAAACAGTTACATTCAGTTCCACAAGCAGAGTCTGCATGTCTTATTGAAACTGTCCAACTTCCTTTAAAATGTTTTCTTAATCTTTATACACCAGTAACAAGACCAGCCGGCAGAGCCCTAAGGTGCCAGCAGCCTCTCAAGCAGAACGGGACGGCGTGGTGCTGCCCCGGGTGCCCAGCGCTGCCTTGGCTAGGGGCTAATGATCTCTGCCTCCTAGGTCCTTTGGATGCAAAACCAGCAGTGCAGTCTATCGGCAGGAGAGATAAAAGGAAAGATAGAGGGGAAAAAAGGAAATATCGATGGCGAAAGATCCATTGATCTCCATAGGAGGGCTGGGGTGGAAAAACAATGCTGATAATGGAGGAGGCTGCTGTCACTCTAACGTCAAATCCAGATGCTGTGGGGCTGGGAAAGGTGAAGAGCGTGATTAAGGAAAAGCCTCTGCCTGCCTCCTGTGTTTGTGCAGCAATAAGGTGCAGCACAGGCAACGCATCCTCCACAGTCGGTGCTGGACCGTCACACATGATGGAGCTCCAATTACCTGGAGCGACGCAGGAGGTGACCTTGACAAGAAATGAGCTGCCAGAGCATCCTTTATGGCAGCCCTGTCTAAGCAGCTGATTTACTTTTTCTGAGTCAGGGCACAAGGAAGGAGTGTGGCTGCCGTCTGCTCCCTTACCCTCCCACAAGCTCCCTCGCTTCTGCTGTAAATCTCTCCAAAACCAACAGCCAGTCTATATGCAGGTGTCTTGGGATTGTCCTTTCCTTTCCTACTGGAAAGGAAACCATAAACCATGTGAACTATAAAGCGAGTCAGTGTGCTTCTGCTATGTTAAGGATGGACTGAAAAGGGATATGGCTTAAACTCTGCTGTGTCTGACAATAAAACTACTCAGACAATACTTAGTGCTGGTCTGGTAGCTGTTTTCATTCTTCTACATGGAAAAAGAGTGGGCTGAAGCTTTTTCTTATTTATGACAGTCATGCTAAAGTGTAGCACAAGTTGCATCTGAGGAGCATTGCAGCCTGCTGTCTGAAGAGCAGCTCCTCTACAGTGGACGAGATGGGGCCAAACAGCCACTTGCAGAGTCAGCACGGCAGGAGCCTGATCATGGGCAGACTCTTTTTTAGCTGTCAACATTCTGAGGACAGCCATGGCAAGTTAATGCAAAGAAGAAGAAATCCATCTCCTATTTAAACAGCCCTAACAAAAACTCAAGGAAGATTTATGTTGCACGTTTTTTGTCCTGTGCTGGCACATATTTCTGGTGGATGAAATTTGGCAGGCAAACGGCTTCCACTGGAGTGAACAGCTTAGTCTGCACCTTAACCCAGCTGGAGCACAACTGTGACACCGAGAGAGCTCCCCCAGGCTGCTTTGCAAGAGTTTCTGCTTGGCCAGTGCAAGAGCTGGTCCCAAGGCATCAGGGATTGCAGCTCCAGAAAACAGAGCGCATGGATACAAAAGTGATGAGTACGGTTGAGCTAAGCATATCATTACACAAAATAACTTAATCAACTTTGTGCATTGGTGCCAGGAAGAGTGCTGAGGCTAGTCGCAATCATTTAGGAAACCAAATACCCACAAGAAACACCAGGAAAAAATGACAGGAGATAAATATTTATCTTCCCTGCCTGAAGACACAGTAAGGGTAGAGGAATCAGCAGTGCTTATGCATGCAGACAGCAGAGTGGCAGCCCGGCTGCAGGAGGAAAAGGAAGGAATGAGTTAAATGAAGCTCACGGGGAGCTGCAGTTCCTGCGTCAACAGACACTTCTGCCTTTGTAAAGCAAAGTAAAAAAATTAAGGTTTTAGCATTTATTATGCCTGGGAAATCATCAAAGACTTGTCCCAAATCATCGTTTAAATATGACTTAAAGAAATTCTCTTTGTAAACATATCCCTTATTATTTCAGAAGCCAACGTCATGCAACAAAGAAATGTTCTGGATCTTACTTGCTATTGTCTAATTCTCCTGAAATTGACTCTAAGAATGTTCATATTAGGAACAATCTCTTATCACCATGATATAGAGGGGGAAAAAAATAAAGTTGTATGGACTTACTCCTTCAGATTTCTTATCAGGGAAGATGCAAGTCTCTCCACCAGCTGTGAAATTACAGTAAACTTTGAAAGAGTCCCTGGAACATCCTTGGTTAGGATCAACCCAGTATTCACCTGGATGAACAAGAGGGAAGAGAAGGGAAGAAAGAATCAGCACTGTGAAGGAAGGACGATGGGCACTTCAGCAACCATCCTACCAGGAATGGTTCATCTCTGTTGTAGGCTACTATTTATATGTATTTTTTGGAATAGTGGTTATGTTCTAATTCCACACAATACTGTGGCACCTTACAGGAATAGCTCTTTTGCATTATGTATCCCCATTCTGAGAAGAGAATAGAATATTTCAGTTGGAAGAGACCTACAACAATCATCTAGTCCTACTCTTCTCTATGTATTCCTTCTTATCAGCCACATTCCTCATGGGGCACCAGGGCCAGGGACTCCCCAAATTACTTCTCTTCCTGCACTCGCTGGAATACACTGCGTGGAGCTGGGAAACCCACAGTGTCTTCCCCACCCTGCCTCTGTCCCGGGACACACCATCTGGGAAATCAGGGTGACAGAGCTGCAGATCCTTGCAGGTACGTGCTGGGTTATGTTGAGTGCCCAATGGATGCTTCATTTGCTCAATTTCCAGTTTCAAGGAATTCAGCGAGCCAA
Organism: Morus bassanus; assembly: GCA_031468815.1. Lineage (NCBI taxonomy): Eukaryota > Metazoa > Chordata > Aves > Suliformes > Sulidae > Morus > Morus bassanus. The sequence continues at coordinate 4,123,729 of CM062586.1, forward strand.
AAATTTCCTCCATGCCATCTGCATAGTCCATGTAGTTGTCGGCATTTCCATCATCCACCAGCTGGCTGGCATCAATGTTTCGCCTGGTCCTCTTGGAAGACTGGATGGGCAGTGGCTGGATGACTTCTCCAGGAGGACCCTGATTTGTGGGTAAAGAAGATACAACTTCTCATTGCATATTCAGTGGGGAAGAGACAGAAGAGATGGCCAAAGCAGCCACCAGCGCTGAGAAGCAGCATCACAAGATACACACTAGACGCGTAGAACACCCATGACGGTACTGATAAAAACCCTGGCCACCAGGCTTGAACACTGGGTCCATGTTCTCTTGTCATCTTCCCACTAGTAACTTCTCCCTTCACATCCTGCTTTCTTCCCCAGCATCTCTAAGAGATGCCAATCCATTGCTAGGATTCCTGATACACCCAATCTTTGTCCAGAAATCTTCTACTTCCTAATATTACAACACCCATTAAATCCGAACCTCATTTCACACTTCATGTAATGGGTTCTACTTACAGGAGGCCCTGGGGGCCCAGGAAGACCTGATTCACCCTTTGGACCTGTTGGACCCTGGGTTGAAAAACAAGGGAAAAACATATGAGTCACTCAGGAAAAAGCACTTGTCACTTATATCATAACCCAAACGTTATTTCTTTTAATAGTCTCTTGTGGCAAAAACTTTCAAAAACTGCCCATCCTGTCCCTTCAGGCACAAAACAGGAGTCTCTTGGCACCCCCCCCAAGAAAATTGTTTAGTTTGGTAATTTTTGATGGTTAGGTAAAAGAAAAGACCAGTCAATGCTTGGGGTTAAACAGTCTAATTTTGCTTAGGCTTCCTACTGAAGAGGAAGGATCTTCCAATGCGTGAAAATTTTAACTCTCTGAATCAACTCAACAGTTTTATAAATGAAATAAAATCTTTAAACTAATAAAACATTGAATTCTGCATGGGAGGAAGACATTAGGAAGCTGCCCAAGAGGAATTTTTAGCTGCCTGCACAGGAGATCTGTAACATGAAGCTTGCTTCAGTGTCGCATTTCTCACCGAGTTCTTTGCTTTTCGGCTTGCCACCTCCCGCTTCACAGTCTATTTTTAATACCCTCCGCTTTACAGCAGTAGGTTTTCTCCTAAGGACTACGCACTGGATGCCTCCTTATGATCTTTGCCGCACTGGTGTTCAATGAAGTACAGTGTGTACAACAGAAACCTTTCCCAATTATAATTTCTGGGCTTAGACAGCCTGAAAAGGCTGCATTTGCTATAGTCATCTTTGGCTAATTGCCTTAATGCCACTGATGTGGAGGAGTCACAGCAGGTTATACACTTAATAAGAGCGCCTCAGCCTCTTCGTTTAACAATGTCTATACTCACTGATGATCCTTTAGCACCTTTGGGACCAGGTGGACCCTGTATAGAGAAAAGTACAGTCAGTACGTTTCCTAGCAGAGAAGTCGTCAGTCTCTCCTCAGAGAGACACAAAGTAGTGTTATACAAGGTGGTTTCTTTTAATTCACGTCCTTTCTGTTTCCACTTTTCACATCCACTTGAGTTTGGCGTTGCTTTCATTTGCCAACGTACAAAAAGCATTTGTGTCAGACCAATCTGTGTCAGCACTCCACGATCCTGCCCGGATGGGGACTGGAAAAGCTGCTGTGCGATTACTGTAACGTGGGGCTGATGCTGGCTCTGTGCTAAGGACACCCAGCAATAGCAAATGCTGGTTGCCCAAGGGTGCAGGCTGCAGCCTTTGGGCATCCAGCGGAAAAAAATGCAAATAGCAAAATGTACCAAAAAATCACCACGTGATTGTAGATACCCAAAAGAAAGGGAGAGACAAACAGCGTGGGCTAATTTCCCTGCCTCGATCACGCTGTGCCCCCTGCGCCCATCTCTCAGCTCACGTGTCACCCCCCAGTACTCCTGTAACTCATTCAAGTGTTTTTAACGAGCTCAGCCAGGCAAACCCATTCCCATCAGCATCTTCATACAAGGTCAGGCCAGAAAGACTGTACTGGGTATATCTGGGAGCACCAAGGTGACTCCGGAAGGACTGTGCATCTCCCGTGGAATTCAAAGATAATTATCTGCCACATACCGGTAATCCTGGTGGCCCTGGAGGTCCGATTGGTCCAGAAGGACCTGTGATACCCTGAAAAATAAAACCAGAACAACATTGATTTGCACGCAGCAATGCTGGCCTATAACTACACAACTAACACCTGCTCACAGATAATCACCCGGTTTTGGAGGACTCCATTCACATCTGGAGCTTTAACTGTTTTTTAAGTGTGTGCATGATCCAGACAAGAGCATGACCAGGAAATCTCATTTCTCATTTAGGCACACAGTTTTAAAAATCAGCCCTCTAGATGCATATTTAATGTTACCATCCCTCCAAGTCTATTCAGCTCTTTTCATGTGACCCTTGAGAATCCGCTTTCCAATAATACGGGCCATTTTGGAGCATCTCTACATTTCACATGTAGAATAAACCACGTTAATGTAGAAAATACTCCTCAAAAATTAGCAAGAGTCTCCTGCCAGGGTTGACTCTCTTTTCTATGCCACACCTGCTCAAGGGCAGCAAATCCCACAGCTCAAAAGCACATTCCATGAAGGTCTTATGGAATACTTACCTGCTCTCCTTTGGGTCCTGCTGAGCCCTGGGGGCCTGGGAGACCTCTGTCACCCTTTTCTCCCTGCTCTCCCGGCGGTCCGATAAGACCAATTAAACCTGGATGACCCTAGGGGAAAACAGCAGATGTTAATTACGATCTCTCACCAGAGGTAACCGAACGCCCAAGCTACCCAGCAAAGACATTTCTAGATACAAACCCAAATATCTAAGGTGATAGGAGTTTGTAGCTACCTCTGACACCTGTTAGTGGCAGAGCAGAGAAAAGCACTAGCTTTTTGCAATAGGAAATGCTACAAATATAGAAGCAGAACTGCTGCACTGGAGTGCCTGCTCATTTCGGGTGCTAATGTATATTACATACATTTCTGCAAGACTCAGAATCCTGCCCTAAAGCAAGCCTGGTGTCTGCCCCTCCCTACGCCCTCTGCTAAAGTGCCTGTGTTCAGGCAGCCCCAACAACTAGAGCTGCCATGGACTGCAAGGGCCATCGTAGGGGAATGCACAGATTCAGATCCTCCGCGTCGCCTCGCTGCCATCAGTGCTGGTGATACAGGCATGGGAAAGCCAGTCTTGGATCCAGACAGGCAGCAGCACGCTCTCACCCACAGCACAACCCAGTTCATCTCTTGGGCCACACTCACAACTCTCCATCTCTTCTTTAAAGATATGTCCAACGCTTCCAGAGCATGAGAGCGAGCATACAGGGCTGGTGGCACTCCTCAGCCTTGCCATGCCAGCTGCAGGACTCCTCTACAATGACTTTTTTTCCCCTGCACCCAGACATGGACATCAGGTCATGCAGCGAGTTAGTGTGTGGCATTCTCACCTTCTCCCCTTTAGGACCAGAGTCTCCTTTAAGACCAGGCAAACCCGGTGGACCCTTTGGGAGAAGGAGGGAAACAAAAGACAGAATGAATTCATGTAAAATGCATTCACCCATTTCAAAAACTCATGGAATTTGATGGTCTTGACATACCATTGGGCCTGGAGGACCATCTGGGCCAGGGGATCCCGGGAGACCTTGTTCACCCTGTAAAACAGTGCAATTCCCTCAAACCCGCCATTCATGACAGCAGTGCTCCCAGCTGGGATTATTCAGATTATACACCTGTCCTCATCTGGTCCCTGTGCCATGGAACGTTTGCCCTGGCTTCTCACAGATGGGTAAAGGCAAAAGGATTTATGTTCCTTTCATGCTCTACTGGAAAAGGGACTTTGCAGGGCATGGAAATGTTACCCCAGAGAGTGGGTGAGCAGAACCAAGCCTCAAATAAAACATGCTGGGAGATGATATTCATCATTATATTATTTCCACCTAAGAAGTTTTAACTGCTGTCAGGCATTTAAGCACAGGCAGAACATTACATTGGGAAAAAGGCATCTTCCACTGCAGATGGGTTACGGTAAAGCACAGGGAACAACCCTGCTCAGAAGCTTTCTCAGACTTTGCTCAGTTTGGGAATACTCACGACTGGACCAGGAATTCCTCGAAGGCCATCGGGGCCGGGCTTCCCTGGAGCACCTTGGGGACCAATTGGGCCAGTCTTCCCAGGAGGTCCTTCCAAACCAGCTTCACCCTAGATGCAAGAGGCAGCATGGTTTAATTTGCATTGGGGCATCAAATGATCTTCTCAGATACTCTGTGGCTGCTGCCAGGATTGTCACAGAGTGAATGCAATTCCATGCAAAGCACGTAAAACCTTCTTCTGTTCATTGATTTTCCTACTGCTCCCTATCCTTTACACGCTGAAGACAAGTCTCCAAACTCCTTCACTTTTCAGCCTTGCCTATTTCTGCTGATTTCCAGCAGGAATGGCCCTTTGGCTGTGAGGTCTCCAGAGCAGGAAGCTTTCCTTGGTTTGGTCCTGGGAGATGAACTAGCAGAGGACATCCTCCACCATCAGCGTTCCTGTGGCTGCCGCAACAGCTGGATCTATAATTTGCAATCCCACTCTACATTTCCCCACCACCCCTACCGAAACAATCTCTGTCCAATAATGCTGTGTGTGCCCTGGAGTAGGATGTAGGGCTGTGCGTGCTATATTATTTACAACACATTAAATTGCCAAATATGGTAGTTTGTCATTTCAAAACAAGAAAAACATTCCCATGACCTTACCAATCTCTAATTATCTCCACAGAGTTTGTTAAAAGATGAAACATAAGCTCAGATTTGAGGCCAACGGCCCCAAATTCAGGCTAATTTGTTGTAACACACAGCAAAATCAAATCGCTGTCTTTCAAACACCAACGTTGTCAGAGGGTGATCCTTTTGGCATATAAAGTACATGGCAGAAGTGAAATCCCATTCAGCTCTTACCTTGGCTCCTTTCTCTCCTTGCCTTCCTTCAGGACCAGCTGGACCAGGAGGGCCCTAGAGAAAGCACAAAATAGATGCAAAACACAATTAGATCACACTGACCTGAAATGGTCTATCGGAATTAACAAAATGATGCTACAGCCCCAGGGAAGACGACAAAATGGAGACAAATATCTCTGAAAAGCTTTTTAAATTAGTTTCTTGCTAAATGAATCCCCAGGCTCTGCCAGCAAGAGAGGAAGAGCAGGAACACCTCATACTTGTATTTTCTCTTGGGTATTAAAAACTAAAAAAAAAAAAAAAATAAAAAAAATAAAAAAATCCATCAGATTTGGTTGACAACTTCCCATCAATTTCCAATGGCTGTGGGATGGCACATCAATTTTTTAAAAATTATTATTTATTTTACACACTACTGCCTTGCATTTACTGTAGACCTAGCAATAACATTACTTCAAAGAGTCAATACAAATACATTCGGAAAAATACTGCTAAACAAACAGCTCACCCTTTTCCCTGGGGGTCCAGAGGGGCCTGGCTCTCCCGTGGGACCAGGGGAACCCTAGATGGAGAGAGGAGGAGAACAAGCCATAACTGCACCACAAGACGCGGAAGGGAGGAGCAAACATGTAAAACTTGAGTCAAGATCTAGAGGTTGTGCTAAGCCGAGGTGTGGGCGGGCAAGTACAACTCCCGACACCTCCTCGCGGGTGCAGGTGGTATCTCATTTTATCCCTTCCCACCATGAAATACCATAAGGCATGGCATAGTTAAAATGAAAGACTAGATTTTGTTTTTCCAGAAGTTAATTTTTGCTTTCAGGATGTATTGCGGAGCAGCCTGGATGGATGGCAGCAGCCGGGCTGACACGGACAGGAGGGACAGGCATCAGGGGACCAGCGCAGCAGAAGCTGGTGGGAATTAGATGCTCTGTGTCCTTCTGTGTTACAAGTCCTTGGACCCGCGCATACAAACGGTGGGGACTGATGGGGAATAGATCTCATCTATCCAGTTACTCACAGTCTGTCCAGGTTCGCCATCATCACCTTTGTCACCAGGGGGACCATCTTGACCCTAAAAAGGAAAACGAAAGAAACATGAAGGCTTATTTAGGGTATGAATAGTGTTAGCAGCAGCAGGTGTGGTTCAGCTGGTCTTCGTGTCACCAGGCACCACCTCTTCCCATCTCCCGTTGAGAACACTGGCAACAGCAAGTGTCCTGTGTCAAATACTGCGGGTAGCAGCATTCACATGCAACCCCAAGGTTGCAGCGTGGTCCGACAAACAGCCTTATGGTGGGACTTCCTACTCTTTCCCAAGTAAAGGAAGAGTAAATGTCAGAGGAGCTGCTGGTGAATGAACAGCGCACAGTCGTATTTCACTAAACCAAGAGGCGGAACATAACTGCCCTTGTGTGAGACAAACACTTACAGCTGGACCAGGTTCTCCAGGAGGACCGGGGTCACCAGGGAAACCAACTGGACCCTGTAAAGAGAAAAGAAGGGTATCCCCAAGTCAAAGATATTGCATTCGAAGAATTGCAGAGCACTAGTACCTGTTACCCCAGTGACAACATGGGGAGTCACTCTACGGAGCAAACCCCCCAATTCCCTACCTTCAAACACAATCCCAGAGCACATCCCATCTTTGTATTTCCAGTAATTTCATCCTGTCACAGCCACCAGTTCAGCTCTGCATCCAGACCATACAAAGCTCCAGTGTCGACACTGGGACTTTCATCTAGTTTTTCATAAATACACCGGACAAGTGACAGCGAAATCCTCACAGCTTCGGGGAACGTGCAGATTAGAAGATTCTGCTTTTGCTTACTACATGATGTGCAACATTTTTCACATGAAGATCCTCTCAAAGCATTTAATGACTAAAACACTTCACCATTTTTCTCCATACAATGTCTATTGTGCACTTCAAATGATTCTGAGACCAGCATTCAGACAATAGGCTTCAACCAATAATGCGATATCCCAAGAACCCATCTGTTAAGAGAGATGACTAACTCCCCTGCCTCCTCTGCTGTTTCATGCCATCTTTGCTTATCGCATAATAAATTTCTTCAGCCAGCTAGCGTCAAAGAAGCTGGCAAGATAAATGCCATACTGTTGTCATCTGGTATAAATCAGTATAGCACGACTGGCTTCAATAGAGCTACAGCAATTAGCATCAGCAGGGATCTGACCCTAGAGGTACAACTCCCAAATTCACATAAATCTCCTCTGCGCTATTTTGGAAGCTTCGCTCTGGTGTAGAGGACCTTGGCAATACATAAGCTCAAGTGCAAAGTAAACCTGCTGCAGGCCCTCTCCATAGGGGTGAGTTTTCTGATAGCTTGCAAAAAGGACTAATAATTCAAGTATTGCTGGAAGAGATGGTACTGCTGGGTCTCTTCCTCATGAGCACCCTAAAGAAGGGGACTGATATCACATATATCATTAAAGGAGCAATTCTCTGGCTAGTAAACTATTTCCACAAAAATCTCTGGAAAACATCTTTTCATGCAGAAATCTCTGCTGGGCAAGACAAGGAAGCACTGCTTGGACAAGAGGGGATACTTACAGGACTGCCTTTGGGACCGTCATCGCCTGGTGGACCTTTGGGGCCAGGTGGGCCAGCAGCACCAGAGGGACCTGCTTCACCCTTCTCACCTCTTTCACCTTTAGGACCCTGTAAAGGTAAAAGGATGTTTCTATTATCCAGGAAAACAACTTACTGATCTCCAATTATCCTTTAATCAATTCTGAGAAAGAAGGTCTGTTCGTATCTCAAAACAGGAGGACATGATTTAGCAGTCCCTTCCCACAAAGATTAAATGGTGTTCATCTTGTTCAGTCATACGTAGCCCATATTCCGTGACTAAATGTTACACTATAAATACCCAGTAAAACGGTGATGTGTCACTCAATACCCAAACCAAGGACATGGCTGGTTCAGTCCCTGCAGCCCCATCCACACCCATTCCTCTGGCACCGCTTCTGCCAGCTCCTCAGGGACACCACTGAAGAAAAGCTCTTCTCCATCAGAGCAAGAGCCACCCCGTAGCGTACTTACCGGGAGGCCAACCTCGCCAGGAAGACCCGGCTCGCCAGATTCACCAGGTTCACCCTGCAGAGGGGAAAAGAGGGTGATCACAGTTATATTTCTGCAAGGTGTTGAGTTTTCTGTTGAGGTAGCAAAGCCCCTGCATGAGTGTTGTAGCAAACTCGTGCCGGCTTTAATCAGGTTTGTCTGGATGCTTTACCTTCTCTCCTACTGCACCAGGATTTCCTATTCCCCCGGGAGGACCCTGCGGACCATCTGCTCCTGGTGGTCCAGATGGACCTCTGGGTCCAGGTGGGCCTGGAGGGCCCTGAGAGAAAGAGGAGACAAATTTAAGACATGTTTCTTGAAGCAATGTCTGTCAGTGATGAAAAAATAAGTATGAAAGCCTCTTACCATTTGCCCAACATCCCCTGTTTCTCCCTTCTCACCAGGTGGTCCAGGCAAGCCCTGTGGAGGTGGAGGGGATGAGTTTTTGCTGTGAACATCTCAGGTGGAGCCCCAGCTCTCATTACCCTAAGCCGTGCCTCGATGCTACAAATTACCTGCAAGCCCACTGGGCCAGGGGGACCAGGGAAACCTCGGGGTCCTTCATCACCTTTCTGACCAAAGAGGCCTTGCTGTCCCCTGGGACCTGGCTCTCCATCAGCACCCTATGAGGAAAGAGTCTAACACAGCTTGGCAAAGAAACAAGGCAGTTGCAAAGCTCCATCCCCACCACCTCCCGCTGCAGCCAGCAGCAATGCCCTACTCATGCACTGGGCATCAGCAATGCCAGGCAGAAACTGCCAGTCCTTGCAGTGCTTCCCAGGAGATTTTTATGGCAAGAAAGGGGATTTCTGCCAACAGGGGACAATACTCACAGCTGGGCCAGGCTGACCGATTGGACCCTGCGGGCCGGTAGGACCTGGTGGACCCTGTCACAAAACAGAAGTGCAACGTCAGCGCTAGGAGCACAAAGGAAAAAACTGACCTGGAAAAGGCGATGCCCTTCAACACAGCCTCCATTGAACGTGCACTAATTCCCAAAACAGAGAGGGACGACAGGGTCAAGTCGCCCTGGACACACCAGCATTCCTCAGCCCTGGTGCCAATGGCAAAGCAGACACGTCTAAATGCATTTTTGCTCCAGCAAAGCAATATCACACCACTCAGCTCTCTCTAGTCACTTATGGGTAATTTATCTTCCTCAGGCTCTGAGCAGCACATAACGGATGCTTCAGTGTGCTGCAAGCAACTAGAAAAGGAACTACAGCCAAACGCCCAACTTTAATGGCGAGGCCTCCTAACGTTCCACAGATATTTACACAGTACATGGGTGACATGGAAACATCTCAGTGTGTTCCTGGGAGCTGGAGGCTCACACTTCAGGAACTCACTCTTTCTTACATTGCGTGCGTATTTGATTAACCAAAGAAGATGAAGCAATGACAGAAAGAAATTAAAATATTGTTTCCTGTTTCCAGCAAGTCACACAACACTCTCCTCCAGGGAAGCAGCTACGACGACGTCCACCCCACTCACCTGCTCCCCTTTGTCGCCCTTGCTGCCCTTCTGGCCAGGCTCCCCGATCTCACCCTGCCAGGTACAAAGGGGCACAAGTTAGGTCACTTGGTCACCACTTCAATATCTCAACATTCAAGCAATAGTCCTGTGTTTCCGCATCCTCATCCCGAAGATGCCAATTCCCGCAGAAATACCCAAAATGTCCAGAAAAAGGCCAGAGATTTGGCCACTCCAAGTGTAACCAAACCCTTTTACATCCTAAAGCTTTCCTTGGTTGCCATGTGACGCAAGAAGCGTCATTTTGCAGACCTTGCTAGCAGCGATGGGTGATTCGTCCCAGCTAATGTTTTCTAAGAATCCTCCAGTCCAGAGGGGCTTCACGAGAGAGTGGGGAAAGGTAATTAATTTGGAAAGGCCAGGCACCCACGAGAAGGCCACCGGCTACAGGCTTCGGGGGAGGCTAACTGGCTTTCAGCAAGCGGTTTGGCTGGCAGAGCACACACAGCACAGTCTGCCTGCTGCTCCCCAGATCGGACGCTGCTGATCCCGCGGGATCGCCAGCGCCATAAAATATCCTTGTGTTATGACCGACAGCACATCCAACCCGATGCGGTGGAAGCAGCGGGTCAGCGTGGCGGCAACGGGGCACGTTGCCCGGTTCCTCCCCAGAGTGACCCTGCACAGCAAGGAGCTGCTCCCACCTTGTCTCCGTCCTCGCCAGGGGGGCCAACTGGACCTGCTGGACCTGGGAGTCCCACCGGGCCCTGGATGCCATCCCGACCAGCTGGTCCTTGAGGACCCTTCTCGCCCTGGAAGCAGAAGGAGCAGGCAGGTCATATAGAGCTCCTCCACCCTCCAACCAACCCATTACATCCCATTAACGTTTTATTAAGCTGCTAATGCCCCCCGACTATATGGGCATGTATAGCAAAACCGGTTTCCAGCTGATGTTTCATCAGACTCTCTGTGTTCGCTGTCTGAAACAAGACAAAATTTCTATCTTGAGAGACAAAGAAAGAAGAAACAAATCTAAACAGTGAATACCCAGATCACAGCTGCAATTTCACTGCTATAGCAATATAATCAGATTTAATCTCAACCCTCTGCCATCTCTCTCTGGATGACAAACAAGACCTCAACTAATTTGTATTCCCACAAGCCAGTTTTTACTGATTCTGGTCCTGGCTGTCCCAGCACTCACTGCTTGGTCCCTCCCTGGCTGATCCCCAACTAATGGGGGTTTCTCAGGAGGCCCCGAGCTCCCTCCTGAGCTTCTGGACAAAGGAAAACACCTGAAGTGAATAAAGCAATCTCTGCTGGCCTCCTGCTTAAAATCTACTCATATTCCTCAGACCTGGAGCCTTCAGTCCAATTTGTTTGTTTATAGGAACTGAACAGTGGATATTTTTCAGTTTCCTCGTACATAATTTAATTGCATCTGAATCCTGGGTGCTCTCTTCTGAATAATTAGATGCTACATAAATTGCCTATTCATCTACCCACTGATACATCATATAGGTACTTGGCAGGACAGATGTTCATAAAGCTGATTCACCAGGAAATTCTTGCCTCTGGACTAGCTGCTGGAGTTTCTAATAAGACAGCAAATGTGGAGGACAGTGGCTGATAAACACTTTTGATAACAGCAATCAATCACCATAAGTGTCCTCATGTAGTCTGAAATCACCAATGCCAGCATTTGCTCATTTTGCTGGGTCTAAAGCTGAGCTTATGTTTGAGACAGGCAACCCAAAAGTCCCTGCGAAACCATTTGGGTGTGAGTTAGACGCAGAGACTTCCTCCTCAGGACTGTCACGGTGCTGTGCTCTGCAGGGACAGAAATAGTCATCCCAGCCCACTCTCTCCTGCCCGCACGTGACATTTCACGCACGTGCCTGGGGAGTGAAAGACGTGAGAGTTTGCGCGGGCTGGTTGGTGAATGCTCAGGAGAGGGACCATATGGCAGGACTCAGCCGCACTCTGCTCAGGCTCCTGCTGTGAGCAGCTCTTTCCACAGGTGCCAGTGGGATGCCTGGGAACGCTGATGCTGCGGCAGCACGCAGCATCCCGGGAAGCGGAGCCAAAACCTCCACAGCACCTTCCTGTGCTACCCCTTGGCCAGGGCAGAGTAAGAGTAAGGATTTATTTAGGCTCAAGTGGAAATCGCTACTGCTGTTGCATCCTTGTAAGCGGTGATGGGGTTGGCTCACTTCTCTGCCCAGAGGCCTGTCCTTTGGCTGTTTGTCCTAGGAGGTCACACAGGCTGTCATTTTACTTGTTCAGTCCTCACCCCTTCTCGTTGCCTGAAGACATTTCAGTCCTTGGGATCACATCCATTTTTGATAGCATGGATACCCCAAACAGGGCAGTTGAGCAGCTAACTGTCAGTGCTGTGATGCACCCAAGATGAGAAAATTCCTTCCTAACTGAATTCCTTTTTTTTTTTTTTGTTTTAGTCTTTTATACACCTACCCCAGGGAATGTCTCCACGCTCAGCTTCGTACTACACACATTTCTATTTGACTGACAGCTGTTAATCTTTATACTGGTACTTACTGGGGCTCCCTTTTCACCTGCAGGTCCTGGAGGTCCCTGGGGGCCAGGTCGCCCTGGCAAGCCTATCGGGCCGGCTGATCCCGCAGGACCGCGCTCGCCAGGAGAGCCCTGTTCGGAGAAAAAGGAAGCATTAACTGGAGTGTCGAGCTTTATCTATATACAGTCAGAAAGAAATGCAGCAGTAGGATGCTGCAAATGCATCATAAGTGAGCACATTTGATGGGGTGACTGCCATATGATGACTTAGTACCATTAGCCCAAGGGGTCCTGCAGATTTTTTTCTTAATTAAAAACCCTGGAATGGTTGGGTTCTCCTCTGGATGATGCAAGGAGCTCAGTTCCTGGGGGCACATCATCAACTTGGAACAAGAGCATGAGCCACTTCATGGCCAATGCAGCGGGGAGTGTTGGATGATGAATATTTTCTTCCAGGAGGGCTCCACTGAGCATGAATCTCAAGTGGGGACAGCTTTCAGAGGGAAAGCAGGTGACTTAGAAGCAAAATTGTCAATGTCCTGAATCATGCCAGTTACTTCAGCTTGTCACGTATGTTCATAGCTGACACCACAAAATGACTGAGCTATTACATGCATGTCTTGTAAAATAAAGCAATACCCAGCAAGTCGTTAGTTAGTGCAAAGGAAATAACGGATAAAGCACTGAGCTGTGACTAACCCTCCGTTTTGGCTTGCCAAGCTTGTAAGTGTGTTAGGTGGTGCCTGTAAGGGCAAGGATACTCACTGCTGGACCTGGGGGGCCTGGAGGACCTTCGTTGCCTTTCAGCCCTGGAGAACCCTGGAGGGAGGAAAATGAAGTCATTTTGGGAGACGGGTGCTGCACCGCCTGGGAATCCTTCCCACCGGAAGGACCGGGCAGCCTCTACTCACAATGGGGCCAGGGAGACCTCTCTCTCCGGGGAAGCCTCGTAAGCCTGGGGGACCGTCCTTCCCTGGGAGGCCAGCGGGACCAGGGTCCCCCTGCAACGACAGTGATAAATAGCTGAGGATCTGCAGACTCCACAGAGACCCAGCTCCTCCCTCTGGGCTCAAGTTGTGATGAGACACCGCGAAACATCACGTCTTTTTTGAAGCATCCCTCTCCATCTCTGGGAGAGAAGCAGGTATCCAGGCTTGCAAAAGGGTGAGTTCAGTAGCCTGCTGGTCCCTACCTTGGTCCCTTCTTTTCCAGTGAGGCCAGGAAGACCTTGTTCACCTGGGGGACCTGGAGGGCCTGGATGTCCCCGCTCACCCATTGGCCCAGTCTCACCAGTTGGACCCTGAAGAAATAGAGATCGGGAAGAAGGTGTTGGGTATCAGCAGAGCAAACAATGAAGGAAACAGTGCAGGCTATCAGTTTATTCCTTGAGGTTGCTACGGGATGGAAGATGCTCCTTCCTTTAGCTGTCCCTTGCAGTGCCACCAGGAATGCCTGGAGAGATGCCTCCTTTGGCATCTAAAGGGACTTTGCTTTGGAAGCGGGCACTTGACAGACTAGACGCATTGGGAACCTCTGGAATGAAAGCGTTCACATAAATGAGATATTATTACTACTATTACTATGCTTTGGGTTTTTCCTAAATTGAAAACTTCCTAGGTACTCTACAATCATGCTGATTCTTCCTTATATGGGGCATAAATAATGGATTAGGCTCGTACTACACAGCAATTACTGACTGCCATTGTGCGGTACGCAGGCACTAATGGTGACGAGTGTAACGTAAGGCCCAGTGCAGAAGGTTCCCAAATGGCCCATTTTGGAGGAGGACAAAAGCCATATGCACAAGACTATAACATCCCTGCACGCTGGTGTCCGCTGGGATGGTGCTTGTAATTCATGTCACGCCGCAGGGTGCCACTTAGTGTAAGCAGAACGATAACATTGTGATCGCTCAGCAACCACAGATCACGCTAACTACGCGCAGCAGAGCCAAATAAAATTGCTATAGAACCTAATTTGCACTTGAGAAGACAGACACAGTCAGGGAATTGCCCCTAATCAGGGAATTTACAAATCAGGGACTTTACACTATCACTAAAGAGGACAAATTAATTACTTTGTAATTAAAGAGCAACCTCCCCAGCAGTTCAGGAAGGAAGACTCAACCCAAAGCCAGACCTACTCAGTCTAGGACTCTGACTACAGAACTGATGCACGAGCCTTGCATGCCTGTACTTGAGGGGTACAAATTCTGGCTGTGCAGTTACTATATCCAGATTGCACAGATTTCATTGTGACTAAAAGAAAATAGCCCAACTCTGACAGCATCTAGCAGCACTTTATATTAAAGAGGGATGCATTTCTTCATAGCGACGTGTAAGAGCCCTCTTGCATCGCACTTACACTGCCCTGAACACCCCAGCAGCTGCACAGCCCTTTGAGATCCCGTTTAATTCTCTGGCTGCTTAAGGTCTTTTAGTCAGGTTCTGTGTAGCTGGTCTCTCTCTCATCCTACACCAATTTTACACCAAGGTAGTTCTGTTAAGTTCACAGGAGCCACCTTATTTACAGCAGCCATCAGCTACGTTTGTCTAAATACCATCCTAACTCCTTGACAAGGTGGGCTGGGACCCACTGGGGTATTTCACACCCTGGCCATCAAGCTTGCTTCGACATGACTTTGACTCCCCTGGAAGAGGAGCCTCTGCGCTGTATAACCTGCAGTCCCAGCAGCTCCAGCTGCAGAGGGCTGGTGCAAGCACAAGCATTTGTTCCTTACCTGAGGGCCTACAACACCAGGGGGTCCTGGAGGGCCAGTCTTGCCTTGGAAACCCTGTTAGAGAAAGGGAAAAGAGAAAAAGAGATGACGCTTCTGCCAAGGAGCACTCCAGCGAGGGTCCCAGACTGCCACCCGACTGCTCTTTCTCTGGTGAAACTACTGACCAGGAACGGGTGGACACCCAAAGACAAAAGAATCAAGAAATCAAACAGAAAGTGGAAAATGTGTATTTGTACATTTATACAGGGATGAAACAGAGGAAGAAAAAGGGATTCTCAAAGCTCAGCTCTGCTGTTTTGATGGAGCTACTTTGGTTTGGCTGAAGGACTGGCCGCATATATATAAAAAAATTAGCTACACTCATAAAACCTATAGAGGAAATGGCTATTAAAAAGTCAGAATGTGCGAGTTTCTTCACGCTAAGTAATTCTTAATAACCATTTCCCTTCTCCTGCTCCCAGTTCTGGTACTGATTTAGGCTTAGCTCTGTTTTAGGCTTAGCTCCCAGGAGCTCGGAGGCTGGGTAACTGTCTTCCACTTTTGGCACCGGCAGCGCCAATCTCCAGCCCCACTGAAGCCCATAACCCACCAGCCTTGGGGGCTGAGTGAAGCTTTATTTCCTTCATCAACATCTGTTGAAAGAAATCACAAATGTCTTTCTCTCCAAATGCTGATGAGTAGCAAAGTCTCCATGACAGCTAATTATAATGACATTTGAAGATTGACAATAACGAACTATCACCACTGCAATTGTTTAGCCCTCCTAAGCCACTCTTTAAAAAGCACATTAATTATCATTCTTACTACAGCATGCTGAGAAGCTTGAGAAATGTCATTTAGGGCACACAGGCTATTTTCTCATTGCCACAAAAGATGATCAGATAAATCCCAAGCCAACGATAATGTATCATGCTAAAAAAACTACTCAGTGCTAGTCTATAGCTGTCTGTGGATCACAGAAACTATCCTGTCATTGATGGGGAAATGGCAAAACATCTTTGTGAAATAAATGTGCAATTTAAACTCTTATCGTAGAAATATATTTCAGCCAGTTCTGTGCAGGACGTTTCTTATTAATCTGAAGGGGCTTCCTTTTATCCTGCCTGAGTCTTGGGCACAGAGTTTTTAGAATTTTTCTTGGTTTTTTTTAGATCCAATCTTTGTAAATCTAATATGGCCAAATATTTCAGCATCCTTCAGCGTGCCTATTTGCTACTAAATGACAAGTAAAACGAAGTGAACTATTTGACACCCAGATTTCAAGTCTAGGTTTTCTTGAATGAAGGTACAGAGTGCACTGACAGAGCTACTGATGTGGAAATAATATTTAATTCGTTTTTACATTTCTCTCCTCGCTTTTTGGTACTGTACAAAAAGGGACTTCTGCTACCTGGTTCTGCACATGTCTGCATGCACCCCAAGAGGATGCATGGGAAAGTGATCTTTGCAAGCTTGTTGATGGCACAGATTAACAGATTTTTGGTTTTCTGGAAGCATTTGCCTGCAACAGGCAAGCTACTGCTGCAATGAGTGAAGAAACCTATCAGGGAATACTTTCAGACCCCAACTAATTGAAAGCCCTTTCTCCATTCATATTCATGCAGACTTGGAGTTTAACGCTTTATTCCAAGTTGATAACAGCAGATGCAAGTAAAGTTTTTACTACTTCTTCTAATTTGAATGTAGGTGTCCTGAATGTTATGGATAACTCAATGAAGGAAGACTAAATGTCACAGTCGGGCTCTGGCAGGTGAAAACTCTTATCTTCACCTTTAAGTTAATCCAGACCTGAGGAATATGTGTTCAAAAATACCACAACCATTGCCTTAAAGTCAGTCTTAGAGAGTGTAAATAAATATCCGGTGTTGCGCTGAGCAGTATTTGCATTGCCTTGCTTAGCAAATGCCAGGCAAGTTAATTAAATTGTCATGTGATAAGTTGAGGGGAAAAAAATGCATAATGTGCAAAGCCTTTTTAATGCTTATTTGCTGGGAAAGACAGTGGAAAAAAATGCAAAGCTGAGTAGAGGAAGTTGGGTGGTTTTGTTTTCCCTGTAAAATAAAACACAGGACAGAGAGTCTATCTGCTAACATGCAGCATGCAGTGTTGGGGAGAGGGACATACCAACAACAGCGAATGAGCTGGATTGTAAACAGTTGAGAAAAAAGAATAAATATCCCCAAAAACACCGAACAGAAGAATGCTAATTACTGCATGCAGAGGAATACATGGCAGAAGGGTCATTTTTGCCTAGGGTATCCTTCAAGCAAAAAAGGTGCAGAAAACAGACCACCAGAGACGCACGACAGCCAGGGTATCATACCTTCCACATGCCTCATCGTTCTCCTTTGGTGAGAAACAATGATTACGTCTGTGCAACAAAACCTTTTAAAATGGACAAAGCAGTATGCGTACGATACAGTGAGGTACCTAAACAGCCAGGAGCCACTCCCTGGGTTGCGGCAAAGGATTATTGCTGGAGAGGGCTTAAGCAAAACTTCATGAGGACCTTGTGCGTAGCTTTGGCTAAAAGGCAGCTGCAGCAGAGATGCTCTTCTTACTCGGGTGCTAAGGCAAGTGGCTGATACACAAGCGTGCTGCAGTAACCGGTGCGGACAGAAAAACTACAGCAAAACCATTACACCACTCATCTTGGCCAGGAATTGCCTTCCTCTCAAAACAAGCACTGCCAAAACTGGGCTGTAACTCTTACTTTCTCTGTAACTCTATGCAGCCGTTCTTGGCGTAGGCCACACGGTGCATCAAGAAGTGAAAACCATTTATTTCTCCCATTGCAGGTTCCAGAGAAAATAAAACTGCCTCTGACCTAACACAGCTGGGTGCGGAAAGCTGAGCTCGCAAAGGATGGAGCCCATCTCGCATGAAAAATCTCTGCTATCGCAGCCCTAGAGTTATGTCTCTGGCATAGAGAGACACAAAACCTGCACATAGCCAAAGGATGGAGTGGGAAAGAAAGCGCAGACTTTACCCATAACACTCCAAAGAGCAGAGGCACAACCTTCCCCCTTGGGAGGGCAAAGGGACGAACGCTTTGGCGAGTCCTTGGAGTACAGAGCCTGGCTGCAGGCGCTGCTTGGAAATCACCCCCCAGCTTTTCTCCACCTCATGAAAGCAAGAGCCAGCCACACCAAGTGCTGGCTTGTGCTGGTGCTGACCCAGACTCAACCCCAGCCAACAACTTCCCACCTCGCAAGGAGCTGCCTCTTGCAGCACCTGTCACGGCAGAGACCCAACTGCCTCTGATGCCGGTCACCGGCATCACTACATCTCTGCCCACGTTTTCTCCATGCATGATGCACGTGACCTCCACAATCTACTAAAGGGACAGAGGGAGAGGAGTCTGTGCACAACCTTCACATAAACCATCATTAGACCGACCTGTCCTGCTCAGAAGGGGGTTGCTTCCTGTAGACCATCCCATGCAGCTGGAGAGACACAGACCTTCAGGGAAAACAAGTGTGTGGCCACATCTCCCCAGCTGCACAGAAGGGTTTAGAAAAACCAACCAGCAAGACGAGACTCAGGACTAATGATCTGCCCAAGATTTTTGGCTACTTACGGTTTCTCCTCTCTGTCCGGGGTGACCAGGCAATCCATCCTTCCCAGGAGGACCCTACAGCAGAAAACCAGGGTGAGAAGGAACGTGACCAAGTGCTCAGTAGTAAAACTGTGATAAGGACTGAATCAAACCTGCTTGCCTCCTTGCATTAGTTCCCATCCATTTTACAGTGAAACGGGGGTGCTCAGAGCCCTAAAAGATACGGCTCTTTCCCACACATCTCTCAAAGGAAAGATTTATCTTACAGGTCCAGAGCGGGAGCGAGCTGTTCACCACAGGGAAGGAAATCACTCCAGAAAGGTTTCTGAGGTCCCCCACCAGTGATAATTGCAGAGGCATAAGTGTTACTCTGTTGTGCTGTCCTCCCAGTATACAGAGGGAAAATAAAGAACAGAGCAACCATGAAAGATCCTAGCAATATTGAGTCATTAGGAAATGAACATTTATAATCAGCTGCAATTTACTTGGCTATTTAAAATCTTAAACCATCGGGTTGTTATCATGATGTCTCAGAAATGCCTTCTATTGGGTACGTCACCGTTTGTCAGAGAAGCAGCTAAGACTGAGCTGGCACAGGCAATCACAGCTGGATGGGAAAGACTTTATGTATTTCTTTGCATGTTCTAGAAAGAGAGTTACTTACAGGGGGGCCTTTTGGTCCAGGAAATCCAGTCGGTCCTTGAGGCCCTGGTGGTCCCTGGGATGCAAAACAAGCCAGGAAACACGGTTAAGGAACATATAATGCTTTACTATGAAATACTAGCTCTGTTTGAACAGCAGATGAGCACAAAGATACGGAAAGCCAGCTACTTCTACCCCAAAGAAATGCCCCAAACTGTGAGATGCAGCTGCACAGGGCCATCCCTTGAAAAAAATGCATGGAGAGATAAGAACGACCAGGCACGGCTAAAGAGTGGCCTGTCCAGCTGCAAAAAGCACTGCAAACCTGAAGAGGGCTGTCACCTGCTTTGTGCCTTTGCCTTCCAGCGCTATGAAAAATAGGTCTTTTCCCATCCCAGCTGAGAGTACCTGGGAGCTACCAGCTTATGCAGGAATGAAAGAGAGAGCTGGTGGCTTTGGGACTGCTGCCGCAAGCAGCTGATGCTCTTCAGAGTGCTGCTTCCGTGGAGCAGCAGCAGCTCCCCCCTCGCCCCTGCGGTCACAACCAGCAGACGCAAAGCAGAGACCAATTTCATATATATCCTCCCTGGGCAATTTTGTAGAAAATTTACAAAAAAAAAAAAAAAAAAAAACAACAGGAAAAAAAGCAGAAATTGAGGCTAAAATCATGAAAGTCCCATTGCTTCAGTATTTTACACCTAGCGCAATCTGGAGAAAGGAGGACGAGGTCCTAGAGGACCACCTCCTTCAGAAAACCAGGGCTCTGGCTGTCTGCACAAAACCCATGGGTGACTTTTCCCTTTTCCCATGGCCACAGGACACCCAAGGCCCCACTGAGCCTTCCTTGGAGAGCTCAGAAAGGACCTACGGGCTGTAGGTGACTTGCAAGACCTCTCTCCACACAAGCACGTTTCACCTTGTATTTTTAAACAGATTTTTTTCCTTTTTGCTGACCGAGGTATGCTAAGCTGCATCCTGGCTCCAGGGAGCTGCCCACCCCTCTCTGCTTAACAGGGTACTTGGTAGGATGCTCATTACGAAAACCCTCAGCACTATCTCAGCCCTGCAAACCCGCCTCATCCGCTGTGTTAAATTAATGGGCTTGGACTGAGCCCTGCTTTAGCACCGGCTTGCCTTACCCTTTCGCCAGGAGGACCAGGGGGGCCATCACCACCAGAGTTGCCCTTTTACAAATAAACAAAACAACACACCATTAAAAATACGTACATCACTATTGCAGCTGCTGTGCACAAAGACTTCAAATGGCACCAAGCCCACGGTGACACCACACCCCACTGCCCCCCCCACCCCCTTTCTATTAATAATTCTGTATCAGCAGCAGCATCCAGTGACAAATGAGCAGCTGCTCGTTCCCCCCCCCATTGCTTAATAAAAATACAGGAAAGATAACGTCAGCGAGCTCAGGATATTTCCACCAGATAACGGCCTCCCTCTGAGAGATAAATGCCGCCGCAAAGATGAGGTATTTATCAAAAATTCATGCCGACACAAAGCTGAGACATTTATTTTTAAAGCCGGCAGCGCGGTGATGACAACATCTCAGTACAAAAGCTTTGCTTCCATCATGCCCGGTGATTGATGGTCATTTAATCAGTCTTTGCAGCAGGTTCTGGAGTTGAGTGTGCCTCCAGACTGGCTGGCATTAAAACACCTCTTTTGCCCAGTGACCAATCGTGGGTGCGCAAAGTGGCTCAGCAAGGTGCAACGTTCTGGAGCCCAGCAGCAATATGTGCCCCTTCACCCACGGCACAGCCTAAGGCCTCTAAGGTGCTTCAAATGCTACCTAAACACCATAAAATAGGGCTTAGTAGAAGCGTCAGTGGATTGTAGGGTCGTGCTGGTCCCTGACGTGGGGGTGCTCCCACCCCTTCTGGTTGCAAGGGCTCTTCATTGCAATGCACTTGATGTCCTGCTGAAACGTGGGCCAACGCATTTTTAGGATATGTGAATTTACTTTATGGGTGGGTTATGGGCCATTTGGCTGGGCAGTGAAGATCAGGAGAGAAGGGAAATGGAAGGCAATGAACCAGATGGTTTCTTATACCAACAATTTTTAGGGCAATTCCTATAGGCTCCCCAAAACCTTACCTTTGGGCCGGGTTTGCCAGTGCTTCCCCTAGGGCCTCTTTCCCCACGTGGACCCTTAAAAGGCACAAAAGATGACATTTTAGCCCTTCTTGCTACCAACAACAGCACTACATTGTGACCAGGCAAAGCACCCAAGCGCCTGAGCTGCCCTGGGTCAATGAGGTGTCCCACCACCAGCAAGGGGATGACAGGAGCCTTCGTCACTGCCACTGGAGGACTGGTCTTGTTATGACCTTAAACCATGTTCAGTGGTGAGCCCCAGCCCCAAATCACTGTGTCCCCTCTGCTTAGCTTTAATTGCTGAAAGCCAGATCCTACCCAGTGAGGACATAAATCAGATCACAGTTTATCCTGGTCGTAACAAGCTTTCAAAATGCACAAGAATGAAGAAATGGATCATTACCGTTGGACCGCGCTGCCCCCTTGGACCTGGTTTGCCAGGTGTCCCCTGGAATGAAAAAGAAATGAAGAGGAGTTAGCGGCCAGCATCGCAGGCTGAGCTCGCAGCAGATGAACTCGCACCGGAGCCTATTGCACACAAACTGCCCCCAAAACCTCTCCGGTTCTCATTTGCAATGAAAAGGACAACAGCAGGTTTACTTTCATCTCCTGATTCTTGTATTTATTTTAATTTATAATGCTTGGGCAGGTCTGGATGGTAATCACAATGCCTAGATGACATCTACCATCTGAGGGAAGAAGTCTCTTAAGAAAACATATCCCGAGTCCTTTAAAACACCACAAAGACTTTCAAAGATACGGCCACCCACTTGGACCATGCAGCCTCCTAAAAAAACCATCCGACACACCAGAGCCAGCAGAAAGCTCTTCAACTCTGCCACCCCAAAATCTATAATCCCTTTTCCCACTGATCTCCACTCGTCCCTTCACCAGCTCCCGATGCGGGGAAGAGCTGGTCCTCGCCCTGGCCGGGAGCGGGGCAGGCTGGCCCACACCGATGCAAACGTGTGTTGCAAGACCTGTACTGTTAAATATTTAAGAAACGACAGCAGCAGAGCAGGGCTCCTGCTCCGAGCAGTTATTTTACGCCACACAAGCCAATTAAGCTGCCCCACATATTTACAAATCTTTCTTCATCTCTGTGAACTTTGTACTAAACAAGTAATTTAAGACATTGTTTTGCAGCAGCGACAAAGCAGCAGGCTTATGAGATCTGACAGATGCACTCAGCTTCCTCTAATGGGGGACTGTGATTAATTCTGACAGAAAAAAGACAGAGACAGCTGGGTCCTAAATCTGGCATTACGTTAAGCTCCATTACCCGGCGCCTAAAAGAAAACTAATGGCCTAGATCTTGCTCCCTGAAAACACTATTTTGGCTAGCGTCAAGTTACCAAGAAAGTACCCATAGGTTTAACTTCCTTCCTTTGGACCTGCAGTCCACTATTGTTACCAATCACCTGTTAAGGGAAGGAAGAGAAAGACTTGCTTTCTAAGTAGGGAACACAGAATGCTTAAAATATCACTTGTCATTTTCTGCCCCAAATCCATCATCTCACAATCTTGCCTTCTTGTATTTGGCGCTCATTAACCAGGCGAACATAAAACAGGAGCTGGAAAACTTTACAATCAACTTTCTTCACGCTACTAAAATTAGTCCTGCTGAATCCTCCTTGTTCTGTGGCTCCATTTAATAAACCCTGCTGGCATACCTTTTTTTAATTAATTACAAAAATAATTTTAAAGTACTCCAGCTGGTTTTCCTTTAGCTACGGGAGGCTAAATTCTGAGCAGGTGGAGAGGAGTGCGTGCCACTTCCCTGCAGGTAGCCCCACACACTTCTCTCCTTCTTCTTCAATTCTATTTTTAAGCAAAATTTTCCCCTGCTTATTGCTATCATTAATCATGCATACAGCACTGTGTACTGTTGCGAAGAATTTATATAGCACTGTAAATGTACACAGACCTATATTTTTCAAACAGGCATACCGAGGGAAAGGCATCTAAATTCAGATTATTTCCTAGGCACCCAAATAAATGGTCTGGAATTTGGTACCTCCACGCACCCCCCAGGCTCTGTCAGAGGAGGTGAGCAGGGAGATCTATTACCCTGTGCTAATGGCAGAAGCCTATTAGCTCTAAAAATAAGACCACTTATTCACGTCTAACTATTGATTTTATGATCAAGTTTTGAAAACGTCCAAGCAAGCTCACCCGAGCTCGCCTCCAGCTGGGTGAGAACGGACACCGCGATGAGCAGCCGCTCGCCAAAACTATCATGATATTTAACGGGTCACACTTATTCAAAAACACCAAACATCCTTCTTTTCCCCCCCATTTTTAACTTTGCCAGCCCTTTCAGCCAGAAGCTGTGGTTTCAGGTTTGGCGAGCTTTAGTGCTACAAGCTCTGCCAGCACCAAAATTCAGCTGCCCGCGCTGGCAGGACCTGCCGGTACTGCTTTTCTGCCTTTGGTTTTCACCTTTTTTCAGTATTTAAGGACTTGGGAAGACTACTTGTCTTGCTGAAATAATAAGCTGAAAAGCTTATTTCCATTCCTAGATGATGATGATAGCAAGAGAAACATGTGATTCATATTATTTTGGACACATAAACAACTGTGTTGAATAGCGTAATAGTAATACCTTGTAAAAAGACAAGACAGACAAATGATTTTTGGTTGTTTCAGCTGCAAATTGTGTTACCCCACAATGCACTGGAGAAGCAAATCTTAGAAACTCTCTTTCTTGACTCTATGTGGACATGCTCATAAAACAGCAAATATAGTGGTCTCAGGAGAAACAGAGGGGGATTTATCAAGTCCAACTCAATGAGGCTTAAATTAAGTTGATGGTCTCCATTTGGTTTGTGCAGTGTGATCCCAGCTCAGTCTATCGTTCTGTATGTAGCTGCTTTTCACTTATTTCAAATCAGATACTTGAGAGTTAAAAAAAAAAAAAGGAGGCTACCAAAACACTTACTGAAAATCAGTATTTCTGCTACCCATAAAAATTTTTCAAGCTGGGCTCCTTGTAGTAAAGGAGAGATTTGTCCGTGAAAATCTTCTCTCTCTACCCCTCTCTTGCACGCAAACACACCGATAAAAAAAGTGCACGTTGCTGGACTGGGTGTGGAACGGCATAAATGCTCCAATCACACATTAGAGAGGAAAAAAAAATTAAAATTACCATAAAACAAACCGACTTATTTCTGTTTGACAGAGGTGTGCCAGACCATGCTCCCCCTTAGCAGTCGGGGAAGTCCTGACTCTGCTCTCCACGTACGAAAACAACATAATTTCTCCCCCAAATTCCTGTCACCTTCCTTTAACACCAGAGGTTTTAGGGCTGCCGGCACGGCAGTGCCAGCCCCACCGCAATGTGCCCTGGAGCCTGTCCCGGCCCAGACACATCTCAGCTCCTGAGCCAGGACAACATGAGCTGCCCCATCTCCTTCCAGGCTGGGCTCAAAATGCAAAAACCCCTTTTCAATTCATAACTGAAGAAATATGTGGCATACCAGGGGGTGTAACTAGGTGTCCTCACTACCTCCTCCTAAGAGCACAAAGCTCTTTAGAATAAAGGTGAGGAAACTGCTGATTTTTTGTCTTTTCTTATCGTTGCCTTGGTCCTGAAGTTGGGCCCCTTCCCAGCACATCTGCTTCCTCCTCAAACCCTTTCAGGCTGAGCATTGTCAAAATTCAGCCAGCTCAACCCTTGGGGTTTTTTCCCCATCTCATAAACGACCAGCTCCTGGTACCTGTTCTGCTCCCTGAAAGGTTCCCCATCCCAGTGGTCTGGCTCTCCATCCCACCAGAATAAAATTAGCAGATGGAGCCAGAGGGATGCGGATGCTCGGGGATGCAAAGCAGCACGTCTCCACCCCTCTGCGGTGCCGATGCCCTGTTTTACACCACCCAAAAATCCAGCCCAAGGATTTTATTGCTGTGTATTCAATAAGGCGGGTGGTAATTATAGGGCTTCAGTGAATTCAAGGCTGTTGTGGCAGCTGCCTTATTCACAACCTCCCTCCTCCCACCTGGAGTGAAGGAAGGGGCGAAGATGCCGCGTTTGTAGTTCAGAATGAAATTAAAATTATTCAGTGGAAAAAAAAAAAAAAAGGGGGTGTGTGTGGATATAAACCAGATTTCAGTGGTATCATATTAATGCAGCGCAAAGTGATTTATATTTTCTGGGCTCCCATCAAACATGTCTGTTAGAAGTCATTTGTATTTAAATGAGAGTAAAAAGGAAACTAATTCCACTCGCTCTCCTCACTCTCTCCTTTTTTTCCCTGTGACCAGAGCTGGTGCAGAAAATGACTTTATATTTGTACTCTGAATCCCCTAATTCAAGCATGTCTTCCACAAAATTAAAAAAAAAAAAATCACCAGTGTATTTAGACAATCCCTACTTGGGAGCAAAGTCTGTGGAGGTGGGGTGAGAGGTAGAGACAAGTCTGGAGGATGGAGTCCCCACATTTTAAGGGTGTTTATGAATTTAGAATAGCTCGCTTGTTAAAAGGAGGAACTTGTAAGAGTGTTTTCAGCTATGTGTTTTGAATCTCAAGTTAGGCTAAAGATGGTTCTTGCTGCTTCTGAACAGATTCACCCATCTCCAATAATTACTGTTAATTAAAAAGCTCTTCATGCCCTGAGCAAAGTCTGACAGCGCGGGAAGGATTCAGGTTCAGAGAAATCTCTCAAAATATCTTGAGGGAAAAATTTCCAGTGTTTAATTGGAAAGCTGCTGTCTGCAGAGCTGACTGTGCTATTACTGGCATCCTCCTCTCCCAACAGCCGGCATCGGGAGCCTCTTGCCTGCTCCAGGCTCTCGCTGGTCCCGCGCTCCCTGTGCCAGGGACCTCACCCTGGGATGCGAACGGGTGGGACGGCCCTTTTTGGGCAACCTCTTTATGCAAAAGTAACCAGAGCACCAGCCCAGCAGCTGCCTGCAATGGAGCATTCCCCACGTCCTGCCCAAGGAACTTTCTTTCGGGGGGGGGGAGGTGGGGGGGGGGGGCAGAATCAGCAAAGCAGCTAGACAAAGCAGCTCTTACCCGTGTGCCCTTCTCTCCGTTGGCTCCTGGAAATCCTGGGAAGCCGATTGAGCCCTTAGGAGAAAGAGCAAAGAGAGAGAGCGCGGTTCAAGACACTGAAAGAGGCAGCTCCGTCCATCCACGCCAGGCACCCGCTGGCCTGGAATAACCCCCAGCGAGCGCCCGCTGACGTCTCCAGCTCCCAATGCTTTTTTTTTTAACCTTCCTTCAATAAAAACAAAACGGAAGACAGACCCAAAATGACCTCAGAAACTTAATTTCATCCAAAAATAACAAAAAAAAGGGTCCATGCCTCATTAGGAGTCACTGCAAAGGCCCAAGCCCATGGTTGTACCGGGCGCCTGGGGAACAGGCAAGGCTTTTGGTTTTTAGCTCCTAAGTCACTATGTTGCACATGAAAATTTAACTCCTGGCTTGCTCCTTTCTGACGTAAGTGCCTAGAGAATAGCTGCTGCTGCTTTTAAAATATGAATTTGTTAAAGAAATGCAAAAACAACCCTACTCCAGATATAAAAAGCAAATTAAAAAATAAACGATCAACACTACAACCAGGAACCAATCTCTTGCAGATAATTACGTCTTCAGTGTTAAACAAAGCTGGGTTGTTTTTTTTCCAAGCAATGAATATGAATAATAAAACAGGATTCTTAAAAAAAAAAAGTTAACAAAAATCCAAGTTCCCAAAGCCTCCAAGTCCGTGTAAAAACCGGGCTGCAGCCTTAGTCTACGTAGTGGAATTTGCAGTTTTAATTTAAAAAGAACATTTGAAAATGGCCCAAATGAAGGCAGGCTTGTAGATAAGATACAAAGGATGGTTGCAAATCTGCAAATGGCAGTTTTATTTTAACTTCAGGGAGACCCTGGTCATTAATTATTCTCATTAATTAATTAGTTAACACTAGTGCAGATCTTTAAAGATATAAAACATAATACAAGGAGAAGTATTATACTTATTACTAGCATGAAAGCTCACATGGAGCCTGTTTATATCCATCACCAAAGCAGCCCTGCACGCCCTCGCGTGCTGCAGCCCCTGTCCCACCATATCTCTTCCCACCACTTTGCAGGAGACTGAAACGATGCAGAACCAGTCACTGATTTCCACCAGCTGAGGGCTGGGAGCTATTTTTACCCATCTATAAATCTGTCCTGCATGGGTGGGGAGGAGGGACTGTACAGTGGGAAATGCTGCCGTTCCACCTCGTCTCATTAGTGGGGGGCTGAGCCCTCTGCACGGCACCACCATCAGAGCTCGGCCGGCGTCCGCTGGGCTCCCCAGCACGCCCTGCGCCTCTCGAGGACTGAACCTGGCCGAGTTACCTTTGGGCCCTGCCTGCCCGGGTAGCCGGGCAGTCCTGGCACGCCGAGTTTTCCCTGAAACACAAAAAAATGTGTGTTAGCACAGGCAAGAGAGACCTTGCGAGCAATTTCAGCTTTGCACCAGCAGAAAGGGGACATGCCAAGTGCAGAGAAGTCAAGAGCAAAGCAGACGTGACATGGGTGGAATAAAGCTGCCAGGGCACTGCGATCATCCTCTGCCCTCCCTGGGGGAAGCCCAGTGGGTTTGATGCAGAGTGAGCACTGTACATGTGTTGGAGACCCAGTGGGGAATGGTTATGTTTTGCTATCCTTTTTTTTTTTTCAACTGGATGCACCTAGAAATTAGACTGGTGTCCGTGGCACTTTCAATTTCTCCATTTTTTTCCTCTGTTCTTTTTTTCAGGACATTGTACCCAAGCAGATAACTCCAAAGAGACCAATGTTTCAACGTGCTCAAGTCATGCTGCTGCAGTAAAACCATCTCTCCCCTGGGTCTCCTCTGGTCTTTGTACTGAACAACTTGGGCCAGCCTTCACACAAAGCTCCCGCAGCTCCTCTTCATCCCTCTGCCCTAAAACTGCCCCTCCACACTGGGCACTGCCCCGGCCATCCACACAAGACACCCAAAGAAAAGTGGGTTTTACTGTAAAACATCCCGGGGCGATTCCATCCTTGAGGCTCACCTTCTCTCCAGCAGGACCAAGAGGACCGGGATCTCCATTGGGGCCAGAGCGACCTTTGGGACCTTCAGGACCATCCTCACCTCGGGGGCCAGGAGGGCCAATTTCCCCCTGTTAATCACAAGACAAGCGCTGACGGGGCAGGCAGGTCCCAGACCCCGTGTTTGCTGACAGCAATACCCTCAACAGCTGCAATCAGATACTCCAGGAAGCTGCTAACACAACTCTTGGAGAAAGCCGGTGTTCACCAAGAAGCTCAGACGAGACTGTCATTGAGTAAATCGCAGAGCATTATTAGAGCACCAAGCTTTCATTCACACAGCCCGGCCATTATCTCCCACAACAGCCGTCTTTTCCTGTAGCCCAATTATCCCATCTACACGCAGCGCCTCTCCGCCGAAACGGCCTTCGTTAGCTCTGATTGCAACGCACCCTTTTACCCACCTCCCGGTTCCCCAATCACAGTCTGATGTGCAAGCAAGCCCTGGGAAGTGTTTAATTGAGGGTTGAACCGGGCAACTGGAGAAGAAAGACTGGGTTGGAGCTTTTGTGCTGAAAATCATTAGGAAATCTGAGAGCTGAGAGGACTGAGCTATTAACGTGAATTGTTGTGACGTTGCAGGCTTCGGCACACAAAACAACAGTTGTCATTTTGTCACGCAGGGTAACAGGAGATGCTTCCACTCTGCCGCCTTCTCGCTCACCAGAAGCTGGGTGGGTGCAGATTTATCTGCGAGGCTCTCCAGTGCCCCTTGTCCTTTCATCGCTCATCATAAAGCACAAAGAGCTCGCTGGTGGGAACTGGAGTCACGGGCTTTGTTTGAAGGAGCTTAAGTCTATCTGCGTTTGGCGAGGACAGGAGTCACCTCCTTGAGATGCCGCCTTCGGTCCTTCTTCCTTGGCAAGAAGTGGGGGCTGGGGAAGTTTCCAATTGCTTTAACTGTTCAACTACACAGTAAAATGCCAGGAGAAATGGAGGATTTGATTTCTACTTTTACGAACCTTCACATAAGGCATTCATTTCTCCTTTAAACACGGGGATGAATGACTGCAAAGCTATCTTGATCCCTGGGAGGGCTTCAGAGCTCAGGGGGACACCAAGCCCCACGCAATGCATCACTCGGAGGGGGGACACGGACAGCCCCCTGCCCCCAAGGGCTGGGCGCGGAGGACGGACAGACGCGCTGCAAAGCCACGGGCTGCAGCCGCTGCCCGCCTCCGAGCATGATTTGGGGTTTTGGGTGGTCTGTGTGTTCCACTGATTTTAAAAGCTTTTGTGACCAGGCAACGTGCCCTGCTGCTAAAGCTACGAGTCTAATATAACACTCCACCCCTGGCAGTTTCCACAGCATTGCTTTGGTTTCTGTTAAAGTGTGTTCCCAGTAACTTTACACTTCATGTTGATAGTACAGAAGCACATTAGACTCAGCAAATAAAGACGCCTACCAGACCCTAGATGTAATATTACGGGGGAAAAGAGATACTGGTAATAAATATGCGATACAGCTAGATCACACAGTATTCATCACAGTCAAAGCAGCAAGACAGGGCCCTCTATTATTACTCAGTTTTATTTTACCTTCAAGTTGGGACCAGCAAATTTAGGGATTTACAACTGCTGTGCTTGAAGCGAACATGAAATTCCTGCGTTCCTGCCTTGAGGTTGGATGCGCTGGAAGGACTCTGACAAGAGTTTCTACCCCTGAGCTGCATTTGCACAATAACGCACAGGCTTGAAAGGCAAAGCACTACAAGATCACATTGGTCATAGACTCTTACCCGGTCTCCTTTGATGCCCATATCACCTTTGAAGCCAGGGAAGCCATCTTCACCCTAAATAACGGAGAGGGTAAAAAATCAGACAAGGTGTATATATGGAGAAAAAAGAAAAAAAAGGCTTCTCTACCCTCTCTGTATGGCCCCTACCTGGGGATGGCAAGATTAGGTCCCTGATCACCCATCACACTGGCTTCAGTAAGCCTTTGGTGTACGCAAACAGCCATGGAAACCCAGCCAGGCTGCGAGCACCGAGGTCCTCAAGGGATCACAGCAAGTATTCCCTACGTCCCATCCTGGCTGCAAGTCAAGATCACAAATCTGGCTTGATGTGAATAACAACACGTTGCCAGTACTGGGAACCAATTATTTCTGAAGTACAACTGGCTTTATTTTCATGGAGGATGTTTCACACCACACTTTGAGGCAACCTCTAGGACAGTGGCAATATTTCTTTCAGCCAAGAAGGTTTAACTGCAGAGCTCAAATCAATGATGTATTTCATCCTACAGCAAATCTCTCATAGGCAATGAAGACATGGTTCCCAGAAAGACTTTTAAAGTTTGGAAGGCCCTGCCAGGATTCCCTAGCTAAAACTGCTGGCTTTGCTGCCGAATTGCTGGGGGCAGGAACGAAGGGACACGGACCTGTTTATGGGACCGGGCAAGATTTTTCTCCCCCTCCTCTGGGAAAAACCAGTTGCATCTTTGAGACATGCAGAGATAGACTGTGTTGACTTTCTTATTGACTTGGGGTTCAGAAGCTGCTCTGATGACTGGGCTGGGCAGCATATCCCATACACTGTTATGCAGCTGTAACCACAAACCCTTCAGCTCCATTGAATCGCTCAAGCCGCAAAATTTGTTAGGGGAAAATTATGCGGACGCTGGACCCTGAGCTATCAGTAATGGCTGGCCCCAGCAAACAGCTCAAAACCTGAGCATGCCAAGGAGGCTCGATTACTCCCAGGTCTGAGCCAAGAAGTGGCAGAACACCACAGGGCAGGTACCCAGTCCGCACCCGCTCTGAAAACAAAGAGGTTACCAGTCCTTTGGGTGCTCAGCCCCCTGCTCGTCTAAGAGAAACCCCGGGTGCAGGAGAAAATGTCATGGGGAGCATCCTGCGGGACCAGTCTGCAAAAACACTCAGAGGCTGCAGAAAATCAATCCAAATGTGCAGTGTTAACTCACCTTTTCACCTTTGGTACCTTTCAATCCACGAACACCATCTGCTCCCTTGCAGGAGATAAAACAAGATGTTACAAGGGTACAGGTAAGCTTAAGAGTGAAGAATCATTAACCGTGGTGATTTTTTCTCCCTCCGATGTTGACAATGGTATCTCTGCAAACTGTGATGTTCCTAAACATATTGCTCATCAAATATCAGCCGCTGACATCTGGCTTTTGGGTCACCAGTGACTACCTTATAGTTACAAACCTCTGCTGACTTGATTTGGCAGACGGGGTTGGTGGTCACTGCCCATTCCCTGCCCAGGAGTTACGCTTCCAGGGATACAACTCAGTATGAAAAGTTTTTCTGCATACATTTTCCAAAAAAACATTTCCCCAAGTGCCTTGCCAGCACGCTGAGTTCACTCGAGTATTCACAGAAAAAACAGTGCTCAAGCTGTGCATGGACACTGGGGAAGCGACTCCATTTCAAAATCTCTGAGCACATAGCCAGAGGTTTCTGTGAAGCTCTGCAGCGGGTAGCAGCACCGTGTCTAACACCCCCAAAGGTTAAGCCTGGCTCTTTTTTACCATGGTGCTCACCTCTGTGCATGTGCTATTTTTTTAAAAGTACATTTAGGCACTAAAAGGGCGGGGGGGGGGAAGTAACACAACTGGCGTGTGCATTTGTGACATGGTGCAGAAGCCCTCCAAAGCTTCACTAAGGCACGGTGTTCAGCCCAGAGGTGCTGGGTGTGGTCAGGATCTGTCCCCTGCTATGCCACCAGCCCAAACCTGTTGGACACCCACACTTCCCATCTCTCCTGCCTTTTGGGATAAAACATCACCCTCAGGGATCTACACCAGCTGTACTGTGCAATGCAACTCTTATAATAAAAGACAGAAGCTTTCTTTTTTGGAGAATAATATTTTGCTTGGGGTATTTTAAATTTTTTCTTCCCTTTAGCATGTCAGGAAAAAAGTATAATTAAAAGTACATCAAAATTTGTGCAGCAGGACAAGGTTCTGGTAAGTGAGGCAAGATCTGAAAGTTATTTATAGCTGCAAACCCAATGAGACACATTTTTTTCCGAATTGGAGGCTCATGCAGTTAATAGAACACTGCTTGAAGGAAGCAAAACCTTGTCTGTATGCGCTATGGGTTTGGTGCATGACACACTTTCTCTAGATCATTCTAATGTGGAACAGTTCCACTTTAGTGGTAAACAAAACAGCAAACCATTCCCTAATGGACCACTACGTCTCAGTCTGCAACCTTGCAAGAAAAGAGACGAAAGCTTGCTTTGGCTAAATACATTCTGCTTAAATTTTGAAGGCAGAACAGCAAATGGGTTTTTGCTACTTAAAAAATATACACGGGGGTTTAAGAGGGCTTAACATCACCTACAGTCAGTCCCCAAGCTGTGTTTGTATCTGCTAGCACAGATCCCTGCAGATTCATTGGACCTTTGGGATGCAGGATGCATCTGCACCTGAACTAATACATCTTGATGGACATAATAGCCACAGCTGAATGGGGAAAAAAATACCCGGCGCCTTCTTATCAGCATGCAAGCGCTGCAGGCAGCAGGAGCGAGGAAAGAGCTGGAATTCAGTCTAGTGAAAAAGCACATTGCTGAGACGCACAAGCTTCATCTAACAAGGTTTTGGATCAGGAGCATGAAAAGCTTGCTTTGTTTTAGTAATAGGCTATTTTGTTTTATTAACAAGCACTGTTAAAGTTTTCACATTCTGGCTGAGATTTACTTTGGTTGTAAACTGGAAACGATTGGAATGGGACTGAGCCATGCTCATGAAGAATTGAAAGAGAAATCTCTCCAAAGCACTGAACGATCCTAGGAGGGGTTACTGGAGAGCAGGGGACTTGTAATCCTCATGGCCTGAGCGAAGACCAAGGCTCTCTCAGGCAGTTAATACAGTTGGTCACTGAGGTGGCTCTAAGTGCCCTGGTAGGGCATCTGTGCCCACTGGCAGCGTCCATCTCCTGCACAAGCTGGAGAACTCGAGTAGAACAAGCAACACCACGGACACTGTTTCTGCGTCTTCCTTACCTTGACTCCGCGTGGTCCTGGATAACCGATGGGGCCCTGAGGACCTGGTGGACCCTGGGGTGAAAAAAATGCAAACAAGAAAAACACATCAAAAATCAACATGAAGGCACAGCAATAAGGAGAGCGTGTGGAAAACAAATATCCCAGCCATCTGGCTGCTTCAGACTGGGTGGAAATGGCAGTGGCCATCTGAAAATAGCTCAAAATAGCACAGAGAGCTATAGGAACATCACCTCGAGCAGGCGCACTGGGCTGAGCCAACGGCAAAGATTCATATGATAGGAAAGGAGGATGAGAAGAGTCAGGATAGCAACAACTTGTTAGAAAGGGGATTGATTTACACATAAGGTTGATGATTTGTGTTTTGGATTAAAGAAAAGAACAAGGTGTCTGAGAGAGGAAGAACATGTTCTGCTGTCTCCCCCCTTCCAAACCATCCTGGTTTTGCAGTAATGCAGCAGAGCTTGTGATGATGATGGTCACAGAGAGGAGTTATTGCTTGAGGGACAAGCCTCAGGGTGACGTCCTTCGGCCTCAGCTGTGTGGGAGAGGAGATGCTCACAAAGCTCCTTTCTGGCACCAAAGGCTGCAAATTCCCAGGGACACCAGGAGCTGTGCTACACATGGTGCCTGACATGCACCCTGCAAAAACTCTCCTTCCCACCCTCACTGCCACGCTGTCTTATACCTGCAAATAAATCACATTCTTTATTGAACCCTGTTGGCTTTTATTCTGCTCAGTTCCCTAACTAAACAAATACCCTTCCACTTCTCCCAGCCTGGGATGGACAATTTTTTCCAGCCTGACAGCCAGATGGAGCCGACAGATCCACCAGCATCCCAGACCTCGCACAAGTGTCAGCTGGAGGAGACCTGCAGCATGAGTGCCGCTCCAAGATCACCTCCCTGATGTTTGCTAAACGTCTCCCAGCACAGGGGGTGCTGGCACAACCACTTATTGGCTTCTTCAGAATATTCTCATATTCTGCAGAAGCCAACATTTGAATTTTTGGCTTTGTGTGATGCCAGCCAGGCAAACGGCTGCGGCCGTTGGTTGTGCTCCGTGCAGCACCCGAGCAAGGCTCGAGCAGACGTCCATCAAACCGGACTGTGCTCTAATCAGAGACTTTTGACAAATGTAATGTTTTTCAACTGAATGGGACACAGCAGGAATGCAGATGGTAAATCTCCGGGACAGACAGACGACTGTATAATTTAAGGCCTCCAGCAATATTCTCAAATATATTGTTAAAGAGGGACTTTGAGAGCGAGGGGAAGAAAAAGGAAGACCAGGAATACAAAGAGAGTTATTTTCTGCATTCCCTGTGCCGCAAAGGATATTTATTTGTGTCTGATTAAGAGAAGGCTCCCCTTCACAGTGTCAGTTTTCACGTCCACTGGGCTACAAAGTGTTGCTTGCCAGGAAAGCTGGAAGGAGTTGAGAAAAGACCAGCCCAAGCACCAGAAGAGACTCCCAAGCAGATGAAAATTGAGCTCAGCTTTCAAATTTCAAGAGGGTTTGCTTCTTGCCACCTCCACTGACCCACATCCCCTGGTTGCCCAGCCATCCCTGGAGCCCCATGGAGATCTGTCTCCATCCAGCTACCGTGACCTTCCCCTTAGCAGTGATGAGGGTCTAGTTGACACCTACCTGACTCCCCTTCTCTCCAGGAGGACCTTCCTTGCCAGGATGACCCTATTAATAAAAGAGACAAAAAGAAGAGGGAAATGGGATTAGTGCACACCTAATGCTTCAGAAGCCAACAAGCTCAGACAGCTATGATTTATTTGTAAGAGAACAGCTGCTCTCCAGGAAGCTCCTACCAATACAAGTAGCCCCCGTGAAGCCAACTTGCAAGAGTAAGCTTTCCCCAAAATGAAGAGAGCAGCATTTGTGCCCTTGGTGGTATCCTTCCTGATTATTTATACTTCTACCTTTCACCACCTTTCAGCAGAGAAGCACGAAACATTTTGCAACATTCTTCACATATTAGAACACCTTGGTGAGTTCAGCAGCAAGCAGCATACAAATTTTGCAGATAGGAAAACCGATAAAATTAACTCTGTGTGTTAGCAAACTTGTGAAGGTCACAAGATGCCCAGACTGGTCAGAACCCCTCATTAATGTCCTAATTCCTAGAGTCCATTACAAGATCTCACAACAAATGCTCAGCTAACCTGCATCCCTGCTAGACGGTAGCTGGCTGGACGCTGGCCAGCATTCCTCTTGGGATTTGATGCTGAATAACTCAACATCCAAGAGTTTCCAACACACTCATAGCCTTTTGCTGGGGTTGCAGTCAGTAGAAAACAAAACTGTGAATTGTCTCAGATATAGTTTGGAGGATCAGTGAGAAATGGGAAATTCATGAAAGTAGTTTTCAGTGTTGATTTCCCTCCTGTCAGAACCAAAATGGAGCCAGGCTGGAAGATGACTCTTTGGTTAGCAATGTCTGTATAAAAGCAATAAGCCCCCGCAAGGGCACTCACTGCACACCCAGGGACCTTTTATTTTATAGAGATGATGAAAGCACATCCAGCTGCTCTAAAGCCACTAAGACCTTCTGTACTCAATGGTTTCTTTACTTATGAACTCCCCTCTAAATACACAAATTACTTTTTACCAATATAACAAGGAAAATCTAAAAGTATTTTCCATCATGAGTCTTCAGAATGGGAATGTCAGACAAGCTGGATTGCATAAAACAAGCTGGTTTAATAAAGAAACAAAATGACAGCTGTCATTTTTACATCAACAAAATGTAGGAGAAAATGCAATCTGAATTTGTCCTGTGAGTTTAAATGGCACCAAGAGCATCAGCGCACAAAGGTGGTCACATAACCGTCCTTGCCTTCAGCTCCTGGTATCTCTCTGCACCCCAGGGGAGGCAAAATGGAAGCACAGGAAGATTTCAAAAGCCTTTGTCCACTCGGCACTAAATCGTCACCATTTTCAAAATGCCCATCTCCATTACTGCTACTAAGACCAAAAATTGATGAGCAACTTGGTTGGCTTTCGCAGTGAGATGCTTCAGGCCCTCAGGGATTTTCAGGTACCTTCCAAGACCAATTTCAATACAGAGAACATGGGAGGGGTTTTTATCCTTGGAAAAAGCAACCCATATGCTTACAAACCTACAAACTGTCTGCAAACTACAGGGCTACCTGTGGCGAAGGACCTGTGTCCATGCACACCCACAGGTGCTCAGCTTGCAGGTCTTACACAGCCTTCATCTTGCATAAAAATAGACCTGGCTGTCGTCTTCTCCAGCTGAACTTCCCTGAAGGCTGCTGTAGGAATTTCGCATTGAAAGCTACAGCCTCAGAGATATTCTGGGCTTTGCTTTAGCTGCTCTGTTGACTCAGCTAACAATTGTATGAATGTTCAAAATGCCCTCCGCAGAAATGATAATCCCAGGGTGGGAAATGTAATTTTTTTTGCCATGCTCTGCATTTGCATTAGTGGAATGTAACTATTTTACATTTGTCGCTCCTAAAACCAGGTGCCTCTGAGATGTGTAAAAATGATGTAAAATGTGTAAAATCAGGTTTAAAGGCCAGAGATTTTTTTAAGACCAATGCCCAGAGCAAGGAGCAAATGATGTTTAAAGTAGGATTAGGAGGAAGCTGCAAGAATACAACACCGACATGCAATTTCAACCTGTTCTTATCACCATTCTGCAGCAGTGCCCAGCGGCCCTGAGCGAGATGAGGGCCACCCCGCGCTAGCGCTGCGGTACACATAACCACACACACGCACAGGAGACCGTCCCCACCTCGGTGAGCAGCCAACCTACATAAAGAGAGATGAGAAACAGAAAGAGGGGGAAAAAGAGACCTGGAGAGATAGTGAGAAGTACCTAGTGCTGCGCTGCGAGGCTGAGCAAAGCTTGGAGCAGGGACAAGGTTTCTTGAAGTCAAAACCCTTCAACCCAGCCGAAACGTGCTCAGGGTGAGCCTGACCTTGCAGGCTCACATGCTTCACATGCCCATGGTGCACCCCAGGGTGCATGGGTGCAGGATCAGGCCCCACAGCCCTGGCGCCAAGCAGAGACCCAGGAGAGGCCGACTTACCGGAGGACCATCTGCACCAGGCATGCCAGGAAGACCGGGTTTGCCCAGCGGCCCCTAAAAACAAACAGAAAAACAACAGCTGCAATGGTCAGCGTCTCCAGAGCATCGGAGGACAGGGCTTTTCAGGTGCATTTCTTGCTTTTCCTAGCTGTGAAAGGCTGTAGAGGTAAGTCTGCTGGAAAAGCGGTCGCGACTTGCAGGAGTCTGCTTATTTCTGTGGGCAGAGTTGTTCCAGCACCCTGGGATGCTGCAGCATTAGTGCCAGCACCTCACACAGACACGATATAGCAACGAGAGTTCAACAGGAGATGCCAGGGCTCGAGGCATCGAGCAGCTGTGTTGCTGAAAGGCCACGGTGCTCCACATGTGTGTAAGTTCAAGTTTGAGGGTATCAAACTATGGGGCTCATTGGACTGAGAAATGCCCATTCTTCGGTGACAAATGGCAAGGCGATTAACTGGGAAAGGAAGAACAGAGCTGCCCCAATTGACTGTGCTTGCTGCTTTAACACCGTTCCATGATTACCTTTTTAATTAAGCAACCCCCTGATTTCTCACACCACTGAGGAGTGCCGCTGCTGCTGCAAGTGTGTGACTCAGCGCTGAAATCTGAGAGCCCTTTATCTGGCAGAACTGCTAACGCACTCCTTCACGGGAGAATTATTGATAATTTGAGTCCACCCCATGCTGCCAACACAAGCAGAGGATTCTCCGCGTGCGCACGCGGGGACACACGCCGCGTCCCTACTCAAGGGGAGCTGAGCAAACACCCCGAGAATTACTGCTCTGTAGGCAAAACTGTTCCCCTTGTTTAAATCCTGATGGCCCCAGGGCTGCCTGGGGGGAACCGACGCCAGCACCTACCCCACGTCAACAGCAGTGGAAAAATAGGAAGAGATGGTGCAGGCGAGGAGGAGGCAGAAGGAGGGGAATCGCAGCCAAGCGAGCCAAATCCATGGGCTCTTCCCATTACCATCCTGCTCAGACTTCCAGGCATTTAGCCCACAGAAAGAGACAATTTTCAGTCCTCTCCTAATGTTTTACCATAGGCTGCCTTCAAAATGTTTCTCTTAAGATGGGAAATGAATG
Organism: Morus bassanus; assembly: GCA_031468815.1. Taxonomy (NCBI): domain Eukaryota; kingdom Metazoa; phylum Chordata; class Aves; order Suliformes; family Sulidae; genus Morus; species Morus bassanus. The sequence continues at coordinate 4,162,030 of CM062586.1, forward strand.
CAAATATTATGAATTAGAGGTAAACAGTGCTTTCTTGTCTCTCTTCTGTCTGGAATAAGACGCATTAGACTTTCATAGACACGGCTGCAAACAGATGTTGTATATGGGGCAAAGGAGCAGCTGAAGTAGCAAATGCATATTAATAGCAACAGTTGTCTTAGGTCAGAGCTGCAATATTTAAACATACTTTCTCTCCTGGGGGACCAATCGCGCCTTGTGGACCTGGAAGACCCTGTGAAAAGAAAAAAAAAAATCTAGGGTCATTAAAGAACAAGCTATTCGTTCCAAATGCATTTTGGCAGTGCCTCAGCTGAGGATCATTATGGTGCTTGCAACGGCTGGGGATTTCCCCAGCTCCATTCATTCTCAAAATGTCTTACGAGAGACGATAAAATTTCATTTTTGCACGGCATGCCTCCTCTGGAGAGCTGCACCGCTCCGCCGTGCGCAGCCAGACTCATCCCCAGGATGGAAACAGAGATGCTCTGAGGAGCAACACTTGCTGAGAGCCATGGAGAGGGCTGACAGCGAGGCTTGGACATCTGTATTACCCATCTGGCTCCAGAGCAACCGGACCGTGGGATGCTAAAAATCAGACATGAGCCACAAGATGCGGCTCGGCCGAAGAGACTCCTTGGACCTGGGTTTGGCTTTGTATCATGGCAGCAAAAGCCAGGTGAGAACCAGGGGGATATGAAACTGGGAGCATTTTCAGGAAGGTTTTGAGCCAGTGATGTATCGTCAAGCCAATTCCCAGCAAATCCCCTTATTGCCGGTCCCATCTCTGGCAGGGGAGCGAAGGTTGTTCAAAATTATCATTCCTTTTTCCTACCCACGGAAAATGAGTTTTCCTCTTACCTGAGCACCCGGGTTACCCTGCTGTCCTGGGGGACCTGGCTCACCTTGAGGACCCTGCGAGGAGACAAGGGCAGAGATGAAGGCAGAAAAGATGAGAGCGGAGCCGGTGCTTCCTCGGGCACCGCGGCTCCTGCCCCCTGCACAGCCCCGCGCCCTCTTGCAGCATCTCGACACCGTCTCTAACCCACTGCAGGTAACCGAGAGCTCCTGGGAAAGGGAAACAGCTCCTCTCCACAGTGGGATAGGGAGGGGTGAAGTTCTTTCAGGGCACATTCACTTCTCCGCATGGACATGCGGCCCAAATGAGCTGCGCCGGGCTTTAACACAACCTGGCTTTGCATTGGCTCTTCTGCAGGGAGTCCATTTCATCTGATTAGCACAAAGTATGAGGCACATAAAGATTTTCTTTCCCCTCAGTTAAATTACTATATTTTGATATTCATTAGAACAACACACATCTTGATGAAAATGTTTGATCTTTCATAGCGAAATAATGTGTAATTCCATCAGAAATTATAATAAATTAACATCCATTTGCTGTAGGAAGATACTCTCTGTGGTTTTCACAGGCTCTGATAGGAATCTAGACCAGGCTAAAAAGCAATTAGCAAATCTAATTTAATAGAGTACATTTTACCTTTCTCTCCCTATAATATCTGAACTGTCCATGAAATTTGCAGTAGAAACTTACCACATTCCCCTTGGGACCTGTTTGTCCATCCATACCAGCCACACCCTGAGAAAGGATTTAAAAAACAGCACTAAGAAAATATCTCATTATTTTGCACCACAAAAGCAGAGAAATTACCGTAAAAATAACAAAACATCAGGAGGCCCTTTGGACCGCATGGAAAGGGAACAATTTTCTAAAGGTGTTTGGTAAAGCAACCTAGTCCATGAATCCAGTTTATACTTTAAAAAGTCATTTCAGTGTTTTCCCCACTGGTCTAACCTGCCTGTGAGGCAGAATCAGCACCAGGTTGAGCAAATCCTGGCTACGTACCGCAGCTGATCGTGGAGTAGCAAATGAAAAGGAACAACCGGACAAAAGACCTCGCTCGGGTCATGAAGGCATCGTTCAACAAGGCAGCATATGAAGCCAACGGGGCTGCGCTGCCTCGTGCCAAAACAAAAGGCAGCTGGGGTCAAACAGTCCCTGAGCCTCTTCATTAAGGTACATGGTCAACTGGAGATGTCCTGGTGGGCGTTCCTCTGCCACTGTTTTGCTCTGGCAGGGCAACATATCTGGGTGTAACGGCATGCTCATGCAATGCACGAGACAGCTTTGGAGCAAATCCTGAACGCTCATTAAATTTCAGCAGGACTAGGAGCTCAGAGCGAAGATGTCTTTGTGTCCCAGGAGGGGCTAAGGGTTTCACAACGCTCACCATTAAATGCTGACCCCTTTAGCTCTAGCAGTAGCCTGGGTTTCCATTTTTAAGTTCTGGGACTTCAGCGAGCTGCAGTGATTTACGGAGAGAGCCCCTGCATCAGCACTTCCAGCAGCACATGACAGATAAGGTGACTGTCTCCCGAATAAAAAACGGCACGTTCTTTCCTCAGCTTTCGCCCAAAATATGAACAAACTGCTTTAAAGTCTCACCAGCCCTCAGGCAAAAGTTAATAGCAAAGCCACTGTGTTAATAAATCTCATTCTTCCCTTTCAGCCTGAGCGAGGCATTAATATTTACTCAGGTGGGCCAAATCTTGAGCTGCCATAAATGAACGTGACGCCACTGAAAATGGGGGAGAATATTGACTTTGAGCCATAACTTTTTTTTGAATACCACTTCTTTTCATTGCACAGATGTATAAAATTATGCAGCTGTATTATCTGCTTGAATGACTAATGGGGACAGGGTACTTTGCCCAGAAAGCTCAGCTGACTGCCTGCGGAGGGCAGCAGCCCCAGGAACTCACCGGTGGCCCTGGGGGTCCCGGCGGCCCCTTCGGTCCCAGCAGTCCTCGGGGTCCCTGTTGGGGGAAGCAAACAGGGTTAGTGTTTCCAGTCCCGCCCTGTGCTGCCATGAGCGTGGATCGGGGTGAGCTTGTGCACGGCTGAGCATCCGCTCTGCCTGGGGAAGCGTCGGGGCTGGCGCGGCAATGACCTTGCTGGTTTTGCAGTAACAGCAGCTTTCTTGGTTTAAAAACCGATAAGAGAAATCCTGTGTGTACACATCCTTGAATTATAAAGATAAATAATATAGGCACAGACATTTATTCTTTGGATTGGAAGAAGGCCCACTTAAACCAGCTTTTTTTTATTAATTTAATCATATTCCTGGATTACCCTGTAATGCACACAATGATGCAAAACACTTTGCAGCCAAGTCATTCTAGCTGGGGAGTATTATGAAGAATGACCTGATACCGCTAATGGATCATAAGGGTGAGCATTTCAAAATCTCTCCAGACCTAATTTTTATCATTGACAATCTATACAACTCAGCAAGGCTGGAAAAGGTTTTCAGCCTGCAGCATAAATGTACATTTTCAAAGGCATTTGGTTCTTAAACCTTAACCAGACAGGACTGCTGCTATCATGGTGTTTTCTTTCCATTTCTTGCTTTCTCACCAGATATAACATTGCATCACCTTCAGGGAAATTGGTAGGATTGGAGCAACACTTTGAATAAGCAGAGACAGGGCAGGAGAACTGTATTCATTCAGTAGGAAGCTTTGCAAATCACACCCTGGCACCTCCTCTACCTTGAGCCTTCGGGTGAGTTTGTAGTGAAAGGAAAGGGATGGGGTTTTGTGTGCACTCAGCTGCAGATCTGAAAGCTCACCTTTTAAACGCAGACCCTTTCTTAAATTAGGGGCCACAGGGGGACTCTGGGGATTTACAAGGATGGTGCTTGTTCACTGCCATGGAGGAAAACAGTTCTTGATTGGCAGGCAGTTTTATCTGTCTACCCAAATGTTATACGTCCCTTCTTATGATGCAGAGAGAACAGAGGAATTAAAATGAAATGTTACAGGATAAAATAGGAGACATTAAGAAAGTGTCTGATCTTGGAGGCTGCGGGGATTTTGATCCTGCAAAAAACGCAGTTTACAGCACAAACTGGATGGATCGACCCGGTGGTCTGTCCCAGCCACCGGAGACCTTCATGGGCTAAAGCTTTGCACGCTGAGCCCCAGCAGAGCAGAAACTCTGCTTGTATTAACTGGCAACGGGAACTGGAAAGAAATGGAGCAGGATGAAGAGAAAGAAATTTTGAAGTCCCACCACTAGTTTCTGTTACCATTCATTTTGGTAAGAATCTCTTTTGGCTCAGGGCAGAGAAAGAGGCAAACATGCAGATTTAGGGTGTATATATTTATGACAAAAAGTTTCCTGTAATGCAATTTAAACTTTTACTCTGGCCATCACAGGTTTTTTACTCACGTTGCTGAAATAAAAATAAACTTCCCTGCATGCATTATCATCATTTAAGTTCCTCTTTTGTTACTGCATTACCTGAGCACATAAATGCTTTTAAGAAGTTAATAACCTATAAGTTATTGCTTAGACATGTGCTAAAGAGATAGCTGAGTTGATTAATCTTTCCCAGAAGTTAATCAGGCATCTCGTCTATAATTTAGTTCCAGTGAGTCTGTAAATGCCAACCCTTCCCTTTCTCACATGAAGTGTGTCCAACAGTTCTCATCAATCACTCTCAGGCCACCACACTGGGCCTCAGAACAACAAAATAAGACATTTTGAAAGGAAAGCCGATGGTAAGTGATAGATAATGTTCTTTTCATAACAAAAGAAATGCATTTTAGATGAAATAAGCAGCCAACAACTGTACTACACACAAAGATCTACAGACAGCCAGAAACAGAGTTTATCATCACCAATAGAGTAAAAAATACTTGGCAGTGGGGGAAAAAATGCTTTCAGAGTCTCAAATGGAGAACTCAACTGTTTCTTTTCAGTGGGATACTCCCTGAAAGCATTTCTTTGGGTTGGTCATGAGATTTTTGTCCAACAACACTAGCATGTCCTTTTAACTTTACTGACACCAGGAACTCCCTCCTTCACTAGCCCTGGTTCAGCTGCTCCAGTGTTAGCAGCACGTGGAGGCCCAAACATTGACAAACTCTGCAGATTTATGAAGTTTTGTGCACAGTGAAAAGAATATTGACCCCACTGAAGTCAGGGCTAAAAGTCCCCTTGAGCTCAATCCTGCCAGGATTTCATCCTGAGATTTAAAAGGGATCACTCACACTGCGCAAAACTAAGCGTGTGGGCAAGGGAGCTGCATGGCTAATTGCTGCCATTACCTGCGCAACAGCAGACAAAACCTTTTCTCATGGGAGTTTGCTATGAACACTCATGAAAACTGTATTTCACATATGTTTACCATGAATAATTTCTACCCCAGCCTACTTACCTGAATCCTAAATAACACATCAGGAAGAAGGGTACATGCAGGAAAGATACGAGACCAATCTGAGCTAAGCTTTACATTTACAATTACATTTTTTTCAGAGACTAGCCAGTGAGCAAATAAAATCAATGGGAATTCTGCTCATAGAAAAAAAAAAAAAAAAACACCACACACATCTTCTCTTCTTGGTAGCCATCTTAGTAGAAAAAAAGCAAAACAGAGTTGTTACAGCACAGATACTCTCTAAACTATTCACACAGATCTTCAAGCGAGAGAAGCTCGGTCCCTTCAGGACCTCAAGGGTCTTGCTTAGTACCAGAAGAGCTGCCCCACGGGACCCCTAAAAACACCATTATCATACCAAGACCTTGACCAAAGCACTGCTGCTGTACGTCAAGCCAAGGGAGGAGATACTCACGGGTTCTCCAGGTAGACCTCTGGGTCCAACTTCTCCATCGTCGCCCTGCTCAGCAGCAAAGGCACAGAGAGAAGCAGCAAAAGAGACAGAACAAACCAGTTATATTTCAGTCACATCACAGGTGTTTCATTCTTGTTAAATAATAATCACACAGAAAACCAGCTTCCCTGGAGTAATAAAAGGGTAGCCATGCATAAGGAAGACCTCATAAGCCTGGAGACTAATACTGCGTGTGCAGAATTTATGGAGGTTTAACCCCAGCCAGCAACTAAGCCCCACACAGCCGCTTGCTCACTTTCCCCCCCAGCAGGATGGGGGAGAAAATTGGAAGGGTAAAAGTGAGAAAACTCATGGATTGAGATAAGAACAGTTTAATAACTGAAACAAAATAATAATAATGATGATGATGAAAAGGAAAATAACGAAGAGAAAGAAATAAAACCCCAGAAAGACAAGTGATGCAAATGAAAACAATTGCTCATCACCAACCGACCGATGCCCAGCCAGTCCCCAAGCAGCGGCCCCCCAGCCAACCTTCTCCCCAGCTCTATGTGCTGAGCACGAGGCCACATGGTGTGGGACATCCCTGGGGTCAGTTGGGGTCACTGTCCCGGCCGTGTCCCCTCCCAGCCCCTTGTGCCCCCCCAGCCCCTCGCTGCTGGGGTGGGGTGAGGGGCAGAAAAGGCCTTGGCTCTGTGCAAGCCCTGCTCAGCAGGAACGAAAACATCCCGGGGTTATCAACGCTGTTTCCAGCACAAATCCAGACCACAGCCCCATAGCAGCTACTGCGGAGAAAATTAACTCTGTCCCAGCCCAAACCAGCACACTTAGAAATGCTGTAAGGATTCTTCGTAATTCATGTCGATGTTTATAAAGATAGATATTGCTAATAGACAAGATATGGTAGAAACAATTCAGGGCACATGAGTCAATAACTGCAAGACTTAGTGCCAAACTGAATGGGAAGCCAGCATAGGAGCATCGCCCTGGGAATGTGATTTAGCCAAATTAACCCACGGGCTGCTCAGATAAACCAGAGGCAGCAAAGGGGTAATTGCTCACCCCTCCACTCCCATCTCCTGCTGATGCCCCACCGATCCCCCAGGAGTATTAGGTGGTGCTTCCCCTGAATTGCTTTTAAATCACTCAAAACCTGAGGCTCCCTCTTAGGAAAATCAATCCCAGCACAGCCAGCCCTTGTAAACCCTCCTTTTCTGCTGATAAAATTCATGCTCCTCCTCCCAGTTATGCCCTCTGAGCTTCTCTCCCCGCACACCTCGAATGGTTTCTTTTTCTCTTTAGGATTAAAGTTCTCCAGACACTCGTTCTTCCCGTGCAAGACACAGGTTTGGTCTTTTCAACTTCAAAGCACTTTACAGCTGCAACTAATTAATCCTCACAACCTCGTGGTGAGGAAGGTGTTATTATCTGTGCTTTACAGAGGAAACAAATAGCCAAAGGTGGAAAGAAAACATCACGGAAGGGGATTAGAGCCTGGGAAATCCATACTTGCTCCTCCGATTAAACCACACGCTCCTCACAGCCATGGATTCAGCATTTTCAATCTCTCCTCTTAAACCAGCCCTTCTAGACCTGTAATCACTTAGTTTGAGCTTTGCTAAAGGCATTCAACTATTGACTAAAGAGTGTGGAAGGAGAAGTGAACAATTTAATCTTTGTTTCCCCAATCTGTCTGGAATTTCTGCTTCCAAGTCTTGCTGCAATTTGCTGGATCTTAGAAAATCAGAAGTGATAGTTTGCACACCTAGAGGATGAACGTTCTCCTCGTGTTATTTTTTCTTTTAACAAAGCCTGAGTTTTCTGACCAGACCTTCAAAAACAAATTCTTTTTTGCTTTTATTCCCATCCCCTTGCTCTGCTGCCCTCTCGCCATGGCCACCCGCAGCATCCCCAGGACACAAGGACGGGGCGCTGCTGCTGCCAACCGGCAGCGGACGACATGCCGGTGCTGGCTGCTCTTGCCACGTCTCTGGCTGATATTGCATCTGCTTCTTGTTTACAAGAGTTAGTTATGAATTCAAAGGACTGCCGAATGCAGAGATAGACTTACCCTCTCCCCATCCTCTCCGGGTGCCCCTGGGGGTCCGTGGGGGCCTGGCTCACCCTATAAAGAAACAACAGAAAAGCTTCAGAGAAGACAGAGACACTCTGGCAATAGAAAACACAGGGTAACATTGAGAAGCCAAGCAACAGGCTTGACTTTACTGTCTGCACCATGTGCTGAAGGTACCCGTACCCTCATGGTTCCTGTCTCCCTGTGCTCTCTGAAGCAGCAGCCCTTCTCTACCCGCTCAGGGCAACGCGTGGGCTCCAGCACTGACAGACTAACGTCCTCCAGGGGCTAGAGCTCATGGGATTTACTGGTGACACTTTGGCAGGGGTCTGGGAACCAAGCAGGCACTGTAGCTCCTTCAGGAGAGGGACTTGGGCTCTGCACACAGTTATTGCTTTACCCAAGGCATGCTGTTCCATTTCTGGCTGATTAAGCATCTCTCTCAGGCACCGTCTTCCCTTTCTTGTGTAGCTTGTAATCACGATGCAATCTCCGCTGTTCAAACACTCCCTTGCTTTATAAAGCAATGGCTGTACTCTCTAGGGAGGGGAGGCACGAACAGCCTGCCAAAATAACCGGCTTCTTACATTTTTCCCCATTGTTTAATTATAAAGCAAAGAGAAGAATCCCATTACAATTTTAGGCAATTTCCATCCCCAACTGCACTGTCTAAAAGCAGGTTTTGTTTCTTGCTTTATTTTTTAGTCTGCATTTTATTAAGGCATTTCCCCCTTCTTTCCAATTTCAAGCAGTCCCAGAAGGACCTTGCAGCTTCCCGGGATGTGAATGCTGCGCCTGGGAAGGATGCTGTGACATCTCGCACGCTCTTACAGGACACTCTCATCCTCTCCTAATTGCACCGTTGTGGCTCGTCCCCAGCAATAGCTGCCCTCCACCCAGCACCTCCCAGCCACCTCCTCCTTCACAGACAGTGGCCAAAGGACAAGTGAAATATAACTTACTCTGTTTCCCTTCTCACCAGGCAAACCAGCCAAGCCATCAAACCCTCGGTCACCCTAAAAGAAAAACCAGTTTAGTACACATTTCCACCTGCTGTTAAGTATCTTTCCAATTTGTTTCCTTTCTGTGTCAAGGAGGGATCGATTTTCTCCCTCAGACATTTAGCCTTCACCTCCCATCAGACAACAATGATTTCAAAGTTACAGATTAAAAAAAGAAAAAAGCTCAAAGTCATTGTACCTCCTCCCTCTTCCCCTAGCACCTACATTTTTAAATGTTTTTCCATGTGGATTTCAGAGCTTCTCTGGGTGACTTCTCCATGAGCTAAAGCATCTCCCTTCTAGTCCATTTATTTATTTATTTATTTATTTTTAATTCCATGGAATTCCAAACAACAATCCAGCGGTGAGCAAACTGGACGCTAGTATTCCCACGCCTGCCAACAGGTCCCCAGACACCACCATGAGCTTTACTGCAATCCATCCCATACAGCCTTTTAACCCTCCTGGTTAGTCCAAGGAAAGAAATATATACACAAATAAATTCTGGAAACCATCTTAATGAAGTCAAGGTCAGAAGACAGATCTGTTTTGACCTAAAAAGGACCGTCATCAGCTGGTAAATCTGGTGACTTCGCATGGATGCTTAAGGGTATTGTGAAAGGGGCATCTCCATGCTACCCTGCCTGACCCCAGCCTGAGCAGGCGCAAAGCCAGCTGTGAGACCAGGGATGTATAGGGGATATATAGACCCAAACTACTGATGGCTCCCCGCATACCTCTTTTCTTACACATCTCCAGTAGCTCCTGCCACTGCCTGCTGCTGTAAACGCAGCTCCGGGCCAAACAGAGCTTTGGGCATCCTTCTGGGGAGCATGATGCCAAGCCCAAAATAATGAGCTCTGTTAAAAGGCCGGGTGTGTTAATTTGTGCTTGGCACTGTGTTGAGAAAGTCATGCAACCTCCTGCTGGCAGAGCACAGGCAGCTCTTGCCAGCATCTGCCTGCAAATGACCGTGCGAACATCCCCTAAGTGCGCTCCTCTTGTCCCCTGCCCAGGTCTGTGGATGCTCCCAAAGGAAACGGGCAATGTTGAGAAATCCAAGTGTGATGAAGAAAAAGCAAAACTCCATTAGTCCTAGAGGAGGCAAGCAGTAGGAGCCTGCCTTCCTGGGGCTTTTGCCCATGCTCACGGAGTTCCTCCAGGTCAGTATGTGGAGAGATCATGGTGAACCATGGCAAGCTGCAATAGGGGCCCTGTTCCAGTCTCCTGTGTTCTGGGGGGAAATGGGGACAGGAATGCACAGAGGCAGCCTTTTCCCAAAAGCCTCAACTCTTTGGAAAAGAGAGAAGACACATGGGTGTTTGCAAATCACGGGTGACACCATCTCCTCACGCCCAGGGCAGAAGGCAGTGAGCACCACCCAGTAGGCAGAAAAGCCCCTTCTTCCCTGTAAAGAGCTGAAGCCACTTGTATTTTCACATACTAATGGTATGTGAAAATAATACCAGCTCCTCCCTTCCACAAATCCTTTACCTATTAGCAAGAAAAGGAAAGTCAATTACACCTGAGCAGACTGGAGGACAGATCGGTCTGGCCAAGGCTGGCCAAGGTGCACCCAAGGTAACCGACAGCTCTTTCCTTTTGGCAGGTCCTAGAGCATTGCTCTGTCTCTGCTCACAGCAAATTTCCTTCTCCTTCCCAGCCCTGCTCGTTATTCTGTTTTCCCTTCTTCCCTGGCATCCACTCCTTTGAGGGCAGTCGACACTCATTAAAGTGCTTTACTGGATAAATGATTTGCAGTCTCCTATCTCTGTATCAAACCCCCCCATCTATTCCAGCTTTAAGTATCTACATAATAAAGTACTTACACCTTCTAATACATGATTCCCTGAGCAAACTTTCTCTGCATTCAATTTCAGTGGAACAGCTTCTTTCTTGCTTGATAATACCAGCAGATCACAGCTGAATGAAGGGATTTTGTCTCAAATAAAAATACAGGGCATTAAAATTCCTCACCACGCCTTCTACATTTCCTCACCCAGTTAATAGGTAATTTTTTTGGTAGTTATATTTTAAGACGTTTCCAACCACTCATTCATGTTTGTTTTTCATAATTGGGATTCCAAAGTATTTGTTCTACAACTGCAGCCAAGGGAGCATATTTCATTCTTAAGAGGATCCAGCAATTTAAAGAAGGAAAAGAAAGATTGCTATTCTGCCTTGTAGGTACGTGTTTCAATTCCCTCTGTCAAACGTGGAGCCCATGACTTCACAGGAGTCGCTGGACCATTTCAACAACCTCCTCCAAGCAAGGCGGGCTCCTTCTGCCAAGGGTCCCTCAGTTCATGCTTGCTAAAAAGCAGATGCAGATTCCAAAAGCACATAAATACTTGGTACTACCTTTGGTCCTGTCTGGCCTGGCATTCCCCGGGCACCGTCGCTGCCAGCTCGTCCCTGCAACAGAGAAAAGCAATGTCAAATACAAAGGGTAAGGCAGGACCGCAGGGACGTCTGCTCCTTGGTCTGCAGCCGAGTGAAGTTTTAAGTCAGAGCTTGCCGGCTGGGGAGCAGCTTCCCTTGGAGAGGGGAAAAAATGCTGGTCTGGTTTTGAAGCAGCATCTCGGGCTCAGCCTGGCACTAATGAGGGGTGTGAGACAAACGGCAGCGAAGCTGCTTCGCTACATGGGATGCTGGGACATGGCCATTGATTTTAATTTGAAATAATTATCTTCCAGCACATTTTAAGATACTGTAATGACAATGTCCACAAATTGAAATGAGATAATTTTTTTTTTTTTTTTTTGTAAGAAAGTCAGAAGTCGGTCACACAAAAAACCTTCTTGTTTCTTCTTCTGGCATGCCAAATCACGACAAGCCAGAGGACGAAGTAAAATAAAAATCAGCATCGGGGATGTCGACAGAGCAAGTGAGCGTGATTTATACCAGCTCCAGAAACCCTCCAGGGACTGGAGTCTGTATCTGGAGATACTGGAGTATCCCCCTCACGCACTACTGAGACTTGGGGACTGTCCAAACAGCCCAGAGCGTTTATGCAGCTACAACCTTAACGCCGCAGAGCAAAAAAAAAAAAGAATTAAGACAAAGAAGTGGGAAGCACGGACTTGCAGTTCTCCCCACACTGCCCAGCTTTTAACTCTCATCCTCATTTCTGTCTGCCCAGATGGACGGAGAGGTCTTGGACAAGCCACCAGCTGGCTGCCAGCCTGCTCTTGTGCAGCGCTCTTGGTGCTCAGAAATTGCTTGGCAGCAGAAACAATTTCTAGCAGAAATTGTAATTAATGCAGTCGTCAGTGCAGCTCCCGGGACACTCACCCTGCGGCCTGGTTTTCCTGCTGGACCGGGAGGACCCTGGATGCCTCGTGGGCCCTGCAAGGCATCAAGGAGAGAGAGGAAGAAATGCCATCACCCAAAGGCACGACAGACAGACCCAGTGCTTGCTGGCATCACGGATCAGGTGCTGCTGGGGCTGTCAGGGTCACCAAGGCTACAAAATGGGATGTGAACCCCTCAAGCAGAGCCCGTCATTCAAAATACACAGGAAAGGCTCAGGACTGAGCACCTCTGGACAAGAATTGCATGCATTTACCCATGAGGACACTTTTGCCCTGCAAGCAGCTCCACGGGGTGGAGACAAATCACTTCCCCCACCATTAGAAAACGGGAACTTTCCCTTAATGCAGGATTTATTGCTTGGAAGAACAATTTCCTGAGCATTAGCAAACTCCCCACACTCCAACCTATCTCATATTTACAGGACTCCTCTACGGATGTCTTCGCAGGAAAGGACTACCACCTGCAGAATTTGACACTGTTGGCTTAAAATTATGTTCCGAGTTTGCATTTGGATACTTGAAGGGACATTTATATGCAAAACAGATGTTCCCACACCTTCCTACTTTCAGCTGGCACTGGATTGCTGAATCGCTTCTTCTCAACAGCCTCTAAAGCAGGACTGGCTGCTCCACGCGTTCGTTTCCCCCCGATCTCCCCAGTCAGCCAATTTGCCCACATGCTCACCTGAGGTCCCATTTCTCCAGCTTCTCCCTTTAGTCCTCCACTGCCCGGGGGTCCCTTTGGACAAAGAATATGATTTATACATTTTTCCACAACAGAGCCAGAAGGAAGATTCATAGCATGTTAAGAAAGAGCCATTCATGCAGGTAACCCAGAGCATCCGCAGAGCCGACACCAGCGGGGTCTGCTCCGTCCTTGCTCGCCCGTTCACTTACCATGGGGCCCGGCCGCCCCGTCAGACCCATCGGACCCGCTGGTCCTCTCAGCGCCAGCTGCAACAGAAAGAGAAACGTTGCTCAGTGGGTGTCTCAGCTTCGTTGCTGCAACGGGACAAAGCCACCGTCGTGCCACCAGCCTCTCCACTCCTCGAGATCCTTGGAGCAATGTCCATACCCTGAGTCAATTTACCCAAGACCGTCTAACCTGCTGCCCCGCCAACTCCTTTCTGCATTCACAAACGGGCAAAGCCCCTGGATGGTGCATGGGTCTGCTGAGAGGACATATGGACCTGCACCCCGTCTGCCTGTAGGCATCCTCCCCCCGTACACCCGCTCTACACCGTGCACGTGAAGTACAAACCCCCTGTAGAGATGCGTATAGACACGCTCTGGCCCAGACCCAGGGCAGGCAGAGGGGCAAGGAGTTACCTGCATTTAAACCAAATGAGAATCTGCCTCTGCAGGTCAGGTCCCCTTTTCCATCATCACATATAGACACAATAAAAGGGACGCTTTTGGCAACAAATTATTGAAGGTAAATGTCAAAACTCTGTCTGGACAAGCTATAGGGGTCTGTTCACATATATTTATGATCCCAGTTTAGTTTAGGAGGATTTTTTTCTTTATGATCCTAGGAGTTCAATTTTGGAGGATTTTTTTCCCTTTTTTTTTTTTTTTTTGGTTACCATTTAATATCTTGCAAATAGAACAACAATTCTACTTGCAACAGGGGGCTTTTAGCTCAATAATTAAGGAGTCACGTAACCATGCATCAAGTCACTAATTTCCATGGTGGGTAATGGGGCTGGTCCACACTTTAAAACATCCCTCGGACAATTTGTTCCCTCGTGACAATTCAACACTTTAAAAGAGTTGTAATTATCTGTGTACTCCAGTAATTAAAATCTACCCGTGATTGCACTTGGAATGGCATAAATATTGCACAAATGCTAGATTACGTGGCATCTTTTTACAACATCCCATTAAAAGCGAGATGCTCTGAAACACTGCTGTCTGGGACAATGTTCGGTGTCTAATGAAAGCCAAATTTTAAGGCAGTAAATCAAGCTAATAATGCAATTAACAACAATGATAAGAAAAATAAACTCCAAAAAAGGAAGAAGGATATTCTCCCCTCTGCAGGACTCCTTTTCCATTCCTGCCATATCCTGTAACTTCCCCACAAAAAAATGTCATCTATTTCCCTTTCTGCTTCGGTATGAGGGTTTTCAGCTGAAATTGTCTGACAATAGGTTGAAGGTAACGAAGAAATGGATTTTTTCCTTTATGGAAATATTCCACTTTTCATCCACAGCCCAAAAGTCACCCAGGATTTGTTTGTTTTTTAAATTTTTCCCAAAACCTGAAAATTAAAAAAACAGAGAAAAGGGACTTTGAGTGAGGGGAGGGAGGTTCTTTGGTTTTTCATAACAGTTGCAATTTTCAACAGGCATAAAAAAAAGAACAAAAACAGAGGGTCTGAGAAAGCAGATGCTTCTCATGAAATGTTCATCTGGTCAAAATCCCTATTTCCCAGCAAAATAAAATGCTGATGGAAAAATTGTAGGCAGCCTTGAAATTAAGACTGACAAGGTAACACCAGAAACATAATCCACCGTATTATTCTCAGAGCAGGGTTAATGGACAGGAAAACGCAGTGGCTGGTGGCATCAGGGCCCTGTACTCTACTTGAATATGTATAAAAATCAAACTCTTTGTAAAAGGGGAGCTGGATGGGAACCAGAATAGCCCCAGCTAAGCCAAAACCCTCGTTATAAGCCTAAAAGGGGCATGTGCCACCCAGCTGGGCAGAGACCCCAGTGGACTTTTTTTTCACTCAAGGGTGAAATAAATTGCTTTTCAGCCTATTTCAGCAGACCAGCCCAAAAAGTCTGTGCTAAAGCGACCGCCAACAGGTCTGAATAACAGACTGGCTACGTCTAAGGCACACATCCCAGCTGCAGACAGATGTGGGCTTCAGACCTGAGGAGCACACCTAAGCTCTGTCCCTGGATGATTGCCTTTGGCAGGGAGAGGAGCAGTGCCTCCAAAGCTGTGTTCCTTTGCAAACTGCCTCCCTAAGCTATCTTATATTTTCCCCTTTACTGCAAGGGTGTGCTTACAGCCAGAATTTGGTCCCTCCCAGGCAAGATCAGGGCAAACACAGCAGGAGGGCACTTGCGGGGTCCCCATGCGTTCCCTTCTGCTGGAATTGTGCCTCTTGCTTCTCTGCTTTTAGCATGTCAATGATCAAATGTAACTTCACTCACGCACTCACGGAAGAAAAATTTCAAAGCTGTACCAACTAGAAATTAAGTTTTATTTTGAACAGATGAGTATGAAGCCTTATACACTAAGGTACTCATCTGGGCAGGGAACAGGAGTTGTACTGGGAATGTGCATGGCCAATCTTGTTTCACCAGTAAGCCTACATAATAAACACTGCCAGGGATTATCTGAGTATCGATCAGTAGGGTCATCTGAGGAAAAAGGGTTGCATGGATAGTCATCATGTATTCCCAAATAAATACACTAAAGAAAATTGCAGTTTGGCTGTTGAGATTCCTGGAGCTGGGAACAGCTTACATCTGTGACGTACATTTAATTATTACAATTTACCGGGAAAAACAAAAAACAAACCAAAAACAAAAGAAAGAAAGAAAACCCCTGCAGCACATACCGCAACTGTTCATATAGACTCTCAAAACTGTCGGCATAAGCAGCAAACGCTACTGAAGCCAACAGGTCTACGTCTACTGGCACCAGCAGAAGGTCCAAGGTCTGTAGGCAATTTAAAACCATGTTTCTAGGGCCTGGCCTATTGCTGGCCGTTAGTAAAAGGCCAGGTCACCCAGATGTCATCACCTCGAGCCACACAAGCAATTCCATCTCAGATGAGAGGCTGTTACCACCATCAGCACTGCTGATGGTGCAAGTGTGAAGACATCTCCTCTGACACATTTTTTCTGGTCCTCCTCCTCTTCCTCGGGCACTTGCTGCAAAAGACATCCCCACCACCCTTCACTTACCCTGGCCTGCTGCAGGATGGCTTGGGCTTGGGCCTCCTGGGCTGAAACGAGAGGTCCTTTAGAGCCAGCATCTCCTCCTCCACTAAAGCGGAACTGATGGGAACAAGATGGAGAAAGCAGGTCACAGGGTTGCTGTCCCTCCATCCTCACACTAGCCTGACTCCTAAACAACTCTGTTCAGCATGACTGACCCAACCCCATCACTGTCCTTCCAGACTATCCTATTAACCATCGTGCTCTCAGGTCACCCAGCTCACAGGCACAAACCGATCATTTCCCATGTCCGTACCCGCGCAGCAAATTCTGCCAGCTCCAAGTAGCGCACAAAAAAAGGGATTGAAGGCTCTGAACTGTAAGGACCTCACACACCACCATTCAAAACTAAATGCAAAGTTCTCACAGGGCTGGTATTCCCCATGCAGATGGTGCTGGCCAGGAGACCCCCGGAGATGGGGTTGCATCAGCTTATTTGGCTATAGCTGCCTGTCTGCCCTGGGACAAAGGCTGTATTTCTCAAGTGTGGCAGTGTGCTTCAAAGAACAGAGTTTGGCCCATTGTTCAAGCCAGGATCCTTCAGCACACAAAGGATTTAAAAAAAAAAACCAAAACCCAAGCATTAATGTTTTATTTTCCGAAACTTGAAAGGGAAGAAGTTTAATGTTTTCTTCTGCCTCTTTCACCCCCAACAGCTACAAGCCCACTTTCCAGGACACACACCCTTCTCCTGCCTTAATTGCATGTGTGTTTGGGGTTTTGCAAGAAGGACTCTTCTCCAGGCTGCAGAACCTACTTGGACAGCTCTTTCACCTCCATTTCACCTCTGCATTTCAATTGGTTGGCGCTAAGTATATGACCACACGAACTTGGCAAGCATACTCAAAGAGATGCAATTTATAGGCCTACGATTGGTTGCTATAGGGGCCAACAAATGTATTGTAATGGCCAGCTAAGCTCCATGTTGAGCACTTGGCCCAGGCTGTCCTAGGCACCCTGCCAGGAACCTACACAAGTATCACCCTACCATTTGGAGCCCGTACAAGAGTGCTGTGGTTTTTCACTAAAGACTCTTTCCCTTTGGTACCTAACCACTTATTTTCAGCATCTGGTTTCTTTAGGGCTTTCTCACATCAAAGCAGACACAAAATATAACAATTCCTTTAGCATCCCAGGACCAAGAAGGCTGACTCGGTACTTGCTAGCTTCATGTAGGAGAAAAAAACCAATGCAAATTAACCACTGGTCACCAAAAGAGACCGGTTCATTCAGGTGCTTACAATTTTGGCACCTGCTTTGAAGAGCTGTTAGAGGTTCCTCACTGTAGGAGGGAGGGTTCTGCCTGGAAGTTGGCCCCTTGGAGGTGTCTTCAGTTGCTTCTTCATGACTTTCACTCTCCAACACCATGCCCGGTCAGAAACACTTAAGCTTATTCATCAGTTCTGGAAATTTTAACCTACCTGCCCTGTGCATTTGACCAGTGAAGAAGTTCCAGTGCTTTGCAAAAAGTAAATTTACAAGGGGAACCATCCAGATCCATCTTTTATACCAAGGAAAATGTGTCCTTGGTGTAAAAGAGATGGGAGACTTCTGCAAGAACAGGCACTAAGCAGTAGCAAAGCCAAGAAGCCCGACTCATTTAAATGGTTTTTCAGTTACGCTTGTACTTACAGGCAACATAAGCATTGTCCCTGGTGGTCCTGGTAAACCATCTGCTCCTGGAAGACCTGGGCGACCAGGTGGTCCCTACAGGAAGAAAAAATAAAAATAAACCTCTATAGCATCATTTTCATCATGTCTGTACATAAGTAGGCATGGCTGTGAACGTATATGTCATGATACAAAAGGCTCCCTATCTTGACAGGCAGGCATTGAGCACGTAGGCATCCCAATGCTATGGGAAATTTTGTGGAAGCACATCCGTAAGCACACACAATTTTTCTTAGTAATTCCCTCTTCTTACACCCTGGCCCCTATATTTCCAGGGTCTGCCATATGCAATTTTCAAGCGAGCAATAAAAGTCTCTGCAATATTCCAAGTTAATGGAATCAATGTTTAGTTGGGTCTGTTAAAACCTATTAAAAATGTATATGAAAATTCATAACTCAGGTCAGCGAGACAGAAATGTGGAAAGATAAATACGTTTCTGTACATGTTCAGTCATCTGGGTCATTCCATTTCTCTCTCTTCTGTCTTTTTTTTTTTTTTTTCCCAGTCCTATGAGGCTACTTCCATCTACAAGGGAGTGATCCTGTCAGTGGCTGTAAATCAGCAAAACTCTGAGGATCTCAATGGAGCTGTGCTGATTAACATCAGTTGAGTATCTTTAACTTGTACTAAAGAAAAGAGTATGCAGTAAAAGATCTATTGATGAAGCTATAAATAATCAAATATGGCCAATTTTCCTAAGACAGCCCATAGGTTATTTGTATTCCCAACTGTGTACTTGGCAAAAAGTTTAAGTTAACCCAAATTTGCACATCCATCCAGCAATCCTACGTGCAAATGAGGATGACATCCAACTACTCAATGTGCATGCCTTATTTTCACACCAGCTCAAGGAGCCAAAGGCAAGAGTGACTTGATCACGTCCCAGTGAGGCCAAGAGGAGCCCTGGTGCTCATTTCATGGCACGACAGACAGGACTGTCTGGCCAACAGCTCACGCTTGAGGACTTGGATGCTCCGCTATTTAGCAAACACCATAATAAATCTATCTGTGGAGAAACAAAGCTCTTAGAAGGGCAAGCAACAAACATCTAAGTTAGTTCTCACTCTCTTCAACCTGCCTGAAGCCCTCCAGCCCATGCAGACACCAAACAAAAGTAAAAATAAAACCCTGCCACAAATCACAGACATATATGGACACACTACAGTGACACAGAAGAGCTATACCTTGCCCCAGAAAGTTGCATGCTCACCCCAGAAAGCAAAGGGAGGTGGATAAAGGTGGGAAAGGGAGGAGGAAAAGAGAAATAGATAAAAAAGTCCCTAAAAATCAGAACATTTCAGAACAAGCAACCAACCAAAATATTTGACGTGTTATCCTTGCCCCACTGTCTTCCAGCAGGATCTTGGTGCATCTCTTTGCATCTCTCACATCTCTTTGTTCCCTCTTCTTCCATTCCCTCTAAGCCATGTTCAACTTAACATTTCCCTTGTCGTCTCCCTCTTAAAAAGGAACCCAAACCATTCAAGCCAAAGTTTCAAGCACTAAATTAGAGCCCAGCACCAGGGTGGGAGTGAAGAGCTGCCGCTACTCCACCCTGCCCCAGCCCGCACATCGCTCCAGCCGGGCTGTGGCTGGACCTGCACCACAATTACAGGGCAGAGCAGTGCTGCGGACAAGGTCTGCACCACAACCAGCCCAGAATAACAACACTGCTCCCAGTGCTGCTGCAAACAGAGCTGCAGCCAGTGATTTATCAGAGAAAAAAAAAACAAACCCCAACCATCAGCTCCCTCAGCACCAAAGGGAGACTGCATAACACACCAGCCCATCCATTTTTCAAGACAAGCTCATGATGTTACATTCATGCTGTTTACTTAGTCTGGCTGACACCGGAGTCCCTCACTCCAATGATGAGGTGCAAAGGGCAGTCCCATCTGTTGGAGCAGAAGCACAATAAATAATTTAGGCCAGACTCATTTTATATAATAAACTTTCTTCCCTCTCTCTCTTCTCCTTTAACTCCGGTCCTGCATATGATGGATCAGGAACGAGCTTGTTTGTGTCTCTGTGTGTACTCTACCTGACAAATATTGATGCAATGTTTTTATACATAAACACCTCTTTTTGTTTCAGGTTGGGTGCGTGAGGTCTTTTCCTCGCGGGGTTGAAGCAGCGGGGGGCAATGGTATGGAGGAAAATCAAACCCATAAAGCACTTCGTAAATCTAAATTCATGAATGCCTTTAAGAAATGCAGCATGCCAGACTCTCAGTTGGTGTAAATCTGTGTCACTCTCATTATGTAAATAGAGATTTGCTGATATATAGCAGCCAGGGATGGGGACTTCAACTTTCATTTGGTGCAGTGCTCTAAAATGCCATGCTGAGTGCAAACACTACTGCAATATTTCAAGGGAATGTTTAAACTGAAATCTCAGTGTGTTGGTGCTCGGGCTCCTCGAGTAGGAGACAGTGACAGACAGAGCGGTGCCCAACAGCCCACAGTACTGAGCCTCAAAATTTGCTTTAGGTGTCTCTCTTTAGGATTGTTTTTCTGCCATGTTCAGCCCTGGTTAGAAAATTATGCAACAGAGAAGATCTTTCTTGCAGTATTTGGGGTCTTCTAGGTAAGGCAGCGCCTGCCATCTGATGAAAAAAAGGGCACCCTGAAAACATCAAGCCTTTCGGAACCCCAGTAAGGATTGTAGGGATCCTATCACACTTCTGAGATGCAAAACTGTCCTCAGGGGGAATAAGTCCTTTGGGATGCAATGACTGTATTGTCTTGGAAGATATAGGTATTGCTTTGCGACCAGCCTCCCCCCAGAGGCATGCTGATCAAGCCCAGAGCACCCAGACACCCCGGACTTCCAAACACACAGTCGGTGACAGAGCTGCAGTTTGTCCTAATGCTGCAGCTCACCTCCTTCAAAGGAGCACATTTTCCTACTCTCTTCATTCCCATGAAACAGCTCTCTGGTCTCTCCCAAGTGCCATATTTTCTTCTTCTCACTGCTCGAAGAAACCTGCCTAAGTCATCCTAAACCACCCTCCCCCCCCAGATGAGTCCTCTGAAACCTCCCACAAACAGGCTGCTCTGCAGCTTTGCCGGTGACGCAAGCTCTTCTCCGCGTTGTAAAATAACTGGGATAAATGAACAAACTGACACGATGCATAAAACAGAGCTAAATGAGTGTTGGCCAATATTAACATAGCTGAATATTGTTGGCATATTAATTCAGTGCACCTGCCTGACTGCAAATAAAAAGTCTTTCTATCAGATGCAGGCAGAGGAAATGTTCTTCACTGTACACATATAAGTGTCATGTAAATTCATGAGCTATGCACAGGGTTAATAATAAACAAATTAAAAGAGGAGCTGCTCTAATTGAAAAGGAATATTTTAACACAGTTGCAGTTCCTGGCTCTGCAAGTTCATCACTTCTCTATGCTCAGTATGTTGTATTACATTTTGTTCTGGACACTCAGAAAAGCAGGATGTGCCGTCTGTGCGAGAATGCAAATTACGCCTTTCATTTCAGGGTGTAGAACAACATCATCCGGGACAGTGTGTCTGCTGCTGATTGGCTTTGCACGGCCATTCAAGAGGATCCTGGCCAGCAAATGTCTCCATCTGCCTGGACAAGCAGCAGAAATACAGACTCCCTTGTCACCAGGGCCAGCATCCATCCTGTCAGGCAACTGAATTCTTTGGAGCAGAAGCAGCACCTCAAGGGGAGGAGAAGAGAAAGCTGGGCAACATGTAGGACCCATGCAGGACAAAGACCTACCAAGAGCCTGATGATGCCACACAGCTCTCTCAACTAATCCTAGACCACTGCAAGATGCAAACCACTGCTGGGACCTTGCCCAGCTTGCCCATCCTCTATGAAGTCTGACACCCAAGGATGCAGAGCCCTCCCTTGGTCCTTCTGCTGGAGTAGTGCAGGAGGAACCTTGAGGTGTCTCAAGGGTTCAGCCAACCTCTCCGAGTGGTGGCCCTGGCTCCTGGCCATGGGTTGAGCCCGCAGCTGTGTATCGACTTTCTGAGCTTGCAGGCACCTATCGATGGAGCACAGTCAGGGCTTCTCATTCTCAATCATGTCACAACCACAAGAAACGTTATTACTGTTCCCTCAAAAACCAATAAATACACCAGGAGTGTAAAGGAGGTGGGGTCTTTACGGCAATGCTCCAGGTGGGATACAGAAGTGCAGCAGCCACTGGACTCCAGCCAAGTCCCCAGGGATCAACAAGGCAACAAAGAGCCTCAATTGGAAAAAAAAAAACCAACCAACCAAACAAAACAAAACAACCCACCAAAAAGCCAGAAAACCAAACCAACCCAGAGCCCAGGTTAGGGTCATTGCCACAAGAATGCCCCAATGCTCAAGCAATCTCCTCAAGTACACCTTAAAACCACAACAGACACTTCCCAGTGCAGGCCAGCAATGATTTTATTTCTCTCTTTGGTTGTATTTTGCTACGTGCAAGTCATCGGGCTGGGAGGTGAATAATTAAGGTTTGGAGCCAGCTGGTTGCTTTGTCCTCTAGCAGGCAGGAAAGCTGGGAACACAACCCCTCCTGCCCATGCCCCCAGGGAAGGCAGCCAGGCCCCGGGAGGTCCCAAATCCATCCTGATGGGACGGTAATTTGGAAGAGCACCAAAGTGCAGAGGGGCAGTTTCCCATCTCTTGCTTATTGCTGATGAGCAGGTGGGATGGAGAACCACCTCGATGGGTGGGAGGGGAAGGACAACAGCCCAGAGGTACATAGGGCAGAAAAGAGAACACAGATGGATTTTAAAAGTCCAGGACTGCTTACCCAGTAAACACCAGCTTAAAAAAAAAGCCTCTGCAAATTAAAAGAACAGTGGCTTGGTCTCCATTTAACCCGTGCAGAGAGCAGGGCCAGGAAGGACTAAGGGAAAAATATTCAGCCTTTCTATCTAATTGCTGTTGTCATATTTTAATAGACCTCTTCCAGCGTCCTGGTGTATATCTGTGCTTGGTCGCTTCCAGAGGTGCCTCAGCTGGTGTTCCATGCCCGCATCCAGGCCAGGAGTAAGAAGAAATGAAAACCAGAAGGTTTGATGCGCTCCTGATGGCGACCGCAGAGAAAGCTACAGCAAACCTCTGGCATCACTCCAGCATTAAAAACAAGGCTAAGGCGAGGTCCTTGGTAGCACAGAGATCTTGTTCTGATCCTCTGCAATGGAGTGAATTCTCCCTCCTATTCTTTCTGGGTCTTAGGTTACTCAATTAAGACAAAAAAGAAAGTTTAAAAAAAAAAAAAGATAAGCAAGGCCACAACAGGAATCCTTAACAGCAGTTGCAGCAATTAGCTGTGCTAAGACACACATCAGCACAGCACAATACCCCTTATCTATCCAGACCTTCCTGTTTGAACCTGGTCATCAGCTTTTCCCACCTTGTTTGAGCAGAATTGAACCAAAATCTGCCAGACGAATAGGAAGCCTTACAAATGCAGAGAGCCTGGGTCACCCCAGCTTATCCTGCTCGGGCACCCAAGAGGCAAGTGGGATGTGGTTCCCCATCTGGAAACCAACTGTTGGGTCGGTGGAGGATGCTGCGGTGCACGTGAGCCTGCCACGGGTAGCGGGCTGCCTTATCTGCCAGAAAAATGTGCTCAGGACATCAGTGATCAGATTAGGGAAGCGTTTGCTGATAAGCGCTCCCTTCCTCGGGAAAGGTTCGGAAAGGTGTTTTGCATTTGCTGGGTGACAGCATTGACAGCAGTGCTCTCCCCTGATCTGTGTCATTGCTGCTCTCCTCCCTCCAGCGCTTTCCAGGAGAAACTCCGGAAAAACAGACCTCCAACCAAGCCTCCCTGCAGAAACCCACCTGTAGGCACAATTTTTCGCCCTTTTTGCTAACAGGACTGTTGGGATGTGTCAGGCCACAGTGAGCCACAGGTGGAGGCTGGCGTCAGGGCTGCTGGGAGCCCCATTCCCCAGATGAAAAAGCAGTACACTGAGAGCTATCTTGAAAGCGTATTTGACTGCACTCCACGTCAAGATGTGCCAAGGCACTGAAATGGCGCCAAGCTCTAAGCTCCGTTCGTTTTACTCACAAAAACCTGCTAAAATCAATGAATTTACTCATGCGAGACGACCACTGCTGCTACACGTCTCCCTGTGCCGCTGCTGCACCAGGCTGCAGCCCCACACGCCGCTCTGCTGGGCTGCGGCGAGACAGGAGCTGCTCTTCTGCAAGCACAGCCCCGATTTTGGTGCTCCATCACCCAAACCAGCATTGCTTAAGGGCACTGCGTGCACTTCTCTAGTTTCAGACCCAAACCAAGCTGCTCTGGCAGCCAGGGCTGATCCCACCTCAGCCTCTGTGCAAAGCCAGAGCCCGTCTGTGCTATGGTGAATCTTCCACTAGATGTCAGGCCAAAATTCCCGCTGGGTGCAGGGCTGGGAGCTGCGTGCAGCCTGGTCCCCGTCTGCCCAGGCAGCTGCACATGGGCACCTACTCGCCTTGCTGCCTCTGCTGGGGCGGGGGAATAGGCTTGAACTGTGGGTGAACAAAAGCAAATGAGGTGTGTATTGGTACGAGGATCATTTCAGAGACTCGGCTCGAGGAGTGAGGTTTTAATTTTCTGCATTGCCATTTTCTGGATTGCTGCTCAAATGGTGCTTGTGCACCACTTACTGACCTGAGGCTCAAGTTCAGCAGCTCCCAAAACACAAATTATTCCAGATCCCAGGTGAGGACTCAGCAATAATGAATAAATATGCAACTCTGACTAAAGTGCGGTGCTAAACTATGGGATTTGGGGTCACAGTCCACAAAAGTGCTTGGGAGCAGCTGCCTTCGATGAGACACCCCAAAGCTGGAGGCCTCTGCTGACAGTAGCTGCTAGGGACAAAACTGATTTAAAGTAACATCAAAGCCAAACATGCAAAACCTAAGTTACTGCGTTGCTAAAGCACATAAATCAGTCTCTAGAGCTCGCTGGTACAGACCAATAATCCACCTACAGAAAAGGTGAGATGCTGCACAAGAGCCACCTTCCCACCAGGAGCAGCCTGGGACACAAAACAAGTGAAAGCAAAGACCCGCAGGAGTGGTGCTGGCATGACCCTGGGACCATCCTGGACCCAAACGTAACCAAACCCTTTACCAGGACTCACAATGCCAGCTCCTACGAGGATGCAGAATCACCAATGAACTTCATCTTACTGTGCTAAGAACTATTTTGTGTGTTTGCTTACCCTGTTTTCCCAGTGCCACAGCCCAGTGCCCGCACTGGGATGAGCGGCCATGTGCCAAAGAGTGCAAACAGAGAGCAGAGGGCTTGTCAGCCTTACTCGTGGTTTTAACCTGGAGAAAACCGCTTAATGCATTTGACTAGTGTGGCTGTTCCCCAACACTTTGCCCCTGGATGCAAAGGTCTGCCCTGCACCCTACCATAAGCTCCTTTTGGGGCTGACTCAGAGGAGGTTTCTATTACAGGATGAGCAGTATTTTAGGGCTCCAGTGATACACCACAGTCTCACTTTGCATGCACAAAATGACCCAAAGCTTCAGCCAAAGAGGAGAAAACCATGGGTACTCACTCTCTCCCCAGGGTCACCCATTAAGCCCACGGGTCCAGTTGGTCCTGGAGGTCCTGGAAGGCCCTAGCATAGAAAAGACAGAAAAAAAATAAGCCACTAAAGGAAAATGTGTTATTATTTGTAACATATTTGTAGAACGAGCAGGAAAAGAATTAGAGCTTTCTGTTTATTTTTGCACCAGAAAATCGACCCCGAAGCGCTCTATACACATGCATGGCATATGGAAGCAATAGATCCCGGGAACAGCTGTGTGCTGAGCTCTCCACATGCATCCAGCACCCTGGAGCCGCACGCATCCTTCAGCGCAAGGTGTAGACAAAGTGCCACTTACTGCTGGGCCTTCGGGACCAGGTGGGCCTTCCACCAGCATACCCTAAGCAAGAGGAAATAAAAAAAAAAGGGATTAGCAAGGCACATCCTCAAAGCCACTTCGACTACAGGGCTGGAAATCCCAATGATTTATCTGTTCTGAAATATTTCAGGTCTTGCTGCTAGGTCTAGGCATTCCAGAGCTGAAGGGTTTCCACTCTCTGGATGACATGTCCTGCGTCCCCATCGCCAGAGGCACGAAAGGCACTGCCCATTGAAAAGCCAAATACCGTCTATTTGAATCACGCAGGGCACGGAAAACAGCCCTTCCTCCCAGCACCAAGCCCACCCTCACCCCAGCATAGCGTCACCTTCCTAACCACAACCCTTCGCCCGTAGCTCAAGGCCAGGCAAAGGGCAAACCCTGGGGCGCATCCAGCCTCGATGGTGCTGGAGCGGGAGAAGAGCTCCTCTTCAGGAAGAAGCTGTTTCTAGACCCAAGCAGCTTAAAAAAAAAAAAAAGTTAATAATCAAATTGCAAGGGTTTTTTTTTAAAATTACTTTCCCAGCAGACTGCATGCTGTGATTTACTTTGTGTACCTAGGAAATCACTGTGTGGGCAAAATGGTAGAATAATGTTATTCCATTCCTTTTAATCTAAATATTTTGTCATAACTTTAAATCAGGTCTATCATGTACTCAGTAGAATTGAGCTTTTTTTTTTTTTTTTTCCTTCCATCATGGATATGTAAGAGGCAGGAAAGAAACCTCTCAATAAACCTGGCAAATGCTTTCCAGAAGGCATCAGGATGATCTGTTGGGAAGAGCCCCACAGCAAGCACTGCCCTTTTATCTCTGGACCAGTGGCCATGCCCCCAGCAGCACCCAGGTCGAGCCTCAGCAGTCCCAGCACCTGCCAGCTCACCTGTAGCAAACAGGGACATTTCTCCTATGGGATGAAACCAGCCTGTAAAAAATCTGTAGATAAGCAGTTGGCTCATGTGGGAGAAGCCTGGAGGAGGCAAGTACAGGGGCTGGTCTCAGGTCACCCTTGGCTGGTCTCCTGGGCTCAGGCTCCAGTGTTAAAAGTCTCAGGTGACCCCACGGCAGCCACTCAGCAGACAGGGCTGAGCTGAACAAATCTGAAATGTCTAGAGGAAAATCCAGCCATTCCTGCCCCAAAAGCCAGAGTCTCTAAGCCCAGAGAAGCAAAAAATAGGGTAAAACATGCTACCATGAACCATTCCTGGTTCCATGCAGAAACATGCATGTTTCTGCAGCACTATTTTCTCTCTTTCCCAGTGTCCATACGACTCATTACTGCCTCATTTAAAATCTGGCTTCCGCTTCATTTGGATGTGTTAGGAGAAATTCTCTGCTGCTGTCATCCCAGAAGCGCCTGTGCAATTGTTCTTCACCAGCAAAGAATTCTGGTCATGGCCTTTGCCTCGTGCCCATTTTGACAGCAGTTTCACTCTCTGCCATGGAGACACTGCTCTCTTCTGGGTGGGAATTAGGGGTGAACCCTACATAACGTTCCTCCGACCTGCACTAAGTGTGAACTACTTGCTGTGGGAGGCTATCAAGAAGAGGGAAGCTACGCTGATGGAGAAGGTGTCCCCCAGGACATCCACTAAGCACTGGTTCCTTTTCAGACACACGCTGAGGACGTTGCACAGGAAACCCCAGAGATCCCAGCAAACCTTTTCCCATAAGAACACCCCAAGGTCCACCCCCCGTTGAGACCAGTGATGGCACATTTTGGTGTGGCAGGCTCCGAACCAGAAACTAATAATTGTCTCTGGGCAGGTGCAGAGAGGCACAGCCCACACAGGTCTCCCCAGGACATTTTTGGGCTGCTGGATGCCAGCATTACCATTATTCTGAGCATGCACAGCACTGAGGCTCTGTTTCCCATGGCCGGCTGCAGAACCTCGGCACGCTCGTCCACATGGGGGAAGAGCCTGGGCTAATTAGCCAATTTGTGATGCAAACATCCTTGGCATCTTCCCATATTTATCTGTTGGTTTATGTTGAGCTCTAGGCTTTAGGGACATCTGGAGATTCTCCTCGGCAAGAAACCTCCACTGTTCATATGACTCGTCATCAGGAGCGATGGAAACGGGAGAGGGTTTTGGGACCAGGACCAGTGCGGGGATGCCACCGAGGGCAATCGCCTTGGGTGTTGCAAAGAAACCATCGATTTGGGGTTGGCCTAGGGGAAAACAGGGTGTTGCTTTCACTCAGTCAACAACCAGGGGCTACCCACAAGTGAAGCCATTATCACAGAAACAGCCTAAAAGCTGGCTGCAACACACAAAGGTGCAATGCAAAGGCTGATCAAACCCTCTCCAAAGGCAGGTGTGAGCACCAGGGTCCCCCACGAAGGACAGAGGGCTTTGAGGAGGTGAAGGCAGCCTGGTGCCTCCAGAGCTGGGATGCGGGGGGTCCCAGCCATCCCCGGCTGCATCCCTCCTCGCCTGTGCTGCCCTGCTGCCTCCAGCGAGCGTCAGCACAGAGCAAGGATTGAAGGACAGGCGGTTTGAATGAAAAGGAGAGAAAATCCAGCAGAATCTGACTTCTGCGTTTGGTTTTTATTCCTCCTCTGCTGCAGCTCCCATCAAAAAAAAAAAAAAAAAAAAAAAAAAAAAGAAAGAGCTAAAGAACGCAGCAAATCTGAATTTCTCTCTGCTGAAGAGGAACCGCACAGAGAGGGAAAAGGCAGCATTTGGTCTTGTTTACTTTCTGGCAAAAGCTATACATGCTCCAGTGTTTTGAAATAGCGAAGGCAGCCAAATTCTTTCTGGATGATTAAACTTAACTATTTTGTTCGCTTTGTAGCATTTCAGATTGGTTCTGGACAGGGCAGGCTGGGTTTCTGCCATCGGCTTTGCGGGGTTCGGCTGCCCCCCACCCTTCCCACAGCTCCGATAAGCAAATTGCTCACTCCTCCTTTTGTTTGCAGAGTGAGAGCGAGACCCAGAAAGGAAGAGAAGGAAGGAAAGGTCAGAAATGCTTCTATAAAGCGCTCGTTCAGGCTTTTCAAGCCCTGCTGCTGCACCCCAGCTTCTCCCTGGCCTCCCCCTCATCCATAATCTGCAAAAGCGTCAGGCAAAGGAGGAAAGGGAGGGAGAATTAAAAGAAAAATAATGGTCTCCGAGCGATGGGAAGTGCTGCCGCGACTCCGGGCGCCACGCTGGCCCTCTGCCAAGGAAAATTAGGTTAATTGAGTTGCTGGTGTGCAGCGAGCTTGCGCTCGGCCCCTCGGGGACGAGGCTCAGGGGAGGCGGTTGCAAGGACCTGAAGCCCCATTTCCAGCCTGGGGAAGAGCAGGCGTGGGGGTACCTCTGCATCCTGACACGCACCGAGGGGCAGGCACACGGCCGTCGACCAACAGCCTCTTGCTCTGCTCAGCAGGCACCTCTGAGCAAACACCAGCCGTCCCCACTGCAAGGGGAGCTGGGGAGCAGCTCCAGCCCCCTCAAGGGGGTGTTCAGTTGGGCACCCATGTTTTTTGCGGACTGCAAAGGGCAGTTTAGAAAGAAAAACAACATCAGAAACAGGCCAGGGCAGAACTGTAAAGAGAGAGCGAGCTGGGTTCCACTCCCAGGACAACACAGGGGTTTCTCTGAAAGGGGAAAGCTGGTGGGACCCTGGAGCAGGAGGCAAACCTCTCCTCTCCCACAGCTGTGTGGAGGGAGAACCCTTTTCATTTTCCACAGAGATGAACCCATTAGTTGCACAATTAAAGCTGGCCCAAAGCTGCAAGTTCAGGTCAGGATATGACCTGGCCACTGGCTGCAGGTGCCCAGGGGAGCGGGTTCGCTGCTCAGCTGGGGGTACTTCAAAACCTCTGGAGAGGCGAGACATGCCCTCTGCCCAATGCTTCAATTCTAAACGGCCTAAGGTTTTATTTTGGTAAATGAGAGATTTCATGGGAAATTTTGTACTGCCTTCATAATTTAGGTCACTTCTTGAAGTTTTTTTTAAAAAAATACAGTATTTTATATTAAAAGTTTTTAAACAAACCAAGTAATTCTTCCATGGGAAATTTTCTTCCCAGCTGTACCACTGAGAGCACCAAGCCATACCAAACATACCCCTTGTACCTTTTTCCTTGGGAAAGAACACCCACGAGAACACCAGATGGTCCTTACCGGCTCAATAATCGCAGGCTCCCCCTTCTGTCCTTTCTCGCCCCGTGGGCCACCGATCTGTAGCACACAAGGGAAACACAAGGCCAGTCAGTCAAAGAGGACATCGCCTGCATCAACGTCACCGCTCTGAGCAGGAACTGGAGATCCTGGGACAACTTCTGCAACCAAAGGACTGCTGATGTTCGTGTAGGAAAGAAACGGGGCGCCGCCTCCTCGCCTCGTGCAAAACACATGCATGGCAGGTGGATGAGTCCACGCGAGATGCTCTCACTGGTTTTTGTGTTGCTGATCTCTGTGCTATAAATTACGGGAAGACAAACATTTTGAACGAGGCTTACCCTCGATGGCAAATTAACTCTCTTACCCCTTCGTAGATGGTGTCCTGGTTAGCAGGCATGCCAGGGCCAATGTCAGGAGAAACTGTGCGGTCGTAATAGTTATCATAATAATTCCCATCATATTCTTTTATTGTTTCCTCGGTGAAATCTTTATCCAGGTCATCTCCTCCTTGAGCAGGCTGGAAGCAAAAGAGCAGTGACACGTCAGGCTGCAAATCTCTCTAGGCTGCACACACTGGTCATATAAGGGGAAGACTGTGGTTTTTGCAAAGTGAGCTTTATAATAGTTGTAAATAAAAAAAAAAAAAAAGAAAACCAAAACAGAGGAAAAGTTAAATTCTGGAGTGTTAAGTTCTCCAGCGACCTCCAAGGTTCTTCTCCAGTGGCAGGGAAGAAGGACAGGAGGATGTTTATGACAAAGCATACACCCTGGCTTTCCCTGGGATTTCTCTATCAATCCCTGAAGTAACACTGTGAGTGTAAAAGCTTGAGCGAGTTAAAAAACCACAGCTCAAAGCAATAGCTCATGTCAGGAGGATCCTGCAAACTCTAAAGGCCTAAAGACAAAGGGAAAGGAAGTTTCAAATGCCAAGCCCTACTCATCTCTCACAGCCTCAATATTGGAGACACAGGATTATTAAGCACAAAAAGTCACACATCCACTCCCATATTTAAAAGGCACATCAAAAACGCAATGTGTCGTTATGAGTAGCCAATTACAGGAGGAAATGCGGGAAAATCCAAATTCACTTCTACGAAAATCTCCTGTTTGTTTAGCCTGGGCTTCAGGTTGTGATTGTGCTTGTCCAAAGAGCAGAAGCAGAAGTTTTTTGACAAATCTGATGCATTAATCCCTGAATCCTTTCTGAATCCTTACAGCAACAGATGCTACGGACCACAGGCAAGGACATCTAGACAAGTGTCAGAATTTCCTTGCCTCATTCCCTACCCCCGTGCTTTCTGCAGCCTGGCAGGCAGATGTCTCTTGGCATCCTTTACTCTGAGCAGCGCTGTAAAGAACAACATGTGCCAGTATTTTTTTTTTGTTTGTTTCTTTCCCATCCAGGTAATGACCAAAATGGTCCATAACTTAAATTATTTCCAGTGCTTCCCAGAGAAATTATCTCCTCACTGCTATGAATTCAAAATCACTTAAATGCCACCACCACTTCCAGACCTTGTTTCTGTGCCAAAACTGCTCAGAACCCATAAGCGTGAGCATCTGTATCTAAATTCAAGAGTTTTTAAAGTAAGAATAAGCCTAGTGCTAAGGCAAGCATTGCTCTGCCACCCCATCTTCCTTCACCTCTGCAAATACCAACTGGTCTTTGCAGAAATTATAGTTTAGCAAATACTCAATTAGAAAACTTGGAGAAGTTAGCATTATTTTTCCTTTGTACCATTCACATGGATCTAGCGCTATCACACACATCTTTTATCCTGTTTGAAATCTTTTATCTAGGTTTGCCCTTTGAAACCTTAAAACCTGTTTATCTTGCTATAAAGCTTTTTTTTCAAATTGCATTTCTTGAAATAAGCATCAAAAATCTCTGGTTTGATATTTTGATTAAGGTCCCCAAGTCAATTTGAATGGAAAGATATGATATTTTGAATAACTGGGCAGAGGAGGAGGAAAGTTCTTCATGCCGAGATACGCTTTGGAGAGGGGAAAAAAAAAAAAAAAAGCCTAAAAATAATCTCCTTAATAATGCTGTTAGACAACCTGAATCAGAAAACAGCCCACAAAGAAAAGAGAAGGTCCAAAAATCAGCATGCAAAATGCTGTGACTCTCCTTTGCTGATAACTGCTTCATTTAAATCACCTTTTAGTCTTCTCTTTTGAGAAGCAAAGCAGATATGAAGGCCTGGCATACGCATCTGGACAAGTAAAGCAAACTGCCTGATGAATAGCAGGCAATGAACAAAATATATCTGTCCCCAGCTCCTCTTCTTCACAGGAGTATTGCTGCCTACTAAATCTCAGAAATACTTCCCTGGCATTTATCACAGAGTTATTAGCCATAATGAAACCCAAGCCCAGGAGAGCTCAGTGACAACGCCTGCCTCCAAAACCTCTCACAGAGGCTGTACAAAGTTTCACTTGTGTAAAGCTAAAAAACTACCTCCCCTTTTAATTCCCTTTGTAGGAATTAGAGTCTTCCCAAAATACAGATGGGTGAACATCAACAGTGACGGCCATGTCTCGCTCTTGCAACAGGTCTGTGAAGGGATGCTAAAAATTGCCATTCTGCACTAGACCAACATCTCCTGTTTGATCCCACGACCTGCAGCGAGCAGTGCCAGGGCTGGCACCGCCGGCGGCTTGGGGGACGCCCGGTGTCCCAGCCCACCTCTCCCCCACCGCACCCTTGCATCCCTGTGCAAACAGCACGGGGGCTCCGGCTGCCTTCTCCAGCTGCTGGCAGAAACCTGGGACTCCTTGAAGTCACACCACGCTTACTCGTGACCACGAGCACTATTTTTTTCCCTAAATTAGCAAAAAACCTTAAGATTTTTAATTATTTTTTAACAGCAAATAAACTTCAACCACTTTAGCAGTCTATTTCCCACTGAAACCTTGTTTCTAATAACAGGTACCAGGCAGGCAATTACATGCACGAGCTCCTGATCCTCACTTCCATATTGCTCATAAAGCAGCTCGGTCTGCTGCTGGATTAAAGGATTTGGTTTCCCCAGGAGTTCATGGCTGCAGGCAGGGCCCTCAGCTCCCACTCCAAGGTGTAAACCTGAAATCCATATCCTCTTGGGTATTTATCCCTCAGGGTAACACTTTTGGGGAGACTTCCCCATGTCACGCCGCAGTAGCCTTCGCCTCGATGCGCGGGAATCTCCCTCAGCCAGGCAAGTTGTGTCCTTTCCTCTGCTCATCAGCCAAAAGATTCACTGGAGCGACGTCCCACCCCAGGAGCAGTCCCACAGCCCTCCCCCTCTAAACGCCGTCTCTTCTGGAGCTGCTGGAGGGGGACAGTTTGCTCCCTCTCTCCCCGCGAGATGCTTTGCCGAGAGCAGGCTGAGCTTTCACATAGGAAAGCTTCGCCATGTGTTTCCCTACCTGAACTTTCCTTCTCTCCTATTTCCTTTTCCTAACAACTGAAGTGGCCCTTGAGCCTCGTATTTCCTCTTCTAATTTTTTTTAAGGTCACGTTATCCAATCTTTAATTCCCCTCTGTTAGAAAGTTCAAGCTTGGCCAAAGATTTCTGGCTCTTTGTCAGGGAAGAGAAGTTTCCCATCCATGTGTTTTCTCAGGTTGGCACTGGCTTCCTCGATACGCTGGAGCCTTTTCTGTTTCTCTCTATGTATCATTTCATTTGTATTTGCTCAACCTCTTCCTCCACTGCACTTTTTATCCCCAGTTGGCTGGACTCGATCCCCGCCACGCCACCAGCCCTCGGGGCAGCTGGCTCCCCTCCTGCCTCGCTCCAGCTGCACAGCTCTTTGCTTGGACACTTTCCCCGACACCTTTTTATCCAAGCTTCCAGGTCCAACTCCAAATATGTTGGCCAACTTTTGCTGTCTCTTTTGCCACCCTCCAGCACCTCCCAGAAAGCCTCAAGTTTTGACAGTCCCATAACTAAGTAATTCTTCTCCATTTAAGGAGGAACCACAAAACTCTGCCAAGTCCCATCCTACCTCCCAGGGAACATTATCCCACTACTGACTCCTCTTGCTGATACTCCTGGATAACGAAGACTTTGCCTCTTCTAGCGTCGTTATTTCCTTGCATAGTGAGCTATACAGCACGCAGCTGCGCAACAGTTTATCTCAGTCTCATCTAAGGATGAGACCAACATTCATCTGTTTGAGCACCAACATAAAAGGCAAGAACTGGGCAAGTCTTAAGGATAGAAGGAGTTTTGAGTGCAACATATTTCAGTTGAAGCATACTGAAGTGTGGATAACTAAAAATGTAATTGCTCCAACAGAAACGTCAGCTGTGGGATCTGGACTGATCTTATCTTTGAACAGATCTGTGCACAAAATGGAGGGGCTTTCTCTGGGCGAATGCAGTAGTTTGAAATCAAGGGTTTGTCCCAGCGTTAAAATGCTTTTGTTTAAAACTACAATCCTAAAAACGTAAAGATGCTATTCAGTGGGAATGACAAAATGAAAAATTTTCATGTTCTCCATCAAATCAACATTTTAAGGATTTATATTAATATACCTTTGAAATAAAATGCTTTTACTTAGATTTTAACACCAATCTTCATTTTTTCTTTCTGTCATACAAACATTTCGCACAGGGGAATGCAGATGTTGATATGAACAGATTTTTCCAGGGGAATAATCCTTAACCAAATTCTAAATATCTGTGTTCCACACCCTGAAATATCTGGAGTGAAAATATTTTACAAGAAACTTCCTCTTCCAACAGCTGCCCAAACCACTTACAGATTTACCATACGAATGATCACATCTCCTTTGCTCCCAGGGCTATGAAGTACCAGAATTAACAAAAAACAAAGTGAAAGGCAAAAATGTTCATTAAAATTACATCGGTCTCATTGTAGGTGACGACGGTACTCGTGGGGAGTTCAGCTTCCACGGCGTTTTCAGTGAGTCCACCCTGGGAGTCTACTTCTTCGTTGTAGTTGACATCTTCATAGGGGAGAGGCGTGAAGTACTCTTCGTTAATGGTTTCATAGTTGTACTCATCCACGAGGGGGTCATCCACCACAGCATCCCCTTTCGTCTGCTTGCCGGGATCCCCTCCCGCAGGTGATGGAGTGGGGGCAGGATAGTCCTATTGCAGAAATAAAATGCCAGAATCAGAGAAACAAAGAGGAAATTCTCCATCATCCTCCACCTCCCCCTCTATAAAGCCGCCATTTATCAAATGCGTCTTTGCCAGGACCCTGCGTCGGTACCTGCTTGGTTTCAGGTCTCTCTCCAGCAGCCACTTCGGGAGTGCCAGGTTTGGTGGTGGGTGCTTCTGGCTTTATAGCTTCATCAACATCTTCGTAGTACGGGTACTCGTAGTAGTAGGTGTCACCTTCTCCTTCACCATCGGTGTACTGCAAAGAGAAGATGAGAAACAGAAAATAAGCTGGCAGCACCCAAGCACATTCCTGCCAGCTCTTTTAGACATTATTTCATGTCAATGGGGCCATGCCGTGATACAGATCCATGCAGTGAAATCTTTCCCTTCCTCTTGTTTGGGCTGCTTTGGCAATGGCTGTGCATTGAGAAGGTTCCCAATCATCTCTCGGTCCTGTGGTATGTTCTCCCTTATCAGAGAGGATGGACCTACCCTGCAGCAATTCAGTCACCCATGATAACACAATTAAAAAAAAAAAAAAAAGAAAAACCATTTTTTTAACCTCAGGTTGTTGAGACCTCCCAGGTCAGACATCTGACATAGTCAGAGAGAACAAAACACTTGAGTCATGCAGCCGCTCTGAGAAGGGGGGATGCTATTTGCACTCATCCGACTGCACTAACAACACCCGTGTGACTTCTCATCCACCCACAGCCCACAGGCAGAAGGGCTTTGAAAACAAGATATTTTCAGCATTTTCCACAAGGCGTCAGTCATTCTTCAAAATGAAATACAAACAAAACATTTGGTTACAGCCAGCCATGGCAAATTTCTTTGCCAGTCCATCGCTCTCACTGGCAGCAGACGCCGGCACGTGGAAGAGTTATTCTTACACGTAGCAACACAGCCCTAAGACAAGCCAGCCCTTGTTGAACTGCTGGCTCTGAAAGAAGAGTTTTATTTTCCTACTACCACATATTTTGATCATACCAAAGTCTATTTTATTTTACTTATTTATTGTTTCTCCAGAAGCGCTGGCAGAGCCGTTACGGCACTTCCCCGGGGCTGGGTGGCCGTGCCTCACCTGGGAGCATCGCTCTGCTCCTCAAAGCTAAGGCTCAGGTTTTTCATTCAATCCTAAAGCTAAGCTGAAGCGGGCTGATGGCATTACAGCTTCGTGGGGATTCGGCAGGAACCCGCATGTCTGAGACCAGCTGAAAGCAAGAGAGTGCATGGACCAGCAAAACAGACCAAGATGCTGAGAAGCAGCCGAGGACACCGCTTCAAGTGAGCTGAGCCTGAGACCTCTTAAAAATGCGTAAAATTCAGGTGATGCTTTTCTGGAAGTCAGCCACACTCAGACATTTCTAATTGAGCTGCACAAATAAAAAGGTATCCTGTTCCAGTCTTTTTTTCTTTCTTTTCTTTATTTAAAGAAAAAGTCTGAGGCTAACTCTAGAAAAAATAGAAAAAATACTGAGCACAGCAGCTTATATGATGAGCTGGGAGCATTTCTGTCAAAATGAAATTCAAATATCAAATACATGGGCAAAAATGTTTCCCCCTCCTTTAACACCTGTTGTTTCAAAGAATATTGAAAAAGAATTGCTTAATCTTTTAAAAAGTTCAACAGTAAAACTGGAAATTTAGAAACAGGTGCCTGTTTTGGACGGGATTCGACCTGCCAGGGAAGGTCAGTATTTCACACTCGGCACAGGTTGTCTCTTCTGCAAGTTTTTGAGCTCCAAGCAAATATGCATTTCAGTTTCTGGAACTGGGAGGAGCACAGAAAGGAAGGGAAACTCCCGAGGGCAAGAGCCAAGACCAGAACCTGCAAATCCTAATAACAAGCTGTCTTGGCCCTTAGGGGTGAGTCGCAGGGAAGCTGAACAGGAGGAAGGAGCCGAGTGTGTTTGCAACTGCAATATAGAGCTGGATGCCGCTACCCCAAAAGCATCTCCAAAACCCTGCACGAGACTTACATATTCATCCTGGTTGGGGTCCTGGGACTGGGGGGAGTCGGGGATGGCGGTGTCGCAGTCGGGGCTGTAGTGTTCACAATAATCGTGGGCTGCTCGGGGGTCCGCCACGATCAGGAGCTGCTGGATGTCACCCTGCGGAGAAGGAAAGACAGAGCGTCAGGGGGACGGATGGTGCACGTGGAGCCACCAGCCCAAGATTGCAGTCAAGGGAATAAACACCACCAAGAAATTAAAAGCAAAACACAAACACCTGGCAGGGCCACCTCCCTGACACGGGCATGTCGCCCAAGATGAGTCGGGTGAAAACCCTCTGTGTCCAGGGCCAGGTCAAGCAGACGCTTATCTCAAGCTGCTCTGCGAGGTGTGAAGCCGCTGTGATTCACACCGGGTCCCACATGCACCTTCCCGAAAGGTAACCGTATCTGCAAAGAGGTCACCCCCACGCCTACAATACAACAGCGCTGACAGCCCTGGGCAAAGCGGATGCAGTAAAAATAAAACAAAAGGGCTTTATGCACCCCAAATCAGCAGTATCCTGCGGACAATTAAAAAACTCCTTTCCTGCCCGGTCCTGTGCAGCTCTGCAGGGCTCCAGAGTTGCCCTGGCCAGTCCAAAAAGCTGTTTATTGGCCTCAAAATTTCTCTCCTCCTCCCACCTCATCAGCCGGTCTCATAAAAGACATCATCCCCCTTTTCTACATCTTGCCTCACCTCAATTTTCCACCCACAACAGTGCGGCAGACATAGAGGTTAGAAATGCATCTGATAATCAGAAAAAGAGAAAAGAGGGAGGTGGTTTGCAGTGGCTTATTGAAAATCAGGTGCAGAGCAAGCTCATTAGGCACTGAGGCTGCTTAACAGACCACTTGCTGTACAGCGAACAAAGCACAACGCAGCCACAGCCCAGAAGTCAGAGCAGAAATCGCTCTTCAGTTTCCTAAAGAACCACTGCACTGCTTAACCATAACGCCAAAAACCAGTTTATTCAGTAGACAGTTACATAAGACAAGAATTTACTACTTGGATTATTAGAGCTGATACTTTCATTAGGGGGGAAAAAAAAAATCTTTTCTATTAATAATAGAAAAACATGGCTAAGGCATCAGGGGAAAAAGAAGGAGCATTACAGCAAAACTGGGAGAATGACTTGGGCATATAATAGGAACCAGAAGCTCCGAACGGAGCCTGGCCAGACTGGCAAACAGCCCCGTGGAAAACCAAAGGATATTTTTGAAATGATGGGCCAAATCTGCCTTCATGCACGCAAGCTGCACATGGTCCAGCCGTGGGTGCCGCTGGGTCCATGGGGAGCTCAGCCTCCCGTGAACACATACCATCGACTTCACCGAAAAAAAAAAACGCAAGCTGTTTGCATTTTTGGCAGAGATTCACCGGGAAAGAAAGCTGCAAGGACCACGCGGACCTGGGCGCATCCCGCCCAGCTCTGAGGGGCAGGGGCAGCTTACGGCTGCCTGGGGTCTGCCTCCTCAATTTCCAGGTTATCGCATCCATCTCTGGAGCAGCTCACCGTAACGTCTGGGCACCTCTCAGATGCTACACGGGTTACCCTAAAATTGAGCATTGGTTTAAGCTTATTAGTCATTGTTTCCTATGAATAACCTTTACAAAATTAACAGAAATGTCTGCAAAGTAGTTTTCAATTTTCTATTTTAAGAAAGAAAAAATAGTCTTTCCTTCCCTTTCCCTTTTTTTTCTTTTAATTAATCCATAGAGCAGTTCTGTCATTACCGTTCTGGCTTTTTCTTTTTCAGCATAACCACCAAAAATGGGGATGCAGCATTGGGAAAACAGAAAATGCCAAGTTTTTGTCCCGTAGAACATCTCCCATTTCCAGCCAGCTCTGGCCGCCACTTGACAATGTGACCTGCATGGGGAACTCAGCCGCGGTGTGACCAAGAGGATATTGCCCAGCCCTGAGCAGAGACTTGAAGGAGCTGCGGTGTGTTACGGGGTTACTCACACCGTACATTATCATCCCTGTCTTCAAAGGCAGTTCAGAGCAACAAAACAGGCTGCCCCTTTGGAGCTCCCTCCAGTGGAGGATGCTCAACCTGGTCAAGGCAATTTTTTTTTTATTTTTTTTTTTGAAGTTGACATGAAGAACCTTCCAGCTGCTATTTCTGCACACAGGACCTCAACCATGCCTGCCACTCATTGACACCCGAGTTAAGCCATTTATGCCCTTCTCTCACTTAGGTGGTTAGAGCTCCCCAGTTTCCACAGGGTCATGGGGAGTGTCCAGCACTGTTGGGGTAAGCTGAAATAAAACAGCCACAAAAGCAGACTTGGTACTTGTCTCCAAGAGGCAAGGAAGGAAGACTGAAAGCTTTTTCTTCCTGATAAGGTTGGATTTACACCTCAAGGAGAGCTGATAGTCTGCATCCTATAAGTGACCAGGACTATAACTGTGTTTCCTCAAGGAAGAGATAAAGCAAAGCAAGGCACGTTGGCTAAATACAGTGCAAAAGGTTAAGCAGAAGAAAATTTGCTAAAGCTGAGTTTGCTTTTAGTCTCAGCTGACGGCAGCTCCTGAGCTATACATGGGGAGAAATCCTGGCTCGATACCACCCTGCTTCCCTGCAGCACAACAGGAGCTGAGCATCCTCTTTGTCTGATGGCTCAAGGCATTGGCAGCGCCTTTGAGTACACAGAAAGACATCACCTGCAAGTCCCAGGAGCCACAGGCTCAAAACTTGGGGCCACAGCAGAAACCCCAACCCCACTGAACACGCCAAAGGATGGTGTTGGCCCAGCGGTTGCTGCTAAGTAAGTGGGGGAGGATGAACAAGGGAAACTTCCTGCTAGTTCTGGGTCGAGAACCTGAGAAAACCAGTGCGTAACTGAATAAATTTGGTATGTGAAGTGTGCCAGGAAAAAGCATGAGCCGCATCAGACAGCTCTTTCAGACCTTACCACGCTTCATGAGCATCACTCAACATGCCTACTATTTTCCCATTTCCTTTTCAAACCCAATCAATCACGCTGTCCAGCAAAGTTCATCCTTTTCTTGTTGTTCCAGTAGCAGCACGCAAGCATGCAAAATCAGGAGGAAAACCAACACACCCGATTTTGGAGGAATGAGAGCCCCAGGGAGCATCTGAGCTCAGGTACACTGACATGGGTTGAGCAGCTCAGTGGTGGGGGAAGAAGGAGAGCTCACAGTGTTGCTAGACCATTCATCTTTGTTTCATTAACTGCAAGTGCACGGCACTAGTGGATACCCCATGTTAACACTTGTAAAAAGCAGACAGGAGTAAAAACCTTGTTAGCAAGATTCCCAGTCAACTGACCTCATCCCTCAGTGCAAAACAATAAAATGGGCTAATTTAGCCTGTAATAAAAAGCCCCAGTATCTGAACTTCACAAAAGATGCACAAAGCTCTTCTGTCAAGAGCCCCATTTCTTTGATTTAAAAAGCCGACTTTAAATAGAGCAAGCCATGCTGGGAGGTTCGCAAGCCTTTTGTGTCCTCCTAAGTGTGTTGCCGCTAATAAATTTCACCAAGAGATAGCTGCCCCCCGCTCCGGCGCGGGCTGACAAAGGCAGCAGCCAGCCCCGCTCCCTTTCCTCACTCAAGTTCTATTTGTTTCACTGTTATGGTTACACAAAACACCCAAGTCCTCTCTCCTTCCTATGTCAGCATCTGCTTTCTCCAGCAAGAGCAGCGATAACGAAGATACCATCAATTCCCTCCACACACACACATGCAACAGCTACGGGTTTTCCATGAAGCCTTTGTAAGAGAGAGAACTTACAATTACACTAAGAGTGGTTTAAAGACTTTACCAGCCAAGTCATTTAGGTTTTTAAGACTTATTTTCAAGTAAAGACGTATCTAAGTCAGGGAGCAAGTCAGTAACACACTGGTATTGCTTCGAAGGAGAGGACACCAGCATGATGTCCTCCAGCCCAGCCACCCATGCAGACAGTGGGTAAAGTCCTCTTTTGGCCTGTGAACAAGTTGGGCACCTCTGGGCACACAGGGCTCAGGGAAGTGCTCCAGCAACTGAGGTACTTCTTCGCATGCAAAGGCAAGGCACGGTTGTGCTTTCCTGGTTTGACAAAAAATTTGAAGGGGGGGGGGGAAGGTTAATTTTTACCTGAAAATAACCAATATTTCACCCATCAGAAGAGCTAGTTTTTAAAAAGGGGAATAAATCACATTTTGACCTTTATTCCTAGAGCTTCCCGTGACAAGGAAGAGGCAGGACAGCACATTTATGAAAATGATTGTGAATTGCGAGGCTTTTATTTGCTCCACCAAACAGATGTAAGTGCTAACTGTCAGGACCAGTAAGAATCTGCCTGACATTTATGGTAAAGCCATTTATGCCTGATGACTCATTTGCTTTATGGATTAAGTTCCATCAAGCCAGTTGAATTAAACTCCCCAGACAGCTCCCAGACAAGACTGGAAAAGCTCTTCTGGAGCATTTTTTAACACTTATTCTATACATGTGCAAAAATGTCACATCACTTCCAATGGCATCAACTTCAGTAACTTGGAGAAATCACTGTGGTTCAACAAAACAAACAGCTGGCGAGGATAATCGGAGTGACTTCATCTGGCATTGGCAGCAGCTCCGTAAGTACTGGGATTCTTCAGGGCTCTCACTGCAACGCACTGATAATTAACTGGACTGTCGTTTTAGCGCATTACCCCAGAAGTCTTAGAGACTCTTAACATCCATAAGAATAAATACTGCTTGATGTGCTTTTTTAAAATTCCTACATTTCAATTGGATAACCACAGGCCCAGAATGTACAACTGTAACACACACACACAAAAACATCTTAAAAATTACTGGAAGCAATTGGGATGTTGCTGAGTTTTATCATGACAAACTCACTAGTTCCATAAATGCAAACCCAGTCAGGTGGCTTAAGAGTGGCAGAAGTTCAGTGAAGCTCTATGATGAAGTGAAAACTTAGATATCCCAGCCACCAGCGAGCTTCCAAAAAACCTAATGCCTGTCTTGGAGACAGCCTGCCAGCCCTCAGATGTTCCACTTGATAAAACCTGTCATCAGCACTTGCCCATGGACGGAGGCTCTCTGCTAAGGACACAGCGGCTGCCCTGCCCCAGGGCTCCGAGCGGCTCCTTGTCTGTATGGGTTGGAGCAAGAGTGGTATCAGAGAAGTCAGTGAAGAAGGGAAGCAAGGGATGACCCAGAGCTCACTGTGCCCCCGGCTCTGCCAGCGTAGGGAGACCCCAAGTCAGAGCTACGATAACCTCTCAGAGCATCGGTGCATCCTTTGTTGTACAGGCATCATCCCAGAGTCCCTCGTTTAAACACAGCTGCTCCAGAAGAGAAGCCAAACTGCGGCAGTGGGATCAGATGAAGCCTCGTCACCCTCACTGGTCCCTCTGCCTGTGTTCTGAACCCCTCTCGCTGGCCAGCCATCGAAAGGAGCGAGCTCACCAGATGGCGCAACTGGTACCTAAAGGGCATCCTTTGGGCTTCCAAAAATTTTGTGCTACAAAATGAGAAGGCGATAGTTGAAGTTCTGGCTGGAAAAAAAAAAAAAAAAAGAAAAAAAAAAAAAAAAAGGGCTTGACTCGCACACAGTCATGAGTCAGCTACAAATACTTGGTGGTTTGGATAAATCGAACCCGGATGTTTGCTTCCCCATCCTGCGCAGAGGGGCTGCAGGAATGGACGGGGCAGCTTTGCTGCAACACCTCTGCTATTTCCCCTCTCGGTCTCCAGTTACCGCAAGAATGGCTCTCTCTGGCTTTTGGCACTCAGATAGGAGCCTCTTCTGAGCCCTCTTTAGAAAAAAAAACAGGTTTAATTAAGCAGAAAAGGGATAGAAGTTTCACTAGAACCAAATATGGCTTCAAGGAAAAACCTCTCTTAAGGGCTGATAATAGTGTCTCTTTCTCACTGCATCTCCATCTGGGAGAGGAGGTACCCTGCTTTCACAACACGTCAGCCTAGTCCTACATCCCCACCCCAAAGCTAAGCCATTAACATTTCTGATATTAAACTTACAGAACACAAACTACAGTAATTATTTGGACAACCCACATGCTTCTTTCCCTGACCACAGCAACAAGAAGAAAATAAGCCCTTCGGCTCAAAGGTAATTAACCTCCCCAGTAATTTTCAACCTTTATATTTTATAGTCCCAGGGAGGAACCGAATTTCCTATCACGCAGGGATCCATTACCCCGCTGTCAGCCCTGGCCACTGGCTTTGAAGGAGCGTGGTCCCCTCCTTTCTGCCTCTTTCCCCTCCCTGAACACTGTCACCCTCCGCTCCAAGCTGTCCTCAACACCCAGCCTTGCTCCAACGGATGGAAACGTGGTCAGGCAATGCCACGTCATGCTTCCTCCATCCGTAACTGCCGGATCCTCGGGTCAGCCGCTCCATGGCTGTTTCTTGGAAAAGAGGCTTTTCAGAGCAAGCGGCTGTATTTCATATGTGCCTGCAGAGACCACAGCACACTGTAGGTCTGTCGGCGTAATATCACAACACAAATTATGAGCAGTTTAGCAAGGACTCCTTACTGGAAGGGAAGGACAAGCGATTCTCTAAGAGGAGAACAAAAGCCAGATGGCTTTGCTAATTCTGGAAAGCTCTCCTGAAGAAGCTGTCACTCTGCCAATACCCAAATACCAGTCAAGGACTCAACTCATTAGCAGAGCAGGAGACTCTAATATGAGGTTCATTTCCAGGCGGCTCCTTCCCGCCCCCAGCCCCAGCGCCGATAACCACGCAATGTAAATAACGCCCTACCCTAATGTAAACACTCCCCCGGCAGCGGCCGCAGCCGCCGGCACAATGCCGAGCACCCTCTGCGCAACGCCGAAGCAAACGCGAAGCCAGAGCTTATGCCAAAGTTCTTTTTTGTTTAAGTGACAACGCAGAGCTATTTCCCAAAGACA
This sequence comes from Morus bassanus, assembly GCA_031468815.1. Taxonomy (NCBI): domain Eukaryota; kingdom Metazoa; phylum Chordata; class Aves; order Suliformes; family Sulidae; genus Morus; species Morus bassanus. The sequence continues at coordinate 4,205,729 of CM062586.1, forward strand.
ATATACACAGTATTCATCAGCAGTATGGGTTATTTACACAACAGCGCTTTACAGGCGACGGACAGACCCATCCACCATTCCAGTTTCCTATTCAAAATGAGTGAAAGATTTTTTTGCCTTTCCAAATGACTGAGTTTGTCAAACCCATTAATCATTGCTAACTTCTTTCTGCTGCTTTCCCTGGAATCCTCACCAAATCCTGACAGCCCAGAGCCCTTTTGTTCTCTCCAGTCCCATGTAACATCTCTACAGCCACCCTTTCCTCAGCCCTCTGCTACCCCGCTCCGCTTAACCATCACGTCCTGCCCTGAGCGCTTCTCGTGTAGGGACAGACAATGCCCTGAAGAGAACAGGAAAGGGACAGGATGAAAAAACCTGACCAAGTTCAAATGGATGTTTAATGATGGGGCAAGAGCCCAAGCCAAGCTCCGGACTTGCCACCCAGACCACACGGCCCCATCCTCCCCGCTGGTGCTCCCCATCCCTTCGCTGCCAACACTGATTCATCCCCAGGCACTTCGCCTAATTGAAACCTCCATCCTTTCAGAAGAGACATCTAATCACCAGTTTAAAGATCCCAAAAAGCTCTGGGGCTGCTTTATGCTTTCAGGAAATTGTACTTCACCTTATTCAACCTTGACCCTAACTGACTCAAGGGGGCCGCAGAGCTCAGATGAAGCATTGCGTGCTCATCGCGCAGTTTGTTACCCTGTGGCTCCCACCGTAAACCATAAATGAGCATTGCTTCCAGTGGGCAACATGTCTTTCCTAGCTAAAAGCCAATGCCTAGACCTCGGAGAACAGGTTTTGTTCGAAAATTTACCAAATGGGTGGAAAAACCCAGATAAGGCAGATTAGCAACCTGTCATTTAATTAAGATCCAGGAACTTAGGGGACACAGGGTGGAGAGAAAAACAATCCTTAAGAAAGAGGCAGCTTGGAAAACAGGTGGCATTGGCAGAAGCACAGAAAGCATCAAACCTACAAAGTAGTTACTGCAAGGCTATCATAGCCATGCGGTTCTCTCCAGGGTTTTTGTTTCAGAGCTGGAAAAGCCACTGCGGGGACAGCACAGCATCCCTCGGGAGGCGCAGCCCTCCTCCAGCCACGGCACTGATGGGGCAGGACCTGCGGAGCCAGGCTGCACGAGAAGCACGGCCGCTGGTAGCAAGGGGGATTTTCTCTAGCAAACGGGAAAATTAAGCTAAAAAAAAAAAGAAAACCCACACCAAAACCCCAAAACAAAACAAACAACAAAAAAAAAACCAACCAGAAAAAAAAACCCTGAAGGTAGATGTGGCCAACACAGCAGAAACCGGATGGTGGTTTAAATCTCTTGCCCTTACAACGGCAGCCGAGAGGCTCCCGCAGGAGCATCCCAGGTCAGGCAGCGCAGAGCAGGAGGCAGCGTCCGTCCCACGCACATACCGGGGGACGCGTCCAGCTTTCCCTTGAGTCATGTCTGGTGCTGCAAACCACCAGACATCGACTGCGTGCTCCATAGACTGCACTGAAAAGCAGACAAGTACTTTAATAACTGTTGCAGCTAATTGCACACGGGAGCAGGACCCACCCAGATGAGAAATGACTCCTTGGCTTCTGTTGATCCTCACGCCTTACAGCTCTGTGCAGGCAGCCTTACATCAGCCGCTGCAAACGTGGTGGCATCACCATCACACACTGCAGTCCTTTGGAACAGCATATTTGCAAGCTTTGATTTTTCCCTTCAAGATCCCTGCTCCCCTGCTAACCCAGGTCCCTCTTAAAACTGCTGCCATGCACAGGGCCAGCGCTCCGCTGTTGATTTGTCTGCATTCCTCTTCTGAGCAAGCACAAACACCGTAACTCTTCTGATGGGACGGGAAGGTATGCCCAGGGCAAAGCAGCAGCCAAGCAGTAGGGACTGCAGGAGAGAAAAAGGCAGCCAAGATGCCTTAAGAAAACAAAGCAAATACGAAGACCTGCTAAACACACCCAAAGAGACAGATATCCTTAAATCAACAACCGTCATGCTCAGATGCTCAGCTCCACTGGCTATTTTTATATATTTATGTCTGTTAAACAAACCACCATCTATCTGCTAGGATTTCTGGGTGTGAAACAACATTATGGATGCAGAAAACGGGATGCAACTGAACGGCTTCCCCTCCTCTGCAGCCCCAGCCTGGAAGGACGGATGGACAGGGAGCTGGGCTGCGTGGACTGGTGTGACAAAAGGCTGCTTTATATTCGCTCCTTCTCTACAGCCTGGCCAAGCACTGTGGTAACATAGGCAAAAATAACATGAGAGGTTTCTGTGGCTATTTTGCAAAGAGGGGAAAAATAATAGCACACAGTTCAGGTTTTTAAAGGCAAAAAAAAGAAAGAAAGAAAAGAAGAAACCCCTGACAGTCCCGCCTCTCTCCACCCCAATAAAGAGAGGATGTTACTCTCAAATTTCATTTTCCTATTGTAAAGTCAGTCTTCATATTTGCAAAATGAGCATTTTTAAACTCTTTTTTTTTTTTGTGTGTGTGTTCTGGGCAGATGGTCTGACACCCCCCCCAGCAGATTAGAAACATATGCAAAGAACAAGGAATCTAAACCACACGTTTTTATTAAGCTGCATGACTTCTAGTTCAAATTTCATCACACTGAAGTAAATATTTTCTCTCTGAAGCAGCAGCTGCACATTAGGTTACCCATAATAGATGTTTCATGTATGTACACATATGCATACGTGCATGCAGGTGCCTCCACAGGCGTGTCCCATGCTTGCTGATAAACTTTACAGATGTCAATGTGAGACCACATGGCTGAAGCCGATTTTGCAATTTTTCTTTTAAAAACAACTTGCAGTGCACACACATACACAGTTTTTAAAAAAATAGAGCTGCGAGGGTTCCAAAATTTCAAAAATACCAGATTTAAGGTCGCATACCCTAAATCTATCACTCTGTACAGACATATTAGCACATAATCCTTAACTATCACCCAGGAACATGATACTTTTCCAGAGTACATCCACCTCACATGGCGCACAAGCGACAAGGACACCTTCTTCCGCAGCCCTTATGCACGCATTTGCACGCTTCTCTATGCTCCACTTCGCAGCCGCAGTGCCTCCATACATGTTTTGCACATCCGTGCTGTGTATCTAAGCACGCACATTTTTAAGTGTGACGTCTATAGATGCAACTGTTTAGCACTGCTAACTTAGACGAGCTCCTCCACTGATAGAGGAGGAAAGCATCCAGGTTTGAGTACTTTTGAAGGACCTTGACTTCCTAATGACCTAGTTTCTGCTTCTGGCATGGGGTGTGCACCCTGCTAAAGCCTGACATATGCCTAGAGGCCTTCCTAAAGCCAGGCTTAATCCTTATCCCCGGCCTCTTCCTGCAAAAGCTGGGACATGTCAAACGCAGCTATCGCTGCCGGTTGTTTACAGAGCGCCTGGGCATCACCTCTGGAGCAGAGCACACATTTCCCGCTGGAGCACTGACCATGTGTCACATCTGCAGGGATGGCCCTGACCTGGCCAGCACAGCCTCAGGAGCCCACGCCAGAGGCACTGATCTTACCCTAAAGCAACCCGCAGCCAAGGGCAGGCTCCCTGTCCCACCGAGCCCTTTGGAGGACACCAGTGCTCTCCACCAGCTTTGAACCCCTCCTCAGAAGGGCTGACCTGCGCCAGCTTGAAGCCAGCTGAGCACGTGCCATTTACCCCCTCTCCTCACCAGTCACCCAAGCCAAGCCCCAGTAATCTCTGGGATTTCCATCACCTGCAGCAGATGCAAAGCCAAGCCACAAGACCTGCTCATGGGACCCACCAGTACTCTGATTTCAGCCTCAGCAGTGCAAGAAGCCCACACCCTCAGCTGGTGGACACCAGCTCCAGGGGGACCTTAGGGCTGGAGGATGAAGAACTGTGTCCATCTACAATGAGCAGCCTGCTGTGGCTCTCCTGGCCAGCTGGGGACCATCCTCAGCTGACACTCTTCTCTTGAGAAACCATTTACAGATGTCCTGCGGTAACACCTTCCCCGAGAACAGAAAGTGGGACAGGAGCCGGAATCCCTTGGCTCGCTGGGACCAAGCCACCAAAGGCCCCAGAGGTTCTCCTAGCTGTGGGATGGAAACCTTGCAATGCTACTACCCAAGCTCGACTGGAAGAAATAACTCCTTTGCTGGCTTATTTTTGAGTTGCTGGCTGCGCAAAGGTGTTCCTTCTATTTCAGGGGAAGAGAGAAGAAAAAAAAAAAGGTAAAAAACCTGACTGCAGAGAACCCTTCCAAAGTGACTCAGTTTTCTTTGGCTGCTCCAAAACTCCCATGAACATGGTAAATAGTCTGACTCTCTTTTCCCCTCTCCAGTTTTGACTGAAAAATAGGAAACCCGATTCTGAGAAGAGCTGGAATGAGAGAAAAGCAGATTTAGACTCTGCATGCAGGGCCAGCTTGGCAGAAGGACTTGGCACACTTGCACCATCTCCTAGGGAATGTGCGAGATGTTAAGGTCAGACCTGGTGGAGGTCCTCAGCAGACCTGATCTGTGCACGCTCCTTGTGTGGGATCTTAAATGTTGCCTCCATTCAGCTAGGCAGAACCAGTTCTTGCACTTCGGCCAGCACAAGGAGCTAGAGCAGAACTAGGTCTCTCCCTACAAGGATCCTACGTAGAGAAAATATTTGGGAGTAGAGCTGGTGTACGCATAGCAGGCATGCTAGAGGGAAAACACCTTCACCAAAGAAACAACCCAGCCTTCTGGCCACCTCTGCAATTACAACTGCTAGCAACTAAATACTCATCTCTCTTGTGTATACCAGAAACCACATTGAGAGTTATTTGATTTGAAGGTTTAAACTAACACATGAGGAAGCATTCTCCCCTAATGAATTCATTAGGACAGCAATGCATTTTTTTGGCTGGTTTCCCCTGAAAGCAAGCCATGTGTGATCTCTTTGTGCAGCCACAGGTGTGTCCGTCTGTCTCAATAACTCTTGAATCAGATAGCTGATTTCAATCACTTTTGACAGAGGAAAAAGGCTCAAGATAATTAAACTCCTATAAATGTCATGGAAACAGACAGCTAGGTAAAAGAAAGGCATCATACTAGTTCATTGTCTGAGACGACGCTTTGCAGCGAGTTCACGTCTGATCAGATACAGGCCTGCACAACGAGAACACATCTCTTTCATGTTCGTACCATAAGAAAAGTTTAAGCAACCACGAGACCCAAATTAGAAGGAATCTAGACCTGACTAATCTCAAGGCATCTCTGACATTCCCAATTCCCACAGTAACTGGAAAAAGATGAGCTGAAGCACCACAAAATAAGCAGTTCCTCTTGCATTTCTGCCTATACATGGAAAACACCCTCTTCTCCTCAATTTTCCAGACCCAAGAAGAATGGAGGCAAAAACCAAGCATCTCCAGGTCTCAGCCTGCCAGCTCCCCTGGCAGCTCTCAGAGGAACATCACAGGACACGGCAGAGCCCAAGGGTTTGCTGCTACCTGTCATCAGATGCCAGCCACATTCAGGCTGGCACTGCCACCCAGGCAACCTTGGATGAGCCTTTACTCAAACAGAGTGGCTTATCCATCTGCACAACAGACTTGTAATCATTACTGGCTCTCCAGCAAACACCCTAGGATCAAACCCTTAGAGTTATTCTTTATTTTTTTTCCATATGACCACACACCAGCTTGTCACTCTGTGATTTCTGCCTTCAAACTCTTCATTTGGTAACTTAAAATCAGCATTTATGTCATGCTCCACACAAATTACAGCACTGAGCCCTAAAAATAGAGGCCCCACAATCACCATGTGCTGTTGTCACTGTCTTTACATCTAGCCCAAATACAACCTTTATAGCACGGTCACTATATGGCTGTTGTTCCCTCCCCCCCAGATTACAAATGCTTAGCCAGGAATAGTATAAATCTATAGGATAGCTTTGAAAGGAACTCTTTAAAAACTGCTCAAAAATTGTACTGTTGAGTTCACAGGTATTCTTTAATAGATGCACCCACCATCTGTTTACAATATTAATACCACCAGCAGAGAGTGACTTCATAGCAACAGATTATTCAAAATACCAGAAGCTATCTGATATCTATCCAGAATTTAAAAATTGTTTTCTTTTTTTAAGTTATTGTATATTCCAAAGGGTTCACAAAATAATGAATGTGAATAACTCCACAGCAGAATTTAAGTAGTTCCTTCTGATTGTTTTCCAATAGCAGCTGATTTGGCTCAGGTCTATTCACACGGTGTGGTTTTGTTCCCTAATTGAAGCATCAAGTCAGATTATGCTTCTGAACCCTTGCAAGCAGCAAATTAGACTATTAAAAAAAAAAATCTCTTAATATTTGCTCAAAAAGTTTGCTTCCATGGATATGCTGAAGCAGGGCGACTCAGGAGGCACCTGGCAACGGCCTTTTACAACTGCAGCCTCCTCTCAACAGTTAAGGGAAGAAATTTCCAGGCAAGGATAAAATAATGGGACAGTGTGACAAGGTGGTGCTCTCCCCAACAGCCATCGCGAGTGCCCCGTGTCACAGCGGGGCTCAGACCCCACCGACCAGCGATGCCGACTGCTGGGACAATCTGGGAAGGCAAAGTTTGGCTTCACATCAGCGGCTGCAGCAAAAAAAAAAAAAGAAATGAAAGATTTCCCCCTCCTCTGCACGCACACCCTGCCTGCTGCTCCTGCAGTGCAGGAGAAGAGCGGGCAGCAGCTTGCACCCACGCCACCACCCTCCGGCAGGGTGCTAATTGCTTCAGTGGTGCCCTGAGGCCAGGGTGAGGGGACCAGCACAGGTTGGCATTGCCGGGACAACAGCCCCACGGGCAGCATCCCACAAAACTCACATTCAGGCCCACTGGAAAGCTACATTAACCGATAGCCTGCTCATTGTGGGAGGTATTTACATAAAGGGAGGATAGTGTCAGCCTGACCTTCCACTGTTCAGCATAGAAATTAAAAAAAATAAAAAATAAAAAAAAAACCCCAACCAAAAAAACCCCGACCAAACAAACCCCACCACGAAAGCCCAGCCCAGGCCCCTGAGAAATAAATAGGAGAAAATGAATGGATGTCATTGTCTATCATGATCTGCCAAGCCCTTTAACTAGCAGTTAATAAAGCGGAGAGGGAGAGAAGAGAAAATGAAACAATGAGCAATTCTGAAATAACACCATTATTTTGCATCCGGTGTATTCCAAATAACACTGCCTTTCTGAAGCATACGCTCAACATCCCGCGCTCCATAGAACAGGCTTAAAAAAAAAGTTGTTCCCTCCATTTTCCTCATTGCATTCATTAGGAATCCCTGGAAGAAACCCAAGTCCCCATTTCCCCTTGTCCTCCACTGCTCTTTGAGGACCTGGTAGCCCAGGGCAGCCCAGCTCTCCCCCACCAGTGCCACCACTCTCCAGGTCCCAGTTGTCACCACCCAAAGGTCATCCCTATTGCCGCAGGGCCCAAGGCACGTGGCCCGAGCAGCCCCACGGCCTGGCCGGTGTCCCCATCCGCAGTCTGGGGGTCAGCTCTGGGCAGTGCCCTTTTATCCAGGCTACGTTTCTGATACAAAATGAGGAAATTGCAGCGTTTTCCTTGGAAAGGAGACGCAGCCTGGAGGGGAGCGTGCAGTCTCCGAAAACTCCACGTAAACCCAACTTAGAGCCCGCAAGGCTGCCAAAGGCTGCCCAGCCTTTCCCTTTCTTCTTGTGGTCGTGCAGACCTGACCACATACTCAGGTTCCCTATTTTCTTCACCATATCATTTAGTGCTGCATTTCCCCCATCCAACTTCATCTCCTGATGTCACCGCTTTACCAAGGGCTGATCACACTGTTCCAAGTTTCCTCTCTCCATCCAAATCAAATAATCCACTAATAACTGAGCTAGAGGGCTGGCTTTTTCCTATAGAAGTTATTTTTCAATGACATATGTGTGAACCATAAGGGATAGTTTAAAAACAGATTCTCCCTCATTACAAGCTGCGGCACAGCACATCGCGGCGTTGCTCTTTTGCGTCTTCCCCCTCTGCGCCGAACGATGCCGGTTCCTGGCTCCGGTTTCACATTGATTTATTTCCTTTTCATCTATGGAAAATTAGGAACAAGATCAGCTTCTGCTGGCTGCGCCGCCCACACGAAGCTGGATACGCCAGCGTATTGTAAAGGGGACTCTCTCACAGTGGAAAATATGTAGTAAAGCAAAGCTCTTGGCTTAAGTTACACGTTTGAAAACTCACTGTTGGAGCTGCGCTGAGCCAAAGTGGAGGCAGTTGCTCAGTTTTTACTCGGCCCTGTGTAAACAGGGTCGTGGTGTCTGCCTGGGAGGTGTTGGTCCCAATGACCCAGAAAGCTTTGGGCTTCGTTCCCACCCCTGGCTACGATGGAGGTGGGGGATGCAAAGGGAAAGAGAGGGTCTAGGGAAGGTGGTGAACAGTCTCAGGAGAGACCTGAAGAGCAGCCAGTCTTGGTACAGAAAAGAAGATGGTGGCAGGAAAGAAATCCAACCCAAGGTCTCCATCAAACATCTAGCCATGACCATCAGTGATGGTCAAACACAGCAGACAGCATTTCGCAACTCCGTCAGATAATTCACACCACTGCTACAAGGGCAAAAAGAGCAGCCAGGGCAGCCCCGTGCTGCTGCTCTCTGGATTTCCCATCCTCTCCCCTCCTCACTCCCTAAACACTTCCCAAACTCCAGTACGAAACCCCAGGCGAGCCCTCAGACAGCTCCAAAGCCCACGGCTCATTTTGGAAAGCCTCAGCCTCCCCTGACCTGGGCTCACTTCCATCACCGAAGGGTGGCTCTTTGCTTCTAGCAGCACATCAGGGCTTCCTGCTCCCGTCCCACAACAGCTGGAGCTCTTCTGAGTACGAAGGTACCTAAAAGCTGCACACCCCTTGCTTCTACTCCATTTTTTTTTTTCTCATAGCTGAACTAATCTGGAAGCTGAGCTGCCATTTTCTCAGCCCCACAGATGGGCTTTTCCATCCCCTGACTACCACAAGCCCAAGATCCACCCTGAGGTTTTATCCTCAGCCCTCCACACCGAGGTGGCTCAGGATCAAGGGTTTTGTATACACAGAGGCTTTTAATCAGGACTTGGCATGTTTTCTGCCCCAGGAGGTAAATACAGAATCCAGGTTTTATGGATTAAAGGGAATGGGGGAAAAATAGACCTGGCTGCCAAAGTTATCTCAGGATATAAGTGGGATTACATGCTGAGCTGTGGGGATATCTGCTGACACACTCAGAATTTAATTTAACACCAAATTTTGGTTGGGAAAGAATTTTCCTGCATTCGGCTGGCGACAATCACCAAACCATGGAGCACTGAACAGGACACATCTGCTGGGACCACCCGAGAAGGAAGCTTTTGTGCAGGTTCCTATTGCTGTTTCCCACTATTGCTGCAAATTTGGCCAGTGCTGCTCAGGAAAGAGCTGAAAATGGATAGCTAAGCTAGTGTGCACATGTAGGCATAACACCTCTCATCCATACAGCTTAATCCCTCTTTCTCCAGGGAACCAGACTGTGTCCTTTGTCAATGTTCACACACCTCTCACCTCCATGCTCCAAAGTATTTCTGCAGTTACATTTCAACACTGCTAATTGTCCATGAAAGATGATTTGGTTTGGGTTTGGGTTTTTTTTTTTTTTTTTATTCCTGCAAGAGAACCTCTGTGCAGCATCTCCCATCCCAAATTCAGCATTCAAGAAGCCTTGCATTTAAACACAAAATCCTGCATAGCTTCCATAACAAAGCTAATTGGGCACTGCCCAAGCTTTTCATCCCAAGAAAGGGAGTTGGGTTTGTACACCCTTTGGCCTGAAGAGCAGATGTGAAGTTCAGCCGAGAAATGTGGTTATCTGAACAAAACCCATTAAGGAACAGGAACGGATGCAGCATGACCGGCGCAGCCAGCAGCAGCTGAACATCACAGCTCAAATTTAGGTAGTCTCAGCAGCAAGCTGGAAGAGGGTAAATATAATTTGCAGATAAATTTACTTATGCAAGGCATCAAAGCCTCAGAAAAACCTTGCTATTTTTGCAGACATTCCAGAGCAGAGAACAGTGCACAGAAGTAAAATTCACCACAAGTTCTCTCATCTCCCCACACATTTCACTTCAGTGGCCAAAGCACTGTTTGTTCAAGCAGACTTGACCTCCTGAACCACAGCCAGTATGTGGCTACGTGTGGAGAACAATGAGCCCACGGTTAGAGACTTTTTTCCGTGTTCTTGGAGGGAATAGAAAACACACATACACACAAATACACAAATTCCATCCAATATTCTGCACAACTCATTAGGAATACCCTTTTCCAGCTCCCATCCCCAGGGTGATGTATTTATTGTGAACATATACATTCGATCCCGCTCGGCTCTGTCAAAGTAAGTAGTACACCTGCACACGGGGGATGTCTGGAGTGGGCTAGGATTTTCCTTTGGGCTTTGGCAAGCAGCCCAGACTGCCTCAAAAAAAAAAAAAAAAAAAAGAAAAAAAGGCCTTACCATGTGTAAGGAACATGTGTTTCATTTGTTCATAGCTAAATGACAAGGGAATGGGTTGAGCACAAAGTCAACTAAGAGGCTTCTAGTTAGGATGGTCTTTTATATGCTGCGTTTACTCTGTCCTCGCTGCAGTGAGAGACTATGCGCACAAAACTCCAGCTTAGAGAAATGAAGACTTTGAGCACTGTCCTGCAAAGGCAGGACAATAGCAATAAAGCCCTAAATTTCAAAGAAACATCAGCTTGAGCACTGCCAGGTCAACAAGGACACAAGCCCACCTCCCTGCCTGACCAGCTTGTTGCAGAGCTCAATGCTCACCATCCTCATCCTCAACACAGTGGCTCTCCCATGAGTTTGGCTCAGAGGGGCCTGTACTTCCTATGACAATTTGCTGCAACCACGCAAATCAATCAAGATTTTTTGTACATAGAAGAAAGGGGATGTTTTCCTGCATTTTTCTAGGCTTCTGCTCTAGAAATTCATTTTTATACAAATAAGACTAATTGGTGTGTCAACTTCCGCACAGAACAAGGTTCCCACATTAGCAGGCAAGGGGAAACATGCACTGATTTGGGCCGGTGGCACGCTATCACTCTCTGCTCTCAATAATCACTTTTACATATTGCATAGTGATGCTGCCAATAAAGTTCAGCTGGAAACTTCTCCCCAATAGCATGAGTATTTGGCTCTTCCCCCATGCTCAAGCTGAAGAAAATCATCTTTCCCAAACACGTCCATTTCCTCTCCTCTTCAGTGCCTTTCTAACACACTCCGGGTCCCTTTGCAGTGCCTTTTCTCCTCCTGAAGCCCTTTCCTGCTGCCTGCTCCCAGCAGACATCCATGTCCACACCACCACTGTAAACCTTGGCCTGATGTCACCGGAGAGGAGCAGGTTTCCAGCATGACATCACCCTGTCTGGGCTCAGCAATCAGCCTTCTGCACCTCAGAGTTTCCATGGAAGAAACCGAGCCCCCTCCTCCTCCCTCTCGCTATCCAAGGCAGGGAAGCAAACTACAAACGAAGCCGTCAGCTGAAAGAGTAATGACACTACACCTAACAGCATCCATCATGTATAACGAGCCTGCCTGGGTTGCTCCTGCCAGCATTTATATACAAAACTCTGCCAGGTGAATGTCAGGAGTAACCACACACAACTCTGCTCCCCAAACCCCAGAGTCCCTGTGGTAGATAGAAATTGTTTTGAAGGATGAGCTTTGCCTTCCAAGGACCATTCAGTTTTCCTCGTCAGCAGTTTCAACTGGTTACTCTACTCTGCAGGAGGTACCCCAGGCCAGAGAAAGTTGGGCAACAGCCTGTCTGTCCTCTCCATGTCATGGCCCAAGATGACAGCAGTGACGGAGAGCCCTGTGTGGTATCGCTTAGCATCCCTCCTGCTGACAGTTCTCCCCACTTCCCACTCAGCATCTTTGCCCATGCCCTCCAAAATGGCAAAAGCTCATCCAAACCAACTAGCCTGCAGGAGTCCCTAGTAAGGCAACCATCAGGCTCTAAAAACCTCCTATCTGAACCGTAATAATAAAAAGCTTGTTTGTTTCCCACGTCGGTAGCCCCTGGAGTCATGGCACATCGCTATTATTGTGACCACCCTCCAGGAGCCGAGGGGGAAGCCAGTGGTTCCTCAGACCGGGTGAGGTCCCCTGTCCTTCACTGGCCATTCACAGAAGGCATTAACCCTGGATTTTCATGAGTGCTAAGTGCCCCATATCTTCAGCATTCATCATGCTTTGCTCACATGGGGAGGGACCCCTCAACAAGCATTTGCTCGGGGCTGGGTGCCTTTTCCCATTTACAGACAACAGCATCCCGTTGCTGCACTCGGGCTCGGGACCGGCGAGCAGGGCTCCCTGCAAGCTGCATCTCACCGCCACGTTGCTCAGCGCTGTCTGACACTGCCAGCGCTCGAGATATTCAGCCTGTACCCTAAGAGAATTTTCTATTAAACAACAGGCTATGCTGCACACTTGCCCATAGATACTGCACAAATGGGATTGCACAGTGAAACATCGATTAGAAAGCCCTTACTCAGGATGATACTGAAAGGACTAAATCCCCTTTTCTAGACTAAAAGTACACACCAGCACCAAGGCCAGGACAGGCAGCCAAGCACGCTGCTGTTACACACTGCCAGGCTTCCTGGGATTCTGCTTTCTTCCCATCTCCTTCCATGCAGAGTCCTGCTTTTATCTCCTCTGTTGGACGCAGGGAATATAAAATGCTGTGAATAACCATAGCTTCCCCTTATTGCTACCTCAAGTAAGATCAGTATGGCTTAAGGGCCATCACTTTATTTTTATATTACAGCACATGCTGTATCTTTCAGAGTGCGAAGATCCAGGGAAGGGTTATTCACATTAACTAATGGAGGTATCTGAAATTGAAATCTGGACTCTGAGCTATCAGAACCCCGTTTGACACAACATATCGCTGGAAGTTCGAAGCAGCCCCCAAGCCAGTAAGAGACATCCATTGCCTTGAAGGTAACAGTCAGTAGCGCCCATCCGGAGACGAAACCCGTGCGAGTCCTCCTGTGGGCCTGGGGCTTGACTCTGGACAAACTGCAAGCAGCAATAAGACCATGCAGCTTCCTAGGCTGATGCTTAACTTGGCCATATTAAAAGATAAATGATGCACTGCATAATTGTTAAACATCAACAAAAGCACTTTTATGTTCTGTTTGAACAATAAAGCACATCTCCCCATGCATTGTATGCTATCAGAGGCCTGAAGGCATTCCATACCAGCAAACTGCAGTAATTATCTACACATGCCAATGCACAGATTTATAATTTTTTTTTTTTTTTTTTACAGTTTATGAAGTGGAATTTACCACTGACCAAAAAAAGCCCCAAGATCAAAAAAGTTAGAAACATTAAATATGTATATTTTGTAATCATGACTAATAAGGCTACATCATTACAGGCAACCCTGACCCAGTCACAAAGCTTGACTGCAGTCCAGATGGCTAAACTGCCAATTACCCAGCAAATCTAAATGAAAAACACGAGTTTGAGCAAAGTGTATGCAAACAATTAATCTGATGTTCCCACCCAAATCCTCACTTTCCTTGCTGGCATCTGACAGATAGGGGTCTGATGAAATGGTGTCACTTTAGGATTCAAATGAAACCACCTGAAGCACAGACTTAACTTTTACAAGCTGTTTTGCAACTCTTATTCTAGATCTGGTCATGCCCCTCCCTCAGTTCAGACACACTGATAAAACCAGATAACATCCCTGGGCACATGTGTAAGACGATGCTGTGTGCGAGACCTTGCCAACTGGAGCCAAATATCACATTTGGGTTTTGATTAAACTGACTGCATTGCTTGGAGACTGGCACAAAAATCTCACCATTAATTGCAAACCCATCCAGAGGCATAATCTTCAATAATTGTAGACATTTTCTAGGCAGCATTGCTCTTCTGGAAGAGCCTAGTTCTGTGATTTAATCCATATGTCTCAAGTGCACCATTTTGCTAAAGAGGATCCCTTTGAAAAAACAAAAGCAGAAGAAATGACGAGAAAACCAGCAACTAAATGGAGAATTATTAGGAGACTGGAGAAAGCTACAGACATCTTCAATAAAGAACCCTAATACTGGCTCAGAATGGTTTATTTTCCATCATCTCACACCATGGTATATACTGGTGGTGTAAAACATCGACTCTTTGCACTCCCTGAAAGGCTCTACAGCAAAAGAGGTGAAATCAGATTTGGCAGGGCCAGGGAAGCAGGCAGCCAGAACTGTAAATTAGCTTCTTTCAGCAGTCTGCCAAGGTAGGGAAAAATACACAGGAGCATGTATCTGTGGTGCATCTTGACAGAGAGATTCACGTTAATAAAAAACCCTAATTAATTAAAACAATGCTTCCTGAAGGTTAACAAAAACTTAATAAGCATGAGCTCTGCCCAGCTCCTTCCTGACCCTGTGGACTAAGCCCAGATCTTGCAGAACATGATGGGTTCAGCACTACACTCATGAGAAGCCTCACTGAGCTCAGTGGAGCCATTAAGATGCTTCTGGTTTGAGGATATTGAGGACCTTGTTGCTTCTCCTATAAACATATCAATAAGCGTTCCCATGTGCTCCGTACCTTGCCACCGCTCTGTTTATATTTGCACAAGAGCCTTCTGCAAACAGGAACCACAACAACAGCCATGCCGAGGCAAGCTTGGGTCTAGATGTGAATCCGACACAGATTCAGAGCTGAGGCTCCCACGGTACATTTGCAACCATGAGCTGAAAAGAGTCTGCAAATATTGCAGTTACCACCGCTCTGGCTTTCCCCAAAGCCCACTGTACTAGCGGCATAGCTATCCTTCTGCAATAATAGGTAGAGGCTATTTGATATATTAACAGCAGATCTACCTGCAAAAGGGGAGCCCTAAATCTCTCTGTCCTCAAATACCAAAAAAATACCATAAGATGCACCTACAAGAACCCTATTTTCATTTGTACACCTTTCACTAAAGCAAAAGCTATTGATCCAATCTTATAACCTCAGAGGTGCCTGGAAAAAATAATGTACAAAAAGTTTAAAAATAAGAGCACTTTTCAGAGCTGGAAACGCTACAGCCAAAAGCATGGGAAGGGAGGGAGAAAACCCTGACGATAGTGAAACGAAATCTGGGATTATCAACCACAGTGATAATTGTTTAAGTGTAAACAAGCCAGAAGATTAAAAGAAAGAGTTGGCATTTCAACCCAAGAGCAACACAGCACCTGAACAGCCCCAATGTC
Organism: Morus bassanus; assembly: GCA_031468815.1. Lineage (NCBI taxonomy): Eukaryota > Metazoa > Chordata > Aves > Suliformes > Sulidae > Morus > Morus bassanus. Next base: position 4,221,010 of record CM062586.1, read on the forward strand.
TCAGCTAAGAGGATTGAAGCATCTATTCCACTTTGTCTTGTTGCACCTTGAAACATTCAACAGCCCTAAGAGCACCTCTGGCATCTTGCCCGGGCTTTCTGGCTCACCCCAGCACAAATTGCTTTCCCTCAATTTCTGATGTCTTGATTTCACTAGTGGTCTTCAAAAACACAAAGGAGGAAAGAAAATAAAAAGCACCATCCTTTCAGCATCATCCAAAGCCCAGCAGCATGCCATATCTCATCCCAGGACAAGCCTTGGCATAAGCTAATAGCAAATACTTTGTCAGCCCCTCATGGTTTCACGGCCTTGGCAGAACAGTGTCCGCAGGTGTCCAAGACCTTCTCACTTTGCACCTTGTTTAGGCAGGATCAGAGGAAACCCATTTGGTTTTACAGTACCAACTAGACCAATGAGACACAGTTATGGTACTCAGCTGGGCAAAGTAAGCTCCTCTTGTCTCCAGAGGAGCCAACAGTGAAAGACACAAACCTTAAAAAGCAACATAGACATGCACTGGGCTCTTCCACTTATGGGAAAACTAATTTCATCCACACCAATGCCAGACACTAGCGCAAACCAGCGTTATTTCCAGAGGGTCAAAACACCAGTTACCTTGTGGGACGATCCTGCAAAATTTTAAAACTGACGAACCCAAAATAATTTACATCAGATGTACTCACTTGTTACTAGGGTACCCTCAGCAGTTTTACCAAAACCTACTCATTTTTTTACCAATGTCCACGCCACAATTTTAACGATGCCAATGCTAGCTTTGCCAGCCAGGTGCTGTGCAATACTTTTATCGGCACAGCAGCCTCACACAATAGTCTCTTCCTGACAGATCAGGAGAAGAAATGGGATTTGCAGCAGAAATATGGAAGATATAGCATATCTGGGACTTTAGCAAGGTCTGGAGAAGTTTCATTTTGTTCATCAGCCCATCGCTGTACGTGCTGGTCTACAGAGTAACGCTAAGCAGTAAAACAGGGCTGGGCCACACACTATTGCAGAAACCAAGCTCCTGTGGGATTACATGAGATGCTTCAAAACACCATTGCAAAGCGGTTTGCAAAGCCCAAAGACAGTAACATTTACCTGCCACAGACATTGTGCAGCACTTTCCATTCATAAAGATCTTCCAGCTGTAGGTTATGGGATTTTTCTGTTCACTGCTGTAATACAGCCACTTCTGGGATTGAAATGCAGCACCAGCAACCTTACTGAGCCAGGACCTGAACTTTGTTTCAACCCACATCTGCTAAACCAGAACGACTTCTTCAGCCCAGAGCCAGCTGAACCGCTTTTCCACCAGACCATCACAGCAAAGGGCAGGTTGGAAAAGTCAGTCCATGCCATCTGTGTGGTCCTGGGACATGGTGGTCAAATGGAGTGAGCAAGCTGCACGTTGTTTTGGCTAAACCTGTCAAAACCTCACCAGACTTTGGTTGGGGGTGGGAGAGAGATCATATTCGAGCCTGATTGCTCGCCCTGACGGAAGGAGCAAGCCCCAAGGAGATAGGTGCTGTCCCTGAACCCAGCGATGAGTTGTGCATGGAGAATAAATTTCTTGGCACGAGCATCTTCCAAGGACAATCTCAGATGAAAGCCCACAAAGCACCCCAATAGCCCTCAGCCACGGCTGATGGGTACAATACACAACAGAAGTGTGCGTGTAACAGCCAAATAAACCTTCAAGCGAGCAAGACATTGGCCTGACAAGCACTCAACTTAGTCTCAGCTCCCATACCAGCACAGGTTACCAGGGATCAACACAAAGGCTGACAGGTCAGACTTGGGATCAACACGCTGCTGCGAGTAGAGGTGGGCTCACACATCCAGTTTCTTGTTATCCACACAAGAACCGATGGGATCCCGCACAAAAAGGTGACTCCCGCACTAGGTCGCTGGCATTGAAGAGGCAGCTCCTGCGGCGAAGCACTGCAGAGCGGAGGCAGGAGCAGGGCCGTCACCTCGCCAGGACGTTTTGGAAAGTCTCCCTGGGTTTCGGGCAGAAGATGCTTTGCTTTCTGGGAAAGGGACTTCCCCAAACTTCATCCTCTCTCTATTCCTACGCCTACCCATTGGGCTGTGCTAGGACTTGGTTTCTAATGTATGGTTAAGAAAAAAAACCAACACATCAAAAGAAACAGTTAATCCCTCTAAAAATGAGATACATTCACATGTCTTCTGACTTCCTTCCAGTGCTGCTGTAGCCACAGGAGCACTGCTTACTACAGCCTGCAAGCAGAGAGAAAGTGTTTATCCTGCACCATGGGCTATTTCTTTTCTCTTTCCCTCTCTCACTGCAAAAAGCCCTTTACTGTCTCACAACAGCATCCTCTCAGTCACAGCTTGAAGCTGGCCGCCACTTCCCAACCCTGGTGCGAGAGCCTGTCCTGACATTTGTAAACTTCTGTTTTGAACAACAGCTCAGCACAAAACTTAACTTGTACAACCTAGGCTCTGGGCTTGGCCCCTTTTCAAACCTACCCAGCATTCCCCCAGCCATACAGAGGGATCCACACAGCCTCTGAACTAATTGAATTTTAATGAGAGGAAGTTGTTTTTCCACTGGAAGAATGTTGTGCTAGGGAAATATTTTGAAACTCCTCTAACCTTTCCTGCCAGGCTTTTTCTGCAGCAGATTATAAGCGAGGAAGTCCCCATCCGGGCACTCGAGCAACAAATACAGCAGAGCTGCTCCGCTTGCAACCCCAGCTAGACCCAGAGCTTAAATAATTACAACTTTCAAAACAAAACAAAAAGCATTTGGGGTTTTATTTGATTTCAGTCCTGACAAGGAGGATATGAATTCCCCATTCCTGACAGCTCTTGCTCATTTGTGCTGAGACACAGCCCATCTAAGCCCTCCCCAACTCTGCCTTCCATCCCACTCCCAGCTAACTGGGTTATTTTAATTTCCAGCAAAAGCAACAAACATGTGAGAGCCAGGCAACTCCACGGGCGCAGAAAACACTGGGGAAACGCCTCGTTAGCTGAGGTTTGCAGAGCAGTTGCCTACAGGACAGCAGCAGCTTCCTTTCATCATTTTGCATTCAGTCCAGAAATTATCAGCTTTCCAGGAATACAAAACTTCAATATTTTACACCCATTTCCCATGGTTCTGAGCCACAATTTTCCCCATACACTTTCTGCTTAGGCTTGCAGAAAGAAGAAAGAAGGGGCAAACGGAAATTAAGTTGCTGAGATATGAAGGAAATTAGGTTATAGTCCACTGCCTTCATGAAACCTTAATTACATTCAGTTTAAAGCTACTGGTATCTTGATTAGTGTGAGTGTGGGTATGCTGAAAACCCTCTTTGATAAGGATGACAAAAGAAAAAAGGACAAATACCATCACTAGAGAGGTTTTTTTATATACATGCTGTATAACATCAGTACATATGTGGTAAGACAGAGGAAAAATACTTGTTAATTGTCCAGTTCTCAGTAAGTGCCTGCAGTGACCTTGTAGCTGCATCCTGTACCCAGAACAGGCAGCAGGCTCCAGCGGAGGAGAACCCTTGCTCTGTTTTACCCTAACTCCCAAGACCAAGGAGGTTTCACAAGCCCTCTGAGCTTGTACCCCTAGATTAAGTCCTTTTCACAGCAAGGGAGCTGTGGCCAGCCCCATGGGAAGGGCTAACAGTGGAGCTGGGAGAGTATTACCACCCATAAATGTGCATCCCCTTGCCTGGCAGAGGAATCAGCAGTCCTAAATCCAGGTGAGCACTAAAAGCCACCTGGGAACATCTCAAGCTTCAGGGGCAGTTATGGAAACCATGTTAGTTTGCAAAATGAAGGAGTTGAAAAGTGCAGGTTTCTTATCCAGTTTGGATGTGATGCCAAGTTATTTAAGTGGATCTACTAGATCCCTGGGTCCAGCAGCTCCCCAGGAAACTCACCATTTTATATAACAACTCCACTTAAAATACGGCATCGGTGCGACTGCTGGAATTTTTGGCAGAACGTCCAACGCTTGTGAAAGACACTCCTGTGCCTGCTAAACCCAGCTTTTACTTTCCAGTTTAATTGTTAAACTTCCCAGGGAATGTCTATTAATTTAATACAATTTAGAGATTCAGCTCTAACTCTGTAACTGGGATTTTGGCAGCAACGTTCAGTCCGTGTATTCTTGCTGTTTACAGCAGACCAGCTCCCAGATGTTGGTAATGTTAAACAGACTGGAACTTTCCTTCCGAGTGACAGCAAAATGCAGACAAGAGCTGGCTTCACTACAGCTCTGATTATCCACCAATAGGAGGTGTTCCCCATCCCTTTGCTGAGATACATGAGATACAGCTCTTCCTCCACATAAATGCAATAAAAGTAAGGAGATAGAGATCAATAGGTCTTAGTTTACACTCCATTGCACTGGCGCTGATTTCAGGGAAGCAATTTTAGCTTGCAAGAAAGATCAGGGACAAGATTCTCATACACGTGAAAGCCTCAGAAGTGGAGCAGACCACAGAAGTTGAGATTGCTAGTGAAATGCATATATTAAACTAGCTGTTGAACTATGGGAGAGCTTCTACCATATGTACCTTGTCTATAAATAAACCTCTATCTCTTTGCTTAAATCAGAGGAGCTCATGGGAACATTCCACCCATTGCGATTTTGGTTTGCTTTTTAAAAGCAGTCGCTGTGTGGGAGGTGACAGGGCTGCCAAGCTGTCGAGGAGAGTCCCTTTATGTCATGGTGCAAGAAACCAAGAATCAACGGCCAACACATGTGAAAAGAGCAAATTTCTATAGCCCCAAGAGTGAACTGTGACTTGCAAGGGAGCTGCTTTCCTCAGCCTTCATTTACTGCCCCTGCAACTTTATCTAAATCGTAACACAGAGGGATGAATGAAAACCCTGTGAGCCCTTCCCATGCTGAATGAGCTGAGAGCACAAGAACTACAGACCTACAAAATCCCAGTGCAGGGGCTGATCTAGAACCCCAGCAAAGGCGTGAAACCAGAGAACCAGAGGAGCTCACTCCAGCAGGTCATCTGGCCCACTATCTTCATCGTTACTACAGAAAGCATTTACCTAGCCGAAACAAAAACATTAAAAATAAAATTAAATTACATACGACAGCATTCTATTATGCAAAAATCCAATACAAGTTTCAAAAATGAGCTGCAAGTACCTCATCAACTAGAACCCAGCTCATCATCTCTGTGGAACATCTCCAGAGCTGTCCACTGTCATGACTTACCTCAAACACTTCCTCATCCAATATCCTTGTTCCAAATACAATGATGCCATTGACGTCAATGATGGGATGGTCACTTCGGTCCAAGAACTTGGTTATCTTCTTTTTACAGTCCAAAATCAAGGTGACGTTTTTCTTCTGCACACTGATAGCTACTCTGTGCCACCTAAAAGAACACAGTTCACAAATGGTTTAACCAGAGCCTTGGGCTTTCAAGAACAAGCCAATGATTGTGTAACAATGAAACCTTCATAAAATTATGTTCTGCAAACCTCCACCGCAGCCATCATATGCAAACACATGAAAATCATCCCTTGGGCAGACCCTAAAGATTTCATTTGAAATAGAAAGGCTGTATTGACAGATGATGCCATTCACTTCTCATCCCTCCAAAACAGGTAGGAGAGTGCCAGTTCTGCCTTCAACAAGAGGCAAAGGAAACAACCACACCGATAACTCCCTGGCTATCCCCCTTTTCCACCCTCCTTATGTCCTGCAAGAGACTCAGTGTGGATTTTGCAAGACATACTGATATCTTAAGGCCCTTTGCAGCAAAAGTCAACAGTGCTCCTATCCCCATAAACGTCAGATAATTTGCACTGACTGGTATGTGATTCACACTTTTTATTTATGCAGTATTTATTCACCAAAGGGCAAAGTTCAAGAATGGGACACCTGGCAGTAGTCAAAGGCGCGTACATACATTTATATATACATGACTCCTAGTTTACGCAATGTTCAACATGCTGGTATTGAGATTAAAAAATGTACTGTTTTTTCCTTTGTGCACAAAATTTCACTTACTTGCCATCTGCTAGGTTAATGCCTCTAAAGAGAGGATAGTCTTCTGGGCCTGGCTTTCCTGTATGGTCTTCATACAGGAATACAGGAGATCTACCCATCTCCACACCAATTTGCTGGATCCCTTGCTCATTGTAAATTGAGATCAAGAAGGACTGACCTCCTTTCTTCGCTTTTACAGTGGTTAGAATGGAGAAGTCCTCTGGGAATGGGGAAGCTGGAGTGGAAAAGCAAAGAGGTTAGTCAGGTTTCCTCGAAAATTAATCCCTACAGAAACAATCCTGTTGCCTAATGACCCATGGGGAGACTACTGGTTTACCCCTCCAGATGAGCGCACATCAACCCTAAAAATTTATATCGGGCAGGATCTTAGCTGCCAGGTGAAGATCTGGCTTTCCCCCAAAGCCTATTGCGATACGGGGTTGGGATGGGCTGCAACCCAAAGTAGACCGCACCAGCAAAGCCAGTGTAGAGCAGTGTCCCCCAAGGGCTACCTGCTCTAACAGCACGTTAAAAACTCAAATGCAGAACTATGCATCTTTGAGGATCATTTGTCCATGATCAGAAAACCTTTTTCCAGCTCTTACTGCAATCTGTCACAGAGCCAAAAGCCACGCCACATTTGAACTTGCCAGCAGAGGATGGCGAGGGGTCTCCTGTTTTGGGATGAGACCACAGTGCTGGGGAAACAGAGGTTTTAAAAAAGCTGTTGTTTTAAATCACTACTATTTGCACCTAACCCTTCCTTAGTGTGCCCTAGAGGTTTTTAGGGGACAAGGCAAAAACTTTGTTTCATGTATCTTGAGGTTGCCAAATTAACTTAAGATGTCAGAGGGACAGAGGAAATTAAGCATCCCATGCCAGTTAGGCACACACAATATTGAAGGGTTTTATTTAAGGGAGTAGTGAAGTTGCATCAGGTTTTGTCTATTCCAGATGAGACCTGTGGCTTTGGCTTTCAGGGTTGGTGCAGTCACAAAAAAAAAAAAATCTGAAAACAGAAATAAATCTGGCAATCAGTAGGAGATGCTAATTTGTCTGCATATTAAAAAGCATTTAACAAATTTCCTAGCTTTTTCTCCCCTCAAGAAAGCAACCCTATCTGATCTCAGGTGATTCCTGTCTGTACTTTTGCAAGGTTTGGAGGATGAAAACCATTAAAGTATGGAGCGGGTTCAGTCAGTACAGAGGCAATGCTCTGCACAGGGGAAGGGTCAATCCCCTGCAACGCCAGATGAATATATTTCAAGTTTCAAGTCAATAGGGGCATCGAGTCACACCCTGTGCAGGATACAACTCCTCCGTTGGGGTTTTCTCTGCCATTCAGACTAGAAAGATGAGCCCAAACTGAAAAGCCTGGATGCACATCCAAGACAGGACATCTTAAAAACACTAGAAGCATTAGCGAAGGAGCTTTATTGATCGAATTATTATTGGAGATGGGACCTATTAAAACAGAGGGTACCTACAGGGCATAACCTCCTCAGATGCTGGATTTCAACAGTGTGAGACTTGCAGGTTATCTTTCCTTTAAGGTCCAGGCTTTCAAAAACAAGGATCACATTGTACCACTGGGTATCTGCTTGGGAAATCTTAAACCATGGCAGGGCAGAGTAAAGTGGGGCAGCTCCGCCATGGGCACTGCAGGGTGTGCGTGCTGGCACTCTCTACGTGTGTGGCAGCCGGTGGCATGCAGGGAAGGGAACAACACAATGGATCGTTTTTAAACTGCAGATCCGTAGCCATATAAAACCACAAAAAATGTCAAGCTTAGTACTCATAAGCTTCAAATAGATTTCCTTCACCCCTTTAGGCTTTTCTTAGCTGGTATCCCAGGGCTGCATACGGGATTTTGACCCAGGGAGGCGACCAGGAAACATGGGAGTGGGGAATCCTTCCAACCACATCAAAGCTAGTCAGTTCAAACGCAAAGAGGCCATGAGCTCACCCGCTCCTCTTCTGCCTGGGAATTGCTTTAACTTTTATTAACAAACCAGTATTTAAAATGCATCTAGCTGCCTAGCACAGGGCTACACCACCAGGCAGTGGAGGAGGCAGGAGGCACGAGCAGGCTGGGCTGCATCAAAAATGAGCACTGCTACAAACAGCTTGTGCAAACAGAGGGCACCAAGTGGGACATCTGAGGGCACCTACAGAGACACATTGTGTTTGCACCAGGTTAATATCCCTCACCTTAGTTAAATAACATTTAGGAAGAAGCGTAAAGCGCTATTCTGAACAGAAGACTCACAGTCAGTAATTAAATGCCATGACTGGAGCCTGATCTCACCCTAGGACACAGACCCAGATATTTGGCAAAGGCAGGCGTCCAATTATTGTGCCTCCCATAGGATGCACTGAGCTCTATCTCCCTCCTGCTGTATACAAATTCTCCTGTAGCACTGAATCAAGACCATACCCCTTCCTGGTTCCAATTACAGGCTACAGTTTTGGACCTTTTATGTAAAATAGTTCATGTCCAAAATTTCATTATGAATCCACAATACAGTACCTTTCAACTTGGACAAGCTGCCAACTCATTAAAAAGCTGCTTTTAATTTTTTTTCATTATTATTAAAATGTCTCCATGGTGATGCAAGTTTCTCAACCCAAATAATCATAATGGATGAATTATAGCTGACATTACTCTGTTACTGCTCCGCTGTCCTGGCAAAATAACAATGCCTTCACTGTCATAACTAGAAATTACCCAGGCTATTAAATGATGTATGAAAACGCATCCACACAGAAAGCAATACTAATAAATACATCATAATAAATATATGAAGCACATAGAAATTGACCCAAATCCCTTTAAAGACAATGGAGACACCCCTCCAACAACGGGTTTGGGATTAAGCCCTCATATTCATTCGCTTCTTCAAATGAGCTCATGCTGAGAGATGTCGCACATCCATCTCTTCACTTAACGGTGCTGCACCGACGCTGAATTTGGCTCAGCATTGCTCTTCTACCCGATAGCCAAGTCCTTTCAAGGTCACTACATGCAACCTCCTGCAAGGTAGCAAAGGGTTAAGACCCCAATTCTGCAGGTGGAGCCTTGGGAAGAGCCGAGGAGGTCCAGAGTGGGCAAAGATCCCTCCACCCCACACAGGTCCCCACACGCTGATGCTATTAGCTTCACTTGAGTAGACTGCACCTGTAGTATGCCCCGATATGCAAACCAGCGGAGTCAGGCCAAGTTTCTTCTTTCCTAAGCACTGTGACCAGGGATTAAAGGCTCTTGTGCAATCTCATAGTCTTCAAAATAGGGACAGCTGGGACCTTTTCCTAACCCAGATCCTGCAGGTGTATCCAAACACAGCCTAAAATAAAGAGCCCTGCTGGTGATCTGGGAAGAACAGGAAAGCTTTAGCTGCTTAACAGCAAAAAATCAGCAAAACCAATGAGCTGATTCAGTACCTGACACAAACACAAAGCAGATCTGTTGTGTGAGATAGTGTCATTTCCAGAGCCACTTTTCAAAGGAAAACAGCTCTTCAAAAGTATCACCAAATTCTGGCCTTTTTTTTTTTTTTTTTTCCATCTGAGAAGTATCAATTTTGGAATAGCTTGTTTTCCACAGAGACGACTGTTCAAGCCGCAATAGAGATTTTTTGAGCTCTTAAATATATATGCAGACACCCACAGTGTGGAGAATACAGAGTTTGCTAGAAGAATGCAAATGACATTTTGCTGGCTGCCACTGAAAACTTTGTCTTTCTTGCCTCTGCTGGAAGAGCATGGTTTTGCTGGGAAGCCGAACTTATTTAGGGAACAAGGACAAAGAGCATCTCAGCAGATTTTCTCACTTTTGTGGGCTTGAAAAAACAGACAAGCTTTTTTTTTTTTTAATCTATCTCTATATATATATCTATCTTGCTTTGCTGGCTGTGGCTGTAGAAGCAGAATACAAAGCCCATAAATTACCATCTTAGAAAAGCACCAACTTCTAATTAACACAAAATATTACGTGCAGTGTACATTTGCCCAGGGTGCTCTATAGCAGAGAGGGAAAGTTACACTACAATCCACTCGCCTGTTAATGTGAAATCACTAAAACCACATTTCTCCTGGTACATTGCACTGCAATTACTTTGTTGTCTTTATCTCCTCTCTCATTCATTTGGTGGTGTGAGCTGAAGTCACATCTAGTTATGGAGACGTACTGAGAAAACATCTGTTGATCTGATGGAAAACACTGGGGATTCTTCACTTTGCTCTTCCCTTCTTACTTCCTTAGCAAGCAGCAGTCTCAATGATTTTGAAAGTCTCTGGAGAGGGAGATCACCCCACGGTTGTCCAGGTGATGAAACGATTGAAAAGTTGCTTGTTGACACCAAGGAAACACCATCCAGGTCTTCTTACCCAAGGAAGACAGTAGATGCAACCCAAGAACTCAATGAGGACATACAAGTGGTAAGGTGGGACAAAAGCAAGAAAGTCTCCTACAATGCTGAGTTCTCTCCTGCAACCACGATTCATTTCTGCGTGCTGCCTTGTTCTGTTAACCTTTGTCATAAGTCGTATCATCCAGTCTCCTTGCTACATTAATTAGCCAGAATACTCCATCCTTCTTTTTATATCTTGGGATCACCACTGTTTGCTGGTTTCCATAACACAAGGGCAATCAGGCAAGATTTCACAGTGGCTACAGCAACTACTGGAAAGCTCTCAAATCCACTACAGTTGTATATTGCAAACTGGAACTATTTCCTTCAAGCACTTCTGAGCCTCAAGATACCAGTTGGGTCAAAACATCGAGTCACTTCAGATGTATGGAAAGAGTACGTGAAAACGGTTAAACACACGCTGGTCAAGTTGAGCTGGTCTTGCCGTGGGACAGAGGGATGACTCAGGGGCCACTGCAGGGCCCTGCCCTCGCAGCCTGTCCCTGGGATGAATGTTCCCCATATCCACAGGCACAATCCTCTGGGACATGAGGGCACAACCTGGCAGAGGGACCCAGTTGGGCACATGATGATATTATCTATAGTCAGAAAGGACTGTCCTGCCCTGAGCAGCAATGAAGACAAATATAGGGTCTGTTCTGCACTTCCGCAGACATCGAAACAGGGCTTGAGGCAAAACTGAGCAGCTCCTTCACTAAGGGTTGACCATGCGACAGAGGGCTACCAGCCTGCAGCCCCAACACAGCTGCTCTCATCTTCACGTCAGGCTCTCAGTTTGTATGCAAGACACAGGACATGCTCCTGCTCACCATGGATTAAGTATAATCCACCTGCTTATTGTCACAGCAGGATAATAATGAAGTCTGAAAATAACCTTAGTGATAACACATGCAATGAAGGAAATACAGGACTAGAGGATGCAAGCACATCGGCAGTCCATTCTCAGAGTCCTCATTTAGGCCATTGACAAGCTAATGTTTTTTAATTAAAAAGCATTGGTAGTGGCATGCCACATTACCTCTGATTTAGCTAATGCATTTTGTACCATGAATTCTCTCACAAACACCAAAGGAGAATGTGTGTGTGTGTCTGCTTTGCTCAAGTCATCTACTGCTTCACAGACAAGTTACACGCAGCGTCTTTCTGCCTCATTGCTGAACCTTCCTCGGCAAAGGCACTTTCCTCACCAAACCTAGAAAGTCCTACCATGCATAGTCCCAGCATCCCTGCACTCCCCCATGTAAAATGGGGATACAGCAGTGCTTCTGTATGGCTTTGGAAGGAAGACTTCTGATGGTGACTACGTGTTCAAGACTGAAGCTCTCAAACAATGAGTAGTTTGGGTCCATAATACATCCAATCTTTTTACAAGCACATTTTACTCTACAGTAGTGCTTATCCCTTAGCCTGAAAAATTAAAAAACTCCAGTAAATCCTCAGTAACAAACAAAACCGTCAGTAGCCCACATGTTCTTCGAGGCCTTTATGAACTCCTGCATCTTAGTGGCTTTCTCTAACGAACCTCCAATTTCTTCAGACAACTTTTTTTGGGACATGTGGTCTTGTGGGTCAGTCTATTATTTTTATATGGTGATTATTTGTGTTATGAGAGACACCACAGCCACAGAATAAGACCCTACTGTGCTTGGCACTCCACAAACGCAGAACAAAACACAATCTGCGTTCCTTCGCATCTTCCAAGTCTCTCCCCAGCTGGATATCACTGTGTGATAATGAGACAGTAGAAACTTCCTAATAGAGAAGGGAACAGATGTAGACATTGGCCACATCTTCTGCAGCAAAACCCACCACCACGTGCAAATGCAATGATAAAAGAACAACTTACTGCAATGTTATTTGATGGTTGAAAGTTTGCAGCCCCTGAAACAGCAGAATTGCTCCCTGCCAAGGGAGCATGCAAGCACACTTGGGAAATGAATGAATTATGCAGTACCCTATATGTGCCTGCACAATCTGAGAAAAGAATCAGATATTTCTAGATAAGAAGTAAAAAGCTGCAGACTCACCAGGATACAGCTGCTTTGTTGGTGCACTAAGCTGAGCATCTTTTGTTACTCTATAAGCAACATCTGCTTCTTTTGAAGATCTTCTGCTTGTGCAAAACCCTGTTGTTTTTGTTATACCATCAGGTAAATTATGAAAATCTAGTACCTTCAAGAGGTCTGCAGGTTCAGCTGTAAAAAGAAAAGGAGAAAACGAGAATTAGCAGGCAATAAGATTGGCACTTACTCAGATCCAAGTCATTATTAGCCTGCCTCACGCAAATCATTCATCGCAATTTTAAAAACAGATGAAATATGTTTTTAATACACTGCAAATACAATGTTAATACCAGCTCCAAAGCTAGGACACTGTACTGCTGGTCAGAGACACTAAATCAATGCTAAGAGAAACAGCTGATCAGCTGTCTGCACAAGGGCAGAAGAAAGAATATACTATTTTATTAGCTATAGTAGTTATATTTTCTGGATGTCTTCACCCAATCTCCATCATTCAAGCACATCCTAAAGATTAAACATTAGGCAGGAAATTCACAATCTACGAGAAAGGCTTTAAATCAAGAAGTTGCCATCATGCTGATGCAAACATTTCCATTCTTTTTTCTTAAGTTGGTTGATCCAAAAAGTTGTTTTGAAGCAAATACCTGAGCAAGCTTCCCCAAAGGATTACACACACCGCGCAAATCAACCGCATGTAAATTCACACTAACTGGGATAACAGGTAAACCCACAGCCACGCGTCAGGGTATAACCAAGTTACGGCAGAGCAGCATCCCAGCATGGTGCTCTGGTGCTCACAGGTTGCTCGTGCTGCCCCCAGGCTCGCCCAGACCCTGGGAGGGTTTGTGCACAGCTTCTAACCCTGCCTGGGGTGAAGGCAAGGTAGCACGGGGCAGGAATGCAGCACAACTCCACTGCAGGCAGCCAAGTGCCCCCTCTGTAACTCAGCCCAAGCCCAGGCAAATCCCATCAAATAATTCCCCTTCTTTGCCAGGTGTTCCCCCCCATGACACACTGGGATTTCTGCACAACCACCAGTGCAGACGAGCGTGCAGCTGGATAGCCAACACCACGCATAGACTTCACAGAAGAGGAAAATCTGCACAGGCATTTTGACTAATGACATGAAGCAAAAGGCTTCTTTCCTCAACAGACTTCCTCAACCACATTCCATTACGCTCATATCCTGACTAAGGCTCTTGCTGCTGCAGACATTAAACTAGTTAATGGGGAGCGCTTGTCAAACACCCAGTGCTCCCCACACCAGCAAAGACAGGGCTGTTTTACCTCCAGATGTTCAGGTCTTTACACCACCAATTAAGTAATGCAAGTGATATGTCTCATTAACTTCCTAATCTGGTCTTGCTTGTGTCAGGAGAGATGGTGTCTCCAAAGGTGGAATAACCAGATGCAACTTGAAACACTTAAAAGAAGTTATTTTGATTTTTGACTTGATACTTGGAGCAAAGTGCTGTCAGAAAGATGAACCACCCAACCCAGCAAACCCCTAGCAGTGCCCAGAGCAAATGTCTGCATGACAGCTTCATTTAGCCTTGCCCAGGCAATATATCACAGCTGTACCCTTTTGCTACTTGATCCATTATTTTCCCTGAAGAGTGATATTATTCAGATCCTCAAGGACAGCCACACATTAGACAGCCTGACACTTGCAAGATGTGCTAGTTTTGGCTGGGATAAAGTTAATTTTCTTCACAGCAGCTACTATGGGGCTGTGGTCTGGATTTGTGCTGGAAACAGCGTTGATAACCCAGGGACGTTTTCGTTCCTGCTGAGCAGGGCTTGCACAGAGCCAAGGCCTTTTCTGCCCCTCACCCCACCCCAGCAGCGAGGGGCTGGGGGGGCACAAGGGGCTGGGAGGGGACACGGCCGGGACAGTGACCCCAACTGACCCCAGGGATGTCCCACACCATGTGGCCTCATGCTCAGCACATAGAGCTGGGGAAGGAGGAGGAAGGGGGGACGTCTGGAGTGATGGCGTTTGTCTTCCCAAGTCACCGTTACGCGTGATGGAGCCCTGCTTCCCTGGAGATGGCCGAGCACCTGCCTGCCCATGGGAAGGGGTGAAGGAATTCCTTGCTTTGCTTGTGTGCGCGGCTTTTGCTTTATACCTATTAAACTGTCTTTATCTCAACCCAGGAGTTTCCTCACTTTCACCCTTCCAATTCTCTCCCCCATCCCCCAGGGGCAAGTGAGCAAGCAGCTATGTGGGTCTCAGATACAGGCTGGGGTTAAACCATGACAGTCCTTTTTGGCACCCACCATAGGGCTCAAAGGGTTTGAAATAATGACAGGTTGATTGGAATGTGCCAGATTAAGTTTATAGTGTTATTACTGTTTAGCTATTAATCCTGTGCTTGCCATGGGGCTTGCTTACCTTACTGTATATTAGAGTCTAGTGCTCACTGGTGGCTGCTTTTTCCTTTCACTGCTTGCTGTACTGCTTATCACCCTACTCTGCTGTGCCTGGGAACATTTTGATAACAGCAATGGCGATGCGCCTGGGCTGGCAGATGTCCAGGGCACCGCTGCTGTTTCTGTACTGCTGTACTGGACGTACTCCAGTGTGAACTCGAGTACGAAGGGACTGTGACCAGTGGATGAGCCCACATGGGAGCAGGACACCCTGAAGCATGTGTGGCCATGGATAAGCCCAGGCCAAAGCGGGTATACCTCAAAGCATCTGTGCCCACGATTGTGTCTGTGCCACAGCAGGTACGCCTCTGAAAGGATTGTGGCCAAAGGTAAGTCCACACTGGAGAAGTTATACCTCAAAGTGACTGTGGATAAGTCTATGCCACAGCAGGTACACCCCCGGAGAGACTGTGGCTCATAGATGAGGCTCCACTTGGAGCAGGTACTCCCCTAAGGGACTGCAGTCTGTGCATAAGTCCAAGCCAGAACAGGGGCAAGGAGAGGAGTTCATTGCGATGTTAAACCCAATGGTCTGGCCCAAAGGGGCCAGGGGTGGAGACTGTAATGGAAATACCTTTAAATTGTTGTAACCCAGGATTGGAGTTTCATGTTATGGGAATTACTATAGCAGGAACCACCCGATCCAATGGAGGACAAGCCTCACAAGAACCAGTGCAAGTATGGCAGTGACCAAACCTGAACTGGCTTTGGCGCCCAGTAACTCCACACAGCACATCCCCTCTCCTGTCCTGAGTGGCCACCATAACAGAGGGAAGACGAGGTCATGGACTGAGTGAACTCAATGGACATTTTAAAAGACATTTTATATGGGTGGTCCAAAGGGAATAATATCTGTGTATTATATTAAAGGAGGGGAAGGGGGGGTGGTGTTTAATGAGGTTGTACTGGAGAGTGTGGTATCTGAGCATGAACTAAATGGTATGGAATAAAGGATGGAGAAGGTGCTAGCTTTGGCTAGGGTAGAGTTTATTTTCTTCCCAGTAGCTACTATGGGGCTGTGGTTTGGATTTGTGCTGGAAACAGCGTTGATAACCCCGGGATGTTTTCGTTCCTGCTGAGCAGGGCTTGCACAGAGCCAAGGCCTTTTCTGCCCCTCACCCCACCCCAGCAGCAAGGGGCTGGGGGGGCACAAGGGGCTGGGAGGGGACACGGCCGGGACAGTGACCCCAACTGACCCCAGGGATGTCCCACACCATGTGGCCTCATGCTCAGCACATAGAGCTGGGGAAAGAGGAGGAAGGGGGAACGTCTGGAGTGATGGCGTTTGTCTTCCCAAGTCGCCGTTACGCGTGATGGAGCCCTGCTTCCCTGGAGATGGCTGAGCACCTGCCTGCCCGTGGGAAGGGGTGAAGGAATTCCTTGGTTTGCTTTGCTTGTGTGCGTGGCTTTTGCTTTCCCTGTTAAACTGTCTTTATCTCAACCCAGGAGTTTCCTCACTTTTACCCTTCCAATTCTCTCCCACATCGCACCAGTCAGGGAGTGAGCGAGCGGCTGCGTGGGTCTGAAATGCAGGCTGGGGTTAAACCACAACACAATGATACCCAAGACAAACCTGCTGGGCTAGCTGCCCCAGCTTCCATCAGGATCTCAGGGCATCTCACCACACTGCATGCCTAAGGGTGCAAAGCTTATTACCAGCTTACAGAATGACCACAAACAACCCATCTGCCTTCAGGAAGGTGCATGGCATCCCTGCTGCTGTAAAAAAAGGACATATCTCCCAAAGGGCAGGAAAATACAGGAAAAAATCTTGCAAGGGGAAAAAATTGGCCTCATGTCAGAATCAAGCATATTATCAGAAAGCCCAGAGAGGGAACAGAGGGAGAGGATTTGCAAGGGATATGCCATATGCCACTAGCTGTATACATGGGGAAGGGCTGGAGCATGCAGATCAGCACTCAAAAAACCCAGCAGTGGAAAGAAATAACATGAACAGAGCTTTTACAATATAAAAAGGTTTGGTTACCAAGAAGATCAGCCTAATATTTGCATGGAAAATTCATGTACATTGTTAGACAGTTTTTAAAAGTTTCCACAATCCTGAGAAGTTGGACCCTCAATGAGAGATTACAAACATATGGCAAATCCAAGTGAACACTGCAGATAATAAACCAGCTGAGAGATTCTGGCCCAAGCAGCATACAGCTGTAATGTTTCCTCATCTCTCTTACTCTTGTTAGACAGTATATGGATGACACACATTTGTCTAAGCTGTCCTTGCCACTTAGATCTTCCTACTGCCTTTAACCATGTTTTATTTCACACAAATATCTGCATACATGCAGCCCAAGCTGTGTTTAAGTTTTATTGTAATTTTAGTTGCTTGAGCTCTGCTTCCAGTTACCTCCCTGTGCTCCAAGAGATTCAAATCAGCCAGCTCCTAAGCTGCCTCCAACATTTATTTAGGGAGGAGAGGGGAAAAAGGCAAAGGCAAGGGGGAGGGGATGTGAATTCCAGACTCCTGACATCAGCCCGGTCCCCATGCCGGGTGCTGGGGGATTTGAGCCTCACTCACAGCACTGCACATAAGCCATCCCGCAGAGATCGGCCACGGTGGGGCCAAGGTGTTTGCAGAAACAGAAACATCTGCAAAAGATTCCATCGTCCAGAAGGCCAGTTGCTGCCGCGACCAAAAAGAAATGTGTGGACATCATCTCCTTTGGCAAGGTAGCCCCAGCACATGCTAGAGCCAGTCATGGGCATCTCACAGGAAAGAATCACACAGTACTGGACAAGTTAAATGCTGCTTCTTGTCATTATCCTATAGCTAAAGTTGTGCAGCACATTGAGAGGAAGGAAGCGCAATATGAAAACAGAAAATTTCGCCATCTTTATACGTTAATGGAATGACACCACTTGCAAACCATATAGCAAGTTACTTGCCAAAAGCTCCTGCAGTGGTTATAGCAAGGTGACAGGCATTCGACAGAGCTGGGCCTCCTCCAGAAGCAACCAGCCACGAGCAGGTAGCAGGCTCAGCGCTCCAGCCCCTGCTCGGAGCCCTCTGAGCAACCCCCACCCATCACCAGTGCCCTGGTGCAGCACTTCACTTGTAAAGGATGATTCAAGCATCTGCCTGCCTCCCCATGCTGCTGTAAGCCTCCAAACGCAACATGCAATTCATCTTCATTTAGAAGGAAGATCCTCTCCGTACCTCCATAACTATGATGGATTTGGTCAAAGCAAGATACTGAAGAAAAACAGTCTGGGTATTGTACAGACAAACTGCAAACCACGCAGGTAACCAGCAGGAGAGGAAATAACCTGTGTTCACAGATGTGCACAAGTGTCACATCCACTTGCTCCTAGAAGTCAAAGGAGAGCCAAGGAGCCAGCCGAAGCCCTACAGACCACTCATGTTGCACTTCATCACTAAGAGCATTGGTTTGATTTGGACTTAAGCAGCATGAAAGTCTCCAGCTCTTTCCAGAAAGATGAGCTTCACACAGGAGCAGCTCTTATTCCTGCCCAGCTAATTGATTTATTTCCCCTTGATTTTCCAGCCAAATATGAACTCAGCAATCTCCTGTTAGGAGCTATGATGGCATCGTGCACAGGACAGAGACCAGACCGACCAAAACCAGGCCCTACAGGGTATTTCTTACAAGCTTGCACTGGGCTTGGCCTTCATCCGAGAACTGAATTAGCTGTTGCTTTATGAAAGCTTTTTTTTTTAAACTTGCTATTTCATGAATAACATTACTATGCAGCATTACACAGGATCATTCTTTCACTCGAGATGCACAGGGCTCCCCAAAGAGACCAGCAGCTTGGTCGCTGCTGCGCCGGAGGGTGGCAATATACCCAGTGCACAAAGAGGCACACGCCAAGCCACCAAAATTAGACCAAAATCAGACCAGAGGCTGCCCCAAAAGCCTGCACCTACCAGCATGTAGAGCTCTTGAACAAGACCAAAAAGGAGCATTACTTCCCATTTTAACAGAGCAGAGACGAATGACTTGCTGATGAACCAACAGTGGCAAAAGGAGGAATTACATCCCTAATTCTTCCATGTCTGACCAAGGCTTTAACCACAAGACCAATCTTTGTGTTAATCTGATCCTTAATTACTTAATTAGCTGTTAAAATCTGGAACAGAGGCAGCTGGTATCAAGTTTATAACTCTACCCCCACTCAGCAGTGGCCAATAGCCACTTTTTCTTTCTTACACACCAATATTAAGGCAAGTCAAGCAGCATTCATTGAAATAAGCTCCCTGGCTTTGGGCTGGGCACAGGCTCCAGCCAAAACCGGGTCAGTGTGGTCATGCCCTGCCACCCTCACCCACAACCAAACCACTTGCTCGGACTCAGCTGTGGGATGCAGGAGCAGAAATATCCCCAAGGAACTCAAAAGGAAACCAGGGCATCATTAACATCTGAAGGTGAGTATTAGAGCACACTGAACAACCCTGCCTGCGGGCAAACCCCATTCCCAACGTGACTGTCATTCATCCTCACCTTTCCTTTCCCTGACTCTTCTTTAAATCAAATTTCAAGTGGAAAGGAGATCTTAAGCCCTGCTGATCCTTCAGGACATGTGCAATAACAAACAAGGATTACTTTTTCTTTTAAATGCCATTACACTTGCTAGGCACAGAGCAGAAAAGGGGACAACCAGCCCTTGTTCAGCGACTGCAGTGAAAGTCACTTAAAGACTTTTTCCATGCACCATCTACACCACACGACCACTATGCAAAGGTTAAACAATTTGGTTTCTCCAAGCTTGATATCGAGCCCAGACCCTCCTAGTTTTATCTTCCCCAGCCGATGCATTTCATATTGCTTTCAGCAGGAGAAGCCACGCTGTCCTCACTTCACTCCTGCAAGGGCTAACGGGTGTCAGCCCAGAGAGGGCACATGCCACCAGTTCCCTGCTCCTCTCATTTCATCACCCCCTTGGCTGTTCCCCAGTTGAATAGTGTAGAAAGCAGGATGGATCAGCAGGAAAAGATGACATTATTCCCCCCTCCAAAAAAAAAACCCAACCCAAGGACCTAATGGAAATGGTGCTACTGAAATTCAATGCAAGATGGACATGCAGTTTCTATAGACCACGCTGAAAATCCCAGCATATACAGCAGTAGCCAGAAGTCATTAATCTAAGCTATATTTATGCCTGCAATAATCATTTTTAACACCTGAAGCAAAGCTATTGAATGGGCCCCAAAGCACTTTACCAAGTGTCAGGATACGTGAGTCGCTTATATGATACTTGTGGGTATCTGTGTTTCCAGCGTCTGAAAAGTTATCAAATTACAAGTAACAAACCTCAAAACAATTCTCTGCCATCATTTTTCAAAGTCTTTAAATCCTTACCCCCAAGGAAATCCACAATATTTAAACTTGCCACTGAGTTGAAGGCTGAAGCTATTGTAGCCTTGCAATGCTGGTGACAGACAGACATCTTTATGTTAAGAGGTGACCAGGGTAATAGAAAGAAGTGTGGTTTGGTGGATTCAAAGCCTCTTTGAGACCATATATGGGAAGGCATATCCCACAAACCTCTTAAACAACAAGGGAAACCAAATGCACATAAGAGGACAGGCTGCCATCAAGGAATATTTGATTTCTCTCGCAGACTTTGTCTTCACTACAGAGGTACCTAAATCAAAGGACTTCTCTTCCCTTGGACACACCAGTCCACCCATTCCAGCCAGGGGACACTGTCTACGTATGAACTTGGAACCCTTGACCCCATCAGCATCCTGAGACACACATTTATTGTGCACAGCTGACCTGTTGTTGTATTAATGTAATAATTGAGACATTTGGGTGTCTGGAGAAGAGGTCACCATCCTGTAACAGTGAAGAACCAATTTTTCTGTATTTGGTTTTGTAACAGCTCAAGGGCATCCAAAGACATTCAGGACTTCATGACACAGCACTTAGTCATACTATAGCTTATGTGCAATTATTGCCAAAGATTTGAGGCCATAAGGTGAAGAACAAATAAACATTTATGTACCCAGCTCATTCCAGGTGCCCTCTGCAACTTTCCCATCATTTAATACATAACTCCCCAGCCTGGGTATTTGCATCCAAGGGTCACATCACCAGTGAAGCAGCCTTACTGGGAAGCAAAGCGTTCCTATATGAACAAGCAATATAAAAACAAACTTGCCATCTTATCCCACAGCAAGTAATGAGAGTAAATAAAGTCAATAAGGATTATTTCAAGAGTAGCATCTCCTTGAAAAGTACTTTGAGTCCCACAGAAAGGAGGAAAGAACAGTTTTAACAGAAAAAGCAAAGAGATGCACTGCAATTAACGTGCCCACAATTAACTAACTGGTTTAAGTTGCCCTGTTTCTCTTGCAAACAGATTGCTGATGGTATACAGGCTGGCTGGAGCTGGCTCCTGTACCTAGCTGGCCTGCAGTCTACCCACACAGCCTTGGCCAAGCCAGGGTAGCTCAGCAGATAAGGTGGATCTAAAACTCCCAGCTTTAATGAAACATGAAACAAGGTCCACTTACACCCCAAGAGAACCTACTCCTTAACATCTCCATCTCTCATTTTTATCATCTTTAAGCCAGAAAATCACCAGCATCTGCGTTCAGGAGATTACAAGAGACGTAATTTTGTAAAGAGCTTTCAGGTACTCAGATGACAATTATGAAGTTATTACCGTGTTTTTTCCCCAATTAGTATCAATTTATCCTGCACAAAGGCATTAGGCAGGGCACCGCCCCGTCTCACTGCATTACCTTCTCAAACAGGAAAGGACAATTCTACACGGGTGCCTGAATGCACAGCAAAAACCCGTTCCCGGGAAGAGACAGAGGAGAAGCTATTGCACATTTTTAAGGGAAAAGGTGTTTTCCAACAGAAGCCCAAAAAGCCCCTGAGCTGTGAGAGGTCAGACCAGGGTGCACTCGCACAGCGGCACTGCAGTGATCGGGGACAGGAAGGGCCAGCTGTGACCCAGCAGCCGCACCACGCTTTAATCCCGACCTGGGAAACCCAGCCAAGGTCAGGGTCCCTCCAGGAGGGAGCTGAGCCTCCGCACCGACAGCGCTACTGTCGGGGCAACGTGCTGGGTGCTTTACTGCCCTGCCTGGAAGCCAGCTAGGGAAAACACCGCTCCAAACAGCACCAAGCACACAGACCCTTTCCCTTCCATCTTTACCAGCTTTTGTTTCTTTAAATGCTTTTCCAAGATAGTTTATCCCTCGTGCTAAATAAACACTCAATTATTTCCTTCGGAGGACCAAACGCAGACCCAACAGCAAGGCAGAGCAGAGCGTGCAGGGGGAAGGATGCCCTTTCACTGAGCTTGGGGTTTCTCACTCTCCAGACAGCTGCCCAGAAGCTGACGGGGACATCTTGGCTTATACTAAGAATTAAACACCAAGGGGTAAATGCTCCTGTGCCGAGATCCACAAGAGACAGCAAAACGCAGATGAGAACTGGAAACGGCTTCACTTAGGGATGTATTCTATGGAGCCTGGAGTCTCCAGGTCATGCCTGGGGGATTTCAACAATTTCTACTCCTTATCTAAACACTTTTCACCTCTGCAGCCCTTGGATAACTGAGTAAAACAAGATGGCAGAGGCTAAGACAAAATATAGACAAAAGAAAGAATATAAAGCTCCAGTTGCCATTGCTCAAGCATCCTTTGGATGGATTTATACAGCCCTTCACATTCTCCAGCATCCCAGCAGCCCTATAAAACAAAATTATATATTTGGACAAAAAGGAAAGGCATTTTGAGGAGGAGAATCAAGGAAACTGAACTGCAGGATTGAAGATATTAAAGTTTGCTCCCTAGGAAAGGGCATAATACAGCAAAAAAAGGCCAGCTGTAAAAGGGGTCAGACACTCATCTGGTGCACATCAGCTCCTTCCAATAGCTGCAACAGAGCTGTGTCAATTCACATTGCTCTAGATAGCCGAATATTTCACCAGTGACTCATGTCATCCCCTTATGATTTTTTTTTAAAAGGCTCAAATAGTCCCAACTGTGAACAAAGGAAACCATTATGCAGAGTCAGATTCGAAAGATCATATGCATAATCCCAAAAGGAAAAGAAAGAAACCCAGAGCTGATACTGGAACAGCTCTGCAAGACTACATTAAATTCAAAGAATCAAATAATCTTTATTCCTTTGAGTGTAAATCTTTTTTTTTTTAAAATAATCAATCATTTGGGTTTCTAACAAAGCAGTGGTGTTAGCAGCTAACAGCAAGCAAAGAGCAGGCCTTTCCTCCACAGAATATAATTAAACCACGCAAAAAAAATCTCTGCTGTAAATGCCATGCAAAACTTAAAGACACAATGCACAGAAAACAAGCAAACGCTTAGGACTTTGGGAGAAACCCCAGCCCCATTTCAGAGCAGCAAATATCCCGTTCATTTTAATCAACCGAGGACTGCAGATTCTCCCCCGGGTGGGGGGGGGAATAAAAGATGCAGAGCTGGCTCCATGGGCACAGGAATTGCTCAACAGAGGAAAAAGGGTGCTAAAGGGTCAGGGAGGACAAGAGCTTTCTTCCGATATCGGAGCAGCTCTGGCCAGGGTGATTCCTGCCCTACGCAGGCGTGGGAGCCAGAAAGCAGCCAAGTGACACATCCATCACTGGGAAGTTAGGGACAGCCCGCCGCTGCGTGCCAAGAGCACATGGAGGAGAGAGTCCAAAGGAGGGGCTTCTGCCCCTTTCAAGGAGCTGCTGACCCCCATTCCCATGAATCCTAGGAAAAGGTGAACAACAAAATCCAGAGCACAGGGAAATAGTGGCGGTGGGGTCCCCAGAAGGGCAGGTCTGAGGGTGCAAAGCTAACACACCATCCCGATCCCTGCTCGTTGATCCCTGCGCAGATGGGTGAGGCTGCAATGGGATTTGCACTAGGTTTCACCTATTGTCCCCAAGAAGGGGACCACAGGATGACTTCTTCCTTCCACCCCGCTCCCCGCTGAAGCAAGCCATCCCACCCACTCAAGAGACAAGCACAAAGCCTTTTAAGGCAGAGCTCAAGTCAAGCTCTGCCAAACCCCTAGCCCGTGTCAGCACTAAGCACGACTGTTCAGTGTCTGAGGAGTTTTTACGGGCCTGTCCTGACAGCAGGGTCAAAAGAATTAGGTGAATCACCAGCTTTCAAAGTCACTGTCTTTGCTCACACGCCCAGGCTGCAGCAGAGATGCCTCGCATACCACCCTGCCCACAGCCCTGCGCTGCTCCAATCCCAGCCAGCCCACTCCCCGGCCAGTTGGGGATCCAGGGGGAGCTTTCCAATCCCCCACCAGTTGGATCAAGTCTTTCTGGGTCCCTGTGACATTTTGGAAAGTTTTCCAGTGGAAGTTTGATTACCGGCAGGAGTCTTGCCCTTTAAAGAAAAGCTAAGGGTGAACAGAGTCCAAAACTTTTAGAGTTATTAAAACTACAAACTCACATGCTCAGCAGATCTGCAAAAGGAAACAGTGACAGAGCATGACTCCATCTTCTGAATGATTAACTGAAAGTCTTAAAGAGACCTCAGTTTTAGAAGCAGCTTCTGAAAGCCAGCCCATACAGGGATGCAAGTTATATGCAAATGAACAGGCGCTCTCCTCTCCTTCCCTCCCATCCCAAGTCTCTGGTTCCTTTACTCAAAAAACTTCACTTTAAAATCCTTGCAAGGCCCCTGGATTGCCTCAGTCCCGAGGTGGCGTGTGGAGACATACCAGCAAAAGATGGAAACTGCAACCAAGGAGTCTGTCATTCTTCCTGAGCAAAACCTTGGCACAGCCTTTTGGAAAGCAGCTCTGCAGATATAGCACTGAGGTTTTCCAGGTTCGGGAGGGACCGCTGATGTGAGAATTGTCCCCTCATGCTTTTCTTCAGGAGGTGATGAGGAACCAGCTAGTATCTCTGCAGATATCTGACCACAGGGCCCAGCTTAGTGGCAGGGAGGACTTGACATCCACAAGCAGCATCTCTTTCACTCTGAGCTGTCCCAACACGAGACAGAGCTCACAGCTCAAGCCCAGGAGCACAGATGCAGAGCACTGCAGGGACTGCGGACATGTCAGCATCACCCAGGGACCTCCGAGTCACCCTCCACTGTGACCATGTTGCACAGTCAAGGCAACCCAACCAAGCTACAGGTTTCATTCAGGCTAGTGCCAGTGTAAGCAAAACATTATTTACTGCTTCTCTAAGCGATCATTATTTTCTGGCTGGGCCTTACAGGATATCCACTGCCCTTCCCACTTTCACTGCCCTGCCATGGGACTCACACCTAAGCCAGCCACAGACAACACAGGAGCTCCTGCAGCTCTCAGGCAGGTGCATTTGAAGGGTGAAAAGGAAAGTTCAACCTTTTGTCTTTGCTCTAAGGAGTGCCATGTGTTTCCAGACGATCTGGCATTTGGACAGCATTTGCATTTTCAAAGTACTTTGTAATGATCAACACTTAATGCTCTTTCCAAGATTTAATTAGGGCCTGATCTTACAGTACATTTAAGTCAACGGAAGTTTTGCAACCAGTTTTAATGGGGTGCAGAATAGGTACTCCTGCAAGGAGAAAACTTGCTGACATGCTCATCTCCCAGACAGGGGAAATAATACATGAAGACCTGACATAACAGTCTTTTTGTCAGAGCAAGTGTGAGCATCCTCCCTGAGCCGCTGCCGCAGCCAGCTGCAGTGCGCTGCCAGGGCCGCCATCTGCTCCAGCGTGCTGCTCCTAGATGCTGCAGCACGTCACGGAGGGCACCTTTCCTCCTCCTTTTGGTATCCAAAGCTACTTGGCACTGAATCAAGAACAAGAAGGGCATCACCCTTTGATGAAACCAGGGAGACATGGATCAAGGCAGTAGCCTCCTCCACATGACAGCTCTCAAAACCTCCCAAACAAAAACCTTACACAAAGAAATAAAATTCAAACAGCTGAACTGTGGTTGTCCTGCAAAAGCAGGACTTTGCAGCCCTCTGGGTCATTTTATGTGGGTCACCATCTTATTGCATCCCAGGGATGTCACTGAGCACTCGGACATGGGAGAGGAATCACATCGGGCAGACTGGAGCCACCATATGCAGACATACAGTCATGCCCTACACCCAGAAAGCCCCACAGCCTATCTACACTGGATGCTTACAAGCACCCAGCAGCCTACATATATGTCAGGGCAGTTTGGGAACAGAATGAGCCGTGATCTGGGCTTCTCCTCCTCCTCCTCCCATGCTAGTGGCTAGAAGCACAGCTGAACACACCAGGATGCACATAAAGCAGCCTACATCCGTACAGGATGCCCAATGCCACATCTCTTCTTGACACTTCAGAGTTAGGGATAAAAAGAGCTCATCAGGCCACTTTCTAAATGGAAGTCCATGCCAAGGGAAACCGGGCCACCCTCACAAGCGCAGTGCAAAGGATTGTGTTCCCTCTCAGCATCTTTCAGCAGTACTCGTGGAAAATGGGAGATGCTGAAGAGGTACCGTTAGAGCAGGCTGTCCAGCAACCACAGCTGGAGCTGCTACGGTGCAAAGACACAGGGGACAAGGGATACAGAGGGACAGACAGCATCTTCTATCAGCTAGACCAATACAGTCCTGAAGGAGCAAACAAAATGGACAAACTTTAGGGGAACATTAGCCATTCTGGAATAATACCCTCTCTACGGGCCTTCCTATAGCCATACCCAGCCCTTTGATTTCTGTTGTGCTGCTGCAAGTGGATTGCCCAGCCACGAGCTTAATTAAACACATTAACACAAGCACCTGCATAATTACAGTCATTTCCACCACGGTAAACATTGCAGCTACAGTCAGGCTGGCAATCAGCATGGCATGGTCGGCACATCACCTCAGCGGCTTAAAAAAGAACAAAGCCACAGTTTATTGCAGGGCACTACCCCACACCCACACCAGTAGCCCAGCTGGGATGCGTCCAGAAAACAATCATTTAAGAGCTAAAGACTCATTTTTGTACACTGTGGGGTTTTTAAGTTGCTCATAAAGTTAATGGGACCAAGCATAAGTAAATTTTTAAATATTTCATTGGATTGTTTTTTAAAAGCCCAACACCGAATTATTTCTAGCACTACTGTATACTGGAATATTTTGACACAGGGAAAGAAATGTAAAACCAGTTCTTTCTTTCAGATGTTTAAATCAATGAACTCTTAGCATTTACTTTATATCTGTATATGATTTTCCTCATCAAAAATGTAGCCAGAAGGCAAATTTCAAATTAGTTATCTGCTTGACTTCATGAAAAGTGTTTCTGAAGCTTGTTTTCCAAAGTTTTCTCAGGAGCACTAGTTCCTTTGTGAGTTTATATAGCCCACATCTGCACAACACAAGTGCTGCTTTTCAAGGCAATAGCAGGAGGAAGATGCAGGCCTGAAGTAACCACCCACAGCCATGAGTTTCATCAGTTCTCAGCAAACACCACAAACCAACCAAAGAGCTGTGATGCCCTCAGGGGAAGTCTGCACGCACGGAGAAACTCACCACTTAAGTTACTAGCTCCTAATGATTTTCTCAGTTCTAATCCATATTTATTCAGCAGATCCTACTCCTGATTAGGTGTTTAAATGGATTTCTTTGTTAACATCACCAGGGAATGAACATTATTTTATACTTTAGGCCAATTGAGTTTTTTTTATTGACCAGCTAAAATATATATAATCTGTTGATGTCCAAACACGCAGAAGAGGCGGCTCATCCAAATACAACACTCCAGCTCCCATTCCTTTCTGATTTCCAGTCCCATTATAAATAAAACATGAGTACATGGTGTATTTCCTGTCTGCCCAAATTAAGAAATGGCACATCATGAGGTTTTGCATTAAAATCACAGGGTTCCTTCCCACCCACCCCCAGCCCCCTGGTGTGGGCAGCACCAAAGGGTGGAACGGGGATTTATTACCATTAACTGAGCACATCAAGTGGCATTAGGGTTAATATCAAGAAACTCCCGTTCAGCCTTGACTGACCTTTGTGATCTCTGACCCTCGGTCATTAGAGGAGAAAGCAACCCATTAAGCCCCTCCTACACTCAGAGCAGTATCTCCATTACAAATAGCTATCAGGAGCCAAATAGGAGCTAATTACCCAGCACCAGCCCCCTCCTCCCTGCACCATCCTACCTGTGATGGGATACAAACCCTCCCAGAGGCACCAAAGCCATCAGAAACCATCTCTCACTACTGTTTCAGGAGCTGATTTAAAGGAGATGATGGATTTTTGCTCATCTTGTACCAATATTCCTATAAGATCATGGCTTCATCTGCTTGAAACCCACGGCCGCCACTATGGTGTTTTGCAGCACTGACCAAGTCACACAAGGACAAGAACTGATTTTAGAAAGTTTGGGTCACAGCTGCATGACCATTTTTTCCCTCCCCTTCAAATATTTTCTATTAAACTGGTTAGATTGATTTGCACATTGGCCGTTCTTGGAAATATCTGCTGCACTTAATAGCTGAAATGTCATTTCAGGTCTTCCATTATACAGGAAGGAAAATTCAAACCCAAAGATAGCATCTATATTGAAATATGCTACTATAAAAGCTAACAAGAAATATCCAAGATACCCATCCAAAAAGCTTTCCCAGGACTCAAACTAACACTAGCCTAGACAAATATTTACATAATAATTCACATGGGTTTGTTTTAAATAAAGAACCTTTTATTATTATTACTTTGGCATCAACCATCTAATTAGAGGCCAATGACAGTTATAAAAAATAAATCACAGCAAGTCCTCCCAGCAGCACTGACAAGGAAAAGTGCTGCTTGAGTGACAGGCAGCACCAGAGCTGCCTCTGCCCTCCTGCTCCGCTGGGGAAATCAGGAGGGGACTGTCAGAAAAGGGACTATCTCCCTGCAGATGTGAAGGGATGGAGGAGGGATGGCTTCTGCCTCTGACTGACTGCGTGCTGGGGAAATGGAAAATTGATGGGCAAAGTATAAGAGGCCTCCTGGCAGAAATGCCCACTCATGCCTGGTTCTTTCTCAGCTCTAACACCAGCACTGTGCTATGATGCTGGACTAGTCACTTTTATGCTTCCCTGCTTTACATGTTAGATTTTGGGACTCACCTTTCCCTGAATGCATGCAGACTACCCAGCAAAGCAGACCTCAGTTCTGAAGTCCTACTGCAGCATACAAACAACGTGGCTAAGTGTAATCCACTTAGCATGGAAAGATCAAGATAAATGTATGTCAAGGTACTTATGGCGGTCTTTACTGAGACCAAAAATGTTCATGACCCAGCTTTAAGGTGAAGTTTCAAGTATACTGATGAAGTGGAAGGTAAGGAAAACCACTCCTGGCTTGCAGTAAGAAACCACCAAGAGATTTGTTTGGAGACAATTCTGTGCACGCTTCCAGATCACACCACTGGAGATCCTTGGGGTTCCCTGCACACGCAGGCTCCTCTCATCAGTCCCATTATTGAAATTGCCTCTTTCCACTGCTGGAAAGGAACCAAAATGGTGACACCACCTCCAGCTCCTTGGGTGCCTCCAGGGACCTTGCTTCAACAGGGAGCACAGCAGAGGCAGGAGGGCCAGTGACAGCAAAGCACAAACTGCAAGAGCAACAGATGTGCTGGCCTGCAGCCCATCTCTTGCCAGGGCACTCTTCCTTCTGGGCATTTTTCCGGCTCTGCTCTGTGCAATAGCTGTAAAGGTCCCCAAACCAGGTCCTTCAGGACTTCTCTACATGGCCCCTTTTCCCTATGGCTTGGCTCAGGCACTCAGCTCTCAAATTCACCAATCTGAGCAAATAGTCAAGTTCAGCACCTAAATCCCTTCATGCTCCTGAGCCTCTGGAAAGGACCTTCCCCTACTGACTTGTTTCAATGAGTCCCTGCAAGTCCAGCCTCCAAGCCCTACCACTGCGCTCCAGCTGCTGTTTCCCAAATCCCTTCCAACTTTGCCAAATTTTCTAAGAAAGGAAATGCAAAGACAATATTCCCATCACAGACTTGCTCACAGCATGCAGGGACGGCCCAGTGACCACACTTGCTCCTGGGCATGACCCTCGTTTTGCACATGTAGCTCAGAAGTTTGACTGTCCATCTCGCCCCCACCCACCACCACATCATGCCACTAGCCAATATCTAGCAATGGATGGCTGAAGTACATAACCACTTGCTGAATATCTTTTTCCTTCTCTTTTCTCAGTTTTATTATGCTCCTGAGGCCTTTTGAGCTGGGATTGAAGTTACTGAAAGCAAGACAATCCATCAGAGCACAGCTGAGAAAGAATAGAAATGAAGCTATCTGGGGCCATAAAGCTACGCTAGAACAGTAAGAAAAATTTCTCACCTCTCCTATTGATCTTTCCACCCCAAGGACAGATAAAGAGAGGAAAGACCTCAAAGCCAGCAAATGCTGCCTTTGGACGCTACTACCTTCACAATAAGGAGGCAGTGCTGAGACCCAGTGTCTCGTTACCATTTGCTCAAACACAAGTCTCTGTGCAAGATGTTTTGGGGAGCCTGATGGAAAGGTGACCTTCTATATTTGCATTTGCAAGAACTTTACTTGCTGCAAAGCCCATTTAACTCAAGCAAGAAAGCAATCAGTGCTCCCTCATAGTAAAGAGGTAGATAATAAATATTGGGTAACCTTCCCACAAACCAGTCCCAAAGCACCAATAAAAATATATGAAAACATTTTCCTCTGATTACTTTCCAGCTAATGAATGGAAGCAACTGAAGATTTCCTTATGCAATATTCAGCTAGGATGGTGACCAGTGTTGCATTTCTTTCTGTAGGTAAGAAAAGGGCTTTCTATTTCAGTAGCTCTGTCTCCACACCACCTTTTCACAGGCTGCAAGCAAAAAGAAAACCAACCAAAACCCCAAAACAACCTTGCTTTGCCTCAGCATCTGGAAGAGGTCAGTTCCAGCCTCGAGCTTCATTTTCACTTGCCTGGAAGTGGTTCATGGCATGACCTCTTCATCATACTTGGAGGTTTAAAATGATTTTTAAACTTTGATCAGTTAGACCTGTAATATTTGCAGACTATAATGATGCTTTTCATACCCCAATACATATATACTCCAAGTGCTTTCAGGAAATGATACTTCTGGCTTCTTAACTGCAAACAACTAACTTAGGTGACATAGAAAAGGATCTTGGCAGACAGATGAGGTGCTTGGCACTGCTGTGGGCTGAGCACCACCATGGGCAAAGACAGCCAGACCCTGGCAGCAGCAGGATGCTGAGCCCTTCAAACCACCATCGCCTGCTCCTGACAGGCAGCTGGGCAAATTCTCATTCCCAGGCAGGAAAACTAAATAAAGCAGCGAACAAACAGCACAACATAAAGGGTGGCACGTGCACACTCTTGGCAAAGGGGACCAGTGGGATTAACGTCTTTCTTTCATGCTTCTGCAGAGCAACTTTGCCCACCCTTTGCACATTCAGCAGCAATTCCCACCATGTTTTATTTTCTCTGCCTTTTCAGTCATCGTCAGCAGGCAGGAAGGGGAAGCCCAGCAAGATATTGTCCCCCTTCAACACAGGTTTCCCCCTCCCAGGTTGCCAGTGAACTTGTTCTTCAGATCATAGTTCATGTAGCACAAACCCAAGAGCATGGATTTTGGGGAATGAGTAGTATCAGCAATAGATAAGGAAGACATATAGGGTGTGAAGAGTGAAGATTTAGCCATATCTGAGCTATTTCAGAGCTGTACCAGGGCTCAGATACAACAGCAAATATGAAACAGTCTTGGTGCTGCTGAAGACAATTGAGTCTTGCTACCAGTAGTGAAATGTAATTTTAGTCCCAAATGCAGACTCTTCCTCACGTTTCAGGCCAAAATCGGAAAATAGATTAAGAGATGCTGCAAGAGTAATTTCTCTGCAGGGCCACTCTCCTGATGTCCCCCAACCTAAAATGGTGCCAAATTTGGAAGGAGTTCAGAATTTTATCAAGACACAAATACTTCTCAAATTGTTCTGGGTTTCCAGTATCGAAATCACAGACAGCTACACAGATATACTCCATTTAAAGCCAGTGAAGTGCAGAACACCACCACCTTGATACACTGGCCAGTAAAAGCTAGGCTTTTTTGGTTTTGTTTTGATTTTTGCCAACACTGAAGAACCAGTTTTCCATCAGACAACTGAATTCTCTAAAGGGAAACAACAACTAAATCAGAGCTTTGTAAATAAAACTGCTTAGCAGAGCTGAGGTTTTCTGCAGAAGCCTAGCACAGCCATATGCTCCCCACATAACTCTTCCAGATCCTATTCCCACTAAGGAATAGTATATTACTTTGCTTTCAAACAATCCCAATATGTTCAGTGGCAATTTACTTAATAAGGTAAGGTGATAAGGCTGGCAGAATCTGTCCTTAAGAGATGGGTAATCAAAAAATAAATTTGTATAAGAACACAGCACACCAAGCACTCATTTACATGTTGAGAAATGCAATCACAGCATATAAAGACACCCGAGATCTAATGCAGCAACCTCAGGCACCTCCAGCAACACAGTCAGCACCCCAAGCTCTGAGGGTGAGACACACAGCTCCTGCATTAAGCTATGCAGCCCCTGAAAGCCATTTGCCTTCAAATGATCAATCCAGCATAGCTAGACTAAATGCAGACTGGTATTGATGTGTACTCTACCTGTGTCTCAACTACAGTACAAGCAGAGCCCACATCATTCTCACGCTCCCAAAGGGTGCAAAAATGCAGCAGGTAAAAAAAATAGATGAGTAAAAATCAGCATAGAAATCAATACCCTGACATATTAACCACTTTTTTAAACTGTTCTCTGTAGCATGAGATATTTACCTTGACATTATCCCCTTTATTTGTTTTAAAGGCTCACAACATTTCTTGTTAAATTTATTTTCTTCCTTTATCATAAGCAGGATAATAATACAAGTGGCCTTGAGCAAGGTCACAGTGAGAGATGAAGAGACAGTTCATCTGCAGCTCTGAACATTAGACCATCCTGACTTGACCAACCAGTAAACTTCCCCTTAATCACCTATGTTAGACATTAAATGTTAATTAAGCATGTGCTTTATAAGCCTTAAACTGGAAATTTTTTCTGCCTTTGCTCTTCAGTCCCAAGTGCATCGTATCCTTCCCCCCAAGCACACGCACGAGAACCTGCCTCAACTCCCAAGCCATTCAGCAGACCCTCCGTAATGATGTGCCACTCATCCTACGGGGATGACAACTAACATGCCCTATTGCCCTTTAACAGTTTTTAACAAGACCCCAGGCTGTTTCAAGCAGACGAGCTCACGGGGCAGGAATCTGCTCGCACTCACCATCTACAGAAAGCGGCTGTTGGCCACCTCCTCCTGCGCAGCCCGGCTGGGCAGCCCCAACCACCCAAGCAGCTCCCGTGCATGCGGCCCCGGGTGGGGAATTTTTGTTTGTTGCTTCTTTCCATGTCATCAGTCAAGGTTTGGCAATAAATACACCTGCTTTTCAGAGCAAAGGACGCTGGAAACCATTTCTCACCACAGCAATGCTCACCCTTCCTTCTCAACTCCATCCTCTGTCCCCTGGGTGAGTTTGTCCCATTCCAGCAGAGCTGTGAGCAGAACCAGCACTTCTGTCCCCACAGCTAAACTGCTCTCACCTCCCTTGTTCCTCCTCACAGTTCTGCAAAGGGCAGGGGGAATAGATCCCCTATCAGGCCCTTGATGTGCACAGCAGCAGAGAGCTGTCTGTAGCAAACTCACTTTCTGGTTCTTTCTCCTGGAGAAACTGTACAGCATCTCCAAGTGGTGTTTTTTTGTTGGTTTTTTTTTTGGTTTGTGGGTTTGTTTTTTTTTTTTTACACTTTAGAAAGCACCTTGGTTAAACAGCATACGACGCCGAGCTCCTCTACCAAGCACACCTTTGCACTCAAACAAATAAAAGCACTATCGAGGCAAAGGCACCAGAATGAGAGAGTCCTTCACAAAGCAAAGGGATGCACAAGGATGCTCTGGAAGGACAGCTGACTCAGATGCATTTGGAAATCTTGCCAGTCGACATTGCATCCGCACCATCTGGCAGCAGCCATCATGGGTACCAACTCAAGGCGGCAGCACAGCTGGCTGCAGTGTTGAAGGCAGAGGGAGGAAGAGGCAGTAACTTTGGCAGGGGATGAAGCTAGATCTGCAGAGATGTTCTAAACAAGCTGGCTGACAGGACGAGCAGCAGTACGGCTGGGGACTATAAAGGTGGTCAGGTAGCTGAGGGATGCTGCTCCAGCCTGTGCTCCAGGGTGGGCGCTGAAAACCAAGCTGGAAATGTTTTCCCAGATAAGTCTGTGCCTGTGCAAAGGCCAGGGCTTTGATCAGCAGCGGAAGAGGGATTTTGATTAATGAGATATTGATGAGGTGAGAAAACAGCTTCACTGTACATAATCAGGATACCACAGGGCAGATTCTCATATGGTGTAAATCAGCATCACTGCTGAAACGCTAACAGAAGCGGGCAATTCATTGCAGGGAGAGATCCTTCTACACGTAGAGAAACCACAGTCTCGGCATATGACAGTCAGCGTACGAGAAGTTATCAGGTCCTCTGTTTGGACATGATCCTTGCAAAACAGTCAGCCAGGATGAATGAAGATGCCACTGAGTAAGAATATTTCAAATTCAGTGATGACAGCAGTGTTAAAATACCCACGGAGGCAAGTATTTGAGGGAGTCACGCAAATAGCTTGCCAGCTTTAGGCAAAAGCAGATGGAAGGATAATCTGTACTAGAAGCGTGCAGTCCCATCCCAGGGGAGCCTTACAGCACACAAGGAGGAAATATTTGGGGAAGTTTGGAGTCTTGCAATTAAAGTTCCTTCCAACTTAATCCAAAGAGAGAAGAATTTTGTGAGCCAGCACAGCTGGGTATGCACAGGTAGAAAGGGAGCTGAAAAATTTTTCAAAAAACTTACTCACTGCGGTAAAAAGAAAGGTCAAAGGAAAAAAATACAAGCAGGTTCAAGTCTAATTAAAGGAGCAAAAATAAATGACAGCTACAAAAAGGCAGGGGCTATTTTCATACAGAGCAAAGGGTCGCTGGCACGTATTTGCAGACCCCCAACACCCAGAAGGCAGGGAGAAAAGAGGTCCTTTGTGAGAGGGATGGGGAAGCATGGGAACGCAGGAGCCCTGGGGTAGCTCAGAGGCATTACTGTACTTCGCACAAAAGAGAGAAACAATAGAGGGCAAAAGGAGACCGGGCTGTTTAATTTTCTGGGTATGGTAGGCATGGCAGGGCTCTCAAATAGTGCTGGAAAAGAAACTGGAAGAAGTGGCCACTAAGGAAGAGAGTAGCAGGCCCAGATAACAGCCTGAAAGGCATGGGGACCACAAGGTTAAACATGGGGGAATCCTAAATTAGGCATAGTTAGAAATTCTCTGATAACAGCTATTTCCCCAAGGTAAATGGCAAACTAGTGAGCCGCTTAACAGAATTGCTGCAAGGTATCTTCTGAAAAGAGCAAAGGTGTTCGGGAAAAACGCAAAGGATTGTTTGAAGGAATTATCTAGAAAAGCCCTTACAAGAACATGCTCTCTTTTTATGAGAGCAAAATGCAGGGTGGAAACCAAACACTTCAAAGTGCACGCACAGTTTTGTTTCTAAGGCTCTGGATGAAGCCTCTCTGCTCTGCCTCTGACCCAGGGACTACATGAAATACCAAGCAACTCCCTGGAGCTCTGCACAGTTCCCAGAACCAGGACAGCCACGATGCAAACAGACAGTGGGGGGAAAAAAGCACAACAGCAACCAAGAACTACATTTTCTGTAACTGCTTCAATTTCAGAGATTTCAGTGGCACTGTCTTGAGACTCACCCACCCCAGTTTCCAAAAATGCCAAGCGCTCAGAGCTTTCAGTTAGAGAACTGTTAAGCTGAAATTCAGTCCTTCATTGTCCTCACTTGGGCACCCAAATCCAGCATCCATCCCTGGAGCTTCACCAACATCTGACCAGAACAACTTCTCTACAACCCTGTCCAACTTGAGTACTTCAATTCCTCTCCCTAAAGAGCCTGAGAACTTACCAAGACAGCACAAAAATACCCCAACAGCATCCTCTTGCAGATAAATAGAAGGGCCAAAGAGTAAGGGTAGATCTAGAGCTTACTGGAGTGCTATACGAGACGCCAGAGCAAGCACCAGGGTCCCAGCACTGCAGTTACAAGCAGGGCAACAGCAAGGCACTTCCCAGGCAAGCTGCTGCATTCACACCATGCACAGCAGAGAAGAAACCCAAGACAAAGTTAGTCTTTCATTCACCAAGCCATTCTTCCCCAGGAGACATCCCTCCCTACCACGACCAAACCCAGCTTTCCCCATGAAACCAAATAAAGACTGGTCATCCTGCTGCAAATCCAGATCTTTACATTGCTTGGAGTCATAGTTTAATGATTACATTTCAGCTCCTGAAGGCTGTTCCTGCTCTGGAACATGCAGCTTCACCCTGCACTGGTGAAACAGAGACAAGAATCTCTCCGTCACTTCAAGTCTGGTAGTAATTAATTTCATTGAGTTTGACATTTGAAATAAATGAAGTAAAGAACATGCTTCCACCATCTGGAAAAGTGCATGCTGACACTTCCAATCATTTGTGCATCCACTCGTGAATGTGTATAAGTAATGTTTGGTATTTTTACATATAGAGAGGAAAGGTAAATGACACATCAAGGCATCAACCCATGCAGACAAGTACAGCAGCCCAGCACCGCTCATCATACAGTTGAGCAAAAGGCACATTGAGTAGTGGAAGCAGCCAAATGAGGTAAGAAAATATTTGGGGAACTGGAGACAAGGCAAGTGCCAAGACTTATCAGTATATTTTGAGAAGACCGATTTATACATGAAGCATGCGTGATATTCTGTCCATCACCAAAATAAGCAATATATGAAGTACTTCGTACTAGGGTATACACAATAGCTTAAAAAGTAATCTGTGTACATTTTATGTGCCCTCATTTATTACTCAGACTTTTCATGGCTACAGGAAAACAAATTTTGTCTTTAAAAAGTGCCAAGAGGTCACTTACTCTTTCTTTACTCTACACTTTCCTCTTCCCCTCATTAACATGCTAAGATACATTTTCCAGAGCAAGGAGAAGGGAAGAGACATTCTCTTTGACATTAAGGCAGACATCCTAGAAAATATAACACCAGCTGCATACAAGACTCAAACCCATGAGAATTTGGAAAGGACTCTGCCCTTTCTAGGGCCATCCTGGCTCCTCCTGCCCATTCCTGTCAAAAGCCATCAGGACACGCATGCAGAGACGTTCCAGTTGCAAGTCCCTCGCTACGAGCATTGATAATAGAATAAAATAATTTCATATTAAAACCAGGACATTACAGGTCAAATCCACCACCATGTCAATTCAAAGCAGCCATAAACCCAGTTTAAGTGTTGCTGAGGTTGATGGCATGAAACAGGACTTTAACACTAACCCGGACTGACCAGCCTATATGAAAAAGTTCCACCAAGGCTGGACTCGCAGTGCACACATCGAGTCCTCCTCACTCCGGCCCTGCACTCTTGCCATTGGGCTCAACTCTGTTCTTTCTGCAAACATCTAAAATAATCCTACTGCAGCCCTCAGCACAAAGGAAAAGGGCTTTCTGCTTTTCACACCCAAACCTTGGCAGAGCATTAGTTCCTCCAGTGCCTCCTCTCCAGGAAGGACTGACACCTTGCCTTACAGAGCAGCTCCTGCCCCACATCCATCCCTTCCTCCGCTCGCTCTGGGAAGCTTTATGCATGACAAGACACTTTGGAGGGCAGTAACGCAGAGCTGCTCTCAGACCAGTAAAAGCCTCGTCCGCGCCAAGTATGCCACTTCCTTCCAAACTGCTGATCCATCGCTTGGCAGATTTCCAGGGGCACAGATGAGGACTGTGGCTTGTCTAGAGCAGGTTATTTCACCTCCTGAGTTCTCCTATGATTATTTCTCACTAGACTTTACTTCCTAGAAGAATTTTCCACATGCCTTATTTAATCCTGTGTCGACTGACATTACACAGGCACGACATACCTGCCCGCATTAACACTCCCTCTGCTATCATTCATTGCTCGCTAAAATGGAAAGAAAAGTGTTGAAACAGACCTGTTCCCCCAAATACATTTCTTGGGGCACATACGTAGCTTTTGGTCCTCAGCATAAGAGAACCCATTTCAGTTTCACAGAAGCTCCCCCTTATCTCCCCCATCTATTTTCAGCCTTTCCATGGACTAAAATTTCCTATAAGATACTCCAGGGCTGGGCATTTTGCCACCATCAGAAAATCAATCAGCTTGACCCCACAAGTCACAACAGGGCCAGGCATACGGGGCCCCAAATCCCACCCGGGTTCCTTAGAGGCCACACAAGCAAGTAGCAAAGATGTGGCAGATTTCACTCCCCCAAAAGCAGATGTTTCAGCTTCATCCATAAAAAGCTTAGTCCCAGGCCACAAATTGGCCAGCTCTGCTCAAGCAGCAGAGACTCAGCTATTTCCAAGCTTGCAGAAATCATGCTCATTTTAGCAGCGCGGCTGTTCGTTATTTAGGATGAGTGTCCCCAGGGCAAGGAGGGCCCCGGCTTGTCTGGCCAAGGCTTTGGAGAAGGGAGCTGCAGGGAGGGAAGCACGCTGCGTTACTCAGTTACTCTAAATGTGCAGAACTTCTTTAACTGATGTTCCGACTCTGAAAGTTTCGGAGCATCTCTTAAGTTTATTGGTGTAAATTCTTACATACCTTCAAATGAGGAACCCAAACTTTCTTTACAGACATTTCCACATCCAGAACAAGCTCCAGTTTTGGTTCTGGTTCATATTTCATAGGAAAAATCTTAATCAGCTTGGTGTTATCCAAGCCTATTCCCCATTGCCGCAAGAAATCACATTGCATTTTCCTAGGCTGAATCCCAAGCAGCACTGTGTAAACGCTCTGTAAACTGCCAAAAAACGCAGGCCCATGGGCAAAGAAAGCAGCAAGTCAAAAGCAGTGGTACAGAAGAGATGAAGGGTAGTTTTGTGATTTAGGGCTGATGATGCTATGCTACTTCACTGCCTAAATTCCCAAGGTCAACAGGACTTGGGTCCCAGCCCTGCACCCACCTGCAGCTCCATGTGCATGGTTTCCTGCAACAGTGCAGTGCTGCAAGAGTCAGATTCACAGCCAAGAAGCACAAAATCCTGTCTCTGCCCAGCCACGGGGCCCTGGGCCAAGACAAAACTCAGTGTGTAAGCACCAAAGGGTCAGACCAAAAATCCTGGCCCATGCACAGGGATGACTTTCCCTTCAGTGCACAGGAATCCCCTAAGCAGGGACCACAGCTGCGTTCAGAGGCTGGGTACAAAGCACCACATCCAGCATCCTTGGGCATTGCTGTCTGCCAGAGGCTGCAAAGCTTCTTGGCTGTGCTTTCCCATTTAAGGAGTAAAGGGCTGATCCTGCTCAGCGCTTAGCTCTGCTCACATGGAGCATCTCACAATCAGACCCTGCTGTGGGAATGTGGCTGTGGTTGGAAAAGAAAAAGATGGTGAGACACTGCAGAGGGCTTAACCCTCTGTGCCGGCTCTGGCAGAAGGGTTAAGCATGCCTGCTGCCTTTTCTATACGTCGTCTTGTAAGACAATAGCCTCCAGCACATAAAGGCTTCACTGCTTCCTGATATAGCTCTTTAATTACAGAGCACTGGGAAAATTGATGTTTCCAGAGCAGATATGACCTTTATTGTTTTTCTGATTTGCATCCTGCAGGGAATCAAGACTGAAGCTTAACAAAAAACCCAGAGCCAGTTATAAGCACTGGGGTCTGCATGCTCCTCCTCCCAGTCCCAGCTCCTGAGGTCAGCAGGGAAAGCATCCAACAGTTGCAGAAAGACAGACTGTTTTAATTTAAATATTTGAGAGAAGTAGAGTGAGGGACTTTCTCCCAAAGTGTACAAGACGTGATAATATGCCTCTCCCGATCCCTGCAAACCCTTGCAAGAGAACATTCCTAGCAGTTTTCCTATGCGAGCACTTGCCAGCATGTGCCAAAGGCAGCGACCAGGATGAAAGCCACTTCCTCCTCTTAACCTCGCATCCCTTCTGGAGCACAGAAATGAGGGGATTCTTAGCGATCTGCCCTCCCTGTTACAAAAAGCAGAATACCCAATGGGATCAAGAGAAAAACAACATCAGCGTCATCAAGAAAAGCATCTGCAGGCACAGGGCTCCAGGCGAGCAGTCCTTATCCTTCAAGGAATCGACAGCTTTCCAAGATGAGACACTAAGCAGCCCATGGTCAGGGAACAGATGCTGTACTGGGAGGATGGACAGACTCTTATCTTCTAGGGAAACCCTCTGAGGGGCACGTCCAGCGTGTCTCCTGCCCTGCAGCAGGTTTCTCCTGAGCGGTGGCTCCCACGGAGTCACACACCAGCAAGCACAGAGCAGCTCTGCTGGTCCCACACATCTCATGCTGCCAGAAGCAGGGTCCTGCCTCTTAGCAGCCAAACACACCTACCACCCACCTCACCCGTCTGCAGAAGTCTAACTTCCATGCAATATCAACACAAGGGTTATAGACCCAGTGCTTCACTGCACAAACTAGGCACAGCCCTCCCATGCACATGGGCTACAAGCCATCAACTCCTGCCTTGCTACAGCCCTCAGTCAGCACCACACTACTGCATCATTAGCAAATGAGTCCCAGTTCACAGTCATTTGATATCAAAAGGAATTTGTGTTGAATTTTCAGCCACCTTGGATCAAAGCAATACTGGCAAATTCATTTGAAAGCTGTTTATGGAAGCGATTTTGCATTAGGTGAGCAAGAAAAATAGTTGGCTTAATTTTCTACTGAAGGTGTATTTTGATGCAGCAGGAGGTTAAATCAAGATTCTAAAGCTTTCGTTATTTTTCGGAGGAATATCTGTTTTATACCAGAGGAGTGACTTCAGAACAGAAAAATCTAATGGCTAGAAATCAAAAATGTAAATATTTCTATGTACTGTCTCTCAGGATTCATATTCTGCCAAAATACCAAAGCAGTGCTAGACAATATGCAGGGGTGTCTGCCACAGCACACCACCACCTCAAATGCACTGTGGATGTTTCCTTTCCAGGACAGTGAAAAGCAGTTAGCCAAAATGCTGATAACCCCAAAGGAGGGTGTTTCAGCCATGTGAAAAAGGAAACACACAGGTACAGGAGCTCATGACTTAAAGAAACTCTACTCCATTAAAGAGAGCATTAACAACTTCTGAACTGGCTTCTGTTTTCTGGCCTCCTGGCCACCACTGCTGTTTTATTGAAATTGCCCCAGCAGTATCAATTAAAGGAAAATTCTGGCCAACTCCCCATCCTATCCCACCCACTTGGCATTAACCCATCCGCAGCTCACCGCTCCCCCTTCCACACGTGCAACCCACGAGCCACATTTCTATTTTCAGCGCCCTGCCAATGTGGTTAGCCAGCTGCCTGGGGCTTGTCGAATGAAGATTTTGGGCAGGAAATTAAGAAAAAGCTTAATTTACAACTGGGCAATTACTAGGGCCAGGGCAAGGAATGGGCCCATGCTTACCTCCAGGCGCCCCACAGACTCACACATCCCACCACCCTGCTCCAACATTACGGCTCCTTCCCCCAGGATGGTGCAGGAACCAAGCTGGGACCCGTTGCTCAAGGGGCACACATTTTCTCACCAGCATTTCAAGACATAATACTGTCCCATGACAGCACCTTCACACTACTACTACTCTTGCTCTAAGTGTTGGAGGAAAGCAGCCTGACTATTAGGAGTCCCCACACTGATTTGGAGGCAGTCTTTTCTGGGTACCATTGGATATAGAAGGAAGCTGAGAACAAGAGCTCCTTACGCTTCAAGCTCCAGCTGCTCATTTTGCAAAGCAACAGCAGCAGTGAGCCCGACACTTCCAGAGTATCACCCTGATTTTCTGTACACAGCCTACATTAGCAGCTGCCTTCGGAGCCCCTGGCAACTACAATTGCCAAACCCCAGCTCCAGCCCCTTTCTAACTTTTAGGTGCTTGGACTCTTCAGCAGATCTCATCTGAGATTTACTCTTGTAACTCCCTGAAAGTACAGTGAAACAGAGCTGTTTGGCACCAGCTGAAACACCTCATTTGGAAGCTCCTTTTTTTCCATTTCTTCTGAGCAGAATGACACTTGTATTCACAGTGACTCATCTCCTTGACCTTTCTATTCACTTTTAATGGTGCAAGCTGGAAATAAGGGCATACAAACAATGCATTCATTATTCAGCTGGTGAACTGCAGCCCTCAGACCAAATCTCTACCCTGCAGCAGACAAGAGCACACAGAGTAGATCTCATTCCAGCACATCTAGGATGAGCCCCCTCAAACACCACACAAACCCACTGCTTAATTCATATTTGAGGGGTGCAGCTGAATGAGCTGCACCAAAAAAAAAATCACTGCATAAAATGCTGCAGGAGTACAACAGATCCTGGGAAATTGGCAGTGTCATCTCCAGGAATTCGGCTGCAATGAATTCTTACTTAAGTATTGTCTTGGAAACAAAAAAGGGGGTGGAGGGAGGAACAGCAGAGGAAAAGAGGCCGGGGAGGCTCTCGGTGAGGATACATGAGCTCAGCCAAAGCACAGCTCTTTCCTGTATATCCACACTCAAAAAATAGAAACTCCAGCTGACATGCAAATGAAACTCTAAATCTGGCCACTAAAACTGCCTGACAGTCCCTTCAAGCAGGGACTCCAGCAGACCCCTTAGTGACCTCTCTTCTCCCTAGGAGTTTCCCCCCCATCAACTTCTCACAGCATTTCCAGCAGAGCCGCAAACTCCCCTGTGCTTTGCAAGTTATAGCAGTGGAGTGCAGAAAGGCAAGGGAAAAAAAGGGCTTTAAACAGTTTGTGTAAAAGCTGAGCCAGGGAAAAAACTTATTACTTTATTTACTCTGAAAGAATTAGCATCTCCCTGGCTGCAGAAGCACAGCTTGATCCAGGCAGGGATGGCATATAGGGTTGTCCCAAGCTAACAGTAAGATTTAGCTGCATTTAAGCTAGGCAGATCATTCAGGTCTTCAAGCTGCAGCTTCCTAAGAACAAAAGGTCCCCCAAACATGCACCCCCATCCCTCATCAGGAAGACATGGTGCCTAGCTCCTTTGGGTGACATCCAGACACTGTTCAGACCAAAGGAAAGCTGTCCCCGAGCACAGCAGGACTAAGGTTCGGCCTTCAAATCTTTCTTCAGTGGATCTAGAGCAGCAGAGCTGAACACCACAAGGAATATAGCATCACGCGTGGGGGGCTTCTCAAGAAATCAAACCGAACCCATAGGGAGAAATGCACTTAGCTCAGAGCCTGTGGCAGAACACGCAGCAGCAAAATACACTGGAATTACTTTCTTACATCAGCAAAACAGCTCAACGTCACCACCCCAAAGCCAGCTAAAAGACCAACTGACACCGGCTTACCTGACCTCCTGTTCCTGCCCACAGCACAGTCTTAGCATGCAAAACCCCGTGGGGAATTCAGCTTCAGGATCCAGCATCCTGCTTCTATTTGCATCCCTCCACCTTCCGAAGGGTGTTTTTTCTCCCAGTAAACTGACAGATGTGTATGGCTGCCTAAGAGATCCCTCTGTGTGCCTCAGATTTCATTTATAGATCTAATATTTCAGAATGTTCTGAGAATAGTCAATATAACAGCATGGTAATCTGTATTGTATCCCATCAAATAATCTGCTAGAAATCTATCCAAATCTAAAGACAAAATCCAAATAACCTTCTGGATTTGCAATGCGAGGCACTGGTATTGCTAGACAGGAAAACACCATCCCAGAGAGGAAAAGTATTTTTCGAGTAGAAAACTCCTAGACCACCACCACTAACATAATCTGAGGCACAGAGATGAAAAGAGACTCTTAGAACACTTCAGTGCTTGAAAACACCTGTCTTGTGGTGTCCCATCATTAGTGTTAAAGCAACACCCAAATGCCAGGTTCTACAAAGGGAGACGGGATCAGGCCCCAGGGCATGGGAAACACAAGGACTTGCCTAAGGGCTGGGAGAAGTTCTGCAGCAGAGGTTAGGAATGAGCACTGATGTAGCTCATTCCACTCATTCACTCCTATTCCACTCATTCAATCCCCAATCCTCCTTCTCTCCAGCTTATTATACAACCTGGAAGGAAAAGTCCAGCATTGTAAATACATTAATACCATTTTCTTAGTTTCAAAAAAATGACATCTCTCAACATTGTGAAAGCTTCCAGATGATGCTAGGAATCCTGTTGGCTCTGGAGAGAAAGAGCCCAGACTCAGAGCAACCACCCTCAAAAATGCCTTTTGTGTAGCTCCTTCATTTATTTATTTTAGTTCTAAAGATTTTCCAGACACATCCACAGAGAAACCACAACATCATTTGGACAGTTCACTCAGTGCTAGGCTTCGTTTCAAGAGCCTTGAAACTTGCCAACAGTAACCCAGTGGCTAATTATACCATGTTGCCAACCTAAGTTTTTTCCATACAACATTAGATTTTAACAAAGTTTTTCCATTCTTTCATGTCTCAACTTTTTTTCTGGTTTTGC
Source organism: Morus bassanus (assembly GCA_031468815.1). Lineage (NCBI taxonomy): Eukaryota > Metazoa > Chordata > Aves > Suliformes > Sulidae > Morus > Morus bassanus. Next base: position 4,265,393 of record CM062586.1, read on the forward strand.
CTGTTCTTCCCATACTGGGTTTTTCTTTGTTTCACACAAAGGTTTATTTTATTTTTAAGGAAAAACTCCCAGCTTGCAAACTCAGTACCTACCACATAAACTCCAATCTAGCTAGTAAGAATAAAATCTTTGATGTACAGGAAGGCCAGGTTGCAACCAGAGTAGACAATCCCACAAACCTCTCTCAAGCAAGCCAGGAGGGCAAACGCACTGCCTAGATTAACAACAACTGAGGGTATTAGTAGGTAACAGGCAACACCAGGAGGCAGAAAAAATCTTAAGGGTCTGAAGACAGCACTCTGCTTGCCTTGGTCAAAGATTTGCACCCGCAGCCAAACAAAGCTGCTAGCTCAGGACAGCGCTGTGCTTTGCTGATGCTCAGAGGGGGACAGCCAAACTCCAGCAACAAAACTGTTTCCCGATACAGATGTGAGGTGCTCTGCCTTCTCCAGAGAGCACAAGACAGTGTTCACCTGGAAGGGTTTCCCTTCCAAAAAAATCTCCCCAGAAAGCCACCATGCCATTAGCAGGGAATAAAAAAAACCTACCAGCACCTTCAGACTGCTGTTCCTGATAGCTCCGTACAATAGCTGCACTCCAAAGGGGTCATAACCAGAGAGAAACCCAAATAACAAGAGCCAAAAAGAGGCACCGAGCACTCCCGATCCAGAAGAACATGACCAAGCACAGAGAAGCCCCCACATCTCAGCAGAACCAGAGCTGAGGAAGGAAGCAAGCACAGGAGGAGCAGTGCCTTTGGTTGGTATCAGTCCTCCCTTGGGGCTCCCCACCACGTCAGCAGATCCAAGAGGAGCCCCTTTCATGGGGACAGTGTCTCCCCAGCACAACGCCAGTACCACGTCCTACTGCTTATATCAGGTTTACCGTATATCCAGGATAGACAGTTGCACTCCATACTAAAAAGAAGCTAAAAGTCAAGGACCTACGCAGACAGTGCAAGGAAACCATCGGAGATTATCAAACTGAACTCCAGAAGAAGCGTAGCTCATGTGTGCACATGCCTCTGCGGTGACACTGACTTTTATTGTGGGACAAATCCTGCAGCTCTTAAATTTGACCCAATTCCAGGAGATGACTGTTTGAGGCCTCAGCATTCCCAAAATATCCTCAACAGTAGCAGTATCAGAGACCTGCAGCAGAGTCAGGGCTTTCCTAAATACGTAACGAGTAGGAGTCTACACTGGATAAAAGCACAGAACAGAGTGGAAGAACTCTTCCTCCACATGAAGTCTGAGAAGTGTTTTGTGGTTCATTCCTGGTTTATTTCCCAGACAATTCTTCTCATTTTAAACAGCAGTTTCCATTTACCAAAAAAATCTAGGCATTGAAAAGTTATGTTTTCAACAGATCCCAAATAATGCTTTAAAACCTTTCTCTGCAAAATAATTCATTTTACAGAATGATAGCTGCATCCTGAGGATGAGACTCCTGCTAAACAAACCAGGCAAGAGCATACGGGGGGTGACTGTGTACAGACGTGATGAAGTGCCAGATGTATCCTCGTAACGCAGCAGGGGTTTCCCCCGTCTTAGAGGCTGCTACACTTCAAAGTCAATTCACACGATAGAAGAGCACGTGCTCCAAATGGGATCACTCTTCCCAAATCACTCCAGACCTGGGCACCTCCACCCTGAACCACGGCGTACGCAGACCAGCCCATACTATCCGATGCTAGTGCCCACCAGCAGGCCAGAGAGGCTCCTAACTCAACCCTTTGGAAGTCCTTGAAGGCCAAGCAGCCCCTACCCACATCATGTGCTTGAACAAGGTCCTAGAGCCATCTCTGCACCTGCAGCATTTGCTGCCATCCAACAACCCGGGGGGCTCAGCTCCCCACTCTTCCCAGGTCCTGCCATTCTCCAGATGTATCTGCAGGCAACCACGCCAACACAAATAGCAAAACCATGAATCACCATGGTGATACCTCATTTGAGTACTTTTTTTTTTACGTGCACTATCTCCCCAGGGGCCAGCTGGCCTGTGCCCCCTTCCCTTCATTACCCCTTGTAGGTTTGCTGGGCCACAAAGCCCCTAATCCTCAGTCTGCTTGTGTGGAAGCATTCACAGCAGTATTGCTTCGCGCAGTTTTTCCAAGTGTGAGGCTTTCATCGTTACACGGAGTGATTGGCATCCATCCTCCTCCCGCTTTGGGAAGGGCAGCACTGCCATGCAGCCCCAGCAGCCAGATAGCATGGGGAGAGGGAAAGCACAGGGAGCAGGTCAAAGATTTAGGGCATAAGACAAAGTAGAAAATTGTTAAAAGGATTGCCAATTTGCTTTATCTCTACAGAAGAAAAAAACCCACTCAGACTGAAGAACAGTTTCCTGGAAAGTACTCCCACAGATTTATTCCTGAAGTTCAGGCAAAACTCAGATTACCTAAAAATGCATCTATAAATGGTACTTCACACAAAGGCCTCTGCGTTACTGGCATATGCCACAGCAGTGCCTTCTGCTTCTCAGCATCTGTTGCCACGATTTGTCTTATCTTAAAGATTACATCTGTAATACAAAGCAGTTGTGGGAATGCATACTCTAAGCCTATGCCCTGCAACCAGGCTGCAGGACAGGGAAACTTCAAGTCACCAAAGCAGAGATGGACAGAGAGCACCAGATCTTCAGTGTTAGAAGAAAAGCAACCAGGCACATGCTACCAAGGGTGATAGGACATCTGCATGCCATTAAGGGTCTGGGCCTCTAGGGCAGTGGCAAAGATTTTCATGTTGGAGCTCTGAGAAAATCTACTTCAGAATTAAAACTGTGACGCTGAGCATCACAGACAGCACAGCTGTGGGCACCATACATAGAGAAACAGCACTCAGATTAACTTCTCTTGGGAACCACCACTAGGGCATGCCCAGTTAAATGAGGCTCACACCTCCACACCCGCCTCCCACAGCACAGAGGTGGGAGGGCAGAGCAGGAGCCACATTACCAGCACACCCCAAAGGCTTCTGGTAGATGCAGGTACAACCCCTGCAACACTGCGGTGTGGCTGCAAGTTATCATGGGACAGCAACCTCCTAGTTAGATTTGCTCTACATTTCAAAAAGGAATGAACCTAAAGAGTCCACCTCCAACAACAAAATGTAAGGGGCAGGAGCAGTACCCATGTAAAGCAAGGATGCACATCCCCTTTACAGTCCCTCCTTATTTGTTCTAGAGCAGACTATGTCTGCAAGCAGTAGGAGTGACACCAAGACAGTTTTGTTTATTGGATTATCCTTGCTCTTAAAAAGAGGTTTTATATATGAGAATCCAGCATTAGAAATGTGAGCTAGCAATGCCAGCAGGCAAGTCCACACCAGTTGTCCCTCTTTGCACGGCAAAAAATAGCAACTCTTCAGCAGGCTTTGCCTTAGAGCTACCCCTAAAGACCAGAGATAAAACAGGATTTCTCCAATCCCCAACAAATGATTTCCCAGGCCACACTGCGACGCTTCAGACTGAAAAGCCAAAATTCCCGTTAGCTTTGGTGGGAGCCAGCAGAACTGGCTCTTTGACCGCAAGTCTGAAACCAGCTCTCGCATCCCAGCACGGCTGCAGCACTGCGGGGAGGTGAGCGCAGGAGCATGCTTCAAAAACCACCTCGAAGGGAACGGTCAGCAAAGAGTTTTCATCTTGACCCCGGCTTACATGGAAGGAATAATATATTACCTCAGCTGAATGCCTCCACTGCATCCCCTGGACGGGGCATGTCCGACAGCTGGGTGCTTTTAAGTTAAAGTCCTGTTCCAATCTGGCAATACATTGACAGCATAATCCAGGTTTTACACTGGAAATCAGATCTGCCATCAATTCCAGACTTATAAAGTCATATTTCTTCTTGTAAAAGAATATCAACACTTTTGATTGGCAAAATATTAAACAAAACACTTCTAACTGGCTGGATAAAGATTATTATTTTTTTTAGCTCATTCGAGATGGCTGGGGAAGAGCCAAAGAGAAAAGCAACAGATGGTAACAGGATACTTCATAATTTCCAGCATTTTTGTTTCTTTTAAAGGGCATGCCACATATTCTTATTACACTTTTCTTTGCCACTAAAGGAAACTGCTGCTTCCAAAAATTTTCACCCAGAAACCCGATTCAATTTTATAGGGATTTGTAAAAGCAGAGATAGATTCCAACTTTGTCTGTGGGTTAGATTTCTGGGTGACATCATCTGTTAAAATATGGGAAAATCTGAGTTGGAAGGGCAGTGTTCAGAGGCAGTTCAGTTCATGTCGCTTTTGACACTACTATTTCTCTATTTTTCTGGAAACCCTCTCTGCAAGGTGTCTTCCCCCTTTTCTTTGAAGCCACCTAACGGATCTGCTTCTGAAGAAGACAGAAAAGATTCACCTCTCTCCATACAGAGAAGCCAACTAAAATGAAACTGAAACAGAAACACTCTGATCTGACATAAAACCAAAGAGAACTTGGAAAGATTAAAAAGAGCTATAATGAGCATTAGTCAATGCCATCAGCAGTCCCGATCTGACTCCTCCCTCATCCAAATTATTTGATTTCCTATTAGGAGGCTCATTAGGAAAACTCAAAGCCTTTCACTGCAAGAGTCATTACTCAGAGCAGCACATTGGCCCTACAAAAGCTCTCCAGCCACCCACCGCAGCGTTAGCCCCAGCCAGCCCTCTGCGTCCTGCAGCTGGAGCCCATGGCTCGACCCAAAAGGTGGAGAAAAGTTACCAGGTAACATTAAGAAGGAGCTACGTCTTCTGCTGAGGCTGTCTGAAGGATATACACCCACAGGCAAAGTGCCTAAGGATGCTCTGAAACCATTAAAGCATTAGCACAGACAAAAGAGGGAAAACAACTTTGTCATCTTTCCTTTGAAATAGTTGAGACTGGTAATAATTCAGTTTTCAATAATACAAAGTAACAGGGCGGCCTGACAAGCTGGCTGCACAAAAAAAGGAACTCAAGATGAGCTAGTATCGCTCCAGTATTCCTTGAGTCAGAAAACTGCTCTAACAGCCCGATACTTTTACAGTACAACACAAACTCTTGTGGTAGCTCCGACTACCGTTAACTTTCCCTGCGATGATGTTCTAGGGGCATTTTATTCATTGACTAGCAACTTATTTTCCATCTCGCTCAGACTTTGCAAGCAAACTATTGATGAAAGCATTCCTCGTACGCCCACCTCTTCTTCCTTAAGGTCATTTTAAGAACCTAGAAATTACAATAATTCGCAATCACGCTGCTACATACAGAATCCCACACGCGTTTGTCCTGGTAAGACACAAACAACCCTCCAAACACAGCTGCCTGGGCTTCCCAGGAAAAAATACCCAGAACACACAAAAATCAAGCCTGAAAGCTAAATCCCAGACAGCTCAGCTCTTCAGGGCACTTCTCTCTCAGTTTCTCAAGTTACCCTGCAGACTTCCAACTACTGTAACTTTTTCAGATTTCAAAATCAGCTTTGCCAACAAACCACCACTTAGTCTCTCCCTTGAAATACAATATAAAAAGAGCTCAGAGCGCCGATGCCTCCAAGCGTCCACTACAAACTCGGAAAACGCTCTGAAAACGCACAGAACACTTCTCCAGCAGACCCCCAAGTCTCCATCTGCCCTGCTCTGGCATTTCACAGCCCACCCGGGGAAGGCAGACATTTGGAAAGCAGAGCTCTCGAAACGCGCTCAGCAAACCCAAGGCATCCACTCAGTGAAAAAAGGGCTTAGTCCCATTCCTGCGTGATCGTAAAAAAATGACATTCCAAGGTTTTTCTGGCTGCACGTCTAGTGCTGTTGCACATCTAGCACTTCACAGAACCACACTCAACAGCCACAATTTTAGGGAGAAACCCTGCAAATTGGGGCCGGCGAGGCAGAGAGGGCAGAGCAAGCCTTGGGGTCCCGAGCAGAAGCGGCTGCAAAGCTTTTGTGTCCCGAGCTCTGCCGCTTTGATGTGCGGAGGGGAAAGCTGATTACTTCTGGACAAAAAGTTTCCTCTCCTCAAGGAACTACGCAAGACGAGAGGTTTCCAGTTGACTAAATATATATTCATATATATATACACACACACGCAGTATGTAAAGAACTAGAGCCTCCAGAAAGACATTCTGACTTTTGCTCCAGAAAAACGAGCCCAGCAACAGGCAGCCCTGCTCTAAGAAAGGCAAATAAAGTATTGTTTTAACTTTTTTCCCCTTTTACGGGCCCCCTGACAAATGGCATTCAGAGACTCAGGCAGCTAAAGGAGGTTGAGCGAGTTGTTGGGGTGGGTTTTTTTTTTTTGGGGGTGGGTTTTTTTCCCCCCTCCCGGAATGCACTGAAGGCGGCAGGACCCCCGCGGTTTGCCCCGCACAAAGCCACCTCTCGCCCCCCCCACCCCCGCCCCGCACACCGCTGACACCCGTTTCCCTCCCGCGACCCCCCACCCGCCGTCCCGGGGATGGAGGGGGGGTTCGGGGGTCCCTTACCTGCCCGACCGAGGGACAGGGCACCCAGCAGCACCAGGGCAGCGGGGACCGGCCAGCTCCGTATCCAACTACGCCTTTTCCACCGCGTGTGCGTATCCATGGTCCACAAAAAACGGGGCACCACCTCGGGACAACTCGGGGGGAAAGGGTGGGAAAAAAAATATATATATACACACAAGCGAAGAAAAACCGCTCAGACCCCCCCGCCAGCCCCCCCCGGGAGAGCAGCCGCTTTATAAAGCCATGGGGCGGGCGGAGGGCTGTCGGGGGCTCCGCCGCGCTCACTCCCGGCCCCTGCCTGCTCCTGCAGCGAAAAAACTTTTCTTTCTTTCCCCCCACCCCCCTTTTTTTTCCTCTTCTTTTAAACCCAAGGCCAGAGTTTGTCAATCTCGGAGCCGGGCAGCAAATCACGGCCGGGCAGTGCGGGGCCCCCCCCATCCCCGGCCCGGCCCCCCCGCCCGCCCCCGGCCCGGCCCCGCGGCAAGTTTGAACGCAGCGGGGCTGCAGCAGCCGGGCTGCCCCGAAACACCCTCTTCCCTCCCCGCCCTCCGCTTTCCCCGCAGGAATTAACACAAACCGGAGTTTTCTCTCCCTTCCCCTCCCAGCCCCCTGCTCTTTCCGGCTCCCGAGGGAGCTAGGGCCCTGGGGCTTGTGGAAGCATGGAAAAATGCAAAGATTTGGCAAAGTGAGGCAAAACGTGCATGCAAAGCGTAAGAAGTGCAAGCAGGAAGGAGTGGAAAGGGAAGGTGGCACCCTCTGCCAAGCTAGCTAGGTGCTGGGGTGGTGAAACCCTCCTCTGGCAGGCAAGCAAGGACGACAGCAAGGGACAAAAGTGCTGCTGGCCCACCGCCTGCATGCACAGCCTGTCCTGGGGTCCAGCACCAGCACTTCTCTGCTCCTGGGGCTCTTTTTTATGCCACTGAGCACTGATCGCCTTTGCACACCAGTGGTGGGTGCTGCATCACACTGAGAAACATCAGCTTCAAACGATTTTACTTGTTCTGGCATTGTATAGCACTGGTATTAGTATGGTACTGAAAAAAACCAACATAAAAGCTGATGGGACTTCCCCACACTCCATCCTTTCCTCCAGCAATGTCCTCCCTCGGGTCCCAGGAGAGGACAGACCTCGCACTGTAGGACAAGCTGGCACACAATGCTGCAGACCCCTCAGCAAACCCAAGATCAGGTCATCTGGAGACCAAAGAAGGAAGAACAGCCAAATGCAGCCTTCTCCCTTAAAGGGCTTTGAAGACACTTGCTGGTATCAATACTTGCTTTGTCAGTACCATTAAAGATCTGAACATCATTGCTAGGACACATCCAGGTGACAGTCCCAGCTTCCACGACTTTAGTGGTTGGAGTTGTACCGATTTTCATGGAGCAGTGATTTCACCTATAGACTCATACCCTGAGCCACACCAAAGCATCCCAGCCATCCCCAGTCCTTGCGCAGCAGAATCCTTAAGCCCTTCATCACCCACAAGGAAAACGACCATTACCATCACCCGAACTGCCACACTCTGCCTACCCTGGACTCCAGTCTCCTTGTCTATGGGGTCCGTCATTCAGCACTGCAAAAACCTGGGCACTCACTGGCCATTCCATTTGTCATATACAAGGGGGGCAACGTATGAGTTCGGGGTCACTCGTCCTGTCCCTGCTTTGGGCTGGCTGATGGAAGAACTCAGCACAACAGGGGCTTATGTGGAGCTTTAGCTATTTATTCAGCATAAACCTCTGACCTGCTGGAATGAAAGTTAGTAAGGTCAGGTAATTGATATCAAACTAACACATCAAAACCTACAAGCACAGGAGGCCAAATCCCACCAGGTCTGCAGAAGGAAGCAAGGGGAAAGCAGTGCTCCCAGTCTGCTGTAGCCTAATGAAGTTGTTCTCTAATGGTTGAGTGGAGAAGAGGTGTAGGAAATATCTCTACCTCTGGAACCTGTTGAGATGCCTTCCCCCTCTTAGCAGCCTCCCTGTGAAACTGGAAAGGCTGGAGCATGAGCCACACACAGCAAGAGATTCTCTGGTGAAAGAGCCTTTCACCAGAGAGGCGAGAGGCAGATTGGCTGCAAGCCCCCGAGCTGGGAGCTAGGAGGAGGCACGCAGCATGCACGTGCTGGCTGCAGCCACGGGTAGGGTGGGTACAGTGCCAGTGGCACTCCCGGGCAAATCTCTCAGATGAAAGCCCCTTCCCGTTCTTGCCTTTTATGAGTAACCAGATGACTAGAGGCTGGCGAGACAAATTAAGTGATGCTCCATATCCAGGAGGAGCCTGGAGGCAAGCTCCTTCAGTACAAGTAACACCTGTGCAACCCTGCAAACCCCATTGCAAAGCACCCACAGGATGCAGCCCAGCAACAACCATGTCCATCACCACTGCACCTCCCTCCTGCTCTCAAATATCCCACCACTCACAGCAACAGCCCTTTCCACAGGCTCACAGCTGCCTCTGGTATGGAGCAGAGAAGCTATTCCACAGAAACACTGCGTGACAGAGATGCTTTCTCTCCCCTCCATTTGTACAACAAAGCAGCATCTCAGGCATATGGATATGGAACTAGGACAGCTAAAAAGCACCAGTAGCGCCTGTGAGTTGCAAATACCCTCCCCTTCCTGGTAACCCTTATTATGATAACAAAGTAATAACTTGATCCACAGTATTTCTATGGATGCCTAATCACCCTTGAGAGACACTACCAGCCTCACTGACAGAGGTGGTGTCTGATTTCAGCCCCAGTTACACAAACGTCGGGATCCTGGGTCTTCTCATCCCAGATTGGCATTTCTGATCATACAAATAACTCATTGTTTTGGAATGAGACCCTGTTTTGTCTTCTCCAGCTGCAAGTGAAAAATCCCACTAACACCTGAGCACAGTAACCAAAGTGTTGACATTCCCTGCCCTTCCAGAGGCAAACAGCTATAGGAACAGGGATACCTAAAGCATCAAAAGCAATGCAGACAAGGAAATAAAAGCAGCTCAGAGCAGCACGCTCACTTACACACCACCCATTTTCCAAGGGCGCTCTACTCCAGAAGCAAGCCAGATTACCCAAACCTGGGCCCACATCAGATGCAAAGCCACTTTGTTTTACACCAGTTGAGAACATGGCCCAGGGAGCCTTGCTGAGCAGCAAGACTGAGTTTCCAGTTGCTTTCCAGGTGATTTAGAAGCTTGCACAGACCTGTTTGCCCCTCCTTGACAGTAACAGAGAAATACAGAAATAAGCTTGTAACAGCAAACTGGAAAATTCCAGCATCTGCATGCCAAGTTTAAAGAGCCAACCTCCGAGTGGGAGCGGGCCAGATGATCTGGCGGTACAAGCTGCAAGTAGGTTTACATGAACTGGGTTGCTTGACTCTAACTCCAAATCCTTCCAGCAGCCAGGCAGGGTAACATCTGAATAGCCAAAGGAATACATTGCAGCAGTGGCAGATGGCCAAATATCTTTAAGGAACAGCAGTTTTATAGAGGTATTTTCATGACTAAATGCACCTTGAGCCCGGCTAGCTGGTGTTTACAGGATGGAGGACACATTTGTGAGCTTTCCAAAGAAACTTAAGATACATAGGTAAAAAAATTTTAAATCATTTATATGCTATGACACCAGACACGAGCATTCAGCCAAAAAACCCAAAAAGGGCATTATTCTGTAGATTGAAAGTAAGTGTTGGGATAATCAGAAAGAATAGCCCTAGGTGTTACTGATAACCAGGTACACCCTGTGACCAGCTGATGAGAACAGACGGAAAGTGAGACTATGCAACAGCTCAGGCAATCCTCAAAAATTATCAGGACAGACAACTGCTCTCAGGAATGATTTAAAATACTATTTATCAAGAGGACACATATCTAAAAAGACAACTTTCCTCTGCAGTCTTATCACCTGCCTTTATTCTTTGCGAAGATATAAACACAGTTGCATCCCTACCCCTAACCCAAATTTTATGATTTTTCTTATGCTGAAGTTACAATCCTAATTTATGATCTCACACCTGCTGCCATGGAAGTGGTTGCTCTCAGATTCAGCTTAAGAAAAAAGAGAACTTAGTGCTACTGAGACATTTTGGGCTGAGACTTGGAAAATAAAGCTATCCGTTTATCCACAGAGGAAGGACCACATTTGGTATCCCAAAGCTGGACACCGTCTCAAGCCTCAGTGCTCCGTGTGGTCTTTAGTCTGAGCAATGTTTACTGTACTACCCAGGACTGCTCATGCTCGTTCCCACCCTGCTGAAGAGCTGCAGTGTGGCAGCAGCTTCCCCAATACCCTAAAACCTTTCCAAAAACATTGTTTTGAACAATGACCATCAGAAATCTGCATTTATAGAACCTGGTGATGGGTAGCACATCAACACCGATATTGCAATACTGCAAGCTATCAGGTGATACCAGACATGTAGAGCAGATACTGTTATGCTCTAGTTAGACTCCAGGCTGGCTGCTGACATGATCAATAGATTCAACAGGTACCTCCCAAACGTGAAAAATGTACAACTTTTTCTAGAGTTAAATTTTTTTCTCCCAGAAAGACAAGTCACAAAACACAGAAATAAAAATAACACCAATCCTGTGGTTAAACACCTGTTTTGGCTTTGCAGGCCAGTTTCTTTACAAAACAGCTACAGTGCTGCGAGGCTAGGAGCTGGACAGCCAATTCTCCCAGACCCCAGCTGCTCCGGTGGAAATTCAAATCTGATTTTTGCCATGAGGTGGCACCAGGACAAGCCCCATCAGTGGAAAGAGCAGCCAACACAAGGTGGGGCCTGTTTTTTGTATGTTTAAATGTTTCATAGTCAAAGAGGTTTGTTTAGTAGAGGAAATAGCATTATAAAGAGAACAGACTTTCCACTCCTCCTCTTTTTCCAGTGTTGTTGCCTTCTCTTCAGCTTCACATTAATGACTCCAAGCCTTGTATGTGTTTGAACCATGCCGATCTATTAAATGCAGAAGGACAAATTGAACCACAGTGCCTATTGAGAAGAATGAACTCAGTTCACCTTCTTCCCCTTTCATCTGGTTCCTCTCCATGCCCAGTGCCAGCCTGGAAGACTGGTAGGAGTTGCTATTCCCTCTTCACATCCCTGTGGTTTATTTCCTCATGCCCTATCATCTGTGGTCAATGGCCCAGGCTAAACCCTATATAATCTGTCTAGACTTCAGGGAGAATCCTTGGTGCTACAGAAAGTGTTATGTTAAACCACGAGGCTGCACATTAACAAGGACCTGAGATTTACCCTATGATCTTCACAAGGGTCAAAAAATGAAGTTCCTAAGTGACTTGGACTAAACTCACTGACCCCAGTGAAGGTTTTGTTGAATACAGACCACAGAGTTCATTTTCTAGCTCCAGTCTGTCCATCATAATCATGTCTGAAGATTAAAGGTGAGCCCAAACCATAAAGCTTATGTACAGGTCCAAAATCACCCAGTGACATCTGGCTTCAGGGGTTGAGCTTGGGTGCCTGTTAGGAATATTTTCATCTAGACCACTGTAGTGGTCATTCTCAAGCCTATCCACAAGGAGGGCTTTTAATATTTTCCCCAGGGATGAATGGGGATGGGCCAGGAGTCAAGTGAACAGATGGCAACTTACTTCTCCACTTACCTCCACTTTTTGGATGTTAATGACAATCACAACTTTAATTAACACTCCATCTGCCAGGACCACAATACATTTTTTTCAGCAATTTTTAGGTTGTAGGGGGTTTTTTTTCCCCCTCATCATTATTCCAAGAATGCAGATGAGTAATTTTGCTGGTAGAGCCCGGTTTTAAGAACTGAGGTTGCTCTCCTCCCTCCTGCCTTACATTTCCTGACATCATGAGCAGGACAGATGTCAGTTGTGCTCATCTCATCTCCAGCAACTTTCCCTCATTAACTACATCTTCAAGCAATCACCATGCCATTTTTGCCATACACAGTTATTTGATATTAGTAAAGACCATCTTTGGTAGCTTCTAAACATAAGCAAGATCTGGTGTAGCAGCAAGGAACAGCCAGCAATTGATTTTCCCCTACCACATTTAGCTACAATGAGCTCCTTTTGAGCAGAGCTCTTTCCTAATGAGAGATGTGCTAGAATCCTACCAGGAAAGGCCTAATCCAAAACATAAATTTCTGGAAGTCCTAGGATATCAGACTGAATAAGAAGTCAGCAAAAGTTGTAAGTCTTGATCTACAGAATACGGAATAGCTTTTGCAAGCATGGCTACCCACCTTCTTCCCTGCAGAGCTTTCTCAGAAAGAGCCATCTCTAAAGATGTCTCTCTTTTGGGGGGTATTACAACAGTTCTAGAGCTCTCTACTCTCAAGAGCAGCCCATGCAACCTCAGTGTGTGCTACCTGTGCATATGTGACAGTACAACACCAAACAGGTAAAGTTTAGGGCATGCATGGGATTACTAGGTGTAAATTAAATAGCACAAAATTCAGACTAAGATGTCAGGAAAAAATCCTTACATTCAGATCTCCTCAGCTATGGAAGATCTGTTAGACTTCCCAAAGGAAGTGGTGAAAAATCCCATTGGCTGAGTCATATCAAATCAGTCTGGACAAACCTGTACACTGTTGGGAACAATCCTGCCCTGGCATGAGAGTGGGTGGGATGACCAGAGATCTTTTCCACTGATGGTTTCTGCAGCTCAGTAATCCTGAAACAATTTGGGTGAATTACACAAGAAAGTGTGGTCACAGCCCTAAGACAAGCCTTGTGGCTCCTGTTCCCACCATTGAGCAAGTGTGTTACAGCCTCCTCTTGCCTTTGCTGGCACGTACGAGACATCCTGGCAGGTCTTCTGCCTGCTTTGCCTGTTGACCACGTACACTCTTCAGGACAAGGAAGATCATTCACTAGGTTTTCCACACACAAGCTGGCAAAAAAAAAAATCACAAGCTGTTTTTCATCCCTATGAGCAGTAACAATACAAAAATCTGCATGATCTACATATGCCCAAGCATAGCCAAAATTAGCATAATTTATTCTACCCAGGTCTAGTAGCTGATTAAAGCATCCCAGTACATTTTGGATGGTCCTTTCATCCTCTAATCCTTCCTCCAAAAAGGAAATAGAGCAAAGCCTAGAGATTTTATCTTACCAAGCAATTTTCATCCACATATTCCCTTCTAATATTTCTATCAATTAACTGTGTAACACAACTTCCAGGCAGCTATTTCCATTTTTAATTTTGTTGCATTAGCTATACCAAAAATGGCACATTCTATAGATTCCCCTTTGATCCCCCAGGATTACAGGTTCATTCCACCGAGGGCTTCTGGAGTAAAAAAACCTTCATTTTGTTGTCTTATTTCCCCCCCCTTGTTGAAATAGTGGTTTAGAAATTATGAGAATACAAGGATGCTATGCGCACCACCCAACCATCAAAAAGCAATTCAGACAACGTGTAACAGTCTTAGTAAGTCTAAGCTACTTTCTAAATAGAGAGGGGAAATAAAGTGTCAGGCAAAGCAGTCATTTTTGTGGATGACTCACTTGAGGAATCCAATCCAGCTACCAAGTGGTCTCTAACATGACTAATTTTTTACTTCTGTCTGTTCAGTGTTTCCAGTAAGTCACCTTCTCGGACACAGCAGCACCTTTCCACAAGTCCCCACAATAACTTACTGCCTTCTCTCCCCACTGATGAGTTTTCCAGTTTGGGGAGTTCTGGGGTGAGCCAGACAGCATGGCCAAAGGTACAGACCTTGGCCAGAACAAGGTGCCAGATCGTTGACATTTTAAACTAGAGACACAGTACATACAGATTAAGCACGAATATACCACCCTAGATCACCCCAGCGCCTGCTAGCCCTCGTTCGTGCTCCAGTCTCATTTCAGCTGGGTTTCCAGCATGCAGCACCCACATATCCACCATATTTCTACAACAGATGCTCAACTACTGCTTGGGGGACAATACCTTCTAGTGCTGGTGTCTTTCTGTTGCATGTACAGTCTTTGAAATTGTTACCAGGTTTTACAGCTATCTGAAACTGCAGATTGGTTGGTCACCTCTTAGAGGGTGTCTTGCTTAATTATTTTTTAAATTCAGACCTGGGTTTGCTCCCAGTTCAGTTCCAGACCAGAGCAGCATCCTAAAGCCTCCTGTTTACATATTTGGGGTTGGTTTTTTTTGTTTTTAATTTATTTTTGCATTTCTCAGACACCTTTGAGGAATTCCAAGGAGTTTTGGCTACACATTATATCTTCAAGATCAGCAGCGCAAAATACTCCACCAGCATTTTGCATCCGTTTGAGGATCTGGTCCAGAAAAAGAAGCCAGCCCTAATTATTCTTTCCCGAGGCATTAAAAAGCAACTATGTCAGGGAATGGGTAGCAGACGATGGTCTGCTGTGCTTCCTATCTTTGAGCTGCAACTAAGCCATATCTTTCAGAAAACATAAGCTATGTGTATGTACACCATTGGCTTGCATTTTTTTTTTTTTTTGCCTGCAGCCCCCTCCCCAGAGGGCAGGGAGATCTCTAGAAGCACTTATACTTGCCCCATAGGTTATATCTATCTTGTTGGGTTAAAAGGGTTTGCTGCATCACCATACCCAACTTGAGTGCGATCGCAGCCACAGCTTTGTCACTCTCTGCAGTTTTATTAGCACTGGGAACCAGCACTGTGCTTGTTAGGGGTTCTGTAGACATATACAGAGAAACCCACAGATATCTAATGCATATAGACAACTCAAACATTAAGAAATAGATATCTGCATAATTAACTTTTGGGGGAGATTAAGTTGGCATAGAAATTCATGTGGTCCTGATTAGGACTAGACATGCCTTTTCTTTACTGCTGGTGATCACAACAATAGGAATTTGGCAGTGCCTCTCAGAGACAAGAGTGTTGGGAGAGAGGCTGAAAGACTCAGCTGGGTCCTGCCCCTTCCCTAGGGCCCAGCCCTGGTGGCTGCTCACCTGGTTCAGTCCCTTCCACCTCTGAACACCACAAAACACAGCCTCACGACACTGCTATAGATTTATTCCCTTTTCAAGTCTATTCAGATTCATACGGACAGATCAAAAACACAGGGCTACAGCAGATCTGTCCCAAACCCTCTGCTAAAGCAAGGGCACCAACTTGGACAACCCTCAGCAGCTTCCCCTCCACAGAAGCAAAGCCCCTCTAGGAGGGCAGAGCACTTGACAGCTCATTACACCTCCCAGCTGTGTGGCTTCCACTTTTATGGATGTCTTTAACCCTTTCCTGCCCCAGTGCCTTTTATTTACCTATCATACAGCTTGTTTTCCTTTGGCAAGACTTCCCCATGGCTTCGTATTCATAAATCATGAGGCCAGAGGGGTTCATGTTTCGCAGAGACCATTGGGCTTCGATGAATTAAGTCTTGTTTGAACTAGAGTATCTTTTTTAGCAAACCAAACAAACTTCTTGACCTGACTTGTACTGCAGCAAAATGAGCCCAGAAAGAACTCCTGGCTGCAGTGGGAAGGTATTTTGCTTAAAAAGTCAAGTATAACAGCTTCCTCGTGGCACTGCTGAGAGAATGGAAGGTCTGAGGAGACACCCACAGACACATTCTGCCGGGTTCAAGGCTGATTTATGCAAGGGCCCTTTATACCCTTCTGGCAGCCCTTAAATTGCCATCAGTGCCTTCCTGCAGATAGAGATGCTTTTCTTGGTGTCATATTTGGTCCCTCTGAGCAGTTTTTCTCCCCCTCGGTCCCTGGCTTCAGCAGCAGGAATATGTATATTATCCAGATCAGATGTTCAGTTGATTTAAATTGACATAGCTCCATCAAAGGCAATGAGGCTTCACACATTTATACTTGCAGTATCTCTGCCCCCATGCCTTCCTTTAAATGAAGGAGTCAACTAAACCACCAAACATGACTTATTTAATTTCCAGGGTAACCTTAAATCTTATTGCTAACCAGATTCATTTTACTATCTTCCCCAAGACGCACAGAAAATTCAGTCCTTTTCCAGAAATGCTTTCCCATTCAGACAACAATTTATTGCCCGCTCATACACAGCTCTCATGCAGGACTTCAAACACCTACTGATCTATTCTGTGGGCAGTGCTAAGTAGCCAGCTGCACAAGTGGGGCTCCCATACCTTAACTCATGCAATGTCAAACCTAAGATCAGAAATTCTGAGACTATTTTTTGCCCCAGTCCCGTGCCCTGCTAAACCAGCTATTCACTTTAGGGACATTTTAGTATAGATTCCACTTTTAAGGATCTGTGTGTTTAAAAAGGCAGAAGAGTCTTCACATGAAGGATTCAATTGACAAAGGTCACCAGCAGACATGACCAATCCATTATGCTGTTAAACAACTCAACATGCAGGGGTTAATCAATGCTAGCCCAAGGTCTAATCCCTCTTTCTGCTAAATAACTCACTGAAAACAAACTCTGCCTACTAATGTCCTGGAAAGGAAGATAAATGCATACAAGGCTTGAGAAGGTTCAGTTTTCAGAGCTCTCGGTTACTATAAAGCCTGACTACTGTCGATCTGGCCAGATGTTATTTCCATCCTTGCAAGGATATGGATTAGGGGAAAGTTGGCTGGCGCTCTGCCAGTTCATAAGAGTCAAAGCACTAGGCTCCTCAACCTGGGTTAGCAGGGCTGTCCTGCACAGACAAAAGCAAGAGTCACTATTCCCTTGGGGTTTCTGTGCATATTCCAGACCCCTATTTATAGCTGTGATTTGTGCTTTTACAAGATGGTAATTTCATGCTGCTCATAAATCTTTCCCTGAAAACTGGTATTTGTAGGTCAGCAAGGAGAGGAAGCCAGCAACCAAAATTGCTGAACTTCTGCAGAAACTGTACAATTGGGCCACAAACACTGAAATGCAATTAGGAGGAATCAAAGAACCTTGTGTTGTCTCTCATGTTGGAAGGGGATGTTTGTTCCATGAGGATCAGCGGCTGCTGCCTACACATTGAGGAGGTTGTTTGGGATCTGGGAAGAGGGTGACACCATTTGCTTACCCAGCGGACACAGCTTACTGCATCAATATGCCAGCCAAGTTTGGACTGGCAAGTCACATCACTGACTTTGTCATGAAAGTGTTCATCCCATTTGATTTTTTTTTTTGCATTTCTTACACCTCTGGGATTGCATTTCAACTCAAAAGGGAACAGAGACTCAGCAGAAGGTTATTTCCTTTGGCATTTCAAGATATTGAGGAAACTAATACTAGTTTAGGCACCACAGTGTCAGAAAGCCCACAAATATGAATGGTAACCTAGTCCTTAAGACCCTCCTGTGTCCCACTGATTTTGGGGCAGCCTTGCAAAAGTCCAGTCCCTTGGAATAAATGGCCACACAAAGAGTTACTGCAGGTCATGCCAACTTCTAACAAGCAGGTACTGCAAGCTGTGATCCTTGAGATGCAGGGTCTCAGATACCACATTTCTTCCCCTGTCAATGCTTCCATCACTAATAATTAAGGGCAGCCCTTAGGGCTATGCCCGTCCTCACATTCATTACACCCATGCTGCATCACTGAAGTAAAATAGATTTTACTCCAAATGCCTTACCGTTACACAGAAACAGGCTTTTTATAATTAGAAAAGACATGCTCAATTCCTGAAGAATATTGATTAAAACAAACTATTATCCGAGTTGTATTCGACTGCAAGGGCACTCCAACTTCCACACAACTTCACTTTTCATTGCAACTGTTTTGCCTGCCTGATTAGCAATAAGTGACTTGCAGGATGTTTGCTGTTTGCCTAGGCACCCAAAACACTCGCTGCTTTTCTAAGCTGATTTTTTTTTATGCCACTAGAAATAGCAAGGTCCACAGAATAGCTCCACAGTGAGTTTGCAAGCTGCTTTTTTTGCTCTGAGGTCTCCAGGTCCATCTATAAACTGATACACCAGAGGCACCCAATGAAAAAAGTGTGATTACAAAACAGAGTGCAACACTAAAACTCAAAAAAAACTTAAAAAAATCAAGTCTCCTCTTAAAGACGCTATGCCTGACCTCTGCTTAGTTACACCCAAGTATGTCAGTAGTACTACTTACAGCCAAAGGAATCCTGTTGCCCTATGAACTTTTACTTCATTGAAGTTTTTCATGCAAAAAGG
This sequence comes from Morus bassanus, assembly GCA_031468815.1. NCBI lineage: Eukaryota > Metazoa > Chordata > Aves > Suliformes > Sulidae > Morus > Morus bassanus. The sequence continues at coordinate 4,283,922 of CM062586.1, forward strand.
CCCAGGTGCTGGGGCCTGGGATATGAATAAGGACAGTCATTCATGGAAAGCCAGAACTGCATTCCTGCATGGCTTCACCATCCTTCCCTGCACATTTCAGGCTGTTAGCAGCAAGCAGTGCAGTCCCCATTTCCCACCACCAGCGCTGGAGGATCTCGGCCGGGTGGGCCCCTGTGGCTGGTGGAGGGGAGTTGGGATCTCACCCAGCAGCTCTGACAGACCCTTGCTGGAGCAGGAGGCAGCAAATGTGGAAAGCAGATGTGCGAGTGGAGGAAATTGGGTTTGCAGAGACAAGGAAAGGAAGCACAAAGCAGCCTGCGGGAACAGCACCTGTCCCGCTAAAGCAAGTCGCATGCTCCTCATAAAATGCCTTTGCAGCAGAGGCAGGCACACCAACCAACCAGTTCTCTCCCACATCCTCTGCTAATTTGTCTTAACACAGCAGGAAGCAGTCTAGCCTTTAAGATACCAAGAGACATCAGCATGGACACCAGGCTGAGGGCTTCCAGCAACAAGATGTGCATAGCTCCTGCCTGAATTGGTAGCTCACCATAAGAGCCAAAGAAAAGAGCCTTTTGACTGAGTCACTGGCATGGGGAAGAGACCTAAAGTATTTCCCAGCTTCTCTACTGACTCTTTCGTGGTGAAGTTCACCAGCAGTCCCTGCACTGGTTGCAAAACTACTTTTTTTGAGAAAAAAGACAGAATGTTGGATATTTTGAGGTGTAGTGCTGCCTACCTGATTTGGAGCACAGATTTCAGCCTGGCCTCCTGCTTCCCAGCTATGGAGATAAATGATAAGTTTCCACAAGGTTTAGTCCCAGAGAAGCAGAGCTTGCCAATTACAAAGGAAGCAAGCATATCAAACTCACTCAGACAGCTCTGAAAAATATCCTGTCAGCCTTTCACCTGTGACTTTTCACTTGATCTACACCAAGGCAGAATGAAGGAAAAAAAATCACAAGTGGCTCTTTTCAGGTATGAAGAGCTGTAGTTTAGTTCAGTACTAATTCTGGAGTACAGGAGTGTTGGTCATGGGTGCACGTGTAGTGTGGTACTGAAAGCTGTTCAGTCACATCATATGAAGTTTAGGGGTTTTGGCATATTGTATAGTAGCTGAACTCTGTCCTAATGCTAGGAACATTACAGATGTGCTGGTTCCATCATTTCCCAATAAATCTGTATGCTGACCTCTTCAGTGCCTGCATTTTTGCATCCCCAAATGAATAACTAAATACCTCTGAATATCTGTATTCCTCAAGTCTGTAGTTTAAGCAAGGATTGAGCAAATTCCTTAGGCTGGAAACACGTTTATGAAAATATCAGTCTAGAGTCCCCTGTAAAATCATTATCCCCCACACAAATCCCCACGATGTAAATAAAGCCAGACAAGCCCAGTTGCTGCTCTGCATTCTCCTTGCTATAGTCCAAATTCTCTCACTTACAAGAGGAGATACCAACCTCCCAAGGCTACCATGTGAGAGCCCAAGAGCAGCCCCCTGACCCCAACAGGGAATCCACTTTGCTGCATTTGCTTCCTGAAGTTCATTCTCTCACACGCACCATTATCCCCATGGGACACGGCAAAAGTCTGGCTGGTGGCTGTTTTATTTATTGCCAACTGTAACTTCTGAGTGCTGCAGCATCTGATACATGTCTTCCTTATCATCCTGTCCTGGTTTTTCATTTACTAAAGTCCCATGAATGCAGAAGGAATCATATCATGCAATACACAGGTTGGCCTTCAGAGACATTGAGCATCTCTGTTCACTACAGATGTTCAGCACGTGGCAGCACAAGTATCATTTAATAGCAGGACTGAGATCAACATTTGCTGCTAAAAATGTCAATTCAGTGTAACTTAAGTTAATTCACGTGCAGATCCTCCCAAAGCAAGACAAAGATGGTGATTCATGCACAGAACTGAACTCTGCCAAGAATTATGCATACAATGGAGCAGAATCAGCATTTTCCATAACAGCAGCAGCAGCATCACAAGAATCAAAAGCGAGTTTGGGGTGAAGCTGAGCCATTTGCACAAAACCCTGGGGCAGATTATTTGCAGACTTTTTCCCAGCAACTCTGAAAAAGTGGTGTGCAGTGAGAACACTGGCATTAAGAGAAACTGCTGAAGAGAAGAGGGCAGCTCAGAGTGATGAACCCAGGCACCCTGCAAACATTGCCTCCAGGAGAGCTACACGGAGGTGGATGCACTGCATGTCCATGCAGCACAGCAACAGCCCAGAAGAGCCTCTCCTTTTCTCTCATTGATTTATAACCTTGCAGGCAGTCCAGCTGAAAGCAGGGCATGCAAACAAGAGCACTTGAGCCATTGTGGCCATCACAACTGTCTCCTCATGGCTCTCCTCCCAGCAAGGACCTCTCCCCTTCCCTTGCAGGACTCCAGCTCTCACACTGCCCAAGACAAACCATCACTATCATTCCTCCTGCACAGTAAGGTCATACAATATAAACAGCATGTTTTCATCATTGTGCTTAAGCCAAACGTCAATTAACTGTCCAGGGTTTTTCACCCCCTTGCTGGCTATGCTATGACATGGAGTTAACATTATTGGTTTAAACAGGAGCTCTGTTGTTTCCCTGAAGGCTGCATTGGCATCAATAGCCCTGGGGATGAGGGAAAAAGCTGCTCTCTGTAGCTATCACTCCCACCTCTTTTTAAAAGACAGCAATATGAAGATATAATCTATGGGCTTTGTTAGAAAAAGGAGAATGTGCAAAACTCCAGCTTTCTCTGGCTTTTGATAATTCTATGAGCATCCCTGCCAAAACACCGCTCCAAGGCTGTCAAATGGCCCTTCCTAGACACTCTGTCCCTCCGAGGCACTCACCATTTGTTTCTTCCAGAGAGCAAGAGGCATCACTCCAGTGTTCCCCCACCTCTTTCCCAGGTGCCGTCGCGACTGCAACAGCTTTTGGGGGCCTTAGAGGGAACTATTTCCAGCATGTACTTTGGAGGAGTCACCAGTTCATAAACACGTCAGGGCCAGTGGTACAAAAAACCCATGCCAACTATTACTGTCACAGATTTTGACATAAATTAAACTTTCTTGCCACTGTGTCATGGGTTTGCCTCATTACACTGCAATCTTCTCTTTCCAGCTCAGTGTATTTACCTGCATAAACTGGAACTAGCATGGAAAATCTTGGTATTCAGAGGTGAGAGACAAGACTACTGCTATACTTCAGGGAACGGTGGAAAGAGGAGGAAAGTGCCATCACAAATGTTTTTCCCCTAAGCCTGCTCAAATCCTGCATGCAAATTTGGAAATTCAAGTTACATTGCTTCTAGTGAACAGGTAGCATGCATGAATGTGCACACATGTGTAAGCAACGGATTTCTTTTTTACGTCCAGAGAAGAGTTAAACATGAACATTTTCAGGCTATTTAGCAAGGTTAACTGAAAATAAATCTCTTGCAAGGAGAAGGACGGCACAGTATATCAGCCTCCTCCTAAGAGCTGAATTACTTCTGGCTTTTCTATGTTCATCACTTATTCTGTCCAGAGGTTTAACAGTGCAGTTACAGCTGACAATACACATGGCATGAAGAACCAGGGCCAAGGCTCAATCCCACTCTGTGGGATACAGGCCACAATCTTAGCTGCTGACTTCCAAAATTAGCCAAGCTATTTGCATTTCTCATACATACCACGGCTTTCTTTTGACGCAAGAAGAGGAAAAAGGGATTTCTTCTTGCCAAACACATCTTGCAGTGAGAAGACATCATAATGAGTCTACCAGTCCTTCAACGCATGAGAAGATATCATATGGAAAAAGCTACAGTCCTTGAGACAGTTGGACAAACCTTACTTTTTCCCCTTGTTAGACCTGAGATGGACACGGGAAACAGCTGGGATGTTGTTTAAAAAAAGAGCAACCAATTTAATGAAATGTGAAATTTATGAGCTGGTCAGCCTTAGGAATAATTAAGTTCAGGGACCCTCTGGGATCCAGAGGGTTTCTCAGTAATGGAAAATCAGCTGTCTTCCTCTAGGATCTATAGGCTGCAATGAAGAGACCCATTACCTCTTTCGGTAGCCCAGGGACTGGTGTACCACAACTGGCATCACGATACAGAAGCGAAATCCCAGTTGTGACCTGGAATAGCAAACTCCCAGTGCTTCTGCTACACTACACAGCTGGCTTTGTCATTTCTTCTGTGCTTTTGTTTTCTTAACTGCCTCCAGCAATGTGAGCCTGGAGTTTTGTGAATCGAAGCTGCAGCAGGAGCTCAGCAGTCCAATTTCGACTCAGAGAATGCAAATCCACTAGCAAAACTGCACGCGTGTGGAGGCACCAGCAAGTGGGCAGAGAAGAAGCCAGGGAGCAGAGGATGGGAAAGGCCAAAGTCTGCATTCAGGGAGAGAGAAAGGCAGGAAGAGAATAAAACACTTATTTCTTTCGTATTCCTTTCAGTTTAGTGGTTGGTTGGGTTTGCTCATTTTTCACATGGGCAGACAAACAGACTGCAATATTCTGTAGCGGGAATGGACCTACGGTAGGAAAAGTGCCCACTCGCCATGCTTGGGCTGTACCGCAGCTCTCCAAAGCTACAGCAGTGAGTGTGGGATGAGCATGGGCTAGCATTCCCTCACCACTACCAGCAGAGCACAGCCCTCCTTTACGGCACTGGTCCAGACACCAGTTTGCAGAAGAAATAAAAATATCCCACAGATCAGGGCAAAGGTCACAGTTCAATGCTACACTGAGCATGTGTATGTATTGAGTGCCAGAACCTCCCCTAGTACAGCTCCAACACAAAATAACAGCAAAGCAAAACAATACCTGTAATAAATACAGCAGCTTCCAAAAGGGACAGATTTAGCCAGTCCCAGATAATAGGATGTGCCTGCTGCTCACAGTGCCATCCTCTTCACTTACCCACCAAAACACAAGACAACTTTGTGCAAATCCTACCCCTAATACATCTGGCATTGCCCAGTATCCCACCACCTCAACGCAGAACAGCTCCACCACCTCCTGGGATGTTTCCAACACCCCCCCACAGCACAAGTGCACCTTGCAGGGTCCTGCTGCTCCTAAACCAGCCTCCCCGGCAACGGTAGCGACACCTGCACATCTGCGCACCCAGATGCACAGGACTGCAAGCCGGAGAATATTTCGCAGGGCTGGTTGCTCCTGTGAAATATCATGTTTCCAGCTCCAAGGGGCTGTCTGAAAACCAAGCAACTTCCAAAGCTGGAAATTGAAATGGTGATTCAAACCACGGAGAGTGGCCCAGGAGCTGCTAGGCCAAACCTGGCTCCCAGAAAGGCTAGCCAGCCATCAAGCCAAGCAAAGCAAGGGGGTGGCTGTGGCTACACTGGCTTCAGGTCCAGGGTGGGGCTGCATTTGCCTGCTGCATGCAACTGGATCAAGACCTTCACCATTAGGCTAGTAATACCAGTGGCCCTTGGGCAAGGAGGATTTGGGCAGCTCTGCCACAGCCTGACCCTCCTGCAAATGCTTCCAGCCCTGGCTGCAGGGCTCTCGCAGGGGGGTCAGCTCCTTCAGATGCATCTGCAGTTCAAGAGAAGCCCTGCCACTCTTGCCATCACAGGAGAACAGAAGTTTTTCCCTTCCCCCTCAAAAAGGTCCCACAGACCTTTAAGAAATAAATCACATGGTACCTTTGCAAAAACTTAAAACCTGGCATTAGTAAGGAGCTGCCAAGACACTCTTATTTTTGAGACAGAAAACAGTCTTCTCAGAAATCCCAGTGTAGTAAATTAATCCCAGGAGGTAACAGACTGAGCTTTTGCTACTGTAAACAGACTTTTTCATTATTCTGGAGCATTTTGAGGCCAGAATACTGTCCCAACATATTGGAAAGTGTAAGTAACTGTCTCACTTCTCTGCAGAAGAGGAATATTAAACAAGCAGAGCAAGACAGATTGATTAGTTCTTCCATTTACCTGGCAGGGTCTAAAGAGTGACTGTTGTTGCTGCTTTCACTTGTTTCTCTTGCTGTGGAGGGAGGACACACGCCCCAAAGCCTTTCCTCACATGGTGGAAAGAGCTGATGCTGGGAGAACAGAAGTCCAGGTCCGCATTCTCGGCGGCTTCAGAGATGTCAAACACACGGGGCTGGTAACCACCAAGGTGAGCTGAGGAGCTGCCCAGGTGGTATTTTTTTTGCTCTCGGCTACAGACACCATTGTCTCTCTTAGCTAGACACTACAAGGTGACACTTATGCAAGCTGTGATGGGAACTATAAATGGTTTTTCAAAACCCTGCTCACACTTTTTCCTTTTTTTTAATTACGAGGTACATGTGCCTCCTGCCTTAGAGCAGGGTAATGGCACATGGTTTGTCCTTGGCAGGAAATTATTTGGGGGAACTTTAAACCCTCTCTGCACCATTGAATTCAGCAGCACAATGAATAACATGCTGCACAATAAGCATCCCCATGTCTTGGCTCCAAAATGAATGCATCAGTCTGGTCTCCTGTGCAGCAAATGTGCATTTAGGAAACAGCTTGCTGCATAGAGATGAAAGTTTAGTTTCTCTAAATCATCTTTTGTATCTCCCTCCCGCCCCCTTTCTTAAATTATGGTATGAGATGCCAAACAACTTACAGAAAGCTCATATAATTCTGGAAAAGATTAAAGAATTATTTCAGCATGAAATCAGAGTAAGGAACTATTCAAGATTGGTAGTGGTTAATGAAGATTGACTGTGAAGCTGATCAATAGGAAAGTATGAACTCAAGAGCCATAAGGCTATAAGCAATCTATAAAGCCAAGAGGGGAGAGAATATCACAGGGGGGTGGATGAGCCTAGCTGGGTAAGGGGAGCTGTGCCTGACATGAGCTGCATGACATGACTTCAGATACATTTCATGAGTCAAGACCTGATCCCAGAGTCCTTGTTTAAAGAAAAAAACATTAGCCCAGTGGAAAAAAAAAACAAACAACCCTGCAATTCCCATTTTACAGGGGATTGGAAGCAAAGAAAGAAGCTCAAAGGGCAAGACTGTATCCTGAATAGGATTTTGGATCAAAAGCAGCCCTTCCTTTCACCTTCCCTCCCTGCTCCTAGGCAGGGCAAAACACTTCCTTCTCCCCAGCCTGGGGGGGACCTACCATCCTGCACCAATAACAACCCCCATTTCAAGTGTCACACCCAATTCTTCAGCATTTCTTCCAGGTACTATGTGCACACAACAGGCCACCCTGGTCCGGGCACAAAGCCTGGCTCTGCACTCAAAAAAGCCAGAAAACTGCCAGATATCCAACTTCAATGAGTTGGATAGAGGGGGGCAGACCCCAGCAGGACAGACTCACTGTCATGACTCTACCAGGGCAATGGGTCCAGCAGAGCCCCGGGGGGTTTGACTTCTGTAAGCACAGGAGAACTCTGCTGCAAGCCCAGGCAATGGCACAGCAGCCACACACCCACAGGGCCTCCTGACAAGCAGCAGCTGTACCTGATACAAGAGCTCAATTTCCACCTATTTAGGAGTACTGCAGAAAGTGCTTTTAAACTGCATATTTTCCACCAGCTTCACATCCCCCCACCCCCAATTAGTTTCCCCAGGCTTTTAGCACCATTTTCAATGGCCTGTTTGGCAAACCATGTCAGACAGACCACAAGTAATGTCACCCTATTTCCTTTCACTACTATTTTTACTGACATCCTTTGCACAGAACAGTACTGATCCCACCATCCCCAGGTTCCCAGTTTTCCAGCAGACACCCAACCACCTCCCTGTGCTGTCTCAGGGATTGTGAAGGCTTCCCAGAGAGCAGAAACCCACTATCCCATCTTTTTCCCCTCAAAGCCAGCTTTGATTTGCAGACTGCAAAGGGGTGCTGGGTGAGAACCACCAAGTAGAAGAGATGAGCTTTGGTTTTGATCTGGGTGAAGAGAAGAAACTTCTAATACGTCAGGCAGAAACATTTCTGCATTGGTGCACACACAGTGTGAACACTGAATTAGTGTGCCTCAATATGCATTTACAAGCAGCATGAACTAACAAGTGTTTCTCACCTGCACATAAATGGAAGCACATGAAGATGCCTAACAAGCATTTAGAGAGAAACCTGCAACTATCACCTTTGCAGTCTGCAAAACTCAGCTCATCTTGAAGGAGAAGCTGGCAATTATTGCTGATAGCTGGAACTAATTCACCATTGATTGGGAACACAAGAGGCACTTGAGAAGAAAACAAACCAATCCTCTAAGTGCATCTTAGCACCAGCAAAGCTACAGAACAACACCCTGATGTTGTGGGCACCCCAACCCTCCTCCTCATTAATTATGAACAATTAAGATATGTAGTTCCAAAATGTTTTGCTTTTAGTGACACTGCAAGGGGATGCCAGCTCACACTTTCCTGGGACTTAAGGAGTTTTTCAGCTTCCATCACTGCATCATGTTAGAGCTGCTAAACCCTTTTCTGCAAATAATTAGAGACAATAATTTGGATTATCTTTAATTAACAAGGAAGAAGGCATGGTGCCTCCAGTCCCTGGAGTGCTGTTCCGTGGTTATGTCACAAATTATTTTTTAATTGTTCAGGCTGAAAACTGTGTCCTCCCCTCATGAGCATCACCCACTGCTCCTCAAGGGTTCATCTGGACCTAAGCAACCTGCACCAACTTTCAGGCTGAGGCTACAAGGGAGTTCTCATTATTTTAGGTCCTCACTCACACACAAGCTTACAGGCACAGGCATTGTATGTACATGCTGACTAGAAATCCGATTTTGCCACCAGCAGTCAATGGGAGTTTTCCCATTGACAAAGGTATAATCATTTTCCCATTGGCCTCAGTGGGAAGCACGCATAGCTCCATGGTTTCCCTTCCCAGGGATCACAGCCAGCTGTCATTTGGTTTCAATTTAAGTGGATTCACACCCCTTGACTTTAATGTGGCTTTGAAATTCAGGTTCAAGTGAATCAAACTAAGCTGTGAGCAATAAATATCACAAACCAAGATATTTTGCCTTCTTTCCTATCAGTATTAAGCAAAGCAAAAAAACCCCAGTCATTGGAAAGTTCATTACTATATTTGTACAGCTACTATTCATTCACAGGAATAGTTCCTGTCCTCTAATTAAATCCCACTTTAGCAGAAGTTAATGTTTTCCAGCTAATGGCAGCCTGCACTCCCTGAGCAAGGCCAGAAGAAATGCAACTCTCCAAATGCCAGCGTGGCCTGAGCATCCTCAGCCCTTTGGGTTACAAGATCATAGGACAAGGGAGTGCCTTTTTTGCTTTATATTTTTACATTCTGTGTGAAATAACATACCAGCCTATGGCTAGGGTGCTGTTATAAAACAGATACATTGCTTCCACATAAGTGCACTGAAGTGAATGTCTCTTTTTCATACTAAGAATACACACATAGATAGCACTTCCCCCCCATTAACATCCCCCTCTATAGCTATATGTGGGGGTACATCTGTAGTTTCTAGATCACCCACTAACAGACTCGGTTTGATTCAAGGGATAATATTCAACCAGCTGTTTCTACAGGACCACTCAGGAATTTCAGCCTGTCATTACCCACAATGTTCAACCTGGCCCACATCAAAAGCATACAGGCTTTTTTTAGATCAATGCACAAGGAATATATGAAATCACCAGAAGAAAGAAAATACTCCTTTTGCCTTCATTCCCAGGTGGGGAGCCCTCCCCAGGCAGAGCTACCCAGCTGCCCACAGCATCCTCTGCACCAGGAGCTGGTCCCTGGGTCCCCCAGACCCCATCAGACAGAGGGGAGCACTTTGTATGGGAGTTCTGAGAGAGCATTTCCCACCTTCAGCACTTGCTGAGGAGCAGCATCTCAAAGGCACTTCCCAAGGACAGCAGGCATGAAAAAAAAAAGACTGATATCCTTCAGCAGCCTCACAGGAGCAGGACCCAGAAGAAGCTCTTCCCTGGTGTATCTGTTCTCTAGCCCTGCCTGCCCTAACACCACCCCAGGGGTTACCTATGGGCTCCTAATAAAGCCCACTCCTGCTTTGCTCAATCACCCAGAACTGGGCTCAGCTGGCAGCTCAGCTGTTAATAATATGAAACTTCAATCTCCTGCTGCTTTTTTCCTAAGCTTGGCTATTCCAAGGTGTTTCCTGTAAATCTTTCCCTCTTTCCTACAACCCTTCTCCCCTGGCAGAGGTAAAAGCCCTGCCGGCTGCCCTGCCAGAGCAGGGCTTGTACAGCAGCCCCGTGCAGAGCCTTGATCTCTGCCAGAAGGACAGGATAACGAGCCGTGGGATTTGTCCCGATTGCCCTGGAGCGGGCAAGCAGATGCTCTGCTGCAGATCTCTTGATGGGAAATAAAAAGGATGGTTCCCACTAAGGCACTGCTGTGCTGCGAGGGAGAGCAGAGGTGTCAACCACCGCTCTCCTGGCTAATTTCCACATCATGGATGCGCCTTCTGCAGACACGAAATCCCACTGCGGTGTAAATGAACACAGAATTGTGTTTTATTTCCAATGAACTGGTGGCAACTTTTCCTCTCTCACATCATATGTATAATTCATCATACAGTGACATTTCAGGGCATATCAACTCTGTAGCTGCTACCGTTTCACAGCTTTACAGGTTCAAGAAGTGTCTGTTCCTTTGCATTTCTCTTCCCTTCCCAGCTGCCATGTTTCAGCGTTCAGCCATTTTGCTGTACATCGTTAAACCCCCACGACACTGCAGCCCAAAGATGGCTGCACATCGCAATGCCAAAAAATCCCTTTGTGTCGTCAGCTTGTAGCTCTCGTAAAGCACCGAAATGCTGGGAGAAAAGCACAATCATAAATCGACATTCAGTTGGAGATTTGTGTGGCGATTACAAAACCAGGTCCCAGGTTAATGGATAAAACGATATAATGAACGAACGGATTGCAGACTGTGCAATTTTCCATTTGTATTTACAACTGTGCGATGTTCCTTGGCATCGGAGCTCAGATCACAACAGAAACCAGAGATATGGTTAGAGCGGGACAATTTATTTATGTCCTGCCCTGATGGACATTTGCCCACATGTAGGATGATAACATCTGCATGGATCTGCGGTGCTCATGGGCCACCCGTTTATTGTGTGTCAGTGTGTTTAACTCACTGACGCAGTGAATACAGGGATTTATTAACCACTCGAGCCCACCTCACTCTATTGCAGGAGCAGCCCTTGGCACAAAGCTGCCTGCTGAGGCCAGGGTTATTGATGCAAGACAGAGGTTTTTCCTTGCACTTGCCTCGAGTCCCAGCTGGTTTTTCTAGGTTAGCATTAGGAAACCACTAGCAACGCCTTGTCGTAGAGTGCCATGAAAGTACGGAAAGCATGAGCCTTGGCGCAGAGTCCACTCACTTTCCCTCATTTGTCCCTACCTGACATATAATCCTGTACCTAAGCACATGCACCTCAGCGCTTGGTTGGTTTCGGGCAGGTGGTCCCCATCCCTCCACGTGGGAAGCAGGACATGTATGCAGCACCAACTGCCTGTGGGAGTACAGAAAACAGGCATGGGAACCAGCTGCAAAAATCCCACTTCAGGGCTGGCTCCAGTTTATGGGCCACGCTCCATATGTTCAGTCATTCTCTTAATCTCCAACCCATTTGTACTCATCAGGTGCCGCAACCAGTGACTGATCAAAGCCCTGACCTGCTGGTCAGTGGCTGCATCTGAAATTTCCTGCCGCCACAATCACATTTCAGCTGCCTGCTGCTCCCTCCAGGGTTATAAATGAGATAAGAGAGAATATATGTTGATCTAGCTGTGAATAAAATTGTTTAAGTCAGAATTTGATCACTGGTGACTAAATAAACCCACGTCTGTAAGAAGCACTTCTTCATGTCTCCTCCCGTACAGAAGAAGGGATGAGACCTTGGTTTCCAAAAAGGTTTTTGTGGAGTTGCACCCTTAGGAAAATAGCTGGCCGCTGACCCCAAACCTTACCTTGCTTCCTACCAGCTTTGCCTATCGCAGGGGGGATGGACTGTGTTTACTTTCGGAGACATGACATACGACTTACTGCAGAGGGACAAAGCAGGTCTCTGTTGCAAAGCAAACCTCAGTGCTGAGTGGTGAGGAACCCAAGAGCCTTGCTGCCCGGGCTATATCAGGCTTTAAGTATTTTGTGTGTCCGCACTGAAGAAATCCCAGCTTTAAGAGATGAAGGGAGCACTCATCAGCATGCATGGGGAGAGTGTACCAGGGATCAGGAGCAGGGCTTAGCCGCCTGGCTGGATAAGCTATGCCATGGTGTGGGCAGAAGGAAGGAGGCTTCTTTCCTGTAAAAACATCCATCACACCTTCCAGTCGCTCTGGCAAGTGCTAAGTGGAGGATTTGATTTCTGGTACCCAAACACTGCAGACAGACGTGCGTATAAACAAGCTGATGTTTATACTTGTTTCGCTCTGCCACACTTGGAGCCGAATCCACTGTGTCTCTCCAGCACAATACTTTATTATTAATTTATTAATAAAAAGAATGAAGGGAAAATAACTCTCCAGGGAGAGGTAGAAACTTTAATTTAGGAGCTAAAGGCTTGGCTGCGCCAGCTGGAAATTCCTGGAGTTATGAACATGAGGTAATTCTGACGTAGGTGAGATGTGAAGGTGGGGCATGTCCTCGGAGAAGGGTTCAGAGCCTCCCTGGCACCTCAGGCTGCACCTCCCGCTCTGCCGCAGCCACAGTGAGTGCTGTGATGGTCCCCCCACGTGCCCCTCCAGCCCCCATCTCCCCCAGGAGCTCCCATCGGACAGACGTCTGCCTCTTTCCCGCTGGAGCTAGGCCCTCCAGCCTGGAGATGTCACCCTGGAAGCAGGAGTCCAGCGTGAAGGCTGCAGCCCTGCTGTTTGCTGTCGCACGGGCATGCACGCATCCTCTCCAGGACTGGCGCATGAAGGTTGCCCATCAGCTTTTATACTTTTATTTGGAAATGGGACAAGGCTCAGGAGCAATTACGATTTGTGCTGTAGCAGCACGCACAAGAAAGCAGCCTTATGGTTAAAGGCTTAGATCTGGATTTCATTCTCAGCTCTGCCACGTGTTCTTTGCATAACCTTTGTCAAGCTGTTTAATTGCTCTGTGCCTGGGCTCTTTGGCTGCAAATGAGCGAATGGTTCTTTTCTACCACTCCTTATCTCGCATGTCTAACTCGCATCTAATTTTGGTCCAGCAGCTCTCTCTGACCATGCATGTGTAGCACTGTGGGTCCACAAGGAATCCTCCGATTTCCCTTAATAAAGGAGATGAACACATGAATCTCCTGCAGATGAAGAACTTCCCTTGCTAAAGTAGCTCAGCTTGTTTAGTCCCGCAGAACAGAGCAGAGGAGATACAGCTGGGGAACTGGACGTTGCTTACAACGGAGCATCGCAGTCAGTGCCGCTGTCTCAAACCTGGCTGCTGTGGCTGCTGGCTGAAGGGAGTGGGGGGATATGGACATACCCTCCGGGAATAAATGGTGGGAAAAACTGGCACTCTCAGAGCGGAGACAGCAGTAGGGGTAGACAGGGGAATATTTTATCACTATTAATTGAGATCCCTTTCCAGTGAGCTATCAGCAAAGATCACACAGAGTTATGCCTGAAGACCATTGCAGAGTTCATACACCCTGGCCAAATATATATCCATATATACATGTCTATATATTTGTACAGGGAGGTGCACTCTGCAGCACAGGATAATTCAAGAGAGGTTTAAGAGGGGCTGGTGTATCACAAGGGACCTATAGTAGGCTCCCGGCCTCAGAGGCCTCCAGCTGCTGATCCATGTATATATATATTGTTCCCAGTCCTGCATCATTGCTTGGCACCATGTATCAAGCAGCTGATCTTCCAAACCCGCCCAGGACTGTAGCCTTGCGGTGCACGGCAAGCACGCAGCCCTGTTCCACTGCAGTTAAAATCCACAGCTTTCCCATCTCTCTCCTAAGCTGTGTCTTCCATTTACCACAAAATCATCTTTTTTTTTTTTTTTTTTTTTTAATATTTTAACTTTAATATAATAATCTTTAAGAACACTGTGTCTTAGACTGGCTTCAGCATTTGAAGGAGACCTTGTGGCACTATTGGTTTTAATCAGAGTTTCAGTAATAACATTCTTCTCTCTCCAACTATTCCCTTTTTAAGCTGCTGCTTCTCCACTTCCCAAATTGTGGCAGGTTCTGGTGAACAAAGCACCGTGGAGAAAAAATATGACGTACCTATCTTTCTTGAAGGCTCCTGTGTTATAAAATAGATGCCATTCCAGCTTGTGTACAATGGCCTGCAGGTGACCGGTCTCATGTTAGGTTTGGAGTGATCTGTCTGTGTCCCCCGCTCATGAAAAATCACAGCTTAAATACCCAGATCTGCACAATGAAGCACGATGGCAGGAGAGTTTTACGGACTTCTTTTCTGCTCAGAATTGCCCCTCAGCTTTAGGAAACCTAGGTCTGTAAGCAGGGTTTTTGTGTCTCTGATGTGACCCAAAGATAACCATGCTGCACACAAACGCCGCCCGCCTCCAAAGCCCGTGCCCAGCTCATGTCGCCGCTCAGAATGGGGGGATGCAGCCAGAGCTGGTGCTGGTCTGGTGCTTCCTCAGCAAAGACGAGATTTCTTTCCATTTTATACTTCAGCAAGCAAATGCCATTCCTGTTCATTTCAATGGGGGAGCAGCTAAATAAGGAGTAGCTCAAGTGAGGATAATCGCTGGCTGGTAAATAGAGGAGGCAGAATGATTGCAGCAGACAGTGCATTTATAAATTGAGGCCCTCACTGTTATTATATGACAATTTTATGTGAACTTTCCATTTTCAGCAGGGTTTCTTGTAAAAGAACAAGTTGTTTCTTGTTTGTCTTGGTAAAACTTCCCCAGCAGAAGGTCCAAGCACACCTTGCCTTCAAAGCAATGCTGAGCCGAGGGCTGGCGCCGGGGCTGCCCGCAGGCTCTGAGCACCAGCTCTCCTCTTAGGAGCTCCATAGGCACGAGCAAGCAGAGGGCAGGAGCTGCCAAGCCTGAACACAGAGTCCTCTTCTCTGGGCCTGATCCAGAAAACACTGGCGACACAAGCACTTGTCCTCTGGCTTTGTTGAGCTCTGGATCAGGTCCTCGGTTTGTAACGAAGGACGCAGCTGGCCTGATCCAGGCTGCAGTTTTGTGAGCTGACAGAAGGAGTGGAGTGTCCAGTTCTCAAGGAAATAAAAACCAAGTAAAGCTTAAACAATGGCTTTGGGACCAGGCTCAGGTTTTTGTCTCCAAGAATACCTACTGGCTTGCAGAGCAACCTGGCAACTTTCCTTCTCTGTATAACACGCAGCTTGGACGATGACAGCAGTGATAACATGGGATTCCTCAGCAGATATCGAGTGCCAGCTAGAGAGCGGTATCCATCCCCTGTGACAGCTCTTGGAGTGAGCAGGACAAATGCAAATCACATCCAGTTTTGTGGCTGCAACTCCTGTGTAGTCTGCCAGCCGGAGCTGGCATTGTGCTGTAATCTATTGAGCAAAGTGCCTCAGACAGCGGTAGATCAGGACTCAGCATGAGAGGATCATTTTCGAAACGAGTTATGTGTTACATTATCCTCACTTGTTCATGACCAGCTTAAGGAAAAGAGCTGCCTGAAATTAGATGTGACAGAGCAGCACCAGTTTCCCTGTTTTGTGTTGCTGCAGGAAGTGTGATTTCTTTTTAGCCCGGAGAGATGCTAAAATAGAGAGGCAGCTTGAGGTGACGTAAGCCCCATCAGAAGACTGTGTGAATGGAAAAAATCCCCTGTTGCAGGGTCTGCAGTGGATCTGAAAAGGTTGGATCCAGCTGGACATCTTCCAGGGTCACCCAGAGCAGGAATTCCTGAGCGAGGATTTGGGATTGATGGGAGTCCGAAGTGGGGTCTCTGGCCATTTCCACAGTGCTCAGTGCCAACAGGTCCCAGCGAGATGCTGGCATGGGAGGAAGGATGCTTGTTTCCTTTAGCAATTCTGATTGCCTTTTAAACAATTCTCAAAGATGCAGTGATTAGAGAGCACCTCTTAGCATTTCATGCACCCAAACAAACGAATTATTTAGGGCAACTGCCCAAGCACCAAGTCCCTGGGTGCTAGTCTGCTGGCCACGAGCACGCTGACATTAAGAATTGATTTAACTACAAAACAGGGGATGGGAAACAGGAAAAGACCCTACCCAAGGCACAAACCCTGTGCATGGCTAAGCTGGAATTTGCTCCCAGGTCCGTGGAGGGGCTGGACTCTCCTGTAAGCAGATTCCTGTGACTTGTGCCTCGGGCCCTGTGGGACCCCTCTTTTGCAATGCACCACCTGGGCTTGAAACACGATGCTTTGCACAACTCGCTATTGAGGCAGGAGGGGCCATTCCAGCTACCAACCCTAAAAAGTCAGTGGCAACTAATTCACTTCTCTGCAAAGGCTTTTGGAGACATGGCATATGGAAGGCGCTGTAAAAATCCATCTTCTGCTCTATAAGCCATGTCACTGCACGAGCTAATTGCCTATCAATATGCCAGGTTTTTACAAGGCAATTCATTCTTCTGCACTCAGAGGAGCATACTGTGGAAGGAGAAAATAAGAGAGGATTTTTTTTGTTTTCTAGCTTATTTTAAGCCTTTCCTGAATTGGCGTTTTCTTCTTTTACCGGTGTTTTTAAAGCATCCCTTGGCCCGTGTGGCATCCTGGTACGATATTGAGTATTGAATGAAAAATGTGGCTGTTCTGTGTCTGAGGAGCTGGTGCTAAAGGAATCAGAGGCAAATTAAAAAACTAGCAACTGTGTTTCTTCAGAGAAAAAAGATTTTTTTATGTGCTCAAGTGCAACAGCGCAAGCAAGCAGTGCTAGATTCTGATTTTGATTAATAGTTGGCTAGAGATAATCTTAAACTATTGGGGATTAGGGAAACAGTCCTCCAACACTGAAATCTTGGAAGGGAAAATCTGTCTGTGAGCCAAAAAGCTCAAGCACCAGCTTAGAAACAAAATAAGAAAGCAAAATTGATGTGGACAGAGTCTCGGATGGTGACAGCAATATTGAAACCTGTGGAGCTGTATGGCATCCACGGGCAGCGTGTTTGGCTCAGAAAGGCTGAGGACTGATGTCCTTGGAATTGGAAGCAGGGAAGATCATTGTGTATGTTCTCACTCTGTTATAAAGTGGGGATTTGAAATGCGTATACTTACATCAAAGGCTTAAAAAAGATCCACAGCCGTGAGAGCCTGGGCATCACCCGCTGCGGCCCGTGCACCGATGGGGGCTGCTGGAGAGGAGCCTGCGGCAGCCAGGACAGCGGGTAGCTTCCCTGGGGGGCTGCTTTTGTCCTTCATCTCAATAGAATTCCCCAGCATGGAGGTTTATACCTGATTTGGGGGGCACGGCTGTTTTCTAAACTCATTTCTGCAGTTGGGCCAGGGCTATCTGTCTATTTGGGCCAAATCCCGGGCAGCTTGGTGTTGCTCCATTGAAGAGAAAAAGCTGGTGCAATCAGTCCCGCTCTACCGCAAGCAGAGCTCCAGTCCAAGAGGAGCAGACACGGCACAGAGGACCCAGCTGCAGTGCAAGAGACCCACGGAGCAGCCTGGGCTGCCTCCAGTTTATTCCCAGTCCCACACAGATGTCATTAAACATGCCAGGCAAAACAGCAAGTGGGTATGGTAACCAGCATTCGCGGAGTCTCACTGATTTGGCCCTGTAACAAAAGTCGTCACATTGGAAGCTGAACTGAGAGCAATTGAGTCTGGTGGTGTCCAAAGAATTGCCAAAACCCCAGCGAGAGCTGGTCTGGAGACCCCAAACCCCGACGGTGGGTCCCAGGGGACTCGCGCGTAGCATGCAGCCTGCTCTGAGCTAGCCAGCATCTCCAGCCCAGTCTTGATTTAAATTCTCCAAGCAATTGGGCATGCATTATATCCCTGGGGAATCTGTTCCAAGGCTTAATTATACTCACTGTAAGAAAAGGATGGCCTATTTTCAGCTTTTATTTTCCGTATATGTTTCAGGGTGGTGCAGTGAGGAGGAAGAGCTACGATGGACAAAGTGCTGTGAAGATCATTAGGGAGGTATACACAGCTAGGGCCAGTTTCTTCCCTCTTATACGAAAATAACTCCCTGAGTAATATTTAAGAGCTCTGAGAGAAGGACTGACCTCAGCTGATTGCGTTCTCAGACAAAAATCTTTTGAAAACCACATGGCTCTTCTCACCAAGAATTTGGACTATTATTTCTCCACTGGAAAAAAGGCAGTATTGGTACCTCTGCACAAATAAATCAGCAAGTGAATGCAGTTCTGCAAAAACACATCAGTATACCTCTGTGATGACAGCAGCAGCAAAGTAGTTTTCCAATTTTAGTTTTTCAAGAGTATATAATCACCAGGAGTCAGGAGCAAGACTGGCTTCCAAAACCGTTTGCACAACTCCCTAAGAAATCTATCAGCTTGCTTTGTCTATAAATCTCCTCAAAGATGCAGAAACGTCTCAGCGCATTTGATCCTTCTTCTGTCTTGTGAAATCTCAAATTGTTAAGAGGGAAATTCCTTTATTTGTCTTTGTTTCTTAAACATGGCCACTTGTAAAGTTACTAATGATAGGGTTTCTTTATTTCCTTAGTGTACTTTTGACAATAGATAATAATTGTGATTATGACTACACGTATTCAAGTTTAAGAAGAGATCCCTTATATATTACTTTCTTTTGCTTCAGATATTAAAGACATATGCTTTTGAGCTTGCAACAAATGTCTTAAATAAGAGAAGGACTAGATTTAGTAGCATAGATTTTATTCATTTCTTTAAAATATTAGCCAATTATTGAAAACATACGTGTTGAAACTTAGCAAATCTGAAAGGGGTCTATACCTACAGCACAGCTAATCCTCAATGTATTTATTTAATGATCTATTGACATATATTTAACCTACCATCAGAGCCAGTGTTGGAAGCAGGCAGGAGCGGAGCGTGCAGGGTCCATGCTGCTGCCCTCGCCTGCCCCTCCCTGGGTCTAACGCTGGCTCTGCTGTCCGTCTGTCCATCCAGATCAGTATGGATGGCACACTGGGTGCCAAGGGGATGCTGAACAGCTCTGCACGTGGATTTGTGGTGCAACACCCACCTCGCCCAGGAGAGGTGGTTTTCCAGCACTTGCAAAGGACCAGTTCTCCCATGTCACCACGTCACCTCCGCGGTGCCCAGAGGAGAAGGGACCTTCTTCCACACTCCCAGTTGCAAAGTCAAAGCGACCCATTCAACATCCCATCAGGAATTCAGCGAGATATGTACCCATCTGAACCATGAGTACCGCGCTCAGACCTTCCCTTCGGGGCTGACACAATTCTGGCACCAAAACGGGCATCAGCTGCTCCTTCTCCTCCCCAGCGTTCAGCATCGGGGCCTCCCCGTGGACCCTTCACCCCCAAGTGCCACCCTGAGGCAGTGCCTGGCCCTGCGTATCCCAAACTCTGTTCTGACCTGCACATGGGGGAAAAGACAGTCAAAATAAAGGAAGCAGCAGCATCTGTGCAAGGCAAAGGGGAACAGGAGCTGCTGTTTGCTGCAGGCTGGCTGTTGGGTACATCCCACTGCTCTCCTGCATATCTCTGCCAGCTCCGAGCTGAGCACGTGCTCCTCAGCCCCAACTGTTCCCAGCCGAAATCTCCCACACATATAAAATCCTTTCCTATTTTTCTCCTCCCTGATGCCAGGGCTGAGGGTTTTCTTAGGGGTGGGTCCCCGGGAGTGAATACTCCATCTGCAGTCAATTCTTCTGATGGAGGAGGACGCTGGCCAGCGGGCTCCCGGCTCTTCTGCAGACCAGTGACCAACTGCAACCATAGCTGCTCAGACCCTCAAAGCAGAGCTGGGACGATGGCTTCTTGGAGCCATTCTTCCCCTGAGCCCAGCACTGCAGAATAGGCTGTGCCCAAAATTCCTGCAGTGCACAGAGGTTTATGTTGGCCTGTTCAACATGAGCTGCAAGGGCCAAGGCAAACAAAAGGGGAGAAGTGATTCTAATTATTTGATGCATTAAGGGCAGTGACATTTCCAGGAAAAACAAAAGGGGTGAGATGAGGTTTTTTTCTTTCATGTGTTAGAGCACACATCTTTTATTTTTTTCTAGCTCTGGTACAAAGCATCACTTGTGAGCTCTGCTCAGGGATGCAGAGGATAAAAGGCAGTAACAGCAGCGGAGCTGACGGCTGCATGGATGCTGCCTCCGGGAGAGGGGTCAGATGTGGATTCATGGGGAACCCCCTGTATTGACAAAGGAAACATTGGCCATGGCACTGGGGGAAAAGTGCCCTTAAAGCTGAGAGCTTTGAACAATGCTACTACAAAGGTCCCGATTTATTGCGTATCAGCAGAATTCAGCTAAGCTGGAAATTTCCCAAATAGATCTTTACCTGCAGCAGCACTGCCAGCCCCAGCTCCCCAGTGGGGTTTCAGACCCTTCTTTCTGCTTTTCCTTGCAAATCTTTGTGGGCTGCTGTGGCAGTCTGGGGCCTGCCAGGGTGCTCATCCCTGACGAGCCCAGCTGCTGCTTGGGGACCCCTCCTGTCCCAGACCCCGGCCTCCCTGGAGCAGGGATGGCTGCACCTCCGTGCTGGGCTTCAGTCACGACCTTTTGCCAGGAGCTCACACATGGGAGAGGGGCTGGGCCCCCAAAAGAAGCACTAGCAAAACTGCAATGATCCAGTGGTGCACATGAAATACCCAGACAAACCTGGGAAGGGAGCCAGCCTGGGCAGAATTAAGTCCCTCAGGCTTTTCTTCCTGTCCCTTTTGTTGGTGCATTTTGTTTGGTGGATGTTGAAGGATGTGGCTAGTGGGCAAAACCTCTAGTGAGCCTCCACAGAGGCCATGACTGTGTGCCAAGAGCCTGATGCTCGTTCGACCACAGCCTCATCCTGCTTACGTGACTGAGCACCTTTACCAAGTAGCTGCTGCCTGAAGTCTAACATCTCCCTCCTGTTCAACACAAGGACTGTTCATCCCTGAAGCAGCCCCTTTGGGCAAATCCTCCTCTTTCAGACAAAAAGCAGCTTTGGCTGAGTTTTGTTCAGCCATTTCCCAGAAGTGACAGGCTGCTGCTTTCCTGGTTTGGCAGGACAACAGCCATGCTGGGGGAAATCATGCTTTAGACCTACGGAGCCCTAAGCTGGCGGTGCTGAGCAGCTCATTGCAAGCAGAAATCTCTTGGCTCAAGGGTGAGAGGCAGCTCAGCACCTGAGCAGTGTGGCTGTTATAGGGCTGGTACAGTTAGACCTGTAAAGAAGCAGACTGTGTCAGTAAATAAGATGAGATCCTAGTGAGGACTGGGATTTAACATGCTGCCTGGGGCATGCCTGCTCACTTGCTTGCCCAGATTTCCCCCTACAAGTGTGCGGTGAAGACCAGTGACATCTGTAATATCCATATTCATGCTGTCCTGAGGTAAGGGAAAGTTAAAGTGGAGCCTGAAGGATCTGTGTGAGTACAAAACTTCAACCTAATTCTGCTGAGAAAATCATCCCCAATGCAGATATTTCTGCGGCTTAACGTGGCCTTTGCCTAAAGCAATGGTTCATGCAGGTAAAATGCATCCTCTTTTGCAACTCAAACGACTTCACTCATGTACAATGTCTTTCCAGGTCAGTGAAATGAATTTAGCACCAGCCAGTGGCCGTTGGCAAGGCAGGCACCAGGCAGCTGCCTGTGAGCCATCGGCGTCGCAGGCGGACGGGCTGCTCGGCGCGGTGGAGAAGGGGAAGCGCGTGATCCCCGGCAGGTACATGCCTCTCCAGGGCCATTACTGCTCCTCCTAATGCAGCCTGTCAGAAGGTATTAATAGCAGCGTTCAGCTCCTGCACTACCTTGTCACATCCTGCTTCCAGTTCATTTGCATCTCCCAAGTGGGTCTCACACTGTAGCAATTACTTAGCAAAAAAGGATACTAATTAAAAGGCTCATTAATAGGGTAACTGGAAGAACCACTTAGCCAGAGATCTCCCTTTGATGCAGTAATACAGAAGAAACAGAGAAGCGGTCTGGGAGTACCAAGGTTGTCCCTGAACTTACAGGTACCGAGGGAGGACTGCATGGTGGGGTTTGCCAGATGAGCTTTGGGAGCCCCTGCAAACGCTGGCAACCCAGGGAACAAAGCAGAGGTTGCTATGAAATTCAATTACAGTCCTGAGCGGTGAGCTTAATGCAGATCCTTAGTGCTGGAACTTGATGCCTCATTATTAATATCAGCGTGAACGGCCTTAGGCTGGGGTAGATGATATTGATTTGAGTCAGGAGTATCGCTGCGTTTAGCTCCAGCACAAATTGGACCTTTGCTAGCTAAGCAAGCACCAGCTGCTGCGAGGGGAGGGTGAGGATCACCGTGTACCCTGCACTGAAAATTGTGGAAATGGGGAAAGAAGTAACTAAAATGTTGAGCAGTTCTGCAAAGAATTAAAAAAAAAAAAAAGTTGTGCGTTCTGTTGTGTCGAGGAGCGTGCTGGTTGCTGCGGTGGGAAAGCTGGGAGTCGGCCAGCTGGCCTAAGGCCACCAAGGACGATCTCAGAGGTCCCCTCGTTGCAGACCCATGTGCGAAGCGAATACGAGCAAAGGCAACTTGTTGAACAAGGAAGGGAGGAGCACAAGGAGGCTGTGAAGTGCTGTTAGGGACACAGCTGGCAAGCCACCTGGCCATGCAGGCTGACACAGCTCATTTTCCATGCAAAAGGGCCAGAATCCACTGGCCAGACAGTCCTGCCTGCAAGGAGCTGGGTGCAGACTAGAAAATAGCCCTGAAGTTCATGAGAAGGTCAAGTTTCTGGCACGCTGTTTGGCATGGGCTGTCCAGTGATGCCTCCATGGGAGCCAGGAACACGTATGCTGGAGCTAAAGCGGAAGAGACAAACCCTAGTCCTACCACAAACTGCAAAAATGCAGGGATATAGAAGCACTCTCTTGCAAATGAGCTTTCTGGAGAGGTTTTTCACTTCTGTTTGGGCCACCATGGGCCAACCCTTTCTAGAGATTTCTCAAGCTTTGGTAGTTGGAGAGTGTGGAAGATAGAAAGGCTGGAAAGAAATAAAACTTTCATGGGAAAAGAGAAAACAAGTATTTCTGACCGTTCCCAAGCATCTTTTACTGGGTTGTTCTGTTAGATTTGGTTGTTGTTGCTATTTTTATTTACATGGGTTCAAATTGCTTTCTCATTCATGAAAAACGTGTGCTCTGTCCTCGGTTCCAAGAACAGGGGAGGCAGTGGAAGAAACCCGTCAGCCCTCTGTGTTCATGTCCCTTGTTGACAGCAGAGGGGAGAACATGAAGCTGGATCCCAGGGGAATAGGACAAGGAGATGTAAAAAGAAGGAGGGAGCTGGGGGCGTTGGGGTCGGAGGAGGAGAAGGAGAAGCAACAGGCAAGTTCCCTTGCGATAGAGGAGGATCTTCAGTAACAGACTGATGTGCAACAGAGGCCCTTAGGTACAGAGGAATCTGGGTCTTATTTGGTGCTAACTCAGTCCTGGGAGTAGGAAAAGCATGTCAAGAAAATAAAGGGAGCTTTTTGACATGTGCCCTGGAGGGAGGGCTCAGGCTCTGGGGTGGTGCGGGTGGGTGGGGGCCAGGGACAGGCAGGCTTTGCTCCATGATTGCAGCAGCCGATGCAGGAGAGCATCAGGCTCTGGCTGTCCCTGGAGCGTTTGCTCGGGATTTGGAGAGCACTGTGCTTTTTGCGCATTCAGCTGCTGCAGTCCGGAAAGTCCTCCTGCGATGGGTAAGACACTCAAATCCCCTCTGCAAAGATCATGGTCTTTTTCTGGCAAGCTTCCCTCTAATCTTTGCACCTGCGGTTCTAGACATGCCAAACCCTGAGTGCCTTAGGAAAAAAAAAAAAGAGAGAAAAGGAAAAAAGAAAGAGCTCACAGGATCACCAAGCTCTCTTTAGGAGGAGAGTGAGCCACCTAAATCCAGGGTTTCTGCCTCCACTGCTTCTAAAATCAGTGTGAGCAAGGGTGGAGTGGGATCAGATGTGAGACTCCCCTTCTTGCCCCACTTTTTAGGTGCCTGGTCTAGGATAAACCTAAAGAAGGTGTGCAGGAAGGGTGAGCTCAGAGGCTTTCATCTCCTATGTTCTGGAGTCCTGTATGGCAGGAATTGTTGAACAACAGCTGCCAAGCCCTCAGCTGGTGGCATTTCATAGAGTAATGCTGGGTGCTTGAACCCTCCTGGTGGCACCTTCTGCAGCGACGGCTGAGCAATCTGCAGCTCGTGTAGTGTCTGCAGCAACGAGTGCTGGGGGGGAAAGCACCACGCCAGTCCATCACAATGACTTTAAAGGACTTTGGGTCAGGCCCAATGCAAACACAGTAAGTTGCATGCAGAAAATCAGACATGCAGATTGAGAGGCAGCTTTTTAAAGCCTAGATCTCTCACGGCACTCAAAGAAAAAAACCACAAAATTTGTACTTAATTGCCTCTCCTTGACTCTTTCAGCTCCACACTTTATTGATTCACCAGAGCTTTCTAAATAGAGTTAATAGCATTTTTAAGTGTTTATATTTGCAGTACTTATGTTTATTAAGGAAAAGTTTCTTTTTAATATTGGCCCTTTCTTTTTCCTTCAGCTGGCAAGCAACTCCCAGAAGCTTGTGCTGATTCTGATCAGATGTCTAAAACTTTCCATGTATGATGCCAAATTAACATCTCTAACTGTAGAAATGGTTGTGGATAAGCTTGTGTATATCTAGGAAAAACAAATGCTGAGCTGTGTGTGCAGTGGAAATGCCTCTCTCATTCTCCATTACAGCCATGCCAAAATGTGAGATGGAGGGAGCGGGAAGCAGGAGGGTGAAACCGGGAAAGGAAGGATCCATCCCTGCCCTCACTGCCCAGATCCAAGTGCTCATGGTGATGCCATGGGGTTGGGAAGGAGAAAAAGTCATGTAGTGTGAGGAAAGTTTGAAAAAGGGGGATCAGTAAACTGCATCTCCATGAAGGCTGATATCACGCCTCTGCTTTCAAAGGTAATAAACAAGGGAAAAGCTCCCAGAGCAGTGGTAAAAAGAAAAAGAATTGGCAAACGGCACTCTCTAACATCTGCTACCTTTAAAAACATATGTCTCTGAAATATAATCATTGCACAGGACTCTCTGAAGGTCTTGTCTGGTCCCTGCTCAGGGAAGGGAGTTTGGGCCCGGGGAACCGTGGTGCAGGGCAGGATGGAGGCCACCCAGCTCTACTGCATTCCCCTTTGCAAGGACAGCACTGCAGCGAAGATGGAATGGAGATGTGATGATGGAGAGGGTGTCCTGGAGTTTGCCGTGAGCTGCACCCTATGCCCAGGAGTGAGGTGTCAGTCATGGCACACCTTGCTGAGCCTGATTGATCAACACAGCTCGGTTAAATCTGTTTATTCCTCCAACAGCCATTTGTGCCTTTATCAAGCATCCACTTGCATCTCGTTATCCCCAAATCCTTTCTCTGATCTGGGGACTCAGTGAGTGGCTCATTAAAAGTGCCCCTCTGTGCTGAACCAATGCAGCCTTATCCCCAGTTTGCCACTGTGCACCAAGCCAGACCCAGCAGACTTGAGGATGAAAACTAAGTCTTAGCAATTAGACATGTGTCTCAGAGCCCTATTCATCCTCCTCTCCCACTGATTCTGCTGGTTGGCTAACCAGGTTTTTGTAAAACTGATGCACAGTTGGAGCATGTTACTCGTCCAGAGCTTGGCACCTTCAACAGGAACGTGTCATGGGAGTGTGGAAGGAATAAAGAAGGCTAATTTCTACATGCAGAGCAGCAGCATTTCAGGGAGGAGACAAAATTCAGCTGCAGACTTATAAAGACTGTTGCTGAAGATGCTTGTTCAGCTCTCACATTCTCCAGAAAGGAAAACTTCAGAAAGTGCTCAGCCCAAACTAGCAAACCTTTCTCACTCTGCTAGCTCCATACCTAAAAACATGTCTCGCCCTGATGACACAACCACCTGTCTTATTCACTGTTCCAGTAACAGCACCACAAAGTCCCAACGCGAATCTCCACGGCTCCCTGGGACACCCCTGGTAGGATGGGTCTTCCTGAATACGCACTGATGGGACTGCCAGCACCACGTCCTGCCATGTCACCAGGATTCAGTCTGCGGGTCAGTCACATGCAGATGAGAAGGTCTGAGTCTCCATGTGGCACCCGTCCGCCCGCAGAGCGCCACAGACCAAGCTTCAAAGCAAGCTCTGCATCCTTTTTACTTCTGAGTAGCATATGGTCCAGAGCAGAGACAAATTCCACAGTCAAGGTTGTCGTCTGGGCTCTGTCCATCTGTACTGAAGCATTTAGCTGCAGCTGATGAAACATGAGGGCTGGAGTTGAATTTTCCAATATCTCATAAATGTTTAGCGAAACTATGCCCTCAGTGTGATGTATTTAATAAAGGTTTTTTTGTTGTTTTTATGTTCAGCATTCAGAATAATGCCTGACGAAGCATAGGAGCAAGCTCTGCTTTCAGTTATTCTGGATTTCTAGAGGCCATACCCCATATTTCTGCTTGTGGAAGTATGAGAAGAAGATGATCTGTAATTTTAATTGCTATTTAAAATACCTGTAAATGAAAGTTGGCTTTCTCTCTGGTTGGTAAGCTGAGCTGTTGCCAGATGTTTCCAAATGCCTCATTATAAATGCAAACAAAACAGAGTTTTTGTGCTCAGAAATTTGCCAGGGGATGCAGAAGAAAGCAATAAAGCCCTGTTAGGTGATTCACAGGGCATCCCCCCAGGAGAAGGAAAAAATATATATTTACCATCTGGTGCAATCAGATGCCTTCCAAAATCAGCAAAACCGACCCCTTTTTCCTCAGAAATATCTTCATGAGCAAGGGACAGAGGCATCCTTGGAGGCCTCCAGAGCAGGGCCAAATTGCACCAGAGGAACGAATCTCTCCTTTCCCCTCCATATTCTGTTTCTAATTTACACTAATTATGTACATGTTATTTTTAATTTATCCTGAGACGGGATTTATCCTGTGATGA
Source organism: Morus bassanus (assembly GCA_031468815.1). Taxonomy (NCBI): domain Eukaryota; kingdom Metazoa; phylum Chordata; class Aves; order Suliformes; family Sulidae; genus Morus; species Morus bassanus. The sequence continues at coordinate 4,310,884 of CM062586.1, forward strand.
GGAAAAGGGCTGGTCCCATGGTTACAGCAGGGAAAGAGGACTCGGGTTGTCTGAGCTTAGTTTGCAGTTACGCTGGCGGCTGTTTGCCTTTTTGGGGGAGAAATCGGGTCCATCCCTTTAGGGGCACAGCAAGGTGCCTTTGGACCACCTGATTCTCGGGCACTGCCATTTCCCTTACTGCAGAAACAGTGATAACTTATAAATAAAGGAGATCCTTCCCTGGTAAAAGAGCCAAAAGCCCTCGCATAAGTGGTTCCTGGACATGCCGAGCCGTGCGGGTCAGGCAAGAGCACCAGGAGCAGGGAAGGTGAGCGGCAGCGCTGGCGGGAGCAGCAGCGGCAGCAGCTGGGTGTGCAGGAGCCGGTGTTCTGCAGGGGAATGTGTCAGGGCGATCCCAAGAGGGACATGCCTTTTTTTGCAGGACTGGGATGATTCTGATTCATCCGGACAGCATCTCCTTCACTGCGAGAAAGCCTAACTGACTCCGGTCCGAATTCAAGCTGAAAGCAAGTGGGCGCAGAGCTACCTCAGAGGCCACCGTCTGGATGAAGAAATACATTTCTGCCAGGATGCTTTCACGGAATACCTTGGCTCCTGGGGCTTAATTGTCTGAAGACAGCGATTAGTCTGGAGTATGCTGTTCACCCCGAAGTACCCCAGGAATTACAAGGAGCTTTGGTCTCCCAATACTACTGAATTTATTTCTTTTTGTGTTTGTTAGACAGCATCTCCTACTCCCTGGTTGCCAGATATGTCTCATTACAGGCCCCAGTCAGTGGTACGGGTACCTCAGCACCAGCTGTACCTCTTGCTGAAATGCACAGCGCGGTCAGAGGACCCATGGCTGGCCCCAAAAGCTATGCTGAGGTCCCACAGCTCCCTTTACCTCCCTCAACCAGCTCATGCACCTTTCAAAGCACCTAGACAGCATTCCTCTGCCTCGTGAATGAATGAAATAGGCTTTTCCAGAGGCTGTCTGCAGCCCAGATGCATTCAAGGGACAACTGGGCTCCTCTTTCCAGAAGATCCTTTGATCTCTCTCTGAAAACGGACATAGCATTATTATTTCTTTTTTTCACTATGCATTGCCATCTATGGGAGATGCAAAAGATGTAGGATATTTGGTTATCATAACACGATGGTTTCAATTAGCTGAACCCCCCTGCCCTCTTTTAAATCAACTGGCCTGCCTATCAAAGATGTCGTGATGGCATCTGGGGCACATGTTGTGACTCTGAAGCTGAAGAGGTTCTTGTGAGCCTCCTCTTCCCTTTCTGTGCCAAGATCATTCATGGAAAACATGCTGTTTTAATATATCCCAAATTAAAATGTCATTCAATCAAAGACCTGATCGTTATGGATGCCAGGATTTTTTGTAAGCAGAGGCCAGAGTAGGGTCACAGAAAATAGTGTTGTTTTGGTTTGCTTTTTTCCTTTATTTTTCCCTTACTACTGGTTCCACATCATAAAGAAGCTGGAAGATGGTGCAGGATGGCTCCAGCAATGGACAAGCCATGAGACTGGAGCTGGCCACACAAAATGGCCATGCCTACCTTCCCAAGCACAGCACTGGACCATGCATGGGCCCGAGGGCTGCACTGCCATGCCAGGATGCTGGGACACCAGGACGTACCACCACCCAGGTTCCCATCCCCAGCACCCAGCAAGCAGTTGGCTGTTTCATGCCTCTCTACAATGGATAGTTTTTCTTGCAGAATCCTCATTCTTTTTCCTGTATTTGATCTGGCATTCAGTAATTCCCTTCCCTGCCCAGGCCCACTGCTCCCCCCTGAGCAAACACTCATATCAGCTATCCACAAGGCAGTTTCCTCTCTGAACGCTGCTTGCTGGAAGTGAAGGCCAAGCTGCCATGCACCAGCCTCTAAATGTTTTTCTCCTCTCCCTTCCCTTCTCTTTTATTCTCCTTCACTGCAGCAATAGAGCTCAGGAGTTGAAACAAACCTCTTTGATCCCAGCTCCAGGGATTCTTTTGCTGCTAAGAAAAGCAACAGTGGAAGCAGAGATGCCTGGATTGCAGCACTGCAAGTTCCTGGAGATGCACTTTCAGTGTCCTGCAGCCCCTTGGGGAGGAAACATGTGGCAACGTGCTGCAGGAAAGACTGCTGATGGGGAGAGGAGGTTCCCCAATTTGTGTTTGCTTTGTAGCACCTACATGATGCAACCACCATTCCACAAGCACATTTTTAGACTGTGAGTCAAGTTTCATGGAGGTTTTGCAATCATCCCAGAAGCATGTTTGATTTATAGTTACTTTCCACCAGAACACATGGAAGGACACTCCAACTCTGTTAATAATATCTGGGAACAGAGGCATTATGCAGTGAGGGATTCTCACAACATAAATTAAACTGGGAGTCCAGTTCTTGTGCCTAGTGCTTTCTGGAAATTGGATTAAATGGTACACAGTTTTTTCCTTGTTACTTCAATCAAAGAGCTCTCAGACTCCAATTAACATTTAGAATAAAATTGGAGATATCGTGATCCAGCCCCTAGATTTAACTCCAGACTGCTCCAAATGCAAACTGCATTTATTGGTATGTCTCTCTGAATGCAGACACTTGACTTTTGCTCTAATTACACATGTTCAGTCTGTATTTCTGGGGAAAAAGATGAAGATCTATTAAAAGGGATGTTTTATGCTTGCAACAGGAGAGTAAAACACAACAGAACCTGCTTATTTCTGTGTGGATGTAAAGATGTTAATGGAATTTTAGAATAAAATAACAACATGACCCTAACTTATTGTCCATTCCTTCTGAGTCTAATTAATGGGCAATGGGCAAGGAGCAGGGCTTGTGTAGTTCTCTGCTTGTTGGACTGCCTAGAAAATTACTGCGCTCCCCTCTGGTGCCTAGTGACAGCTAGTTGTGGGGAGAAATAGCTGCCATGCCCTCCTGAGACAATTCAGATGGTGCAGGGCAAGGAAATATGGGACATGCCTTCTCCCACATCCTTGCAGCACAACTGTTCTGGGGAGCTGGTCTGGACACCAGTAAAGACCCAGGCAGAGTCAGGCCATGATCTATACTTTGAGAATTAATTGTTGCACATCCTCTTCCAAGAGGCCAAAATCCCTTCTGTTCATGCCCTCATTTATCCCCTCCTTTAGGATAGCATTAGTAAATCCTGAGCCTCAGGGATGATTCATGTGTTACTGCTGCAGCAGAGCCAGTTGAACACTGCAGGAAAAAGAATTCTGGAGATTTTGTGTTAATTACGAATTCTTAATTAGGGTCAGTGAAGTCACCCTCTCCCTTTATGCTCACTTTGCACTAGCTTGTGGGAGAATCTTTGTGATCGCTAGTAGATGAAAGTTGTCAGGACTGCAGGTGTGCTCAAAGGTCGTTGCATGAGCAGGAAGGCAAAGGTGCAGCATCAGCACGAGCTGCTCGCTCTGGGTAATTTGAGCAAGAGTTCAGAGCAGCAATGGTCATTTGTGTGTGCATGGAGGGCACTCTGCATTGTAACTTCTAATTTACTCTTATATTCTCCTTTGCTTTGAAAGTATTTGTCCTGGAGACTGAGAACATCAACACACACAGAAAAAGAAAAAGTGGAGACTTGCTGCGTAAAAGCTCCTTCCAGATAAGATGGGCTGGATCAGAGCCAAAAACTGGTAGGAAAATAAAGTCCAAATTATTAAGGACAAGCTCTGAAAATTTGACCAAAAATGTAAGTTAAAGGCTGTGAGAAAGATTTCTTTGCCATGAGGAAAACTGCTGAAATGGGCTGGCAGGAGGGCAAGAAGTGCAACAGCAGCAAAGTCACAACCATGACATTTGCTCTCAGTCTGCCTAGATTGAGATCTGCCTTCTCCCTAGAAGGGGACCTGTCATCGCATTTCTGGAGGAGAGCACGAGAGTGAATGGGTGACTCAGCTCAGATAGCCCTTAGCTCCAGTGTCTTTGCTCTACATGATTTGTCTCTTTTTGGACCAAGCTGGGTACACCTAAGAGGAGAAAATGAGGGCGGTGGACCCTGTGAGACCTCCCCGAGGGGGGGTTAGACCTGGGACAGGCACATACTGGGGCTCTCAGCCATGCTTCCAGTATGTGGTCTGAGATGGTTCCCATTTCCACTGGATATATACCCTGCACCCAGGAACCACCCCGCTGGCAGAATTTTCCCCTCCCAAAAAGGACATATTTTCTTGAAAAGATTTGCATTTCACAGATGCAAAATATTTTGTAAAACTAGTAATTTTCAATCAGTGTTACGGCTGAATCCCTAATTTCAGCACAATCTTCAGGATGCTCTGGGTATCCCTGAGCTGCTAGGGACAGCTGAGTCCTGCCCATCACAATCAAGGAAGGCTTTTTCACTCCAGCTCCCACTGTAAAATACAAACAACAAGTTTTTCTTCTGTGGGAAATAAGTTTCAGGCTCAATTAAGGGTGGATTTGAATATCAGGCTGTAACAACCAATGCTGGTTTGGCTTTTTAGCAATTTAGAAGTTGTGGGAAAACAATCAAACTTTGTTTTGAATACCTCCTCCTCCCCAACTGGAATACAACTGCCTGGGTTTGAGCAAAGCATCCAAGTTTGAGTCCAAGCTTTAAAATATTTGTTCTTTTTAAGTAAAAATCCCAACCTAAGGGATTTGATATTTTCAACATACCATACACTTCTGCCTGCTGATTCTATAGAAATATAGGTCTATGGCTTGTTTCTAACAACTCTCCATGTCAAATTAACTTTGAATGTTTGTCTTTTCCTAAATGATGAAATAGGTAGGTTCAATACACATTTTCAAAGCACTCCAGTATCTTTGAACCTGCATTTTCCATTTGAAAAAGCTTTGTGAGAAAATGTCACCTACCTCTAGTAACAATTCAAACAAATAAAAAGCTAGAAAAAACAATCTAATGGGTGTGTGTGTGCTGCATATAATTATCTCCACATACAGGATGTACTGGGAATGTTTTCATAGCTGGAGAAATAGAAGGCTGCTTCTAGGAAATCATCTCCTCAAGGCACAGACTATATGAAACGCCACAGACTGCGAGGTTTTCTGACGTGGACTACACTGACTTGAAAGCTGAGTAAGAATGAAAGATTGTGCTTTAATGGACCAGCAAGATCTTAAGCGACATCCAAGGTTTCCACAGCAAGAGAGGGAAACACCATATCCTTCAGCTCACAGCAAAAGAGGTAGAAAAGCAGCAAGAGATGATGTGTTTATAGAAACATCCCCAAGCCTGGATCCTTTCCAACGCATTACTCGGTGCGAAGGAATGTATTAAATAGCTTTTTGAAAATGTATGTTGAAACACACAGCTCCATATGTCCTGTGTCATCGCCTTTGTGATATACCGCACGGCCCGGATCCCAGGTCCGAAAGGCAGAGCTCGACTGGCAACACACCCCTCGCTTGATCCTGCCCAGAGCTGAGCACCCGCAGCCTCCTGCCTGCCCCTCCTGGCAGGGGACACGCACATTTTGTCCCAAAAGGTATATCTGTCACGAAGTTCAAATGCAAACCCAACTGTAATGTTTGCTAAGGCCCAGGTCTGCAGCATTGCACGGATGGCAATTGTTTTCTGCCTGAGCTCATAGGCAGGAAAACCTGCAGCTAATCAACTTTGTCCTAATCCTGCTGCAATAGGGAATAATTAAGGCTGTTTCTATAAAACAGAAGAAATGCAAGCTGAAAACCTGAGGTTGAGCAGCAGCAAACTCTGAAGGCACCTATGCATGCAGCACAGGGAACCAGAGGTTCGGCTCCTGCGGTCACGGCCCCGGGAGCCCCAAGCACCGGCACCCCGGGAGCAGCACCCGAAGCGCTGGCACTCAGAGTGATGGTGCAAATTGCCTTTCCCCTCCCGAATGCACAACACCAGGGGCCTGCTGCTGGGTGCATTGCTCAGTTAAATAACAAGCCCTTTGCCTTCGTGGCCTCTTTGCTTCATTGCTTCCAGGTACTGGCTGGGTCAGCTCAGGCCAAGCAAGTGGTGCTGGTTAACAACTGGCATCGTCTGAGCAGACAGAGCAATTGAGAGTCAAACCCAAGTCCTGGTGGGGATGTGTCTGTCTGTGTCAGGGCTGGGACCTGCTCACCCTGCTGTGGTCCAGAAAACCTCAGCATGAAGTTATTCTGCTTTCTTCCATCAAAGCTTTGCTTTATGCTTTGTGCCGAGATCCCTTGAAGCAGTGGGGATGTTGTGAGTCTCTCCCACATTCGTCCATGGGAGAAAAGCCAGTGGGATGGATCTGCTCTGGGGAGAGGGGTTCCCCGCCAGACAGCCAGGCTTTCATCCCAAATCCTGGGGCAAACTTGGACCCAGGGCGACCGCTCTTGCTTCCTGTTATTTAAACAACAGCCTCATGTTGAGATTCCACTGATAAAGTCAAGGCGATGCTTTTCCAGGCAGGGAGATAAAAATCCCTTCTGAACTTGCAACTTCTTAAGTTATCTGGGGCTGCTGCAGAGCTAGAAACAACTTCAAATAGATGGAATTACAGTGTGCCTTTACAAGGTATTTTGCTGTTTCTTCACTGCAGAAGTACATCCCTTTGTTCTGTCAGATAAAAATGTGCAAGAAAAGCCAATCCTTAATAAAAACTCTACACCTGATTATTTCTTAAAGTAAACAAATAAAGAGACGTTAAGAAAATAAATGGAGTTTTCTAAGGATACATGTGAACATCATGCATTTCAGCTTGCAGTTAGGGGTCACGTCCCACTAGGGCACGGTCTTCGGGTAAGGGTTGTACTTGGGGTGTCCAAGCCAGTGGGAGTGGAGCTGGATTGCTGACTCCCCAGAACTGGATTTGGGGTCTGATTTCCCAACTTGAGCTTTGCTTCCGCAAGGGTGAGTTAATCCAGACCCAGAGCCCAGACCACAGTGCTGGGAATACAACGGGGTGTCTGCAGGAGCTTTTTGGCTGAAGTGGCCAAAGGTCAGAGGTTGTGACATTAAGGCTGCTAGGAATTTTCCATCAGGAACTTCTTCTAGTGCTTTTTTTATTTCTCACCCCAAACTAAATGCCCTGGCAGAAAATTTTGCCCTCCATCTTTCTTCCCTTTCTCCTTTGTCATCCTTCCTTTGCCTCATCACTGGAACAGATGGTTCTTTCCATTAGCAAAGAAGCAGTGGAAAAATTATGGCCAGAAGAAGATGAAGGAAACTGGTTTTTTCCCCAGCTGGAAAATTGGGATCCAATTGACATGTTGGATCTGTAGCAGTGATTAAAAAGAAGTGACAATTTCCAAGGAACCTATAGCATTACATGTCTAACTTTCCAAGGAATTTAGGTGCCAAATTTCCTCCAGATTCCTGAGAAAAGCAAGCCCAGGTGCCCATGTAAGAACAAGTAGCCCTGAGCCTTAACAGCTCTCCTCCCTTTCATGTCAGCAGTGAATCTGCTCAAGGGTTAACGGTGTCTAACTTCTATCAGCCGGATTGTGACTCGATTTTACATTTCATCTCTATCCACAGAACTCCTATTGATGTCAATATCCTGTTAGGAGTTTTTTTTCCCTTTTGATGTTTGATTTTCTCCTGCTGGCTGTGTGCATGTACACAGAGGCTGATCAGAGTATATGACATTTATTTTAACAGGGGAGGAGAGGGAATGGGATGTTTTGTCTCGCTCAACATCCCCTTGCTTTGTGAAACGAGGTAACTGTCACAAGATCTGCATTTCACATACGGAATACACAGTTACTTGGCTGACAATAACATTGCTGTTAACTGCAGAGAACGAAGCCTGCCTGGGCTGTTGAGGGAGCCGAAGCCCTGAAATCCTTGCACAGGCTGAGGAGGGGGGTCAGTGAACTGGTGCAGGGATACAGGACACGTTCCCCTCCAGCGGCAATTACTAGTGACCGAACACACTGCTACCAGCTGTCGCTGCGGCACATCCTCATGGCAGGGAGATTACCGCCGCAGACTGCCACGTTTCTTGGCAGTCTCCTTTCGGCAGGACTTTGGAAGCCGAAATCCTCCTCCCCTAGCAGCAGGATGGTCACTCCAGGTTCAGGCTGAGACTCACAGCTGCTTCCAGTCCAAACTTTGTTTTGATGCCCCTTGGATGAGGATGAAAAGTTGGATTTGCTATGTGCTCTTTCTGCAGACCATTCCTGATAAAGTAATGCCTTTTTCCCGTGGCATAGACACAGCAAAATGCCATAATAATCTTGCACAAAATTAGTATTGATGTTGGCATCACTGAATGGCATGAGCTGTATCCAGGCAGAAAAAATGGGCCATGAAAAACTTAATTTTGTCATATTTCTTGATACAAATATTGCCAGCTTCAGAGTTTGGAATTCAACATTTGGGTCCAGATTTCCTTTGGCAGTGACTTCTTCAACTTAGGATGGGCTGACACAACTAGGCAATGAAGACACGTATTGAAGTCTGAGACAATTTGGACTCTGCTCAGAATCCACAAGTTCAACCCATTTCTTTGCAAATAATTTCCTCTGACGAGGCGTGCCTGCTCGGACTTCTTTCCTCTGGCTGTGGGGGAAGAAGGGTCAGTGTCTGGGAGGGCAGATGTGAGACAGTGCACGTTACGGGAATGCCATGCATTCATGCTAACACGCGACTAGTCAAGTGCTTCTGCAACCAATGGATGCTTGTTTTAGTCCTGTTGGAGGAGGCTAAGACAACCTTCCCACTGGTAGCTAAGCTAATAATAATTTAACAATGTGCAACTGCTCTGTTTATGGTAAAAATGCTGACCACATAGAGTATGATGGTTTTCCGTGCACTGTACCTCACTAGGAAAAAATGCAAAACCCACGAAGAACAACTGAAGTCTGCAGTTTTCCCAGTCCCCAAATCGTTTTCCCTAGTAGCTGGAATGTTTCTGATGTGGCATTTCCTACCATCCCGTGCACAGGCCAGGAGCTGCAGGAGCACAGCTCAGGAGCAGGAATGGTGGCTCTGAGGGCTTTCCCCATCCACTGCTTAACAGCGGCAGATGGGAAGTTGTCCTTGGGACAGAAGTAGGGGGATATAACCACAGCCCTTCCAGTAGCAGATTGGAAGAGAGATCTGCTGCCTTCTTCATTCAGTCATAGCTTGTTTTTGTAAATTACCAGTGTCATCATTTAATTTAAAATCTCTTCCTTGCTAGAATCACATGGTACAATCAATGTCAGCATGCCTACAAGGCTTTGGGTTTCCCCAGTGAGAGACAGGGCATATAAATAATAATCAGATCACTATGAGACCAGGTACTTTTCTCTCTTGATCAGCAAAGAACACACTATCTTTCTACATACAGCTGACATGAAGGAAATACAACAACAACAACAACAAAAACAAACAAACAAACAACAACAGCAACAACAACAACAACAACAACAACAACAACAACAACAACAACAATAATAATAATAATAATAATAATAATAATAATAATAGCAGCAATGGATGATATGATAAATTGCTATGCAAATCCGCCAGCCATCAGGAAAGCATTTTACGGGCCTCTTTCCATATTATGGGATTTAATTAATGTGATATATGGACAAACATGTATTTTATTTCCAGAATGGGAGTTGTAATTTCCTGAGGCTTGGAAACCCAGATGTTTTTTAGTTTAGAATATATAAGGATTTGTTTTTAGAGAGTATTTCAGTAAAGGTTGGAGGCAGGGGTCTTTTTATTTAGTTCAAAGTTTAATTTGTGTGCTTTCAGATGAAGTTCAGAGCTTCTGATCAGATGCTTGCTGGGAAGAGGGACAGTGAAGGGCTGAAATATGCAGACAGCCACAGGACAATAGCTGTGGGAAGCTTTGTCTGCATTTGAAATGAACTCTTATCCAAGGAACTGGGATGGTCCTGGGCTGCGAGAAGCCTAGGATGCTGACAGGCGATGGGAGCAGGGATCACGGCCCTCGAAAGCGAGGCCCAGATCCAAAAATAAACCTCGCCTTGTGGTGCAGGCTGCCCAGCCACCATCGTGGTGTGGCACTGGGAGGGTTCCCATACTGGTTTTGAATGATACCCCTGAGATGACACAGTTAGAGGGTTCCTGGGGTTAGTCACCCGCAAGCATAATAAGGACCCATTTCATCTTTTTCCCTGGGTTTCTCTGCCTTGTAAGGGCTGGAATAGTGACTCATGTCTTAAGTACATTAAATCCGTCTTAATGGGCCTATGGATGGAGAAATCATTAAGGAGTTGACAACATCTCTAGCTCAAAAATCAGCACACAACTGAGTCATTAAATGTTCCTGCGATCTGGATGCAAACCACTTTGCTGTATCTCTGACACTTTTTCCCACCCACTTTTTGCAAGCTTGTGTTTCTCATTAACTTTTTCAAGTCCCACCACCTCCACAGAGCTGTCATAAAGCATTATTACAGCTGTGCAATGCCATCCTCTTCTTGATGCAGGTTACACATTCATAAGATGAAGCATTTCTTGAAAAGAAAGAGTCATTAAGCCCAACAGAACAGAGGATTTTAAAAGGCACAGAAGTTCTCATTTTTCTTGTCCTGTCATCTTTTTAATGCTACTGGTCATGGGAGCAATTGCAAATTGGCTCCTCTGCCAGGACAAAAAGTTCCTCTGATTTTCTCCTTTGAGCCCGTTTAGGAATGAATTTAATTACATCTCAGTTAGTGTCTCCCCTCCTTTTCTTTTGTTGAGTTGACCAGACCAGAGAGCCCTCAAAAGTGGTCATTTGGAAACCTGCTTTCTGCAGTGTTGAGCGAGCTGTCCTGCCCCCACCAGTTTCATGCCTTGCAGAATCAGGTTATTCTGCAGGAGAAATAGATTTTGGCAGAAGTAATTTTGTACCCAAACTCTCCAGAGCCTGTTTTCTCTAGATCTCTGCAAAATACACCTAAATGTCACTTTTTGTTCTTAGTGGAGTCTGAAGAGTTTCAGTTCCTCTTTCCCAGCAAAATTAACCCTGGCTATTGACTGCGTCTGTGTTCGAGAGGCCAATAATTGTAGAGTTCTTCAATCAAGTTCCATCTGATGGTGAGTTCCTGCTGCCTCGGGTCTCTGTAACCAAACACATGGCAGAGCAGTGCAAATGCTAAAAACACTCAAACTGATTGTCGGTGGATGGAAACTGCAGACTCAACTTTTGGTCTGCTCAACAAATTTAAATAATAGGGCTATTAGGTAACTTGATTTCCAAATCAAGCTGAGTGCCAGCAATAATTGCAGTGGAGTATATGTGGTCCCAATGCCTCCACTAATCAGGGTGGGTTTTGTGCTGTCACAGCTACCTGGAGCACAGCTGATTGGGATCCTGATGCTTTTCTACAGGCAGAGTAAATTGCTCTTAGCTTGAGTCTGTTCGCACCGTTAGAAAACGTCCTGCTGACAGCAGCTCCCGGCCCGGCAGCAAACTTGCTGTAACCTTAGGATGCTGCCAACAGGGCTTGAATTGGAACAAGCTGATCTTCAAATGGAAAGACTCGGTTGCCACATCGAGTCCCCTGGGGCAGTCATTCCTGCATGACAGCATTTCCCTTCAGAGGGTTTGGTGGATGCTGGGTAAAGAAAGTCTGCAGGCTGTTGGCAGTCCTGGACTCAGGACTAAGAATTTTAAGCTACACAAGCAGTCTAAAAGCTAGAAAGGTCTCCTCCATAGGCACAGCAATGCCAAGCCTTCAAAAGTCATGAGACGGCTCAAAATAACCCATTTAATAGCAGTCTTGTTCCACTTCCCTCCCCACCCCCAACTTCAACCATTATGGGTCTCATTTGCTCTGAGATCATTAAGGATGAGGATTTCCTATTTTTACAGAAAAGGAAGCAGCTATTCTTCCATAGCTGTTGGGGCCACCAGGAAAACACCAAATGTCCCAAGACTGCTGATAAAATTGAGGGCTGTCCATGAGAACTGTCCTACCACCATTAGAAACAACAAATCAGATTTTGGAAATTATGTAAAACCCTCCATACCTAGGTCCTCTAAATGAGGACCTAAAAATACAGAAGGCTGTCTAGACTTATTTTAATCAAGAGCTTATTCTTCCGCCTGCTATTTAGCATGTAAGCACCATGGCTGAAATCATCTTCCAAACACCGAGACTTTACAAAATTGCAGGGAGGAGGCACCACCGTATCATTATCCTCCTCAGAAGAGCTTGGTTAAAAATATACCACATATCCATGCAGGCTCTGGAGCCTAGAGGGGCACCAGCTTTCAGATGCAGTCACCAGCTCAAAAGGATCTTAATTAGGGATAAGCAGTCAGCTGGGATACTGCATTTTTCAATCTCTGTTTTCTAGTCCCTGAATAAATTGTGCATCAGTGAGAGATTCCTGCTTGAGATTTGGGTTCTGATCTTCTGGTCAGGGTAAGCAATGTAGCCCCTTGGAAATTATCTTGTTAACATCCATTGGATGTGGTGGGACATCCGAACTGGAACAGGTGATGTCCTCGCCCGTAGCATTTTGGAATGGATATAAGCAGCAGCCATAAGACATCTGCCGCATGGGAAACAGTCGTGCTTACAGAAGTGTTTTGGGTGGCTGTTGTGTGAATGCCCATGCCCTGCAATTGTTTCCTGCTCCCTCAAAGTGTCGAAGTGAAAGAGGATGGTAAACAGCTCTATTTCTGCTTCTCTTACAAGCCAATGCCATCTTGCTTCTGCTTATGTTCAGTTCGGGAGCCTCAGACCATGAGCTAATTTGGCTTCTCGAAGCAGAGGCAGAAGCCAAATAGAAAGGGGAAAAAAAAAAAAAAAGGGAAAAAAAATAGAGCAAACAAGCTCCCCATTTTCCAAGGCAAAGGGCTGTGATGGCACCAGCTCGCTCTTTCCATCCAGGCCCTTAGCAACGTAATCCTGCATTTTCTGTGATCACTTCCTGCTCTGAATTTTGCACGCGGCTGACGAGGGACTGGAGCGATCGCTTGTGGCTTACCACAGGCAAGACTGTTTTCATGTGGTCTCGGTCCCCTCTGAAGGATACAATGCTCGGGAATGAGAATATTACAGCCTTTGCGAGCCACGGCCTCTCCTTCCTCCAGAGGAACATTGCATTTCGGTGAGGTAGGAGCGCCTGGTAAGATGCTCCCCTGGCACCTCTCCCAATATGTGCTTAAAGGAGTCATAAAAGTCCCTCCCCAGCCCTTCTTTCAGCAGCCCTTCTACCGAGCATTGCCCACCACATGTCCATGAGCTTCTGCCAAGTGCTCCGGCCCCCGGAGAAGCGCGCAGTAGGGGAGAAGCTCCTGGAAAAATGACTACTGAAATAGTAGAGCCCATTAAGAAAGTGGGTTTTTCTGCATGTGTTTTGTGTGATTTTTATTTGACAAATGCTGAATGAACCTAAAGCATTTCAACGGAAATAGTTAAAAATATTTTCACCTTCTAGTACGATTCCCAGTTCCAGTTTTTCATTCCAAATGGGGACAGGGATGAGGGATTCTCCCAGGACAGGAAAACTGATTCTTTCTGTTCCTTTTCCCAAAACCTGCTCGGCACCTTAACATCAAGCCAATTTTCCAATAGAAAAATGACACCTGCAAAAGCCATCCTGAAGGGTGGCTGAAAGACATATATATATTTTGATGAATTGATAAGGGAAATATCTGGCCTCAGTGCAGGCAATTAGAACATGATAACTCCCCAAATTTTGAGCATACGTTATGTTTAATTCTCTCCAAGTTGTTCCCTGGGACAACTGTGTTAAAAACCAGGGCTGAGAAAAAATAATCAGTGATGATACTGGTACCAGCCATGCCAAGAGATGTTCCCAGTGAATCCCTGGACCTGCACTGAGCTCTGCCAGCTTCAGTTCTCTCTCTGCTGGCTCTGGCATATGGGCAAAATGTAAAATGAATGCAGGACAGGGAGAGGAAAAAAAGGAGACACTCCAAAACACTGTCCCCTTTTGAAAACAAAGGCCATCAGAGGTTTTTTGTACACTGTTCACCTGGACCAGTTTCCCATGGGAAGCACGCAGCAGAAATCTAACTTATTTCTATCACTGAAACAGCTGGTTGAGAGCACCTTTTCTCCTGCTTGCAACAAACAGCTCAGATCCTCCGGTCTCCCCTCATGAATTCAGACTCAGCCTCTTGCCCAGAAGGGTTTCATTAACAAGGAGCCAAGATCTTTGCAAATTCTCATTAGTTCTGCAAATTCAAGGACTTCAGTTCCCAACACATCAGGCTTTTGCGGGCTTAAGATGGCTCTTTGTTGTAAGATCATTGGAGAGCTCATGGTCATTCATGAACTCCAAGTGTTGCAACATGATCCCTTTTTTTCCAGGATGATTTAGGAAAAAGAGGAGAAGAAAAAAAAGAAAGAAGAAAGTCTTTTAGCAAAGACATTTCAACAATTCCTTTAATGGGTATATAAACAGGAACAAAATCAAACAGCAATTAGCTGTAATTATACTTTAGCCCAAAAGATCCCACACATGTGAAATGATTACCATAGCAATTACTGAGGACTTCTGTGCACATTTGGCTGGCATAATTATACCCAGTGTGCCCTTCAGGAGAGAGCAAATTCCTTCCCTTCGTGGTTGCTGGGTTTTCCTCCTCCCTGCAGACCTGCCATCTTCAGCGATGGCTTTTTGCAGTGTCTGGAGCTAAGGAACTGGAGTGGTGACAGTAACAAGACTGAAATACTGCTGCTGGAGCGAGAAGACCAGGGAAAAAAAAAGAGAAAAAAGTAATTTGCAGCCCTTGTGTGTGTTTGTGGGAGGGGTGATAACCGAGGGCTCGAGGTAGCTGGCTGCTGGGGGCCTTGTGCCACGTTTGCGTTTGCACACTGGGTTGCGGTGGCCCTGGGCTGGGGGATCCGAAGGATGTCGCATATTGCCTGGGAATGCCACACCATGCTGCAGGACAAGGACAAGGCAAGGCCTCCAAGCTGCTGTGCCAAAATGCACCGTTTTCCACCAGGCAGGTGGGGCCAGGGCTGACTAGCCCTTCTTGCAAAGGCAATAGCACCAGCGAGAGTGGTGACAGCGTAAATGACAAGTCCACTTGTCCCTATGGAAATGTATTCTTGAGTCAGGTCAGAGCCTGTGCTAGGGCTCATTCTTCCTCCAAAGGCAGCAGAACAGCCGGCAGGCTTATTTCTATTCCAACCAGCACCACTGTTTAATCTTGACTTATGGAGGAAACATATGGAATGTATTGAAGAAATATTGCTGGACTCTTTGCAGCTCCTCTTTCCCTCTCCTTGGAGCATGGACCAGAAATATTAAACATCTGCAATACTTTAGCATGGGCCGACTTACCGGGGTGAGCTCTCACCCCATGGACCACTGCTTAGTCCACCCTGCGGGTACAACAGAGGGACGTGGCATGCATTTTGCAGAGATCAGCCCACTCCCCAGGAAAACATGATGTACTTTCTCAAGACACGGGGTTTGCAGATGGAGGCAGAACTGCAGTCATGTCCAAACCTTCCCAAGGCATTTGGCTGTCAGGTCTGGCCGAGCGAAGGCCACAGGTCCTGCCAGCCCAGGCAATCCATCACAGGCAGATTAGTGTCATGGTCTCCTGTGATAGCAAGTTTTTGAAAGCCTGTCTTTAATAAGTGCAGTTTTCTTTAAAAACAAACAAAAACAATAGCTCCTTCCCAGGCCACATATGTTTTGTGACCAGCTGCTGCTGTGCAGTGACAATAACCACCCGTGTTACAGCAGACTGTTCTGACAAGCCCACTGCCCGATGACACCAGCCCTGTGCTGGGGCACTCCGCATCGCTAAGACATTAAATGGGATTTCAGTACTGTGGAAGGCTTTGCTCCACTCAGCACGGGGCCAAAAGTTACCTGGAGCTATTGGCGTTGCAAGTCTGCTCTCAGGGGTGCAGGGAATTGGTTGGGTGCCCCGTGCAGAGCTCAGCCCGCAGGCGATTTACACCTCCCGTGGCTGCCGGCATCAGCAAGCCTGAAGAAAACGTGCTCCGATTTGCCTCTCAGATCAACAGGGCTGCTCAGAAGAGATCAGGAGCCAAAACCCGGAGAGCACAGATCCACCCTTTCATCCATCCTTGCGTTTCAGAGGAAAAGGAGAGCAGAGACAGGCGAGAGCGTGTCAGGGTCATATGAGGGCACCGCGGTTTCCAAACACAGCAAGAGCTGTAGCAGCTTCGCTGCCCTGCGACAGCCCCGCCAGAAAAGCCACTGGGTTTCATCACTACCTTTGGCCCTCAACAGCATTTGGGGCTGTCCCAGCTGGAATAAATATTGTTGGCCCAGAGACCCTGGGCTTCAAGACTGTCCTTCAAGGCATTCATGTATCAGGGCTCAGCAGCAAAGGCTTAGCTCCCCATGAAACACCCAGGTTCACACAGCCAGTGGACTGGACCCTCTGCCAGAGGTTTCGGTGAGCTGCAGCGGTTGCAGAAGAGAGCAATGAAGATGAAGTCCACACTCCTCAGCAGCTGTGATGGGAAAGAATTCTAACTGCCCATACCAACAGCTCTGCAGCCTCTGGGACAGCACACCTCCTGCATTGGTCTCTCCAGCGAGGCACCAAGGTGCAGAGCTCAGCAGTATCCCCTTTTTAACCCAGAAGATTTATGACTTCAGCACAAAATCTCCCATTTCTTGAACTCACCCAACAGATCTTATGTCAACTTTACATTCTTTCTAAAGTGCCTGCAGTGTTTATTCAGTCCAACCACCGGTTTATTCTAGTTAAATATCTGTTTCAATTTAAGGCAAGTTCATTGCAGGTTCCTATTTCCCCACTGCGGAGCTTTAGGATAAAAAACCCACTTGACAGCTGAGTAAATGGCACTGATAAAGAGCTCTAGTTGGCCTGTGAAACAGCTGAGAGATATGGAGCAGAAAACTCTGAGCTAAAGATGTTTGTATGTTATGTATTTGTTGGTACTGCTCTGGTGTGGACTCAGTGCCTTTGCTTTCCTATGGCTCGAACCAAATGCCAGTCTGAGTATGCTGAAAAAAACCCCATTTCTTAATTGTAGCTGGGATTGCTGCTGGGAAAAGTGGCTCGTTTACTTCTGAGGGCTCAGCATGAGCTGCAAGACCCCTGGGATATTTCAAATGGAAAACATATCTGTGCTGCCTCCCAAAAGGGGGAAGAATAAACTGCCAAGGCTGAAAACATGGGCTCTTTCATGGGACCCAGAAGGTTCTTTTGTATGTGATTGATTCTCCTGCACAGACATTTCTAGATATTTTTCTGGCTTTTAAGTTAAGGAAGAAAAAAGACACCAAACTCAGTGTTCTGGAAGGATTTTGAATTAGCACAGCCCTTCAGCTGTGTGCTTTGTGGTGCTGCCTGAGATTCCTCCTGAGAGGTAAAACCCTGTGGTCCATGAGCAGTAAAAGGATGGCGAAATAACCATGGACCCTCCTAAGGACTTTGGGAAAGGTTTGGTTTCCTTCTTGTGAGCTTGTATGAGGCCATTTATAACAGAGCTTTGTGGGTGTGGATGTGTGTTCACTTGGGGTCTGAGCCAACTGAACTCTGTGGGAGTCCTTTGAAAGTCCTCTCCTATGCCCTGGGCAGGCCCTGGACTCGGCTTGTACTGAGAATATTCATGAGGAAGGATTTACTTGAAGGAATGTTTTGCGGAAGGAGCAGATTTTCATAGTGTGTTGATAGAAAGTGATTACGGACCTCATAAATAAGAGCATTTGCACTGGCAGGGGTGAATTAAGTGAAGAGTACATTAGGAGTGTGGGTCATCCAAAGCCAAAACCCGAGGAAGAGAGTCTTTTAACTCTGAGAAATTGCTCACATGCTATCAATCCTCCCGGATATTTTAACTTACAGTCGCATAGCCCGGGCGAGTTGCTTGCAACGTGAAGTGATGTGGCAGGAGGGAACAGAGGCTGTGTAGCCTGTGGGGTGCCAGGATTTTTTGCATGTAGGGGTAAATATTAAAGCTCTGCAGGTGCTGCAAGAGTGGGAGCCGTCAAGGAAGTCCCCACTTCAGCGTGCTGCTCCTCGGGAGGTGGGGAAGGACCGTGACAGCCAGAGCACCCCGAGGATGGGGCCCTTCTCCTGCGCTGGGCTGCTTCAGCTGCTCACACTGTTTGATTGCTCTCCTGGCCTTCCCTTTGCATCAGCTGTGCCAAACATTGAGTGGAACCATCTGATAAAAGCTGGAAGTGTATCAAAGATGTGATTTGAGCACAGTAATTTAGTCCTCATCTGCAGTCCAGAATCACCATCTGCTTAGCATGTCCTGCCCTGGTTCTTCGCCGCACGGTGAGGACCGTGTATAGCATCTCCCAGCTTCATCTTTCCCTCCTATTATAAAACAAACCCAGAAACCTGATTCTCTTCTCACCCTGGTGTAAGTCTCTGGGCTTTTATTGATGCTAGGAGAGGAGAAATGAACCCGCAAGGAGTTACACAGCTCATAGAAATATCAGAAAATGGTCAGGGTCCCAGAGGGATTGGTTTATGGGGAAGAATTAGGGCCTGGATGTATAGCTTGGCTCAGAGAGGTGAATTAGAGAAGTGGACATGATAGCAGCCTGGAAGGATTTCAAGGGTGTGAGCACAGAGGACTGAGATGAAATATGTGGGATGGTACAAGGAGATATGACTAGGAGCAAAGGAATGATATGGAAGAGGGAAGGACTGTGCATTACGAGGTGAGCGAGATCAGCCCATGGCCCAGTTTCACATTGTTGCCATGAAAAATTGGACAATATGGATTTTTAATTTAACTAGTTGCTTCATTTATTTTGTTGAAGTGCCATTAAACGTGACCATTTTTTGCCAGCTGGATTTGGGACTTTCAGAACAATCATAGACAGCACTTTGGTGTCAGAGTAAGTCTTTATGCATTATCCCTCTGTACAGCATGGGGCATCGTGCACTTTTGGGAGCAGAAGGGTCCTCCTTCAGTAAAATTAAATACAAATATTACACCAGGGAATAAGAAAAACTTATTGTTTTTTTCTACAATAAATTGGTAAGAAGACAGGATCCATACTCTAAAAGATTTTAGTCTTCAACATGTGTGACTGTGGGATCTCATCTATTTTTCATCTTTGACTGCACAAATCTCTACCAGAATATAAAAAGAACTATCTGCGAAAGGCTATATTTTATCTTAGCCGAAAGTTATTCGTTAAAAAACCCTCTGCATATTCTTACATCATGCACTGGGAAGCTATTACTAATTAAGGACAGATGAATCAATTCAGATAAAATTAAATCCTGTTTCAACTTTTGCCCCAGTTTCCAAGTGACTCCTTTCCTGCAGTTTGCAGAAGCCTGCCTGGAGTGCTTGCCTTGTTCTTCTCATGGCTTAGGTTGTGTTTTGGTGGCTCTGGTTTGCAGGCTTGGGCCTTGGCTTCTTCAGAAATGCAGGCACTGGGATGCTTTCTGTCCTGCTTAAATGAAAGCAAAAAGAAGAGCTGTGCATACTTCTTAGCAAGGAAACCTCAGACTGAATAAACCTCAAGGGGACATGAATATAAACCAAAGCTTTACTTTGCTGCAAAAAATGGAATTTACATTAATCAAAAACCTCTTAAGAGATTTCCAACCCAGTTTTACAGACTCGAGGAGCTTTGCAGACGAGGATTCCCACCGGCTGGGTCTCTGCTGTGTCGCAGTCTTTGCTGGCATCTCTCCTCTGCCTCAGCAGAGCAGTCAGAGCCTCTAAGGACAAAAGAGGTAGCTGTGCTTGTCGAACAGGGTCTCCCGCTGATACCCGCCAAAGCACCTCACTTGGTGGTTTTTTCATCAAATCTAATCACCTGTGGTTGAAGGAGCGTCTGCCTATAGAACAACATCCAAGGGAAAATCTGGCATGTCAACATAAGTACATTTACTGCTGATTATCAGGCACCTAAGTGGAAAATCAGGTTTGCAGTGTTCGGATAGACACCAGCATTTTTTCCCTTAGCCAAGCTGAACCCCCAGGCTTTCTGAAATTCATTTATCACTGTGCTCCCAATCTCCTTGGGAACAGCTCTGCAGCAAGAAGAGGATAATTCTGTATTCCATAAACTTTCCTCACCCACTGCTGAATCCAAGGAAAGCTTCTCCAGTCGCTTCCCTGACCAGGATTCGCTCTTCCATAAATCTCTTGATAAAATATCAACAGCAATCTTTCCTTTTGGACAGAGGGTCGAGGAGTCCTCATTAAAAATGAGCATAGGTGACAGTCCTGTGATAAATCAGTGCTTGAGTCAGGCTTTGAGTTTCACAAGCCAGTTTCCAACACATTCGTTTTCTAACAGGGAAAACTTGATATTTTTCCCAGAAAATCATATGCAAATCTCATTTCTCTGTTTCTTGCTAAAACATTTATTTTTGCTGCGTAATCCTCCTCAGAGTGTTAGCAGCTTGGATGTTTTCCGGGACAGAAAGGTAAAGAGAAAGATTCAGAAGAACATATATATGTATATGTCCTGATGCACACTAGCCAACTCTTGACTAGTGTGTTGTTCAGAACCAGGATGAGTCACAAACTCATATGGCTGACATATTTCCTGCCCAGACATCATCCCTGCCTTTGGTTAGGGGGACAGCCCCTCGGGATGGGACTCTCATGTTTTTGGGAGGTATTCTGTTGTTTTTGCCATTGGCCAAAATTTCCAGCTGAGGAAGATATTAAATCCTCAATTTCCACCGCTCTCCACTCTGGGCTGAGCAGACAGGCCCTTCCCACCCTCAGAAAGCAACCCCCCTCACTCTGCACCACGGGGTCCTGCCTCTTGGCAGGGTTTTGCTCCCCTGGGCACAGCCACGAGTGCAATCCGCATCCCAAAGCATAGCCCCAGTCGCGTTTTGGCTCCGGGTATCAGAGAACATTTTCCTAGGGCTTGGGGATTGCCCGGCTGTTCCAGACCACAGCAGCCCTTGGGGAATCTCTCTCACGAGCTTTCATGAGCCCCTCAACCTATTTCTGCTATAGATGCCAAGGAGCCCACCCCACGACACCCCATTTTCCAGCATGGTTGCATCACCGTGGGCAAGAAGCCAGGCAGGGCGGCGGGGGAGCGTTGCTAAAGCAGTCATTCGATGCAGTTGAACCCCCCAGGCTTTCCCACAGACCGACACGTCATTGCCCGTGGCCGTTTGAGACAAGACTGACAGCCTTCAAACTTATTTTGGAAGCCGCCTCGCAAACATGTAAAGAACAAACCGCAGGAGGCTGCTGGGTTCATCCTTGCAGCATTTGCAACTGAGCCACCACAAGCCAAAGGGAAAGCGGTTCTGCTGTGGATGTGCAGGGAAGGGGCCAGAGATGTTTTAGGCAGCTTTCTACTTCTCATCTTGTTTGCAACGTATGCTGTTTAGGTGCTGACTTTAGCGCTGGAGCTCTCCTTCCCCTCCAAATGGGCTCTGTTTTTTGTAGGGAAGGCAAGAAGGCTTCAGCTACCATGAGCTCACGCCAAGTCTCCAAAGAAATGTTTTGAAGGTTCCTGGTCTGGTAGTGATTAGTCCAAGATGGGGGGGGGGGGGGGCAGGGAGAGGGGAAAAACCTTTCTTGCAGAAATATTGTATTGCAATTATTCAGGGTTTTATTTTATAGACTCACTGGGCTCTCGTGGCATGTTCATCTCCAAGTTGTCTGTAGTAAACAACACACATTTCAACAAGGCAAGAAGAAATTGAAGCTTGTTTCAGGTTGTCACCAATGTTTTCATTCTTGTGCATGGCCTTGAAGACCAGCAGCGAACACCCATTCCCCAAGCACAGTGCCGCAGCCGAGAGAGAACAGACTGGAGGACACCATCTCCATCAACCCAGGGCAACCAGGGATTAAACACATTCCAGCCCAGCAAGTGGGCTGGAAGGGCTCTGGCTATGAATTAAATTGATTAGAGTGTTTTCAAAACAGCCTCTACAAAATGTCTTGGCTTCCTTATCGGTGAGTCAAGTGGAAGAGCACAAGGAGCACATGGGAATGTGGCCACTACAATGGCATTTAATTCATTCTGCTGATGCTTTTTTGCACAGAGCCTCCCGTGAAAAGGAGTGCAGTGAGCTGGGATTCACAGGCTTGATTCCTGCCATGGCAGTTAACAGCTTTTTACACAGCTGTAGGGAAGAAATCCAGCCTCTGGGTTTCTAGTTCGGTCGTCTCCAGGAGAGGCATGGCCATAGCTTGTTACCGATGCCTTACCTTCTCGCCGGCTCCAGAGATGTGGGAATTCACTCTCAACTGCTGTTAAAGCCTTCGGAGGGGATGGTTTGGTGCCAGAGCAGCGTGCTGCAGCTCCAGGGCTGTTGCAGCCTCCTGTCTCAGATGCTACCAACATGAAGCTCAAAATTTCCATCCATCCCTCCAAGCTCCGCTCCCTCTTTAGGGGTCTGATGCTCCATCTCTGCTCTGAGCCTGGCTTCAAACCACTGTTTTAAAGAACAGTTGAGAAGAGGTCCAGCTAGTCTTTCTCTCTGGGTAGTTTTGCTGGCTTGGAAGGGTGTTGCTGCCATGTACCTTGTCCCCAAATCACAGCACCCTGCGGTGATGCCGAGGACAGGCAGCAGACCATTTCCCTGCGATGCACAGTGGACATAGGACCGACCCTTCTGCGCTCACACCCAGGCTGGCACCTCTGAGCACTCAGGAGCAGAGCCTGGAAGGCAAATGTTGTTAGGCTCCCTGCAGAGAAAGCCAGTCTCCATCTGAGGGAGGCTTCGGAGCCATCCCCACCACCTGCAGGCCCTCCAAGGAGTATTTGCATGGAAAGGGAGCATTTCTTTTCCTCTGTCATTGCTTACAATGGTGGGAAACCCATAGGGTGGGACAGAGAGATGGGGAATACTTAGGGTTAAAAGCAGCCCTCCAGTGAAAGTGATTGCAAAATCCCCTTTGCCTCCGGGTGAAGCAATTTTCCCACCACCACCACTAGTCCTTTCTTCCCAGAAAGGTGCAGGACATGACAGAAAGTTACAGTCAGAGCTGGGCAAATAGTGCAGATGTTTTATTATGAATATGTGCTGGTATTTCTGTAGCAAATTCGGTCCGCCCGTGGCCGTGCCTTGCAGCTTTGTTTTTGTGAATACTCCAGGGAGCTAATTTAAAAAGCAGGTGTGTTCACCAAAAAAAAATGATGTTCTGGCTCTTTGCTGATCCTGTTAGCTGGGAAGTGGAAGGTAGGACCAGGAAACCCTTGAGAAAGGCATAGACCCATCAAGTCAGGGCAAAGCTATCATGCATTGCAGCAGAGCAAGGATTTTACCTCTGGACTTGCTTCTAGCTCTCCCCCAACATACTCTGGAGAAGTCGGTTGTCCTATTTTTGGTTAAGGCTGCAGGCTCCCCTGCAAACTTGGGCTCTATAATTCAGACAGAACACGCTGGAAGTTGACCTGCAGGTGCAAGGAAAAATGTTAATAAACCTATTGTGTCTCTCCAGCAGAGAAACAGAAATAAAACCTAAAGCAGCGCAGTTTGGGAAGTTGCTTGTGAAAAATTTTGCAGAGCAGAAGTGTTTGCAGAAGCGTTCTGGGTAATGTGAATGATGAAGAAATTATAGTTGTCTTTCCTGAGACATAAACTAACAGGAGTTTGGAGAGAACTTTTTAGTCATTTTTACAATCACCTGTGCACTGACAACAGCTTCTGCTGTGCAGTGTCTCTGCTGTTCTCCATACCAGAATCACTGGGAAAAAAAACTGTGTTAGTGCTGATGTTAATATGCCACTGAAGGGGAATGAGGGTGTAAGAGGAAGGCTCTGGGCAGCTGATGCATTTATTCGGGATGAATAAGCCCCTTGTGGTAAGCAGAGCTCCCTAATCTCCCTCTCTCGTGGTGTAACTACTCCAGTGGTATCAGATCTTTGCTCTACCCGGCAATTTTTCCTACCAATTACCCGCTGGTTACAGTCCATCTCCCTCTGAAATAACAGGCAGGTCATTAATGTCAAATTCCAATAGGATGATAAGGGGATTTATTGCAGAGATGATCACTGAAGCCGGGGTGATGAATGGGCTCAGAAGGATTTTAGGGTATTATTTCCCAGCGTTCACCAGCCGGTTATCTCCTTCACTCGGCACTTTGTGTCTGTAGCTTGTAGGCTGGCTCCTCTATGGCTTTTCAGCTTGCTTTTAGGGGGTTATTTCTGTACGAGGATGTGTTCGTTTCTCCAGGTTCTACTTCTGTTACAGCTCTTCTTGTTCAGGAAACAAGACAATGGCAATTAGATCCATGATAGGGATGATGCTTTTCATTGGGTTTGTTGTACCTGGCACCCTGTCAGCAGACGGGTCTACGGTGAAGAAAGTAGAGTACATTTAAGGTACTTTAATCATTGCTGAAGTGCCGTGTAGTGTGTTAAAATGAGCTGCTTTGCTTTTGAAGCTGGTCAGGAGATGCAGTTTGAAGATCATTTCCCCACTGCTGTTAAGCACCAAGATTTAGGTTGTTTGGCTTCCTTTCCTAGAAATGAGCTTTGCAACTTTATCTGAAACTGTTTAATAGCAGAGATGGATCAAAGAGAAAGATTCTCAGCTGCAGCCCAATAAATTTGGGTCACAGGCTGGTGGTAAAGCAGGTTATCATCTGAAGGGCTGGCTGGTGCAATCCATGGTGCAGTTCAGGCTTTTTAACAATCCCAGCCATCAGGAGTAGAAAAATGTACAGCCGCCCTCCTTCACCCAGCCCGATTTGGACCAGTGGCCAGTAGCAAGAAGCAAAGCAGAACCAGGGAAATCCTTAAATTGCTATTTCTGGTGAAGAGGAGGAAGAATCTGAGCTCTTTTAGCAGCCCCATTAAGCCTGAAAACCCCAGCAGATCTTCACATACAGTTTTTCTCTCCAAGCCAAATTCTTCAGTGTCCTTTACCCATTAAGTATCTTCTGTTGGATCACTCTGCAGGAGCAATGCGCTGTACAAGGCAGTCACTACCATCTCATAGCAGCCCTAGCACAGACAGCCGCTAACAGTGGTGTGTGCATGCTGTGGAGCAATGGGAGAAAAATAAAGCTGGTGACACAGGTTTACAGCTTGTTTTTGCAAAAACATGACCTTTTAAAAATTTGGAACTGTATCCTTACAACGTCCTAACAAGGAAGGGCAAGAAGGCACTTCCCAGGGATTATAACCAGCTGGAAGATTCAACCCTGGCTGTTGTTCTCATTCCCAGCAATACAATCAGGGCTAATATGTCTTTATGTTATTATAACCTGTGTACATTTTTTTGGGGGGCAGAGAAAGATAGTTTCCCAATGGAAAGTGCTGCCCCTTTCCTTAGCTCTGACTTTGGTCAAGCATGGTGCAGTTCTCGACTGGTGCTCTGCATGCCGGCACAGCCAGGCCTTGCAGCTATGCCAAAGCACAAGCTGGGGTTTCTAGAATTGCTCAAAGGTTATCCGATCTTATGGTGGGAAGGAGCGGGAATTAGATCTGGCTTTTACTTTTAGCTGTGTTTTTGATGCTTTTTGCTTTTGCCTCTGCAGGTGGGTAGGTAGGAGATACGGCAAGCCACATTCAATGAAAAGCCCCCCAAATCTGTCTAAAGTCAAAATAATTCAGAAAAAAAGGTCCATCTGGAAAATCTTCGTTTCTATATGAGTAGAAACCATACTGTTCCAAAGAGTAAGGCAAATGCAAGTCTTTATGACTGAGGAAGCAATTGCACCTTTGGAAATCAACCCGTGTGTTACAAAGAGCAAATGTAAAGCAACAAAATGGCATCTCAGCAATGTTCCCGTCAGAAACCCACCCCAGATCCCGGGATTGTTGGAAGGACCAACCACTGTCCAGCTCCGGTGGTTTCTACCTCCCACCTGCCTACTGGGTGATTTTGGATGAGTCAATTCATCTCTTTGTGCTCATGTTTTCCCCCTATAAAGTAAAGAGATCTTGATCTCCTATAGCTCTGCTCTACATAAAAGGCAGTGGGAGGAGTACTGCTCTGCCAGGTTCAGCTGGCTTTTGCTGAAACGTGGGATACTGATGTTTAGAGATCATTAGTCTGATCCAGGCAGGCCTCATCTATAATATCTCACAGAGAAAAAAGTCCAAGGTGTTTAGAAGCAAGAGCCCTTACTAAATTTATATGGAGGTACAGTTTATTCTATAGTTAAATTGACCAGAGGGCAAACGTTTGATCTGTGTTCAGCCTTTCCCCACTTTATTCTGAAGATAGTCACATTTGAGGATCTGAAGTCTGGATCTAATATATAGCACAGTATTAATAGATGTTGGAAAGGGTTGCTACAAGCTATTACTGAGGCAAAGTAAAAGAAATCAGATGTTTATATACAATTATGCTATTGTGCAGATCAGTGGCCGGGAGAGACCAGAGACAGTAAAAAGGAAAAGTGCCTTTTTGCATTTGGGGATGGCGTCGAGATGGATGGATAAGGAGAGGAAGGCACGAGGGGCTCAGGTTTCCTTGACATCCTTCTTGCAGAGCAGCATAGGGGAGAAACAAGTCCCAGATCTGCCAACTCCTGCTCCATGAGGACAGGGGGTGTTTCCCTGCTCATGGTGCCCCCGCTGAGCACCGAGCCATGGGTGGATGTGCAGCATTGGAGCGTGAAACCAAGCCTGTACCCTGCCTGCGGTGACAGCAGTGCCTTGCCAATGGCACGGGCAGCAGACCCTGCCCAGCTCAGGTCAACGCCCAGACGGGCTGCTCTGCTCTGCATCAACTGCAGCAGCAATAAAACAATTTTCAGAGAGGTTGCTTCACTTCTCCTTTAATCATCCGTCTCTATAACCCACACAGCAGGCAGCGGGATTTCCAGCAAATCGAAGAAGGTGGTTCATCTCCACCTTGACCCTGGGGTTGGCAATACCTCTCTGGCCAAATTTCACTCTGAAGCATGCGCGCACATACATCAGAATCATGGTTTTGTTGCAGCCTCCATCCGAACCCTCTAGCAGAAGGTTCCCCAGGCGTCTGCGGTGCAGAGCCAGCCTGCACCAGTGGTACTGGCCCCCGCTCTGTGCTGGGCAGTCCCTCGTGGCACTCGAGCCCGGTGAGAGAGCCACCCGTGCCCCGTGGGACAGCAGGACTGGCATGTCACCCGGAAGATGAGGAGACATCACGACCCACAGCTGCCCTGCAGTGCTCCCCAGCACCTCACTTCAGGCACAGGCTGCAAAAAAAAAAACCTCTGCCAGCATCCCCAGGAAAGTTCCCATCGCCAGCGCCCCGGCTGTCCATGCAGCCTGTGGGAGGATAAAGGCAGAAAGGGAGAGGGGGGGGAGAGAGATAAACAATTTCCTACACAGTCGTGGCTCGAGCCCATCTTACGAGAAACACATGGTCCCTGACACAATATTTAGCTCTACTGTAACATGGTCCATTTGGAGGCTGGTGGCTGTGTGGAGAGCTGTAGTAAAACATTCTTTGCTGGTAACATATACACAGACAGAAAAACCCACCCTTAGTAATAATAATTGTGGTTAACTCCATAAAGGCTGGAGAGGAGGATGGCAGTGAGCTTCTTCTGGAGCTGGGATCTGCTTTGGCATCTCGGCAGGCTGAGTAAACCCCCAGCTCTGCTGGTTTGAAACGCTTGTCCCGACGGGTGCTGACACCTTGGCTTTGCCCCGTTAGACCAAGAGAAGAGGAGCCAGGGTCTTTGGGGGCTGGATATTTTCCTTCAGTGTGCTGTTTCTCTGCTCAGAAAACAGTCCCGGGGAGGATTGCTATGTTAAGCCAAAGAAAAAAACCTTTTTTTTTTTTTTTATTCAACTTTTCTGCTCATTAGCTCAGGAACTTACAGTTGGAGTTGTCACTAGGCTCCTCCTGCCAACATATTGCAGGGCTTCGCGGGAGTTACATCATTTGGCCTCGGAGGACCAGCTAAGTGGAAACACATTTGCGTTCACTCATGTTGCTCGGACTCCTTTTTGCTCGCTCCCCAGTTTCATGGACGCAGAGCATGAGGTCAGGCGGCTCTCGGCGCCCGTGCAGCATGGGGCCCTGCGCCGGGGCATGCACTCCTGGGGAGATCGCATCCCGTGGGCACCGGGTTCCCCCAAACCATCCAAAATCCTCCTGCAATGTGTCCAGATCACCTCTGCCCTGGTGCTGGGCAAAAGCACGAAAGCTGGGGTATTTAGCTCATCCTGGCTAACCCCAGCAGGGAGTAATCCCTTCTGCCTCCTTATGTTTTCCCTTGAACTTCTCCTTCCCCTCCCAGCTCACTCTGAGCCAGCATGACCCCATAGTCATCACACTCTGCTCTCTGCCCTTCCCAGTCTTTTACTTTCTGCTCTGGAGTGCAGGTCTGCTTTGCCCAGGCAAAGTTTCTCTTTTTTCTGCCATTTCTCCAGGAATCAGCTGGCATGTTCTTCTCCAGTTAGCATCAGTGAGGAAATAGCTGTATCTAGCATGGTCCATCACTCTGGTCCTCATTATCAAGAGCAGGAGGAGAAAAAAAGGGGCTAGATGGTCATAAAGAACTGTTTGTTTCTTTAAATATCCAACATTAAAGTGTTTTGTAAAATAACTGAAGGAGAGGGAAGTTCAGAAAGATCTTTTGCATCTCCCCCTCCCATTTCACAACTGGAAAGTTCAAACAGAGGGGTTTCATTTACAGTTAACACTGGCACGTCTTTCATCTCACGGCCGGGGGGCAGAAAGCGATGTGCTGCTCAGCACTCAGGGTACCTGCTGTTGGCAGTAGGTGAGTTAACACCATGTCATTCACTGGGAAGAGTCTTTCTAGAATAGGTGGCTAAAATTAGCAATGGCCCCGTTCCACGTGGTGGGAAATACATGTCCCTTGGCTGTGCTAATGGTGCTTGGAATCTGGGGAGAGAAGCTTGTGGCGGTGAAAGCCTGTCTGCTGAAGTCAAAGAACCATGAGTTGTTACAGCAGAGAGCGTCGCATTTCTGAGCTTGCAAGTTCTGTTCAGGTCCTGGAACAGCCCCGTCACCGAGCCCATAAGTGATGTCCATCTGGACCCATTTGTTGCCCAGCTGTGCTTCCTCTGTCTGGCCAGAGGATGACCATTTTCATCTCAGAGGAAGCCACTTGCCCACACATGGTGGATCTGCTTCAATGACTGTCTCCACAGCTCAGGAAAAATGGGCACCAGTGGCCCTGGCTGCAGCAGCAGCCTGCCAGCACCGCCAGTCACCTCCCCAAACCAGACGTCCTGATTTCCAGCATTTCCCTCCCAAATGCCACACAGGACCAGGAAAAGGGAAATGCTTTTTGCAAGAGGTGTTGCATTCACTGAGCACTTTCGTCTCAAGGCGGCAATTTCACACTCCAAACAGCTTTTGCAACCTGCTGAAGGCAAGTAGCACGCCAGTGATGTCCCAGACTGAAGTGAGCCGCTGCGTGCGTGGGGCAGTTCCTCCTCTTTCCATCCCTGTCCTGGCATCGGCTGCCCAATGCTGCTTGAGAAACAGGGAAACATGGCAAAGGCGATCCCAGCTAGCGCGAGCGACAGGGGAACTGCAGGAAGCAAGGTAACCTTGATGGCTTTCTCCAGTGCAATCTGGCTGTTTGCATTTGCAGCATTTACGTCACGGGAGAGCTCTTCTGCTAAAGCCATTTCTCGACTCAACACAGTATTTGCATTTCTGGCCTGTCGTACAGATTTTCCCCTCTCTTAGTGCCGGGACACCCCAGAGCTTGTGCAGGGCAGGTTTCCGCAGGAGCCCCAGTGCTGTCCACCACTCCTAGACAGCTAAAATGGGTGGGTTAACACCTTCATCTTGAGTGCCATAACTTGGACACCTGAGACTATGACCCAGACTATGACTTAAGACTAAGACTTGCTCCTTTACATTATATCAGGTCATTAAAAACTGAACTTAAGTGGTCCATTAATGCCTGTTCATTTAAAAGAGAAATCAAACTTTACGAAAGAATTGAAAACACTACCAACACCAGCCCACGCCTGATACAACCAAGAGCAAATAAGATTCTGCAGAAGAAAATTTATTAATGATGTAGCCTGAAACATCTCTGACAATGATGGGACTGTGCAGCGTTAATATTACCTACAATGGCTTCATTTGCTCCTCTATTAGTCTATTAACAAAATTACAAGGGTGGCTGGCGCCCAGCCATGCCTACAGTAACTCTCTATCATGCGTATTCCTTGCACTTTCCTAACCACCCTCAAACTCAAGGAGAAGAGGGACGATAAAGCAAAAGACGAGGGTCTCTGCTGACAGGTTGGAGTGGATTTTTATTAGTTGCAGAAAGATGCTGGTGACCCTGTTGCAGGGTGCCTGGCTGGCAGTGACTCCTGGTCTGTCCATGCCCCAACCTGCCCGGGAAAGGGGACTTGCAGAAAGCCAGACCTGATGTGAAGCTTCCCCACTGGATTGCATGTCAGTACAATCCCAGCTGCTCCTCTCCTGGGTGCCACAAGGAGCTGCTAATAAATAAATCATTATTTATAATAACAAAGCCAAGAAGCTGTCATTTCAGAGGCCACCCCAGTGGACCTCCCTGACACCCAGGTCATTAGCTTGCCACAGGAAGATCTTTGAAAGGAGATGCGTTTGAGCAGACCTCACCAACACAAGCAACCGCTCTCCCTGCATCTGCTTCACGCTGCGACACCAACACCAGACTTTCCTCTGGGCTGGGGAGTCACTGATGCTTTGTAAGTAAATTTGTGGTCATGGTTCATTTTTTCTGTATGTTGACGTTTAGCCATGAGAAATCAATTTCTTCAGAGAATGCCCTGAGCTTCTCTTTCTCCTGTGTGGGTTTGTCTCGGAGGATGTGGTGCTGGGATGGCTGCAATGACTCATGGCTACGTGAGCCTCACAGGAGGCAGAGGAGCCCGGAGAGAGAAGCCCGGTGCAGCAGGTCTGAAACGTAGTCCTTGTCACAGAGAAAGCAGCCACTCAGCCCTCATCCTCCTCCCTGCATCCTCTCTGCCTTTGAACAAAGTGTGAGGAGAAGAGTTTTGATTTAAAATGTCAGGGGCTTATTTGCTCAGCCTGATATGATCAGATCCTAAAATCAGGATGTTAATTACTCCCATGTGTCTGATCAAACAGCCAAAGCTGCTCACCTAGCCAGAGGTAACCTTCTGCAGCAAAGCAGTGTCAGCTGCCAAAGGTAAATGATGTCCCTCTTTCCCTGCACAGTAAATGCTGTCAAAGTGTTTCTCCATCCTGAATGAGACCTGTTGGTGGCACCGTGAGGTTGGTGTGATGGCTGGTGTTTGAGCCTGGGTTTGCCTTGGCCTCTCTGTGTGGTTTCCTTCACGTTTCTGTGTTTCTGGCTCCAGTTATCTTCCAAAAGCAAGAACAATGGGGGGCGGGGGGGTGACACTGGCATTTGCACTGCGAGTGGTGTGAGGATTGGCTGAAACCATGACCTGGAAAGCTGGGGTTTCTCCCAAATGGGGCAGAGCTCTGGGATCCCACGTGAGTTCTTACTTGTGGCCTCACACGTCATTCCATGGGTGAGCTGACGATGCTCTGGAGGGTGGGAGTAAGTAGGAGGAAAAAGCTGAGAATTCAGCAAACTGAAGCCTTGCTTTGGTTTGTTGCAGGAGCTCTGCCATCCCTGCCCTTCCCAACAGGGCTCTCTGGAGACTTAAAATATCTATATCTTGCCCAACTCCATGAGAAAAATTACATTTAGATATCTTTTCCCGCAACAATCTCTCCATCCCTGCAGAAGCTGGAAACCCTTTGGACGATGGGCAGGGTAGAGAGTGCACCCACGCTCTGTCCCAGTGTAATATTTCATGCTATTGACTGAACGTCCCTGCTGCTTTCTGTCCCTGGGGCCACATCCCGGGGCTAGGGCTGACCACCCCATCTGGGAATGACCACAGCCTCGGCTGATGCTGCGGGAGGGCACTGCTGACCATGTGCCTCCCGCCTGCTGGGAATTCATCCCATTACCATAAGCCTCTTGGCATCCTCTGGCTGAGTCAACCCCATTTTCCAAGCATCGATTTCCTCCAAGGGACGAGGGGCAGCTCTGTCCCCTGCAAGATGTGAGGAGCGCCTAGTGAACAGAAACATGACATTCCCAGACACATTTGTTTAGTTGTCTAGCTGTGGTGGCTTATCAGCATTGAGTCAGCTGTGTGGGTGAGCTCTTCTCCCTCCTCCTTGTGCCCCATCACCTCCCCAGGGCCATTCACCCAGCGAGGACGGGTAAGATAAGCCAGCTGTAGCTCAGGCTGTGCCTTATCAGCCAGGCATTTGGAGAGGGGCTCCCAAAACCCAGTGATCCTTCCACAGGAGAGAAAGTCTTGTGAAAGAAAAAGCTCCCATGTGAATGCCTGACTCCACCGGTGATGGGAGGATAGGACCTGCAAAAGGCTGTGCTCCAGCAGAAGGGGCTCTGGGGAGGCGTGCGTGCATGCGTGTGTGTGTGTGATCCCAGCTCACCGACTGGGAATTACAGCCAGCTGCCCCTACCCACACTGCAGATTTGCTCCTTTGGCCTCAACGAACCTGTGTCTGGTCAGGGTTCGAGTCAGCACAAACCGATGCAGCGAGGGAACGGGGATCCCCGCGCCCTGTTGCAGGCTCACACCTACAGCCTCGAAGGGAGCGGCAGCAGAACGGGCGGGTTCCCATTAACACCCCAGGGATGCAACCTGCAACATGCTGAGCCTGGCCCCTTCCCCTTGAGAGCCTGGAGACAAGCAGAGGGAAAGGAAGCATCTTCCTCATCGCTGCTATTATTAATGGCAACACCACTATCGCCCCCAATGCCCCGAGGAGCGGTGCCTGAGGACCCCCGGAGCCCCCCCAGAGCATCCCCGCGGCCCTGGCTCGCTGGGTGCCGGGTACCCGGGAGCTGCTCCGGTGCTCCGGGAGCTCGGGAAAACGCAAGCATTAGCACCATCTAGTGATGCCGGCTGCGGTCCTCTCGGTGGAGGGCTGCCCGGGCAGGCCCTGAGCCAACCAGCCCCAAAAAACCCCACGGTCGCCGGGCTGGGCAATGGCGCGCTGGGTTGGGTGCTACGCGTGGCATTCCTGGCCCAGGGAAGGAGTAAGGCAAGTGTCAGAGACAGGGAAATTAGGTAATCCCATCCCGGGGGTAGGTCCTTGGGGGTGCAAACCCTCCAGAAGCTGCTCACTAAGCGCTCTGCAGCACTTTGTCCATCCGTTGCAGACAATGCCCGCTCTTCCACATCAGCCTCTGGCACAGCTGTGCCCAGGAGCATGTCGCAGGGCT
This sequence comes from Morus bassanus, assembly GCA_031468815.1. Lineage (NCBI taxonomy): Eukaryota > Metazoa > Chordata > Aves > Suliformes > Sulidae > Morus > Morus bassanus. The sequence continues at coordinate 4,343,895 of CM062586.1, forward strand.
TCCACCGTCCTTTGTGCAGTGCAGGGGTGGTCAGCTCTGCCGGATGCTGCTCCAGCTTCAGGGTGTGTAAGTCCCTGCCCGGAAAGTGCAGAGGATGCAGATGTCAGCAGGATCCCTCCCGGGCTCATGAGACACGATGGCACTCGCTAGGAAGGGTCTTAGGGTAGCAGGTACTTTTCTCTAAAGATCTATTTCCCAGAATCGTGTGGATTTATAAGAGTTTCAGCTTTCGTTTAATAGTACTTATTTGGAAGGCTAGGAAAATATGAGCTAAGAGAGTGGCAGGGCTTCAGAAACTTGAAAAGCCAAGTGAAAGATGTATCGCAGATACTGAATTTTAGAGATGGGTGGTAAAAGGACAATTCCACTTAGTGAAAATTTTCAGGGTATCAAGGGAAAACGTGGCCTGTTCCATACTGAAAGCAAAATGTTTAAAAGTCAAGAGGTTTGCCACGAAAATCAACCCTGCCCAGGACAGGCAGCCCTGAGACTGGGGCATCTCCAGGCCAGTTTTGTAGAACTGTATTTTGAGAGATGAAGTGCCACCGAAAGCCGGCTCTGCTCTCTCATGAGATGGAGATTGTTAGTTTGGTTTGTTTTAAAGTCCCAGCTTTCAAGATAAACCTCCTGGGTTTTGGTACGAGACTGGAATCAGAAATGATGCATTCTGCTAACAAAGCCTAGCCTGACAACCTCTGAACTCCTAGCACAAAATATTCATTATATTCTAGCTCTTTGTCCATATTCCAACTGAAAACATCCCAAGAACCTTGTCCCAGAACAGCTGATACCTAAAGCACAACAGGGGACAGGCAGGCCTTTTGCGGAGCACAGCAATAGCACGGATCACTGCAGTTATAATAACAGCAAGCATTTGGGAAGGGATTTTCAATCTCACTCATCAGGGTTTAGGTTGATCTGTTGTTATTAAAGACTGGGATGAGACTTAATATGGGCAGGCACACCCGCTGCTGTGAGAGTCCTCCACCTGCCTCCACAGCAGCAGTATCTGGCTGCTCTAAGAGATGCAGATGGGCTTTAGGTCTCCTTCAACCTGGGATTTCCCATGTCCTCCCTGAGCAAGGTTTGACCGTGTCACTTAGGCCTGCCTGCTGAGCATCAGCCCACTTTTAGGTTGCATCCAATGCTCTGTATCTCACCTTTGCTGGTGCCTCTGCAAGAGGCGAGGGCTTTGTCCCTGTGCATGAGAGGGCAGCTGCCAAGCCCCAGTGATTTCCACTCCCCGGGGTGTTTTGGGTCCGTGGCAGTGTGGTGCTCAGTGGGGATTAGCTCTGTTCGCAGCCGAGCCCGTGAAGGCGAAAGGCAATGTGGTGAGGAGGGCTCTCCCAGAGCATAGGGCTGCTGCCCACGCCTCCGAAGCTGGAGCTGCATTTCCTGCCAGCTCGACTCCATCTCTCCCTTTTCTTAAGGAATACACAGCATGTTCCCAGGCTGGGCTGAAAACCAGTTTCCCCTGTGTCCAGGGGCCCGCTGGCCCTTTCCTAGGTGAGCTAAGCAAGCACAAATGTCCTCCCTAAACAACAACAGAGAGGAGACAGCTGGATTCGAATGCACGGTTCTTGTGCAGGCTCCCTTTCAAATGAGTCATAAAAGTTCCTTGGCAGCTGCCTCTGTATATCTAATTGGGATCAGGTTAGGGGCAATGTGGATAGCTGAGGATGGAAAATATGTGTCGAATTTACTCCTCTGTCCCACTGCTGATCCGAAGGCTTGGGAACGCTTCTGCTGCAGCCCTCTTGCTACACACCGGCTCCTTTAGCTCTGGTCTGAGCCATTCGGGGGCTTGTTGTTCCCATTCCCTGCTGGAGACTGTCCCTCCATCCTCTCCCATATGTCCCTCTGTCTTTCCGCCTTGAACCCAAGGCAGAAGCATTGCCTCGCCACATTGGCGGGGCAAAGAGGCAGCCACAGTGCTGAAGGAAGGGGGGGACAGCAGGCAGCAGCCTCGGATGCCCCAGGCACTCAGCATGACTCACATTGTCCAGGCCACAAAAGAGGCGTTAGGACTGAGGCTTTTCCATCTCTTTTTTGTTTGAGAGCATCGGCAACTGGCAAACAGTCCCCTCCCCTCAGCAGGCAGGCGGGGAGCAGCAGCACCCTCCTGCCCTGCTCACTACTTAGCAGAGCTCTCGCTTGTACAAAGCAAAGTCTTGTACAAGACCTTCTCTCTGGTGCAAACCCATCAGAGTGGCTGCATGTTAAATCAGGCTGAGGTTAAGTGATGTGTCCTGTCTCTCGCCGCTCAGTGGTATTATTGCAATAGAAATTAGATGTGCACATCTCCAGTGCAGCCCAACTTGAGTCAGTGGAAAGCAAACCCAGTGAAAAATGCTCTCAGTCTACTCTAGGCGTTGCTTTAGCTTGACAAAAGTGGCAGGGCCTGGAGGAAGCACCATGTTTCATAGCGCACATGGCGCAGCTTGGACATGGTGCCCAGCACCTCGCTCTGTGCACCAGTGCAGCTGAATGAGAGCATCCCCCTGTCCTCGGTCCGGAGGTCTTGGTGCTCGCCCCACATTCCTCCTCCCCACAGACCCACAGCAAAGGAAGGACCGGCAAAAAGCTCTTGGAAAGAGGTTCCCACAAAATGGAGACACTAAGCAGGCCATGAAATCCTGATGGAAATGGAGTTCTTGGCAGAGACCAGAGCCGTGCTTTTTAGTAGATCTGTATTTGGTTGAGAGAAGGAAAAGCACCTTTAAGGACCCTCTGCTTTCAAGGAAGAAAACAGCACCCTGGTTTGAACAAAGCCTGGAAGTAAGGAGGGAAATCCTACCAGAAACATCCTAAGAGATTGCAGATTCCCTTTTGCACCCCCTACCCTTCCCCTTGTCATGGCATCTCAGCCATCCGTCCCGCCACCAGCCGTCAAACACATCTGCTCGCCTCCCATTCCCACAGCCGTCCTTTCAAACACGAGCCATGATAAAAGAAACCCTGGAAAATCCCTCTGTAGCATCCACTGCCACTGGGCACGTCCCTCCTGGCTGCGCTGGCCACCCCACCATCACCGTCAGTCAGACACTCTCCAGGCCTGTGGCCAAAAGAGCCAATTGCTCTTCTTTTCTCAGCCATTTCTCTGCCTTAAGTGATATTTAAAAAGGAAAAAGTGAGAAATGAGCAGGGAGTGCTGGGACTGCACCTAGAGTCTCACAGGGCCAGATGTGTGATGCCTCCCTGCCAAAGTCCCTGCTCATTTCTTCCCCCGATGTCCCCTTCTTGGTGGACAACTCCAGGGGCTCCTTAAGGTGCAAGCCTGTCACACTTTCTACTTTTTCCCTACGGGGGCATTGAAGACGCCAGGAAAAGTACGCGCTCTGCTTAAACAGTCCCACACTGGTAATCCCGAGCTGTCACACGGCATCTTAAAAGATCTCACCTGGTCAGCTGAGGAGGAATGGTGCTGGGGCTGCTCTTCACCAAACGGGGACTCACTTGGCAATTTCCTTGCTTGTTTATGGGGCAGTTCCTCCCAGATTTGGGAGCTGGTACTCAGCTCACAGCAGCAATACCACAGCCCAACCTCATCACAGCTGCTTGTGATCCATACAGGACCCATTTCTATACTGGCCAGCCAGCAGCCGAGACCACAGAAGGATGTCTGGGAGGGAAGGATTTGCCTGGGCAGAGGGTAAGGGGCAGGAAAGGCTCATCCCAGCAGGGAGGACCCATGCAGATGCTCACTCCAGGGGATGTTTGCAGAGCAAAGAGCTGGATGCTGGATCCTCCTGGCTCCCAGCCCAGCAGCGCGCCCCTGCCCGTGGTGGGGACAAGCCGATGCGACGTCTGCAGTTCAGCTAAGATGTCTTAGCTCTTCCACTGTTATTTTTGTAAACATCCTCCTGACGGTGTGTGGCATGATCACAAAAGGAACTTTGCCCTCTCTCAGCTCACACTTTTCCTAAGAAAATAAGTTTGAGTCTTTGCCAAAAAGCCAAAAATGAAAAAACATACCATTTGAAGTTAAAATCGTCACTATTTTTGGTGCTCAGAAGTTTATAGAGGAAAACTTCGAATTGAAAATACCTCTACAAAAATTCTAATGTAGTATTTTGATGGAAAACTTGGTGTTGCTGAAATTTCTCATGGATTAAAAGAAAATAAAATTGAAGAACCATCTCAGCAGCAATGCTGGTCCTGGAGTGTGTGGCACTCTCAACCACCAGATACTGAGGGGGCTTGATCAGATGCGTTTATTTGGAGAGAGAGACTATCCATTTACAAGAAGAAGGACTGAAACAAATGGAAGAGGCAGCTATGGTCCTCCTGTTTCAGGACACTAGCCTGTAATGGATGGGAACTTCTCACAGGCAATGGGAGGTCACTGCTTGGGTAGGATATTGGGTAACGTGGACCGTTGGTTTGATCTCTGATCTGCTCAGCAATTGTACTAGTTCTAAATTCCTAAAATTCATGGTGGAAATAGCTTTAGGTTAACATTCAAATGGGGAGCGATTGGCTCCATATTCTGGTAATCTGTGGGATAAGGAGCATGGAGCTCTGTCTCATCCCACTGGGTTAGCAGAGCCAACGTCAGGCTCTCCACTGTTCTTTGGAAGCTATTTAGAAATCATGGAAGTCAATAAATCTTTGAAGTTATTTTGAGCTGGAACCCAATGATGTTTAATCGGAAGCAGATGCTGATGGAGGTCTTTCCTGGAAGACTGGTGTGGGGGCAGGCACATGGGCTCTAAAATATAGAGAATTTTTATTATTGTTATTATATGTTAATGTCTATGCTTTAAAAACATTTCAAACGTACTTGAATGTGTCATTGGGTGCCTTGCACCAACAACAGGCAATGGCTACACATTTCAGCAGAGTTCAAAACCAAATGAGAACTCGGCTTTGATGAAACCCCAAATCATTTAATTTACTTAGGCTAAATGTTCCTGCAGAGTCTGCTGGATTGGATGGACTTTGTGGATGGATTGTTGGGTGACCAGCAGTGGGGTCCTCCATCCCTGGTGCCCTCAGGCTGTTTTGCCTTGGGAGAAAAACACCATGCTTTTTGGACTGCCTCCAAATCCGCAAAGCTGACTTAAATAGTTCTAAAACCGCTGCTTTCCAGTGGGGAACAGCCTGCCAAGGCCAGGAGCTGGGATGCTGCCTTACAGATGAGGTCTGCTGCCTGCATCCCAGCCCATCCAGCAGGGCATCCCCCGCCGCAGCCTGGCCGCAGCCCTGCCCAAGGCTCACATGATGCCTTGGGCTTCCCTCGCAGGCATGAGCCAAACACCACCTTGTATTTACAGCCCTTAGAATCACGTTGAAATGAAGAGGGGGGGCACACAACCTTATTACCTTTCCTACCCCGTAACAACCAAAAGGTGAGACAATTCTGCTACCACCCTGCAGCCAAACATTTTGCTGTAAGGAGCCACAAGAGGGCATTAGCTTTATATTTTTCCCTACCCAGAGAAATCCAAGACAATTTCTGGTTAATGTTCCATTTTCCTATGCCCAAGCAGAACTGTGGGAATATTAGCTTGTGAATCCTAAAGCCCTAAGAGGGCGGGCTGGCTAATAATGGTGAGCCTGACTTTCTTTTCATTCTTGCAATTTGGCTTTTTAGTTGCCTCCGTGGAACGTGGAGGGCCACAAAAATGTTCCGAGGGCTGGAGCACCTCTTCTGTGAAGAAAGGCTGAGAGAGTTGGGGTTATTCAGCCTGGAGAAGAGAAGGCTCCAGGGAGACCTTATAGCAGCCTTTCAGCACTTAAATGGGGCTTGTAAGAAGGATGGGGACAGACTTTTTAGCAGGGCCTGCAGCAATAGGACAAGAGATAATGGTTTTAAATGAAAAGAGGGTAGATTTAGACTGGATATAAGGAAGACATTTTTTACCGTGAGGGTGGTGAACACTGGCACAAGTTGCCCAGAGAGGTGGGAGATGCCCCATCCCTAGAGATATTCAAGGCCAGGTTGGACAGGGCTCTGAGCAACCTGACCAAGTTGGGGATGTCCCTGCTCACTGCAGGGGGGTTGGACTAGATGAACTTTGAAGGTCCCTTCCAACCCAAACCGTGCTATGATTCTATGATTCTAAAAAGAGGAGGATGGAGAGTGTTCCCTCTATGTGAGAAAAGAACATTTTGAAAATTTAAAAAAGAACCCAAGCCACAACATTGCCAGTGCCTGAAGGAATTGAGTGAGAATTAAAAGCAACATTTCTGAAAAAGTTGCAAAACGCCGTGCTGATTACACCTCATGTGTCAACAATTTTTTAGGTAACAAAAGCATGTTCAGCATGCCTGCTGGCATCCAGCGCTTCCTTCCGAGTTTGATTTTGAAGGAGATATTTCCTACCCCAACAGCATCTGTGCTCATGTGTGTGTGGTGTCACTCCAAGGCGTCCCACTGTCCTTAGCTCTGAGTTCACTGCCTCAAGTATGATTACGTGTGCTGGATTAGGGCTGTATGCTGGAACTACACTGCAAGTGTGCAGAGATATTTTTCAACCATAAAGTGCCATTAGGCCTAGTCCCCTTAATGAAATATCATGCAAACCAAATGAATGTCATCAGGCTGGAGCGGAAAACAAATTGGTAGCAAAGTGCCCCTTCATCTTCAAAGTAGTTGAAAGTTTTTCAGCAATAACAGTACTGAAACTAAATAGGTAAAGAAATCAATATAGACCAAGGCATATAAAAATGAGCCCTCTAGATTGGGGTTTAGAAGAGGAAGGTGCTATTAAAAATGTTACAGCTGCTATGTCCATCCAGAAGTGAAAGATAAGATTTGGTCTGCAAGGACTGGTGCAGCAGAACCTAAAAAAGAAGTAAAACCTTGAAGCAATTTTATGAAGATTTATATTCCTTTTTGTTTTGTGCTCTCCTGGGCTGCCTGACACGTTTGGAAGAGAGTCCAGAGAGATGCACAGTCCAGAGGGAACCTTTCTGGGGCACAAGGCCACGTAAATGCAGATGGAGTCAGCTGAGACTTTGCTTTCTGGGCACGGGGCAGCCCGCAGTGGCTTGGGTAGCACCGTGCCCTTGGCGAGAGGCGGTGTCAGGGCTGGAGCACGAGTGCAGTGGGAACTCCTCGGTGGAGAGGACAACAATGCAACAGCGCAGCAAGGTCCCAGCACTGGCCCCCTGCTCTCTACTCCCACGCAGGGCTGTGCAGCCGTGCATGTCCCTGCTAGGCTGCAGCAGGGACGTCTCCCCCACCCAAAATGGGACATGTCCCACTGATATCGGTGTGTGGCAGCGGGCTGGTATTTCACATTCTGGGGCCTGCTGAAAAAAGCACGTCCCAGGGAAGTGTGGAACCCTGAGAAGGGCAAAGGCAGATCTAGACTGGTATTTGTCTTGTGCCATATGAATTATTGGCAGACACAGCCCTGATCGTGGTGTCCCCCTTGTGAGCTGCCCTCCTTGCAGAATGAGAAAGCTCTGGAGCTGAGCCTTGTGGCCCACTGTCATTTCTGGTCTGCCCATGTAAGAGGCAACACAATAGAGCTGCTCAAAAAACATTCCCAAAACAGTTTTCTGGAGTTCAAACAATTCACTGTTAGTTGAAACCATGGCTTGGGGGAAAATGCATCTACTCTGTGTAGGAGGCACCATCCTGGCGGTAAAAACAGCCAGCAAATATATGGGAACGAGTGGTGAAGGAACACAACGGTGGACAAGGAATGAAAGAAAAGGAATAACAAGGGATCTGCACATCCTCAGCCAGTTCCCACGGGGACGGGACTGTTCGCCACTGGTCTGATTCTCAAGAAAGGTTTGCTCCAGACATCTTCCCCCAGCTTGGATCCAGAATGGACTTTCTAATTCCCTGTGCTCTCTCCCTTCCCTTTGCCTGCCTTTCCAGGGGGCTCCTGGAGTCCTTCAGTTCCCTGCCTTCCTTCTTTTCCTCTCACCACGTGCCAAATTTGATTAAAACATTGCTGGTCTCTGCCAGCTCATGAGACAGGAGGAGAAGAGAGGAGAGGAAGGAAAACAAAAACAACCAGCCCTTTCTCTCCTGCCTTTCCAGACTTTGCACAGTCTGTATGAGGTCCTGTCTAGGATGCTGCCGTGCATGTTTCTGGGGCAGTCAGGGCCCGTGCCAGGGAGCAGCAGACACCCGTCCCTCCCAACGGCAGCACTTGGCTCAAGCACAATGCTCGTGAGCTGGCTGGTGGTTTCCTTCCCTTTGCTTCTCTCCTCCAGCCTCAGCAGCAAACATTCAACATCCCTGGATGGTGCAGGGGTCCTGCATCCACCTCCATCACTGAGTGCCTCTCAGTGACACCCCCGAAGGGAAACAAGCCATCGAGCAAAAAACAGAGGAGACAGTATAAGCCCATCCAGCTTCATGGGGTGCTACGGTCCTGCAAGGCCAGAGCTCTGCAAGGGAGCAGCAGCAGAGATCCCCGCCTCCTGAGCGAGGATAAAAATAAAAAGACACAACCAGAGGGCTCTCATTCTCTCCACTGACCCCATAAAATGAGGGGATGAAAATATTGGCAAATCTGTCCTTAAACTAATTAAAGATTGACGAATGAGGCAACATGGACACAGGTCCGTGACAGCCATGAGTGATTTTTCCCTGCATTTCCACTCTGCAATTTAATATTCATGAAAGGCCAAAAAAAGCCCCTATCTCATCTTATTTGAAGGCTAACTAGGAAACAAAAACAACAGAAGAGGTTTAGAGGGTTGAGCCAGCCACAGTTGTGTCATTTATTTCTGGAGGTGCAATGAGCCCCAGCTCATTGTGGATTGCATCCATCCATCCGCCCGTGCATCTGCGTGAGACCCTGGGACCAAGGTCTGTGCCATCAGCCGAACGCTGAGATCTCTCAACAGGGACTTCTGTGGAGGGGGTGTGCAGGGAAAAGGGATCTCTGGACAGGGCGTTCCCCTGCCACATCTTCCCCTGCTGTCACGAATGGCCAAGTTGAACTGTGAGCAGCTAATGATCATCAGAGCCATCCTAGAACTGCTCAGACTTCATCAAAACTGAGCAAATCTCCTAATCCCCAGACCCGGAGAGGCAGAAAGGTGGAATATGCAGCCCTTTGGCGACGAGGAATTCAGCTGCCAGCGCCGCACCTATGTGCACATGCCTGAGTGTGTCTGCAGGTGTCTGGGAGATGAGCTGCTCTGAATAGTCTCCACGAAGAGCCCTGAAGTCATGGGGGAGGGCTGGAAACACTGTCTCTCTTCCTTGGGGGATTTGATGTACTTCCAAGCCATTTGGAGGCTGCCAGGTTCTCCAGCTCAAGGGGAAACAACAGCAACGCGCATTAATCAAATGAATTTCAGGTTCCTGCTGCCAGCACGTGGCTGCGGCACATTCACTTCCCGAGCTGACATCTGCCATCATGCAAAGATGTGTGGATGCCAGCCCTCATGTAGCAGCAAAAATACCTACCGCAACTAACTCACCCCAGGCGAAGCCAGGATGGGACCGATCGCACATACCGAGGATGAAAAATAAACCTCATCTCTGCAGGAAGCAGATCCCAGCAGGGAGAGCACATCACTGCTCTGCCCAGGCACCTCTCCTGGTCCAGGGTCCTTTCCCACCACCACCCTCCATCCTTTGGTGACGGAGCCAATACTGAGCTAAAAGATATTAAACATCCCAACAGCCTTGCAGCTGTATCATCGGGGGCAGTGGCATCCCTGGTGTCTTCTGTATTCTTCAGAGCTGCCTTCTCCTCTTTAATATGATATATTCTGAAGGCCAGATAATAAGGCCATTAATTCTTTGGCTCATGCTGTGAACTATTTAATGGAACATGACAAGAAAACAGTGTTTCTTTCCTGGGAGTAATTATTGTTTGACTTTAAGTCTTTACCTACGGCAATAGCTGTAAGGAGAATAGTCCCATTAAAGGCAGGTGGGGACTCTAAATCCTTAGAAATGAGGACCATTTTTTAACCTGAAAGACATCATAAATGACCATAGCTGGGCCAGTTAATTTATACCTAATTTCAGAACATTTAATGGTGCTTCTTTTCACCGCTGAACCAGGCACTCAGAGACACTAATAGCTGGTGTTTTCCCACATTGCACCTCTTCCCGTGCCTGGAGCCAGCCTGGCTGCAGGGCTGAACGACCAGGAGGCAACAAACTATTCCTCCTCACAGGGATGTTTCGGAGAGCTGCCCTGTTTCTCTTTCCAAGAATCAGTCTTTTCCAACAGCAAAGACGACATGATTCAGGATGAAATATTTTGCCCAGGTCAGAGTAACTGCCCCTTTCCTCGGCCGTGGCGGCGCGATGCATCCCACGCTGAAGGCGGTGTTCAAGTGTTCATGCTTATATTTCAAGGAGGGGCTCAATTAAAGCCAACTACATGCGAAAGCACCATCCAGACAGGATGCACCGAGTGTCAAGGCCTGATTCAGAGCCTGCTGCAATCCCTAGAGAGGCTCACGCTGCTGTTCAGCAGCTTGTGGTCCTGGCTCCTGACGCGGTCCAGCCGTGGCCAGCAGCTCTGACTGATATCAGCTGGGCTCTGGGGACATCACACGGCCGAGGGGATCTGGGGGGGGGGTCCACGTGGCAGTCTGCAACGGCTGCCGGCAGTGCAAGGCCAGCGAGCAACACCCCATGAAAGGGATTTGGAAAAAAAGCTTTAACAGAGAGATGGATGGGGATAGGATGGGGAAGGAAAAAAGGATGGAGGAGGTGTGAGAGCAGCAGGGAGACACAGAGCCCTAACCTCGAGGCTGCATCAGACAAATACTTTGCCTCTACTTTCTCTCCTGATGATTGCAGACCCTGCTGCTGCCTGATGGAAAATCCTCATCAAACATAACTAGCTTATATGGGTTTGTTGTATAGGGTTATGAGACCTTCTCCCTCCGATTTATTATTGTAGGGTTGCTCCCGATTGCTAGGCTACACAGTGTTGCTGTTGGCGCTGAGGGATGTTGGCTGCATCGGAGCCCACATGTGCAGTGGTAGGTGACTCATGAGATCTGGACTGAGTGTTTCAGGCTGCCTTTAAAATTTCTCAAGAAGAACATTCCCTTCTGCTGAGGCACAGCCCCGGCCACTGCGGCTCCCTGACAGCCCGCACCAGCATCCTGGGCAGGAGTGAGACCCAGGCAGCACCACTCGGGACCTGAGCACCCGCACAACTTCAGATCTGTGGGTGAAAAGCCCTGGAGAGACTGCCCTGCTCCTGTGTACCCATGCTGGGGGATGCTAGGGGATGTGGTGGCAGGGAGGCAGGACCCCACAGCCCCAGGGCAGCCCCGCTCCTCACCCAAACCGTCATCCCTGGCTGCAAGCTCTTGTCACAGCCCCCTTTCCAAGGAATGCTCAAAAAGTGGCTGCAGCGCTAGCTGATTCCCCTTTTCAGAGCAAGCCCCCCAGGGGTTCCCACTAATTAATATTGCTCTACGGACAGACCACGCTCCCCTGAGAATCGGCTGCTTTTTGCGCGCACAACCCGAGAGCATGCTTTCGCCATTTTTGTTGATTATTTGGATGTCACTTCCTCTGGCTCTTGGCACCCAAAATGGCATGGTCTGAAAGCCTGCTTTGAATTAGAAAGTGCCAAGAGTGATGAAGGCTCCATGAGTGAAAGAGTCCCTCCCTGGGGAGCCACGTCCCCCGATGTCCCAAGGGCCCCCGGGTGAGCTGGCTTTCCCCGGAGCCAGGGCCAGCCTGGGGCTGGGCTGCAGCTCTGGGAAGTGTGTAGGAGTTCAGGAGTTCAGCCATGACTGATGTGAAACATCTCTAATCTGCAAAATTGGCCTGGAGAAAGCTGTGTCCCAGCCATTGGCTTCTCTTTAAAGTCAAAATCCCAAGAGTGGATAACAGACTCAGAGCCGACCAGCCCTGCTCCGGACAGGGCTTTACACTGAACTCAGCTCGCAGCTGAGAAAAGCATCCCACAGCTCCCATTGCCTTTGTTTTAACAATGTTTTGCTCCAGAAATCAAATTGCTGCAGTGAACCACAGCTCACCAGAAGCTTTGCATATTTACTGGAAAACACACACCTAAAGCCCAGACATCTGCATCTCTCTTCCCTGCCTTGCTCCCTGATTTTCTGTGGTGCCCCAGCCTGCAGCTCCCAGCAGCCCTTGGAGACGCCGAGCGGCTACAAACTACATTACAGGCACAAAAAAGCCTGGTGACTGTGATTGTTGTGCTAGAGAATAGCCTTACCTCCTGTTCCTGTCCTTAGAAAGTCCTGGCATGTCTCTAATCAGCCCCTCATGTGCCTGCTGGATGTCTGGATAGTAATAAATCTGGGATTCCAGCTTGCACAGATTTAATAAAAGAAGAAAGGAAAAAACCTGTTCCTCAAAAGTCGCCCTTTAATAGCAACTGTTTCTGGGACAGAAACCCTATTCTGTCCCAGTTCGTGCAGCACCTTGCAGAGGGTGCCATGCTCTGCACCCAGGCGCTGCAGAGCAAAGTCTCACGAGGACAGCGGGATGGCGGCTGGCAGGGGCTGCATTTTGGGATGCATTGCCCTCTGCTCTGGGGATGTGGGGTCCTGTGTCTAATACCACGTGTGGCTCTTTCCAGCTTATACTGAGCAGCTCAGAAGTGGCTGGGGCTGCAAAGGTAAGCAGAGGCACCACCTGCATGAAGGGGCACTGGAGTGACCAGAGCAAGACTGAAATAATCTCTTTCTAGTTTTCAGCCTAGCTTTCTGCAAATACAGTGCTCAGGCCCTTGCCTTGCCTGCCTCGCTGTCAATACTCCTCTCAAACCTCCTTGCCAACTTCTGCCAAACTTGGTGGAGGCCCAGAGGCCCGAGGGAAAGAGTTTTGAAGAAGTTTCATGAAAACGTGCAGCTGGATGAAGCCGGAAGGATCCCGTACCCGCCCCGTCTCGGAGAGCCAGCCGGCAGGACCAGCACAACCCTACAAGCTGTCAGGGATCCCACACTGCCCTGTTCTGGGGCTGGGCTGGCAGCCAGGTGCTCAGACATGGCCTCAACCTGCCATCTAGTGTTTTCCTCCCTGCTCTGGCTGCCAGAGCCTGCAGCAGGCAGGGAAGCGCAGCCCACGGGCTCAGTTCAGCTGCGAGGCAGAAGGAGGCACAGCAACACCTCCAATGGGACCCCCAAGAGCAGTGGGGCAGGAGGGTGCTGCCAGGCTCCCATCACCAAAGGCAGATGCAAGACCCTGAGCTGGGCCCTACAAAACCGTCGGTGTCAGCGCCTGCAGGCAGTGGTCCCCTCCTGATTGCTACCAGGGATGCTGTGTGCCTTTGCCAGGTGTGCAGGCAGCTGCCAGGGATGCTTTCTGCCTCCACCTCCTCCCAGTCGCTCTCTAACCAGAACTGGGTGCTTGCTACGTGCCTTGCACAGTTGCAGCTGCTGGAGCTCAGCCCGGGAACGTCTCACGCCCGCCTGTGTCCGGAGGGAACGGACAGCCTGCCAGCTCCGGCAGCACCCCGATTTGCTTAGCATCCTGCAGCGCTTTAGGACTTGGTTTGCAAGCTGGGCAGCTCCGGCAGCACCCCGATTTGCTTAGCATCCTGCAGCGCTTTAGGACTTGGTTTGCAAACCGGGCTGGGGGCAAGCCTGGAGGTAAGCCTGGCTTTGCCCTGGCATTCGCAAAATGCAGGTGAAGTGCTGTCCCCCTCCTCTGGGCAGCCCCCGCCGGGGAGGGCCAAGTGCCCGGCTGACCTCACCCCAGCATCTGGAGCTACTCGAGGCTGGCTGGCACTGCAGCTCTGACAGTGGGACACACATTGACATGCTCCTCCTTGCTGGGCTTCTGCTCTGGTTTGCCAGCAGCAGAGCAAGCAGACAGCGGGGTCAGCAGGGAGATTAAGGGCATTTCAAAGCTGCAAGGAGTTTTTGCTGTTCTTTTTTTCCTCCCTCTTTCCAAAACTACTTCTTTCCCACAGCACGGCTCATCTTTATCAGCAACAAGAGCTTGACCCTCACTGCTGGTTCCCTCCCCGCGTACCTCACGGGTCTCCATTGCCATCTGCTGTCTGCGTCCCCAAAAGCCAGCAGTGCGACAAGAACCCCGATGCGATGCCTATGTGATGGGGGCATCTCAGAGAGCCATCCCCTGCCCCAGACAAGGCTGTCACCCATCCCAGGAGGCTCTGGTTCCACGGACCACGTATGGAGACCTCACACTAATGCAAAGTCCCGATGGGATGAGCCATGGCAAAAAATGGCAAAAATTGGAGCTGATCCATGAAGCTTGGTGGGTCTGGGCATCAGAGGTTGGAAAACCAGAGCTTGTTGCTGCTCCTGGTTAAGGGTTGACCTGATGTTTCCACCACACACACAGCAGGAAAGCTCCTAGGAAAGCCCACCCCTCCTGCCAGAGGAAAAATCCCAGCTCCTAAGTCACTCTGATGGCTTAGGAACTTGTCACTGTGTGTATCAGATACTTGCCCTTTTCCTTATACTCTGTTCCCAGGAATCTCAGACAGGAATTGCCTATGGTTACAGAATTGTCCAGATAGGATTTTCACATAGCACTGCTGGGTAAGTGCCATACTTCAAGGAAACAGAGCATCCAGCTCAGCCTCTGGCTTAAAACTGTTTATAAAAATCAGCGGGTTTGAAAATGGAAAGATTAGATTAGTCCAAACAAAAAGGCCTGTTCTAACCACTGCAGGCTGTGCTGGAATGATGTCACATAAACAGGGAAGGGGTGGCCACAGTTATTGTCAGGAGTCAGATGGAGCTGACGAAGAAAATAATCAGATTATTCCTCCCTTTGAGGATTTCAGGGTTTGACCCCAAAGCAGATGCAGATGGACGTCTTGGGATGCATCCCCCATGTCCTCACACCGGACTTCCTGCCGGCACCGCCTCTGAGGCCGGGAGAAAGGCGACCCAGAGGCATCGGGGCGAGCGGTGCTGCAGCATCCCCAGCCCATGGGATGGGGTGGGCAGTGCTGGGATGGCAACACCCCCAGCCCTTCCGCAGACATGTTGCCTGGTCTCAGGGACAGGCTGTGGCCACCTTCACCCCCGTCCCCAGAGACAGAGTAACATGCCAGGCTTAAACAGCCTGGGTTAAAGGAGTTAAAAAACAAAGCAGCTTTGGGAAAACAGCCTTTCCCGCTCTCTGTCTCAGCTTCCATTTGTTAACGTCCTTTCAAAATGTAGAGTAGTTTGACATCAGGTGGTAAATTATCCCTGGACCCTTTAGAATAACAGATTACTCGTGCATATAAGCCACAGTGGTTTATTTGTTTTGTAAACCAGGGCCTCTCCTGCTGCTCCAGCACACAGTCCCTCCCCGAGCTGAAATCCAAGCCCTTTGCACTGAACAGAAGCGCTATTCATTCCCCTGCCCCACCAGCTCAACCCCATTTGAGAATCGCCCTCCAGTCCCCTTGCAGCCACCCCTCATGCAGACACAGAGGTTGGTGTTGGGCAGCCCCAGGGCATGCAGAGAGGACAGTTTTGGAGGCTCACAGATGGGGCTGGCACAGGTCTTTCTGGATGTGATGCTTTGCCCCTGCCCTTCATCCTAGAATGAAGTTTTGTCCGTAGGATGCCCACGGGCTCCCTGCCGCTGCCTGGGACTGGAGCCATGCAACCCTCCGTGGGTTTGGGTGCTGCGCCCTGTGCTTGGTGCCAGTGGCCAGCTGGCTTTTTGGGGACAGAAAAGACAGAGCAGCCGCTGGTATTTCCCCAAATGCTCTACAAAACTAACAGGCACCAGGACACATCTCTCTGGCTGATAACCATGATACACAGAGGACAGCTCAGCTGCAAAAGAAAAGGCATGGCCATGGGCATGGGCATGGGCATGTGCTGTTGGCGTGTCCCTTGGGATAACAAGGACAAGACCTGGGGGAAAGGGGAGGCTGAGCACCTACAACACACAGGCAGAGGGAGTGGAGCCCGGCCAGCCATACTCACGCTCCAGTGCTTTTAAGATGGAGAAGGGGTGTTTCATGCCAAGTCCGCAAGGCCAAGGGTTTTAATGCCCTGTTTTAAGCACAACAGCTAGCGCTGCCTTGCTCCTCTGCAGAAAAGGCAGCTGGACAAAGCGCCCTTGTCACTGCGCTCTCCCCTGAGAAACAGATGGCAGGTCGTAAAGGAGAAATAGCAGCTTGGCAGGAGACAGAAATCAAAACCAAATGGAAAGCAGCCTCTTGAGAGGTGCTCCCCTCCTCAAATGCCGATAGGAAAACGCACAGGCAGGCTCTGAGGTGGGCTGTGGGACATGACACAGATGGAGGCAGGAGGACACCCCTGTCCTAGAGGCAATGCCCTGGGCAGCAGCCCAACGAGCTCAGTTCAGCCAGTTCTGCCGTTGTCTCCCCTCTCCGCCCTCACCTGCACTCAGGACTTGGCGTAACCAGCCTGAAGATCATCAATATTATATAAAATTTATGAGCTTATTTGCCTATTATGACCCGTTCACTCTTCAACTTTCCATTGCCCCCATAAAAATTTCCTCCAGGGGCCAGCAGGCTTGATGTAATACTTTGCCTGGCTCTTCCCACCCATTGCATCAATGCCTCCAGGCTGCACAGCATCGCCATGTGGTGTAGCCTTTCTGTGTGATTAACTGATAGCCCGGCTGGGCTCAAGATGCAAGGCTGAGCCACACGCTATCCCAAATGCCTTCCAGATGATAGCGGAGCGGTGTGCGGCAGGGTCCAGCTTTGCAAGGCTGCTGTAGCAGCACCTCGTAATAACTCCTCACTGGTGAGAAAAGTTTCAATTTGGGGGACATTTCTATTTGGGGACCAGATGCTTTCTGATCATGGGGCCTGCTGGAGAAGTCTCTACCAATTTTTTGGTTAACCCTGCTCATGAGGAAGTGGAAATGGCACTTCCCAAAGCGTTAGACAGTCTTGATTATATTGCACAGATCACAGGAATCACAAGAAGCCCTGGTCATGGACAAGGCTGCAAATTCAGGAGGTGTCAAGCTGAATAGAAAATACCAATGAAGGCAGTGCCTGTGCCCGCAGGGCTCTCCAGGGTTTCCTGATGCTCTGCCAGCCTAGGGCAGGGATTTCTTTCCCCACCTGACAGCCGGTGGAAATGAACTCAGAGCTGACAATGTGCCAGGACCGGGGCTGCAGCTAAGCAGAATTCAGCTTGGCAATGTCACCTCAGACAGCAGCTGAACCAGCTCTGAGAGTCGGAATTAGCATGGTCTGGGAGACCCCCAAAGACCCAGCTCCCAGACCCAAAGGAGACCTTCTCCCTTGGACTCCTGTGCCCTGGTAGGGCTGCACAAGGTACCCATTCACCCATAATGTCTTTATTCTTGTGTTGAACAATGCCCACATTTCCCTGCTTCTTTGCATGCACATGTTTGATGGCTGTAAGTGTGTTTTACACCCTGCCCTGAGCTCCCATTCACCCTAAAACAGTCCTGTTAGCAAGAATGGATCAGGCCTCATGCTCACCCATGTACCTGCTTTCTCCCCAGTATTACTGGGGAAGGGAGGTATAAAAGGGTGTGCAGCCCCTGGCAGAGCTGCCATCCTGCCTGCTCCTCCCCACCGTGAGCTGACGGCTGTGCTGGCCCCACACAACGGCTCTCCATCCCTCTCAGCTGGAAGGAGTAATCCGTACTTCAGCAGGGAAAGTGGGTTTCAAAGCCACGAGGCTGGCATCCTAGCAGCAAGGTGTTTGGCAATAAATGAGTTGATCTTGTTGGAACAGCAGTGAATGACGAAATGGGTGAAAGAGCATTAACATTAATGCCAAATAAAAGTCAGTCCTAGTAACCCCGATTTGTCAAGGAGACACTGAGAAGCTTCTGCTACCTGGTCAGATAATCACTTTCTTTACTAATAAAAATAATAGATCAATGTCCGCCTTCCTTCTCATTTTCTAGTGCACTCAGTGCTGCAGCCCTTGGAGGTTTACCCTCCCAGCACCCAGCACTCTTCCCCTAAATGCCATCTGTCACTTCCCGCTCAACCTGCCACAACGGGGCTTTATAGCTTCCCATAATGGAGTGCGATGCGTCCGCATGGCTTCCAGGGAAGGGGGTCACCGGGAAGTGGCAAGAGACAAGGCACAACCTCTGAGGAGCCTCTTCTCCTGGAGGAGGGGGACACTTTGCATCAAACTTCCCCAAATGCATTTCAGTCTCTCGACAAGGAAGGGCAGCAGGACTGGGGTGCAGAACATGGGGCTATATCTTTGCCTCATTGAAGATTTCCTGAAGACTTTAACAAGTCCCCTGACTTTCGCATGCCGTTGGTCCCCTGCAGCAAATGATGCTCTTTAGGGAGCATATGAACTATGGTTCCTGTGGAGCAGAGGTTCCCTCACCCACCGTTTGCAAAGAGCAGGTCCCATTTCCAGACTGTTTGGCTGCCCTAACTATGCCCACAAATTAGCCCTGCCTTGGCTGTGTTACCTTCTTCCAGCAAGTTCTCCTTTAGCCCTAGCAATGCATGGCTAAACCCTGAATTGCATCTGCAAGGCTGAGGCAAGGGCTCCTTCCCAAAGAAACCCTCTTCCCTGCAAACCCAAACCATCCCAGAAACGGCATTTCCTCCCAGCTTTGCAGCTCCGGTTACAGCTCAGGATCCACAGTCATGACGCACCATCGTGGTCTCCAGGGCCACGAGCCACAGCTGAATTCGCAATCTGAGCAGGAGAGAATGGGGAAGAAAGGAGGAGTTTGTACCCTGTGTAGTTGAGCGAAACCTGTACAGTTTAGCAAAACTGCTTAAAAATGCAATGATTGCGCTGAATGCAAAGCCATGCAAAAAGCTCATTCCATTTCTACAGTTCATCAGCCAAGCAGCCAAGACATTTCTAACACTTGCGCCTCCTCAGAGGTTTTAGTCTATGCAGCTTTTTCATGCAGTCAAAACCAAAACTCTCAGCTAGGCTCTCTGCAAAAAAAAGAAGAAACTGGCTTAAATTAAATGGCTCATCTCACTCTGTCAAACTCAACTGCAAGAAACAATGTGAGTTCAGCAAAAAATCTGCTATCAGAACTAAGCAAATACAAATAATCCACAGAGCAGATGGGAGCAGCTGTCTAGGAAAATCTGGACTAATTGTTGCTTTGCTAGAGAATTCACAGCCTCGGCTGTGCAGTCTGAACAGCCGCTAAAGCACGGGTGCTGTGCGAGCTCCGAGAAACACGGTGATCAGCTCTGGTTTGCTTTTCAGAAAGGAAGAGAGGCAGGAAGGCTGGATGTAAAGCTGAGTAAAGGTCTGAACCCTAAAACTGGCAATGCCAAAGTACAAGGAGGCAGAGTGAGTCTGTAGAGACCCAGGCACAGAGAGCAGCGTGCACACCAGCCTGATAGCACCGTCACCACCGTACCCAGATGCCACTCGTTGGTAAGACTTGACCTGATTTATTCCAATGACACTTGGAACCACACATTTGCTGGCAGATATCAGACAACTTCAAGCATTTCCTCTGCTGCATTACTCCAGATGGAGAATGGAGACAGCCTCTTTTCATTTAGCTTAGAGGAGCGTTCAGTCCAGGGCTTGGTGGTTTGGGTCATCTTTAAACAGGATTAAAGGGTAATTACAAAGTTTCTCTCTGCTTCAGAGAGAATATCAACTGCATCGGGCTGTAAGTGCTGCAGCACGGATGTGGCTGAGCTCAGGCTACCCCTGAAGACTTCAGATGCAGAGGCCAGCAACCCCCTGCACTTGCAGGGAGGCTCTGCACAAAGCTGCCCTTTCAAAACCAGTCTTCAGTTTTCAATACCCAGAAATCTCTGCCAAATTTGCTATATTATCCTCCACCACATTTACTGTTGCTGTGGAGGCAGTAGCTTCGGCACAGCCGTGGTGGGAAACCCACGGGAAAGAGGCAATGAAATTGCCCCGGCTTCCTTCATTTTCCAGGCTGAGCCAAGCGCTGAAAACCGGCAAACCTGGGGAGCTTCAACCTCTCCACCAGCATTTTCATGCTTAAGTGGAGTCACTGACTCTGTTGGGGTTCGCTGGAGCTCAGGAGAGGGAGATATTATAGCAAACAGCACAAAGACGACTAAACATAATTAAGGCCGTAACGACAAATGTTGGACTTGGGTTTAATCTGCCAAGAAATCTCCTTCATAACATCCCCGCAGAGGTATAAAATGCTGAGCAAACCTGGAAAAAAGAAGATAGCGCTTTTCATTTCCTAGACTGATTTATGCTCTACAAACAGTATCACATGCTGTCGCTGACAATTTCATGCTGAGTTACTTATGCTGCCTCCCCGACATAACGATACCTACAGATGGGAAGGAGATTTGGTATGCCTCAAAAAGGAGCGAGGGAATATTTCTATTTGACAGCTTGTTTTCTTTAGTCAATGGATGGAAGAATTTTAGTTCATTATTTCATGTCTAGGCTCAGTTCCCAGCCACCAAAGGGACAGCCGAAGTCATGAGGTTAGATAGAAGCTGAAATACTTTTCCTGATTTTGCCGGAGCAAGTGAGCAAGATGTGCCTGGGGACACGGAAATGAATTGATTGCTGTAATCTGAGTCGTGAAGTCCTTGAATGAACATTTTAATTAGGTTAAAAAAGGGGAAATCAGTGCTTTAAAGCACTTCTCAAGCCAAATGCCCTAAGCTACAAAGCACCCATGGGTGCTCTGCTGGGTCTGCAGCCCCGAGGGACTGTCCGGGGAGGGGATGCTGGTGGGAGTGGATAGAGGAGAAGGAGGGGAAGGAGGAGGAGGAGGAAGCAGCAGTAGCAGCACAGTGAGGATGTGGCTGACGGGGACCAGCCGCTCCGGCTCCCAGCCCTGCCAGGGCTCCTCCACGTACTCGGGGAGTTTAGCCAGGCATGTTGTGCAGTGCCCTCGCCTTCACCCTACCTGCCTAATATCCATCCATGATTTAGGATTAGTCTTGGCTTCAAAGAGTGAGGCTAGAGCTGTAACATGAGCTGAAATAGCACAGGGTAACAGCCTGGGTAAAGAATAGCAGAAAAGGAATAATAAAGAAAAGCAAAGGCAGGAGTTGGGAGAGGGTTTGGGGGGGGTCGAGTATCTCCCATTCAACACCCGACTGATGGAAACTGGTGTGGCTCACGTCCCTAATACTTCTTCAGGGCTGTATGTATGTGTCTGTATGACACAAAGGACATTTGGACAGGAGAATCCCTTGCAAAGAGGGGCTGGAGGAGGCTGACTGTGAGACCCCGTGAGCTGTAAACACTTGAATTCTCATTTGCACTCCTGCCTTCCCCTAAGGATTTGCAAAAAGCCAGCAAACCCTTTCAGGATGCTGAGAGCATTGTATGCAGGGTGTTTACGGAGTATCATCGAAAGGCCTGACCTGCATCTCCACAAACATGTCAGGAGATGTTTCAGCCACTGCTGAAAAATCTTGCAAAGGGCTCAAGACATCATCCCATGGACAGTCTTAACAGCTTGAAAAGGTCAGGCCAGTAAAAACATATATACACAGGATGGCTGAGGTGTAAATTGGCTGCACGGATTGCATGTATAAATGGGGCATTCACTGAGCACAGCCACCTTGAAAGCTCAAAGCAATGACAAGAGCAACGTTGTGCTGCAAGGAGAGGTCACATCCCGGGACCTGCGGACCTGATTTCTTCTCTTTCTGCTGAGGGCTCTGCAGAATGAGTCTCAGCAGGTTGAAACTTGACCGGTCCCAGCTGCTGTGCTCATCCTGCCCCTCTGTAGATGTTATTTCTCCTGGAGCAGGAGAGACCCAGAGTCTGCACAAGGCTTGGATCACCATCGCCAGGATGCCCCTCACATCCCTCCCTCTGAGAGGCTTTTGTGCGTGCCTTTGCTTAAATCCAACTACAACTGTTAACGCTTCCATATTTGCAGTCCTGGTGTATTTGCTTTCCAGGAACATTTGTGTTTCGTTGTTTCCAGTGTGTGTGGAAATTAGCTTTTGGCTTTGATAGCCCATAAAAGCAGCAAAAATCCCATTCCCACAGAACAAGCCTCACCAAAGCTGCTGGAGCGAGCAGAAGATTTGCATTGGCTTGAGTGAGCTTTTAATGCAGGCCTGGCTGTCGTCTGCAATCATGGCACACTTCAGGGCTTAGGGAAAGCAGCTGCAGCCAGGCTGGCTGGACTTGGGCTTCCTTGCTTTGCTGTGAAGTACATGTGCCACGACACGGAACAGCCGGTGGCAGGGAAGGGCTGGGCTCTGTAGAAGTCCACGCTCCATTTCAAGGGATTGCATTGGAGAAGGATGCAAGCACTCTGCAAAAAGCTTGCAGAACTTGCTAGCTAAATGCTTAAATGTGCAACAAATTGCTCAGCCCCAGAGTCAGGACAGAGAGAAAGGAAAACCAGGGCTTTGCCATCCCTGGAAAAGTCACTTCTTCCTCTGCCTCCTCTTGTTGTCTTTCTTGAGGAAATGGCAAGAACTTTGAGGTCAAAGACTCCGGAAAGTCAGTGTCCATCCCGAAGGGACTTTGACCTAATCTTAGTGTAATAGCAGAAAACTAAGCAAATAATATTCATCACTGCAATCACCACTCCAATTAAGATTTAGCTAGGTGTGAGACAAAGGTGCAGCGTGGAGGTTTCTGCAGGAACCTGTCAGAAGCTTAACTCCAGCAGGTTTGCCTCGGCTTTTCAAGCTGCACGTCGATGGGAGGAGAACTCAAAGCAAGAATTCAGCCCATGCCTGAACTGATGTCTGCATGCCCGCAGGCCCATGCTTCACGCAGAAGGATTGCCTGGGACCTGGACAGGGAGCATTCAGCCTCTCCAGGCTTTGCTCAGGTTCAAATGAGAGGAAACACTGCATATTTTAAATGCCTGCAGATTAAAGGCTGCTGTTTGATTGCCTGCAGAAAAGCTGTGTTGCTGGGATGTCTTTCACAGCAGCTGAGCACAGGGGGATGTCGGCGACAGGGTGGGCGCTGACGGCTCCCCTCGCACACCCTTCCTTGCAGCCGAGACCCTGCTTCCCCATGCTCAGCTGGCTGCCTGTGAGCTGCAGGTGGGCCCGGAGCTGAGAGCCAAGTCCAAGGTTTGCAGCTGGCTCCAGCCTCCGTAAGGGGCTGAAGCAAAGTCCCGTGTCTCCAAACACAGCTTGTGCTGGGAATGTGGGGAGGCATTTTGATGTCCGGCCATTTGCCAAGCAAGAGACACATCCAGGGGTGGAAAACGGCCTTTTACTCCAGTGATCCAGCCCTCCAGCTATTCCAGCTGCCCAGAGATTGCCCACAGCCTCCTTTCCTGCCAGCCACCAGCATGCACACACAGGTACTGAGATTTCTCTGGTGATGCCATGAGTATGCTGGCTCCCTCCCCTTATGCAGAGGTTGAGTATTTAATAAGCTTTCTTCCTCCCTTCACCTCCAAGCAGTGGTCCCCCACTTTGTGACTGTGGAATAAAATCCCCATTGCTGCAAGAAAGCAGGGAAGGTTTGCCAGCATCACCCAGAGGGAGGTCCCCACCTACACCCCCCACCACCTTGTACACCCACGCAGTTCATTCATGCAGATCCAACGAAGCTTTAATCTGCAAATAGATCTTCCCCTGGTAAACAGGGAGCTGTACAAAGTCTCCCACAGGACAAATCCCTGAGGACGATGCTTTGGGAATCTGTGGAAGCAGCGTCTTCAAGCTCTGGGGAAATCAGGCCAAAGCTGATCCTTGCACAGAGCAGCGCAGTTGGGTTCGCTTTGCTTTGGTCTCCCCCATGTTTGGCTACTCCAGGTTTTACTAGGAAATGACTCTCAGAGAGAAACCCAAGAGCTCAGCATGCATCGGCTCAGGAAGCTCTTAATCAAGCCGGGAGCTTTCCCAGGCACGGAGCCACCCCCACAAGCCAGGAGGAAGCTCTCGCATCCCGGCGTGGGCACTGGCCACAGGCAGCCGAGGCCGGAGGCTGAATCACGGTGACACCAAAGCCCCCGCAAGCACAGATGCCAGAAACCAGAGGCTGAGTCCCATCTTGGGGTGCCCCCCATCACCGCCTCCTTTCCCCACAGCCCCGGCGCGCAGTGAGACGTGGCTGCGAGAGCTGCGGGAGCTGGGCAGAGGACAGAGCAGGGTGGGAGCAAGGGCTCTGGTCTCATGGGCGGCTGGAGGAAATGGGGAGCGCTGGGTACTGCTTTACCTGCTGCAGTTGAGCAGGGCCAGGGGACAGGCTTGAACACTCCCCCCTAGTCCCTGGCACAGCTTTGCCCCAGGACAAGTCATGCTCCCCCAGACAACGCCGGGACCAGGCTGCGCGGAGGCTGCACCCTGTGCTGGGGCAGAGGAGATTTCTGCTCACAGGGTGCAAGTCACACTGTGTGCTTGCCCGCATGGCTAGAGAGCAAACCTCAGCCCAGTTTACAGCATGGCCATCGCCACAGGGTCCTCAGGGTCTCTCCTTCCCAAGGAGGGTGAAAGGAGCCCAGCCCTGAGCCTCACTGCTCCCAGCACCCAGGATGTGCCCTGCAGCCTCAGGCACATCTCAAGCACCGAGAAGCTCAGAAAATCCGGCCCCTTTCCTAGGATCACTGACAGTTTCCCTGACTGACCTTGGACAAGCCATTTAATTCTTCCACTCGCATTCTCTGTCCAAAAAACCTAAGATAATAACAATTCCTTCTTCCTGTCCATTTATACCATAAGCTCTTCATGGGATCGCTGTGGCAATGTGCGATCAAGATGTGTGTGCCTGTGGCTGTGCTGGTAAGGGCAGGGTGATGTCTGCCATGAGCCCTCCTGGCCACAATGAAAACTTACTCATGGCCCCCCACTGCCCCTGGGGATGCCCAGGACCCGCAGGGTGGAGCAGGCTCTGCAGCGTGCGGTTCCTCGGAGGGCTGCCATTCCCCCATGTGCTCAGGGCTACATCAAGGCAGGAAAGCACTGGCCTCTGGGTTGGATGGCCGGGAATTTTGGGGATGGAGCTAGGGAGGAGGGCTGCCAATCCACGGCTGGGCTGTGGGTCTCGAGGCTCCCTCTGATCCCTGGGTTTTATGAACTCCTTGGATTTGTCACCAATTCCCTCTGCATGGCGAAGCTCTGCCAGGATCTCTCTGTTGTTTCAAACTGCAGAGCAAAAAAAAGGTTACAAGCTGATGGAGAGATGCCAGGAAAGCCCCAGGAGAGCTAATCCACAGCATAACCTTCCTGTACATGAGCTGATGGGCTGTTTCTGACTCCAACCCAGAGTGCCAGGCTGGCAAGGAGCCCCCAGGCACCAAAGGGTGGGGGTCCCCCGGCAGGACAGGCAGGCACCAGTCAGGTTTCAGACAAGGCAGATCTGTGGAGAGGTTTTTCTCAAGTTGGATGATTTTTTCTATCCCTTCAGCCATGCGAAGGAGAAGGGAAGGCAGCGCAGGCAAGGCATTTCACCACCATGCACCACGCAGCCTTCAGCACGGGAGATCTATGGTAAAGAGAGGCTGTAGAGCATCCCACATCACTCCTGCCCGGCTCGGGGCTCCTCCAAAAACCCCAGCCACGCAGTCCAGCAGCCCAGGCCAGGCCTGGCTGGGACACAGGGATGCTGGGGACCATCTCTGGGGCCACCACAGCCACCCACTGGCCTGTTCTGTGTCCGTGAGGCCACACTCTGTCCCACTCATGCAACCAGGAGTTCGCTCACTTCGGTGTTTCCACCCCGGCAGGGCAGGGCTTCCCCTGCATTTGATTTTAGGGGTTTTTTTACTTCCCCTGACAAACTGACAAAACCCAAGTTTTTGCATTGGATGTTTTCCTTCAAACAATCCTGGGTTTCTACTGAAATAATCAGGGTCTTTGTCTTCAGCAACAGTAAGCTGAGAAATTCCAGCTGAGCACCAACATTTTCTGAGTTTCAGCAGCCAAAAGATGAGGAAATAATCCTTTTTTTCATCTAAAACTCCTGGAGAATCTCCTCTGCCCTCATGTCTGATGAGCAAACACACACACATCCCTTTAGAAAGAGACTTCTACATAGAAGCTCCAGCAGCACCTGTTTCCTCCTCAGTGTTAAATGCAGAGGTGTCCACCAGAGTCATGTCCCTTCCCTGCCACCATCCCCTGCCCCGTGGGAAGAAGGGACCCCAGCACCATCCTGGAGGCTGATGGGCACCTTGCACCGGGTTGACCACCCTGGTCCTGCCCTGCAAGCTATGTCCGGCATTGGCTCTCTCCAAAGCCACTGCTCCAGGAAACCCCAAATCACTCAAGCTTTCGTTAATGAAAGCAAGTCACTGACATGTCCTCAGCTGCTTAATCAGATGCACTGTGATCTGGAGTTGTTCATTAAAACAAAGAATGAAAACACGAGAAGCCCAAATTGCTTCTTTATTTGCAGCCAAGGAGCGACTCACACATTTTTCTAATACCCCCACTTGGTCATTGGCTCCCCCAGCATCAGGGTGGTGGCTCTGGGCAACTTCTTTTGGCACAGGATTTCCTCTCCCCATTTGCACACCTGATTTCTTCCTGTGGGAACTGGGGATGAGGGAAATTTTTCCATTATACCCAAGCCTATTTTATGTCAGTTTAACCCCTGTCAGCTGAAAGTCCAGCTCTTCTACATCCTCCTGCTTTTTCCAATGGAAAGTCCATTAAATCTGACAGCAATATCTTTATCCTTTCAAGTGGATTTGTCTCAGTGCTGGGCTCCCGGCTCCCCACAGAGACACCACATCCAAATCTCCCAAAACTGACCCAGGAGCCAGCATCAAATAGGCAAAGATAGCTAGAAGTTGCCTGAAAACAGGAGCCTTCATGGTTGCTAAACTGGGACCAACAGCTCCTGCTCACCCCATTCACCAGCCGGGCTTCCAGAAGGTAAAAAGTCCCTTTTCAGTGCAAGAAAGATGAGCCCAGCCCAGGATGTGTCTTGGCAGGGAGCAATCCAGCCCCAGCTCTGTCCTTGGGGATTTCAGGGCTCATGGCAGGAGCAGACTGCTGCAGGACAGAGGAGGTTCGTTTGGATAGATACAGGAGGCATTTCCCCTCTCCCAAGGGATCAGCAAGGCACAAGCAAGGCTAGGAAAGCAATAAAGAAAAAGCCCATCTGGACGGCGCCCTTCTTCTGATTTATAATGTTAAATAAAATGCCAGAAACTGATCTCTTTTTTTTTTTTTTAAGCAGCCAGTAGGCCCTTCATATTTTCCCACTTACATCATCCAACATGGTTTGAATCTACAGTGACTGGTAAAGCCTCAAAGGCATAATTGCAGTTGTCTTAGGAAAGTGAAATCATATGGTGTTCCCAAAATCCCCTCCCCCTTGCTTTTTTCCTTTTCTTTTCTTTTCTTTTTTTTTTTTTTTCTTTTAATGTTTCTCACTCAGCTTCCAGATGTTTCCTGAGGAAAAAAGAAAAAGAGCAAGAAGCAAAGCAAGGCGGAGAGGAGGGTGCTGTAGTGGAAAAGGCCACGTGGCAGCGAGAGCTCCCCGGCCAAAGGAGGGGAGCGGTGAAAGCCGCAGCCTTCGTTCAGAGCAGACCAGCAGCTTCCCAGCTGCTGGGCACAGTGACCTTGATGCCTGCGGGCCTGGCACTGGACAATGCTCTCCCATCCCACCCATCCCATCGCATCCCATCCCATCGCATCCCATCCCAATCCTGTTGGGAGCTGCCCCAGCCTCTCTATCATCCCATGGTCCAGGCTGGGAATCCCATAAAGGTCCTGAGCTGAGCAAGGGGTGCTGAGCATCAATATATGCCCTGGACACAGTCAGCCTCCACACTTGGGGAAATCCCAGAGCCATGTAGGACTTCTTGCATCCCTACAGCTCCACCCAGGCTCCTCACCTGCCTATCACCCCGATTCGAAGTGGTGACTCGCAACAGAGCCTTCGCCAGCCCCTTCCTGAGCTCTGAGCATTTTCAGGACTTGGATAAACCACCAATTCTATGGGTTGCCAATGCCTTTGTGGTGGTAATTCCACCCACCCATAGACCTTGGGCTTAGGGGGTGAGTTTACACCTAGAGATCCTCACTTGAGGCACTTGCATCAGTTTTTAAAGACCCCCAAGAGCTGCAGGCACCCAAGCCCCACAGACACTCACCTATGATTGAGGGTAAAAATTTATGACAATGCTGGAGTGCCTGGTAGAGAGAGAGCCCTGCACACTGACACCAGAGGAGCACCTCTGTCCCTGCAAACAGCCTCACTACAAGCAGAAAAGCTCACCCCGCAGTTTAGGAGAGCACAGCCTAGGCATGGTTTCAATTAGAGCTGTAATTTACTGAGCTGGCTTGGAGGAGGGTAACGCAAACTCCAAAGGAGATGCCTGAAACCCTGCCTTCTCTCCACCAAGTTCCCTTTCCATGGGGAAAAGGAAGGAGTCACACCCTGCTGAAAATGCCTCTTTCTTCCTGCGCAGCCCCTCCTGTGCTGGGACCTGAAAAGTTGTGGTCCCAGAGGGTCAGGGATAAGCCCCATCAGTGCGGCAGGCTGTGCTAACCCCACCTCCTGCCTCTCCCTGCCTTGCGATGGGAGCAGAAGCCACACTGCCCACAGGAGGAGGTGGCGAGGGGTGATGTCGGAGCCAAGGAGGGGAGGGCAGGGAGCACTGTCTGTAGTAGCCAGGCCAGCCTTGCCTCCCTCCGCAGCCAGCAGAGAAATCCCACCTGCAGCGTTTTCCTGCAGTTTTGTAGTAGTTGTAAGAAAGCAAGGGTGGCCCCGTGCTGCAGGAACTACCTTCCCTTTGAGCTGACAGAGCAAAGTATGCAGCAGCAGTCTCAGCGCCATTCCCCTGCAACACACAGGGTGCTGCAGCCCTGGGAGACCACCATGATGAAACCACTTGACCAGTGGGCCCGGAACATTTATTAGGGAATGAGGCAGGTACAGTTTACCAGAAATTAATTAAGCACTTCCTAGAGACTAGAGAGCCCTCTGAACTAGTAGCATGAGAGGGTGGGAAGGGATGCAGCCAGCCAAGAACTGTTCAGAGTCTGGGTCAAACACATCTCTGAATCAACTTAAAGGCCTCAGAATTAAGTCATATCCAGTCTTCATACCATCAAACTCCTAATCGTGAGGGGGTGGTTTC
Organism: Morus bassanus; assembly: GCA_031468815.1. NCBI lineage: Eukaryota > Metazoa > Chordata > Aves > Suliformes > Sulidae > Morus > Morus bassanus. Next base: position 4,372,753 of record CM062586.1, read on the forward strand.
CAGACTCCTGTTGGGAGTGCAAATACATCTCATCCAAAACAGATGTTCTGCCATTGCTGGAGAGGCGGGAGGAACTATAGCTGCAGCCCCCTGGGTCTATTCCTGAGTTGTTTTAGAAACAACAGTGAGTGCAATGCATCCCGTCTCCCTGCTCAGAACAGGTAGTAGGCTGAAAGGTTGTTTAGTTGTGCAAGATCGTTGTTTTGTGCCTCCCCAGGGCAGGCACAAAAAGCGTTAAATGTAATCTGCATGGGAACAGATCTCATTTGTACAGAGCCAAGGACTGGGAGGGCTTGTGCTTCATCCCACAGGCGGTGTTTGAAGGGCTTTCTCTACCCTCAGCACACAGTTTACCATTCCCAGTGGAATAGAAATGTAGCTCCACCCAGGGCAAGAATGAGACCTGGCTGGAGGAGCTGGTGTAAGACAAGGAAATTTGGCCTCTTAAAAATTGCTTTGAGTTTCTAGATAGTCTGTACTTTTGCTTCTCAGCCTAGGCCAACCAGAAGTTACAATCACAGGCCACTGCCCACCTCCACACCAAGGCCTGCCTGTCTGCATCACTCGCCACATTCAACAGAGCCACTGTGTTCTTCCCCAGAGAATTCAGCACGACTGACCCTCAAAATGGGCACCTCAGTCCACACACCACGCGACACCCACCAGCACGGGAGCCCGGGAGTTCAAATGGTGAAAAAGGAAAAGGGGCAGAGAGAGGAAAGGAAGAGAGAACACGTCTGGTATTCAGGTCTGGGAGCGGCAGAGTCACAGAGGCAGCATTAGCAAAGCGTTCAGCCTTGCACAACTCTCCCTGTGTTACAGCGTGCCTTGGTTTTGGCAGCAGTTTTACCCCACTTCCCCCCTCGCTGTCCTTCTGCTCAGGGCGCCCTTTCACGCAGACACGCGTGGGTGCCTCCCCGCCGCTGCTGATCCCCCGGGACAGAGACCGGGGAGAGCAGAGAAGGGGAAAAAGAGGGAGTTTTGGGGAGCCCCAAGCGATGGGAGAGCGGAGGGATGAAGGGGGCGCAGGACCGGCTGCCAGCGCGTTGCCATGGCGACGCGCCGGCTCAGCCAATGGGAGGGCGCGGCGGCTGTGGCTGCGCGGTGTTACGGCGCCACCTGGTGGGCGCGGAGGGGGTTGCACCGGCCCCGCCGGAGCCCACCCGCGGGGGGGACCCGGCCCCGACCCCCGCCCCGGCCCCGACCCCGGCCCCGACCCCGGCCCCGACCCCCACCCCGACCCCGGCCCCAGAGCCGAAACCCCGCGGGCAAACCCACGGGCGAGGGCTGAGGCCTCCCCGGTAATCCCGAGCCCCACCGGTTTGCAAATTCAAGTTTCATCGCAGCTGGTTTACACCAAGCAATGCCGGAGCGGAACGCAAGAGTTGAGGGAGTTCTTTTGTCTTCTCTGATCTTGATAAACCCAGTGGGAACCGAAGGTCCCAGGTTTAAAACCTTTGCTTCCTTGCATAAACTTGCAACTCCGGTCCTCCCCAAAACTGCTTTGCCGTGGGTGCTGGCTCTAACTTGTTCTCACTAGGAAACAAAGCTGGTCAATGACAGCTTCCCAAGACTTCCCAAGAAACCTGTCCATAGCACTGACTTCTTATTCTGGTTCCTAACACTGGGTTCCATACTCTTATCCTCTTCAGATCATGCAAATCGTGTAAACACAACAGGCCCAGGGAGGTTCCCTTCCCTTATGACACCAAGCTGATGTGCTGGATTTTTCCCTTCAGGTTGAATTTTTCCCATGGGAAAAAGAAAAATGCTGTTTATGCAGCACTGTCAGGAGTGGAAATAGGGCCCCCACACACACACCCCCCTCTGGCATTAAAGGTGCTAGAACCCAAGCTCTGTGGGAGAGGGGCTAAACTGTGTAGCACCAAGCACCAAAACATTTGGGCTCTCAGCAGAGTAGAGAGCATTAGAGTAGTTCAGAGCTGTTGCAGGCAAGAAAACACAGCTCAAATTGTGAAATCTTACAGGTGGGAACTAACTGGATGTATATCTATGGGAAAGGGAATGGCAAAATTGACGTTTTGCGCTCTCAACCAGAAGCCTGCTATGCACAATCTGCAACAAGTGCAGGCTGACTATAAATTTGGATCAAAGAAAGTGGAATATCCTGAATCCTGCAGCTAATAAAGAGACAAGAGACAGAACCACTGATTAGGAGGCTGAGCACACATTGTGCTCCTGCACAGAGACTGTTTAGATCAGGAAAAGTGGGGACTTATATTTCTGGAAAGAAGACAAGGCCAGAAAGGATTCCCAAAAGGAAGAAGTGCTTTTGGGGCCTGGAAAGAAAGGAATTTCCTCATGGTTGGAGGAAATGTCCCGGGACTGGTAAAATCCTGGCTATCAGGGAGAGGCATGGAGGCAAAGAGGGATGCTCAGGGAGCTTGGCCTCCCGGGTGAGCGCAGCGCTGGGGGGAGCAAGAGAGTCAGCGTGAGGGAGCCGAGTCGGGAAAAGCTCAGGTCTGGCTGATAGCTAAACCCCAGCATCCAGACCCGCTCCGGCCTGTCCTTTAGTCTGTCTTGCCCATGACAAGGGCACATGGCTGTGCCATACCCCTGGTTTTCTCCTCTGTGCTCGGGAGGGAGTTTCTGGGGTCCCCAGTTCAAGAAAGACAGGAAACTACTGGAGAGAGTCCCACAGAGAGCTATGAAGATGCTCAGGGGACTGGAGCATCTCCGTTACAAGGAAAGGCTGAGAGACCTGGGTTTGTTCAGCCTGGAGAAGAGAAGACTGAGGGGGGATCGTATCAATGCTTATAAATATCTGAAGGGCGGGTGTCAAGAGGATGGGGCCGGACTCTTTTCAGTGGTGCCCAATGACAGGACAAGGGGCAATGGGCACAAGCTGGAACACAGCAAGTTCCACCCAAACATGAGAAAAAAACTTCTTTCCTGTGAAGGTGCCAGAGCAGTGGAACAGGCTGCCCAGAGAGGTTGTGGAGTCTCCTTCCCTGGAGACATTCAAAACCTACCTGGACGCGGACCTGTGCCCCCTGTTCTAGGTGTGCCTGCTCAAGCAGGGGGGTTGGACGAGATGATCTCCAGAGGTCCCTTCCAAGCCCAACCATCCTGTGATTCTGTGATTCTGTGATCGGAGCAACCCAAGGTTCCAAAGACCTTCTGCTGTTTTCTATTCAGGCGGGGAGGCGAAGGGCTCCTCTCTTTACTCCATTTTCTCCTCAGACCCTTTGTCCTGGCTCTCTGCCCAGCTCCTCCACCAAGTCCTCAACTTTCAGGTCACTGCCCAAGTGCTCTGCCTGTCCCCAGCGGGCTGAGCACTGCAATGGAGGGCTGCTCCAGTGGGGCAGACGTAACAGGTACCACCACCAAAGTCCCTTGAGCAGGGTCTGCCCCTGAGCCCCACAGACCTCCCTCTGCTGTGACAGAGGGCATGTATTTATGGGCCAGCTCTCTGAGCCAAGGCTTATTATGGAGATGCTCAGGCTGAGGCTGCAAAATTAGTCTTCAGCCTTTTGTTAGCTCCTTAGGACCCGGATTTTGACTTTTAAAACACTTTTATAAAACTCTATAAATAAATCACATTCTGTGCGCTTGAGTCAACATTAGCCTAAAAACCACCCTCCTTATAGCTCATGTCAGGCAAATAAGACAGGCTTGATAACTGGAGAGAGTGATTTATAAAGGCACCATATGGGAGCTTGTCTAAGAATTATAATTGATTAGAGAGCAGCAGAAATATTGCCATGGTACGGAGCATGAATACCTCAAAGGTTTAGCTCCTTTAAGGGGCCTGGCACTACAGTGACTCTGGCATTCATTCCAACCTGAACCCTGTAAAATCATCCTCCATCCATATCCCAGCGGCAGGCAATTCCCTGAGGGGCTTCTCACCCCCGTCACACAGGAGCAGTGGTGGTGAATCTGGAAGCATGCTGATAACTCGACGACACGATTCATCCCAGGATGGCAGAGGTAGGCATGTAAGTGCAGCCATCCATCTGCCAAGCTGTTTTTTTTTTCCTTAGTGCTTCAGGAATAACTTCTGGCCTGGGATCTGTCTCAACACTGCAGGCAGGTATCAGGCAGCAGTTATTCTCGTGGCAATACCTCCAGGTGCCAACAGACAGTCGCAGGCAAGCAGGAAGGGGATGAAAGTGCCCTGGCTTCCCTCTTAATGAGGGATTTGGGGCTCAGGGAAAGCAAACAAGACCCCATAGCACATTCAGCACTTAATACGTGTCAGATTCATTCCCCGCTCTGTTGCACCTCACGCAGCTTGCCCAGGGCTGTCCTGAGTCTCAGCATGAAATTGGGGGGTCTCTCGGTGCTGTCTACACATAAAAAGTGCTCCTTACAGACCTGCAGCCTGAACTGTCTTGGTAGGCAAGAAGAGAGGAATGAAAGACTCCATTTAGAGTGCGTGACAAAAATTCATATTTCTAGCAGTAGGTAGCATCCAGAGCACATTAGACAAGAGTTGTTGAGTTAATTAGAAATGTACATTTGATACCCAGTCTGAACAGGGCCCTGCACGCTGCTAAGGTTTAATAATTGATTTGTAATTTATTTGCCCATTAATTCTTCCTCTTTCAGAGCGAAGCCAAGAGCTCGTGCACACTCGTCCATCATCCTGGCCAGCAGCACCGCAGCCCCTTCTCCCACAGAGCTGTCGGAGGTGACAGACTGGAGCCTCTTGCAGGCTGTAATTAGTTACTTACTTCAGAAGCTTTTTATAGGAGACTGCGTGCCTCTTGAGAAAGATTAACAAAGGGTTTATTTCCTGCGGGCTCGGGCCGCGTGTCAACAAAACCCAGGCTCCAGAAATTATTGATTTGCTTTCCATAAGGTTTGCATTTTCAAGGTAAGTGATTTGGCTGTTACAGGCATCACGTCCCAGGGCTCCATTCATCACGGCACAGAAACAGGGCTGACCCAACCACTGGGAGCAGGTTCAGGTTTAAACAGAGGCTGCAACACTTTCTCTCACTGTCACCATGTATTACGACAGGAAAAAGGGTTTCCAGGGTGCCCATTCCTGGCTAATCAGAGAGAAAACGTAAGTGCAATCCCCAGGTGACTGCAAGCCCCCTGCTCCCTTCTGCTGTCACAGGATCAGGGGTTTTACAAGGCTCAATCCTATATGCTCATTCCTTTTATTTGCCATATGTTTTCTGACCCTTCGGGACTGTATTGAGTTGTAGCTTTCAAGCCTTCTACCGCAAAGCGGATTAGAAACCCCCATTGCTTTCCGGAGGAAACCAGATGACAGGGAGATCCCGGGGTCCTGGAAACCAGCGACAGCCCGCATGGACCAGCGGACACGGAGACATCCAGGAGCACCAGGGCAAGCAAGCAAAATACCAGCAGGATGGAAAAGGGCCCAAACAACAACAGTTGGCAAGTGAGAAAGTATTCTGAATGCTCAGGATGGACATTTCACAGAGGTAAAGATCACATTTTTAATAAAGAAGCATACAGCTTACACTCTTGCTAGGAAGGAGAGCCCTCCATTTCTGCCCCGTGCTGCAGAGCAGAAGCAACCATCTCCCCTCCCATCCCATCAGTCCTTATCCTCTTTCCACTGGCCTGAAAAAACTCTGGCTTTGAGGAAGTGCTCTAAGGATATAGGCAATAAGGAGAGAAAAAGGGGCGAATGTGGGTAGGAATGGCTTCTCCCCACATGGGCATGGCAGAGGCATGGCAAATCCCTCCGGGAAGGTCTAGAGGCCCAGAGACAATTTTGGCAGGAGTGAGGCCATAGAACAAGCCAATCTTCATGTGTGAAATCTCACATAGAGCTGCTGCTATAAATAAGGTTGATGGATTGATTGCCGTAAATCATAACCCTGCTGACATCCCAGAGCTCTCGCAAGCAGCAGGGATGCTCATGTGGCTGGTTGTTCTCCTTTGGCAGAGGCAGGAGAGAGATTAGTCATTTGTTGTGTTTCCTGAAACCACCTCCTCCCTTCCCCACAAGACAATGTCTTGAAAAGAAGGAAGGATTTGAAGCTCCTTGTGAAAAAGGCTACAACAGGTCTTAATCATTGAGTTTCCCAGATTCGTAGGATCGAGTCCTTATAATCCCAGGGAAAGTGCCACCAACAGCAAGGTTACTGCTTATTTTGAGCAGAAGAAAATGAGAATCCAAATCATCTTCCTTTGAGGTTAAAAACCTCATTTCTGCTGTGTTTACAGGAATGGAATGGCACAGAGACTGTATGGTAGCCCTGCCCTCTGGACCAGATCAAAGGGGATGCGTCTGCTCCCACCAGAGCTGGGATCGCCCTCAGCTGCAGGCTGACCTGGTCCAGCGAACGCGACAGAGCTGTGGCAGGCGAGAGCTGCGGAGCAGGATTAGCTGTGTGCTCTGCGGGCACACAGCGACGGCATCTGCCTGGAGGATGATCCTCCTCAACAGCACAGAAACCCCACCCAGGGCTCTCCGTAGAGGCACAGCCTGGTTTAGTGGTTACAACCTGGGGCTGCACAAAAGCACCTGGTTCCTTTGATCTGTCTGTACCTTCCCTGACTTTAGCAGTTCCTGATTTACATCCCTGTGAAGCTATGACAGTCTCACCCTGGACAAGGACCCTCAGCAAAGCACCAGTGGTCGAAAACCAGCAGACACCCCCAGCCAGCAGCAGCCCAGGGACCGCTCCCCTCCTGTGAGCCCCTTAAAACCTTTTCTACAAAAGTACTTTTCTTAAAGTTCAAAACGTTCTGGGCATAAATCCTTCTCCTCCCTTCCATGTTGCTGGAAGTTTGCTCCCGGCTGTATATTTTTAGATTTTAAAAATGTCACCCTCAACTGCTCTGAGCGCACGTAAGTACTGTAAGAAACAAACCATATAGACTTCCTGTCAATAACATCAGCCTCAGATGGACTCCCTGCAGCCCTGGCAGAGTAAATTATAGCCTTTGCCCCCCAAATGATGGCTGGCTGCTTATTATTGGCTTTCATCTTTATTGCCTCTTAAGGTAAAATTGTTGGAGTGACAACAGCAAACAGCTAGCCACAAATTGTCTCTCCTGCTGGCCTTCCTCCTGCTTGTCAGCAGGCTGAGATGCTCAGAGAGCCCCCAGCACACAGCAAGGATGCCAAAACGGGCTGCGTGCATGCTACCAAGCCATCCAGCGGGCTTTCCTAAATCCTACCCAACCCTGGACATCCCCTGCTCTTTTCTCTCTCTCCTGCCACAGTCCCTGCAGGGACCAAGTGACACAGGAGGGGCATACACCAAAGGAAGCACTGGACAGCTGGCCCCATTTCACCTCCTCACTTACACCACTACAAGTTTTGCTTGTTTGAGAGCATCCCGTATGAGACACCAGTGAATCCACAGCTAGCTGGATGGTGCAGGTGGCTCTACACATGGGGGATGTTTCATCTCATCCCTTGCTCACTATCACAAATCAGCCCCTGACACCCATCCCACTCTCTCTGCTGCCCCCAGAACAGTCTGGTTTGTGCTTGGGGACACAGTGCTGTGCAGGGTCAGAGCTAAACACTGGCTGATCTGGGCCGTACTGGCTTTGTAATGCAGAGCCTGAAACTTGTGGTGAGCACTTTTGATGTGCTTGAAGGAATCTCCTGTCAACGAGCCTCTTCCAAGGGGCAAGGCAGAGGGCTTGGAGCAGAAGAGGTGGGAATTTCCAGCAGAAGAAGATGGCAGAGAGACAGTGGTCCCCTAAAAAGAAAGAAGATTTATCAGCACATGAAGACCAGGTCCTTCCAGGCAGGGGTTAATCCATGGGGTCTTCGGGGACCCACCTCCACCCTCCAGAAAGCAGGAAATTGTGCACAGCAAGTTCTTTGCCATAAGGAGGGAAACATTTTTGGAGCAGGAACAGACAGGCCAGAGCAAGCTTTTCTCATCCAACCGGAGTCTGACGGGAGGATCCGGTTTCAGAGGATTAGGTAACGTCTTCAGATCGCCCAGGAACCCACGTCCTGATGTATCTGCTCAGGCAGAGGCCTGGGAGGGGAGGCAGATGATGGCCATGGACACACAGGAGCAGCCCTCCCAACCTGGCCCTGCTCAGCCTCCTCGCTCTCCGGCAGTGTGTGGGCAGGGATAGGGCAGGGATGGGGCAGGGATGATGAGCCCTCGCTAGTGATTGCTGGGGGCAAGAGACCCAGGGAGACAGCGCCATCCGTCTCTCTGCTCATCCTGTGGCACATCATGGTCAGAGTCCGTTTAATTGTCAGTCCAGGAGTGCAGAAGGGCTTTTTTCCTCTTGCTGGACTAGTGGGATGTTGCAGAGGCAAAGGTTTCCCCTGTCTTCAGCGCACGGCGTAACCCCCCTCCCAGGCTCTGGAGACCACCTTCCCTGCCATCAAGATGAAGCCTTCCAGCTCCTCCAGCCTCTCCTGTAGGCACAGTGTCCTTAGGGCCCCACCACCCTCCGACGATGATGGCAGTGCCATACCCCTGCTCCTTTCCCACCACAGCCACGACAAGTGGAAAGCAACAGCCTGCATGGGGAGAAAGGGGCAGGGAGCCCCAGGAAGGGGCTCCAGCCTGCAAAGTTCACAAGCAGCAAAGCAGGAGGGTGGTGGGAGGCTGCGGTGGGGGGAAGGGGCTGGGTGGGAGCACCCTCCCTGCTCTGCTCCTCCCCGCCGGCCGACCTTGAGCCGGGCAATTCCCCCTCCCTCCTCTCATTTCCCTCCCCAGCTTGCTCCAGCTCTGCGGTGAGCTCGTACAAGGTAGCCCCTACCACGGCGAAGAATGTGGCTGCACTTATTACTAGGTAGGGTGCTTTTATGTTATAAATTAAAAGGTCCAGACAAAATGAACACCAAGAGCTGTATCCTCAGGAATCACAATGACTCAAACACAAGCTTTTTATAAGAAAATAAATTAAATGACTTGGCTCTTTTACTCATCAGGCTGTTCTACCTCTAACAGTATCCTAGCAAACACTTGTGTCTTCATTTAATTTTCTTCAGCCTAATGCCCACCATAAAAGAAATACAGCAGAAAGCCCGTTTGATAACTTTAGCAAATTTCCATTTGACCCTCCCCCTGGGTTTTGGGTTGAGTGTTGAGTGAATGAGCTTTAAAAGCATCTTTTCATCTAGTCTTCCACAGCAGAAAATCACCGAGCCAAGAATCATACTTCACTTTGTCAGTAGAAAAACAAGATGTGGGCTTAGTGGAATTGAGTTGCGTTGGAGCATGGTATGGAAAATCTTGCATATAAAGCCAAACAAGGTTTCACTGCCAGTGTTGTAAGGGAGAGAGATGCAAAATTTTTGTGGCTAGTATTTCTCGCCTGTGCCTTGGGATCTCAGGCTCTTTGGAAATGAAGGATACTCATTTTAGGCAATGCTTTACTTTAAGCATTTTGTTAACCCTTTTTCATACTGCAAGAAAAAAGCAGGCGCTTGTATTCTTCAAAAGAAAAAGGAGTTAAAATACTTAAGATGCAGTGTTTTAGGTGGTGGGGTCTTGATCTGCGCAACTCGCCGCAGGAAGAAATTTCAGAGTCAAGGCAAGGAGGAGAGAAGGAAATGGAGGTGACTGAAAGTGAAGCATGTTTCAGGGATGAAAAGCTGTTCAGCAGACAGGCTCAGAAAGGCCTGATGTCCATGCATGGCACCAGGAAGCATGAGGGGGCGGCAGCGTTTTGCTTCACAAACTTTGCAGCCTTCCAGGACGCTGTCAAAAGCGAGTGACAGAGCAAAACACCAGCATTTTTCTGTGGGTGGTTCTGCTCCAGCCCCGGGGCTGCCCTGGTCAGGGGGAGCAGCATCCCGGGCGGGGGGAGCAGCATCCCGGGCGGGGGGAGCAGCATCCCGGGCGGGGGGAGCGGGGCCCAGGCAGGGGGAGCAGCATCCCGGGCGGGGGGAGCGGACCCGGGCAGGGGGAGCAGCATCCCGGACAGGGGAAGCAGCATCCCTGGCAGGGGGAGCAGCATCCCTGGCGGGGGGAGCAGCATCCCGGGCAAGGGGGAGCAGCATCCCGGGCGGGGGGAGCAGCATCCCGGACAGGGGAAGCAGCATCCCGGGCGGGGGGAGCAGCATCCCGGGCGGGGGGAGCAGCATCCCGGACAGGGGGAGCAGCATCCCTGGCGGGGGGAGCAGCATCCCGGGCAGCCGCTCCGCTCCTTCCGCACGGGCAGGGCTCGCTGCGGTCGGGAGGTGGCAGCAGCACTTTGCTCTTTGCTCGGACGGGGCACACCGGACCCCAGGGGCTGCCCGAGGCACTGCTCCCCCCACCCGGGGTGGGGGGATTAGCCCCGCTCCTGGGAGCTGCTGGCCCGCAGCCTTCCCTAAATTCAGCCTCTGTGCTTCAGCCTCCTGCCCTGTGCACACTGTCATCCGCACTCGCTCCCTGCAGCTGAACCGCCCTGGGGTCTCCAGCCCCAAGTCCCACCAGGGAAACACCTGGAGCGCAGCTCCCACCCCTCCCTGGGGAGCCGGGGATGGAGAGGGGAGCGCTGGGGCAGGGGAGGGTGATCAGCTGGGTCCTCAGGTGCGTCCCCACTGCTTGGAGCCCCAGATTTTGTTTGTACCTGGGACTGACCTTGAAACCCACGTCCTCCAAGCTGGCTGTGCACCCATCTCCCACTGCTCCCATCTGGTCCCGTTTTCACCCACACATGGGCGAGGCGGCGGAGGCACCCTGAGGCACGCCTGGAGGTGGGTGTCTGTACGCTTTGGTGATGCCATGGGGAGACCTGTGGAAAACACTTGGAAAACGTGATGCAGAAGGCCAAGGTGCCCTTTGCAGCCCCGGCACGGGGGGGGGAAGGCTGCCCCATGGGGGCATGGTGGGACCCCGACCCTGGCCCTGGGGCCAGCTGGGGTGAAAAGGCTACTTGAGGGAGGTCAGGAGGAGAAAACTAACCTGCTTTTCTTAAGCAATTATGAAGTGACAAATTACCAGTGAAAGAGCTCATCTGTCTGTATTTATTTGTAGAGCCCTTCCTCGCTGCAAAACTAAGGCACGGAGAGGACCAGGATCACAGCCCTTCTCTTAAGGATTTCAAAACAGTCTGCTGACACCTCACTCCATCTCTGTCAGCACTGGGGATGTGCAGATATTAAGTGGCCAGCCTGGTGCCACCAAGCAAGATGTATTTCCAAGAGCAAGCATCCCAAGCATGTTCTGCACCCCCAGAGACAGCATCTTCCACTCTTCATCCACTCATGCACCCAGCGGACCAGGATGGTGTTTTGCAGAGGAAGCTGAAGTCCCCTCCCGATCCCACACCTCCAAGAGCTCAGAGTTTAAGGAAATCTAGTATTAGGAGGTTCCTGATAAACCCGAGAGCTCTGGACCCCTTCGTGTGTGCCATCCCTGAGCTCCATGACTATGCTGCTCACAGGGCAAGGGCGAATCCTGTGCACACCCAGCCCCGAGACACAACAAAAGCCCCAAGCCATTGCATGCGAGAAATGTTTAATTGCATTACAACCATCCTCTGTTATCAAGGAATCAGAAGGGGAGTCAAAACAGGCACTTTGATCCCTGCAGAAGCTGGAGAAACAGCAACAAGTTGGCCAAGGTGCAAACCTCCTCCTCCCTCCCCAGCAGCAGAGGAGGGGGAGCAGGGCCCTTCCCCAGAGTGGGTTTGGGGGCCTGGGAAAGCCCCCCCCCCCCCCTTCCCAGGGGAGCAGCAGCAAACCCAGCAGCAATCACTCACAAGAAAAAGTAAAAATAGAAATCAGTGGCCAGCTTGGCTTTGCTTTTCTTTCTTTAAACATCTTTAAATAAAGAAGCAAACCCGATTTTCAAAGCAAAGTGTGGTTTTTCGAGCCAGTGGGCAGCAGGAACCCGGCCAGCCCATGGCGCGGGGGCGAGCATCCCGGCGAGCCCTGCCCCACGGATCCTGACTCACTCCACCCGGGGAGATGGGGGAAAAAAACCCTCAGGAAGGGAGGTAAATATTTACTCTCTAAACACAAACTGCTGCCTGGAGGTTAACAAGACACATAACCACCCTCTGCAACAGGAGCCATCAGATGTGTCAGTGTGGCCGGCCGGGTGCTCCCTGGTCCCTGGGGTCTCCCAGAGCGTGGCGGGGGGGTTGGGGGGGTGTGGGAGCGGGCAGCAGCCCCGCGCTGGGGAGCAGCAGGTTGCTGCCGAGGCAAATAATCCCCCGTGCCCCTTCCCCTGCCCTCTGCAAGCCACCTCCCAGGGCTTCCCAAAATGAAAAAATATTGCAGCCAAGTTAGAAACACACGGATCGTCACTAACCAAATTGAAACTCTTATTTTCCTTCTCTATTTGACCAGCTCTGCAGCCGTCGGGGGAGGATTTATCTCTGCTGTAAACCCAAGAGCAAGTTCAATCTTGTTTGTACCTGGCAACAAATCCAGGTTAAGCTAAGGCCAGCGCTAACGGCTCCTGTTCACGCACACGCTGCACTGGGGCAGCGATGCTGCTGCTCTGCAGGCACTGATGGGACTCCAGGAGGGATGGCAGCTGGAAAACAGCCCGCTGTCCCCACGCGTCCACTGGAGCTCATCAACACGCCCGTATCACCAGAGTGGGGGTGCTGCCCAGCCTCCATGGCCCCATGCTCTCAGGACGTGCCCCTGGGTCAGAGGCTCCCCCCGAAGCCGAGCCCCCCCCCCGCAAGCAGAGCTGGGAGGGCTTTGCCGGGTGCCGCGATGGCACGGGGACCGTCCCTGCTCACAGCATTGCAGTGCACCCAGGGTGGCCTTGGTCACCCCACTGCCACCCACGCAGGGGAAGGTCGGGGTGACCCGCAGGCGCCGGGCCGGCACGTCCCCCCGAGGGCCTGGCCACGCTGGGCATCCCAGCGGCCACAACGGCCGCTTGTCCCGTGTCTGGTCTAACGGGAGGAAGAGGGGGACGCGCCAGGGGAGCGATGGTGTCCCTAGCAGGGTGCAGCTGGAGATGAAATTCATTCAAGGGAAATTTCTGAGCCGAAGGAAAGAAAATCTCCTTCGCTGAGTCTTGGGGCTCCCCCCCAGTTCTGCTGTTGCTCCTTACAACCAGGCTGGATTTATTCCAGCTCAGCCCCGCGGCGAGCAGGAGGGACAGTCCCCTGGGGACGGGCACCCTCCGGGGTGATGGGGAGCCCTCAGTGGGGGCAGCACCGCCGGGGGGGGCCTGAAGGAATAACTCAAGACACATCAGTGAAGAACAAAAGAGGACTTGGACTGGGTTATATTTTAAAATGCTCATATATTTTCTTTTTTTTTCTCCTTTTCTCTTTTTCTTTTTTCTTTTTCTTTTTTTTTTCACAATTCTAATACAATTGTTCATCAAAATACTGGCGTTTCCAGCAGCAATTCTTTTTTTTTTTCTTTTTTTCCTTTTTTTTAAGTGAATAATAATATACGGTAGTGATTTCACAGTAAAACAGACCTGTGGGAACGCCAGATATACGTGACAAAAGACACCCCCAGACCAGCCCACCCCCTCCCTCCCACCCCCCGAAAAAGATTTTGGAAGTGGGGGAAAAAATAAAAAGTTCATTCAAAAAAATTATTTCAAAAGAGATTTCATATAAAGCCTTTAAAACACGGTCAAAAGTTTCTCCCTCTTCTGCAGATCCCTGTCCCTGTGGTTGAACATTTACAGAGAGAAAGAGAGAGAGAGAGAAAGAGAGAAAAATAGAGAGAGTTTATAACAATCTCTGTAGAAGAAACAAAACAATCCAGAAAGAAAATATCCAAGAATACGTAAGGGATAAAATTACATTTGTACAAAAATAGATTTTAACTTTATTGATGCTTTAGATATTTTTTCCTTATCTTTTCTCTTTTTTTTGTCATTCTAAATTTTAATGTATTTTATTTTTCTAGCTATGCATCCCATAGCCAAGGCATCCATCACTAAGTATTGGGAATTGCTAAAGCTATTTTTACTCAAAACCACCTGCTGCTCAAAAGAAAAACAAAACAAACAAACAAACAAAAAAAAAAACCAAAACAAAAAGGCATCTTAAAATAGATGCATTTCCTTTGTCTCGAGGAAAAGATCCACATTTGGCATCTGCCAATTCGGAAAGGGCTTCAGATACAAGGTACTCGCTTACATGAAGCAAAAAAAAAACAAAGGCAAGAAAAAAAATAGGAAAAAAAGAATTGACTTAAAACAAAAAAAACCACAAAAAGTCTGTAATTGCTACGGTTATATGTATATGTGAGTGAGGATATTTATACAGTGTATATATCTACAGTACATACATGTATACACACGCACATATGTATCAACCTAAACCAGATCATGCACGCTCGTCACTGATGGGGACAGCATCAGCTCTTGAGCCACGGTCCCGCCATCTTCAACCCTTTTTACGAGCAGGAGCTGAGCCCAGCCAGCCACGCAAGGGCTCTCCTCCCCGGTGAGCTGCGGGGCAGGGTGGGCGGTCAGGACGGGGGGAGCCGCCGGGTCCAAAGTGCAGAGAAGCTGCCGGCGAGTTGGGGGGTGGGGGGTGGGGGTGGGCAGTGTGGGCATCCGACACCCATGGGTGCTGGGGAGATGAAGGTCCTTTGCCTGTAACTCCACTCCTCGGGTCCCACCCGGCAGCGGTGCTCGGCCCCTTCGATGCTGATGGATGCTCAGGAAGCTCCAGCATCCTCACGGGGTGGTCCGTGGGCATGCTGCATTCGGCTCGGTTTGGGTTAGGGCTTGGTCGAAACATGAACACGCAAGAAGGCAGCGAGGAACATCCAGGGTGGCAGGTGGGTGGCTGAAAAGCTGATGTTTGTGCTATCTTTAGAAAATTAAAGATTGTCCCACCAACAAAAAAGAAGTTAAAAAAAAAAAAAAATTTAAAAAATAGATCGATCACCCTAATCAAACCAGACTTTTGCAAGAGTACTAAGATCTGGTTAAATGAAAGTCCTACCTCTCTAGTGAATAATGTGCCTTTTTTTTTTTTCTTTTACCCATGTATCACCTCTTCAAACAAGCATGTAGTATATTTATAATTATTATGATGAGGACAAAAAAAAAAAAAAAAAAGCCAAAAGTGAAAAAGAATACAAATGAAAGACTCAAACTCATGCAAAAGCACATTGCTTTAAGGCTGCTGTGGCAGATGTTACCGGACGCACAAAAGCTTCTTCTTCTGATGGGGAGGGCTGGGCTAGTGATGCTGGAGGGGAAGGCGCCAGGGTGGGCTGGGGTCTGGGCTCTGGGGGTTGATCACACGTGTTCAGGATCCACTGGCAACCCAAAATGCCCGGTTGTGGCTGCTGGGGGAGATCACAAGAGCTCAACTGAAAGCAACAGAGTCATGCTGAATTACAGCAATGTGGGGGCTCCCTCTACACCTGCCAAAAACAGAAAGCCCAGGACATTGCTCAGCCTTTCCCCAAAACTCCTCTGCCAGGGGCATGAATCGAGGCCGTGCACTGCTCCAGCAGGGAAACTGAGGCACGGAGACACGCGTCCTGGCTGAGCGCCCCTGGCCCGCAGAGCCTTCCCCTTCGCACCACGCTATTTGCCAAAGACGCCCCCTTGCTCATGGCATTTTATTTTTATCGGGTCAAATGCTAACTGGGATGGGAGGGGATGGCACAGCATGGCATGGCATAGCATGGGATGGGATGGGAGCTCCCGCTCTGCAGCCCGGCCGTGCCCAGGGCTGCAGCCGGCCAGACCGCAGCCTTGCAAACCACCACAGCTCAGCACTCAGCACCAGACAGCCCCGTCCAAGACATCAACCGGGAAAAAAGTGGTTCCACCCAACGGACAAGGACAGCGGGTTTATTCTAGTGCAATGTCCACCGACTCTATCACAAAGCACCCTCATCCTCTCCGGCAAGCGAGCTCCAGGCTCCTTTCCACCGGCAAGAGCCGGGCCGGGGGCTGCCGGCTGCCGAGGGCTGGTTTGGCTCCAGGCTGAGCTCCGCGCCGGCTGGCTGGGAGCTAACACCTCCCTGCAAGCCCCCCGCGGGGCTGCGTCAGCCTTACGCTGGCAAGGAACAGCCTGCTCGTGTTTACTGGCACCCTTTACATATTTCATTTCTCTTGCCTAGTTTTCTTGGCAAATTCTTGCAGGGTGAAGCTGTTTAATAATATTTTCGGCGGCATGCAGGCTGCTGGAGAAACACAGCCAAAACACTTTCCCTGCCTCTGTGGATTTGCCACTTCAGGCCAGCCTAAGGGAAAGTTATGACCTGAAATCCTGAGTATTTATTTAGCAATGAGATGGCCTGGTTAACTGCAGGGGATGGAGCCGGGGACTCGAGCTGCCAGGCGGGATGACGACAGGCGGGTGACAACTATGTCCCCTCAAAAACAGAGGTGGGAGCTGGTGGGCATTGCTCCACCCCGCTCCAGGCACAAAGGAGATGTTTGAAGAGCCAGCTACAACCCACAGGCAGAAAGAAATACCTCAGGGACTTAATGCTTTGTCGTTTTAAAGCAGAGAAGACATGAAAGCAGTGGGGAAGCCCTTGGCTGGAGGCCAACCGCAGGCACCTCGTGCTTGGCTCCAAGCACCTGCCCCATGGTGTGTTCAGGATCCGTCCTGCCAAGCGGGGCAAAAACCCTCCCCAACATCCCTCACCGCTTGCTCTTTTTTTTTTTTTCTATAACTCATTTTTTCAGTGGGACTGTGGAGATACCTGATGAAGGTGAAATGGGGATGTGAAGGCGAAACACCCCCTGGCTGGGGAATCCTGTCCTGTGGGATGTGGGTACGTTCCTGGGACCATGTCCCTAGTTCCCAAAAACCTGTCCATCTCCCTGCTGCCATGCAAAGATTCAAGGGAAGGACCATGCAAAAGCTAAAGTGCTTTTGGTGCTCTCGGCATCCCGGGGATGGGCACGCTGCCCACGTGGGCAGGGGCTGCTGCCACATCCCCCGCCCAGCTGAGACCTCTCAGCCCCCGCGTCCCTGCCCAACGGGGGAGATTCGGGGAGGGGGAGCCCTGTTCTTGCTTCACCACTAATTAACAGCCACAATTACCAGCCTGGCCAAGCACTCCCACTAATTGTTGCCTTGCAGTGTTTTGCATCGCAGATGCTGAATCAACAGGAGCAGCCTCCTGGGCGAACCGAAACCCCCGTGCAAGGCGATGGCTCGGGCGCTGCTGACCCATGGGAAACGCCTGCCGGTACCCGGGGCTGCTGCGTAGCCGCAACGCGGGCACGGAGGGGGCGTTTTGCCAAGCCCACCCCATCAGCTGGAAATGCCCCTCCAACCTCACTGAACCAGGTCAGGACCAAAAAAAGAAAACCAAGAAGGAGCCATTGCTGACATGCCAGCTCCTGCTGCTGCAACGCAACAACCCATGAAATAAAGCGTGGGTCTGGCAGGACAGGCTGGACCAAGCCTCGCGAGTGGGGCCGTGCCAGGATGCTGGGCACAGTGCTGAGGTCCTGGCAAGACCCCGTGAGCTGGGGAAGGGCGATGCTGAGTTCCTGGCAGCCTTAAAGCAAGTGCTCCAGCCAGCTCATGTCCGCGTGGGCAGCTCCACACCGAGCGCAGAGGCACCTTTGCGAAGAGCAGCAATGCCCGGCTGCCCTCTGGGACAGCAAAACGGGATTCTTCAGGTGCTGCCACCCACGGGACCCTCTGCACAGAGGGTGAGAGGGTGCCCTGGCTCCCTGTGCCACCAGTCGCCTCATTATTTGAGGGGGGGAATT
The DNA here is from genome assembly GCA_031468815.1 of Morus bassanus. Taxonomy (NCBI): domain Eukaryota; kingdom Metazoa; phylum Chordata; class Aves; order Suliformes; family Sulidae; genus Morus; species Morus bassanus. Next base: position 4,390,320 of record CM062586.1, read on the forward strand.
CAGCTTAATCCCAAATACTCTGCTTTTAATTGAAAGGAGAAGGCTCTGTGCAGCCACGGGTGACTCATTCGCGGGGCACGGGCTGGGCCGCCGCTCCAGCCTGCCTCTCCCTCCGCGAAGTAACTACCAAGACTACTAATAATAGTTAGAAACCAAAAATAGAATTTTTTTTTTTTTTTTCTTCTCTTTTTCAAAAACTCCATCCTCTGAAAATAGCCAGCTGCAATCCGGCGAGTTCAACCACTCCCCTCGGCTTGTCCAAACCCCACTGCCCCAAGGGCTGGGACCGTCCCCGTCCGGCAGCTCACCCCAAAACTCATGGCACAGCGGGGGCCGGGTCAGGGGCGCGAGCCGGGGCGGCGGGTGGCAAGCTCTCTCCGCTCCCACTTCTCTACATCTAGCGCAGGGAACCAGCGAGCAGGTCTTGAGATGCAGCAGTGACAGCAAACGGACAAAGGTGAAGGCGACGAGGAGGCGAGGACGGCAGGGGGTCGCCCCGGATCAGACAGTGCCTCCAGCACTGGGGAGAGGAGGGAGGGATGGGCTGGGGTGGCGGTGGAGGAAAGCAGAGGAAGGGGCCCCGCGAGACCCCGGCCGGGCGAGGGACTGACCCAGCAGCAGTTCTCTAAGTCATTTGATGGGGCGCTTCCAGCATTTCCATCAAGAAGGTGTCGATTGGTGTGTCGCCTATTAGCTTGAAGAAGAAGAGGTGCTCCAGGCATTTCAGGCCAATGGACCGGAGGGCTGGGAGACGGAGCAAGAGCTTTGCGAACCTGGGGACAGGAGACACGACACGGTCAGACATCCCACCGGCAGCCCCACTTCTGCCCTGACCCCCAAAGCTTCCATGGCCGCTCCTGCTCAGAGGGCTGGGAGGCAGACACAACCTCTTTTGCTACCAAAGTCATGGGGCTACACCCAGAGCTGTGCAGGGAAATCATTATGTCCCCAGCCTTGAAGATCAGGCAGCCGCGGTGGATATTCACAACAAACGTGCTGATAGCTGAGCTGGAAGAGTAAAATAAGAAATGAAAGGCCATCCCTGGACTTGGGTGCACTGGCTTCATGCATCTATGTCACGCACGCGTTGTTCAGCGAGCACCCTGAGACGCTCGTGGGGTCCCTACACCCCAGCCACGGGGAAGAGGCACCACGGAGCCAGCCTTGTCGCACGCAGTGGTGCAAGCAGCTTCAGCAGCTCGATCTTCGGTCAGGGAAAAGGGCAAGCAGCTGGGGAGGGCATGGAAGAGATGCTGAGTGGCATTAGCCACCACTTCGCTCAGCGATGCCCCTTTCCTGCACCATCACTCGGCTGCTGCTCGACGCTGAGCCCCGGGGGCTGCTGGCGTGGCAGAAACCCAGCTGACAGCAGGGCTGGAGGCACTGCAGGGGTGAAGACGATGGAAGGAGACAGGGGCTTTGATGCAAAAGCTGGAAGCAGCGCTGCAAAGCAGCCAAGGCACGGGGTGCTCCCCTTCTCCCTGCCCCGCGCGGGGCTCTGCTGAGCCCCAGCCGAACAAAGACCCTTTCTCCCCAGCCTGCCCGGCGGAGATGCTTGTCAGGTCGCACCCGCGATGCTGGCAATGCTGGCAAGAGCCAACAGGCAGGAGGGGTGTGCAGCCGGGCAGGGGAGAGCCAGGGGGGCTGGGGAGAGCCGACAGCACTGCGGGAGCCGTCCGGGGCGAAGGAGACGAGCCCAAGGGCTGGTTGGCCATGCCGGGGAAAGGCGGCTGAGTGTTAGGCTCCAAGGGTGGCAGGAGGCTGCGGAGCCAGGAGAAACCCACCAGCTCCTGCAAGGGTGCTTCGGAGCACCCTCAGTGCCACCCAGGGGTGCCCCCCGCCTGCCTGCCTGCGTCCTGGGGCTGCAGGCAGCAATCCCAGGCGCTGCGGCTGCGGGATGTCGCCTCCCCGGTCTCAAAACGGGGAAAAGGCCCTTTAATGGCCGGGAGTGCATTTATTTGTTTTTACTGCTGCATTATCAGGACTTGAACATAAGCAAAGGCCGGAACCAGCCCAGGGAGAAGGGAGACTTTCTAGAAAACACACACATAGAGAGACATGCATAAACATACAGATACTATACATGCATGCACACCTCTCTCTCCTTTTTTTTTTTTTTTTTTTTTTTTTTGCTGAGCTGGCGAGAACGGTGGGAGCAGAGCCAGGAAAAACAAATCAGTCCTACCATCCCATTCAGGAAGTTTCACTTTAAACCAAACCAGATGATGGCTCCAGCCCTTGGATACGTTTAACTGTGAGATAACCAGCCCACAGCACACCATGCCAGGGCTGCAGCCGGGAGGGGAGAAAATAGTCCCGATTCCCCATGGCTGCTCGGTGTCACGTATGCACCGTGCCCTCCTGGCAGAGGAGCAGGGGCTGGCGCGGGGGGAGCACGGCTGGGTTTTTCCTAGGAATGTCTCCCTCCATCTCGCTGCTGCGGAGAAGTTCCCTTTTGGTGTTTACATGGTGCTCACAAGCTCTCGATGGCCAGGGACTAGGCTGAAGTCACGCGCCAAAGGGCATCTGAAGCGGTGGGGAAGCCAAGCGATCGCCGCAGTGTGGAGCAGGGGAGGGCGCCTGCCATGGGCTCAACCAGGCATTTGCTCAACCACAGGAAGAACTTGTTTCCAGCCCCAGATGGTGATCACATTGTGCCATGAGACCAGGAGGATGGAGAGAGCTGCCGAGAGCTTCGTTAGCTCTTGTGCAACTCTGGACTCCCAGCCCACAAGTTAACCCTCCCAAGCCACCTGGGCTTATTCCACCATCGCCCTGCACCATAGAAGAGATGGAGTAAGGGCAGTGATGCCCAGTCACGGCTCTCAGGACAACCCTAAGTGTGCAAAAACCTTTAAGGTCACCGAAGGAGGATCACACAAGGAGGTCCCCAGGCCAGAGTCATTCAAAGCCAGTGAGAGATCAAACTCCAGAGCCCCTGGTGCAGCTACCAGACCTAAAATGCTCCCTTACACATCCATCACTGTTCATTGAGGTAGAGCCCTGGGGAACTGATTTTGACTGGTGGCTCAGTGACTTTGCTCAGCCATGCACAGCGGCTTCGTGGTGTTTTGGTCGATGGGGAGCAGGGCTGTCCCCATGCCAGCCCCCTGCCCAGCCCCACCCCAGCCTGCGGCAGCGAGCAGCGGCGTGCGAGGGCAGCACGACTCAGCTGTGGACACTGGACATCTGTGCAAAGCAATGAGTTCATCCCACTGGGGGAATAATCCAGGGGAGCTGCTGGCCACGGTTCCCAACGCAGCTCTCCTTGTGCCAGGTACAGCTGGCTGCTTGTTCCGAGCCCCAAGGGGAGCAGCGCTCTTCTGAAATACCAGAAGAGCCAAAGTCCAGGGTCTGGATTTGCTTAGGAACTGCAATTTAATAACGCTTTTTGGAAGAGGAGTCGGCTTGAGAGTTGGCCTGGGGTCCACGTAAACCACCCAGGGGAGGAGAGGTAACCACCCCTGCTCTGTGCACTGTGCTCATCCCTCACTTCCCCTCCTCACCACAAAGTCAAACACACCCAACGGCACCTTCAGCCTAAATCTCCCCACCACAAGCCAGCCACGAACATCCAAGAAGCCCCTGTACAACGTGTCTTTTTCCATCTGCCAGCACGTTGGTACCCAAAGGGGGGAAAAATAAGACCAATATCAGTTCTGAGGCCATGATCTGCCCGCTGCATTCATTGCTGTAACAGCATCCTTTATTTTTTTAACCATTCAGACACCCAAGACCAGGAATGCAGGTGGGATGCAAATCCCAGTTGCTTGGGCTGTTTTTCCCAATATTCATGCCTCAGCAGTGATACGCACCACCAGCAGTTTCCAGTGCTTCGCTTGGTTTCTCAAATGATTGTCAGTAACTTAACTGGCAGTTGCCAGCTTCAGGCTGTGACTGGGAAAATGCGCCCACTCAGCTCTGGAGCAGTCCAGGAAAGCATTCCTAATTCCCCCTCCCATTCCCAGCTGGATTGGGGGAGGCAGGGAGGGGAGAAAAGAGCATCAATTGAGGCTTTCACTTCCCAGCAATGATGCTCATCTGCCACCGAAAATTAACTCCATGTGCATCTTATTTTCGCTGTGGTTTGCTCTCCGTGGTTGCCAAAAGGGAAATGATACCCCTTCCCCCATGCGCTCATCCCACCGCCACGGCCGCAGGAGCCGGGCCTCCTCAGGTCTCGGTCCCGCCGTTAATGCCCGACTTTGTCCTGGTTGCGTTGCATTTCCTGACATGGGAGTGAAGACCTCTCTGCGCTTCACAGGGGGATTTTCTAAGGACGTTCACAGCTGAAGCAGGTAGAAACGTGTGGGTTTCTCTGCAGAGAACTGTTCGCTCCCCGAAGACATGGGAACAGAGAGCCCTAAACGGAAGGGACCCAGCACCCGTACGCTGCAGGTGCGATGACCGCGAGGATGGCACTCGGACCCTGTCCCAGGCTGCAGCACCCGTTGCACCCGCTGCAGCACCCATTGCGCGGGGCTTTGTGGGGCTGTGAGGCCGCGGGAGGACAGGGCACAGCCAGCAACTCACCTCCCGGGCTGGTCGGGGTATTTGTGTTTGCAGTATGCCTCTAGCGATGCGTACACCTTCTCCCGTAACGCTTCCACTTCAGCCGGGTTGGAGAGACCTTTCGAGTCTGAAAGACAATGGAAGGACCATCAGCCAAAAACCTCCAGGCTTTCCAGGCAGGCAAGGGCCCCCCTGTGCACCCCCCCAGCCCCCTCCACCCCTCCTGGCACCACCAGACCAGGGCACAGCGTGGACGTGGGGTCTGAACCCCAGGAATTTGGGGCAGTACCTAACACCTCCCAGGGAGCGTTCCAGCCCTGAAAGGTTTGCCCTGTACCTACAGATGTGGTTTACTCCACCCCACACCCCAACCAACCCCGACCATTTTGGCTTATGCCAGTGGTCACAGACCCTCAAGAAAAGGGTTTAAGTTCCCCTCAAGCCCCAGGCTTGTGGGATTTCTCCCTCCAGCACAAGGCACTGCGGCAGGGCTAAACAAAAAGTCCCCGCTCTGGCAGGTCCCCCACAACGTGGCAAGGATCTGTTTTTAGTAGGGTGAAAGGGACAGTCAAGCAATCGATATCCCCAAGCACATGCACCACGGGAACCTCTCCAGATTCCCCTTCTTTTACCATATACGGCTAATCCCAAATTACAAACAATAAATTACTGGTGATTGCAAGGGGAGGGGGGAAGTCAAGCAGAAAAACAAACACAAGGAAAGCAATAAACCCTGCTGATATGCCCTGGCCTGGGTTTGGTGGGAACCACCAGAGAAAGAGCTGTCCTTGGGCACAAACCATGCTCCTGCGAGGGCAGGGAGGAGAAGGGCTGGCCGCAGATGTGGAGGTCTGTCCTTGGCTGCCACCTACTTCTGCTCCTGACTGACCCGCTCTAAAATATAGAGAACTCCCCAACAGAGCTGTACAGGTATCTGCAGGCTGGTGGTCTATCTGCTGCTGCAGCAGGGTTTGCTCTCTGAAACACCAGAGACAACCCCCAGCACTGAACCTTCTTCTTCCCTTGGGCAGCTGGGGCCAAGGGAGGGAAAGAGAGCAGCGTGAAGCCTCCTGGAGTTTGTAAAACTAAGCAAGCTGTGGACAAAAAGTAAAGTTCTTGTGTATTTTATGAGCATGTTTCATGCCTTTCACCCTCTGTAAGCTCTGCGGAGGGCTTCTCCAGAAACACAGTTAATAAAAGCCCTTGGATGTTGAGATCAGGAAATGAAGGACAACAAGGTCCATGCTCTAACTTTGCTCTAATGCATACTTTTGTCTTAAAGAATATATAGATACTTTTTTGCTCCTATTCAGGGACAACTGCCTCAAGCACCAAGAGCTTTCTTTTTACAGAGCGGGTGAAACACTGAAAATAGGAAGAGTGAGTACATTGATCAAACCTAAGCTCCTCAAGCTCAGCAGAGAACTCAGCCCATCAGTATGAGTCAACTCCAAAAGCAGCATTTGCCACCTCCTCAGCCGATTGTGGCCAAGTCCTGGACAAGGCTGGGCCCTGCACGGAGAATATTTTGGACCATGAAACCATGCTGCCCTCTGCAAGAGGGAGAACATCCCTTGGAAAGGGAGCCCTGGAGAGCAACACTGGGCATGGATCCAGATCCATCCCTGACCTGTAGAGGACATGCTTGTAAGGTGGCATACACATGTGCAGCACTTAATTTGACTTTCATCCTTGCCTCTCTTCCTTCTTGCCCTGTCCTCGGGAGTTGGGTGCCCTCGGTTATTTGCAATGGAGCTTTATAGGCAAGAAAAGGAGCCAAAAGGACACGGCATCAGCCAAGAGAGGACTGGAGAGAAGGTAACAGCATGTACCGGGGTTGAAGAGGACAATGGCTCGCAGGCAGCCTAGCTCTGTCTTGTCCATCTGCATGTCTCGCATTTTTGACACGAGTTCTGTCAGTACTCTGCAAAGGACACAGAAATCACAGGCGTCAGCGTTAAAACGAAATTAAAAAACACCCAGGTGTCAGACCCAGAGTGAGGTCCTCCTGTGCATGGTTAATGAAGTCATGGGATAGTGCTCGCTTATACCAGCCGAGGATATGCCCTCATTTTCCTCCTGTATCAAAAATAGCTCATTAGGAACATCAATAGTTCCTGTGAGATACAACAAGGACCGTAAAAATTGGCTTCATACATTCACTGGGAGGCTTTGGCACCTGAGAAAGCTGCCTAAAAATAAAAAATAATAATATAAAAAAAAATCCCAACAGGTATCTAAAAGCAATTTCCTCTGTCGGTAATTTTTATTACTCCCTTTGCTCTTACTGCAGGTGCTGGTCTTGAAATATTTTCCACTGATTGCCCAGTTTTTCCTGTCAGATCCTGCAGTGAAGTCATGATCTTGCACTTATGACCTCACAGGAAACAAATGATGTCACCCAGGTCCAAAGAACAATTTCCTTGTGAAGCAAAGAAGCAAAGGTGATTCGGTTTCAACTAAGCTGTATCAAGATGAGTCTTGGGCAGAGAAATAAGCCACAATTTAAGCGGCGTCTGGAGCCACACTGTGGGTCAAACACCCTGAAAGTCTGGCTTTAAAACACTTTCCCAAAGCACGAGATTAAAGAGCCTTCAGGATACGCATGTGGAACCTGCTGGGTATTTTTGGTGCTTTTTCATTGTGAAAATAAAATCACGTCTTGGTCCAATTAAAGATGAAAAGAAAGAAAGGAGCGGCCTTCTCATAACATTAGAAGGCATCTGGACCCCATGAAAGAGGCTTTGATTTGCACTGGGCAGCCCTCTCTCTGACTATTTCAGGCTGCTGGTTTCTGCAGGTTTAAGAGGAGGGATTTAATGTCGTTGCCTGCAGCAAGGACCTTGACATTTCCACGCACGCCGTGGGATGGACGCACCTCAGCCCGGGCTCCTCTGACCACGAGCCCATGTGCCAACGCATCTCCATCCGACCCCTCAAGCAGGTTGCAACGCGGAGAACGGAGGTAGACCGGTGCGGAGGCAGGGACGGGGGTGTCCAGGCAAGGTGGCCTGAGATGCGTCCCCCCCACAGCCATCCCTCCCTCTGCCCACCTGTCGAAGATGGCCCCGACGCCAGCACTGTGCGCGCTGTTCCGGTGCACGTGGAGCCCGGTGGCTAAGAGGATCCCGTCTTTCACGGCTATGGAGCGGTGGGAGAAGGAGGCGATTAGGAGCTCATTCCACCCTGGGGAGGAGAAAACAACCAAGGCCGCAGGTTAGAGCCATGGGGTCCTCAGCAGGTTCGGGAATCAGCATCACCTCCCTGGTGCTAAAAAGAGAGGAGGAAACTGCTCAAGAACCGCCTTTGCTAGAGTAACAAGCCTGGACATAGGAAGGGAGGGGGGAGCCAACCCTTTCTGGGATGTCAGGGAAGGAAAAAAAACATTAAGGAACAAATGCACTAAAAATATAATGCTAATAAGGGAAGCAGTTTCCTCTATAAACCTTGCAGGCACCAGAGCAAACAGCTCTCTGCCCTGCTCCTCTCACTGTGAGCCTACGAGTGGGTGTGGAGCCCTGCGCTCCCCCTCTGACCTTACACTCCATGCCTCTGAGCAGTTAAAGACCTATTAATGCTTTATATCAGCTGATTGGGCTCATTTTCAGGCCATAATGGGGCACAAAAGTTAATTCACCATTATTCAGCTGTGTAAATTGGGACCATGAAAACTCTTGCTTGCAGGTTTGTTGCTTCTGCCATATAAATACTGGAAGGGATTGCCTTTCCTCTTGCCTGCTGCTGTACAGGGATGTCTCATGTCTGTGACTGCTCCACTAACAGCTTTCCATGGCTGCTTGGAAATCAGCTTTTCTCTTATTAGTTACTTGACATGCTACTTCAGGAGATAGGAAAACATCCTCCGAGCCCGGACACCACGGGAGCAGTCTGGGCTAGTTACAAATGGGGGTGGGGAGATGTGACCTCCCTCCCCACTTTCCAGCTCCCCTTCCTAATTTAACACGTCTTCAAATTCTTAAATCTGCTACCAGCTGAGTTCAAGAATGCCCAAAACAAACCCATAACAAGAAGAAATGCTGTAGAGTTTTGAAGGGTGAAAGTTCTAGTGACTTTGAACCAGGAGAGGCATCTTCAGTAAGACAAGATGGGTCTTCTGCAACCCTGGGGAGCCTTACGCTCATCACGTGGCTGATTTACCTGGCCTGAAAATGTACTGGTGTCCAGAACACAGCTCTGCTTGGCAGGGTCCAGAAATGTCAGGATATTTGATTTTACTTTTTTTCCCAGGCTGGAAAAGCAATGCAACAACATCCTTCGCCTCCTCTCCTGCCACAAAAACATGTCTTTTCTCGCTGACTGGAATAAATACAAGGTCCATATGTGCTGTATTTACCTACTGTTGCAGAGGTGGGTTGTGCCATTAGAAATGTTGACAAGGAATAAAGTTCACTCTTTCCTAAGTGGCCACAGGATGTTTCCACCCCAATCACGGGAACATTTTTTTGGCTATTTACTGGGCGAGGCCTGGCACTTGCAGAGGGATTGCAACACCGTGAAACCCAAGGAGAATGGAGGAGAAGATGTGGGACTGCACCAGGAGTCTGCAGGAACAGTGCTCCGTGGCTGAAGAGGACCTCCCAGAGCCAGACCCACAGAAAGGTGCCATGGGTGCCTCCCGCCAGCCGTCACACGCAGACCCTCCATGCAGCTCCAACCAACAGAAACTAGAGCTGGTTCACAGCATCCCTCCGTGACACCAGCTTTCACAGCTCTGCCCTGACTCTCGGCCGTGACCCAACACCCTTGTGCCGCGGTTCCGCACAGCCCCAGCGGTGCCGAATCCAGCCTCTGGCTTGCCAGGAATACATGAAAGTGGCGAGGCTGCGGGGTGCTGCCAACACCTGTGCCGGGCTTATTCCAGCTAAGGAGCGCTGGATTAATCAGCATCCTTCAGCTGATTTATTCCCATTTTAGAGCTGGGATGTTTCAGCTGAAATGGGGAACCTATTTCTACCCGGTGCTTTCACCAGAGCATCCCCAAAGAGCTGACAAGATAAAGAGGTAAGCAGGAAAAATTAGGTATAACCACAGGCAGCAAATCTGAGTTAGAGATCAAACAGGTCTACCCAAAGAGTTTTGCATTTCAGCCCAAGCTCTGGGGAAGCAGAGGAGATTTCTTTGACTCTTATGACTCCTTCTTCATCGAACAAGGTGGCTCCGGGGATGCTTTGGCTCCTCTGGGGTAGGGAAGGCACCTGGCAGCACAGTGACCATCGTGTTAATCCATCTCACTACCAAGTTTCCCCACCAGCCCTATAAAATGAACTGCAGATGCAGAGATGCAGTGCTCAGCATCCTTTGCCAGGCTGGTCTTGATGCAGAGAAAATATCAGGTTATTCCCGCCTCAGCCATAGCAAGCCTGGAAACAAGAAAACCCAGGGAAAGCAGGCTTAAAAAGTTGGGTTTCCTTCTCCTCCAAAAAGCTCAGAGAGGGAAGATTTTTAAACGATTCAGGATTAGAGGAAAGCTACTGCTGGCCCATCCAGCACCGCTCCTCCAAGGATGCGTGCTCCACTTAATTTTGCCTCCAAGGATGCATGACTGAACCTGACTGATGCTCTCAGCTAAATTTTAATACTTAAATATTTCATGGGCAGCTGTTCCCAGCAGGCCGCTCTCCGCACTCAATAATAGATAAAGCCACTGGTTAAAAGACTTGGGGGAAGTTATGTGAGGCCCCGACAGAGGTGCTTGGAGCAGGGAGCCCATCGGAGCCGCTCCAGGTGCTCAGCCCACCTCATGGCGTGGGGTTAGAGCCACCACGAAATCTGGGATGCGATGGGGTCTGCAGCCCCCTCTGCTGCCCTGTGGAGTGGCGCCTCCAGGATGCAAGCTCAGAGTTGGTCATAACAAGCACCAGCACAAAGGAGAGAGCATCAGGTCAGAAAATCTCCAGTTCAGCTTTCATTTGTCTTCCTCTAAAGAGAAAAGGAAAACCTTGAGCTGTTGTTGTGGTTGTTTCCATTTCACAAAAGAAAAAGGCAGCTTTTTGTCTCAATCCGGTTCTCCCCTGAGATATTTGCAGAAAGCTCTCAAAGATTTCTATAGAGATGCTTCCCCTGCTCATCCACTCTCACAAGAGGCTCTAGAGACCCTCTTCAGAAATACACTTTTTGTATTTTCCAGAGAGGGCCCTGAGCCAGCTCTGGCAATACTCACACCCACGGCAAAGTCAGAGGAGCACCTTCGCCAAAGGGCTAGCAGGAGCCGTCCAGGGAGGGCATGGGACTTGGCCAAGTCTGCAGCAAGAATAAAACCCCCGAATTCTCCATTCCCAGAATACGACTGTAACCACTAGATGAAATGTGACTATGAAAATCTCCTTTCAGTAATATAAGAAGAGTGGAAAACCTACACCAGTAAACGGTGAGACTTAATCACCCAGAAACCATCAAGGTCAAGGATTTCAGAGAGGTTGCAAGAGGGACTGGGTATTCGTATGTAGGGCCAAGGTACACAGTTAGATGGGTTGACAGTCAATAAAAAAATTATGGAAGTATTACGATTCATGCATTTGGCCTACAGTTAGCCTTATTAAAAAGAATGACAGCTACTGTTTGTGTGGTGGGAAGGGGGAAACACCAATTCCATCATCTTCCTACTCTGGAGCCCTTATACGTTCTCCTGAAGCAACCTGGACAGACCTTGGACCAGAGGAGTTCTGGCAGTTCCTACCTTTTGTGTTGACGTGAATACTTTGCACTTGGTTCTTAAAGCACTTTTCTGCCCAGTTTCATGGGCATTTACTTTGGGGCACACGCTTTCTACAGTAAGAAGCCAGGAATGCTGCCATCAAGGTGGATCAGCAGTGTCTTGTCTACAGAGGCCATTAACTTGAGGCCAGAAAAGTGCAAGGGGTTGTCCCCTCTTGAATTCCCTACAAAAGTGCATTTTGGGGAAACAAGAGGAACTTTTAAAACTACCGGGGACTTCAGAGTCCCCAGCTTACTTGGGTTTGGCTGCCAGACTGGTTCACTGCAGGTAGCTCACCAGCTCCCCCGCCCTGAGGCTGCCCCTCTGCTCTGCACCAGACTCCTCAATCATTCCCTTTTGAATTCCCTTGACTACTTCGAGTAGCCAAGGTCGGTGTCTCTCACTGCCAAGCAGAGAGCTGGGTGCCACCACCAGCCGTCAAGGTCTCCTCATTTCCTCTCCCAGTCTCACCCTTCACATGGAGTTTGTCACTTGCTAGAAGCCACTTCATCTGTCCCACTGACAACCTGCCTTCCTCTTTGTTTAAGGGAGCAAAACTCTCCGCTGCGTCAAGCCAAAGCCTTTTTAATCACTTATCTGATGACTGGAGCTATGCAAAGAGCTTCATGCCTAAAATGCACCCTCACAGAGCTCTGCTCTTGATTTCTTGCCCTCCCCGGTCTTTGTGCATAATGTGCCAGCAGTAGGGGCTTGAATTTACTCGATAGGAGAAGACCCTTTTTACAGCTTACTGCTTTTCACCTCCCAAAGCCTCCGTTCTTGCAGAACCCCTGCCGCACGAGGAAATTTAAAATAAGCCCAGAGAATTTTATTTTCATCTTGGTGGGTGGGAGAAGGAGGTTGATATATTTTTCTCCCCTTTCTGGTTTTAATTATGATCAAACATTTTAGTTTGATGAAATTTCATGGAATCCCAAGCCCACTTGGTCTTTCAAGTCTCAGCTTGGGAGGAAGGCAGCGCGTAGCTTGGTTTAAATCACCCAGCGCACATCTCTGAGCGCCTCGCTCATCGGCGATGAAGCGGGCCATTTTTCAGCTGATTGGCAGCTGGTGCAACATTTTGGATCACATTCAGCAACACGTCCCTTGGGGCTTTTAAATCCTATTTAGCAATTGAATTATCAGAGGCTATTACTCAGAATCATTTAAAGGCTTTCAAGTTGCCGGGACCTAAATCTAAGGGTAATACCTGTCACCGTTGAGATGTAGCACTCCTACAGCCCCGTGCCGGAGCCCGCGCGGAGACGGTTCCCACTCACCTGCTCTGAGCAAGATGACCTGGTCATCCAGGGGCAGCTCGGAGAAGTGGGGGATCCTCTTGGCCCACTCCACCAGGGTGAAGAGCTGTTTGTCTGCAGCCTGGCATATGTTCGTCACCGGGTCATTGGGCTGCCAAGGAAAGGAGATTGAAAGGCTGGGAGAAGGCAGAGCAAGGGGAATAGGAGAGGCTGGAGGAGCAGCTGAAGGCTCTTGCTGCCTCTCTGCTGCAGGGAAGGACCCCAAAGTCGGGAGCACCCCAGAAGTGGATGTTATCAGTCACAGGGAAAGGAGGTGACTTGGCTTCTCCACCATGTGGTTTTAAGTAGTTTTCAACAAGCTCCAAAACTGGAATCAGGAGTGTTGAGACCCAATATCCATCACACTGACTGATGAACCAAACTAGCTCCAGCCCAAGGATGGGCAGGCTTCTGCACCCACGGAGCATGCACATTCCCCGCTCCATAAACCAGCATCAGAGGGGGCATTACAGAAAAAAGAGAAAAACCTTTCCCTTTGAAATATTATCCAGTAACAAAAACCATCTGCTCTCAAGGAGGACAGTCAGCCTAAACACACCAAATCCCTGTTTAAAGGAACTGCTAACAGCTCAAGTGGACTTGTGATTAGGAACTGGAAGAGACTGTCTAACCCCAGCGAAGACAGACCTCGCTAGTACAAGTGTGTATATAGGGTTTAACTCTCTGGACAGGGATGTATGAGCCCCTCCACATACCCCACTGTAATCCCCTGCTGATATCTAGCAGCTTTGATTGTACAATTATTTTTCTTCCATGTCCTTAAAAAAAAGCAGTTTCCAAAGCGGAGGAGGAGTGTTTACTTCACCCCCAATCAAAGGGGGAAGGGGTGTGAGTTCAGCATGGCCGAGGCAGAGCAGACACGAATGCCAGCGTAACCTCTCCCTCAACAAGAGTCTCGGTTTCCACAGGATGAGGCCATTACTCACCACGAGCTGGCCGTTCTACGGCAAACCCCTCTCCCAGGCTGGGCAGATGAGGACCATGCTGCTGAATCTCACGCCTGCCCCCTGGAGCCATGCCCCGGACCCCTGCCCGGTCCCCTCTGCTGTCCCCTGGCAGCAAACACAAACTCTGCACCTCAGTGGCCAACGTCTCCCGTTCTCCAGGCTTAAAATAACCAGCATGTGGCAAGCTCAGGGGCACCCGCCTTCGAAGTATTTTCACCTGTTGCGTGCAGAGATGGATGGGAATGGGCTCGTGTTCAGTAGTGCAGCAGAGGAGCAGGGAGCATCGTTACAGGGATTTTCCCTTCCTTGCTCTGCCCATCTCCAGCAGCTCCCTGAGGGGGGCAAGGACAGGGAAGTCTCACTCCGAGGGAGCTGGGGATCTTCCCGGGGGAAGGAGACATGAGCAGGGACTGGGCTCTTCCCCAGAAGAGGGAGAAAAGATGGGATTTCCCCTGGACAACAGGAGAACCCTAAACTGGGTGTGAGGAAGAACTTTGCAGGGTTAAGTGTTTCACTGGGAACACGGGGAATGTCAGCATTCAGAGGAATTTGCAGGAAGCGTGAGAAGGGACACCCTTAGCCCAGGCTATAGGAACATCACCAACTTCAAGTCATCCGAGTTTGGTCAGCAAGCTGGAGCAGCCAGGTGGAGAACCCAGGCGTCCCGGCTCCCGTGGGGCGGGATGGGACGGAGCCCTGCATGCCCCGGAGCAGGACACGACTTACCGGAGTCCCCATGCTTGAGCAGAACCTGACCCATGAAGCAACAAGTGCCTGTACAGCCCCATGAAAGGGGTATTTTAGGAAAGTTAGATGTTTTTGCCAAAGCTTTTATCAGGGGTTGCTTCTGGGCAGGTTGTCACCATCTCTAGGGCTTGCCCTGATGCAGCAAGCTAGGCTCTGGGTCTCGCAGCCTGGACTCTATCACCGCTGCTCTGCGGGCAGCACAAGCTGTACCCAGCCTTTGGTGCTTCGTACAAAGCCTCAGCGAGGGGCCCAGCCTTTAATTACACCTCAGACGGCAGTTCCTGGAACCACCATGCTGCTTCCTGGCAGAACTTAAATCACTGTAGCTTGAGAGGCAGCTAAAAGTATCATCCCTGCAGGCCGAAAGGGACCTGCCTGTCTCCAGGAGGGGATCTGCAAAGTGGTGCTAGAAACCCTCCCTGTGCATGGTAAGCAAATCCCCTCCTGCAGTAAATAGCAAGGGCACGTTGCCGGAGTGTGACAGAATGAAAGGACACGCGGGCACCTGATCCTTCTGGAAAACCGGAGCTTAGAGACATCTTCCAGAAAACGGTGACTTGAAAACAGCTGCTCAAAGGCCAATTAAGAGCTAATGGGGATAACACCTCTCAGTTACAGGCTTTGCCTTTCAGTGGCCAGGAGCCCATCCGAGGAGGTGCATACACTGCAGGAGCCCAGCTTCATGGCTGCTGGGGACATGGGGCAGAGGCAAACCCATCCTCGCACCTCGTCGTACTGCCCGGAGACAGGTACGGTCAGTCCCAGCTCCCAAGGGACAGGGATCACACAGGGTCTGGGGGCTTCCTGGGACACACAGTGGGTAGGAACCCTGCTCATTTACAGCTTGTGGGAACCTCCCAAAGGGTTTATCCCCTTTGCCAAGGTCAGAAGCCAGACAACCGTCGCAATTAGCAGCTATTTGCAGCGGCTGAAGAGCTGTTATCAGGGGCTCACCGGTGCAATTACTTCAAGTGAGTGTTTTAGTGATGGTCATTGAAACACTAGTCTTGGCACTTTCCTACCACCCAAGGCAGGAAAGCAGATTTGCAGCGGCACATCCCTCTGTCTTAGCTGCTTTCTGCCTGGCTCAGCATCCTTCCCCGTCCTGTCCATGCCACCCACAAGGATCACACCCCACTGTACTCCCTTTTCCCCATCGTGGGCTTCAAATCATGAACGTACCCTATCCTCTCTGGTGTCAATCAAGGTGTCAGGACAAAGCCATGGGTCTCCTCCCTGGACACGTACTCAGAGCAGCACACTTCACCAGCAACAACGTGTCTGCATACCGGGGCTACTGGAACAGCTCATAGGCTGCAGCCCCACTGCCCTCCCCTTTTACCAGCTCCAAGGACTGTGCTGAAGCCCCACAGTTGGGTCCCAGCGCTGTCCCAGGTGGAAGTAATCAGTGCCAGTGTCAGCCTGGCAAAGCGGAAGGACCTCCCTCAACCAGAGTTGGGATCCCTGCTCTCAGAGCAGCCAGGACACCATGGCACAAGGTGACAGTCACAGACAGGAGAGCATCTGGGAGAGGAGGGTGTTAACTCCTACAGCACCCTGCCACCTCCATCCCAGCCTGGCACAGCCCCATGGAAACGTCCTTGCAAGCGCTGGAGCTCTCCAGCTCACCGGCAGCATTCAGTGCAGATGGACTAAGGTGCAGGGGTGCAAATAAAAGGACCCAACATACCAGGCTAATAGGAAACAGCTTGTGTTTTACCCTGTGTCTATTAGGGACTGAATTTGTCTGCCTTTCCATCACACGGGCTCTCTGGGGAGGGCTGGGAGGAGGGCAGCTCCTCCATCTTCCCTCGCCTCATCCAGTGGCCTCGTCACTGCGAGCTGCTGATCTCATACATCTCATACATCTGCTAAACCTGCTACAAATGTCACCTCATCAACAGAAGCCGCTTGACAATAATAGGGCATTTCAACAAGCCTCCTGCTTCTATTTAGATGCAACACACATCCTTGTTCACAGTAAAGCGTGTTGAATTATGCAGGAACCGGCTTTCAATTTGCTACAAGAGGCTGAGGAGACACAGTGCCAGACGAAGCCATTTATTTCAGCTCGCTCTCTGGGGTTTGTTTTCAAGTCAGCACAACACTGGCTACAACTCCCCTGAAGTATTTTTAATCCTGATAGCCGTCAGAGCCTCTCCGAGCCCCTCGCTAACCACGGCTGAGCTGCCTCCTCCAAAAAAGCCCCCTGCAAGCTTCATGGCTGCTCTGGTCAGAGGGCATCGCTGCCTGCAGGGTGCCACTGGGCTCTCAAATGCAGGGGAGCACCATGGCCCTGTATCTGCTTCTGGACTGTTTCACTGAGGAATTGACTCTGTCCTTAGCAGGAAGCCTTATGCACTGAAAAACCTCACCTAGCAACCCATCCATAAAGTGTCCTTGTAGTTAAAGGCCAAAAAGAGCATCCCATAGAGGCAGCCAAGACTTAGACTCCTACAAGGAGCAGCCTGACTCTGAGATCTCTTGTCAAGCCCTGCCAGATAAGGTATTCCCTGCTCAATCCTCCAGCCTCGTATGAAGAAAGATATAAAGTATTATTGTAGCAGAAAATAAATACTGCAGAGTCCTTCTACTTCCCAGAAATAGCTGCATTTCATCATCTCAGCCTCATAGACACCTAGCACAGAGCAATAGGAAATGCAGAGGGCTATTTCAGCATATGTTCCTGCTCTCCCGGGTTAGCCAGGAGACCCAGCTGTACCTCTGTGCCCCCCTGAAGGACTGCTAGACAGCCAAGAGATGCTCCCTGCTCCAGCCTCTCCCCTCCCCAGCAGCAACCCTGGCAATAGCTAGCAGGGTACTGGGGTAATTTATACGCTCCGCAGCCCTGACGGCACCTTGCAGTGGCGGTGTCCCCTCCTGCTAACAGAGCATGCCGTGGGATGGTGCATGCCTGCCAGAAGGCGTTATTACCCTAAGGCAAATGAGAAATTAAACATGTGCAGCTGACCCTGGCCCCAAAAGCACACGCACAATGGCGCAGGGCAATTTATTTTTTTCCTCTCCCCCTCCATCTCCTTGCTTTGAGACTTCCCAGTCCCTCAGTATCCCAGGGCTCCCCCAGTGTACCCAGGGATGGGATTAATTAGCCCTGCTCCTGACCCTACCGCTATATTAGTTGCCTCAATTGCAGTCCTACCTTTTAGAGGCATTCCTCTATTCCCCTTACTTTCACGGGAACAGGGGCTATTGAGGAACGGGGACTGCATCCTAAATGCTGTCTAGACTGGGCAGCAAGTACTTTCTCTGCAACAGGGCTCTTTATGAGGGCTTTGCATAGGGTCTATCCTAGAAGCAGAATTTCAAAGGATAGGTTGGCTCTCACATTTGGAGGCAGCTGCTTTGCAGGGAGGCTTTCTCTAAGCAAGGCTATAACCTGCTGATAAGGGAATCTCTTAGGAAAGGGACCAAAACAGTTTCCCTCATCACACCTCACTCTTTTCCTATTTCCCTGTCAGCTATCTCCTTTTACACAAGGTCCGGTTAGAGCCTGGTTGCTTTGAGCAGGCCCAGTTATAATGCAAGCTTGGGAAAGGAACTTGAAAGCAACCTTCTCCAGGTTTTTTCTTCCTAAAGCCAAGCAGCTGTATAATTCTGCATCTGAAAAGTCACACCCTGATTTTACAACTCTTATCTCTTTGCACTTCAGCCGCACAGCTCTGTTTATTGGCTTGATTGGTCTCTGAGCTCTTCAAAGCATGGAGTGTGTTCCTGCCTTTTAGCACTAAGGACTGTTAACTAAAATAAAATCTTCTCTGTGAGCCCTTCTGGTTATGCCTTACAGTATCTGTTCTTTCACTATGGCAGTGAGACAGACCAGTACTAGTGCTGGTGGCTGCGCAAGGGCGGAGGGGTTTGCTTTCCTCACGCTTTCATCTAAGCTCAAACATGGCATCTACAGCAGAGCTAAGGAGTTGCATTTCTGAGCTCTACTTTCTTTTCCCGTAAGATACCCCCGCTCTGACCTAGACTCACTGCTGTATTTGTGCTAGGTCAATCCTGAGGCCCCACAGACCATCCCTTCTGCCCCCTGCTCCTGGGATGGGGATGGGGCCAAGGGGAGAGGTGCCTTACCGAGCTCGGCGTCAAGCCCATATTGGCTTCAATGTACGTCTCTGTCTTTGGCTCCACTGCGAGTTCAGCTTCTAAGATCTTTTCCACGGGCATGTCCTCGTTAGCACTACTTGTTGACTCCACCTCATTCTCGTTGCGGTCCTTCCCCCGTTGCCTCTCCTCTTGGACGGCTGGAAGACGACAGAGAAGGGACAGTGTCAGTCTAGGGCTCCTGGCCATGGTGTCACGGGCTGAGCTGGGACCCCAAAGCTCCATGGAGCTACAGGTGTTACTTAGCCATGAAAACCTAAAGCATCCTCAGACCTGTAGGATCACACAGACACCTGATGTCTTGTTCTCCCACCTGACCTTTCCGCCAATGTGGTCAGTGGGTCTTGGGCTTGGATAGTCCAAGGCGGGGTGAGGTTTGGGGAAGCCACCGAGCAGCCCTGGCCTGGGAGAGCTGCTCCGTGTGTGCTCCCCTGGGAGCACGGTGAGGGAGTCTCCTGCTCAGACCTGGCTGCTGCTGGGAAAGACCCCTTTCAGCAGAGGGAGAAGCCCTGGAAACAAAAAGGTTAAAGACAAATGATGAAAAGCAAAGGAAGCAACACGGCGAGTCACCGCGGGAGAGGGAAATGGATGGGTGAAGTGATAGCATAAAGGAATCCTAAAGAAAAGAGAAATCGGTCAGTTTAAAATGTAAGTCCAGAGTTCAACCATCTTCTGAGCCTGTCAGTGCTGATTTTCCGTCAAGGTCATGTCATGCCTCTAGTTCCCTGGTCCAGCAGTGATGGCTGCCGTTGGGCTCCGTGGCAGGACGGTGCTACCGTGGGACCGGAGCTGGGAGCAGGGATCTGCCGGCAGGCGCCCTATGCAAACCACCATCCTGTCTTTGTCTCTGGGCAATTTCTAGACAGGAGAGACCTGTCCCAAATCCTGTGTGGTAGGAGTAATCTAGCCAGAAGCATGTCACATGCTGATGAGTTAATGTCTGAGCAGTACTTAGACGAAAAACACTTATTAGATGCTAATAACATTATTATTAATGATCTCCCTTTGAAACCAGCACACATGCTTTCCCTAAACCTGGAAAGCAGCTTTATGCAGTTACATCGGTAACTATCTCTTTCTCAATCATCATGTTACATATGCTAAATCACGCACTTTTCACACACCGTTGTTTCCCACAGTACGTTTTAGCCCAGTCCAGCTGAGAACAGCCCAAGCAACAGGAGTTTCCATCACTGGTCATGAGAGACAATTCCCTGAACTTATCCAGCTTTTTGTTGAGGACCGAATGAGGCATTCAGTAATGTAAAACGCCTGCTATTTATTGACAATTATCCTAACACTTTACTTCTCTGCTGAATTTGAAGCTGGCTATGTGATGTTAAGAGAAAGCAGCAGGGGCATGGGCATTGTTCTAGGGAAATCAGAGCTGTCTGTAACACAATAAGGCCTTTTAGGCAATCAGTGGGACCAGCTCTATGCCAAGTGCAAAAATAAAACATGGAATATAAAACTTATTTCTTAAAAAACAGGAAATTAAGACACATGCTAAAAGAGTCCTATATGGACATTGATTCCCATTAACCCAGCTCCACCCCAGCACGCGAAGGCCTGGGGCTGATTTCCACTGCTCGCCCTCCCCTCCTGCAGCAGCCGCCGGTGCAATGTTGCTGTTTGCTGCATGTCAACAGTGTTCAGACGCCTTCCATGTGAAAGCTGTTATGCAAAAAGCAAGAGGTTATTTTTTGCAAACTGCTCTTAAGTTTATGGGCTGCAGAGGCTCCCAAGGCCCACGCAATGTTTTCTGCTTGGTCTGCCAGAGCCAGGTAAGCTGCTGCTGTCAGAGCTCAGATTTGTGTCATGGCTTTTGTCCATCTGGCTCTTGTCTAGCACAGATTCTTCTCTTCACTTTTTCAGGCCAACATAAAATCCTGCTTAAATTTCTCCCCCCACCTCTACTCCTGCTTTCTCAATCATCAAAAGGCTAGAAATTTTTGCTTAATGCCAACCCTTCTTCAACAGCACAGATGCACCAAAACTCCTTTGGGCACGTTAGAAGAGATAAAACACCTACTAAATAACAGAAAAGCCTAAGAGAAAGGCAAACCCTCAACAAATGGGATTTTATAAAATGACTTAAATGCCAAAGACCCGATGCACAGTCACAGCAGGTCTCAAGGATAAAGGTGCAAAGCGTGGTTCCTTGCTCTGAGATCAACCACTTCCACAACTGGGGCCACTCCTCCGGGAAGGGGTGTTAGTCCAAAAAACACATCCTCTTGCTCAGCCGCCAGTGACTTAGCTGGATACTGGGATTTGTGGGAAAGCATTGCAGAGGTCTGGGGAGACAGTGGCTACTTAAAGCCTTAAATCTGCAAACCTCAACCTCATCAAAACCAAGTCACATTCTTGGGGGTGAAGAATCAGATACTCTTGAAGGGTTATAGGAGAGTGAATCTTACAGGTCATCATGACAGCACTTGCTAGTGATTAGGCTGAATCTAGCTGATATAAACAATAGATGGAAGAGACAGATGGAAAGAGATTATACATATAAGTAGTTACTTCTGTTGATCTGTGCTTTGAGCTGCTCCACCAGAAAGTTGGTGCTGCTGCCCGCTGCAGAGCTGGTCAGCAGAAAACTGACTCATCCCAGCCTGCTTAGCCCCACACAAAACCCTTGACACTCGCCCTGCCCAGCTAGCTGCCGGCAGCAATGACACACCAGGCAGAGCAGATGGCGTATTCTCACCAAGTATGTCAGGTCCAAAGACAAACCAAGCCCTGGCCAGGGAGAGCATTACCTGCTTTGCTACCCCTGTGTCTCCAAGACCAGACAGCCCTCTCCAAAGCCAGGACAAGCCTGGCATCACTTTATGATCCCCCCTGCAGCTTGGATGACCTCCATCCATCCCCTGTCCCTGGCTCTCTGGGCTGCAGGAAAGCAGTGACTGTTTCCCAGCGCTGAGCTGGGAATGCCGTTATCCTCCCTTCCCCCTAAGAAGCCGCTTCATGCACAGGTCTTCACCGAGGTGTGCATCTGCAAGATGAGGCAACTGTACTACATGAAGTTCAGTTGCTGCTTGCTTGCAGGACCCGCGTTACCAGGTGTTTATGAACCTGACCTGCTCCTCACTTGGAAGCGATGCAGGACACCTGCCCAGCCCTGGCTGTTGGATGTAGCTTTCGGGGATGCCTGCGAGGCAGCAACTCCTCTAGATGTTGACTCAGTTGTAGATGCTATTATCTCTACCTACAGGCAGCTCGAGGAATGAAGTGGGAACAGCTTCATTCTTCATGTGAGCAACAGGTTTGCTCCTGCAACAGCTCTGTGCCTGGCCTTGGGGTACAGTTGCCAGTGCACACATGAACTCCCCTCCGATAGTCATCTTACTGTCACCTCGTTCTCCCAGGTGTGGCACTCCCAAAGTCCCTCTTCAGGATCCAGAGGCTGAATCCGTTTCAAATCTAGTGTCTCCACTTTCCAAGTTTCAGATTCGCCCCAAAGCGCCATACAGCTCCAGGGGTGGCAAGCCCAACGCGTTGTCCTGAAAGGCGCAGGGATTTGCAGTTGGCATTCAAGACTCTTGTGCTCCGTGGGTTCCAAGACTTGGGCTTCCCTGCAGATGCAGCCATCCTTGCAGCCTGTGCTTCAGAAGCTCAGCTGAACTGAGAGGACATCTGAGGTGCAAAGAGCAGGCAAAAGAGCCTGAGAGCTTCTTAGCAGAGTCCTCCATGTCTTTGATCTCCACCGGCATAAGCCCAGTGGTAGATGTCTGCAATTTACTGCAGTCAGTATTTCCCCAGACCTGCTGAGGACCTGACAAGCTGGTGCACCTTCTTAGTAGAGATGCTGAGGGACACATCGCCATTTCAGAAAAGAATGGCGACTCTGTTTCTTGAGATGTAGGAAGAAATAGCAGGTGGGGTAGGGGGAAGGAAAGAAGGAGCAAGTGTTCAAGCAAATCAGCTTTTTTTTAATTTTTAAATCATGCAATATGGGATGTTTATGTGGAGGAAAATCTTCCATAGTGAGGAGACCCCTCACCATGAAGACCTAGGACCTTATCTCTGGAGTCCACTCCCCACTCCCACTGAGGATTCGTCAAATAAACCATGGTGGAGGTGCCAAAAATACATATTTTAAATGGATTTAATTTGGGAACTGGGTTTCTTTGTGGCTTTTTTTTTTACTTATCTTTTAAAAAAGAGAAATACAAACGTGGTAGCTGCATGGCAGCTTGTCTGGTTATATTGAAATGGGAATACCTTGTTCTTCTCGGCTTCCCAGAAGTCTTGTGGGCCGGGATGGATGGTGCTCCATCCCTGTAACACAGTAAATTTAGAAACAAAGATCATTATGTCTGCTTTTTGTTGCTTCTGCTGGAATTTTCCTTTCACGTAAGTTGTAAACTCACAGGCTAAAACCAAAAAACTAGAGGGGTTCTGCAATTGGCTCCTCCAACCCAAATTCTCCCTTGTGGCACAATCAATGTGTATTTAAGAAAAAAAAATATTCTCAACTCTAGAGAGGCTACAAGATGCTTCTCCCCCCTGTCTCACACTTGATGCTTCGCAGGATTAGCAAGGATGGGACCCAGCGTGGCAATTCAGGGGAGCTGGTTCTGCTGCTAGCTCCCTTCTCTTGCTCATCGTCGATGTCCCCCTCTGCATTGTGCCCTTCTGCTTAGCTGGGTGAGTAAGGAGACTTCCAGCTTCTCTTCAAGAGGACCTTGGGAAGAGGATTAAACTACAGAGTGCCTGTGATAACAAGGCACTTGACAGCATGACCTACAAGGACCTTTCCAAACCTCAGTTGGGCTCTCTTGCTCTTACTGCAATAAGATGGTGATAAGGAGGCGAAGGGCTGGAGAACACATCCCCGCTGTTGCGGGCTGAGCTCACCAGGAGGAGAGAAGGGCTGGCAAGGACTCTGCAAGAACAGCGTGGCCCTCCCATCTCCCATCGCACCCAATTACTGCCTCAGCAGATGGGCTCGTCTGGACAAACTATGGGGCTTGTCTCGGATGGAAGCCATCAAGAGGAGCCCATGTCCTTGTCCTTCTACCTCACCGCTGCAGGTGTTAGACGAGATCTACTATTAGGACTGTGCTGTCCCCAACGATGCTGATTTTTCTGGTCACGAGAGTGGCACAGCATTTGCTCAACGGTATGGGTCTATTCATCTTAAATGCAGGAGGTGAGCCAGGCATATTGCTTGCTGCAACCCAGAAAACACTCTCCTGCGAGACAAAGCAACCCCAAGCTGTCATTACACCAGCCCTGTCTGCCATGCCGTGTTTTCAGAGATGAGCTTCCCCGTGCTCTCTGTGTTGATGGTCGTGCCAATGCTTTTATTTTTCTTCAAGGAGACTCGTAGGGTTGAGAGGTTTTCTAGTCTGATTTTTGTAACATAAGGGAAGCATTTAAACCTTGCAATCCACTTGAGGAGAAAAAAAGATTTTGCAGTCAAAGAGCTCCCAGAGGCAGCCCCACCTCCTCCAGTTATGTCTCAGCCGAGCCAAGGACAGAAGCCTGTGTTTTCCATGGCACCTGATGAAGAGGCTCTCGTGTTATTCTGCTTGATTTGGCCTGTACTTGCCTAAGGCCAGTTGCTGTCATTTTTCATCTTGAGCTTCTCCAGCCCATCTGCACTTCCCCAGGCCATGGTACAGCAAGATACTGAGCCCCATGTGTCAAGACCACTTCTTGGTGACCTCTCTCTAAGAACCAAAATGTCTTGTCCCGTGGATTGCAGTGAGCCTCAGCTGCCCAGGTCCAAGGGCTGATGTGCAGAAGTGTCAGATCCATCCTCTGCCGGTGTGCACATGAACACTGGACACCTCGCCTTTGCTTGTGGTGCAGCATCTGATGGCTGAACAAGCAGGTTTGAGGCCATTGCAACCAGCCTAGCTCGGGTGCCCAAACCAACCAGTGCGGGGGGCTGCGGTTGAGTAATGGACTTCCCAGCTGCTGGAGAAGAACAAGCTGCTCGCTGAGGCTCTGGGGAGGACTTGGAGGACACTGCTGAGAAACCACTGCAGCATCCCCAACTCCTGCCACTTCATCGCAAGCCTTGTGATGAACGTTGCCAAGTCTCTGTTCTCTGAGCTGTGTGAACACCCCAGAATCCCAATCCTCCGGCAAAAGTTCTTTCCTTTTTAAGCCTTGGGCTCGTGGAGAGAAACCTGATGCTGTGATCTGCAGACTAATTAGACTTAAGAAAGAGAAAGATGTCAAGTGCATGCTCTGTTTTTAAAGCCTGGTGTGTAGATGCAGTGCAGGCGCTCGCAGCCAGGTCCCCCACGCCGTGGCACGGCCATCCGCCACGGGCACTGCCACGCTCAGCGGGCACCGCGCTTTTGTTCCAGAGGAATGTTAACGAGGGGAGGAAGAGGCACAAAGGGCACGGGATTTTCCACGGAGGCAGAGGCGTTTCTGAGAGCCCCCATGGGTCGGAGCACCGCAGGCTTGTTTGTTTGCTGGGAGAGACGTGGAGGCTACGGCGGCTCCTAATTACCACTCACCCAGCGTTAATATAGATGAGCACTTGTTTCTGAGACGAAAATCCATCCTTCCAGGAACAATAGCGTGGATGACTGGCTGGGGTTTGTTTCTTTTTATGGGGGAGGAGGAGGAAAGATAATTCACTCCCACCGAAAATGGACTGAATGGGGTTTTCTCTGGGGGACAGATCCAGCGTCTGGAGTCCCTGGGCGTGGGGAGCCCGGCACTGCAGGGTCAGACACCGATGCTCAGCCTGGTTCTCGGGCAGTGTGAAAGCCGTGGGCGAACAGAAGATGAACTTTTTGGCCTTGGCTCTCCCGTTCTTCTTAGCATGCTCTGATCCTCTTCTGCCTTCGCCCTTCTTGCTCCTTGCCATTCCCCTGCAGATGCAGAGATCCACAAAGCAAAGAGGGATGATGATGCTTTCCAGACCGCTCCAACCTGGATGCATCACCAGGGCACAGCACCCTCCTCCCCGAGAGCCCAGAGGCTCTGGTGGCCTCCAAGACCCAAACCTGCTCAGTCTTCTCTGAGCCTACAAGTGGGTGGCTGCTTTATTTACGAAGTGCTGGAAGGAGGGTTATTGGGGATTTCCGTTTCACTAGCGGTGGAATTTATTAGGCTCTGCTGCCCTTTTATGAAGCTACAATTTAGCTGTGTATCATCGGCATCTTGAAGCGCTTATGCCTGAGGTACCTGTTTATATAGAAAATGCAACGATAGCTGAAGAAACTAATTCAGACAGTGTTTCTTCTGCTTTGCGTTCGTGTGCCTCCTTTCTTTCAAAGATGCAGCTTTCTACTACTGCAAACAACCTCAAAAGCTGAGATGCACGAAATAAATGGTGGGGTTTTCTCCAACGTTTTCATCTGAGCACTGCATTTTTTTAAGATAGGCAAAATACCACCATGATGTTTTAAAAAATGTAGCTTCAGTGAAATCGAGTGCTAAAAAGCAGACTGAAACCTTTGCATGCCAATCCACATGTCAATCCACGTGGGGAACGGCTCTGGAAAACAAAAGCAAAAATCACTAGCTCATTTCACTCTCAGAAGCCGGAGACTGCAAAGAATAAGCAAACAGCAACATTGCTAAAGGAATGAGAGAAAATCATAAACCAAACCCTTTTTCTCAACCTAAGAGTATCCTTAAAAACAAAAAAAAAAACCCACCATCATTTAACCAGCTGGTTTAAAGAGCAGCACTTTAAAAGGATATAAGAAACAAGCTCATTAAGCTGAAAGACATTTTCCATTCCAAAATTACTACTAAAAATAACTGTGCTCTTGAACTCTGACCCGTCACTGGGGTATGGACACTTGTCTGCTTTTACATTCACTCGGACAGCGAGTTGGGAGACCTGAATTCCTGCTCTTTCTCCCCAGACTCCTCTTCATCCTGTTGGTCCTGAGAGATGGTCCAGGAGCCAGCATGGCTCCGGGGGGTGCAGGGGGGCTGCACAGCCATGGCAGAGGGATCAGGCACAACCACTGCTGTGTTAGTGCAGGAGCTGAGCTCCAGCTCACTCCAGGTTAAAACACAAGGAAACTTCGGTCCCTCCGGACTAAGTGATTTATCTGAGCAGCTCCCTGGAGACATGTGGAGGTCTCCGAGCTGCAGACTAGAGTCGCTGCCCGCAATGCCACAAGTCACACCCCCACCCCAGGTTAAATCCCTCAGCTTGACGGCGGTGCAAGCGAGAGGGGGAAAAACCAACCCCCAAACACAGGGGGAAGAGGAAGAATTATCTCAGGCTGTGAAGTTTAATGAAGTCTTGGAGTCAGACATCAGGCATGCAACCGGACAGAAGATGCCCTGGATCCTCAGAGCATGAGTCTGGATCATGTCACGGCAGCTGACGGAGGCAAGCTGCAGCTGTGCTGTACCCAAGCCACCGCCATTACGGTATCTGTGCCTGGATTTAGGAACAATCTTGGGGGTCAGTTATGCAGCCTGAGCTGCAGTTGCTGGGAGAGGACAGCCTTTTGGTCTCCAGATGGGCTACGAGCTTCCCGGCGGAGGTGCATCAACATCCATTTCACCTGGTTGGCATCGAACGCCACCATCAGTGCTCCGCAGCACGCTCGGGCTGCGGACTTCAGCTCGGCAAGTGGTAGTCCTGTTAATAAACTGAGCAGCCCAGCAGCTCCAACGGAGACAGTCTGGCTCACGCAAGGAGCCGCTCGTGTCCAGAGGCAGCGCTGGGGGAAGGAGAGGCGGGAGACGGAGCGGGGCCGGGCTGCGCTGGTTCCCAACGTCCGCTCCCTGTGAGCCGTCCAAGGGCGGCCGGCGGGAGCATGAGAAAGGGCTCCTCACTGGTATTTCCTGCTTGCTGTGCGATCTGGCGGCGTTGCCAGCAATGGTGGGGCCGGGACCTCGTCACACGAGATACCGATACACTGCAACGCGAGGCCTTGGAGTTTGTAGTCTCTGATGACCCCCCTCGCCTCTGAAGTTAACCCCAGCTAACGGCATCGCGTGCAGACACCTTTATCCCAAGACCCTCAGTGTCTACTCCCACCTCTTCACAAGAGCTCTGCCTCTCGAACTCAAAGGCAGTTTCCACTTTTTCCCTTTAAAATATAAGGCTGCTGATACACAGACACCTTAGACCCTAATGAGTAACAGATCAAGCAGAGAGAATTATGCTTCTGGATGCAAAGAGCCACCCCCACAATAATAATCCCTGCATTAGTCAAGATCCCTGATGGTAATCTTAATTTTGTTGACTATCCGGTATTTAGTGGGAGACAGAATACAAAAACCAAAGCCTCACACAGCTGGCAGTAATTCATAGGGGAAAAATGCTCCCAGTTGTTTATTTATTGTAGCTGCGATACCTCAGAGTCCATAAGGCTCATTCACTGTGTGAATGAGCATCAGGATCTATCTTAAATGCTTTTAACAGGGAGCAGCAAGAAGAGATGCACACACTAGAAGGAATCATCTGCTTCTGCAGGCTTTCACCCCTTTCAGCCAAGATCCCCAAGACCTGACTGCAAAAGCAAAGCCTCGTAGCCCTGAAGCAATCCCCCGTCCTTCCAGCAGTACGCCATGGCCACCCCCTGCCTCCCTCCTCCGTGGGTACACTGCCTCGCGTGCCCCGGCCAGGCTCCTTCCCTCCAGGTCTGCCCTTGGCACGTTCACCTGGCGATTCCCCAGGCGTCGGGACCAAACCCTTCCAGAGCTCCATCAGCCACCCGAGACATCCTGGTGCCTTTACTCCCTGAAGCCAACTCCTTAGCTATGTGAGAAAGCCTTTTCCTTTTACCCTTCTGGCACAGGTTTTTGGGTACGAATATGGCCCTCACCCCTCTTCTTCCCAGCACCACTCTGCAGGTCGCAGCACGGCTCCCCACCACGCAGGATGCCTTATTCTCTCACCAGAGCTATAGTACTTAGTTTAGAGGGTTTTACTCTATTTCCATGACACACAAATACCTTTGGGCTACAGGAGAGAGACCTCCCCTGCAGGAATGTGCTATGTCTTTACGTAGCTATAAATTAGGTCTCCAGAGCAAGGTCTTTTTTAGGGAAATGAGGCCCGTGGCTTTCTTACTTAAAAGACGCAACAGTTTACACTAGAGGATAAAAAGCCAGCTATGTTTTAAGTGAGTATTTAGGCAAAAGGAATTAGCAATGCAGGATTTAGCCCAAAACTGTTCCCCAAAACAGAGATGGTGTGGAGGCAGTGGGACTGGTGTAAGGACAAGGACAAGGCTCCTGGCTGGCAAAGTGGATGGGCAGCCGCAGTGAGCTGGGACGGATGCAATGAGAAGGAGACATTTTGTTGACAAATCAGGTGGATATCACACATGAAACTCGAGAGCTGCTCAAAGCCAAAGCTTAGCGAGATCCAACTTCTCACTTTCAGGACTAGGATAACACTAGGACACCTCCAAACCTGCCATGAGACACTGTGAATTTTTAGGTTGATAAAACGAGCGTGCTTTATTTGGGGACCAGAGGAGTTATTCCAGCTTACCCTACATGGGGATTATACCCCAAACATCTACTGACTGTAGATGATGATTGATGCACCGGCTTTCTGCCCTTCTCTGAAGCTCTCCTCGTGCAACGCCAGCATGAGAAGATCAGCCAGCACCACTTGAGTGCACTTCTAGAGTCACAAAGATCCCATCTGTCACACTTTTAAATAATTGGCTGATCATTATGAATTCATTTGGTATTCATTGTGATAATGTTAATCAAGATGAATTAATAGAGTCCTCATACTGTATGCGCTCCCTGGGGAATTCCACCACCATTTAGAAATTAATTAATGGACCTATAATTTTAGTGGTGCTGCCCATGCAATCACCGTTAACGGTAGGCATGAAGCAGGTATCCGATCACAGGATGTCAGTGCAGGCTACAGAGTTAAAGCATTTCTGCTGATGTTCCCTTCCCCACAGATGTTGGCTGAGATGTTCTAGAGGTCTGAGAGGAAAGCAGGTCTCCAGCTGCCGGTGCAAGGCTCCGGAGGCAATGCCAGGGTGATGGGATGCTCCACATCTATCTACACCTGCATTTCTCCCCTGCAAAGCAAGTGCTGCTGCTCAACAACAGGAGGCTTCTTGGCTTCTTTTTAGTCACCTGAGTCTCCCAGGGCTGGAGATCAGACTTTCCTCCCTCCGTTTCCTCCTCCTGCCACACATCTCCCACAGGATCCAGCACACTCCGTGGCTCTGCCCACCAGCAAAGCAGCCAGGGCAATGCCAGCCCCCCCGCCCACGAAGCACCGTGCCTGCACTGTACTGCTCATCTTTAGAGGCATTTTCTGAATGTCTCAATCTCTCCATTTAAGACTAGAGGTTTTTTCTTTCCCACCAAGCTGGAAATGATGCAAACAGGACAAGAAAGAAAGGAGCGAGGAAAGGGCAGAGGATGAGGAGTTGGGAGACCCTGCAACCGCTCCGTGGTGATAGCTCCAAGGAGAAGCTTTTCTTTGACACAGAGACACCCTCTAACAAACATGTATTCTTTTGGGTGAGTGCGGGGAAGGGGCCATGAGCACCCCAAGCTCTGCCTGGTGGTGTTCCTTGCAGGTTCCAGCTCTGCATCGTGTTTTTATCAAAAGCAATGCGTTATCATCTCTTCTAATCCCTCCAACCACAGGCTCTCTCCAGCTAGGTTTCTGCCGAGAGCCACATCTGGCAGAGCCGCTGCCTCCTGTGCAACACATCCTTGCTTGGTCCAGAAAGCTTCGTTTCCGAGCGTCAAAGGGTTAAGCTCTGCAGGGCCGGGGAAGTCCCCTGGGTGCACTCGCCTCCCAGCCCACTGCAATCCCCTCACACCTCGAGCAGAGACGGCTTTGACATTTGAAGACTCTGCACGTCGTGGGTCCTTAGCTAACCCCGTAAATCGAGCGTGGCAGGGTCTGCTCAACACTCGGCGCAGCTCCGGCGCTGCCCTGTTTAATCAATGCTCCAGACAAGACTAAGTGCTCTTCAAAGAGACCCAGGCTGGAGCACTGCTCGCCACTGCAACCAGATCGACTCGGCGGAGGGATGGGTTTATTGGCCGGTCAGGGAGGCAAATGTGGCTCTGAAGACGTAAGGGGAGAAGGCAGCAGAGAACTGAGCAGCACCACGAGGTCATTTTCACATCATGTCTGGTAAAAGCCTGCTCTGCCAGCAGTTTAAAACAGAGGCAGTCAGCATTTAAAAAGAGCATTCAAAAAAGGCACTGTCAGAGAGTTTTAGATCCTAAATTCAAATCCCAGCAAGGGGAGGGATATCTTTGTACGAGACTGAATGTCTTTTTTCCTCGCAATGAGAAAAAAATCCATTATTGCTACTGCTAGGGAATGCTACTGAGTTAGAGCAGCCGGTGCTCGGCACTGATGCCCGAGCAGTGGACTCTGATGAGAAGGATGCTCATTCACTGAGTTTCCCTGCTCCTCCCGAGCGAGGTGTGCGCTACAAACGGTGCGCGGCCGGGACACGCGCAGGAGCGTCTCACCTCCCTGGCAGCACGGTGGTTAGTGACCAGCAAATTAAACGTCGTCTTTACCCTGCCAATGTCCCCTAATCAGCTCCAGTTCTCCAGAATGCGACATCCCGTGTTGCACAAAGAAACAAGGGCCAGGCCAGGTGGCAGCATTTGTCACCCAAAACGCACTCAGCCCCGACAGCTTTCGCACCTCTGTTTGATGGGACTGTGCAAGGAAAGGGAAATGCTCAGTGTATTTGCCATCGCTGTCCCAACACATGGCAGCCAGCGCGGAATGGGGAGTGCAAGTTCCAGGGCAGCAAACGACCTCGTGAGCACTGTCTGCTTTCACTGCCCCCCTGCTCCCCCGTGCTGTGCTCAGCGCCTCTGGGTGCTGGCTCATTTACTGATATGCAACCATCCATCATCCGAGTACCATTCTGGGACTTAGCGCTGTTTTGGAGCCCATAAGAGGCCCTGGCTGTGGTGCAAACTCAAAATATAACTGAGACACGCCTGTTTTTGGCACCCTGGCAAGGCTCATGCTGGCTCTGGTGTGCATGGTGCTGCCACACTGCCAACAAGCAGGAGCCTCCTAACAAAGGAAAGGTACCTGCAGCACCCACGGGCCAGGCTCTCTCCGCCTTACCTTCTCGCTTCATCCCCATCGCAAGACACTTCTGATAGCGGCAGTACTGGCAGCGGTTGCGCTGGCGCTTGTCGATCAAGCAGTCCTTGTTGTCGCGGCAGGTGTAGGTGAGGTCTTTCCGCACCGTGCGCTTGAAGAAGCCTTTGCAGCCCTCGCAGCTGTAAACCCCGTAATGTTTACCTGCGGGGGGATGCGACTTGGGTTAAAAGGACTCAAGAGTGTCCTGGGTGCCCCCAGCTTCCCCTTCCGCTCTCCCTCCGCACAAAGACCATCAGCTCTTCCCAGGGCTTCTCCCAGCCGTGTCTGGGGGAAGCAGAGGTTTCTCGGAGCTATGAGCAGGAGCTAAAGAGCAATGGCTTCGCCTTGACTTGACTTCCATAAAACCAGGATGCCCTCCATGGGCTACAACATGCCTCATATCCAGGAAAAGCCCTCGCCATTT
The DNA here is from genome assembly GCA_031468815.1 of Morus bassanus. Taxonomy (NCBI): domain Eukaryota; kingdom Metazoa; phylum Chordata; class Aves; order Suliformes; family Sulidae; genus Morus; species Morus bassanus. The sequence continues at coordinate 4,422,175 of CM062586.1, forward strand.
CTTAGCTATACATCAGGGGAGAGAGAGCGCAGCAGTGAAACAGGGGGTGTCCCCCTGTACCCACCGCGACCCATCCGGACTCCCCACGCTGGACACACGACCCAGCCTGCTCTGCACCACGCGCCCATCCTCCTCTTCCAGCCCCAGAGCCCGACAGGCACAGGAGGGGTCCCTAAGGACCTCACAAACCAAGTCCAGTGCGACCAGAGCACTTATGGAGCAAAAAGCTTTTAAAACAGCATGAGAATAAAGGGAGTTAGCACATCTTTATCTCACAGGAGTGGAGAGACTCCTTGTGAAGGACATCTTTTTATCTGGCACTATGTGACAAGACCACTATGGATCAAAGGATGGGTAGAAAGAGGGACACTCACTATTGCCTTGTCTTCAGATGGGCTGTACTGCTCAGGGCTGAGGAAGTAACACCACTGCTAAGCAGAGACCTGGGGTCTCCTGGCTCGGGTCAGAGCGTGCCCCAGACCAGACAGGCTTGGGAAGGCTCGTCAATAAGGGACTTTTCGTCCCCTCCTCTGAGGGCACGGGTGGCTCCTCTCCCAATGGAGAGTCCCTGCATGCGCTCGCTGTGCTGTAGGGACCCGGCGAGCCATGCAAACCCTCGCCACCCTCTCCCAGGGCATCCACATGCTGCTGTGAGCCCCTCCCAGGGCAGGCACCAGCCTTACCTGAAGATCTGTCCCCGCAGATGGCACATATGTGCTTGGTGAAGGAGGCCATCGTTCCTGAGGGATGTGCTGGCACTTTGAGGACTCCATTGAGCCCCAGGGGTGGCTTAATGTCCTCTGAGCTGCTGACAGGGTTCATGGGCGAGTTGAGCTGTCGAGAGAGAAGCACAGTGCTCAGCGGGGAGATGGGGCACGTGGATGTGGGGCAGAGCCAGCTCCACAGCAGGGCTTGCCTGTGCACTCAGACATAGGGCAGGAGGGCCAAGCAGGGGACAAGCTTCCAATGGGGACAAGCACCACTTAAAACACCCACCCACAAAGCTGAACCAAGAGGAGGATTTGGGCACATTTGTCCAGTGACCAAAGGCACAAGTGCTCATCTGCTGCCCTGGCATAAAAGCCGGTGTGGCTCTGAGCTGGCAGCAGGATGCCACCGGGTCTCGCTGCCGGCACCGGGGCAGAAGAAGCAGGACACAGCCGGTCCCCCGTGCACCACCAGGAGCCACGCAGGGCTGACACCACCCACCCCACAAAGGACGCTCCTGCATGATTTAAAGGGAGGGCTGGTTCCTCCTGCACTGCCAGTCCCCTGCCCACAGCACAGCCACGGCACAGCCCCCATGGCCAGGCGCTCAGAAGCCACCCCAGCTTCACGCCGCCTCGGGACGAAGAGCAGGGGAGATGATTTGCAGCGATGGTTCGTGGGAGAGCTGCTGGCTGGGAGCGAGTGCTTGCACAGATGATGAACGCCAGGACACTCAAGCTTTAGCTCTGCAATTTATAGACATCCTTTTAGCATTATCTCTCCAAAGGAAAGCTTCACAGCAAGTAAATAGATCCCAGATGCAATGGGGCCTGGCTTTCCAGAGCTGGCTTGGGTGGGACACTTCTCTGCAACTTCCAGCCTTCCAGCAGCCTATTCTCACACTTCTCCTTCCCTTCCTGGTGAGCTCAGTCCCCAACAGTCGGTGCAGAAAGCAGAGAATTGGGTGGGAGCTGTGCCATGGCATGGCCCTGTGGCTCTGGTACTGAGTGAAGGATTCCTGAGTTGATTCCCACGTTGCCCTGTGCAGCAAGGCAGGGCTGTTATTCCCCCATGCACAGAGAGAAACTGAGGCACGGAGATGTAGGACCGATCCATCTTGATGAGGAAGACAAGCTCACAGCAACCCTGCCCAGCCCAGGGCAGGTTCAAGGAGGTCCAGGGGTGGACAGGGGAGCCAGGCTTGGTCAGCTCGGGATGCAGCGCCGGCCACGGCCGCTGCGGCTGTCCTCCTGGGGACCAGCCTGCCAGGGACTGTCGCAGAGCCTCCGTCCCTGCCAACTTCTAAATCCAGGTTGGATGCACAGGATTTGTGCTTTGGTTTGTTGTGCTTCTCTACCCTAATAGAGACACTCAGCAATTGCACTTGTCACAAATTAATTCAGGGGAAGTCCCAGGGCTTGTGATCTGTCAATTAGAGCAGCGCAGCCATTCCTCTGGCTTTAAAGTCTCCAAGCTGGTGGGGAATATTTGGCAGGCAGATGACTAATAACCGCAGAACAGAGCAAGGTAAACCCACTCTGGGGAAATGTGATGGATCTGCCTCCCTCTCCTGCCCTGCCTGTGCCAGCTGATGAATCAAAGGCAGCCGGGACCCAGCGCCACCGAGGGATACGCTCCTGGGCTTTGGCTGCTGTTTGGTTACACTGCGAAAGGGCAGAGAGGGGAGGGACGAGTGGATCCCCGGGCAGGAGCACCTCTCTTTGGGATCTGTGGGTCCCCAGGCACAGAGCCTCTCTCTGTGCTACCCTGCGAGCAGGGGCTGCCGGCACTGTTGCAGCACACCCCTCCATCGCTTCGGGGTCACCAGCTCCAGCAATTCCTCCCAGTGCACATTCTGGGAAACAGAGCCGTTTCCCAGGTGCAGCTGGTAGCTACGGCTCATGTCACGCTGCGTCACCAGCCGCTGCCGCATGGGAGCGAGGGCAGGAGCCATCGGCTGCCTGCTGAGGATAAGCCTTTCGCCACCACTTCCCCCAGCCCCAGCAGCCCACGGAGTCTGCCCAAGCAGCCCTGAAGACCATTTTGGGGGGGCCGGTGGGCAGAGCAAGATGGGGCAAGCGCTGCGCCCTGCCCCTGCACCAGCCCAGGAGGAAGGGGGCTCCCGCCACCCTCCGCGGCCCCGTGCAGCTGCAGGATGCCCCAGTCAGAGCTGAGTCAGCCCTGGGCTGGGGTGGGGGAAGTCATCGGTTCCCCCCACACCGCCGGCCTGAAACCTCAGCAGAAGCACCATGTACACCCTGGGGTTCCCACACCGCCCTGGCGCCTGCCCTGTGCCTTCCCCTCCCCGCTGGCTGTCGCTGAGCAAAACTGGCAGCACGTGCAGGCAGGGAGGAGGCAGAAGGGGAGGCAGTGGCCCCCCGCCTTGGCACATCACTTCTGCTCTGGGGCAGGACAACTCTGGCTCAGCAAGAGAGCGAGGATGAGGGAGGAACCAGTGCTCTGCTTCCCCAGTGATGCCGGGACTCCTTGGTTCCTCTCCCTTCCCTGTTCAGTTCTTTGCACTGGGGACCAAATCCTGTCCCTTCCGGCAAGCAGAGCTTTATTCCTCCTCCCATCCACTGGTCCCCAAGGCACCCTTACAAAGAGCATTGTGCGAAGGCAGAGAGCAGCTCTGGAAAAGCCTAATCCTGCGTCTGATCTCTCCCCGCTCCCCCCACAGGCGCCCCGAGCTGCTGCCAGCGATGCCTGGGGCGGCTGCACTGGCACAGCCCTGCCAACGGCGTGGAAAGTCCCTCCCTCGCAGCTCTTCCTGAAAATCCTGCTTTTTTTTCCTGTTTTCCCAGAATTTTTAGGTAAGATGGTTTAAATATGTGTTAAATCCCAGTAAGCAGCAGGGCTGCTAGGTCTAGCCTCGCGGTCCAGCTGGGACCTTGTTCACCACTGCAAACTACCTCTGCTTTCAGCTGGCTCCTGCCAGCATCCCCTCCCCACGGGGGCCTGGGGGCTCCCTGGGTGCTGGGACCCTGCAGCAGGACACCCTGCCTCATGCTCTGATTTTGGGGCTGCATTTGGAAGCTGTGTGAGGTCCCAGAAAGCACACAGTGCTGGAGGGAGGGCGCTGGGAGTGCTTTCAGCATCCTCCAGCACTGGCACCAAGAGCTGCTGGCTCCTCACCTTCGCCGAACTGAACGGGAGAGGGAAAGCACCCCGACTTTCGGGAGCCTGATGGCTCCTTCCCACCGCGGTGCCGGCAGGAGCTGGGGTGGAGGGGACCCACTCTGCAGGACCCACTGCACCTCGCATGCCCCGTGCCCTTCTGCTCTGCTGGCCTTCCAGAGGCGACGAGGCATGGCCTGATGGCAAGTGGCATCTGCCATCTGATTCAAACCACCTTCCATCAGTGCCATCCCCACCCGGCGACGGGGGCCGCATGCCTCATTACTCCCGAGCTTTGCCGACCGGTGCAGTGGCGCGGGGGGCTGTGTTCCCCTCCGAGCATCGGCCCCACTGCCTGCCTGCACCCTCCTCCTCCTCCCGTGCTCCTCTGCGGGCCCAGGTAGGCGCCTCTGCCTGCTGCAGGGACAGCAAGGGGGACAGGGACCTAATGCGCCCAGACAGGGAACAGATGGCAGGAGCCATTAGGCTGAAGACCTCCTAACTGTCACCTCTAGGAAAACCACTTAAGACAAGTCCCTGAACAAAGGACGGGTGCTTGCACCATGCCGAGAGAGGGCTGGAGCTGCCGTGCTGCTAGCTTGCTCTCCGGCACCATCTGACCACACTCTCAATTCCCCTTTCTGCCCTGTGGCTGCATTTTGGTTCCCCTGGCTCGGCCGGTCCCTAAAGCAAACCGTGCCTTGTAATTGTTGCTGGGGGTGCATCGCCCCTTCTCGGTTTCCTCCCCAGCTTGCGGCTCACCCCTGCGTCACTTCACATCCCCCCTTCCCACTCCTTCCCCACCATTTTGGCGCTCTTGCTGCTAATTTTGCTCCGGCCGCCTATTCCCAGGCACCGTTTCAGTTCCCCTTCCCTCGGCCGTGGGACGGGAGGCAGCATGTCCACCCCACTCATCTCCGGCACCGGGCGGCGGGATGCAGGTCCCCACACACCTATGGGGGTCATGGGCCAGATCCTGCATGGGAGAAGCCCATCAAAAGGCAAATAAATCTGCCACCTCTCCGGCCAGCACAGGGATGCTGGGTCCTCGGGAAACTGCCTGGGGGTCCCCAGGGATGGGACTCAGCACAGCACAGCCCTCCCCAGACCCGGGTAGAAAGACCTGTTATCTCTAGAAATAAATCAAGGCAATATTTAAAAATAAAGGTGCCGGCAGGTGCTTGACTCCCAGAGAGGGCCTGGAATAAATAAACCCGCAGCAAGTGGCAGGTGGTGGCCAATTCCTTAATCTGCCCTTTTACTAAACATATACGGTGTGAGCAGCCAGCAACAGGTGGCAGGGACTGGCCAGCGTGCCCCGATCTTGCTATTTTTAAAAAGAGCTTATCTCTCCATAGTTGGAGGTTTTTTACATAATCTTCAGCCAGCGAACGTCAGTCCTTCCCCTGCGAGGAGAAAGGGGCAGCAGGCAGGGGACCCCTCGGTGCGTGCCATGGGGGCTGCGGGCCGGCCTCGGAGGGGACGTGCCAGTTCCCGGGGAGGGGGCAGGACTGCCTGGGGAAGAAGCACGGGGTGCAGAGAGTCCTAGGGTGGCTCTGGCCCCTACCAGAGCTACACCAGCCCCCAGGTGACCCAGGGGTAGTCACTGCTCCCCTTTCACCCCCAGCCTGGGGACGGACAGGGCAGGACCGGAGGGAACAAGCAATGGGAGATGATGGATGGCCATACTCCAGCTGTGCTGGTCTTCCGTAGCGCACCCAGGGCAGCCCCAAAGGCGGCTGCAGCCGCCCAGCTCTGGCCAGAGGAGCAGGATGCCTCTGACTCAGTTCCCCCCTTGGGCTTCTGCTTTTTGCCACCCTTTGGCACCTGCCTGCAATGGAGTTTATCTCCCTGTGCTTGCCTGGCCAGTGCAGCCTTCTGCGAGCTGGGATTTGCAGTGGGGATACCAGAGCCGGGTCTGGATCAGGAACCCATGGAGGCGGCTTCTCCCTGGCCAAACAGGCAGCAGCAACGTCCCCGTCACCTTCTCCTTACCTGCGGGCTGCTGGTGCCGAATCCTAGGCTGGGGGTGGAGGGGACGGACATCGAGTGCGGGCCCATGGGGGAGCTGATGACAGAGAATGGAGGTCCCATGCCGTTGATGGGCGAGCTCAGGGTGCTGATGGGCGAGTGGAGCTGGCCCGGGGAGCCCAGTGAGGAGCCGATGCCTGGCCCGATGGACGGGTGGAGGGACGGGGTGGCCATGGGGCCCCGGCTCGTGGGAGAGTTCAGGGATGTGGAATTGACTTGGTTGGAGAAATCTGTAAGAGAGGAAAGAAAGAAACGGGGCTGAGTCTCCTGTCCGGGACAGGCTCTGACACATCGCCGCAGCAAGCCCTGAGCAGCAGCCCCCCACTCCTCACCCTGCCAAGAGGCTGCTTTTCAGCCTGCCCCCAAAATTCCCAATGCATCCATCCTTCAAACCCGCCTTCTGGTGGGGTACCTAGGCAGGTGTTAAGACAGGCACCGAGAGCATTTCCACCTTGAGAGCCAGTCGTCACCGCCCTCCTCCATCTCGCTCACCTGCTGTACCCCAGCCCTAAACTCTGCTGCGGAGGCAGCATTGCTGCTCCAGCTGATGCACGGGTAGAAACCCCACCACGGGAGCGGTCAGATGCCCTCCATGCTCCAGGATAATTCAGATTTATCACAGCACTGCAGAGCCATGCGTGGGGAGCGTGGAGGGGCTGCGTGCCCTGCAGCACCCCCGCGTCGCGGCGGTGGGGAGGGCGGTTTGGTGGCGAGAGCGTGTTTGTGCATTGCATGGGTGGTTTGTGCGTCCGTCCAGGGCACAAGTGTGCGACAGGGAAGTCTGCGTGTGTCGGCAAGGAGGAACATGCCTGCCTGCTGCGTGGGGAGCGGGGGCCAGCTTTCTGCAGGCAGCAGCGGACGGGCTGTGTCTGCCTGAGCCCCTGTGGCTCCTCTGTCCCAGGGGAGCAGGAGGAGGGGGGGCGGGAAGGGGGGGGTTAAAAATAGACTCCGATTCTCCTGAGAGGAGACATGAAGCCATTCCTGGCACATTTCCTCCTCATCCTGTCACGCTGCTTGCAAAACAATCCCGAGCGAGGAAGGGGCTGGCTCGTGGGCCCCGGGCAGGCTGCAAGGAGGAGCTGCCGGAAGGCGGCGGGGGCAGACGGGCAGGGGCCTCGCAGCATCGCCACCGCTCACCCTGACACCCGCCAGGACCCCCCGAGTTCACACCAGTACACATGTGCCCAGAGAGTGGGAGGCACCGGCACAGCCGCTTCGCCAGGGGCTGTTTGCAGGGGAATCTGGGAGCCACCACTTTTGGCTACAGGTCCCTAAGTTAACTATATTCTGCGAAATACTGTCTTCAGTCACCTGCGTGGGGTCAGCTGTCTCCCGGGATTTTGGAGTAATTAGTATCCGAGCATTACACAGTGGGAAACACGCTTGCTGAACCCACAGCAAGCCTAGCCCTTGCAATCTTCCCCGGAGATCATCCATCCCAACAGGGAAACTCCAGCACAGGGAAGTGAAGGTCCAGCAAGGCAGCCATGCTCCTCTTGCAAAAAGCCGTGCACCCAGCATCCCATTGCTGCACCCAGAGTCCCATCGCAGCACCCAGCATCCCATCCCAGCACCCAGCATCACGCTGTTGCACCCCACGTGGTCACACCTCCTGCGCCGGCACCTTCCTTCCAGCCTTGATGCATTCAGCCCCATCCCTGCCCTGCAAGCGTGCTGCTGGGGCACACAGACCACAAAAGGTTTTCCCGTGCAGAGGCACTGGCAGCCGTGCTGTCCTGGTGCCCAGAGCCGCCCGTGCCGTGTGTCCCCCCTGTGCAGCCCAGCCGTCCCCAGCATGCCTCCGACACGCCTTCCCCACTACAGGCATAACAGGATTACACATGCCACGGGAGAAGCTCACTCCCTGCATGGATAATTCCTTAAACACCCACACAAGAGCCAGAAGTGGGATCCCTGGGGCGGGGGGGGGGGGCAGAGGAGGGGAGGGGGTTTGGATGCAAAAATGGGGACTAGGCTCCAGGGCTGGGACATTGCCAGCTCCCTCTGCAGGGGTGTTCGGTCCCATCTGGGACAGGCGGCGGGGACACGTGCTCAAACCCTGTGCTCCAGCCAGGTGCCACCATCGATGCCGAAACGAGCCCGTGTGCCAGCACCGCCAGCCCTGGCAGGCGTCTCTGTGGCCATGGCGGAGGCGAGCATCCCTGTCCCAGGGGAGCTGGCCTCGCATCGAATCTCGCAGGATGTTGATATAAAACAACCGCAGGCCACCACGTCACCCATGGCTGAGTGACGTGCGGACAGCACAATAGGAACCCCGGGAAATTCCTTGAGACTTCGGGGTCTGTTCCTGGGGTTTAGCACAGCGGGACCGTGCCTCCCGGCTCTCTGCTTTTTGGTGTTTTTAAACGGCTGGGAGGAGAAGCGGGGCTGGGCGCTGCGACGTGCTCCAGGGATCTGGGACGTGGGCTGTGCCCCTGCTGCCATCCTGGGTCCAGGGGGGGAAAGGCAGGAGCTCATTCTGCAGCAGCTGGGGTCCCAGCCAGCCCTTCTCTGAAGGACCCTCAGAAACACCCATTAGCCAAGGTGATGGATGGACAACATCCAAGGATGCGCGGGATCCCCTGGCCAGGGGAAACAGGCACTTGACCTGCTGGCAAAGGGGTGGCAGCGAAGCACAGCCCTTCCTTTTGAAAGATCCTGAATATTTAAGGCAGGAGAGGTCACAGGCAGGTTACTGGCCACCAGCCCGTGCCTACTCAAGCACGTCAGAAAGCAAAGCGTTGTGTGGGGCTGGTACCTCCCGCAAAATACCCATCCCCTGGGTACCACGGGAGCTCCCAGTCCCCGGGTGTCCCAGTCCCCAGGTGTCCCAGTCCCCGGGTGTCCCGCGCCTCTGAGCCGGCTCCCCTCACCCACCCTGTTTACACACTTCGCTTTCCCAGCGGACGCGATCCCCAGCACCCAGCAAGGAACTGGGCGTGTGTGGTAGGGCTGGTCTGGAGAAAATAATTCAGGCGGCAACAACAACAAAAAGGAAAGGAGGCGAGAGGAGGGGTAACCTTGCACTGAACAGGCTGGTCAGGGAGAAGTGTGTGCAGGCACGGACACATGTTTGGGTGTGTTTTCACCCAAAATCCTTGGCCAAACGCTCTGAAATCTGAACCAGACCTGAACTCCTTCGGAGCATCATGCCTCAAAGCCCGGTTCAAAGCAACCCCTTGGACGCCGGGAAGTTTCCGCTCCTCATCCAAACGCTTCCTCCTCCGCAGCCCAAAACCCCGCTCTAAGAGCGGCAGCAATGGAAACGCTTACCTCCAACCAACCGGCAAACATGGAAAAGGGCTTGGTTTTTTCTTTTCCTCAGCAAAATCAAGTCCACCTTAGACAACTCAGTGCAGATGCTGCCAGCCCCCGGCTCGAGGGGGAACGCTCGAGGGAAGACACATTTGGGGAAATAATGACTCGAGGTGGAGAGATGGGGATCCAGAGCTGGACATGAGAAGTCCACCCTCCTCACTCATCACAAACATCCTATAGGACCTTGAATGCTAAAGGAGTGCTAGAAAAAAATGAATTCAAAATGGACAAAAGACTAGATTGAGGAAATATCCTTAATAGAAACAAATAAAGCCCCCAAACTGATGGATACCGCTTGGACTGCAGCAAACAGATGAGGTATTTTCCCAAATGCATTTTGAGTTCAAGCAGTGTGGGACTATTCATTTTTCTTGTGTAATTTCATCATTTGAAGCTGTTGTGTATGACTATCTCTTGACCAAAATAAGCTCTGTGCCTGTTTCTAAATAAAAAAAAATAAAAAAAAAAATAGTTCTCAAAGCATTTCCCCTCTTGCCGCACCCATAAATTGCATCTATTTTCTCTGTGTGTCCTTTGTTTAAACACAACGACCTTTATATATCTTATAAGATGCCCCATGGCAGTTGGAAGATCGGAAACAAGAGCTCTTCAGCGGCTAAAGAATTTGCAATGAAGCTCTTTTTCTTTCTCTAAACTACAAACCCGCGAGCCACAAAATTTGGATGGGAATTTTTCCCAAAGAATAAGACATTTAGGGCAGGGCCACATGATCCATCTCAAGCGATCGAGTTATGCAGCTGTACAGAGCCATGTGCGTGCCTTCAGCTCTCCTCCACGGCGGAGGAACATGCTTCAGCTGAAACCATCGCACGGAGGCTAGAGCCAACGGGTTTTGATGTGGCCTCAAGATAAGGAGCCTGAGTCTTGTTTTTCTGGCACGTTACTCATCACTGCCCTTTCCCTCAGCAGATCCCTGTCTTTGCAAAATCTCTTTTGGATGCCATTATCCCTGCTTCACAGGTGGGGAAACCGAGGTACGGGGAGAGCAATGCTCCTGACGAGGCAGCAGCCGCGCTAGCAGACACAGACGGCACAAGTAGGGCACGGGCTTACGCGACCTTCACCAAAGTCACACGGGAAATTGGAGCCAAAGCTGGGAATAGATCCTGGGTATTGCAAGACCCAGGCTAGCACCTCGACTGCGGAATCAACCTTCCCCGTATTCTTTTTTCCCCCGCCTGGCTCCGTGACAGGCAGCACTTTCTTACAGTTATTAATTTTCATTAAGGGAAGAAAACACCTTTATAAAACATTTGTCCTCATTCTCATCCGGCTGCATCAGACACTCAGAGCCGTGCAGACGAGTACCAAATGTCCCTGGGCAGCTTTGCTGCTATTTTCCATTCCCTTGGCATTCCTGGGGCCAACAGCAGAAACCTCCAGTCTGGACCAGCAAACATCCATGTCTGGATGCAGCCCGGACGCAGGTTATACCCCCCGGGACCTGCAGCTGCTGAAAGCATCCAACCAACCTTCCTGTTGCATTTTATCATCCAGCGCACAGGACTCGTCAAGTGTTGCTGCTTGGCCAGGGTACGCCTGCAGCAGCCCGACAGCTAACAACAGCTTTCGCTGATACAGCAATATCAAGAAGGGCTGTGATTCTAACATTTCTAGACCACAAAATGTCCCAGGGCAGAAACAACTACAACAGCAAGAGGTGCTTTTTCCCAGGATAGCTCATTTGTACCAGAATAAACTGTACCAGCATAAGCTTTCGCCAGTATAATCTTCATTTATGCTTAAGAGGCTTTGCCAGTAAAACTACAGTGACCTAGCTCTGCTGGAAAACCTTTTCTCACATATCCAGGGAGTTTACTCGGCAGCTCAGTGGCTCGGCAGTCTGCTTCTGAGAGAGGGGAAGTTAAAAAAAAAACACATCTCAAGGCACAAACAGACTCCCGGAGCCATGCTTTTCTGCAGCCGAGGAGGGCTGCAGACTCAGGACACAACCCCACAGCCCATCTGAGTGGGATCAGAGGGGTCTGCGGGCATCCCGCGGCTCCAGGGAGCCGTCACGGTGCAAGCACCCCACACGTGCCCAGCCCTGACGCCAGCCGAGATTTGGAAAGCTGCCCGCACCCCCCGGCTTCCGCTTTTTTCTTTTTTTTTTTTTTCTTCTCAGCACCTCTTCCTCCTTAATCAGAAAGTAGATCAATTCTGGGTATTAAACAGCAGGAAATTCTAAATTTGGGTTGCCACTCCCTTCCTTAAGTCAGCCCTTCAGGTTGGGGCTTTGCAGTACTGTGGGGCCACGTTTGGAGGGGATCGGGACCAGCAGCTGAGATCAGGCTTTTGGAAACGTCCTCCTCCTCTGCTCTCAAGTGTCACTTCGGTGTTGCCGAGGTTCAAAACTCTGAGACGCAAATGCACGCGAATCTGCATGTAATTGCAGCACAGCAAATGCTGAGACACAATTCCTTCTTTTGGTGCCTCTGTGGGTGGTGAGTTTCCCTAAATAGACTTGGTAGTGAAAATCACTGTCCATTTGCTCTCATTCCTCAAAAGTAGTACAGAAATGTCCTCACGTGCTTTCCATCCGAGGAACCTCAAATGATGGAGGTTTCCACCTCCCCTCCTTTCACCTTCCCCAGTGCAGCCAGCACAGCAAACCAAAGCACCAGTGGCAAACAGCCTGCACCCACCTCCAAAGCGGGATGCTGAGAGCAACGGGCAGGCAGCAAATCTGGGCAGGACACGAGGGTTTGACCGTAGTTTTCATGTGAAAATTGCCATGGGAATATAGTGCCCACAAGAGGTCAGGTCCTCACTTTTGTCCCTGATCAAAAACTGGAATGAACACAGACTGTGTTTACAGCAGATGAAGTTAAATAGCCCCTGGCCTACAATCTTGAGTAAGTTTGCTCTCAATTTACACCAGCACAGCTGAGAACTGAAGTGAGGATGGAGCAAGAACTGCCTCTTCCCCTTCCAATGCTCGCTGCTGCTGGCTGCTGCCATGGACCTGACAGTGCCCGAACTTGGGCAAACTCAGGGAAACGACCTGCACGGCGCAGCGTGGCTGGTATCCCAGAAAACCACCCATGGGTCCAAGAAACAAGCACCATCTTGTGGCCCAAGCACATTAAACTGCATTTATAGCACTTTGCCCAGTGAGGAGAGGCAACCGACCCCCTTAAACCATCCAGGCACCAGGCACATGGCAGTGACATCCCTGGGAACGGCTACCCCAAGACCTCAGAAGATGCAGCTTTATGTTATCCATACATCCCTTCTGATCATTGTTGCCACAGCTACAGGCAAAAGGGTGTAGGAGCACTGGACCACAGTGCAATCAAGCGCGTTGGTCCTGAGTAGCTGTGATTTCACCAAAAATAGAGTTGTTTTTTTCTTTTTCCATTTCCGGACTTGGGTACAAAGACAAACCTGAGAACAACCCTCTCAGACCCCCGCAAAGTCTGCACAGGGGACAGCGCAGAGAAACGTGCCTTTTTGCGGGCATTTGAAAATCACCACGTGCAGTTTCTCTTCAGGAACCTGCTCCGAGGTTTGGGAGAACTTCTTCAGCCGCACTCTGCACTATCCCCTGAGAAGTGCCGGGCGACACCGTGGCAGTTTGAGCCACTTGGGGACGGTGAGAAACTCGGTTTTGGCTGCTTTCTGCTCCCAGTGGGTTCCTCCTCCCGCCAGGTTTCACTTTGACCGAACTAAAACCTCAAAGCCACATGGCTTCCCACCCCCAGCTCCCCGCTCCCGCCAGAGCCAGCCAAAACCCGACAGCAAGACAGTTCGGCACGGCCACTGCCAAACCCAGCGAGGAGCAGAGGCGCGTTTTGGGGCTTCAAGCCCAGTGTCAGGGTCCCCTTCCAGGGTGTTTCCTCGGCTGGAGGAAATTCGGCAGCACCCCTGCATGCGCTGCCGGCCCGGCCCCTTGCAGGTGATCAACAGGCATTAGCTGCTGCCTCCTGCCAGGATTTCACCTTACGGGGTTGATGAGCCATGGCGTGAGATTACAGTGCCCACAAGCAGCTTTTCCACGGCACTCTGCACGCCAACCTCTCCTTCCCCCAGCCCGAGTCCCCACCACCACTGCTCAGGTAAACCTCTGCTCTCCTCCCAGAAGATGAAGGGGAAGAAGAAGTGCAAAAGCATCCCACCACCAGGCCACGGGACAGGGCAGAGGCAGGTTCTCCAGAGTGGTACCCACCCCAAACCTCGCAGCAGCGCTCCTCGGAGCAGGCAGCATCCCTACCCCATGGGACAGAGCTGGGACACCTCCGTCCCTGCAGCTCTAACACCCGTTCTCCCTCTCTATCCTACTTTATTTTCTCCTCCAGGCGCAACTTTGCAGATAACATCAGACCTCCCCAGCACCACGGGGAAGGATGATCGTGTAGTTGCAGCCGTGGGCTCGGGCTGCCAAGTGCTGCGTGGCCTTTGGGGGTCTCTCCCCAGCCTTTGCCGCTTCTGAGGCAACCTGGGTGGGTGACCACAGGCTCAACAGTGTTCCCATTTTTCGGCAACCCGGCTTAAAGCACCATGGGGTCCCCTTTGGGAGACGCTCACCCCGAACCCACCCCATCACCTGCTAGAGCCTGAATGGCCAGAGGTCTGGTGATGCCCCAATGCAGGATCCACACCAAAAAAATGGGATGCTTCTGCATGATGCTTCAGAGCTAGCACGGACAAGGAGGGAGCAGCCCCACTGCCGACATGTGTGCACAGGAGAGGCACAGACCCCACACCGGGGCTGACAAAGCATGCTCAGCTCTGGCATGGGGGCTCATTTTGTCTTTTTTTTGCCTTAAAAACCCCATCCCACCCTCTCAGGAGCCCTGTAAAAGCACAGCCCGCTCCCAGAGCCACGGGCAGAGCCGGAAGCCTGCGGGGGCTATTCAGTCTCTGAGGGGGAAGGACTCAAAGAGGAATTTTCCAGAAGCTGCTCTCCCCGCGAGCCGCCGTGTCACCGGAGGAAACGCTTGCGAACACCACTTCCTCCGGCACTCCCTGGCTTCCTGCCCCATGCAGACCCCCATCACCAACCATCTCCCCGACCCGGGGTGGACCCCCACCCATGTTTCTTCGGTTTGCATCTCCCAAGCACACGGCGCAGCCTCCGAGTGCCCCTCGGCAGAATCCGGGGCGGCGGGTGGAGAAGGCAAAAGCAGGAAGCATGAGCAAGCGGGAGAACGTGACATATGGAAAGTGTGAGGAGCCCCTTGGACAGAAGGGAAAGGCAAGCCCAGGGGGAGGGGAGCGGGCAGCGCAGCTCGGCTCTCCCCCAGCCTGGCAGTAGTGGGTGGAGGGGGAGGGTGCACCCAGGCAAACAAGGATTCTGCTGATAAAGCAAATGTGACTCAATCACACGCTTGTGCAAAGATGTCACAACAGTCCTGAGAAATTACAGGCTCCTATTTCATCCCTCAAGGGCCAGCGCTGTCCTTGCTCTTACAATGCGCTCTGTTCTGCTGTCAGCGGCTCAGCGAGTGCCCCTAATTTACTGGCTGGGAACCCGCTGCAGGAACAGGCAATAATAGGTGCAGTGTAGTGCCGCTGCCAGGGCTCCTGGGCTGGCAGCAGGGCTGGGGAGACGTCTGCTGAAGGACTCAACGCGGCGGCTCTTTTGAGCTCGTGCCATTGCAGTCAGGAGCAGCCCGAAGCGGGGGCTCGCTGTCCCCTCCAAGCCGCACGTTTTCGGGGCACAGGCGCCGCCTGGCATGTGCCAGCGGGACGGGGGCAGCTGCCCCCAGCCCAGCTCTCTGCCCCGAACACGGCGGTGTTAGGAGCCCCCCCAGGCAAACCCCGCTTGGGGTTGCATCTCTCAATCTTCTGGGATGTCCCCATGTATCCCCAAAAGGGAGGTATGGGGACCCAGACCTCACTGCCAAAGCACAAGGGCTGAGCCCCCATCACTGCAATCATCCCCTCCCGCTAACCTTCCCCAAACACAGCCAGGAGCAAGGCCGTGCCGAGAGGGGACTTGTACCTGCTGGCACCCTTCCAGCCTCCAAAGAGCATCGGTGAAGCTGAAACAGCAGCAAAAGATGCCAACAGAGGGGAAGATGCTCCCTCTGTTCTGCCAAGACGGAGGGCTGCACGCAAGGGTCCCTTCAGCCTTTCCCACTGGGCATCACCAGCGCGGGCAAGTGGCGGTGGTGGCACCCAGGTGCTTCCCCATGTCTGTCCGTCATGCCCGGGGAACCGGGGAGCTCTGCTCGGAGCTCCTCGTCCTCCCTGCAAACGCTGACCTTCGCAGCCTCCCTGACTCCATCCTGTTCTCCGAAAGGAGCACGGGGAGAGCAAAAACGCAGTGGTCCCGCAGGTTGCTGAAGCTCATTATGGCCTTTTAATTACATTCAATTGCAGTTTTATGGGCTTACGGGCAAATTGGAAGTGATCTAATTGCCCTTGAGGGGGTGCTACGCTCTGAGCTATGAAAAACCAAGCAGGATCCAGTGAGACACAAGGGGAGCTCGAAAGCATTAGGCTCGCTCTAGCAGAAAGAGGAGAAGTTTCATCTCACGTCGAAGCTCCCCCAGGACCTTGCGGTAATGAGCCGCACACGTGGCACGTGCCGGGCCTGCCGGTAAACCTGGATCACGCGCTGCCCCACCGCCCCAGCTCGTCCCACCCCGCTGCCCCCCAGCACCTGGGTCCTGTCCCCATGCTGAGCTCCGGGTGAGAGGATGGATGTGGAGAGGAGATGGGTCTCAGACCTGGAGCTAAGCAGACTCCTCTCCTGGGGACGCTGCTACCTTGAGCCCTAAAATACTCCTCTCCAAAGCAGGCAGGGAAAGGAACAGCCAAAAGAGTGCAATGAAGCAGGGCTGAGAGCTCTGGCAAACGGGAGCTCCCGGCTCCAAAACGGGGCTGCCAACCCACGCTGTCAGAGGGGAAGCTCCGCTCCCCACAAGACGTGCCCGTGCACGGGTTACAGCCCGCCGTGGGGCTCACAGCCCAGGGGATTCGGTAATAAATATCCCTGCTGCTTCCCGCAGCGTTAACCGTTCAGATGTGCAGCTGCCCTGCCCTGCTCACAGCTGGGGACGGGACCCAGCAGCAATCCATGTGCTCCCTCCAGGAGATCTGGGATGAGCCAAATCCTAAAGTCCAGGAGCGGAAGCAGCCCGGTGGCTCTCCCTGCCACCGACTTTGAGATCTGTGGGCTAAAACACATGTTTCCCCCCTCGCCGACAGGTCCTAGAGGGGCAGAGACCTGGGACGCCGGGGGAAGCACTCCATCTACCCTGGTTTTGCTAATTACGGGGATTGACTGGAGGCGCTGGCAGGAGCGACAGCACCTCCGCACTTCCCAGTTGCTCTTCTGCTCCTATCTGTGGTCAGCGTTGAGAGCAACCGCCAGCCCACATCGCTTTAAAAGGTCCTACGCTACGTGTGCAGGATCCGTCCAACAGGACAAGCTCCATCCTCAGGGTCTGAGACGGCAACAGGAGGTGAGAGGGGGAGGATATGGCCCTGTATTGCAGATCCCCTTCTGCGTCTGGCTTCCAGGAACAACGGCCTACAAACCACCGGCCAGACGGATTATATTAAGGTGCTGGGCGTGCGCATTAATCCAGATTTGAGATAATTACAGTCATTCACTTGGCATAATGGGCTTTAACTGATCCAACGTGGCTGGCGCTGGTGCTCGCCGCCAGCATGCAGCTGGCATCCCAACACCCTGAAGCTGCGTTGCCACCGGCCGCACCATGACCAGCAAAAGGCAACGCCGCTAACCGGTTTTCCGGAAAACCAGCTTTCCAGAAAAATAGTTATGGTAGTTTTCCTTAGGGGATGCTGGATGACAGCAGGTGACAGCAAGGCCACATGGGTCTTCCCATCTCTCAGTTGAGACCCAGCGAACCTGGCTTGGGCGCAAAGGTGTTATCTGGTCAGGAGACATCTCATGAGCATCCCAGTGGGATGAACCATCCCTCCAGAGGGCTTCGCTGGTGGGAGCTGTGCAAAGGCAGCCCATGGGAACACCATTTGCCAAGTCTACTTGGAGAAATCCCCACCTCCCAGCCCGTGCTTGGCAGTAGGTTGGTCAACAGACCCCTGGAGGTCCCTCTCCACCAGCACTTTTGTGCTTTAATGCTCACAGCACACACAGAGCTGGAAACCCAGGTGGGCAAAGGATCCTGGGGTCCTAAAACAGCCACCCCTTCCCATCTCAGCTCCTCCTCCACATCGCCGCCGATGACTGGAGCACGCTCCAGAGCAAGCCAGTCGCCTCAGGAACAAACCACCCACTTTGTGCACCGCAGCTGGAGGTCCAGGAGCCTGAGAACTGAGTGCCTACCCAGGAAGATGCCTGACAAGATAGGGAAGGCAGCTGCCAGGGCCAGGTCACCTTCAATAACAGCAAGTTCCCTCTGGAAACCAGACAGCACACGCTGTTTCTAAAGAGAAAGAAGCTGCCTCTGGTCTTACGTGACCCCCCTGGGCTCAGCAACACATGCTCGGCAGGGGGGAAGGTTTAAGCCCCCTCAACACCAGCCACATGGCCGGAGGCATGGGCAGGGAGGGTCTGTGGGTTGCTTCACCCTCCTGGGGCAGAGAAGAGGCTTGGGAAAGCCTTTCCCCACGAGGGCAGGCTGCAGCAAAGGATGGTCTGCCTGCAAGCTGCCTTTGGGTTTGAGTTTCTGGTTCGAGTCCAAAGCTAATTAGGCTGTGCCAAGTCCAATCAGATAGTCTCAGCTAATTGAGCTCGGCGCAGCTGGGTCAATGTCCAGCGGGTCTCTGCGTTCCAGGCATTTTGTCAGCCTGCAGATAACTGCCAGGGCCTGGGAAGGGGAAGGACCCTTAAAAAAATGCTCGCTTCACGTACAGCCAGAGCCTTTCCCTGCTGGAGCTGCATATGGCCCCAGGTTAACCCCTCGGACACCACCAGCATCCTCGTGCCTGAGGAACCCCAACGGATGAAGATGTCCCAACGGCAACGCCGGGGCAGAGCCAAAAGTGAGCAAGTGGAGGATGAAACAGGGGGACTGTCCACCACGCTCCGGTGTGCATCTCTCACGGTGTCACCCTGAGAATAGGCGCTTGGTGAACCGCGCCGCATGCCATACATCACCCGGGGTAGCAGACCCACCAAACCATACAGCAAGAGCGAAACAGCTAAATCCCCAGCCACGCGGCTACTGAAAAACTAGCAAGACTAACGCGGTGCGCTGTGTGCTCCATGCTCTCCGCACAGCTACCAACACCTCCTGCAAAGCTGGCTTAGATGTGTCTGCACCAGACAGCAGCCTCCAGCCTACAAAAGCAGGGTTTATCCAAGCTAACACCACGGCTCTGTGAGCAAACACGGAGGCCAGCACAGGGTCACTCGCAGTTCCCAAACATGCCTGGGCATCACGACCTGGCTGTAGTCAGACGAGAAGCACGGAGGGGGACCGCAGGGCAGCCAAGCACTGGCCTCAGGGAGAGCGGCGAGGAAAACATAGCAAGTGCCAGGGTGAGAAAGGAGCTGGACGGGAGCGCTTTGCCCCCACGAGCAGGTTGGAGTGGTGGAAAAGCCCCGCGCAGACCCATGGCCAGATGCACAGTTGCACCCAGCAGCCGAGGCTGCTCCCGAGGCCGCAGGTGCATTTACTCCCAGCTGCTGAGTATCCGCCGTGCCTTCCCGGAGCAGAAGCAACTGCACCCAAGGGCAGAGAGCTGGGCAGAAGAGCGGAGAGGAGGAGAGGGGCTTTGAGGAAGGCTCCAACGAGCTCTTCCTCGGGCAGTTATCAGCCCCACTGCAGAGCTCTGCCAGCTCCCGACTTCTATGGCAGATTACAGCAAGGAAAATGACAACGTCCAGCTTCCTAAGAAGCATGCACTTCCTTTTTTCCTCTAACCCTGCCTTTGCTTTCAGGTCAGAGCATCATCCACCTGGGCAGGAAGATGGCAGCCTCGATCTCTGCGACGGCAGCAGGAACGCCGAGTGCAATCCCCGCGTCCACCCCCTCCACCTCCGACTGCTGGGGAAAGGCTGTTCCTCTTCAGCTGACAAATAGATGAGACGTTTCATTAATAAACCTCAGCTTCTCCTAACACTTCTGATTATGATCTCTCTGTTTGGATCCATGCTCATATTACACGTTCGTCTCAATTATATATTCCCTTCTCTTTAAATCCCCACTTATCTCCTTTACCACGTAAATCACATAGAGTGGGCTCCATTTTTTTTTCCCCTTCCTGCCTGCCTAATTCTCCCTGCTCCAGCAGCAGTTAGAAAATAAACAGCAATTCAAATTGCAGCGTGTCTGGGTGGCCTCCGAGCTCATCTCCTGGCAAACCCATCCGAAGCGGACGACACCAGTCCTGCCGTGCCCCCCGCCAGTGCTCGCCTCCAGCCCCACCGTGTTTGCAAAACACTTTTATTTACTTCTTGCTCAGTGTGGGCCAAATCTTTACTCAGGCTTCACTGGAGACATCTCCCCTGTGAGGTCCTTGGTCCAGCCCGAGCGGAGCATCGCTGCGCTGGGTTGTGAAACCCCGGCTGGAGTGGCAGCACAGGGAGAGCCCAGGCTGGCTCCCCTCCCCACTGCCCCACATCCCTCTGGCAATTAAGGCAATTGCTTGCATGGAAACCTAATTATATTAGGGAAGTATTTAGTAATTTTTAACTGTTCTGCTGGTGGCTCAGCTCCCTCCCCCTCCCGCATACCAGGAGCACTGGGCAGAAGTTGCAGCACCTGATTCCCCTCCTCTTCCACTGCTGCTTATAAGAGCAAGAGCGAGGAAGAGGAGCAAGATGGTGTGATGGACAGGCAGTGGGCTGGGACTCAGGTGGTGGCCCAGGTGGCCCTGGGTGAGCCAGGGAGCCTCTGACTGCCCTCTGGCCCTGCAGCAGTTTGCCTGTGAGGTTTGCATGGGATGGCTGTGCCTCGCAAGCGTGGACACCCAGCCCTGGCACGTGGCGGCCTCTTGATGCCACCATGAGAAAGATGCCCCGCAGCTTGACAACTCGCTGCACCAGGCGGGTGGTCAGCCCCTGGCATGACGTTCACCTGGACTGCACATTCAACACCCCAGTCATTATAAGGTTTTGGCATACCCTGGATCCCCGCCATGTATCTCCATCCTCCCCTGGTCACTGCTGGTGCATAAAAGCCCAGGTGGGCGAGAGCACAGCAGAGGCACCACTACACAGAGACCAGGAGCTCCCACCAGGCACCCACCCTGCGCCCAGGGCACGCTGGAAAAAATAACATCCCCAGGAGCATCTTGGTCCTGTTTATACAGGGGCCGCGGGCAGCAGAGCAGGAGCCAACCATGGAGAGCGTTGCACCATGGAGAGCTTTGTACGGCAGAGAGCTTTGGACGATGGAAAACTTTGCATCGTGGAGAGCTTTGTACCATGGAGAGCTTTGCATCGTGGAGAGCTTTGTACCATGGAGAGCTTTGCACCATGGATTGTGTTGCACCATGGAGAGCTTTGCACCACAGACAGTGTTGCAGGAGCCCCTCGTGCCGGCTCCCCTCCTCAGGCACACCCAGCCCCTGCTTACCCGGGGGCCGGCAGGCACACGAGGCTCCCCCAGCCTGGCCCTGGCCCCCCGATTCCCACGCCTGGGGCTGGCCCGGCTGCCGGCTGCGCCTTTAAGAGGCGAGGAGGGGAGCGTGATGGCTGGCGTTTTCCGAAGGACCATTAATTTGCCAGCGTCACATGCTTCGCAGCTGCAGCCTGGCAGTGATTTATACGCCTCTGAAGTTCATCAGAGGGAAAAGTACTTTCCAGGCGCAGTGTATCCCCCTTCCCCTCTCTCTTCCTCACTGGCGCGAGCTGCCCGCATCCAGAACCCGGCCGAAAAACCGAGGCCCCATCCATCACCCCCGTGTGTCACCCCCTGCCCTCGCCACCCAGCCCGGGCACTCCCCCTCTCCCCGGCATCTGCGAGCAAAAGAAAACTTCCTCTGGCTTCTTCGCCTCCGCGACCCACCAACGAGAAAGCCATTAATTAATAAGGAGCAGCGCTGATCCGGCTCCTCCGCTGGCCAGGGGGCTGGTGAGCCCCCTCCTCCCCATCCCCAGGCCCTGTAGCCAAAATAAATGGCAGGCAGAAGGCGGGCGTCCCCTCCTCCTGCCGCCACCCCCCTGCAAGCCGTCCTCCAGGGAGGTTCAAAAGTTCAAGATTTTCACATTTCCCTAACGTTATTTCAGGAAATTGCTGGAGAAAGGAAAGACAGCACTGCCGAAAAAGCAATCCGCGTCTGGATATAATAATACACACAATCCAGAGGCAGGACTCGGTGTACGCCAGGCGTGGTTCGGAAGGAGCCCCATGCCCACCCCCATGGTACCCGCCTTTTATATTTTGGCTCGGGAGCTTTCTTGCACACCGCTGACTTTCGCAGAGTTATTCCTAAAGCAATGCCGAGGGCAAAGCCCGGGCTCACCCACCGCCGCCCCAAAGCAAAGCAGCCCCAGCGGCGGCAGATGCCGGGAGATGCTGCCAGAAGGACCATGGGTCGGCCCCGGGAGCCGCAATGCTCAGAGCACCAGCACTTACAAAATGGTAGGGGCTGGTTCGGTGGTGATGCTGCCAAGGGGGTTCAAAGCATCACCGAGAGCATCACCCGGTGCAGAGCCTGGGTGCCAGGCGTGCTGGCCCAGCAACGCGGGTGCCTGGGTCCCAGGTCCTGGGTCCCCGAGGAGTCACAGCTTGGCCCCAGATGTGCGCAGGCTCCATGCAAACACTGTCAGAAGCTCTGACGTGCTTTTGGGTTCCTTTCTTCCTTCCTCTCAAAAGCCTTCGAATTTCGCGTTTGCACAAACCTCAAAAGTTGCCCAAAAGCAACTGGGTCGCACCTGGGTTTTCATCAAAACCAGGATAAACTACAGCCTTTGCTGAAGATTCATGGGAAAGGTTCATAAAACTACTGAAACTCTTGGCAAACCTGAATTTGGGGTCATAATGAAATATGAAACTCGACTACTTTCATGTGGTTTGGGGTTTTTGTTGCAAAACATTTGGTGAAGCAGCTTTGGGCAGGAGCACGACAATCTAGTACACAACAGCGTGTCTATAGGAGTGAGGAATTCAGATACACCCCGGCAGCATTCGGCTGGCAAATGATTAACTCTTATTTGAAGCCATCTCATTAGCGTGGGGGCTGGATCCGTGCCACCACATGCTCGGGGACGTGGGGCAGAGCTCTCGGTGCTGGCAAGGACCCAAGGCAGGAAGATCGCCTTGCATCGTCGCACCGGCGCGGCCCCGGCAGCGATGGAGCCGCGGTCAGGGCAAGAGCTCTGCTCTGCACAGAGGCAGCCCAGCTCTGCCGGCACCCGCCGCACGGACGTGCCGTAGCACGCCGAGACGCGCCCCAGGGAGGCTGCTGACTGCGACCTGTGGGAGCAGGGGGATCGCACCCATCGCACTCCCAAGCGCTATCTCATTCAAAATAAGGCACTGCATGCCTTTCACTGCAAAGCGCAACCTTGGCTGATGGCAAAGAGGGGCTGGGGAACCTTCACGCCCAGGTATTGCTTCACGCCTTCCAAGCACACAGTCGGAGGGGTTGGGGTTGGTTTGTTCCAGGTTTTTTTAAGTTTGCTGAGTTCTCGGGGCGTTTGGAGTTGGAGCTTCTGCTCTGGGTCCACCTTGGACTGTGCTCACTTTGGATGGCTTCATCCTGCAGCATTGTACAGAGATGGCCTGAAGCGTGGTAAGACCTCACCTACACCGTAAGGTCAACCAAGGGCAGGGGGAGGAAGAGCAAGCTTGCCCACACCAGCACCATTATTTCCAGCTGGAAAGTAGTGATGAAGTGATGAAGACAATGCCTTGAAAATGAGCAGCATAAGTATCCCAGATTATTGATTTCCTCGAAGGAATGCGATTCTCCCTGATGAGTTCTTCCCAGGTATCCATCACCCTCCGCCTCCATTAACCCCTTGCACTTGCTCTCCGAAAGCAAGCTCTCCTCAGGGTCTGGAGGGTTACTTGCGGTGGCAGAAAGTGGCTGACACATCTAAGGAGGTTTCTGAAGACGAGGATGGCTCCTGAAGCCTGCGTACGTGCAAAGATGGCACACTGGCCAAGCAAACACTAACGGCACTGAAAAAGCTGCCTGCATCCCTGGTCCCACTGAGACGCAGTGTGAACAGGTCCTCCTGCGCTCCCGCATCCTGCTGGCATCACCCAGACCACCCCAGGCAGGAAAGAACTGCGACAGATCGATATCTGCAGTTTCACGCCCGCCCTTCAGGCTCTGCACAGCATCCGTGGCTGGAAGGGAGCCGGGACGGTGCAGGGCCAGGGCCAGGCTGGTGACGGTGCTCCAGGCACCAGGCATTGCCTCTGAGAGAAATCCCATTCGAAAGGAGAGAGTGGGATGCCCAGCCCAGGCGCCCGGAGGTCGACTGGAATCCAGGACATTTGGAAGGCCGATTAAGGAAGTTTATATTAATTACAGAAATGTGCTAATACCCTGGGAAAGCCACCAACCCTGAAACGTTGTGCAAACACGGCACTGCTCCTCCTAAGCCACTGCCCCCTTCTGCACGTCGGCACCCAGCTCCCCCAGCACAGCCCAGCCCCACTCCACCGCGGCCTCCACTGTTCCACCCCTGCATCATACCTCTGCCAGGTCTCAGCCTCCTCGCTCCCACCTCCTCCTGTTCACGTCCCTGGGCCATTTTTTCACCCTCCCTATACATTTTAAAGCTGCCCATTTTAAAGCGCTGCTGAAAATCCCCAAAACATCCGAGGTAGGTTTGTGGTTGCACAGAAACCTGGAGACGCTGGGGCCAAGAGGCAGCACTGGGATGTTGGGTCACTTTCTGAACACGGCCCAGGCTAGGAAGGGATTAAACTCATTCATATCCAAACAATAAATAATAATAATAATGTCATTTTTGCAGTGCAGTTCTTTCAATATGGGCTGATTAATGTATTTGTAATGAGCAACGGTAAAGATTTTCAAGCCATGTAATTAGAAGGCCGTTTCCTTTCCAGACATGCTGAAGTCCCTTCGGAAAAGGAAACGTGGCCTCCAAAGCTACCTCGGTGCTGTGGAAACGCTACCCTGTGTCCTGAAGATTAATCAGACGCTCAGCTTCCCCGGGGCACCATTTGCAATCCCCGATCTCCGATATCCCAGAGCCACCTCCTTGGCGCCTCGCGCTGACTGAGTATCCAGCAGCAGCCAGCACCGTGCAAGCTCTGCTCCAAAAGGCACCGAAAATCCCAGGGAGGTGCTGGCACGCAGAGCCGTCCCGGCTCACGGCGGCAGCGATGGTGCCAGGGGAGAGTCAAACGTGATGGGGAGGAGAAAGGGACGGTGCCACCTTGCACGCACCCGTGCAAGGGATGCGCGCGTGGGGCAGCTCATCCTATACATCACGGCGCCCACCACCCGTGTTGATGTACTTTTCCGTTCGTGTCTGGCATTCCCAGAAAACACTAACTTCATTATTGATTTGTGCTCATTTGTCATTTTTATAACCTGGCCAGCACTTCTACTGAAGGCCGTGACTAATTCCACTTCCCCAGGCTGGAAGGGGCGAGAGCCTTTAACTCTTTCAGGACGGGCTCTGCCGACTCACTCCCCGCTCACAGGGCACCGACAGAAACCCCCGGTGTTCGGCAGAGGAGCAGGCAGGACCGAGCTGAGGAGCAGGCAGCAGCTCAGTGTGGGTCGATCAGGGCTGCGTTGGGTTTTGCAGCACCCTCCCGTTCCTTTCTCAACCCGAAACGGCTACAGCAGAAAGGCAGATGGTCCGGTAGCTGAGATGGAGCTGAGTGATGCTCACTGCTGGCCGTAGAGAGCTCAGGGAAAAAATGGACTTTCCACCCATTACTCTTACACCAAAACAAACTGCCTCCCAGCCCGGTTTGGAGGTGAGCTGCACCCCCACACAGCCTGCCCAGCGTGCAGATCTAAGAGGAGGGCAGGTTTGCCTGCCAGCGCCGGTGAGCATCCAGCCTCCGACGTACACCCACGGGGTCGGCAAACCAAGCCGGCCGTGTGTCCATCCGCCACCCTGGGGGTCACAGGGACCCCCCCGGCCGAACTGTCCCTCCCGGCCAGCATGCTCTGTTCTTCTTCAAGGCCAGCAAAGCCCTAGAGAAACCAATGCCAAGGAGAAGAAACACCCCATGGCTGCATCTCCCAGCAAGCTCCCGGTCCCCGACCCCACAGCAGGCAGCGAAGGCCACCCAAGCCAAGCCAGCAATCACTGCTTGCGCAGCGCCAGCCGTGCTCATAGAGAGGTTATCCTCAACAGGGCACGAGGAGCACCTCGTACCCATGCACCATGGGCCCCCCTCCAAGCTTTGAGCTGCTCATGCATCCTCAAGTGCCTTCTCATCAAAAGGAAAACAAGCAGCAGGGCTTAGTCCTGGCCTTGGCACACTCCACTCCTTGGGGTCCAGCAAACGGGGAGCAACAATAACTCCTAAGTGACTCTCGCAAATATCTACATACAAATTAAACTCCAAATGTTTTAGGCGGGTTGGAATAAAGCCTGTCCGTGGCAATGGGAAGAATGTGCCATGATGTGGGGGGACACTTGCCCTCCCCAGCTGAGCAACCAGCAACCACCAAGTACCAGGGGAAAACCCCCAAGTGCTGGGGAGGTTGATGGGACCAGCTCTCCTTCCCTCCTTCCAGGCACTTCCCAGAAAAGAGTCAGGATCGAACTCCCAGAGGAGAAGGTCCATTGAGTTAAATGCAGCAGATGCTGTTTCCAAGGGGTGGGATATGGGGAGTACCAAACACGACATCTGCAATTATGGAAAGCCAGATAAAGAAAATCAAATCTCATGCTTCAGGGCATGGGCCGATGAGTACAAGGGTCAGGAAGGAATTTCTCTCCCCTTACACAGCAGTGCACAATTGGGTCAGTGCATTACCGGGTGGCCAGGACCTTGATTGTTTTTCCCTTTCCTTTCTGAAGCCCTGCGATGTTACTGTTGTCAGAAGAGCTGTATCTGTGGGAGCAATGGCTTAACCTGGTGTGGCAGAGCCAACACTTGTCTTATAACCCACCTTCTTAAAGCTCAGCACCCCTAGTCCCAGTTGAAAGATCGCATGAGGACCTCACTCAAAGCCGGTCCTTTTGCCTTGCTGCTCTGACACCTGTCTGCAGTGCTGCCTGCCCCCCTCTCGGCCTTAATTACTTCTACAATCATCTAAATTTTAATTAAAACTCCTCTGAGTAAGGACCTTTTCTTCCCCTGTGTTTGTAAAGCGCTGTGTACACCTCTGGCACTATTTAAATAATAAGCAGTAGTAATAAAGCTTGCAATGTTGGCTTAGAAAATAACTGCACTGGAAAAGGGGCCGAACAGAGAGAAGCGAGCAAAGAGTGCCAATGGTTTGGTTAACAGAGGTCGGGAAGCGTTTGCGGTAACAGCGGTTGCTCTCACTTTACGCCACGTCCAGCATCCTTTCTCTTCCTTAAGCAACTTCTCTCTGCTAAAACTTGCTTTGCTGGGAGGATCTAACCACAGGGAAGAGGCTTGAGTTTCAAATTAAAACAAAGCAAGCAAACAAATGCAAAGATGGGTCTGTAACATGTGTCTATCTGCATTTGACCCTTGCTAAGCCAGGCATTGCCAAACCGCACGCTTCATAATCCAGACAAACAGTTATTGGCCTTTTCCTGCTGCCAAGCAGCTATTTAGCAGTGATTCTACGTCACCAAGGGTGGCATTTTTAAATGGGCTCTGTATCGGTCTTATTCTACGCCAGCCGCAGCCAGCAGCTTTCCATCGACCCCACGAGACCACACTTTGCAAATCCTATCAAATAGGGTTGACTGGGTTATCAAACAGGACCTATGATTAGTGCAACCTGAAGTATTAGATTAATTAACATGAATGCACCCAACTCTACTCACTGCAACCATCTACCTGGCACTGAATTCAGGGGGCCTATAGCTCCATAGGTGCCACGGTCAGACAGCCAGGCTGGAGCATGGCACCCTTGCCCTCCTGCCCCCAGGAACCCACGGGTGAGCCCAGCACCCACATCAAGACCCTGAGCCCCCTGGCCAGCATCACCCGCCTGACCCTGCTACCTCACCATCAAGCTAATTTTGGAGTTTAGTGCAAGACAATTTGTCCCAGAAAGGTGTAAAGCAGCCAGAGGGTCGGTGTCGAACTCTGAAACCCACTGCTATCTGGCAAACCTTGCAGCTGTGCACCGCGCCGGCGCATCTGCAGGGCAGTGAGTCACGTCTGCACGGCCTCCGGGGCCTGGGCTGCCAGGGGAAAGGTGGAATCAAAGGTATGAAAAAGTATTGAATGGGAAATGGCATGCCCAGACTTGGTCCCTACAATCCAGAAACTGAGCCAAGAAAAGAAAGCAAGCGCAGAAGGTTGGGATGGGGCAACGGGAATTTCAGCATTGTAAACACATTGCAGACAAGTGGGAGAATAATCTTCAGGGGAATGTTTGAAGGAGCCTGTGGTGGCTTGCTCAGGAGAAAAAAAAAAAAAAAAGAGAAACTAACAAAAGAAAAGAAGAAAAAAGCAGCTCTGGAAGTGGCTGGGTGCCGTGGTCAGGCGCTGCGAGGGCTGCGTGTGGCAGCATCTCTCAGCAGCACGAAGAGCGCTTCCTCCCCGCGGTGTGCTGGCGGGGCTGGACACGGTGGCCAAGACTTGGAAAACAAAACCAAAGGAAGCGGTGGATGAGGCCAGGAGCCCAGTGGCAGCTGTTGGGTGCGGGGAAGTGCACGCTGCTGGAGAACAGCGCAGAAGGACAGCATGGGGCTGAGGATGGTCCTGCCGGGGGGCTGGCACGCAGCGACGGGGAGAGGAGGGCGCTGCGCTGGGGCGTCTGGGCTGAACTTTGAGCTGGTTCCTGTCCTTAGCATCACTTTGTGCCCTCAAGTCTGATATTTCAGTTGCTGGCGTACCTCGATTTCCCCTGCAGGTGATGGAGCCAGGAAGCCTCGCCTGCCCACGTCCACCTCCCCATCCTTCAACTCGGCAAAGCCACAGGCATGCCCGAACGCGCCGAAACGCTGCGCTCGCACCAAGCCAGGCAGCTGTGGCCACCACGCAGAGGAGGCTCGCTGAGATGCTCTCCTCCAGCAGACACCCCTCTTGCACCGCTGATGCCACCGTGTCCCAGAGCTCATGCAAGAGCAGAGAGGAGCACACAGCCCCTTCCCCTCCGGCCCCAGCCGGGACGCTCCTGGGCTGGCGGAGGAGCTTGGATCAAGCTGGGAACAACATCAACCATGCTGGGAACAAAGCAGCGGTTGTATCATGGTCACTGGGAGAGCTGGGAGGGGAGTTTCTTTTTTAAGTAGAAGGGCTTGGGGGGTTGTTTTTCTCTTTTTTTTTTTTTTTTTTTTTTTTTGTGGGTTTGCTTTTTCCCTTGTTAACCAAAAATGTCAACGAAACCAAGACTGTTCCCAGAAAAAGGACTTAAACAGATGAATTAATGTCATGTTTGGGGGGAAGAGGAAACATAACAATGGAAATTCTCAAAAGATCTCATGTTGACAGTTTTTAAAAAAAAAACAGGTTTTGTATTGAAACAAATTCTTGTTTCTGCTCATTTGCAGTGACATAAAACTCTCTGCAAAGGCTGAAATCAAACCAAACTGTTCCAAGTGGTCCTTTCTGCATCTCTGGTATGCGTGGGAGCATGATGCTCCTGACTCAGAGATGTTTTCAAAGCCCCAGGGACTCCCAGGAGAAAGCCATTCCTCCACCCAGCCCTAGTCCTCTTTATCCCTTGTTTTCCCCTTTTTGCATCACGAAGAAGCCAGGTAAGAGCAAGGACAGCAACTGAGAGCCCCGGCCCCTCCGGAGGCACAGCTCTGCTCCCTCCACCAACCCGACCAGCCATCGGCTCGTACACGGCGCTGGGCCGCAACCCCGCAGCCCTTGCTGGTAGGGCACAGGCAAGGACCGCGGTTCCCATTACCAAGCCTCTGCCCAACCTCACCGCGTCAAGGAAGAGCTTGAGAGAACTTAATTCAACCCATCAAATACTTTCCCCAAACACCCTTGGGCCTGGGCTCCCCAGGGCTGTGGATTTGCCCTTGTAGGGAGGGTTGGTTCACCATCCAAACCCTGCGGGTAGGGAAGAGGTGGCACATCCCCATGTCCTAGTACGGCCACCTCAGGGGCAGGACCTGGCTCTAGGACCCCAGGTCCAAGTGAGCAGCTTCACCCAAAACATGCTCTGACATGGCACAGTCTAGGGGACAGCAGAAGCTGACACTGGATTACTGAGCTCCAGAGGATTAAAAAGATCCCAAAAAAGAGAAGGAAGAACCACAGGCTGAGGTGTGAGTCAGGGCTGCACCATTGCAAAGAGGCGTCCAGGGTCAGCCTTGGAGGGTTGGGCTCCGTAGCTCTGACTGGCATCGCAGAAATGGTGTTTTCCTTCGCTCCCCACCACCTCTCCTCCTCCATTCCCAGGTTCCTGCTAGAGCCCTTAAATCTTCCATTTGCCACAAGCATTGAGTCAATCTGCTTCAAATTACCATAACAATGCTGGGCCCCAAGTGGACATGTAAAGTGTCTCAAATTTATTGTAATTTTAAGCCATCCCTAAAACTGCACAGACATTGCTGGAATATTTCCTCCTCCTTTAAGACCCTCCAATGGCTCTGCAAGGCAGCGAGAGGGACGTGAGGACAGGCGGGAGAAGGAGATGACTGGAGCCAGCTGCCTTTGCACGGGGCTTTGCTTGCTGTGCTGGCCGGGCTGGGGCATGGGAAGGGAGCAGAAGGGCTCCCCCGAGGTGATGCTGAGACAGGGGCAACGTCCCCTGGGACGCGCAGCGACGGACGGGGCCGAGCGGCTGCCGAACCCACGCTCTGTCTCCTGCTTTGGAATGGGAAACAGCACAGGGCAGAAGTGCTTTTGCCAGGGGCAGGACCACCATGCACGGCTGAAAGCTTGCAAACGCCAGCCCCTTGCTGCCCAGCAGCTCCTTGGATGGAGGTGGTTTTTCCCGGTGCAGCACCTGGGAGAGCTCGGGATGCACCCGGGTGGCTGTGCCAGCGGGGCTGCATCCCTGCTGCCTCCTGCAACCTCCCTGCATCCTTGCTGGCACCCACTGCCCCCCGCATCCCTGCCGGTACCCGTGCCACCGGCAGCCGCACTGCCGGGCAGGCGTTGAGCCTCTGCCTGGAGTCAGCGTAATGTTGTCACACAAATTGCACCTGTGAAACTGTTACAAGAATTAATTGATCATATAAGTACAGTAATTGGAACTTGCAAAGCATAGATAATTACCTTTTATTAGTTCCTGTAGATAATCCATTATGCACTGATTAGACCTAAGTAAGGATCTTATATTCCCACTTTGATTAATGGCAGATTATGGATATTAAACTAAACGTGAATAGATAACTTACTACTTTCTTTCTTGCCTTAGGAGTACATTGCCCTATGAGTTACGGTCAGAAGTTTCTGAGGTGCCTGATTTGTCCCAGGAGAAAGCCAGGCACATCCGAAATTCCCACCCGACCCGACCGTGGCCCCTCTCCCATGGCAGGCACCAGCTCCCAACACTGCCCAGCAGCTTGAGAGCCACCAGCTTCAATCTCAGCCACGCGCTTGCCCGCTAACAGCCGCGTGTCACGCGAGGCCTGACCAGCTCCCAAACCTGTTTTTGGCTCAGAACAACTTGCCATCGTCCCGTTCAACCCAAAGCAGCAAAACCCCTCCCAAGCACCTTGCCCCCCAACTCGGATGCTCTCATTTCCACAGATGCTCAGACCGTATATTTATTTTCCGCTATTCTCTGCCCGAGACAGTTTATTGATAGGGATTTTGCACCTGCAATTGCTCGACTGTTGGTCCTGCCCACCCCTCTGCCAGGCTCGGAGGGACCGTCCCTGCATTGGAGTCACCGTATCCCCTGCAAGAGGGACCCTCAGGGGGATCTGCCCGTAGCATCGGGGTTCTGCTCCGATTACCTTCACTCTCACGCCCTGTTTGCAAAGCAAGGAGCACCGCAGCAGGATGGGGGCAACCGGACAAAATCTGTCTGCAGGCTATAGGAGGCTTTATTTAAGAGGAATAAAACAAAAATAATGCTGTGATTATCTCAGGCCACTCTCCAGCTGCCACCCAGAGACAGAGGGCGGGGGGGCATTTTTCAAGTGAATAAACAAAACCGAGCGGATATGGCATGCCGAGGCACAGGGACAGATTCCTCCTTTCTTCCCGGCCAGATAACCCCGTTATCGGCACGGTGGAGGGGAGTAGGAAGGAGAGGAGGAAGGGAGGAGAACAGCAAAAGCGGGCAAGGGGGGAAAAAATACCCAGCAGAGAAGCTGGCTGGAGGGAGCGCAGGAGTGAGGAGGCTGCGTTCAGCGCCAGCCTATTCATCCCGCACGCTCCTGACTGCCAGGGCTGGGAATGAATGAGATTTACTGCCCATTAAAATAAAGCCCTTTCTCTAGTTTATAAACAATGTTGCCGCTCGGTGGGAGGTTGGACATTTTAGTTCATTAAGCAGCAAATAATCTCTGTCACTTTTTATTTTTAAGTTTATTTACATGTAGGTTTTTTGGTTTTGTTTTTTTTTTTTTACTCCTTCCTCCTCCTCCTGCCGCCCCCGGAGCTGCAGGCAGCGTGCTTGTGAGCCGCAGCGCCGGCCGCTGCCGAGCAGGCAGCAAAAGAGTGGATGTGTACACAGCCGAAATGCTGCTCCGAACCCTGAGCTTGCTCCTTCTGTGGCCATTGGCCAAGCCACTAAAATAATCCTGTTTACCTATCAAAAATGTCCCTTGCAGTAAAGATAAATTTATTTCTGCCTAAAAACCAGGTGTGGGTGAATGGGGTGTTGGAGCAGCACTGCTGGGGCACAGAGGGAGGCTCAGCAGCCGTCCCAGGAATCAAGGGCAGAATTGAGCCCTGCCAGAAATATCAGCAGTGACCACCAGATCCCACTGTGGCCTGGGACAGAGACCCCGGTGCCAGGCAGCCCAGAGTGTGGCACGTGGAGATGCCCAGCGGGAATGCAAACTGGACCACTTTCCCAAGGCTTCTGGTTTAGAGAGCCAGTAGAAGACCCTTCCCTTGCCATTACAATAATATTCTGCAAGTCTGCCTAGAAATGCCACCCCTGCCTGGGAGCCTTTGCTTGTGCAGGGAAATGCAGGGTAGCACCTTCTCGCAGGGGTGGAGGTGGCGTGCAAGCAACTGCAGGAGGGTGCACGGGGTGACACGGCTCCAGCGAAATCCTCGTGACACCTCCAGCTGCGTGTGGCTGCGAGCTCTGGCCCCCTTCCAGCAGCTGGCGGAGGCAGCGGGAGAAGCTGCCGGCCAGCACTCCCCAGCCTCTGGCTCCGCACCAACATGTTGCCAGCAAACTCATCCAGCAGCGGAGGGAAACCTGCACGTCAAACAGGATGCTGCCGGCTGCTGACACCGACTGTTCTTCAAGGCTATGGATGCTCGAGCCCTCTCTACCCTAAAAACACCCCGGTGCAGGGTGGGAGCCTCGGCTGAGGGGCTGTGGTCCCCTCTCCACCTCCAGCACCACGCAAGGCAGGGAGGGAACGAGGGCATCTGCGAGGGCTGACACCCAATTTAGTCTCCGGCAGCCTGTAAAGATGCTGTGACGGTCTTTTGCAAGAGGATGTCAACTCGGTTCTCAGCTGAACTGCAGCCTGGGTCACGGATCCCCTCCTGAACCGTACTTTCACTGCAGTGCTACATGGCTCCCGCATCCTTCCCCGCTTCCTCCGGCCGACACCACCGCGCTCAGCTAAACCCCGCCGTGACTCAGCCCCGGCACCGCTGCGGTTCCCTGGTGGGCAGAAGAAATCCCCCCTCGTGTTATCTAGAACCTAAAGCACTTGAGCAGACGGCGAATGTGCAAGCCATTATATCATTCACTCACTATCAAAAGCTCACACAGTGGCACTTAATTACAGCCCCGGAAGCACAGGCTTCCTTAATAAATCAAAGAAATAAAGTCAGGGATGATGCACTGAACAGAGGGGGTGGGGTGGGGGGAATAAAGAGCTTACAGTTTCCCACTGTGTGTCCCCTTTAGATAACAGATGCTCTCTTCTTAACCTCTCGCTTCATCAGATCAGCTCCAGCTGTGTTTGGATCAAGTGCACAGCCTGGCCCGCGTCCAGCCTGCCTGCTTCCCCGCTCCGGTGCCAGCTCCATCCCTCCGGCTCGAGGGCTGGCTGCGCCGGGGTGGCAGGGAGGAGGGGAGCCCCCGCCAAGCCAGGCCTGTTTCATTACCCACATTTTACTCTATTCCTGCTTCCAGCAACCCAAACTCCTTCATTAGATCATCTCTGGGACTCTCAAAGAAGGCTGAACGCCCATCCCATCGGCACCCTGAGATTGTCCCTGGCCAGGCTCCTGGGGAGGGCACAAGCAGCCTGCGAGCTGGTCGTGTCACAGGAGCGATGCACGGCTCACGTTTTCCCTTGCAACCCCCACGAGCAGCCCATGCCGGCGTAACAGCCAGGAGACGACACTGTTAGTAAACAGCTTCCAAAGGCTGCGCTGATAGCTCCGCATCGTCTCGGCCGTAAATCACGGGCGAAGCCCCCCGGGACGCCCTCCGCTCCCTGCCTCGGCGTGCACCACCCACCTCCCTGTTTATTTGTAAGTGTCACCTCCTCCCTCCCACTGGCGCGCAGCCCGCCGCGGGAGCGCGGTGATGAATGGGGCTGCAACAGCATTAAAAGGAGATCCCTCATGGCAGAGCCCCGCCAGCCTGTGCCGGCGCCGGGTGCGAGTCCCCCGTGCCAGGCTCCCCCTCGCCCGGAGCCGCTGCACCCGCACCCACCACCCCCAGCCTCCGGCACGTACCCCCGCGGGAAGGCAAGCAGTGCCGGAGGGCTGGCAGAGCCCGGCTCCTCTTACCCGCCTGCAAACGTGCCTCGCAGCCCAAGGTCCTTAGCAGAGATAAAGCCTTTGAGAAATCCCACTGCTCCTAATCCTCCAATAGCACAAAAATAATGAAGCATTATCTCATCAGGCCCTAACCCAGTAATTACCCAGGGGATAGCTTAATAAGGAAGGGACACCCACCTGCCAAATACAGTCTAAGCTTGCCTCCTGTCCAGTTACACAACACAAGGCTGGGCACGGTGGCATGTGCATCCTTCAGCCCTCTCAGACCAACTCAGGCAGGGAAAGTGGAGCAAGAGCAGCCCTGTCCCCAAACTGGAGGGTTTGAAGGAGCCCAGATGCCCCCGAGACCCAACTCCTTCCCCAGAGCAGGGGCCATCACTGCCCCAAACGTCCGTCCCAGACCCAGCCAGGATCAGACAAGCCCTACCACCCAGAAAAGCCGTCTGCCCCCAAACTCCTTGAAATGGCCCCAAAATCTCAGCCGACGCAGTGCCTCACTGAGGGAAGCGCCTGCTCACAGGCACTCCGCACCGCCCTCCCCTCGCCAGCTCGGCTGACGCCGTGCCACCTCCTCCCCGCACCCCACATCCTTCCTGCCAGCCCTCCCCGGGCACACCCTGACGCTCCAGCCGTGACGCCTGGACAGCTGGGAGAGGGGACGGCACCGGGGAAGGCTCGGAGATGGGTTTAAACCCCATCCCGGCAGCTCGACCTGCAGGTGCCGGGAGATGTTTCTAGCCCATCCTGCAAGAGAGACCCCTCCTCGTCGCGATGGCCCAAATCACGAGCAGCTTGAGCAAATCTTAGTCAGGGACCACATGCCCTGCTCAGTTAATGAAGCTGGAGCGTGGAAAGTGAGCCGGTCGGAGGAGAGCGCTTGGGTTACAGCTCGGAGCAGCCGCCGCGGGGACGGAGCAGGCTCTGACAGCTCCTGGCTGCTCCCCGGGCAGCGATATCTCCAGATCTTTTACAAATAAATATCATTGCTCATTATCTCGGCATTAAAGTTACATGCTGGGCGAGATGGGTACTGAGCTTTCTCTCGCTAATCTAAAACGGATGCCAGCGTTTCTATTATTAATCTCCCAGGTCGCGGGCTCCCTCCCCCTCCGGCGGCTCTGCCACCGCCACCCCCTGTCCCCACGGGAGGAGAGGGGCTGGTGGGGCAGCTCGACAGCCCCTCTGTGCTTGCTCACACATGACCCAGCGGCTTCACTCTGCGGCTGAGCTACGCTGCTCCTAGAGGGGGTAACACCTCCTCTGATGCCGGAACCAGCATTTCCTGAGATTTGATTTCTCTGAACCCATTTCCACGTGCAGCGAAGACGAGCAAGCGGCAGTGGGGGCAGCGGCGGCTCCTCCCTCCACAGCAGCACGGGGCACGAGGGTCCGCAGAGCCAGGAGCATCTGGGAGGGCTTGCATCAAGCTTTTGGCTCAAAAAGGCCAGTGCCTGCTGAGTAGCTATCTGCTAAGCGAGGGCTATTAGCCCCAGGGAAGGTCTTACAGTGGGAAAATCATCTCACAGTATCGCCCCTCCACCTGGGCTTTCCACCAGGATTTGAAGTCCAGAAAGAGAGACAACTGAGACGTGATGGAGAGCCAAGCCACAGACCTCCCCAGGGCACGGAGCGGGCAAGCGCGGCCAGGCAAGCTGCCCTGAAACAGCTCCCGTCCCTGGCATGGCCCTGCCTTCCTCGTCCTCTGCAAAAATCTCCCCACGCAAGCAAAACCAAGACCAAAACCACTTGGTGTTTGTGCCCATCCCAAGCTAGAGCTGCTCAGGAGCAGCACGCCGGCCTCAGCATCCTGGTGTGCCACGCAGACCAGCTGCTGGAAGGAACCGAGCGGGTTTGACTCCCACACTCTGCCACATCCCAGGCTCCTGCCCCAGCACGGCATGGGGCTGAGCTGCTGCAGGATGTGGCCCGGCAGGGCAGAGCCAAGCGCTGCCCTGCTGCCCACGCACATCAGCATCTCCAGCAGCCGCTTCCTCCAAAGCCAGAAGACAGTGAGTCACTGGCACAGAGCTGCCCAGCTCATCTTCTCCTCCTCCTCCTCTGCAGGAGGTACTGCGGGCACATTTGCAATACAGGACCCGGCAGCACCAGAAGCAGCAGCAGCAGCTCCAGGACAGGGATGGATGTCACAGCCGCCAGCCCCCAGCCCACCCCGGGGTAAACACAGCGCTTCCCACGGCCCGGCAGCAGTCCACACCGTGCCTTATCTCCAGTGGGCTTTAATCACTGTGGTGGGTATTGTGGTTAGATGTCGGCTTGCTCAGAGGAAGGAAAAAGCAGTGGAAGAGCTGAGCTCTGGGGCTGACTGAGGTTGAGCCGAGCCTGCCGTGGAGTGGGGATGGTTTAGCAGACCCCCAGGAGATCGGCTCGTTCCCGCTGCCTACAGCACGCAGCAGCCCCAATGCCCAGACAAGCCCCAATGGATGTCGGTGTAACATACAGAAAGTCCCAAAAAGTCCCCAAAGTGCCAATACAGAAAGTTTCCCTCCCCAGATCACACACAGAAGGACCAGGGGAGAAACCAAAGCAGCTTTTCCTATTTCCCCAGGAGGAGTGGGCCAGCTTTGCGAGGGGTGGATGAGGCTAGTGCCTGGGGCACCTGCCCTGTCCCCGCTCCGAGCACCAAGAAATCATCCACCTCATCCACCGGAGCCCCGAGACACGGCCAGGTGACAGCACCCATCACCCTCCTGTCCCAGGCCGGCTCCCCTCCCCTCCCTTTGCTTCTCCTTTTTAAGAGAACAGTTAAACTTTAGCCTTTTTATCAGCCATACCAGACCCCGACCGCGAGGTTGCTGCATCCTCCCCGGCTCCTAACCCCTCCTGTCGCATCTTACCCCTGCGAGGGGGGCGACCCCCAGCCCCCAGCCGGATTACCGCAGCCCCTGCAAGACGAGGGTGCCTCGTGCTGGGCACTGGCTCGCCGAGGGGGAACCTTTGCCTGCATCCCCTAACGTCACGCAACCCACGTCAGGAAATTAATACGGATTTCAACATCCTTTGGTTCATCAGCTGCTCGTTTCAACATCCCCATGGTAAACCCTCAAAAAAAACACACCCTGTCACTCCCTCACAATCTTCCTTCTGCTAACTCGGCTTTATCCAGAAAAGCATTTGTCACCTCCAAATAAATATTTATTAACCAAATTGCAGGTGTCTGGGGCTTCCCACCTCCTCTGCTTTCAGCGGCACTGACACCAGAGCTCTCTGAGCGCCCAGATGTCAGCTGGTAATAGCTCCGGGAGCGCTCCTGCCGCCTCCTTTGAGGCTGGCATTCAAATAACTTCTCAAATCTTCCCACTAACCTCAGCGGGAACAGCCTGGTTTAGAGACATCGCAGAGCAAGCAGATGCAGGGGGTGAAGGATGAAAAAGCAGTGGTTGGAGGGAGCCTTCCTCGGGCTTTTTCTCTCTGTAAAGTCTCGGACAGATAAAGGGCAATGCAAAGTCCAAAGCCAAGGGCCAGTCCCGAAGGACAGACCCTCCCCAGCCGAGCTACTGCAGGTGTAGAATAAAGACCTGGATGGCAACATCATCTCCTTTGTGCTTTGCACCAAATCCAGAGAATCTTGTCGTCCTCTGCATCCCCTGGGCAAAGCTCCTTGGAGGGAAAGACTCCCAGTACTGGAGCATCCTTCACCGGCTCAGGGGCTTAAGGAAATGTCTGCAACCCATGAGCACACTGGACTTCTTGGCTTTGGAAATGCAACCCCAGGTCCCAGACTCCAGAGCTGCACAGGAGGTGAGGGGGACACCCAGGGAACACAGCCCCTTGTGCAAAGCCTGGGGGGGTCCATCTCTAAGAGAAGCTCATCCAGGAGAGCCAGGCCAGGGCAGACCACCGCTGCGCTCACGTGCGCCTCGTGGAGGAAGACATGGAAGAAGATGGGGCAGCAAGAGGCACGAGGGGAGGTGCAGCCAACACCTTCCTAAAGCCTCAGGACCTGCAAGAGCACCTGTGGTTTAAATATGGGGGTGAGCTCTGCACCCCAACACAGCCCCAAATTTGTAAGAATTGGGAAGGGGAAGCCAAGAATAGCTGCAAATGGTGCTGGTTCCCCCAACAGCGACCTGTGAGAGGCCAGCCTGCAGCCCTGGCAAGGGGGATCTGACGGCCTCGTGCCACGCTGCTGCAGGAGAGAAGAGCCTCGCCAGAGCGGACGCACAGGTTGGCACGGCGGGTCAGTATTTCCTGCCGATGAGGCCGGGCCAGCAGAGGCCAGGGCGATGCAGAGCCAGCCAGGCACGTGCAGGCTCTGCGCACTGGGAAAGCAGCCCGGAGGGGGGCTGCAGGGTGATGCTGGTGCTGGATGAGGCCCCGGAGACCAGGAAAGAGCTGCATGGAGAGGGGCTGCACCCCTGCAACAAGCCACTGCGGCTCTTTGCTCCCCAGAGCATCACGTTCACCCAACACCAAAGCAAGAAAAAATGAAACTGCAGAGAGCCAAAGGGAGAGGTGAGGGAGGGCGGGGTGCACACCGCAGATGGCTCCAGCCCAAGGAAAATGCCCTGGAATTCATGTAAAAGCTGCAGGATTTAATTATCAACTTGCTTTATGGGACAGGGATGTACAGGGAGCCTGTCCCTCTCTCCCAGTTCTCCCTTTCACCAGGCTGGACGTTGCCTCCTGGGGCTGCTGGCTGGGGCTGGGGCTGCAAAGGGAGCCAGAGGTTGCAACATCCTGAGGATTCCCCCAGCTGGACTCTGCCTCACCGAAACAGGAGAAAAAAAGTTAATTTTAGGGCATTTTATTTTCCTCAAGTATCTGGGCAGAGCCCAAGGTCCCTGGTTAAACCAATGGGGCTGTATTTGCCCACTCAGGCTGTATTTGCCCATTAACTTGCCAAGTAGGTATCAGGACCCTCATTCAGTAGGAGGGCTGGGACTCCAGGGTCCCCTTGCTGCTTCTGACCCAGGTTTCCTGCCCAATTTCTCGGGGGCCATGCACCCCCCCATCGCTGGGAGCACAAAGTCAGCCAGCCCCGCGTCTGCGTGGGCAGGCGGCGGCTCGACCCGCTTTGCGGAGAGGACGGGGAAGAGGCCGTTCGCCTGCCGAGCAATGTGCCGCCCGATTCTGCAACCAAAGAAAAGCAAAAGCTACCTGCTGTGATAGTTCATCCCGGAGTAATGGTGGGGTAGATTTAAAAAATACTCTTGAAAAGAGAGTTTCCTCACCCTGCTTGCTCCGTGGTGGTACAGGACCAAGGGATGGGTTTGCCAGCCGCCCCATCCCATCTCACCCTCCCTGGCAACAGAGAAATGGGGGGAAAAAAGAGGGCAAAAGAGATGAGAGTCCAAATCAGGCTAGCTGCAGTGCAGGGCAGTCTGACTGTGGGAGTGGCAACCTTCCCAGCCCGCATCCCTGGGCATCCCCGAGCCCCAGCAAAGGGACAACGAGAGCCACAAGAAAGGGGAAAGCAGGAACCGACGATTTAGTGCTCTGCCGCGATTCAAGAGATGCTCACGCCAAGGTCAGCATGCAGAAAGGCCGCGGGGATTCCTGTCCCCTCTGGGGACAGCCTCCCTTGAGGCACAAAGCAAAGGGATTTAGGCACCTCAAATGCCCTTGGGGACGCGGCTGAGCTCCTCTCCAGCACAGCCTCCCACTCAGGGTGATTATAAATCCGAGATTGGGAAACACTCAGACGCCACCGCAGACACAGAGAACGTTTTAACAGCCTGGCCTCCCCCCCTCCATCCCTCGTCACCGCTGTCACCGCGTCCCCTTCCTCCCTTTCTCCCACCTCTTTCAAATTAGCAGCCATCGACCTCCTCCCCCTGCGGAGCTGACATTAATCCGGCGATGTTTGTTTAACAGCTCCCACTGATCTGTAGCCTGATCCCCCAAGTCAATACAGGCTTTCGCCAGGGTCTGGAGTGCAGGATCCGGCTCCAGAGTGGCCCGTCAAGCTAAAACGGCTGCACGGGCTGATAGGATCAGATGCTGTCAGTGCTGCTCTGGGACCCATTAGCTTTAATTAGCTGATGATGCTGCAGAGGCCACATAAAACAATGAAGGGGATTGATCCCTCGTGTAACACTATTGACAGCGGAGCTGCATCTGGGATCAGTTTGGTGCCGGATGCATCTGTAGGGTCTATAAAATCAAGGCCTGTTTTCTTTTTCTTCTTTTTTTTTTTTCTTTCATTTTAA
The DNA here is from genome assembly GCA_031468815.1 of Morus bassanus. Lineage (NCBI taxonomy): Eukaryota > Metazoa > Chordata > Aves > Suliformes > Sulidae > Morus > Morus bassanus. Next base: position 4,462,310 of record CM062586.1, read on the forward strand.
AATCCCGTAATGGTAGGCCTGCCAGTTTAAAAGCAAGAGGAAAAATAAAGAAAAAAGCCAAAAGTCAACTGCAGGGAACCCTCTCTGATTCCCACCGATGATAAGTTAGGGCACGTTTAACCACTTGCACCATCCCTCCCTGCTAAAGGCCCTTGTGTGTGTTGCACACACCGCGCGTTAAGGCACCCGATGCCTGCTTCCAGCTCACCGTCATTACCCCCGTTTTAAAAACAAGACACCAGCTTTCTCCATGTCCTTTGCTTGGGAGCGCACATCAACCCCCCAAACCACCTGCTTTCTGCAGAGCTCTTTCCCTCTGCAGCAAGGGACCAGGGTACCACAAGTAATGTGCTGCACCAAAGAAGAGGTGGAGGGAACCCAAAAATACCGGGATGCTGTGAGGACCTCTTTCGTTTTCATCTCCCCTGCTGCAGTCGTCTGGCTGAGCATCTCCATGTGCCCCCCACACGCAGCAGGGATTTCCTGAGGGACTGAGATACTGACAGCCAAATGCCTTTATGCCCCAGGTACCCTGTTACATATGAAGAAATCCCAGTGAGATAAACCCACAGTCATTACAAGCAAACACAGCCACAGCTCTCGGTGCAGGGAGCACCTCTCCGAACGCCTCCCAGCAGCACCAGGGAGTCACACAGGTTTCAGCCCCCAGCGCTCCCCTCTTTAAACCCCAGCATTTAGCAGACGGAGCACCGCATCCCTACCACGCTGCAGCCCAGGGATGCATTTAGCAGACGGAGCACCGCATCCCTACCACGCTGCAGCCCAGGGATGCATTTAGCAGACGGAGCACCGCATCCCTACCACGCTGCAGCCCAGGGATGCATTTAGCAGACGGAGCACCGCATCCCTACCACGCTGCAGCCCAGGGATGCATTTAGCAGACGGAGCACCGCATCCCTACCACGCTGCAGCCCAGGGATGCATTTAGCAGACGGAGCACCGCATCCCTACCACGCTGCAGCCCAGGGATGCATTTAGCAGACGGAGCACCGCATCCCTACCACGCTGCAGCCCAGGGATGCATTTAGCAGACGGAGCACCGCATCCCTACCACGCTGCAGCCCAGGGATGCATTTAGCAGACGGAGCACCGCATCCCTACCACGTTTGCCAGTCCAGAAACAGGGCCAGGAGCTGAAAACTCCCCTGAGCTGGCAGGGAGTCCCTGCAAAGTGTGCAAAAGGGAGGATTTATGTCGCGTCTCTCCCCGCTGCCTCCCAGCAGGCAGCAGAGCTGAGGACCACAGCCGAGCATCCCTGCCCGCAGCAGCTCCTGCCTGCAGAGATCAACCCTCGGGGGTCCTTGGAGCCATCTCTCCCCAACATCCCCTACAAAAGCTCCCCTAAAACTGCCTGAAAAGGGGAGGTAGATAAAACTGAGCCCGGCAGCGCTCTGGAGAAGGCAGCTCGAAGGCCGAGCGCAGCGGCAGGCAGGGTGGCGAGCAGGCAGGGCGGTGGGAACAAGCGTGCCGGGGGAGGGGGGGAGCACATGCCAGCCGCCCGGCTCTGACGGCTGACACCCTGGCGTAACACTTTCCAGATGTGGCTGGAGGAAGACAGAAGCAGAGCTGTTCCCTGCTGAGGAAGCTGGAAACGGTCGGAGATAATGTGGAATTCCTGAACGAGAGCCAGCGCCGGCCGGGGCCGGGGCGCAGGAACAGCCAGGGAGAGGCAGTGTGCCGGGGCCGATACAAAACTCCTCTCTCTTTTGTGTGTGTGTGTTTTATTTCGGGAACCCTGCATGTAAAAGCCCTTAATTTATACGCTGTGTGGGTTGACGGCTGTACCCAACAAATGGAACATTTTCTCCATACCCTTGTGTGTGTGATAAACAGCCGCTGCGGAGAGGCAGGGAACAGAGCCTTTTTCTTCACCGTGATAAATACGCTCCCAGCAGCTCCGCGTTTCTTGGCTTGGAGATTATTATTCTTCCCTCCTTGTCGAAGGGGGAGGCCTCGGCCCCCTCGCCAGGTACTCTGAGCAGCACCAGGCAGGCGAGCGGGGTGGCGGGCAGGATGGTCGCTGGTCGCTGCCTGTCTCGCCTTGCAACCTCTTCCTCCCCGAGCAGCGCTGAAGCTGACTAGTAACAGAGGAGGCGAGGCCAAAATCAGCAGGGAGAAGTCCCTGCCCCACACCGGGCATAGATGGGCACCCATCTGCCCCCATCCCTCTGCAGCTCCCTGGCCAGGGTGCTTTACAGGAGGCACCCCAGTGCCAGGGTGCTATAGGAACCACCCTGTGTAGGGTACTATAGGAGGCACCCCCTTGCACGCCTCTCTCTGAGCCCCTGGGCTGCTCAGCGAGGAGCTGCAGGTACTACTGTAACACAGGTTTTGGAAAGGGTCCTGCTTCAAGGGAGGGAGGGAGCAATGGGGTGGTCACCGCAGAAATCCCCATACCCTGTCACCCAGAGGGTGGAACCCGGAGAGGGCGATGGGGTACGCAGCTTCAGCAAACCCCCAACCTCCAGGCAGACATCCCGTATCTGCCGGGCATCCTGGAACAACACGCCCGGCCCCTCGAGCGAGCCCACCCCACTCGCCTGCTCCGGCTGCCCCAGCGCTGCCAGCAGCACCGCGGCCATCCCAAACCTCACCGCACGGCAGGGCCCGGCGCCGGGCAGCTCACCGGCAGCAGCCCACCGGGCCACACCAGCAAGTGGCTTTATGGTCCTCCACCACCCCGTCATCCAGCGAGCTGGGGCGCAGACCACCCAGCAACTCCCCGAGCACCATAAAGTCTATTGTTTTGCATCTATTATGCAACAGATATAAATATCTATATTATACCTATGCACGCACATTGCATAACATGACATACATTTGTCTTCAGCAGAATAAAATGCGGAGCTATTTGGGGTGCCCTGTGCAAGGGGGGTAACACTCCCCAGCACGCCGAGCCGCCCGCACCGCAGCAAACCTGGGAAGCCGCCGGGCAGGAGCACGAAGCACCCGCACGGCCGCTGCTCCCGGCAGGGATCTGCAGCACAGAGCCGCTTCCTCCGCTGCCCGTGTATTTGCACAGCCGGTCCTGATGGGCGTCCAGTTAAGCTGGCGATAATGGACTTGCAGCGGGACAAAACGGATGTTTGCTGCGAGCGAAAAAAAGGACCCGAAGCCAAAGACGAGGCTGAAGTCAGGAAATTTGCCTCCAACTCAGCCATGCCCCAGGATACGAACACTCGCGTGCAACAAAAACCAGAATCACAGTCGGTTTTGCGAAACGAAGCCCTGGCCTCGCTGCAGCGAAGAAGTGTGGGGGCCCCTGGTGCACCCCGAGCGGGCTGCCATGTTCACCAGGACAGCCACCCCACACATCCCCGCAGGGCGCTCCAGGGGTCCCCAGCAGCCAAAATCTGCCTCTTTGTGCCGCCCTGACACCCGGGGACCCGCCGAGGTTGCTGCAGCCGACACACAGGTGCCCAAGCCAAGGTTTCAGCTGGCAGAACGAAACTCAGCCCGTTATCCTCCTGCACCCCAGGAGGGTGCCAGTGCCAGGGCACCGGCACGGTGGCACCCGTGGCCATGCCAAGGTGTCCCCTCAGGGCCACTTGTGCCCATTTTGTTCCCAAACTCCAGCTGGTTCCTGGGAGAAACGAACTTCAGAGAGCTGAAGGCCAGGATGAGAAAACTGGACTTTCATCCAAAATGGGGGTTTTTTTCCCATTTCTGGCCGAGGCAGATATCTCGGAAAAACAGCATTTCCTGTGGTATTTCAACACTTTCTTTTCTCAGGTGGAGCCATCTGAGAACGGCTTCCAGGGCTGTCAACAGGCTTTGGAGCAGGCTCAAGAGAGGAACAACCACAGGGAAGTGGGAGGGTTTCTTGGAGCATCATCACGCGGGGGTTCGGCTCAGCTGGCACGCGGGGCAGAAACCGGGCTGGCGCAGGCACGGGCGACGCAGGGCAGGGGCAGCGGCAAAGCACTGATGAGTTCAACCCTGCAAATGCCTCCGTGTTGGCAGCCTGCAGAAATTGGGGTATCCCAAACGGGCTGACAGCTATTCCCATTTGTAATCCAGCTGATGGGGAGTTCAGGCATCCATCAGTCCGGCAGCTTGGTATTAAATGTTTCCAAAAAAAAGGGGGTGTCGCTTCGGGCAGTGTGCAGGAAGGCACAAATGTGCAGCACCGGGGAGACCTCGGCATTGCTGTTTTGCCACCTGTTTCCTTACAACATTACTAATATCCCCCAGGCATCTGTGGGAATGGGATGGCTCAAGGGACCACGAGGAGGCTGGGGCATGCTTCAGCTCAAGGGATGCTTCAGGGTCCTTCCAGATGAGCAGCTGGCAGTGCTCCGGTCCAAAACCCCTCTGGTGACGCCTGGGTGATGGCTGAGGGGTCTCCTGCGTGCTCCGAGACGACGGGCACTTCTGCAGAGCTCCCCGCAGGTTATGCCCAGCCTGTCGCCCGTCGTGGCAGAAAGTCAAGGTGGAATAGGCTAACGAAGGTAAATCCCCCCATTGTCTCCCAAAACGTCCCCTTGGTGACCATGCAGGGGCTGCAGCTTTCACCGCTGTCGATAACACCAAAACATCTCCTGGGAGCCCTTCGGAGAGCGGAAGCCAAGCCGGTGGGGAGACCCTGGGAAGCAGCCTGGGAAGAGGGAGCAGCTCCTGCCAGCCGCCCTGCCCTTCCCACCCCATGCATCCAGGGTCCTTCACGTTGACACCTACAACCTGCCCCACGCACAGACCCACAGCCCTGCTCCCTGTCACCGCCAGGCGTAGCAGCACCCTCCCCCGGGACGAGCAGCACCCACCACCAACACCTCCCCAGCTGCTCCGGGGATGCCCAACCCAAACAACGTATTTTCCACACCAGTTACATCTGCATTTCCTTAAGGGACAGGCCACTGGGAACGGCTGCTCCTCAGCGGGCGGCTCCAGCATCAGTCACCCCCCGCAGCAGCAGTTGCTCCCCCCGCTGCCCCCTCCCACCCTCCCCTTCTCCCCCCCACCCCCCCAAGGATTTTCCCCCTCTGTTTAGGGAAACGGGTGGGTGGGCAGGGGTGGTGGGGCGAGGAGGAGGCTAATGAGCAGCGCCACTGGCAGAGGTTACCATTAATGATTTTCCCAACAGATCACACCACTCCCCTTTTAACCTCTGTTAGCGAGCCGAAGTCCTTGAATTATACAGGCGAGTGCACCCACCCCACCTCCCTCCGGCTCTGCCCATAAAACCCCTGACACTGGCCGAGCCCCCCGTGCCCCAGCAGCCTCCCACAGGAACGCCAGCCCAGCCTCGCACCCCCGCCGCTGTCACCGCTGGCATCCCGAGATGTCGAAAGGCAGCAAAGCTGATGCTGATGGGCATGAAGGTCAGCGGAGATGGAAGGTCGGCTCTGGCGGCGGAGCCGGCCGCCCCGCAGGCAGCAGTGACCGCTGCGTGCCCGCTCCGCCAGCCCTGCCTGCGCCGGGGCATCCCTTCCCTAAGTCTGTCCTGGGGGTTGGCTTGAGCTCCCTCCATGCACAAATAAACCTTGTAAATGCATCGTTGGGGAACACGAGAGAAAAGCAAACCCATCTGTATTTACCCTGGACAGCACGGCTTGTACCTCCGGGTCCCACGTCTCCCCTTCCCTGCTGCCATTTCCACTGCAGAAGCCAAAGAAGTTGGTCGGCTCCGGCTCTCCCACCTCTCTCCAAGGAAAGTGTGGGGCTCTGGCAAGCTCCTGGCACAATGGATAGGAACAGGGATGCTGTTTGCCACAGCAGGGCGTGATTCAGGACGGTTCAGTGCATGGGGATGCACCCAGCACTGGCAGCGACCCTTCCAGCCAGCCACAGCTGTCCCATTCCTGTTTCACTGCTGGGGGAAACTGAGGCACAGAGGGACCCTACCAGGGTTGAACAATTGCCGAAGACTGACCCACATTACAGCACTGCCCTTTCCCCCCACTGCAAAACCCACCCCCTGGGCGGTTGCAGCCGTCCCCCTTAGCAGCGTGAGCCGGCGCTGAAGAGCCCAGCGAGAAGAGCCGTGCCCCTCGGCGCTGCCCCCTGACCAGCTGCAGATGGGCCAGCGCCGTGCCCGCACCTCTCCTCTGCTTTCCCACTTGTTTCTGTCCGCACTCTGCAAAGAGAGGGTGCGACGCTCACGCACGCCTTGCCGTCCGCGACCCTGCCCGCCTGGCTCGTGCGTGCACACACGCGTGCAAAAAAGCCGCCCATAATCTTTACATCTGCGGTTCCCGGCTCGTCCCCACGTGAACGACCCCGTCATCTACCGAACGCAAGAGGAGTAATGCAAATTCACTGCCTCGGTTCACCACCGCTCTCCCTCAGTGTCCCATGTGGCAGAAGGCCAGGGTGCACACGCGTTCCCGGGGGACACAACTCCTTCCCAGCCCAGCTCCACAACATGGGGCTCGCGTGGCAGCCGCAGGGTTTGCAGAGAAGGAGAGCCGCGGGGTTTGCGTGGCCAAGCAGGACCTGGCTGGATGGGGGAAGAGGAAAACCACACGTCCAGGGGTGGGACACAAGGAGGGATGGGAAGAAGCCCGCATCCCGGGTGGGCTGGACACCACAAGCCCCAGCCTTGATGCTCTGCCTCCCTGCTTCCCCATCTTTAGATGGGGGTTCACCCTCTCCCCTCTGACCTGGGAGTGAACACAGCCCCTGAGGAGAAGCACAAACCCACCGCGTGTCCCATCCCTCCTCCGACACCTCCTCCCGGCCAGCGTGTGAGCGACGGGGGCTCCAGCCGAGCGGCTGTCGCTTGTGATTTGTGGCGTTAATATTTCAGGGGAGGGGAGGGAAGGGGTGACAACAGCCGGGGAGAGCCAGCTCTTGGAAGTCAACTAGCAGGGTTATAGCTGAAGGCAAAGCAATAACACTGATGGATCTGAGGACCTGGGGTGGCAGAGGCTGGAGGAGGAGGAAAGGAGAGAAGAAAGCAGACAAGGAAGGGTGACAAACAGCATAAATATATTCTGCCTTTACATGAGGTTGCCATGAGCTTGTTACAGCCGTTTCATTAATTAGTCCTATCCTGCACCAGGGAGGGAGCATCCCGCCATCCCAGAAGGGGACCAGGGCTGGCAGGAGAGCCGGGCAGCAATGGGACAAAGCGACGGGCCCCACTGCTGCCCGAGGGGCCGCGCAGCCGCCGTGCTGGGCTGGATCCCCAGTGCTGGGAGCGTTTCCCTGCCGGCTGCTCCTCTGCCGGAGGGTGCCAGCGGCGGCCAAAGCTGCACCCACCCATCCCACACACCCACAGGCGTCTTTCCCTGAGCCTCTTCTTGCTGCCGGGTGAAGCCGCGGTTCAGCCAGCCCCACGGCCCCCAGCCCCAATAATGCCCCCACAGCCCCAACAATGCCCCGACAGCCCCAGCCCCCTCCAACCCGGCGGTGGACGGACCTGACAGCCGGGGCCCTTTTTAAGACCTGCAACACTTGAGAGGCTTAAAGACAAGAATATCTCGATTATCCACACCCAGAGCCCTCGAGCAGCCCCTGCTGCTCTCAAGCAGCTTAAAGGATGGGAATTATCAGCAGGGGCACCCGAGACCCCTCCGTGGCATCACTGCCATCGCCGCCTCCGGCTCCTGCAGCCCTCTGGTGCCTCTCCTTCCAAGGGATGACAAATATCCATATAAACCCCCCTAATCGCCACCCCAGTCTCCTCCCCGGCGCTTTTCACACCTTCCATCAGCAGCAAGGCATGTGCAACTGGCAACGGGCCACAGCCAGGCCCGCCGCGGCGCGGAGACGGTAACATTTTGCTGGGAAAAGGGCAATTTAATTATCCTGTCTTCTGTTTCGTGACAACACAGGAACGTGCTGCTCAGATACAGAAAGCACTGGGCAGGCAAACGGTGTCTTGTATGGCCGGGCGCTGCCCGGAGGTGGGTCCTCACTTCCCGGCTTTCCGCCGGTGGCAAAGATGGGCTGGGAAAGGTGAGCACTCGGAAACGACAGGGTTAAAGCAAAGCCCCAAACCTCCAGGTTTTTCAATAGCCCAAAGAAGCAGGAAAAATGTTGTTGTTGTCCAGCTGCAATGCTTCTTCCGAGCTCAAAGCAAGCACCGACTCTCATCTGGGGGCTGTTTCGCCAGCGTGGGTCTATTTTTACAAGGAAAATGGTATTTTGATGGGGAAGGTTGATCAGAAAAGAAAGACGTATTAAAAATACTGCAGTCCTCTTTTGGGAGATCAAACTATTCACCGAATCCAGCCAGACTTCACAAACCGTGTCTGACCTTCCAAAGCACCACTCACCAGAAAATTTACTATTAAAATATATTAAATAATATAAAATATATTAAAATCCACCCCTTAACTCAGCTCTACCCACAGACAAGGGGTGAGGGCAGGAGCGTGGTGCCTGTCCTGCTGGGTGGGCTGCAGTCGGGACCACGCAGCGAGGCAGCGCTGGCCCTGCTCCGTTCCCCTGGGGCCACGGGGGACGGGGACAGAGGATGCTGCCGGGAGCACCTCCGGTACCACGGGGCGGGCAGGAGGGTGCTGGGGATGCCGGTCCTGCCCGGCTGAAGCCCTGCAGTGGCCGGTCGGGCTCGATGCACGGGCAGCACATGTGCCACAGCGTTTGTTGTGACAGCGGCTCCATTAGCACCAAGGAGCCAAGCCGCCTTCCCAAGGACGTGGCATAGACACCCTAATTAGTATGTTAATTATACTTGTTGGCAGGTGCAAGAGGATGGAGGGGGAGCAGGAGTGTCGGTGCAGGACAACGGCGGCCTGAGCTGCACCCAGGGACAGCCTGACCGCCTGGCTCAGAGGCAGGGCAGGAGGATGGAGAGCAGCAGGAGAGCCCAGCTGCGCGAGGCACGGCTCCTCCTTGCTCCTCCAGCTGAGCAAGATCCTTCCAAGATCCCCAAGTGCCACTGCGGCTTGCAGGGCGAGAGCTGCAGTGACAGTAAATAAGTGTGAGAGGGAAGAAAGGGACTTTCCAGATAGGAAAGCTGTCTTCCCGTCACAGGGGAAAGAAGGAGAAAACAGATTTGTGTAGGGCACACAAACAGGGCAGGTGTTGTGCTGGCTCAGCTGGGGAGTCCTTCCTTCGTCCCTACAGCAACGCCGCAGTCACCCTAAAACCCTGGCACTAGGAAGTTCCCATGCCCTGGTGCAAACCCAGTGACAACCCCAGTGATGAGCTGGCGTGTCCTGCGACATGGGAAATGACCTGGCAGCCTGGCTTACAAACAGGTGATAAAGCAGCAAGCTTCCTGCCCACACATGATGGTTGGTGGCAGTGGTGGCACCCTGGGGACGCTTCCCTGCCGAAGGGCTGTTTGCTGCAGAGCCCTTGTGATGCAGGAGAGCCCTGGGAGCTTTCCTCCAGGGTCCCCTTAAGAAGCGATTTGCGCTCTCACGGGTCCCCCTGATTTAATTTTCACTCCCTTCCCCACGTCCAGGAGCAGCACGCTCAGAGGCTCCCAGCCCTGCAGCTGCACACACCCCCTCACTGCAGGTCAGGAGCAATAACAGACTGCGGAGCCGCTTCGGAAGTACCCGATGCAACAGAGGAGGCCCTATAGCGAATGCCTGGTACCAAGCTGGGTGACAAAAGGCATTTCTCTCCTCGGAGAAATCTGTTCCCCCATGTCTGTTGGGGAGCAGCCAGTGCTCTGCTTTTTACAGCGCCGGCCAGCCTTGCATCAGCTCAGCTCCCGGAGGAGCAGCACGGCTATACCCCCTCTCCTCCTGCTTCGTCTTTTATGCAAGCAATGAGTCACGAAGTGCTTGCAGGGCTTCGCCTTCCACGAAGCACGCACGCAGCAGCCGCGGTGCCCAGCCTCGCCACCCGGCGAAGGACAGGTTAAGTCGGCCCCGCGCTGCCCCGTCTCCAGGCAGGTGCTCAGCCGGGCAGCGATGGGGCCGCCGGCCAGGTCAGACCCCGATGCCCGGAGTACCGGGCTGGCTTGTGCACAAGCTTACGTTAACCGGCTCTGATGGCTGCTTCGAATCGGCCGCCGCAGGGAAAGCCCCGGCTGGGCACACCTGCCCCTCGCTGCGGCGGCGGCAGCGGGGGGCCGCGGGGGTACCAGCCCTGCGAGGCCACGGTTCGGGCGACCGCCGCCTGACCCCCTGCGCTGGCTTGGGGTCAAACTGACCCAACACCTGAGCAGGGCTGATGGTGGCCAGAGGGGCTGGCGATGCAGCCGGCCACACGCTCCACCTGCTCCCTGCGCTGAACCTGGGTCGGCAACCACCCAAGCCCTCCCCGGTCCCCCGAGAGCCCCAGCATCATCAGGGCCACCCCCACTCACAGGCTGAAGCAGAGCCCCGCCAGACTGCACCACCCCACAGCTCCACCTCCCCTCCCTCGGCAATTCGCACACGGGCTTTAATCATTCCATGGTCCAGAGCGTGCACAGGGCTGGCTCCAACCGCTCCTCCGCTGGCGGGGGCAGACGCGCATCCCCCCCACTGCTGCTGCATCCCACGGGACCTCGTGCCGGGAGGTGCAAGGTGGACTGTGGGAACCAAACGTCCTGCCCTTTAGGGTGATGTAGGGTGATGCTCCTACAAGGACAAGTCAGCCCCTGGGTTCAAGGCACGTGTGGCCCCAGGAGCAGCCGGTTTCCCCGCAGCGCCCAGCAGCATGAGCTCGGCTGTGCCTACCAGGGCAGCCGGAGCAGCGGGGGACCCTGAAAAAGGGGAGACCCCACCCCGCAGCTCTGCACGGCTCACAGACACATCCCTGCACCAGAGCCCATCAGTGCCACTGCCCGCCCCGGCCGGGCACAGAGATCACAGTGCGTTTGCACACAGGTGAGCAAGGAGGAACACGCTCATCTAAGTCATCTCTCCGTCTGTCTGCGTAAACAACCACGGCCACTCACATCCCTAAGAGGTGTCTGAACTGGAGATGAGCAACAAGAGTCCAGACTTCAAGGATGTCGACATTAGATGTCATTTGGGATGCTTCTCTTAATCAGCTCCATTGTCAGCACTCAAAAAAGTGCCTCTGACACCCTGGGGATGCTTAATCCTAACGCTGTCTCAGGAGCAGCAAAAATGCAGATGATTCAGCTCCAAAATTATCGACAGTGGGATGCAAGTCTCCAAGCAGATCTCTGGCTATTCCTGGGCAAAAGCTCAAAGCCGCCTTTGCTTCTCTCTCCTCCTCTTGAAATCATCAGAAAACATATTCCCCCCCTTTTTTTTTTTCTTTTGCTTTTTTCCCACTGGGAATACATACTTCTCCCTCCTGGTCCTGCAAGAAGGGAACCGAGCAGGAGCTCTCGGGACGGCTGTCCTGCTCCCCGGGGCCGTGGCTGCCGGGGCACACGTATGCCAGGAAGGGCGAACACAACCCCGTCGGCCTTTCCCATCTGCTGGGAGGATTTGCACCGACTCGCGCCGGGGCTTGGACGACAGCGTGCTGCTGCCACTGCTATTTTCTGTTTTCCTAGACATTAACACTTCCTCCCTTCACCCACAAGATGGTTTCCAGGCTTCGAATCTCTTCCCTATGGCAACAAAAACCCAGCCAGGAAACCGCAACCCACTCGCCCAACTCTCTCGCAGGCAAGGGAGGTGGGGGGAGCCCCAGTCCCTCCGGGCTGGTCGCTTCAGCGCGACACAAAACTATTTGAAAGCAAAACTTTTAGCACTATCATAAAGCAAACTTCGCTACATGTGTGGCTCATCTGGGTCCAAGGCTGTGCAGTTCCCAGGAGCATCACTGGACCCCCCAGCAAGCAGGGAGAGACCACGAGAAGGAATGGACTTGCAGCAATCCCCATTGCACCTGCACCCCAGCCAGGGCTGAGTCTGCCCTGCTGCCGGGCTGGAACATGGGACAGATGCTGCTCTCCAGCCTGCAGCCACCCTGCTCCAAAAGCAAGTACACCAGGGATGCTGCCCGGCGCACACGCTTCTCCTAAAATACCAAATTTGTTCGTCAGGGAAAGGACAGAGCAAAGAGTGGCTGCCAAAGAGGGAAGGGGGAGAAAGGATAAGAGAGCAAACAAATCATATCAACTCAAATCAAAACAGGCCACGGAAATGATTGCACTTAAGCTTTTCACGCCTGGCTAATTTTTTTATTATTCAAAGAAATTCCTGGTTTTGTTTTGCCTCCTTGAAGGAAGAACCAGAGGGGAGAGAGCTCCTCCAGCAATCACAGATAATAACCACTGCAGAAAAAAGGCTTCCTGCTCAAACAATGGGAGACAATTAGCACGAGCCCTGGTGCGGGAGCATCTTTTAATCTGCCCCGTCTTGTCAAAACAAAAAAAGAAATGCTTCACGGGAAAGAAGGCTGCAATTAGGTATTTATTTTGGGTCGGGAAGCCGTGCACCCTAGCGCTGCATCATGCACTTTGCTGTCGCAGCAAAACAGCAGCGCCGCAGGGTCTCCGGGGCAAACTGGGCCAGGGGATGCTCCAAGGATGCCAGGTGAGTGCGAGCAGCGAGGACACGCTGCACCAGGCAGGATGCAACCCTCGAGGTGGCCGCTGGGCTCACAACCACGTTCACATCCCTCGTTTCAGCTGCGTTACTGCTCAGGACTGCCCGGCGGGGAGAGCGGAGGAGTAAACTGTGATCAAGCTCAGGCTCCTGCAAGACTTCAGCACGTGTCTTTGCTTTTTCATGGTGCTCCCATGGAAGTCACACAAAGCCACCCATCCGCCTCAGAAGGACCTTTTCCCTCTAGGACGGCTCTCTGATGCCGGTGGAGGGCTGAAGCCCTTCGATACCCACCACACGGCGTCTGAGATGCTCCTCCAGCCGCTCAGCCTGGTGCGGAGCCCACCCGAGGAAGAGCAGCCTTCCTCCCACACGGCCTCTCACTCCTTTAACTCTGCTGTTGGAGGCATCGGGAGAAAACACCCGCGCTGAAAATCCAACTGTGCGTCATTCAGCTCTCATTTTGATTGTTAAAAATTCATTAATGAGAGCAGATTGGTATTATATCGCTGCCTTAATTAAACAGGGCTACGGAACAGCATTTTAAATAGCAATGTCATTTTCTAATTGACACAGCTACATTATAAAGAAAAATACTTAAACAGAACTTGAAACCGAGCTGGTTTCTTCTGACGGCGGGGCTCATTTTGGCTTAAATTTTTAATCTGCTCGTGAAATATTTATGGACAAGGAAAGAGATAATGTTTCTCCAGGTGTACGGTTCCCCTCCTCCGGCCCAGTCCCCTGCAAGGTTGCTGCAGGAGGAAGGCATCACCACCCAGGGAAGCTGCTTCTCCATTCTCCTCCATCCAAGACCCCGTGGCCGCAACCTTTCCCCAGACCTGGGAGCTGCACCGAGCCCCGGGAGACTGGGAGACCCCAAGCCCCGTTCAAGTCACTGCTCTGCCTGCATCCTTTTGGCTAAACCCCGCTGGGTTTGAGTGGAAACCCATGATTTTTTTGGTGCCTTTCTCAGGCCAGGCATTTCTTCCCTACCAAGGGCAGAGGGATGACTGGGGCTGAGCACGTCCATGCCCGCAGCAGGGGCCAGCACTGCCTGGCTGGGTCCCTATAGGCTTGATGTGGACGCACAGGGATGTGGCCCCGGGGATACAGCACGGCTCAGGCACCGGCCAAAAGCATCCCGTGTCAGGCCACGTTCAGATGCTGCGTCTCCCCCCTCTCACACGCAGACACTCAACTCCTCTCTCACGCTATTTAAGGTGTTTCATACACAAACCTCCTACAGCCTACAGCTAATTCCACGCATTTAAGAGCACAGATTCCTCCTGTTTTCCATTTAGGAAAAACTCTGGTCACCACTTCAAGTATTGGGACAGCAAATCAGGGAAGAAAACAGCTTCGTACGCACGGATGCAAATTCCTCCGCAAGGCAGCACGTCCCCCTCTCCCTGGCCCCGCACGGCCGCTCGCCCCCCGGCACGCAGCAGCCTGGAAAGCCAGTCCCTGCTCGTGCCAGCAAGAGGTTTTTCCACCAGCATTAGTGGAAATTAGTGGCATTAGTCCACGCCTGCGTTTCACCAGCCAGACAGAGTGAACTCATAGAAAAGTCGTCCGTACGCCAAGTTCATTGAAACCAGTAGCACCATGCTTTGGCCACTGCGCTCAGTACAAGCACAAGGGCAGGGTGAGCCAGAGGACAGGTTGCTCAGAGGCTTAAACTCTGGATCTGCCTCTCGCTAGCTTTTCAGATGACCTTTCAGATCTTAGAGACAGCCCACCGCCCTGCCTCAGTTTCCCTTCTTGCCAAACATCGCTGCTTGTCACCTTTTTGCAGGTTTTTTTTATGGCATCCCTGGCCATGGGTCAAGGTGAACTGGGAGGCCGGGCGTGATGTTACACCCAGCTGTGGGTGTCCGCTTTGTCCCTCATACTCCGCCTTTTCACAACGACAACTTTCAAAAGCAAAATGTCACCAGCCCGCGGGGTGGCTTGGCATCGCTGTGTCAGTCTTTTGAAGGGGGAAAGATTTGGGAAACCAACGAGAGAGGGGAAACGCCAACTCCTCTGCTCCTCCTTCTTTCTCCCTTGCCCTCCGAGGGAGGGATGCTCCCCTCCTTACCCCATGGATACCCACGGGAAAGCGAAGGGCAGGAGCTGGCATCAAGCAGGACGTGCCCAGGGAGGTGACAGCATGCCCAAGGGATGCACACCCCACTGCAGGAGGGTTCAGTCCAACCCCTTCCCCACCCAAGCATCCCTCTGCCGCCCTCTGCCCCGTGTCCCCAGCTCCCGCCACCTCCCCTCCTGTCGCGAGAGGGTGAGACTGTCCAGCTGGCTCGCGGAGGATCTGGACAGGCTGTTTAATCAGGGAGAGCGATTCAGCTGTAATTTCTTCTGATAAAGTATTACAGATGCTACATTTCTAGCCATCTGGCAGCAGGCTGCGTTTCCTGCCTCTGCTTCTTGTGCTCGCAGGAGAAGAGGGGAGGCAGGGATCAAAAATTGAGGGCAGGATGGTGGGGAGGGCTGTGCCGGGATGGGAAGAGGAGCAGGGCAGGAATTCCCATCTCTCATCCCTTCCAATGCCACACTGCCCATCCCGCAGGCTGCCAGCCCGCAGGCACTGCTCAGCAAAGGATGGGACCAGTGAAGAGCATGTGAATGTCCCCAAGAAAAGCAGAGCAAGTGGGGCTGGAGCCGTTAAAAGCTAGGCTGTCCCCTGGCAGGGCGGGGACAGAGCCCCCAGACCATCCTCCTCGGCTGGAAACCCATCCCAGCAGGGTGAAGCCCCTTGTCCCCGGCTGCCCCGTGCATCAGCCCCAGCGCAGGCACCGATCTACATCCCCAGGCCCTCAATCCCATTCACAGTACAGGGGAAAGCATCTGCACCCATGCTAATCAGACCAGGGAGAGCCCAAAAACAAACACAGCAGACTCCATCCAGCCTCACAGCCTAATGAGTAATTTACCCCGAGACGAGCAATCCAGCAGTGCGGGGGGAGGCTCTGCAAACAAAAGGCAGCTCGCTCGGATTTACCAGACCCCGAGCAGAACCGTCGCAGGGTTCAGCGCATTAAAAATAACTGAAGGGAAGGGCTCGCACTTCATTACTTTCGACAGAATTGGGTCTTGGTCACGCCAAGTATCTGCTGGGGAGCAATCACGGCACCGCACGCCGCAGCCCTCCCTCGCACCACTCAGGTGTGAAGCCAAAGCTAAACGGGGTCAGGGATGAAAGGGGGCTGCAGGGGGCTTTATTTTCCCCTTCTCCCTGACCTGCTGTTGCAAAATGTACAGATCCCTTACGCGCAGCACCCTTTGCACCCCTGCTCCTGCTCTCAGGACCGCAGCTCTCCATCTGCGTTTCGGGGAGATGGGGATGTAGGTACCCCCAGGAGGGCTGGGCAGCACAGCACGAGGCAGCAGCGATGCTTTCATCTCGTCGGCAGCGCCGGGCTGCAAAAACACGGGAGATGCTTGGCAGAGAGTACCACCGATGCCAGCCGTGGTGCGTGGGATAACCAGCCCTGGCTGAAGTTTCTTTGTGAACCACAGAGAGTTAAAGGCTGGCTGAGGCCCTGAAGCATGAGGTTTATGCATATGTAGCTAATGTAATACAATTATACATTAATATATAACTAACAGTCATGGTAATACAACATTACAGTAGGTAGATTATCCCATCTCCTGTAATTTATTATTGTTATTTGTAATCCATTAGTGTCCAGAGCTGAACCCGGGTCAGAGTGCAGCGTCCTGGCACGCTTTCGCTCGCCCCGGGAGGAGCGGGCGGATGGAAGATCCTCCTGCTGTGGGGCCAAATCCTGCCCCATCTCCTGCAGCAGCGTGTCCTGGGCAGAGACCTGCCTCCCACCTCTCAGGGCTTGGGGTGCCAGTGGGAGACATCCACCGACACTGGATAAAGTCAACAAGGCTTTGCCAGACCAACACCCCGCCGTGCCCTGCCCCAAAACGCTGGGGCCAAACAGGCCAAGGGGCTCAGCAGGTATCTGGCAGGGGTACCTGGCAGCCCCGGGGCCGGGCCAGCGCCTCGCCATCACCACAGAGCCATTCCAGTTGCCTTTGAGGAGAAGGAACAAAGCCCAACTGGTTTCGCGCAGCCACCAATTAATCTTCATCGACACCACCCTCCATAGTGAGTCATCCACCCGAAGTCAATTTACATTTTTATTAAATCACACAGGAAAATTAGAAGCGTTATTACTTCCCTCCGATTCAATACGTGTTCTGTGTTCCCCCACCATTCACCGTGTGGGAAAACATCCCGGCATCTCCAGTTTAACCGTTTCTTCCCAGCACTCCCCACCCCAAAGCATCCCTTTTGCGTAGCCTGCAAATAAATCAGGACGGCCTTTGCAGGAGGGGAGCAGGAGAGGAACCAGATACCTAGAGAGAAAGCAAGACAGCCAGCGATGCCACTACCCGGGGAAGGAGGACCACAAAGGCAAACGGCAGCAGCCCCCGGCACGGCGCATCCCTGGACACACCAATGCGTGCCGCAGGCAGCCCCACTGATCTGGACCCTGGAGGGACCCTCCCCGGCTCCAACCTGCTGCTCATCTCTGCAGGGACAGATCCTCCCACTCATGGAACCGCCACAGCCCTTGCACGAAGCTGGATCTGCCCCGGGAAGTTCACTGGGAAGGAAAGGCAGATCCGTGTGCACCGCAGCAGCTGGGCGATCAATACACATTTATATCCATCCTTAAACCCATCCCATCCTGCCATGTCTGCTGCGCGCAAGATTATATCATCCTCGCTGCTACAACACAAGCATCTAAATTCAACATCAATTTATTTATGGTCTCCACATGATACAAGTAGATCTGCGAGAGAGCAGGAAATGTATCTTTGGAGAAAGATAAAAATGTGCGTGTGCACGAGCGAGACCAGAGGGCTTCCCCGGGAGTAGCTGCGTGTGTGCACGAGTCTGGGTTTGCGGTGCTCGCCTCTACGCTTATGTGGCTATTTGGTGGGGTAAAACAATAGGAAGGTTCTCCCATCACTGCTAGAATTAATATTTGCTTGAAGGGAAAGCCGAAAAGCTCCCACTGGGATCACATCTCCATTCTGCTGGGGACTGGGATGGAGAGTCCTTGCTCTGAAGAGCACTTAATCTGACTGGGTCAGAAAATTACTTCTCAAGGATGAATGCTCCTATGATGAAAGTATTTCCCAAGGATGAACACTGACTGTTTGCAAAGTCCAATCAATTTGGACCGTATTTCCTGTGGATGGAGCAAGAAGGAGGAGGGAGATTTCCATTCTGCAATTAAAATCCAAAAGTGCTAGATTTTTTGTCCTAAATCAGGACAAAAGCATGGTTTGAAACCTCTGTGCTTCCTGCCAACGGGGAAGACTCCAAGCTTCAACCACGCTCTTTGCAATTCAATTAGCTGTGTCCTAGACAAGGACCGAAAACCGAGCGACTCGCCCGTGGCCGCGCAGGAGGGCGGGTGGCAGCCGCAGCAGGCAAGCGGAGCCCGTGCCTCCCCGCCACCTCCGCGGCGTCCAAGCTCCGACCCCTGCCGCTGCCTGCAAACCCATCACTGCAGCTCTCCAAACTCTACTGCTTGGAGACCTGCACGCTGCTACATAAAAATGGCGTTTTCTGGGTGCGCGCACGGCTGGTTAGCACAGGCAGGGTGCCCGCAAGCTGCCTGCCCCTCGGCATGGTCCAGTGAGCAAAGCGGGCACCGAGCCGGCTACAGCCAGAGTCTCATTCCCGCCTGTCCACGAAGCCCGGCTGCCCACTCGCGAGCCCTGCGCTGAGCCCTCCTGCCAGCTGCTCAGGGTACCGGGAGCAGAAAGCTCCCAGGTGCACCAGCTTGCGGCACGGAGGCGGATGCTCATGCCACAGGGATGCTGGCAGCACAGGGACGCTCGTGGCAGGGGGATGCCTGCGGCACGGGGAGCCTTTTGGAAACGCGCTGCTGTTGAGCCCCAGCTTTGCAAACACCCAGCACAGCCCTTTCCCCCCCTCCAGGCTTTTCCCCTCAGTCACCTCCGCACAGATCTGCTGGCTCAGCACGGCAGCACCGACCCCTGCGTCTGAAAGAGAAGCCACAAGCGGGGACGGGAGAGGGAATCCCCTTGCAAGCGAGGCGCAGAGCCCCGCTCGCCCCACCACGTCCCCGCAAGGCACGGTCCTCCTCGAGGGGCAGCCGCGATGCAACTTTGGATTTCCCAGGCTGCCTGAAAAGGGCCTTTCGCAAATTCCTCCGATGTCTGCAGCGCTTCTGAAGTCCTGTTTTTCCACTCCAGCAGCGCCCCCCCCCCTTGTTTTCCTTCTCCGGCTGCTGACCCAGATTTCATAATGAATGAATCCATGCAGCGCTCTTCAGACTTTAATTATTTTTTTCACTTTTTCTCATCATACATTATGTATCAATAAAAAAAAAAAATACCCACACCACAGCACAATTAATTTAAGCTTGAATGGTTAACTCCTGCCTATCACTAATAGTAAAAGTGTCTGGAAATTGCAGCTCTTATTTTAGACCTTGCATTAGTTTTTGAGAGGCTGCAGTAGCTTGGCTAAGACAGCAGATGACAACTAATGTATTTCTTCATAAAAGCCTCTTTCTGAGGCTATTTACAGTGAGAACCTGCCATGCACCTGCCCCTTCTTCCCCCGCTCTCACGCACAAGTGAGCTCTCCACATGGTTTGGGCAGGATGGCACTGGGATCCAGCACAGCCGCAGTCCAGCACGGTCCCGGGCAGAGCTGCCTGCAGCGGGCAGGCTCATCCCCACGGCCACCGCGGCCCCACCGGGCTCGGCCCCCCACGACTCACTGGGTGCCATCCCCTCGGGCCACGCTCCCCGAGCGGGCCGTGGCTGGGCTCCCGGGGAGCAAGCCCACGCACGCGGCGCCTGCCTGCGAGACCTGAAGGCACTTTGCAAACATTCATGAATGAATGTTCCCGGCGGCCCAGGGGGAAGGTTATTATTAGCCGGCCCGGAGGTCTAAGCAGCAGAGAGATGTTTTCCTCCCCACTCTGTCAGCTCAGCTCCGATGCTTTCAAAGGGGTGGCACCGAGCTAGCGGAGCCGATGCAGCACTGGGTGCCCCGGTGCATCCCGAGCATCCCCCGCACCCTTCCCCACGCTGCAAGAAGGACCACGACTGCAGGGATGCTCCTGTCCTGCAGGGACGGACTGGAGCAGATTAACGCCCCGGCATCGTGACAGCTGATTTTTGGCACAAGTACGGTGATCTCCTCTCAACGAAGAGGTCCCAGCGGATGAAGCGCTTAACCACAAACCTAATTACTGTCCTCCTCCCCGCTCCTCAAGCCTGCCACTAGCGGAAGGCCGGATTTCCCTGCACCTCCTCTCCGCTGGCGGCTGTTTCTGCCGGGCCGAGAGCACAGTCGGCGCGATGCTGCCTCAAGTGCGGCGATGGAGCAGCTGCAGAGGGGACCAGAAGCCCATGCTGGCTGGAAATTACAGTAATGGCTGGTTCATTGGATCAGCATAAAAGCAAGGGGGTGTCACGAAACAGGCCCTGCTGGGAGAGACGCGGAGGAATGCACAGTGGCTCGCTTTCAAATCATACCTCCATCCCTCCCGCTGCTTCCCAGCCGCTGCCTCCTGCTCCGGGAGTAGGTGCCTTTGGGCTGGCACATCCATCCTGCAAAGGGCTCAGCACCCTCTGCAGAGCACGGTGCCTCACCAAGCCTACCCCGACCCAAAGGGCAGCCATGGCACAAGCAGGACCATTGGAAGCTCCCATGGGATCCCACCCGGAGCGTGGGTGACACTGGGTGGGGGAGCACCCCACCAGCTCTTCCCGGCGGAGCTGGGGCAATGGAGGAACAGGAACAAACTCCCCCTTTCCCCAGGACCACAGGGACATCGGCAGAAACTTCCCAGCTCGCAACCATCAGGATGCCGTCTCCTTTCCCAAGGGATAAGATTTTAATCCCTCCAACCCCCAGGTCAGGGAAGTCCCTGAGCCAACCCCCCCCCAGGGTAGACTCGCAAGGGATGCCACGGGCTTGGGGGGTCTGCCAGCTGCACCCATGCCTCTCCGTTCCAGACAGGGCCAGAAACACATCCCCGACTGAAGACAAATTCTGGACCAATTCTGACCTTTCCAGCTGAAATCCCAGCCCTGCCGCAGGTAAAGGCAGTACTGTTCTGACTAAAGGATGGACAGGATCTGACCTTCTATCTGCCAAGCTCTTCGTGCAGCCCTGCCTACGCAAGTCCCTTTTAAAAAAAAAAAACAAAAACCCACAAGCAAACACAAAAGGCCCTAATTTGATCATATTCCTCTGAACTAAAAGCACCTTTGACCTAAATTCCCACTGCGGGTTGGAATTCACCCTCTGCAGGCAAAGGATTACGGGTGAAAATAGCCCGTGCATGCACGGAGAGATGAGAGCTCCTGCTCCCGCCCGGCCCTGGGGTCTCTGCCTCCCACCCTGGGCAGAGGGGGAGGTGGACAGAAACCCCCAGCAAGCCCTACCCAGGCCCAAGAGTGCTTGGGTGTCTTCAGTTTAGGTAAAGCGGAGCTAATTTCATATAATCATATGATATTAAAGCAGCCTACCTCTCTCTTACCACCCCATGTGCAAAACCTGTGAGCAGAGCTATGGGAAGCATATGGAAAAACATCTCCAAGCACAAACATCCACCTACTGCGGGAGCTGTTGAAAGTTAGAGAGCTATCCAAAAGGGGGGATCACAAAAGAGGTTTTAACCAAAGGAAAACAGCTTTGTGTATATTTTTTTTTTTCCCCTCCAAAAACACCCTGAGACTGAAGCTCTGCCTAAGCACATGCCTTGCATTTTTGCTACTTCTGGCGGTTTAAAAGGCAGCTTGCAGCGTTCGCTGGTTTTGTTATTAAGGTAACAGCCAGAATCATTCCTGCTCTGTCCTTCGGAGCAGCTTTCCACCCCCTCCGAGCCAGCCAGGCTCCGGCAGGTGAGGAGAGGCTCTGGCAGCAGCTGGAGGGTTTGGTGGGCGCTCGACGGGACAGAGCCGACCGCACGCCGCTCCTGCGCCGCGGCTCAGCATAACCTCGCACGCCGGCTCGGCTGCAGCATCCTCTGAGTTTGTCAACCCCTTTGCAAGAGGTTTCCTGGGGAGAAGAGAGAAAGGAGATTACAAAGTGCTGACAAGCTCAGAGGATGTTTTTGAGATGCCCTGCAAGCTGTCAGCCTCCGCTGAGCTTCCTCCCGGGGCTCACGGAGAGCAGGGACCCCACGGCACGGCACGGCACGGCACGGTCCCCGCGCGGCAGCGGGAGCGAGCAGCCAGCCTGCCTGGGATGAAACCATCAGGTCACGCTGGGCTAAGTCACCTGAACCTACCAGTTCTCATCAATCCTTCTGGCAAGAGGAACAAATAATCCTCAGGGGAAGATGTTTTTGGAGGCTGCTGAATTGTTCTTGGCACTGGTCGGAGAGCTTCAATTCGCTAGAAAATCCCAAGCATTTTAATATAGCCGGAATATTTGCTTGCAGGATGACTAGCCCTGCCACGAAATGGGATCCAGCCTCCGCAGAGCCGGCCTGTCACAAGGACACCTCTTCTCTGCCTTATTAATGCCGGGGGAGAAGGATGCTGAGACAGAGCCCGGGTCATCTCCTGCACACAGCGTCACGGCCGTGGGGGTCTGCAGACAAGAGGCCCGCCTGGCCTGGCCAGAAACCATCCCCCAGCCAGAGCTGGACCAGCCCCAAGCCATCGGGGTGGGTTGTTGCAACCAGCCGCTTGCCCGGCACAGCCGTGGGTCCCCAGCACGCATCCAGCACGGCTGAGCACCGCAACCTCCCTCTCCCTGCCGTTAGACCAGGGGGTGAATCCTCGCCCGGTCCCAACGCCGCTCTCCACCGTGCCCTTTCCCAGGGGTGGCTGCTGCCAGCCCCGAGCAGCCCTGGCCACCTCCCGTGTTGATGTTGGCCGGCAGCAGCCGCGTCTCTTCCTTGGGGCCACCTCGCAGGTGGTAAGCCGACGCCGGCAGCCTGTTTTCCCTTGGCCCAGGGAAAAAGTCTAATTATTATTTTTTTTTTTCTTTCCTTTCTTCTATTTTAAGATCAGAGGCCTAAAATTAGCTCTGCTCACACAATGGGCCTCTGAGATTTAATCCCTTCCCGCCCCAAACGGCCAACAAAATAAGCTGCCATTTGCAGCACTTCCACAAACTTCTCAGGCCACCAAAATAAGTAAACAAACAAACAGTAAGCATGTGAGGGCCAAGCCATTCTGTCCAGAGGGATTTAAAAACAGCTGTACCTGCACAAACCCTGCTGCCCACCTACTCGCACCCAGCGAGGAGCCCGAGCCCTCGGAGGGCCCCTCTCCCTCTGCAAAACCTCCACCGTGCTGCGCGTACCGCAGATGCTGCTGCTTCTGGGGACCACAGTAAAAAGCCAACAGACACAAGACTGCCTGCGTGGGCGGTGGTTACCGAGAGCATCACGGCTACGGCTGCCTCCCCCTAAAACGCACGTGGGGATGGAGCCCGCAGAGAGATGCTCAGGCTCCAAAGCCCACGGCACGCAGTTTGCTTCCTATGCCTACGATGGGATCTGACCCTGCCGTGCCTGAAATCCCGGGTAACCGTCCACCGCGTCAACAGGAGCAGAATTAGCCCTCGGCTTCAGTTGCAGCCCTGACGGTAACGCACCTCGACTGTGGGTGCACGGCTCCTCCGCACCTCAGTGCCTCAGTCTATGAGGTGGGGTAATCGTACGGACCTTGCTCATAGCAAAACGATTAGTTAATATTTGTAAAGTGCCCTGGAGTTAATTAATTGCCATTAACGCATTAGCTAGATTTTGACCTCCTAAGCCCAGCTCTAAGCCACGCCCCGCTAGGCAGGGGCAGATGCGCTCAGCCGGCTCCGTGCGTGCAGAGCCCTTGCACAGCTCACTGCACTGGTGCCCGAGCGGCGCCGCCTGCGCTCCGCAGGGCGTTTCTGCACGGCTGCACGAGGCCGGCAAGCCGTGCCACCGGCACCCTGCCCAGCCCTCCCAGGGGAGGCCTCGGGGCTGTTCCCCGTGGGGGTCCGGCCACACCGCTGAGTGCTGCCCGGCTGCGCGTGCAGGAGCTGCACGGGCCCGCCAGGGGCCGGGGAAACGGAAGCAAATACCCATCTGGCACTGGATTACCTGCCATGTGCTTCCCATACGAACGTATCGGCCTGCAGCTCGGCGCGAGGGGAGGAGCACACCTTCCCCCTGCGCCCCGTGACGTCCCGCACCCAGCGCGCATCCCTCCCCACAGCGTCCCCAGCCAGGCTGATGCTGCGAGAAAGCAGCAGGGTGAAAACCTGCCAACACGGTGAGCGTGGACATCCATGCCCTCTCCCTGTGTGCATAAACCTGCAGCCTCTCCCCCTTCCCGGCAAGCGCCACCTGAGACCACGCCAGCTCTGCCCGGTCACCGCAGCACCCGACTGCTGCAGCTGCATCCCTGCCGCCAGCGCCGCGGCCCTGGGCCAGATCTCGCCTCTCCATCCTCAGGGCAACGTTTGCTCAAAGCACTGGGTGGGAGCGGGGAGCCAGAGCTGCTCCCCGCCAGAAATCACAACCCCTGCCCATCCTGCCAGATGCTGCAGCACTTCCAGGTCTCAGACCCTGCACAGGAGTGACGCTGCTGGACCACGGTGCAGCCCCTTGGGGACAGACCCTGCAGGCAACGACCGGCAAGCGATGCTGGTCTCTGCTGGAAAATCACCCGCCATGCCCTGCCAGCCCTCTGCAGGAAACCCCAGCATTTTATTTCACCCCAAACAGATCCCTTGCCATGCCAGCGGCAAGTCCGACGAGCAGCAGCATCTCTTCACTTCCCAAAAGCACCCCAGTCGCTGCCCCGCACAGCCGCCCTTCTCAACCGGCTTTCCAGAAAGAAACCCGCACGTGCCACGGAGCAAAACCCGCACGAGCACGGCGGGCAGAGCCCAGCCCCAGCCACCCCACGCCGGCTCCCCGGGCAGCCCGCTGCAGGCCGGCAGCAGCCCGGCACGCGAGACCACGGCCTCCGGAGCAGCCAACAACAACAAACTTGTGTGTGAGCGACAAAGGGAAAAACTCGGCGAGGAAACAATATTCAGTTAGACTCTTCCCGAGAGCATATTGTAAATAGCGCTGCGTATGGGTTTGTTTTATTTGTTTTAATTACGAAAACATAGCCCAGATTGTCCTGCTGGCTTGGGCAAGCTCTGTCCCCAAGCGGGGGAAGCGAACTAGCAGCCCCGCAGAGCCACGCTGCGCCCGGCAACCCTACAATAAACAAAGGACCAGCCACACCTCGCCGGCCCCATCCCTGCCCCGCAGAGCTGTGAGCTCAGTGCAATCCTCAGCAGCCACGTTATCGCTCTGCCAGGCTGAGCCAGGCTTAGGTGCGGGAGCAGCTCGGGCTGCGGCGGGAGGCCAGCACCGCGCCGGTGGCCAGGCAGCCAGCCCAGGTGGCACGCAGAGGCCAGCGGTGCCGGTGCCCTGCGACAGCTCCACAGCTGGCAGGGAAACAAGCACCTGGAGACAGAAATACCGCACACTTCAACGGCCGTTTCCAAGGCAATCGCGTATCTGGGTCCGTCGGTCCTGCGTGTTGGGGTCTACAAGCCTTTCTGAGATATTTATCACCTTTTCTTTTTTTCCCCTAACTATCTTAACACCAGATTTTCTCACCGATGTCTCCATCACTGCTGCTTTTGTCCTCAGACATACCAGTGTCGTTGCTCCATGCTCCTGCTGTGTGTTGGGCAACGGGGCCAAGCAGAAGGCAACCTCTGAACTTAATTTTTTTTGCATTAGAACGAACCTTTCCTTCTCTTGCTTCCTCCTCCCGGGCTGGGCTGGGCTGGATGATTTGGCCCTCACCTCCCAGCACATCCACCTCAACGCATGCTCGGCCGGGAGAAAGCCAAGCAGCCCAAAGTCGAGACAAGCTTCAGACACAACCAAGTTAAAAATACATATTTTTCAGACAAAAGTTCAGTCCCCAAATGGTAAGAGAATCCAGGAAAAATGCGGCAGGCCCGGCTGGTGGCCGGCTTCCAGCACGAGCACCTCCCTTCGGAGGAATCCAGCGAGGAGTCTCAACTAATCCACCCAGGACACACCAGCATTTCTTCCTTGTGTTATTGGGTTGGGCTTTTTTTTTTTTTTTTTTTTCTTTCTTTCTTTCTTTTTTCCGTCTGCTCAGCAGATTTGACATTTGCTGGGAAGGCGCTCGCGGCCGCGGGGACCGAGCCGGGGTGCCGCGCTGGGGGACGGCCGGAGGGACGCCGCCGCTCGCTGCATGCTCCTAGCACCAGCCCAGGGCTCGCAGGTAGCAGCAGCTGGAAAAGAAGGGACCGGTGCGAGAGCCTGGATCCACCACGCACGTGCTCAGCGCTCACGCAAAACAAACACACAACGTTATCCCTGTGCCTCAGTTTCCCTTCCCCTCAGAGGTGTGCTGGGGGTCGGGGGGGCAACATAAGCACTTTTGGGGAACAAGGCCCTCGAGGCGACACAGAGACAGTGCTGCAGGACGGGTCCCCAGGTGCCTTCTCCAACCCCAGTGAGGACCCGGGTCTCCCCCTGAAGCCATCCCACCCCACCGCACCATCACGGATGCTGCCTCCACGTCCTGCTCCCGCCCTTGCTCGCCTGCAATTCCCAAAGCAGGCACCCCAAACCCCTCCTCGCCTCGCTCTCTACTGCTGCCTCTCCCCACCTCTGCGCCCAGGGACCCCTCGCCTCCCCGACAAGCCCCACGTGCTTCCTAGGAGTCTTTTTTGCCTGGGACAGATCCACCATTCCCACTGGACACTGTTCCCACAGCTCCCCGCGGCCAGTTCCTTCACGCTGGCTGGAGCAGCAGGATGGGGACAGGACGGGGACAGGATACACATGGCCTTGCCATCTGCATCAGCTCTTTAGTGCTGGGAGGGACGGGAGCAGGGGCTGCCGCCTGGCCCTCGCAGACTCGGCACCGGCCCCTCCACAGCCCCTCACCGGGGAGGAGCTGCCGCTTTTGGGTCAGCCGGCAGGCACTGCTTTCCCTCCCGGTGAGAAGCCCACTGAGGAATTTGCACTTCATTCTTTGACACACACTTTAATTATAGGTATCAAGTCAGCTTCTCTCTTTCACAAGAGCCGTGAGCTAATTTCTGGCTCCCCTTTCTCTGTGAGGGGTTCACGAGTCGCGCGCTCACTCCGTGTACAAGCGGAGGGCGGTGGGCTCTGCCAAAGCCCTCCCCAGGGGCCAGGGCATAAACTCCCGGCACCAAAGCTGTTGGCTGTGACATCCCAGGATGATCTTCAGAAATCTCAGCCCCAGCTTCCCGCTGTTAGCAAGACGAGCAGACGGGCAGTAGGTGACACCGTGACATGACAGACACCGTCTAATGCCTCAGAGGCTCCCAGCACACAAAAGGATGCTCTGAGCTCGCCCGCCGACCAGCACAGCGTGTTCCTTTGATGGCAAAACGCTGGCGGTCTCTCCAAAATCCTTTCCCAGAAGCAGAGCGAGCACATCCCGAGGTGAGGCTGCTGGGGAAGCTCGGCATACATCCCCAGGATGCAGACCACACCACTGCCTGCCAGGCTGTGCAGGTAGCAAGTACACCCTGGTATCAGCTTTATCTTCCTCCGAAGCCGCCAAAGCAGGAGCGGGGACTGTGGCAAGAGCTCCACCGTGCCACCACCCCATCACCCGTTTCTTCCTGAAGGTGCAGGGTGGTGGTTTCGGGTTTTTTTGTTGGTGGTGGTTTTTTTAAACATAAACTTATTAATCGCATGTATAATGAGGACTTTCCTGCCTGTGGATTATCATTATTCAGTTCCAGGAGACACAGATAATTGTTCACGAGCAGATGAATCTCTACAGCCTATGAAAGGATCCTCAGCCCCACTGATGGGAGAGGTGGTGGGTCCCAAGGAGCGGGGCAATTGCCCCTTGCCTCGCTCGGGTGTGCGCGACCCGGCGCGCGGAGGGCTCCCACCCCAACACCCACATCCCCGTCCCCAGCCGAGCCGCTCTCCCAGCCGGACAGGACCTTCCACTGCGACACTGCCAATTTGCCTCTACCCTACCATCCCCAGCATGTTTGTCTGCTAAATCCCCCCGGAGCAGCCTGTCCCCAGTCCGCACGGCTCAGGCATGGGCTGCGAACCCCGTGGGGGCTCAGGGAAGGGACCCCCGGCTCACAGCAGCCACGCTGCGCTGCCGTTTGCTTTATTTTTTAATCAAGTCACGAGACAGGGCGGGTGCTGCTCGAAATAAATCATCAACCACAACAGCAATAAAGACAACCGGGCAGCCTCAGCTGAGCACGGGACCAGCAGCCGAGTTGCCACCGCCCCATCGCCGATGAGGTGATGGAGCAGCTCTTGTGCCACGCCTGGACACTGCAGGTTGTCACCGAGGAAATGGTGACATGGTTGTACCGGGAGAGGAGAGACAGCTGTGGACACAGCCAGCCAGGCCAGCTGCATGCCCCCGTAGCCCCTGGGAAAAAGCAAGCAAGGGCTGTGGGAGTCCCTCAGATACTTGCCCCGGGGACAAGCATCCCTCCACGCTCAGGGCTGCGTCTCCCCTTTCCAGCCTTCTCCAGCCCTGGGGGCCAAGGGTAAAAGGGGAAAGAAAATCTGTGCGTGTCTCTCCCCAGCCTGGTGCCAGCGAGGCTCTTCTGCAAAGATTGAGCAACACAGGGATGGCGACAGAGCCGGCAGCATCTCCCCAACCCCCACGAGCCCCAAACTGCTGCTGGCACCCTGCGTCGCAGCACAACCAGCCCCCCAGTCCTGCAGGGAGCTCCTCCAAGCCCACCCGCCCAGATTCCGTGCAATAAAAAAGCATCTCTGCTCCTGCACAGAGGATCTGGCCCTTCCACTGCATCAGCCAGCGCCAGGCAGGATCCAGCCAGGCAGGAGTGCCAGGTCTCTGCGTCCACACCAGAGTCTCTCCGGCCCCCGCAACGGCTCACGGTAGAGGGATGCTCTCTTTCTTCTCCGGGAGGATTAGACACACTTCTTTTCTCTCATTGCTTTTCAAAAGAGAGGCTTTTTATCACTGCTGATCCCTGGGGGAAATCTTTCTCTCTCTCTCATGCTTTTATAGCTTGGAGAGGGGGAAAGGAAGTTTTCCTTCATCTCAATCTCTCTGCTGACAGGCACCGCGAGCGCGGTGGATGGAGCGACTCCCCAGGTCCCTGCCTGCACCCGGGCAGCACCCGAGCATCGCCCCGACGCCGCCGGGGCTCCCCACCACCTCCCAGCGCCGCGGGCTGCATCGCCAGCAACGCGCCCGGCGCCGAGCCCCGGAGAACGCCCAGGCAAAACCCTGTCTCAGTTATTTCGAAAGCCACGTCGCCATTGCGAAATCCCAGCTTGTAAAAACCCTGGCAGAACAAAAACAGCAAACCCAGCTCAAGGCAGCTACAGGTGCTCTGCCCTTGCCTACCTGCTCCCCATTTTCTGGAGGTTGCAATTACGTTTTCCAGTGTTTCTTAAATGGATTTCCATCCCCCCCCCCCCCCCCCCCGACTGCTGCGGAACATATCAAGCCAAAGAGAGGAAACCAAAGCTTGGAGCTGGCAAAGCTTTAGACACGCACAGCTATTTTAATGGACCACTCACATGCAGAAAGCTAAGAACATGCCGAAGTGTGCGCGGGATCGCGGCACGATCGGCTCTACAGCGAAACAAGCAAAGCCAGTGATCCCTGAAGTGCTGTCAAAAGCCCTAATTACCCAAAAGTGAAATCATGTTGTTTTTTCACCCTCTGAGCTCTCTCCATTACCGAAATCAGGGCTGAGGTTTGTCACAGTGGCAGACCGGGTGTTTTTTTAATTGTCAACCATGCTGCAACATTTTCTCTTTATTTTTAGGTGTCCCTTTAAAACTATAGAGGAAATCATCCAAAAGAAGTTTGTTCAAACGGCCTGTCAGTTTGAGGAAGTGAAATTAAACCAGAAGAAAAAACCCTGAATCCTAATAAATCACGGATCCACACACACAAAATTGGAGAAATCTGGGCACGCCTCCAAAGCCAAGTAAATGGATGATAAACAAAACAAACCTAGCTCTGCCCGGTAATAAAGGCTTCTACAGTGGGAATTTCTCACCCGGGAATCACTTCCACCCAGGGCACAGCTTGTGACACGCGGGGAGCTTTCCCGCTCCCCTGCAAAGCTGTGCCTCCAGGGACTGCCAGCCATGCCGTCCCACGTTGAGCTGGTCTCAATGGGCACAAACCCTGCATTGCCCCTGCTTGCACGAATTTCCCCCCTGCAAAGCCCTGGCCCTGTGGAGGAGCACGCCCCGTCCCCGTGCTCGCCGGAGATGGATCGATCACCCTGTGACACAGAGCGGGTGGCTGTTTGGTTTTGCTGGAGTCACGGGAAAGCCCCGCTCTTCCCCCCGCACAGGCACCGCTCGAGCCCTGGGCCAGCCGCAGGGACCTGCTCAGGGCCCACAGACCCACCCAGAGCAAACAAGACTCACAACTTGCAGGGAAAAAAAAAAAAAAACAACTTGCAAATTAAAAGCGAGGGAAAGGGCGAGAGGAATAAGGATGAAGATGCTGGAATAAACCCCCGCCCCCGGACACCCAGGTGCCTGAAGCAGGCGGCAAAACCAGCATACAGGACAACAAAAAAAGCAGCAGCCAAGTCTCCTTTCAACCTTCAGATGCAGCTTCCCATTGATATGGATGCTGCCGAGCAATGCCCACCCCCTCCCCGGCAAACAGGGTTCATCTTTTCAGGCCCCGCAGCGGGAGGAACAGCAAAGGGAGGAGGGCAGGGACTCACGCTGAGATGTGTCCCAAGGAGGACAGTCCGGTGACCCTGGTGCAGCCTCTACATGCCCAGAGCTGGATTTTGGGGGGCCCATACTACATGGTACAGCTGGGCCAAGAGTCGAGGGTTTGACAGCAAAGCCGGTGGAGGGGCGGACACATGCAGTGATGACCCCAGCACCAGCCAGCACGATGCCCATGATCTCCCCGGAATGGCCACAGGCAAGCCCCCACTGCAGGGACCCGACCCAGGCGGGCAGCCCACCCTCTCCCCAATTCTCTTTGCTTTCCAGCGGAGATCGCCACGAAACAGTTAAAAGGTTTCTAAGCTGGGATCTCCTGAGGACTCCAGTTAAAAGTCCACCGGGCATTTTCCCATCGTGGACTTCAGCCCCGGAGCACGGCTGCGATAACGCACACGGAGGTGCCAGCGTGCTGCGGGACCCGCCACCGGCTGCTCCACCGCTGCCGCAGCAGGATGGAGAGCCACCGAGGTGGGCAGCCCCTGCAAAGCGCACGGGGCTCCATGTAGGCCAGAAAACTACAAAAACAGGGCCTGGAGCAGCACCTTGGTTTCCAGTAGCGTGAGGTTATACGGAGCGTTTGCAGAGTGGGGAGCAGCGGTGTGCTACATGGCTCCGTGTCTCCACGTGGGAGCTGACCCACCTCCTGTGATAATGATTTGGCTGCCCCCAAGGAGCCCGTTTCACCCATCTCCAGCCCGCACCGGGCACCTGGGCACAAATTCCTCCCAGGGATTTTGCGCAGGGACAGAGCCCAGAGATTTCTCTCCCTGTTGGTCCCGAGGGAGATACAAGCGCAGAACCACGCTGCCCTCCCTGCGGGGAACAGACACCCAGCTCTCCTCCCCAAGGTTGTCTGCAAATCCTCTTTCACCAGGACTACACACGCCATTTTTTAAAAGCTGGGTGATGTAACCAACCAGTATTTATAATGCTGAAAACATCCCAAAGCTCCCTCTCTTCCAGCTCCCAAGCACACTGTGTACTCTTAATAAAATAATTGCAATGATGAATAGCTCCTTATAACATTCCTCTTCTGCAGCTACTGACAGGGCCAAGAGCTGGCATGGAATGTCCTTCTCCTAATGCTCCTTCAAGGTACATTCAGGATTTTACCTCTTCACAGCAAAAGGTACAGTGAAAATTTGGACAAGGTGTCAGTCCTGCACCAAGCCATCTCACCATGCAGAGACGGGAACAACAAGCTCCCTCTCCCCCAGCCCAGCCACATCATCGCCTTAATAATAAAGTCAGCAAATCACCGCAGGTCAATCTCAGTCCTTAGTTAAGCTGATGCTATCTTGAACCCATTCGATGAAATCAACGCCGAGCTGCTGATCCCGACGATGCTCGTGGGGTCCGCATCAGCCGAACCACCCTGGCAAAGGCTCCTCCGCCAAAGGGTTGCCTGCAGCCCCTGGCCCTGGCACGGGGCCGGGCAGCACTGGGAGGCTCATTTCCTCTGCTTTTGAAACAACGCTGTGGATTTAATCATTCGCTTGCAAGTCCTCATGTGCCCATGATTTCCACACTGACAATTACAGGGGCAGGCCAACGCATTGGAGGTTTTTTTTCAGTAGAGTCACTTCTACCTTACTAATTTGTAAAGATGCATTCGGTTAGGGAGCACACTGGCTTCGCACTCCCTTCCCATGCAAAGCAAGCTTTTACTCCCAGCCAGGGCCAGGCTCTCTGGGCGCTTTCGCCAGCACAGAGTCTCTGCTCCCAAAGATTTGCAATCGAACCGTCAGGACCAGCCAAGGAAGAGCGTTACCCCGTCACCCAGCTGGGAACCGGTGGCAGAGCGGGACCCGGGATCAGCCCTCACCCCTGCAGCTCGGGGGACTTCCCAGTGCCCAGCCCTGTGCGGGGGAGAACTGGCAGGACCGGCTGCTCCCGCCGCACAGGCACCTCCCGGCACCCGGCGCGCACCGTGGGCCCCACGCTGCCCCCTTCCCACCCGGCGCGGGCGGCGAGGACCCCAACCCGCACCCCGACCCAGCGCAGGCACTTTCCTGCCGCAGCACGCCCTCTCCTCCCTCCAAAGGGCTGGTCTGGGGTCCCCGTGCTTCGGGCAGGACTGGGAGCATCCCTCTGCGCTCCGGGATGAGCCGGGATAAGCTTCACCCTCCACACTACTGCTGCCCAGGCCATATCGTGGGGCTCGCCTGCTCATGCAACCCGGAGAAGAGCTTTTGGGCTCCCCTGATGCCGGCTGCCGCTCCCGGGACGCAGCTGAGCTACACCGGGCAGCAGCCCCGGGGTGGGCTGCATCTCACGGCGGCCAGGGCAGTGTCCAGGGACAAATGCCACTGCTCCAAAAAAGAGACCTGGGAGAATACCTGGATCAGCCCCGCATCTCCTGCGCTGCCACGGGGTTTTGGGAAGGCGCAAGGAGAGGTGGAGCCTCCCCACTTGCGTAGGTGGGGGCTTTAGATGGGAACCACACTGTTATCTGCCACCCAGGGCTTGCTGCAAGAAATCCCTGCCCTGCAACATTTCCTGCACACACCTAGAGGCCGTGAAACCTCGCTGGAGAAGCCAGACGTGGTTTTCCGTGCCCGCCCAGCCTCGGATCCCATGGCATAACACCCAGCCGGCCAGAGCGCCTGGGTGCCTGCGGGGAGCGGCGCCGAACGCCCCTCGGCCATAGCAGCGCAGGTGGAAAAACAACAAAGATGAGAAAACCGAGCGCCCAAGCTAAACAAAGCCCGCGGTGACCGACGGCCTCTGATTTCCACAGCCTAAACCTGCCTCACAGGTGAGGCACGAAGAGGGAGCGACTTGCCATAAGGGAACTGCTGGGTTTTCCCCCCACCCAGAGGAGGGTGAAACCCCGAGGCAGAGCTGCACCGCAGCTCGAAGGCAAAGCCCCGGAGCTGCAGGGCACAGCAGCACCGCTACCAAAACAGAACTTGAAACACAAGGCGAAAAGCCTAAGGAACTAGATCTGTGTCTCCCAATCCTATAAGCAACAGATAAACCTCCTGGCAGGGTGTAATTTGGGGTGCTGCCTTATCATACATCTCGGCAGCAAGTCCCTGCACAGCGCCAGCCCACAGCCGGGCAGCAGAGCCCCCCCTCGCCCCCCAGCCCATCTGGGATTCCTGCTCCCAGCAAGCCCAGGCTCTGAACCACTGTTTAGATAAAGTCTCCGACATTTGCAAACAATAGGTATCAGCTGGCCTGGGGCCAGGCTATCTCTGACAGCGATCAGGCTAAGACTTCCTAAGTGCTTAAATGGGGGCCTGCAGGTAATTGTCCCAGGAGTCTTAACTCTTCCCAGAGCCACCTCTGATGTCCGGTCCCTTAGGTCCCTTACGAGGAGCACAGGGCGGCCAGTGGGCATGGCTCACCTGCAGAAAACGGGCCCAGCAAGGATGGCGGTGGAGAGGACGGCGATTTAGGGCTGCACTGAAGCAGCACAGCTTCCAGCTGTCATCGCATCCCGCCCTCCCCGAGCTCTGCTCCGGCTCCCCACCACGGGGTCGAATGGCTGCGGTGCTCCCCCAGAGCTGCCCGGACATCCTATAAATACCACTGCAGAGGCCTGGAAAGAGCACACTGTAAGGGCAAAGGATTAACTGGCACGGATTGCTCACAACGCGCCCATACAGCAGACCACAATTTGCTTAGGGGGGCAGAAAGTTTCGGCTTTAGCAGGTTTACCCTGACAGGAAGGGAGCCTGGGTGGCCTGTGTAGGTACAGGAAACCCCTTTCTATCACGCACATCACTCCGCTTCCTCTGGATTTCTTTAACCTTTCACTCCTGGCCTGATTTATGCCTTCACACTGATTTTTGCATGCATGCACTTCCCTGCTCTCCACTCCGGTGCTGTAGCTCCACACGAGCAAAAACACTGGCAGGGCCTTGGCACCCGTCTGCCCAGAGCCAGAGCAATCTCTGCAGGGAAACCTGGCTCCTCTGCCCCTCTCCAGAGGAGGAGGGCAACACGTACGTGTCCCGCGCTGCTGGGCTCGGTGCCGCGCTGTGTTTCGGGGCTGCGCAGCCAACACACGGCTCCCAGCCACCCATGGGATCCATGCCGGACTGCACGTGATGGGGAGGCAGTGGGCAAAGCACTGGAGCAGCTAATCTGGGACCCCAGGGACACATTCCGGCAAAGGAAAATCAGAGATGGAGGTTTTTGCTGCAAAGGCGCCGGGCGGTAAGCTCCAGGCTCTGGTGCAGCAAGCCCAGCAGCGTAAAGATGCACTTAATTTTCCTTGCAGAGAGGGAAAGGATCCATGACCAGCTCAGTCCTGAGCCCTCCGAACCAGGGAGCAGCAGAGTGGGGAGGCTGGGGGAGCCCAACTGCTGCCGCCCGCTCCCCGTCCCCGGGATGAGCCAGCCCGGGCGGGATGCAGCAGGCAGCACCCCATTGAGAAAGGGCGTCCCCAGCACCGCGAGCATGTGGAGCGGCACCTGGTGATGCCTTCAGAGGCACGAGGGCACAAGAACGGTGGGGACACAGCCTTAACGTCACCTAAAGGGCCTCTTGGGTAGGAAGATTAGCAGCTTGTTCCCAGCCACGCGGGGATCCTGGCACAAGAGGAGCAAAATGTCAGACTGTGTCGGGAAACGTTATCGGCTTCCCAGGAGCGGACGGGGGGGAACGTGCCTCTGCTGAGGCCAAAGGCTCCTGGGCAGCGTCGGAGCAGGGACAGCAGCACAGAGCCCAGGGGAAGCACTGGGGTGGGCTTCTGGGGAGGAATCACAGTTAAGGTCCATTCTCTAGGCCCCCAGTTCGGGGCATATTTAACCTGTGCAGCCGGATAAATCTGGAGGGTGGGAGCGGGTGGCCTCCCGCCTGGGAGGAGGGATGCAGGGACACAGCCTGCGCACTGACCCGAGTTTTTCATCCCCGCTCTCACGTCCTAAAGCTCCATGCAACAGCCCGCATGGTCCTATCCTTACAGCTGCCACCACCCAGGAAGGAAAAAAAAAGAAAGCCCCAAAGCGAGCGCAAGCCAGGAAGAGCATCTCTTCGTCCAATTTCAACGGGACGTGGCAGGTCACCCCCGAGAGCCACCCGCTCGCAGCGCTCCCCCAGCCCGGCACGGCCGCCGCAGCCGAAGGGAAATGAAGTTGCAAAGGTTATCGTTTCGGTGTTTGGCTGAGCGTAAAAATCCTGCTCTGAGAACAAAAAAAGGGAAAAGGGGAACGGTGAGAGCGGCCAGGGAGGAGAGGGGCAGCAATGCATGGCACGACGGCCCCAGAAACGCGGGAGAGGGGGTGCAGGGGCCCACACCACACTAACGCACGTCTCCATTTCAGAAGAGTTTCCTGGGAAAATAAATGCAAAGTCTGTTATAAAAGTTTATCTGCGTGCGCGAGAAAGAGCGAGCGTGCCTGACTACGGTATAGAGATGTCATTATTTTCATGCATCTGCCTTACCCAATTTTATTTAGTTGCTTTCTGCACCATTTCATGCTCATTCTGCTGCTGAGCTAGACAATTGCTTTATAACTCTAGGGTGCAATTTCACTGTCTGTGAGCCACACGCACACGCATGCACACGGGGTCTGCGCTGGGATGGAGCAGGGAGCTGCACCTCCCTCCCTCCCCACCCTGATGTTTGGGAGCTTGCATTGAAGCAGGATTTCTTAATGAATTAAAAAAAGAGAAAATTAAATTAAAATGCTACGCCACCATCGCTAATGTATTATAATTCAAGGAGTGCATGGGGGGGAGCAGACCCAGAAAGCGATGGCTCCCCATTAAGAATGAGGAGGATGAACTGGAGGGCAATTTGCTCTCTCACGCTAAGTGAATGTGGAGAGATGGAGCCCAGCAGGCTGGAGGGCAGAAGCGCTGTGAATCATGCTGGATTTTTATGATCAATTGAAAGTCACACTTGAACAAGTGCAGGTCAAAAGGGAGGGCTGGCCATGCAGGTGCAGAGCTCCGAGACAGAGGTTTTCAACTCGCTGAAGTTGCCTGGTCCCTTGCAGGGTTCGGGCACCCTCTTAGGGACCCCTGCTTTTACCCCACATCCCTGGCCCCCCACTAAGCCTCCCCCCGGGCTGCAGCAGCCCCAGGGAGGTGGGATGGGGCAGCTGTGGGGTGCAAGGGGGTCTCCAGAAGCAGCCCCAACACCGATGCAAATAGACACGGGGCTGCACATCTCCCCACCACGGCATGGGCGAGCATCGCCGGCACAACCTGCCACTGATACGCCGTTATCTGCCACCGCCGCTGGGCTTTGCTCGGTGGTGTTAGAGGCCACGGCTCCTCCACGCGGGGCAGAGCCCACGGCTTCCCAGGCCTGATAAAGTCACTCATCTTGCAAAAAAATGGGGCAGCATAAACAGGAGGTGGGGGCAGAAGGGGAGTCCAGCACAGCGTGGCAAGATGACCGGTGGGGAAAGGGGGGGTCTCTCTTTCTTTTTTCTCCCTTTTGCAAGAGCCCCCACCGGCACACGGGTCCTCAGGGAGAGGCTGCTGCTCCCCACG
Source organism: Morus bassanus (assembly GCA_031468815.1). Classification (NCBI taxonomy): domain Eukaryota; kingdom Metazoa; phylum Chordata; class Aves; order Suliformes; family Sulidae; genus Morus; species Morus bassanus. The sequence goes on from CM062586.1 coordinate 4,498,929, forward strand.
GTGCGGGGCAGGGAAGCCGCAGCGCTGGCAAGCCACTCTCACCCATCCCTCGCCCCCACGGGGGCAGCCAAAACAGCTTCCCCAGCTCCACGCAGTGCCCCCGGCTCTGCTCCTGCCTCTCTCTGACCCCGCTCCTCTCCACGTCCCTTCACGCCTCTACCATCGCTCACCCTCACCTACTCGGAGCAAGCCTCCTGCATCGCTTCCCGTGCCAACCCAGCAGAGCCTGACCCCGTCTCCCCTCTCCGTCACCTCCGCATCTCCGGACAGATCTTGGCTGGAAGCACACCCCCTCTCCCGCGTCTCTCCTTCCGCTCTTGCTTCACCGCTGCCATTGCCTCATTTCGACTCCGTAATGGGCACATAGGAGACACGCTGCCCACAACAAAATTGTCTCGCAGCAGCCCACAGAGTTCACAGCAAAAACAAAAAAAAAAAAAAACAAAAACAAAAAAAAAAAAAAGCCCCAAAAAAGAAAACAAACCCAAACCAAAAACTTTCCAGCACTTACTCGTCGGCCAAAAATGGAAAAAACAATCATCAAATGTTTCTGCCTTCGCGCCCAGCACCGCACAGCCAGCTGAAACTAGACAGGGCATCCCTCCCTAATCCGCTCCTGGCAGCCCCAGCACAAAGGATTTGCTCCATGAGCTGAGGGGGGCTGTAAACCTCGGGGGGCTCCAGGGCTGCCCTCAGCTCCCTCGCCCCTTGTTTGTTCTTTGTTTTTTAAAGTCTGTAAAAGCTGAAGAAAGCCGAAACTCCACAAAAGAGGAGACCATGAAAAGTAACAACCAGATGGGAATCCCATTACCATTTTATTGGTCACAAATACCACTATTGCACCTTTTATCTCTTCGCTCCGCAGTGATCTTGCATCCGATGCAACCCGGGGAAAGGGTTACGGCTCACACCAGATCCAAACCCAAATACACCACCAACCTCCACTCAGGGCCCAACAAAGCCAAGAGACTAACACCCCCCAAAAAAAATCCCCCAGGGTTTGAAAGAAGGAGCAATGCCCATGGCGAGAAGAACCATCTTCCACTAGAGCAGGAAGGGGATGCGAGCCCTGCTCCTGATGCTTAACAAAACAAATATTTAGGGTGTTTCTTTCTTGTCCTCTGCTTTGGGAGCACCTGGCTTACACACAAACCCCATCTGCAAGCTCTTCTTTGCTGCCCGGCCAAAAAGCAGCTTGGGGGTTTTTTTTTTGGCTACCAGGAGCTGGGACCCCCAAAAGCCCACGGGAGCCCTGCGGAGCTCAGATCCCAGACGGATCTGCTCCGCGGGGCTGGAAGCCGCCGTCCCAGCCGAGGTTTCACAACCGCCCCACACCCTCGCTCCGGGCCCCGTTCCCAGCTTCGGCAGTGCTCAGACGCACCCGTGTGCCTCAATTTCCCACCCTGTATCTGTCTCATCTGGGCAGACTATGAGTTTTCAAAGGCAAGATCCGTCCCCTCCTGATGCACAGAGGCAGGAGCTGGCACAAACAGGGCTGCGATCAGAATTACAGCCCCAAGGTGTAACCTTGAAACTTTTATTGTAGATCACAATAAAAGGAAAAAAAAAAAAAAAAAAAAAAAAAACCCAAGCCAACAACGATTTTGTGCTTGCGAGTGGTCTGTTTGAACAGGATTATTTTTTAACTCCATGTCAAACAAAATTTCAAAGGAGGGGAGCTGCATTTGGGCTTAATTTGAACCCTTTCTTCCCTTTCTTGCAAGGGAATTGTTCTCTGTTTATCTCAGAAAACACCCTCCATTTTGAAATGCTCTGTCTTCTCTAAATAAAAACTCAGGTTGTTTCCCTGACTTTTCTTCGCTTTGCTTTTTCCAAGCAAAACACGCTGTCAGAAAAGGCAAGTTCTCACAGCCAGCCTCCATCTCAACAATAAAGCATTTTCCCAGGCTAAATTGCTTCTGTCTGAAAATCTTCTAGCAGTTTGAGCTGGCTGGCATGTGTGGGGATCCTTCTGTAGGGTTTTTTAAATCCTTATTTGCAATATTATTTCGTCTGCTTTGCGCTGCCTTGATGTATGAGCAGCCTTTGGAGAGACACAACCACTCCTCCCTCCTCCTCTGTCCTCCCTCCAGGCACACGCTTTCCTTTGAGGAGGAGGAGAGGGGAGAAATAAAATAAAAGACAAGCAAAGAGGAAAATGTCAGAAAGCTGCTTTTTGTGTGTGTGTCAAACGTTCAAAGATATTCCAGAGTCTAGTCTTTAAATGTAATAAAATACAGCAACTCCTGACAAAATCAATTAAAATAAAACCACCCAGGCTGCCTCCCCTATTGCTTTGTAGCTATTCTGACTTTGAGAGCCCACCTGGGCCTTTTAGGAAGCAATTATGGAACTGCTGGGTTGGATCCTGCACCAGCAGCGTGCTCGCTCTGCCGAGCATCCCTTCGCACCACGGGCCGGAGGAGAGACCCGGTTCCTTCGCCCACGAAGGGAGGCGATGATGGGGAGACGCGCTGGGGATCGGAGCCAGAGAACAGGATTAATCAGAGCCCAGTTAGGTTACTGAGCTCCCAGGGAAGGTCCCTGCAACACCCAGCACGCCGCCGGCAGTGATTTGAGGTGTCCCCGGCTTTGGTGACCACCGGCAGCCCAGCTCAGCGGAGAGGAGCCCGGCCGGCGGGCAGGGACCCCCTTGGCACCCCCGCTCCATCACCACCACCTTCGGTTAAGCCCCTTTGCCCAGGGCCACCGCCTCTTGCTGTCTCACTGCCTCCCGCAGCGGGGTTGTGGGATATTTATAGCAAGAATGATTCGGTGATTTCAGGCAGCCGAGAGCCTCGGGGGAATACCCTGCGCGCACACGGTCCCCCCCGAAAGGCGCTGGGATGCTCACAGGAACGAGCACCCTGTGCGAGAGGCAGGACCAAAGAACATCCCAAAGCCCGAGCCCCTGCCCTGCAGCACCCACGGTTCCGCTGTTTGCTTTCTGAACCGCCCTGAGAGGGGGGAAAAAAAGAAAAAAAAATTAAAAAAGATTCAGCCGGGTGGCAAGGCTCTGGCATATGGGAATCCACCGCTGCTCCCAGAAAACAATACTCCAACAGAAAGGTTTTTAACCCGTTTCTTAACAAATATTTATCTCCACCTCCAAGATGTGGGTGGGACGAAGCCAGGGTGTATTTTCCAGTGAAATGTTTTGATTCCCCCCTTGATTTCTTTTTTTTTTTTCCCCCAACAGGAGCAAAATGCCAATAATAATATTTGCAATGAATAACTAAAATTCTGTGGCTTTCTCCCCCACTCTCTTTTAAATAAATAAAATGCCCTAAATACGAGAAACACAAACACTCTCTCCAACGCAGCAGGACGACGTGGAGTAAACTCAGGGATCCTCAGAGGATTTATTTAACTGTCACAGCCCAGATTCTGAAATAGGAAAGAATTCCTTCCCGGCTTGTTTTGCATATGTCAATCGGGAGAGGTCGAGCCCTACACTGTGTTTCAGCAAGAGAGACCCAGGCATGCTCTCTGACTTTATCTCTTGCTCCTAGGCCCCTGTCCGGTGCCGCGCTGGCAGCCCCACGGAGCCGGCCAGCATCTTCCAGATGTGGGGCAGAGGATTTCTCCTTCCTCACAGGGATGCCCAGACAAGCTGTGATACTTTCTGCATCTTTCATAATTTCTCCTCCCTATGGATTGTCCCACCAGCTGTAAATTTTTGAAGCTAAAAGAAGCAGAATTGAGGATCGTGCTGAGGTCTCAACCCAGACGCGGGGTCCCACCAATCTGCCGTGGGTTTTGCACAGCGTCCAGGCTCCTCCTGGCCACACGCCCGATGGCAAGGCCAGGGGATGTGGGATGACGATGTCTCATGGACGCTCGCACTCCCACGCCCTCGTCCACCCGAAGCAGCCCCCACGCTCCGGGTTGCTCCCCCTCCAGCCGGACACGGGGGGTTGTTTTGCTGTTTTCCTCGGAGGCGTTCCCGCTCCGGCCACGGCACGGCCGTGCACGGCCAGTTCTCACCCCACATCCTGAGCAGCTGCAGCCGTCCCTGGCACGGCTGTGCCTGTGCGGGCGGGAAGATGGACTCGCAGAGGTTGCAACCCAGCGAACTGACCTCCGGGAGGGAAGCACCAGCCTCGGACGCCCATTAACTGTTTCTTCCCCCCATGAGGCTGAGCCTCGAGGGGAGGCTCCCCGAGCTCTCCTTTTGCTCCCCAGAAGCTTCCACCTTCTTAGGGGAACGGGCAAAGAAGAAAATGTAGCGATGACAGGATTGCAATGGTGAGAGCCTTGGGAACAAGCAGCTACCCGAAGAACAAAATTCCTTGGTTTGCACATCAGGCCCCAACCTGGCCCTGTGCAAAGCCTGATCTCAGCACGTGCACCCCACCAGGCTGGAGATGTGGGTCCCCCCCAGCCTCGCAAGCACTTGCGTGACGGCTTTTTTCTTGATTTTCCTCCTCCTGGAGACTCGGCACAGCACACCCCACACCCCCCCCAGAGGAACAAAAACAAGACATCCCCAATCATTCAAAACCTAGTCAAGGGAGGTCTGTAGCCCCAGACAGCTTCTAAGGCAGGATCTGCTGGACCCCGAGGTGTCCATGAGCCTCACTCAGGGCTGTGGTGGTACCTGCGCCATGCAGGAAGGCTGCACGCAGGCAGGCATGGGGCAGGCGCAGCAGCCCCGCTGCCCACAGACCCCACGATCAGGCTGCAGGTTGTCCCGGCAGCAGGAGAGCAGACGGAGCTGCAGGGCGACAGCATCCAGCCCGGGAGATGCCCAGGGACGTGCTGTCCTCATGGGGAGCCTCTGCCTGGCATCTGCCAGCAGCTCCTGAGAGGAGCAGGAAAATGAGATACTACTATTAAAAGTGCCCGGCGCTGGCCGTGCTTCCACCCATGACATCAGCAGGGTTATCTGAGTCTAACCATGGGCAGGACTTGGCCAGGAACCTCCACTGGGTTATCCTTTTCAGGCCAAACTAAGTTGAGATTTTGATGGGGCCACACAGTAACGGAGCCTGATTTTGGCCCCCAGTCGCTCCTGTTCTCCAGCTCAGGCCCATACTGGTACGCAGGGAAACAAGCTCCCCGAGCTTGGCTATTTTTTTCCCCTCGGCTTGCAAATGCCAGCTCCCAGCCATGACATGGGATGGGGTTGGCGAAACACCCTGGCACTCCGCAAAGTCAGGACCCGGTGGGTTTTGGACCATCCCACCTCCAAAAAGCACCGAGGCCCCGTGGCCCCCCAGCTCCGCTCTGCTTTCACTGGGAAGGTCTCTGCTCGCGCTCCTCGAGGCTCCCCTTGCTCCTACAAACTGCTCCCACGCTTTCAGGCTCAATCTGCCTCCCGCGCTCAGAGCGGGACCAAGATCTTCCCCTCCAAAACCCGCAGAACCCACTGCCCTTACAGCCAAAGCTGATTTTTCCAGTAATCAGCAACCAAAGGCCAGTGGATAAACTTTAGGAGCCGCTTCTGCAGCAGACACAAACCCAGACCACGCACCCTAAACAGCTCCCGCAGGCAGCTGAATTTTCTCCTAAGCCAGCATTGCGAACTTATAACCCCCACCCAGCACCGCTGTCCTGCCCTGTTTTTCCTCCGGATGCTCCCGGCGTGCCAACCAGCATGTTGCAAAGACCCACCCGCTCCCCGCCATACGCACACGGACATTCATAAACGAGCAGATAAATGAGTTGAGTTTCATTTGCACCAGCGCGAAAACCCTTACCCGAGCCAGCAGCAAGGTGACACACGCTCCCCCCCCGCCTCCCCTGTCAAAGTCTACATGACTAATAATACGATGTATTGTTTAGCATCTACAGCGTAACAGGAGAGCTCAGATCTGAAAGAAAATGCAAGCATATATATAGGGGCCTGATCCTGCTTGCGTCAACAGAGGTTTGGACCGTCTTCCTGAAGAGCATCAAAGGAAATGTAAATACTTTGAACAGCCACCTCTAAGATGAAACCGCTTTCGTGCGGCGAGAGATAGGCGCTTTCTGCCTCGGTGGGTGTGTTTGCGACGAATCCCCGACACCTGCACTTCGTCCACCCAAAAGGAGCGGGTTTGACTTTGCAAGCCGGACCCGCTCCCGGGGGACGCGATGCTTTTACCCCAGCCACCAACTCTGGGCAAGTCAAGCCAGCAGCATTTCCCACCTCACAGCCGAATCAACGAGGGGCACTGTAAAACCGTGATTTTGGGGGAAAGGAGATGCCAGCTGAAGACCTGCCAGCCCATGGGGCCGGGCTCTCCCTGCCAAAGGCCCCGGACCACAGCAGCCCTGGAAACCCTCCCGGGGGGGCAGGGCTAGCTGGGGAACTTGTGACGGTGTTTATATTTATTCCACTCTCAGAAAGGAACAACTAAAATTGCAATTCTTAAAAACAAACAAAAAAAAAAAAGAAAAAGAAAGAAACAAAACACACCACCACAGGCTAGCAGGGATTGAGCACAGATTTAAAGCCCAGGGAAGCCGGAGTGGATGTTCTCGCTGGCCGTGGGCTTGCTCGGCCGGAGGCTGGGAGCCCCCGCGCCGCGGTGCTGAGCAGTGGCAGAGATGGCAGGATTCGTCCCTCTTCCCCCTCGCCCGGACTTGGCGCCAGGCTACTTCACTAAAACTTTTCTTCCCCCCGCCCCGAACACTGAGCTCTGCAATATCACTTCTCCTGGAACCGAGACGCAAGGAGGCATTCGCTCTTACAAGCCAGGACTTGACTCAGTCACTGAGACGATGGCAAACTCCAGCTGGAAATAGGCTTTAAAATGTAACTAAAAAGAAGAGGGGGAGGAAAAACAAAAACAACAGAAAAAGAAAAAAGGCAGGAGGGTCCCAAGGGTGCTGGCTTCTGGGGGCCGCCAGCGAGGGACAATGCGAGCGGAGGGGCCGGTGTGGGCGCAGCACGGGGGTCCCCATGGGTGCTCAGCCTCCCCCCTGCCCGGCTGCGCGCCCCAGATTCCGGCGGGGAGAGAGAAAAGGGAGGAAAGAAAAAAATAATTTTTAAAAAAAAAAAAAAAAGAGAGAAACCGAGAGAGAAAAGCAAGAGAGGGAAGCAAAGGCTGCGAGCTGCCAAGCCCTCCTGCAGAACCAGCCGCGGGCGGGGAGGGGGCTCTCCCGGCCGGGCCCGGGTGTTCGCTGCCCCGTTTGAAAATACCGCTTGCGCCCCGGCGCTGCCCCCCCCCCCGCCGCTCGCCGAGCTCGGCTCAGCTGGGCTTGGCTCGGCTGGGCTAGGCTCCCGGCCCGGGGCCCGCCGCCCCCCGCCTGCGCCTCGCAAAAAAAAACCAAAAAAAAAAAAAAAAAAGAAAAAAAAAAAAAACCAAACAACAAAAAAAAAACCCCAACACCAAAACCAACCTAAAAATAAGAAGTAGAATAAGGAGGAGGGAGCGGGGCCACGGCGCAGGCCGGCCCGGCACTTTCCCCGGCGCTGACACCGACCCCCCCAGGGGACTCCCGGCCCCCCCCCGGGGACGGGGCGCAGCGCATCCCCCTCCCGCCGCCCCCCGCAGCGGGCAGCGGAGGAGGGGGCACGTCGGGCGCTTATTTTATTTTCTTTAACCTCCACCAAAACCCCCCACACCCCCCCCCCCCCCCGACCCCGCGCCGGCCCCGCCGTAAGAATGGAGAATCTTTTTCGGAACAAAACTCACCCAGTGGCAGGAAGTGTTTGGTGTCCATAGCTGGTGCTTAACTCATGCCAAGGGGCTTGGGTGAAGATCGGCGGCGAAAAACACACACACGCAGGGCGCGCAGAGGGGAGGAGAGGGAAATCAAAGCGAAAGGGGGAGAGGGAGGGGGGGAAGGGAGGGGAGGGGAGAGAAGGGAGGGAGAGGAAAAAAAAAAAAAAAAAAAAAAAAAAGCCCGAAGGGGCGGAGGAGGAGGAGGAGGGGGCGGGGAAGGCTGCAGCCCCGCACCGGCGGCCCCGCAGACGAGGCCGCGGAGTTGTTGCAAACTCCCAACACCGTAACTCCGCCGCTCGGCTGCGCTGGGCGCGATCGGCTCCGCGCCGGGGCCCGCGCAAGGGGGGAGCGAGCGCCGCGACCGCCCCGCAACGCCCGCCCCGCAGCGCCGCCCCGCGCCCGGCCCCCGCCCGCCGGCGCTACGGCGGGGGCTCGGCCGGCAGCGGGGGGGGGAAAGGGGGGGAATCCAAAAAAAAAAAAAAAGGGGGAAAAAAAATCCAAAAAAAAAAAAAAGAGGGGAAAAAAAATCCAAAAAAAAAAAAGAAAAAAAAAAAAAGGGGTGCGGGAGCGCTGCGGTGGCTCCTCGAGCGATGCCGGGTGAGCTGAGCTGACAGGCAGAGCCCTGTGTCACGCAGCAGCCGGCCCGTTCAAAGCGCAATTTATTTCGTTACCCATAAATGAGGCACGACAAATAACTCCCTGTGCCCGTGCGGTTCGCCTGCAAACTCTCACCTCCTCAGCGCCGCGGGTACCGCGCCGCTGGCACCGCTGGCTGCCTCCCCGAGCAGCCGGGGCCCTGGCCCCCACCCTCCCCGGCATGCCTCCAGGTTTAATAAATGATACTCAGCCTTGTAAGAATGTGTATTAGTGACTTGATGGACCAAAGCGACTCTACTATGCATGAAGCATATTAAACATCATATCGACCCTCACTCTTGATGGCCCTAACACGCGTAACAGGCTCAGTCCACGGGCCGCAGCCGCTCGCGGGCGGTGGGGAGCGACAGGGTCACGCAGGAAGCCTGAAATGGCACCAGGGACAACTGCCAGGGGTTTCTGCTGGCACAGGTAACCCCCAGCGCAGAGCCCGGCTCTCCTGCTGCAAGTGGGGTTGGGGGAATTCAGGGGGCGGCTGGGAGAACCAGGGCACCCATCGCCATCCCGGTTTAGAACATGCACGCGCGAGTGCGCTGCCGCCGCCACCCATCATCTCGCTGCGTGGTGGATCCGGCCATGGAGCGCTTCCGAGCCTCTTACCTGCCGTGGTTTATTCTTTAATTGGCAAAACGTCTCGTGTCATAAATATTAGCGATCTAGCACCTCCTCCTATAAAAACGAAGCCTCTTATCTATCTTTCATTGACATATCCCCGTCTATCACCTGCGTGCGCGTATCGGTCTATCTCATACCTATCACTGTAGTATCTCAAGCCACTCAGGAGAGGCCCTGGAAAGGCCCTAATACCTGATTTCTCTTACAACTCTTGCCTGCTCTTCTGTGCGTGTCTGCCAGGATAGACACTGCCTTTCCTTCTGGGCAGACCCGCACGCGGGCGGTTAGGTGAGGGGTACGCAGCTGGCAACCCCGCAGGATCCCGGTGCGGGCCAGCTCAGGACCCCTGCCTCCTCCCCGGCACAGCCAGAGATGCATTGCAATTCATTGGCTTTAATTATAACAAGAAGAACACCAAGAGGACCCATCTTGCGTCAGGTAAGCGGCTGCAAACTGACACTCACACGAAGCTGGAGAAGTTAAAACAAAATAAAACATCTTGGATCCTTTTTATCCTCTGCTCCTGTAATTTCAGCATGTCCAAACAGATTTTGGTGTGTGTTTATAACTGGTAACTTCATTTGCTCCCGGGCTGGGACCTTAAATGCCAAGTTTCATCTCCAAGTCAGTTTTTATGGCTGAGTTACATTAACTCCTGGGAGAAAAGGGAAAAAAGGAAATACGTAAGAAAGCTGGGGGTTGTTTGAAAAAGCAGGTCCAAAGCGTCTATGAATGGGTCAGCAGAGCAAAAATCATAGATCTCATGGATACCTGCGTACAAACCCCGACAGCAAAAAGGTGGGAATCAGTTTCCTGATGCGCAAACTAAAGCTCCTCGTTGCGTCCGCTAAGGGAAAGCGCATCTGGGGGCAATGCTCCCCCGTGCCTCGCCGGGGCAGATCCGGGCTCTCGCCTGCCTGTGCCACACAAATGCCATTTGAGTCATCGGTGCCGTAACAGCCTAAGATGAGCGTGGGCCTTTACGGCTTCGAGCGTGTCCGTGGTGATCAGACATCCCGGCAGCCGGAGTCAATGGCTCACCCCACCGCTGAGCACAGGTGGGGATCCGGCCCCAGACCTCAGGATTCCAAAGCACCCTTGGGTCGATGGCTGCAGCAGGCATCAGGGTTATTAGATCCATGGCTGAAAATCCACCTTTGTAGACTCTAACATATGAAATTACCATAGCCAGAACATTTCACGCTCCTCTCCCATCAAGCTGTTTAGAGCAAATTAAATTTCTCCCTAACCAGCCTGTAACAGTTCATGTTAGATGTGGATCTAAATGTTAATTGCAGTGACAATAACAGGTCTGATCCTGCAGTCCTTATTTGGGTAAAACCTCCCACAGCAGCCAAAGGAATTTTGCCCCAGAGAAGACAGCTGGATGCAGTCCCGCATTTCCAGTCTCTTGAAGATGCCAGAAGGTAGCAAGGATATTTCTGTGATGTTACAAACCTTCTCTTTCCCTTTTCCCCCCCACCCGCCTCCCCTCAATTCTTTAATGCACTATTAATTTAATAAGCTCTACCAGGCTGCCTAATGCTATGCTCAACTTCAGCTTTGCACTTCCTAGCTAAGGACTTAAATCATCATGGGGGGTGACGGGGAGATGTTAAGATAATTTTTGCAGGTCATTGGCTTGTACATCTGCTCGATGCAGGGACGCTTGAAGGTCCTACACTGTCTGGGAGAGCTGTCTCAGAGAAACTCTGAGTGGCTCTTGTTCTCTCTGCCCTTGGGTAATGCAAATACCCTTTAGCCTGGGATCTTAAGGAAGGCAGGCTGATGTGACCAGGTGATTTGGGGTCTGCCTGTCCTCATGTGAGCAGCTTTCAATCCCATCGCTCAATTCCGGCTGGATTTGACAAAGAGAGAGAGAGAGAGATACTACACTCGTTCACCGGTCACAGTCAGGTAAGCAAAGGCTTCTCCCTCCGTCCCCACACTCCCACTCTGCTGCCTCCACGTGTGCTCAAGGCATTTGGGGCAAAAGGGATCTAGATGCGTGTGGGCATCAGCAGGAGGTAGGCACTGAGTTGCTTTGGGGGGCTGAGACCTGAAACTGCATTCAGAACTGGATACCTAGGCCCAGTAAAGGGATTTAGAAATCACAGCTTTTGTTTTTTCTAAGTGATTCCAGCTTATCTTGTCCATAACCCAGAATTATCTTATGGGACAAACGCAAAACCTACTGTTTCATGCCCTCTTGCACAGTTAGCAAAAAAAAAAAAGTCTATGTCTCTTCCCTGGCTGCATTTTATTACAGATTAAAGAAAGAATAAATACAAAGTCTGAGTGAGAAAGAACAGGAGAAGCTCACGGGCCATGTCTGGGCTCCATCTCCCCCAGCACAGCTAGGGGCAAGGCTGTGATGGGTGGCCAGAGCTTGTAGGGGCAAGGGTTGCAGCCCCTGGCCTGGGGGTCATGGCCACAGAGTCCCTCCCCAAGAAGGCCATATGTGACTCGGGCAATCTGGTCACATACGTGAGCTGAAAACCAAGTGCAGAGAGACCTTCCACTCATGCACACTTTGTGGGACTTTCCCAGGCTTGTCCTCAACTCCAGCAACCTGCTTCCCTCAAAGTCACTGCAGGTTCCAGGACCTTGAACCCTTGGGATGCTGTAGGACCAGGATCTGTATTACGTGTCTCCCCCAGGAGATTTACAGGCTGCTGAAATGTCCACACACTGAGGAAATTTCTGCCTGGGGTATCTGGACTGTAGGTCTTCAGGACAGGACCTACCTCTTGTTCTCAGGGGCGAGAGGAGCTCTCATGTTGCTTTCCTTCCCAGTATCAGCCAGGCTCTCTTGCAGCTAAGAGACACGGCAGGACTTTAGGGGACAGGTCAGGGGCCGTGGCATCACCCAGGGACCCTGGAGTCTGGAGGTAGACCCCAAGCACACAAGTCAGCAGAGTCTTGCCAGGACCTCTCAGCATCGGCCAGACACATCCAAACCATCCTTGCAAACCTGAAGGGCTGCAGAGGGTGAGTCCCCGCTCCTCAGGGAGGCACTACACACACAAACCAGCAAAATCTCTAAAGGACAAGACATTTCTTCAAGTGCTAGAGATTCAAACTGCTTTGTTTTTTTCCCCAGCAGCATTTAACAGGCTGATGATGTTTGTTTATGAAGTGAAATGCACATGATTTATTTGATCTGCTGGAGCTGGAGAGTCGCATTCCCACGCCAAGGACAGGCAGAGACACTGCGTTCTCCCCTCTATTGGAGACTGCTCAGATAAAATAATGTATTGCACAGTCAGAAGTACTATGCTGCACTTTCAGCTGCTTCAGAACTGGACATTAAATGCTTGGAGACCTCCTAACTTCCAAGCCATAAAGTTGTATTTGTTCTTGTCTGTCTCCACATATGGAGCAAGCCTCAATAAAGTGCTCAAGCAGTTAAAAGAGGTTTGGGGAAGAGGTCTCAGAGCACCTGGGCTCTTGTCTGGATCTAGCTTGAATAATCCTAGGGGAGGCTTCTTCCTCTCTTGTGCTTCACTGGTGGATTCAGTTTAGCATGTCTCACCTGGTTTGCAGGGACAGTGGCTTAATTAACTGCTTTGCAAAAAGACTTTGTAAATGGAAAGTCTAGTTCTGCCTTTTATAACACCTGGAGATCTCTTTATTTCATCTCATCGCCCAGACCAGGGCTTGACTGCCAAGGAAGCCAGCAGAGAAAGCATTAACAGATGGAAGATGAAATGCAGTACATGAACTATGAGATTTACAGCTCTTCGGGGAAAGCCCATGGAGCATCACCCATCCAGCAAGTGGGACACGAGCCAAATCCTCACCTGATGTGAACAAGCAGCACACTGACCAGTCAGTGCCTGGGCACCAGCTGAAGCTCATCCTACACTGCTGTTAGGGGTTCGTGCCTCAGCTGCTGCTGATCAGCCTCATGGCAGAGAAGCCACCTAATTTACACCAGGGCTTGAGGATGTTCCCCAGTCACTCAACAGAGCCTTCTCTGCTAGCCTTCTCCTAGTCTCTGCATACAAAACACTTTGCAAATGAAGTGTGAAGATAATATGCTTTATCATAAGCATTTATTACTGATGATTGTTGTATAATCTCCCTCCATTCACATACATATACATAAGGTGTACATAAATATGCAGTATCCGGCAGTACCCAGAGCCTTTTTGACGATGTCAATGTAGCCCCCATAAAGATAGCGGGAAATGATTCATAATATTTCTATGACAGACATGATATGAACTGTAATAGCCTGTTGGGATCGAGAATATCCATAGGTCTCTGTCAGCCGCAAATGTGATTTAAATATTATATATGTGGCAACTGTAGCATTAGTAATATGATAGCTGTTATTGATAGTGGTCATAAAATGCAGTAGTTTTGCACTGAAGGATGTGAAAAATAATCTAGTGGTTTTCCTAATGGTCTTCCCAGCAATGCACTGAAAGGAAGTGTACTTTCAATGCCTCCTTTTTTCAATGCCTCCTCCTCTCCTCCCCCCACCCCAAATTACCATCAAGTTCTATCAGATTACTGCCAGAGCCATATTTTACTCCGTTGATGTCAGGTTGTGGCATCTCATCCTCCTGGGTCTGTCTGGGAGGCTGGGGAGGGCGAGGGGTCCCTGCAGAGCCCCAGGGCTGCCCACGAGCCTGCTCGGAGGTTGCATGTGCTGGGAAGGCCGTGCTGTTGGTGCTTTCTCTGACTGTACAGAGCAGGAGGGCGAGGAGCAGCAGGAGAGGGGCTCAAGGGAGAAGCTGGTGCCATGCTGGGTGTGAAGGCGAGAGGTTTATCCAGCAGGCTGGACAATGGCAAAGGGTCCTTAGCCAGCATAAGTCAGCACAGCCCTGTAAAAACAATACAGCTACACTGATTTATGCTTGCTAGGCTTTGTAAGTGCAGCTCTGGCACCCAGAAGTAGGAGTTGGGGCACCTGAATCATCTTCCCTCCACTGGCCTTCTGTGCCCAAAGCCTGCCCCAAGCCAGGGGTCTGCTGGAGGACTGCAGCATCACTCCCTTCCCTGCACCAGTTCACAGCAGGGGGAGGATGGCTGGCGATAAACGCATCTTTGACCCTCCATGTGCACCAGCAAGGGCCTACCTGGGCTAGAGCACAGAAAAGCTGGGAGAGCTGTGGGTGACACTACTGACCCCGAGTTATTTGCCATTTGGCCATCACACACCTCCACAAAAGGTGTCCTTGCACTGCAGCAAAAGGCTCCTTAGGGTGCAGCATAGAGACTGGTGGGAGCTGAGGGACCCCATCCACAAAACCAGACCCACATCTGAGCAAAGACAACATCCTTCTATTGCTACCAAAGAAGGAAAAGTCCCCTTCCCTCCTGGCTGCCAGCCTGCCTTCATCTCCCCCCTCTCTGTCTCAACTTTTTCCAAGAGCAAAAGAGGGGAAAAACACTCCAACCCATGATAAATCAGTGGCTGTCACAGTCATTAATTACAACAGTCCCTGTGTTTCCATTAGCAGAAGCAGGTGAGGATGAGACTTGCCTGGGTAGAGAGCCCAGTTCAGCAGGATCCCTTGGACACAGCAGCTCTAGTCTCACCCAGCAGGGTCTGCGGGGGGAATTCAGGAGCACACATCACACCCAGCACTGACACCTGGCACCAATCCAGCATCACCACCCTACAGCCAGGGGAGCTGCTTTTAATGGCAGCCATCTAACGGGGATCAGGTGTTGCATGAAGAGCTCAGGAGTTAGCTCGGGATGCTGTGCCTGCTTGTGTCAAGGGGAAGGGAGTAGCCCCAGAAGCAGGTATCAAGATGCTAGTTACATCCCTTCACATCACAGAGAATAAATCAAGGAGATGATATATGCTCCAAACAAACCAGACCGCAGGGCAAAGCATTGATCAGCTCCTTCATGTGTAGCCTTAAGAAATAAATCAGAGTTACGTTGGTGGGTCTTTGCAGAGGAACCTGCTTGTGCTCTCATCTCTGGCTCTGATAAGGGCCCTCCTTGCTCTGCACGCTAACGAGTGGGAAAGGCCATGCTGCAGGCTGCCCTGTCACACTGCTGTCTTAAGGGATTTCATTCCCCAGGATTATATTTTAATATTTTAAAGCGAACAGGGCACACACATTTCAATTTAATCCAAAGCACCAGACTCCTGGTGAACAGTACTGGGCCCTAGGAGGAGAGAAGCAGTTTCTGCACAAATGGGGGAAAGAAATGGGAGCAAGGAGGGGGAGCAGACTGATTTTCCCCCAAAAAATAGAGGGAAATGGGGGCTGCAACCCTCCCTCTCCATCAACACTGGCCCAGTAGCCACCTATCCTGCCCTCCCCTCCTGGCTGATCTCCTCCCATGCATTTGTAACTTTGATAATACAGTACATTTTATAAAAGAAAGCAAAAGTATATTTGAAAGTAAGGGTCTAGGTGTGATTTAATGACCGTTTTCTACATCATTTGCAATGCAAGGGACCTGATCTTCCTCTTCCTCACCACAGCGTGAGCCAGGCATTGCTCCAGGGAAAACCATGGGCCTATTTCTGCTGTCGTTTACACGAACATAAATCAGGAATTTACTCAGTTGAAATAAGTGGAACTGCACCAGTGTAAAACCAGTGTGAGATCAGAGTTACAGTGCTATAAAAGCAGTGTGAGATTAGAATCAGCCTCAGTATATTACGGAGATGGTTTGAGGAAAGCCTAGGGAAATTAGTAATATTGAAATTGGAAAAAAAGAAAAAAAAAAAAAAAGGCATGTGATTTCCTGGTGATTTGGAAAATCAAATCCTCAAGGCCAGCACTCCTATTCCTTCCTCCTGCTGAGATGTCTGTACCGGTGAGCACTTCTGCCAGAATGGTGTTTCTGTATTATTTCTCTTCTGGGTGAAGCAGCTGTGAGACGTTCTGTATGAAGATGCAGTACAAAAATAAATTGAATCGAATTAGCGAAACAACTGAAGTAATTTCTTCTCTGTCCTCACATTAATCCATTTAGGTTGATTCTTTGGGTGCTCCAAAGGGGATTTGCATCACTCCCCTGACGGCATCCACAGTCCCTTGCCCTGCTCTCAGACGAGCCTCAGCACCTCCTTATTCCATGTCTTTTTATTATCCTCCCCCCTCCGCCTGCCCCTGCATGGAGACTTCAAGGAGATTTTTATGGGGCAATTGGCTTTCCTGGCAGGTTGGATTAAGCTGCGATTTGCTCCCAATTGCAATGAGTGACAAAGTTCTGATGAGATTTTTTTGGGGGATGTGAATTAAGGGAAGGAAAAACAAATACTGTCTTTTAAATGAAATAATGACGCGTAAGGCCTGAAATATAATGAGAAGCATATCAGTGGCAATTTGAGTTGTTAATGGAGCCTGTGCATTGCTATGCGGTGGCAAGCATGCTCAGTGGCAGTCAAAGCTATTCTGGTGTCACGGACCCGGCGGAGGCTGGGACAACATCCCCATCCAGTGCAGATTTCTACTGCCCTAAAATTATACGTTGTGTTTCCAAAAGGATGAATTCCAGAAAGTCCCAGGGCCCGAGCTGTAAGTAGGTCAGGCTAGATGTTCATCACCACGGTCTCATATGGCCTTGCAGTCTCTGTGCCCTGCGGTGAGGATGCAGAGCAAGCAGTAAATAGCACACCGCCGGGGGACAAAGGCTCCATCCCCTGCCAGGCTCGGCGGAGAGGACCTGACATGGAAATGGCTGCAGAGACACAGTGCAGAGACACCCTGGGGCTCCTGCCCGTGGTGTCCCAGATACTGATGTGCTCCCCGTCCTGGTGAGGGACATTTTGGGGGCTGCTCTGGTCCATCCCTGCTTCCACTCCTGCTGAGTCTCTCAAGGTACACGCATGTGCTCCCACAAACAAGCAGGGGAGCTGCCTTTGCAAAGTCTCTCCCGCATTATCCCAGGAAAATCACCATCGCTGCCACAAGGCATAAGTAATTCACCCCTTGATGATGGCGATAAGCCCTGCTCATCTCAGCTTGGGGACAGCACTGCAGCACCAGCCACACTTCACATCAGCTTAAGGGCGAGGCTGGGGGCACTGCTGATTTTTTTACTCTTCTGTGTTGGTAAAAAAAACAGAATTTGTCATGAAAAGGTGGAAAACCCCAGAGTCACACTCAAACTGGGATAGCTCCCAAGGCAGGAGGTCCTGTCCTGCCTGGCTCAGCGCAAGGGACTGAACTTCGCTCTCTCTCGCTGCCCCGAGCCCTGACCACTGCACTGTGCAATTCCCCTTCTCCTCCTCCTCCTCCTCGGGAGCCCAGGAGGGTTCCTCTGCTAAAGCTTCGATTTCAGCTCACTGGAATTTCCCTGCCAAAAAGAAAATCCACCAGAAAATTCCCACTTGGCTCTGTTGCACATGCAAAAGGTGCAGACATGGGGGAGCTGCGGTCGCACAGCCCACGCGATGGCCGGGGATGCTTCGAGCAGGTCCAGCAGCACGAGCCCCGCTGCCACGGCTCGCTCTCCTCCTGCCTGCACAGCCATGGTCCTGTAGCACTCCCCAAAGTTGCTTCATTTTGCTTTGGAAGAGCGATGCCTGGCCCCTTTGCAGCACTCGTGCCTTCCTCTCTCAGCACCGGGTTTTCCAGGATGCGGCCAGGGTTTCGGATCACCAGCTGCTGACACTGCACGTTTCGACAAGAGAGACATATTGCACGGATTTCCAGTGTAAATCGTGAGACAATCCAACATAAACATTTCAAAAGAGACAGCAGAAGCGGGGATGAAGAGAAGCATTGGGGGGGCCAGATCCTGCTGCCATTTATGCGATGGGAGATTGAACGTCACTTCCCAGCCTGAAGTGACCTTGGCTGAGTCCCCCAGATTTACTCAGCTTTCACAGCAGTGTCACTGAGAGCAGGGTCTGACCCCCGAGGTCTTGCTTTGTGAGCAAGGTTGGAATTTCAAAAGTCTTTTCCCGAAATGTCTTGAAATTCCTTTGTTTCCTCCCCCAGCCCCCTCTGCTGACCCCAGTTCCCAGGGGACCCACAGGGGTTTGTACCCCACTGGCATAGCTCTGCTCCGCAAACGCAATGGACCCAAGCTCAGGCTCAGCCTCAGAGCATTTGGCACTGAAACGTTGCAGCCACGGGCCGATGAGTGAGGCAGGTAACATCTTCCCTTGGTTCTTTGGGAACATCTGGTTTTGATGCTGCTCAAAGCAGTTTTCAGTCCCACTGTTGTGCGCGCCACAGGATCGCAGTCTCTGGTCCACTGTGCTCTAGGAAACATTACCATCCTAAAGAAATTACAAAAGTAAAAAGCCAGAGGTAACACCATAGATACAGGTCCTGCCTGTCTGGCAGAACAGGAGTCCTCTACTCAGAGGACGCAATTCAGCCACCACCGAGGCAGATCTGCTCCAGGCAGGAGCGATTGGCCTGGCCCTGCTTCTGCTGCTAAAGTTCTGCAGTTGTGACAGAGAACACGGTAAGGCAGTAACCAGGGCAGTTTTATTTCCCTTGACCGCTTTTTCTCAAGGATCAATAGTTCCAGGAGTTTTTGCCAGACAAACCCTGGTTAAGTATATCTTGGCTTTAAACAGATCACTCAAGGTTAGGGACTGGCTTGTGCTCAGCGTCTCAGCAGGCAATGAATTTGAAGCTGGTTTAGATGTGGTTCTAGGCTTTGTATAGCTCCCAAGTGGTTTTGATTTTAAAAATTAGTTTTGGCATTCATAGCATGTGATCATTCCCTCATGCAGCCTAAATACCTTCACTGCCCGGAAGGCGAGACCCAGCGGGGTGCCAGTCCCAGGGGTGCCACATGCACCCCACTCCAGGCAGGGCTCCGTCCTCCAACGCCGGCAGACGTGCTCGCTGGCCGACACGGCTGCTGGCCGCATTGCCCTCCCAAATTATCCATGGATCTTCACCTATCGCTCAGTTTTATCCAGCGTTTTGTTGGTGTTTAAGTTTCTCCGTCATGTGCTGCAGCTTCAGCGGGGAGATGGGAAAAGCCATCAAAGCCTGGGGAGAAAAAAATGAGAAAAAGGTGGGAAAACGCATGTGCGTGATGGGCTGTCCTGGCCCCTGCCCCTGCCCCGCTGCCCGCAGCCCTGCCAGCGCAGGCAGCCCTGCCAGACCTCCCACCGGGGGCAATTGGCAGAGCTCAGTAGCACCTAATTACACCAGCTGGGTACCTGGCCCGTTAACGCCGCCGCTCCACAAAGTGAACCTGTGTTCATTTAGACCTGTATAGTTTTCAGTCCTGACGAGGCTTTTTAATAACCTGCAGACGAGCGTGCGGTGGTGTATTTTACGCGGCCAAGCCAGGGTAATCGGTGATCCTGGGTTTGCTGCGGAAGTGAAATACAAAATAAATCATTATTACAAATAATAATAGTGTTTGTGAGCTGCACTACATGAGAGCTCGGCATTGGGATTGTTGCTTCATTACAGAGTTCTCTCCTGCTAAATCTTTTCTGATATTAAAGCTGGCTCGATAGGGTCCTGATCCCTGGTTGAAACATCAATATTACTAATAAATAGAAATAACAAGTGAGGTAAAGGGCCAGACCAGCGTGACCTGCTTTATGAATTAATGTAGTGAAAACTGGCCATTTTCCTGCTGCCTTTATACACTACAGGCACACACATGAACTTCATATGCATTTATTGGACATCGGTGCACTGAAATAAAGCTGGAGCGATGCTCTAACCTAATTACTGACTTGCTATGGTGTGCCAGGGGAAAAGAAAGGAAGGCCCATTGCATACACCCTCGTGGCTTTCAGAAACGCTCACTATGTCTCTCACCGGGTGGATGAAATCATCTCTTCCAGCCAGGCTTTTTCTCGGCATGGATCCCCTCCCGGTCCCGGAGCCAAGAGCGGAGCAGGCAGCTGCGAGGTGTTTCTGCGGGAGCCGCAGCTCCCCGTTTGCAGGGATTTTAGCCGGAGTTTGCAGTCCCCTGTGCAATGCCTGGGTGGTACGGCAGGGACGAGTTTGGTCTGGAGCCAGGGCATGGGGGGATGACTGTCAACGGGAGATGGGCAATCTGACCCCTCTCGTCCTGAGCATGAGCATATTCTCCGTCCATACAAGTGCATGTGCTTGTGGCTATATATATCTCTATATCTAGATCTATATATACACATACATACATATGTGGAGAGAGAGAGGATGTGCATTTCTCCATTCATCTGTAATTCTGTCCTGTGATTTTTGCATCCTGGGTGATTATTATCAGGAGGTGTGAAGCAGACGTGACTGTGCTTTGCTATGTGATATGATACTATCGTCACAGTAATGTTATATCCAGGCACGGCAGGCCAGATCCGGCTCCCGGGAACGCCAACCTGCCAGACTCGTTGCCAGCGATGCCACGCCGGCTTTACACCGCCGTAACAGCAAGTTGGGTCCAGCCCTTCCTCCCAGACAGAGACACCACGTTGTGTCCATAATTTATAAGCTATTCAAAATTTATCGCTGAGAACAAACTCTGACTACAGAAGGGTTTTAAATCCTTGTTAAGTATTAAAGTGGAAATAACTGCTAACGCAGCGCTGGCGGGCGGTGGGGATGGGGCAGCATCCTCCCTGCCTGCCCGCCAGCTGAGCCTGCCCCCGTGCCCCCTGGCAGCGGACTCGACAGGGCTCAAATTATATTTTATCCCCTTTTTTTTTCCTTTTTTCCCCTCTTTTTCCCGTTCTGTTCCCCCTCCACTGCCATTTCTCCAGCTGCAGGAGCCCCTGGGTCAGGGGCAGGTCGGGGGCTGGCCGTGCCCCCCCCGCTGCCCCAGCCCCCTCCTTGGGGGGGACCCTTGGCTTTACCGCAGGGGGCCCAGCCTGCGCCAGTGATGGGCTGACAGAGCCATACAACCGCTTGTCACCTCGCCGGTGACGAATCGGCCTCGGCTGACAAGAACGGATGGAGGCGCTTCCCGGGCTGATGCGAGGGGCGAGAGCGGGGCCGGATCGGGCCCCTGGGGGGGACGCGGGAGAGGTGCCGGTGGTGGCACCAGGGACGACGGCAAGGTGGGACTCAGGTGGCCGAGCCGGGGCAGCCCCACGCCGGGGCTGGCGTTTGAGGTCTGGGCTGGGGCAAATTTAATAAGTCTTACAGCAGCCTCCTCCCAGAGCTTGGCTTAATGGGATGCCAGAGACGACAGGGTGGCCTCGATCTGCTCATTCCCTGGGCCTGGGGAACCATCCATCTTGCTCTAACCCTATTTTAAAAAAATATAAAAGGAAAGAAAAGGAGGGGGTGGGGGAGAAAGAAAAATGATAAATCTGTTCAGGGCTTTTGTTTGCCTGCGATTCCTGTAAAGGACAAAAAAATGAAATAAAAGCCAGGCCCATTTTTTCCCCGCTTGTTGTTGCCATGGGATAGAAAGCCCCCCGTTCTCAAGAGTGCAGTGCCTTTGGGGAGGGGAAAAAAAAAAACCTCATTAACGTTATGAGTTGCATCTGTTCCCTGGGTCTGGGTCACTTCCAGCCCGCCAGCTCTCCCGTCGCCTGCCTCCCCCACCCCCGCACATTCCCATTGCTAATTTATTTGGATATCCATACCCTCAGAAATCAAAGGGGAGATCCGCGCTCCCCACTCGGGCTCCAAGACAATGACCACCATGCTGAGAGCATCCCAGCTCTGAGAGCATCCCGGCTCAGAGAGCACCCTGGCTCGGAGAGCATCCCGGCTCGGAGAGCATCCCGGCTCTCGGCTGGGCGTGGGGACAGAGGGCAGCGGCCGGAGCAGGGCCTTGGAGCGGGACGCCTGCGCATCGCTCTGGAAAACAGAAACGATAATCCTCAGTCGCCGCTGCAAGAGGCAGGAGAGGGAATTCCTGCTTGGACAACGCCATGGGCAGGAGGGGTTTGGAGCAGGATTGCAGGATATCGATCCTCTGCACCTTCTTCTGCTGGGACCTCTGACCTGCCCAAGCCCTTAAGAAACCAAAGGAACAAACCTCCCTTTTCTGCTCCTGCTTGGCTCCCTGGCTCTTTCAGTGCTCAGGGAATGCATGTGATCAGGACTCAGTGCTATTTACCACATCCAGGAGGGTGGGGAGGAGTAAAAAAAAGATCTTTGATGAAACACTGTCACAAAAACATGTTTGTACAGTAGAGCAGAGGCTCTTCAGGACTTTGCAGAATGAGGGAATTTGCTTGATATTTCCAATTGCATCTGATAAGGAACATGCATGCAATTGCCTTTATTGGAGCTGCAAGGTAAAATATAGCAGACAGCGCAGGCTGGGAGCCATAAAGCAAAGAGCTTTACAGTGAGAGACAATGCAGCCAGAACCAGGGTGGGGAGAAGGGGATTTTCTTACCCGGCCACGGCTCCTATCTACCCAGCTCTCATTTCCAGGCTATTTATAAATGAAGTGCCGGGAGAAGGCTGGTCATTGTGTGCACCAAGCCCCCCAGCACTGCACGCACGGCTTCCCGCACCACGCTGCTAAAATGCACCCGGTTCTCTGGAGATCTAGCTCTGAGAGTGGAGGGAGCGGCAGCCCTGGTCATCCAGGTCCATGTCTGCAGCAGGAGTAAGTCCAAAGTGAGTTTGGTGGGTGCAGGGAGCGACAAGGAGTTGCGGCGAGGGAGGAAGGAGGAAAAGCAGTGATTTCAGCTTCCATAAAGCGGAGGTTTGGTGCCTGCTGTGCTAGCAGCCTACCTGAGCCAGGCCCTAAAATACAGCTGTCCTGGATCAGGAGGCTCCGAGCTGGTGCAAGTCCTGAACGGGATGAATGCCGGGCTGTGCCATGCTGTGCCGAACCATGCCATGCCGTGGTGATCCATGCCGTGCCAAGCTGTACCATTGCATGCCATGCCAAGCCATGCTGTGCCAAGCTGTAGCACGCCATGTCTTGCCAAGCCATGCCGTGCCACCCTGGCTGTGGACACGTTCACGAGTCCCGGGCCAGCGGCACAGCTCGGCACAGGCTCACAACCGGGCGGAGGCATCTGTGCAGTGGTCATGGCGCTGGTCGGAGCCTGGCATCATCAGCAGGAAACGTGGCAGTTGTGCCTGCAAACTGAGGAGAGAATCATGCACAAAAGCCTGCTCTGCATACTCTGGGTATCATTGGGTAACACCACAGCTTGCAGGTATCGGTTTGCTGGATTACGTGTAAAAGGCTTCACAGTCTTTATTATAAACACTATAAATAGGTTTGTGGTTCTTCTTTGAGTTTAAGAACAAAAGGCTGTTTCATTATCATTAAACTTGCGTTTGAGTTGCTCTATGACCGGGTGTCTGGCTTTTTATTGCAAGCCAGGGCTTTCAAAAGCTCCTTAAATGTTAATGTCACCTTTAAAATAACAGTGGCGAGGCCTTTGATCAGCAGAGCCGGTCACTTCTTGCAGCTGAAGAACCAGTGACTGACTGATCTTGGGATTTCAATATTTCCCCCTTCCCCCTGCCAACCCCCGGCACCAGGAGAGAAGCTGGGCTTTGATCAGACCTGCTTTTTAGCCATCTCAAGGACCGGCTGCTTAAAGGAGATGTTCAGTGCTGGGTTTTCATGGCTCGATGTGATGGAGGAGAGCAGGGCACGGCCAGCACAGCTGGCTGGTCCTGCAAGAGTCACCCAACTGCACTGTCCCTGCCAGGCTTTGGGGACAGGGACAGGAGAGGGGTCCTTCTCCACCCCTGCTGCCGTGGACCTGCAGAAATCCCCAGGGGATGTGGTTTGGGGCCAACAGAAGCATCCGCTTGGCTTTGCTGCAGATGCATCCCTGAAATTTAGAGGCCGGCGGGGGGAATGGGATCATCTCAAAGTCTTTCCCTTCTCATGGCACCAGCATCGCCCTTCACCAAAAACTCACAGCAAGA
Source organism: Morus bassanus (assembly GCA_031468815.1). Lineage (NCBI taxonomy): Eukaryota > Metazoa > Chordata > Aves > Suliformes > Sulidae > Morus > Morus bassanus. Next base: position 4,522,612 of record CM062586.1, read on the forward strand.
CCACACACCCATCGCTCATTGTTCCTCATCCACCCGCTGCCCCTGTCCCCATCCCATCCACGCTCAGACGCCAGCCACCCCGCGCACATGCCCACGCACACAGCCACCGTGCTTGCTGCTGCTGAGCTTGCCGGGCTGGGGACAGGGTCACCCACATCACTCCGCAGGCAGGCAGGAGCGTAATGCCGGAGGAAAGCACATTTCAGGTTCAATTAATGCCATCCGCGGCAAAGGCAGCTGTGCTGGTGCTGGTCTGGGCACAAGGATATGTTTGCAGAGATAAGTGTGAGTGTAACCTGATGACACAAGTTGCCTGCTTCCAAATGTCAGGCAAAGTTCATGCAACCCATGTGAAACAAGTTAAAATTTAACAGAAATCTGCAAAGTGTTGTGTCGTAATTGAATCCATGATGTGGATGGGAAGCATGTTCAGACACATCCCGAATTTGCCTAAACCATAGTATTCTTCTCGAAAAAAGGTCGATATAAAGGAGGCTGCTGCTGCTAAATATGTGTGCGCCCCCTCCTTCCCCTCCTGCAAGGAGAAAGCTCTGTCTGAAAAACTTCTGAGTCATTCTGCATCGGTTTTGATGTGTCAAAATTGCTTTAAAAAAATCACAGCTGAAGCAGCAGCAAGGAGAGCTCAGCTCAGGCACACGCAGATGAATGCAAAGTGCTGCAGAGCTGAACCGCATCGGGCTCCGCATCTAGAACAAGAGTTGTTTAAGCCGTACCCGCGCATTGAGAAGGAAAAAGGCTTTTTGGCTTTTTGATGCTGTGATGTGGCTTCGTGTTGTTTTTCTCTTTGCCGTCTGCTAATTCTCCTTTTGTGCTGGCATGGTGGGGTGCAAACTCGTTCAAGCTTTAGAAATGGAAAGTTGTTTTGTTGTTTTTGTGCTCCACTTCTATAGCTCCAGCAGCGAGTTCAGCCCCGAAGCTCTCCCTACGCGGTCTTCGGGGCCGAGCAGGCAGCAGTGGCCAGATGTGAGCAGTACACCTTATCGCAGCCTCGCGCAGGGTGGGATAACTTCTACACACCTGCGATTGCAAAGCAGCCATCCCGGTGCCCTTTTTGTCTCCCTTTCCACATTCCCCTAGCCGAATGCTGTTCGGGTCCTGCATCCCAAGCCTGAGCACCAGCTGCCAAAACAGCTGTGGCACAGCAAAGTGGAGGAGACAGGAGAAATGAGCTCTGTGCTCTGGCTCGCTTGGAGGTTTTTGTTTCTATCTTTTCCATTTAGGGAGTTTATTACACTAAGTGATTGACGGAACGGATTAAAAAAAAGAAGCGGATGCCCATCTTAGTTTGGACTAACTGAAGACAGCCCCCTGCCCGGGCCAGCTTCATGCACAGCATCCCCATGGGTCAATCAGGGGCTTGGCTCTCGTTTATCCCCTGCTCCTCGCCAGCAGATTAAACCTCAGTGGTTTCCTTGTGATACTAATGATCAGTGCCTCTGGCTGTCCCCCTGGGGCAGCTGCACAGCCAGGCTCTCTGCTGGATGCAGCAGGCTTGGAGGAAAGCTGCAAGGGATGACTGAGACCCTTGTGTGCTTTTACTCTGCAAGGGCTTTTCATAAGGGAGCTAAAAACAAATTTAGCACTTAATGCTCTGAAGAGTAAACACTTAAATGCCCTATCATCTGCCCAAGTGCTTTGTTTATTATTCAGAGAAGCCAAACTGAAGCAGTTTTCCATGGAGATGTAGTACCTCCTTCAGATTAGCCCGCTTAATTAGATCCTGGTTGCACAGCGCTTTGCTCTGGAAGAGGTGCTGATGAGGGAAAGGCGAACAATTGCTTCCAGAGGCCAAGCCTTGGCTCTAGCTGTCTCCAGGCACCCCATGCACAGGGCAGTATTTTGGGAGGTGAAGCTGGACATCTCGAGCTCTGGTTCAAGGCTGCCGATCAGCGGCGGGGGACAGGGACAAACCCAACACTGGAAGCAGAGAGGAGCCACCATCCTCTCCCAGCTGCGCCAGGCTCTGTCCCAGCTACCAGCCTGCTCACACCGGTTCCAAAGCCCAGCAGATACAAACCTGACCTCCAGTAAGGGCCGAGAGCTTTACGTGAGCTATTTGTCCCTGGGCTTTAAAGAAAGTTGGGAGGGAAGATGCTGGTTTAGGTACTAAGTACTGGCAAATGCCACTCTTGAATGGTGGCTGCTGTGAGCGACACTCCCCGAAGCATAAAAGCTCCAGTCTCCCATTTATAAGCTATTAAAGCTGTTACATCCCATAATGGACATCCTCAGGTGAAGAAGACAAACAACGGAAAATGCTGAAACACAATGGCAACGCTAGGCACAATAACAGACACGGCGCAAGAAGGATATGACACAGGGAGACAAACAGGAGCAAAATTTATGTCACTGGAGATTACAAGGGCATCATATATCAGCAACGGAGACGGGCTCTGAACGCCGGTGCGAGGGCTGGCCTAACCTTTCAGAGAAAAATCTCAGAGCAACGATAACAGCCAAGAGAAAAAGCAGAGCTGTGTCCCTCCGGCAGCTACCTGTGCTTGGGGAGAAACGGGGAGTTTGGTAGCAAAGAGGGGGAGATGCCAAAAGTCACGCGGTGGCCACGTGCCTGGTGCCTAATGCAATAACAAAAGGCGTCGTTCACTGGCTAGTAGCGACACAAGGCTAGAAAGTATTTACAGGAGGAGCTAGCAGACACCTGTGCCATGATGTGAAGGCTGTGCGGGTTTGCACCTCCTGGTCAAAATGGCATTGCTTTGGGCATCAATGGCTAATCCTGCTGTTTGAGCTGATCGGGCTGGTCTTCGCCCCTCCTCAGCCCCTGCCCATCGCTCTCTGCCACCCCAGCACCCCCAAAGCAACTCTTGTAGTCCAAGGCTCTGGCTGAAGGTTTTGGGAAGGGGAAACGAAATTGCCACAACGTGGAGGAGAATCCTGTCCTACCTGATGCAAAAGATCACGAGCAACCGAGAACGGGTCCATCATGCGGAAGCCCCGTTGTGAATGGCTTTAATAACATCATGTGCCCCAGCTGAACTGGTCTGCAGAGGAAGGTTTTACTGACAGCTTATGGGATTTGGCCGTTCCTATATCAACTTTCTCATGTTTAACCAAAAACCTGTAAATAGTCATGAAAACTCGGGAACAGTAGAAGGGTGTTGCCCTTCAGTTGGATTTTGTGTAATGTGAGCGCTTTGGACTTTGTTTAACACTCGGATGAATTATGTGTCTGCTTGTCTTCCAGCACAGAACTTTATTCTCTTGTTTTAAATAACTGTTTGCAAACATGCCATATCTGCCATGCTGCAGCGCACTCCCTACTCAGCACCTTGCAACTGCTCTTGCAAGAATTGAAAATCGTTAAGAGAGGCTGGATATGGCCATTGCCATTTCATACGCTGTCAAAGGGAGAAATCATAAGCAATTTTTGCCAGTGGTCACGAAATAAGCCTAAGGCCACGCCGGGACCTGAACATGGGAATATCTATTTAGTTTCCAACCATTTCTGGTGTCGGAAGTGCCGCTGCTCACCTGCCCCAGGTGCTGGGGTGTGAAACAGAGATGCAGAGCTGCCTCTTGCTACGCTGTGCCTGCCAGGCAGGATGAGTCCAAGCAGCAGCCCAAGATGGAAAAGGATTTAAGCATCAACCTTAAGAGGGGTGAGCGCTACAGAAACAGAGGGGTCCTGCAGGACTTGGCTGCTCAGCAGTAAGTCGCTCACAACTCCCAGCTTTCATTATTTCACTCCAGGTGAGTACACCAGCAGTCATACTTCAGAGTAAAAACTGTCCTATTTTCGAATAACTATATGCAATACGTGCTTTAGATTCCTATTGTCGTGTACGCACGTTTCCAGTCAAATGGGCCTCCCTGGTTTGGATGGTTCCCCTCCATTCTTGGGTTACATGAGCCGAAATCGGTGTTGATCTGTCTAGCGCCAGAGCGGTAAATTGCCCTGCTGCCTCAGCTGGCAGTAACGCAGGGGCAAGATTACTTCATTGCTGGATGAACTCATCACGGGAGCATTTCAGCCGCTTGTTAAGCGCTCCCCTTCATGCAGTGTATCTGTCACAGGCTCTGCGGGGATTGGACACCCTCAACCTCCACATCACAAATAAAAAATGCCTTTTCTTCTCCAGCCGCACAAAGCGGCAGCTCTGCCTTCTAGCCTAGAGGCCAGCAGCAGCGGCAAAACCCCCTTCCCTTCCTTCCCCCTCATACGCAGAGATATTGCATTCATTCATCTCGGGGGCCGCAGTGTGCTTGCAGGCTGACAATACATTATGGTGATGTAGGTCTTCATTTCGCGCTGTCAGGGACTATAACAACTGTATCTATTACCCAGGAGGCCAAACGGGGCAGCTTTCCCCCAGCTCGTCTACCTGTGCCCGGGCTAACCCCACCATGGGGGTCCCCAGCCCTGTCCCCTGTCCCCTGCCCGCAAGGCACCAGGAGAAAGGGGCAGTGGCCGGTTCTCTGGGTGCTGGGATGGAGGGATGGGGGAGCCGGGAGATCGATGGCCCCGAGCGCTGCAAACACAATGAGGTAATTCCACCCAGCAGAGCCTCATCAATCCCCCGGCTCCGGCGCGGCGTCCCCACGGCTCGGCCTCAGCTACGGTTCGCCTGGGCGATAGCCCAGGTGTGTGGCTGTCATGGAGATAAAAGAGGCTTAATTAAGACCCAATAAGCTAAGTGATTTGTTATCTCGGTGCAATATATTACCCCAGCCTATCGATCCCAGAAATGCACATGTGTCCAAGAGCCGCCAACAAGGCTCGATCCCTCCCTGGAGAATACCCGCTGCTGCATTCCCACCGGCATGCCAGCCCCAAGCACCTGCCGCTGGGTGCAGCCAGGGGACAGGGACCAGCTCCTAATATCTCCCTACTCTTGGGTGTATGCACAGAAATATCAGGATTTGCTTCTTCCAAGGAAAAAACTTGCTGAAATCTGGTGATGCTCAGCTTTGCCTAAAGCATGGAGCCAGCCCACCTCAGTCTGCAGAGGTGGGCAGAGCGCAGATGCTCGCTGCACTGGGACATCCCTCCTGGTACACGGTGGCCTCGCTCTGCAGCCAGGGCTGCCCGGACCCATCCTGCGGCCATGCACGGCTGCAGGGTCTGCCAGAGCACGCTGAGCTATCATTTGCAGGACCATCGTATCCGCAAGCTGCCGTTCCAAAATGGGACCCTCCCCCTGTCCAGCGTTACACTGTGCTCAGGAAGGGCTCCAACCCAGGCAGGTAGGGCAGAGATTGGAGCGGGACTGGGTCTGGAAGGTGACAGTGAGGGAAAAGCCAGTTTCCATAGATCGGCATGAGCTCAGCTGGCAAATGGGAAGCCCCAAGGCCACGGCATGTCCCCGTCCCAAGCAGGGCTGATGTCCACCGAGCAGGCAGCACACCCGATGCGCACCCGAGCGCACCCGTGCCCGTGACCTTCGTGCTCCAGACCAGCCAGCACCATGCTTCCCTGGAGCTGCCAAAACACTCCCTTCCAAACTAAAATCAAACCATTTATTTTTGAAAACTTGAAGGCAGGGGTAAAGGGGAGAGGGAGGGGAACCCGATTCATTTAACATTCGAAATGTTAAACCGCTCAAGAAGTTCTTTGATCTTTTGAGGTTTTGCTGCAAAGGGAACACCCTTTCCCCATTGGTTTACTGAGTCACGCTTATTACTTCAATGCAGAAATATCCTTTATGTCAAGTGTATAAATATCCAGCTCTAAGCTTCAGAAGCCTTTTCCTTTTCTTCCTTTTCTCTTTTTTCTGTCTTTATTTTTTTTTTTTTTTTTTTTTTTTGAGGAGAGTGTTTCATGCTCTCCCCGGGCGGCCTGCAGTCTCCCTCGCAATGTTTTCCCAGCAGGAAAGCTGGGTTCTGTGCACGGGTGCCTCTGGAGGAGCTCCTCCCTGGGGAGCACCCTGCCCAGGGCCATCCCCCTCTGCACCCTCCCCAGATTTCTTGCAGCCTGCCAGCCTGGGAAACCAGGCAGAAAGGAGGAGGGAGGAAGAGGGTAGAAGAGCTGACCTGGCATTGCAGCTGTGTTTCACTTGGAGGACCCCAGGATGTGCCTATTCCAAGGACGTGCGTCTCTGCTGCGATGTGCAACCTGCCCCAAAAGCAAGGACTGAGGAGTGGTCGCACAAACGGGCGCACGCCTGCCCAGCCCCAGCCCTCCCACTTTTTCTGCCCGCACCGCTGGCTTCTTTTGGCCGTGGCTCACGTTCAAAGTGGCCACAGGTGCGGAGGAAAGCCCTCGGGCAGAACCACGGCTGGCACGCGATGCCGTTGGCACCCACGCACCCGCCACCCAGGCCTCCCGCAGAAGGGTCTGGAGCCAGGCTGCGGCAGCTCCTTCCCGGCTGCCCCACAACTTGGCCTAGAGCTACGTCTGTAAATGTGCTTGTTTAAACGCTATTGATGGCAGGCAAGTCAGAGCTTGAGGAGCGGCGCTGGGGCTGCAGGCAGCCTGTGTCCCAGGAGCCCGGGTGCTTGCTTTCATGGGGAAAGAGCCAGTGTTCCCCGTACACACCAGCTCAGTCGTGGGGAGCGGGTTCCAGCACCTGCCTGCCTTGTTTCAGCTTCCGAGGAGGATGTCAGACCCCAACAGGGAGTAGGTCAGGCTATAGCGGTGCCGTGGGTCATGCCAGCTAATGCAAAGCATGTTTAAAACCATGCCACAGCTTAACAGTCCTGACTTTCCTTCGTCTTCAAGGAAACCCCCCAGTATTTAGCAAACCATGAACCTCACTCAGCCCTGAACACCCTTAGCCAGGCAAAGTAGAGGCATTCCCAACAGCCTCCCAAAACCAGGGACAGCTTTCCCCCTCTGGGAAGCCTTGGCCAAGAGGGACCAAAGCTTTTAGGACACCCATCAGCCTCCCAGCTCAGGCTGTGAGCCAAGGCTGGATGCTTCCTTTTATTAACCTGGGAGCTCAGAGCTACCTCAGCCATCACCTCTGAGGACCACCAAGCAGAGCCCCAACCAACTCTCTGTCCAGCCTCCCCAAATCAGGAATTATATCAAGAATGACATCCTGGCGAGCCAGAGCGACAAGAAGACACCCCATGTGGCAGAGGGATAAGGGCTCGTGCTGTGTGGCAGCTCCCTCGGGGACGAGTATCTCCTCTGCGCCCATCCGGCCCCCTCCTCCTCTGCAGCACGTACCAGCTCAGCAAGCATGAACTAACAGCATCGATCCCTTGTGCTATGCAGGCTCTCGGCTGCTTTTGCTGGCAGTGGCATTTGCAGTGGTCTTACCCCGGTACCTGCTGCTCTGGGTGGACCCTGATCCATCCCTGGCCACGCTGCAAGAACCCAGCCCTGCCACTCGCCACCTCCCAAAGGGCTGAGGTGCTGTGCTGGGCTCTGGATTCCCCAACAGAGTAGGGTGGGCGGCCGAGCAGGGCTGTGCCCGTCCGGGGCTGCCAGGGCTCCCAGCTAACACCTATCCCTACGCTCCCGCTTACTCACATCCTGGCGTGCAAGCGGGCGCGTGCTTTCCTTTTTCCTCCCTTTTTCCCCCCCGCGAAGGAGGTCCGATTACATAACCAGCAGCCAGCTCTCGGCAAAGCAAACAAACTTGACATTCACATAACCTGCCACGCTCTCTCCGGCAGGGATTATTAAGTCATTAGAGTCTGTTAGCAAATTTTCCCAAATACCTTTTGCTTCTTCCCAGGGGCACCTTGATGGTTAATGATCCCAAACTACTGGCTGGGCTTAAATTCACCCACTCCGGTCCAGCAACCCGCTCCAGTGATCCTCAGGGTGTGAGAGCACTGGGGGGAGGGGAGGGGGGGGTCAGGAATGACCCTTAAGAAAATCCCCCCATAAGGATGCTTATCTCGAATGGCAGAGATTCACTAGAATGAGGGGAGGGTTGGTGGATGCAGCCCAGGGAGGGGAAGGGGAGAGGGAGGGAGGCGATGCCCCATCCTCCCTCGGTAACACACACCCGCTTTTCTCCTTCGCTGAGCTGGCAGCCCAGGGCGATATTTCTAACAGGCAAGTGTATTGCCTAACTGGAGACAGAATAAAAAATAATCATAAAAAAACCAGTCAGGCAGGCCAGTTAAGTAGAGAGGAGATAGGTTTCACCCACCTGCAGCTGACTTGCCCTCTCGTTCTCAGGCTGAACAGCGTGTACATCAACAGCCCGATGATCTGTGGCTTGGTACCAGAGAACAGGAGGCTGGCCGTGCCCTTCCCTGGCCCCAAAGCCCCTGCGCATTAGCAGCACCGATTCAAAAATCCACTGGCGGCTTTTTATCCGGGTCCCCCTCGCAGGTTTATGTTTGTTGTAGAAGCAAGGTCTGAAGGAAGGGCTGCAGGCAAGCAGGGAACCCCACACCTTGTATTTTAGCCCCATGACTTTTAAAAGTAATCTTGTATATTTAAAAGGGTTTGGGATCCATTCAGTAATTAGAAAACCTTAATAATTTTTATGGATATCAGTAAAACCAGCAATAATAATAAACCGATGGCTACCAAAGACTCCCTCCAGGTAGCTCTATACAGAAAGAAACACGCTTTCCAGTCAGATGAGCAGTACGACACTGCAGTCCCCATGACCCTGCAGCCTCGAAAGCTTTTTAATAGACATGGGGAGGCTGTGATTTCTACCCTGAGCCACCTTTCTTTTCGCTGCCCTGGAGGACCACATGTGCAAGTTATTATTTGGGAGGGTGTCACCTGGGTACATCCGACACGAGGTACAGACTGTACAGTAATTCAATCCGCGCATTCCTGGAGCCACCGGTGAAACACCCAAGCCGGCTGCTCGCCCTGCCACCGGCCGGACAGGGGCTGGACCACCAGGCAGGAGCTCGTGGGTGCTGCCAGCCATGCAAGCCCCGTCTGCTGCTGCACAGAGCCCAGGGCACCACCCAGACCCCCTGTCCCCAGCTGCTGGCGGTGTTTTTAGAACAATCTTTGCCATAACACCAATATCCCCAAGGCTACATTACATGTGAGAGAGATGCTCATAGTTGTTGGCATTAAGGCAGCGGAGGAGGATGCGGGAAACGGGCAGCATTGGGACAGGGCTGCTGGAAGGCAGTGGCAGCGCTAATCTTAGCCGCGGAAAACTCCCTGATTTCCCAGGCAAGTGCAAGAACCTCGGTGATGTCGACAGATGCCGGACCTGCCTTTCCTTAAAAACCTCTCCCTTGATGTGATGCCCTGCAGGTTTGGAAGCCAGGCAGGGGCCTGTGGCTGCGGGGGCGGACGGGAACGTCTGTGCTCTGGGAGCTGCGCTGGCTCCCCGGGATGGGCTGTGAGATAGGGAGAGCGAGCCCGCCACGGGCTCTGATCTTCCTACCCCAGCCTGCAGCTACTCGGATCCACAGCTGGGGGTGGAACGGGCCCCTGGCGGTTCCTGCCATCCCGGGTGTCATGGCAGGGAGCTGGATTTGCAGGTGGGACCCAAGCCTGCCTGGGCTGGGCCCATCCCACAGCTCCCAAGACACGCGATGGAGCCCTGCATCACAGCCCCTGGCAGGGACCAGCGGTCCCCCGGTGTGACCGTCCCCTCTGCCTGTCCCACCATGGCCGGGCAAGAGGGGAGAGACAGGGGAACCAGCGAGTTGCAAATTCTCTGTACCTCCTCACCAAAATTGCTCATGGAAGGAGATTTGTCATATCAGCCTGTTTACTTCTGAAATAAATCTCCCTTTAAGGCAGGTAAATCTCTGGCAGAATCTGTAAGATACCTAATGTGGCATTAAGCTGAAGTTAAGGTTATATTCCTCCAGGGATGCCAGATGGGATTTGCTTTCCTTGAAGACAGGACATGTATTTCAACTTTAATGGGTTGATGGAGCCCCTTTTATCTTGTAAATATGAATAAGGAAGGGGGAGCTATTAAATAAATGGAGGGGTTTTACCTGATCTTTTTTCCCTGTCATTGGCTTGGACTGTGTTAAAGACCTTTGTTTTCTCAGCGGAAAACTCGCTCAATCAATCAGAAAGGGAACTAAATGCCTTTTGAGAACATAACCTTTATTTTCCAGATAAATGGTTCACTCAGAGCAATTTGCATGTGGGAAGTTAGTGTATAGCACAGTAAAAAAATATATTTAAAACCCAATAGCAATGTAGGTCATGATACAAACATCTACAGCTGAGATGACTTCTCTGGGGTTGGAAAGTTAGGGAGCTCAAGGCAATTTAAAAGCATGGGGAGGTTTTGTGCAGCAGCTCTGCTTAGGGCTGAGTGGGTAGATGGATGAGTGAACTAATCCATACCAGCCCAGACAAAAGGGGTTGGGCAATGTGAAGACACAGTCAACCAGATTATAAACTCTGCAAATGCTTCCCACCATCCAAAGCCTGCTCTGCAGCCTTCCTCCCAACAGCTGGATTTGCGAATCCATCTCAGCCCTTCGGTCTTTTTCTCTCCCAATCTCTTCCCAGCATAGATACCACCAGAAGCGTCACGGTCCCCAGCAGCCATCACGCAGACCCCAGTGGCACTTGGCCACCAACGCCCGAGGAAGGCACCGTGCGCAGGTGCAATTCCCACGGCAAAGCCGACCAAGGGGGCTGCTGCGGCCACATCAGCAGGTCAGGGACAAACCACCACTCCGTGACTCATTTTCCTTCAGCAGGGAGTTTTCCTAAACCTTGCCAAATTGGTGCACCCCAAAACTTCTCCAAGTGGTTCCTCATCCCCAAGTATAAGCGTTTGCCTGCTGAAACGGACCCACTCGTCCAAGTTATTTAATACAGATCAGAAATAGCCTCCAGGCTTCCAGGGGTCTGTAGACCATGGCTGGGAACCACAACCATCCCCTCTGAAGTGAGAAAGGACCCTGCAAGGCATCACCCCCCCACACCCCAGCTTCTCCCCCCGCTATCACGTGGAGGAGGCAGAGCTGCAGCCCTGGGAAAGGCGCTGGAAGCCGCTGGGAGCAGCTGCAGAAGAGACTGGTGCCAACTCCAGCTGCTTGTTAATTACGGTAACATGTTGTCTCATGTACGCACCTCCGCGAAGACGCTGTATTAGCTTGATAAGTATTTAACACTTGGCACAGGGGGAAGTTTCCACTTAGCATCCAGCAGGGCTGAGCAGCGGGGGGGAAAGGTGGCACAGACAGGGCATTCGGAGAGGGCACAGGCAGGGCAGGAGGCGGCACGGTCCCGGGGACGGCTGGGGATTCAGCCTTGCACAGCCTCCGTTAGCACTTCTGGCGATGGGATCATGCAGGAGCCGGGGATTTTGGAGCCTCTGCCATCACAGTGGGAGCTTATAGCCCAGGGCTGCCCCCAGCACAAAGCCCAGGCACTGCTCTGGGTTTAATCTAGCCCACTAACAGGGACGGTACACGCTTGTGCCTTTCTTCAGCCGGCTTTTCTTGTTCGCTCTGCATGACCGGCCCGCTGTGCAGCACCTATTGTGCTGGGGCGGAGGAACCGTGCAAACATGCTTTCAGGTCCACTGTGCTGCTCACAAGATATCTTCATCCCCAGAGCTGCCTTCCTGCATGGGGGCCATGGGAGAAGGGGCCAGACGCATCCCTGGGGACAGCAGGGTCTCCCGAGAGCTGAGGGAAACAGAAAGAACTGGGACCCAGCTGGCCCGGGCAGCTCCGCAGAAAAATGGCTGTTGTTGCAGAAGCCACCTTTTGCAAGCAAATTTCCCCACAGCATGGCCAGTTCTGTGTGGGGATGAGGGCCCCTGGCCTCGGGGGCTCATCCCAGCCCCACCTGCAACATGTAAGTTGGGATGAGGAAGCTGGTTCCAGTCCGTCATGCGCTCCCCAAGCCTTACACAGGGCGATGGACAGCTCAGCAGCACTGCCTCCCCTTTTCACTACCAGGTTACATTAGTATTTTCCATATGTTTGAATGCAGATAAATCTTTTGTCTGAATCAAAATCAGTAATTATGAGTCAGTGTTAGCACAGAGCAGGTGAGTCAGGCGCAAAAGAATTTTTGCCTCATACCCTCAAGGTCTAAGATACATCGCTCACCTGAACCTCCTGTGTGTGGTCTTAGTTCAGGGTTTTCACAAACATCATTAGCAATCCACCAGTGAGTTCGGCAGCAACCCACAGCCAAAGCTGCCACCTCCTCTTCAATTCCCCAGGGTGGGAAAGCACCCTCAGCACCTGGGTAAATGCATAGGTGGCCTCCGCTCGCTCCGCGCTGGGGATGCAGTGGTTGGGGATGCGGGGGGGGGGGTTCTCCCTCACCTACAGCACTCAGCTCACTCTCAGCAGGTTGGCTGAGCACAAAGCTGTCCCCCAGGATGGCTGAGTAGCAGCTCCGTGCCAAGCCCGTCACCTTCTCGGTGGTTTGCTGGGAAACCAAGGTGGCTGCAGGAGAAGGGGCGGCCGCTCTGCGATGCCAAGGGCTGTGCATCTTCTCCGCTCAGTTGGACCTGGCAGCCCCCAGCACAAGGACCTGGCTTCAGGCCACGCTGCTGGCATCTCCCCCGGCAGGGCTGGAGCTGGCCAGGCTCCCTGCACCGCCATGAGCCCCTGCACCTCAGAGCTATGGGAGGGCTCTGCGTGGTCTGAGGCTGCCGAGCAGGGTCCGGCTCACCCAGGGGCTGGCCAGACATCGCACACCAGCAGCTCAGGCCTCCCCAAATCTCTGTGCAGCCAGGCAGCCTGACCCCACCTTCGGGCTGCCCGCCCCAGAGCTCCCCCACAGAGGAGCCCTGGGCTTGCGTTCACTTGCCTTTCAGCTCTGGTGGGATGCGGGTTATTAGAGGGGATGTTTTATTGACGGGTGGGGCTGGTTATAGTTGGAGGTTTGTCTACCCACTCCCTTTGATCACCCAACTCATCTCCTTACCCCATCTCCTCTCCTTACACCTCCATGGAATTTAACTCCGTCCTTTCCTCCGACACGGCATCTCATCCTCCTGTAAGCCAGGCTTGCACTAGGGAAGGTGTTTAAACCATCAGAAGTGATGTGGGCTGTAGGTTAATTTACTCACACAGCTGCAAGGAATGAGCTACCACCCAGCAGCAACCCTGGTGAGCCAGTCCCAAGATGGACCCTGCTGCTGAGTCGAGCTTTAAAAATACATGGGCAGACCAGTATTTGAGTAGCAGAGGCAGGAGGGCTCCTTGTGCATCTCCTGCCCAAATCCTGCATCTCTGCAAGGGTCACACTGCCACTGCCGCCCCAATGAGACACTCACCACAGCTCTTCTGCTCCTGGCTACCTATGGCCATGGAAAATGTCAGAGTGTAACTTCTCCAGGGACTTTATCCTAATGAGGCTGGAACTGGCCTGTGACTCCAAAAGTTATCAGTAGGGAAAACAAGGTCTGAGACATCCACACACCCAGCATGATTGTCTAAGCTTCATTTGGAGATGCCACAGAAGAGTAACAACACCCTGACAAGTGCCATGAGCCCAGACTGCGTGTGCATGGGAGGACATCTCCATGCTCATTGTTTGAGCCATATCAGAGGTAAAAATCCCATTGGCATGACCTAGGAAGGAGCTCTCAGCCTCCAGCTCTGCATCAAGGAGGTTAGCCCAGTGAGTGTGTGTTTGCTTTCTTTGCCTTAAAGCACGCAAAAGCCCAACAAAACAGACTTTGTTTACTGCTCATCCTGTAAACCGCTTAGGCGGTTGGAGATGAGCTGAAAGCTTAGACGAGCTGCAGAGTTACAGCCAGATGTGGTTTCGAATGGCTGAGTTAGGCACCTCTGAAACCTGAGGTTTATTAATGAAGGTGCCCGCTGAACCATAACGGGCTGTTGTAATTACCTCCGCCGCAGCATCCCCTTCTCCTGGAGGAGGACGGCCAGGTTCTGCTGCCGTGGCCCTGCTGCGAGCGCCCAGCCAAGCGGACACGGCATCTTGTGGAGGTGAGTAAATAGGTTAAGGTCATTCCCCACGATGACAGGTCTACGGCTCCGTTGGATGGCTGGGGAGAGATAACAAACCAACAGGGGTCACCACCGATAAGAGATGAAAAGGCTCCAGAGGCGAGGAATAATTACATGTGAAGGGCAATGTTTTTCTCCCAATGACAAGCTCTTTGTCAGAGCCCTCCAGCGCCAAGAATGCTCCACCGAGGGACCGGCCACAGCCAGGCAGCACCGAGCTGCGTGTTTGTGGGGGGAGCACTGGGCAGGAGGCTCCTTCCCTGCAGCCCAGCTAGTACCTTCCCAGTTCAGACCAGTGCGTGGAGCAGAAAGGAGGGGTGCCCTCCTTCCAGAGCACCCCCATTGTGTCTCCCGAGGTTGATTCCAACACCAACACCACTGGCCACCCCCAGACGAGCTCCGGCATGCTCGGGAAGCGATGCTGGGCTGTGCTCAGGCATGAGCAGCTGAAGCTGCATGCAACCAAGAGCCCACAGCAGAGGAAGTGGAAAAGCCACCACGGCTGAGGACCAGAGAGGAGTCTACACCAGGCCACCGGGCTGATGGCAACCAGGAAGACCAAGGAAGACAAGGCATGGCATCCGGGGGGGGTCACGAAGCAGGGGCACTGCAGTGGCTCTGCAGGGAGCTGGGTGTCTGTCCCCAGCGGGAGCAGGGACACATCCTCCTCCTCTTTCCCTGAAGCACAGCCCTCACAGATGGAAGTCAACGCCTTGCCAAGGAAACACTCACTGGGAGCTTTTCACACCTGGTTTGTCTCTTGAAGTTTCACACCAATGAATAACTGTGACCTCAGGAGGGGAGTGTATCAGCTATATTTCCCAAATATCAGCAAATTGTGTGAGAGAAAGAGATATGCTAAGGGGGCAGACTGCTCAAACCATTACCATCCTTCTTAGTACCACTTAGCTGAACCGTTAAAAAGATCCAGGGCTCCCAAAGACAATTAAGCTCAAGGGAAGCCATAAATCTCAATAAACATCAGGCCAAGTTTTCTTCACTGCTTGAAACAACAGATATAATTTCATTGGTTACTGAGCTCATGCTCCCAAAGGGATTTCAGATAAAAAGCCACTTATTCAAAACACCAAACCCAGGCTTCTCCTGTCTCTCAGGCTACCGAGGGGTCAGATTTCCCAGCATGGGAACATGTGCCCCGCAGTCTGCAGAGGTGGAGCTTGACTGTAGAAAACCTTTGCAGATTTATGATGTCTGCGGCACGGCGCTGCGACCTGCCGCCAAGGTCAGGCGGCTGGCACCTGCCTGCGAAGGTGGCCCTTCCCGATGCGAGGCAGCCATCGGCAGGAGGGGACCCGGCTGCTGGAGACAGCCCTCCATCCTCGGCTGTTGTGGTGGGCAAGTAGGGAGGCTTGGCAGGACATGGACCTGGCGGAGGTGGACCTTTGCTCTGGGTCTGTGTACTTGTTCCCAGGGGCCAAGGTCCTGCACGGCCAAGGCTGGAGGGGGCACATCCTGTATCTCAAAGCTGGTGCCACCCTTGCCTCATTATCTCCGACATACTGAAGGAGCCTAAATAGGCAACACAGAGTACATCAGCTCTCCTTGCTGTCCCAGGAGCAACCTGGCAGCTTGCCCTTGTGCCGTTTACCCAGCCCATGACCAGCCTACCCTGTCCACATGTTTTCTGCTGTGGAGATCAGAGCATTTCCCAGTGCAAGCCCCATGCCAAGGAAGCACACACCAGCCTGAAGTCTGTGTGCCAGCCTTGCAGGGTTTTTTTTCTGGCAGGTTTTGCATTCACAGGGTTAGGGCCCTGGTTTTGACAGCTCTCTGCAAGGTCGCTCCATTTGCCAAGTGCTGCTTCCTTGTGCTTTGATTTAAGTTCTTGCATGCTTCTTGTATTGATTTCTCTCAGATGTATTTTATGGGGAATAAGCACTCAAACCAGAAGGCCAAGACCTCCTGCCTTGTGCACAGCATAGTAATGGATGAGCTCCTTCTCACGCTCACTCCCTTGCTCTCCCTCCCCTTCTCCCCATTTCTCTCACCTTTTATTTAATCCACTTTCGAATGCACCAGGGTGAAGGATGGCAAATGCACAAACACGTGAGGTTTTTCTGCTCTGGATACTTAACTTGGTGAGCCAAGCAGGGGATGGATTCAGGAGGGCTGCATTTAGACACGAGTAGAAAGACTTCTCCCAGCTATTGTCAGGAGCTTCGGCTGCAAAAGTATTTCCCAGCTTGCAGAGATGATAGCAAGCACCCACTGGCTCTGGGCACCCCGAGCCGCAGGAGCCCTGCTCGGCCACGGGAAGAAGGCAGCAGCTTGGAGCCACACACACAGGGCTTTTCTCCCCGCTTAGCCTCTGAAGCCCTAAGGATTCATCCATCATCTGCCTCTGGGGTCTCCTTGACCGCTGGGCAGCGCTTTGAGAGCCTCAGGAAGCATTAAGAAATGCATTCAGTTTTTAGTGATGTTAAACATGGCTTGTCATTATTTAGAGCCTAAAAGCTGAAGATAGAGGAACCAACTCAAACCTAAACTTTTCTCCCAAGCTATACCCGTCTTTACAATTCGGAAATACTCCGGTAAGACGGTACAGATTTTGACCCATACTTGTTTTGCTGTCTGTGCAGTTTATCTGGGGCCAAACACAACCAAATATCCCAGGGAAGGCTATTCTGCCAGCTGCAAATCCTCTGACCTCAGAAGTAGTGGAGATGCGCGGGGTCTCGGGGGACTGCCTGATCTATCGATGTTTCCAGTCCAGTGGTTTGTCAGCATCCAAGATGTGCACTCTGGGTTTGCTGCATCCAGCACAGCTAGAGGTGACCTTGGTCCTGCATTGCTGATGTCCTAGTTAAATGCCAGACTTAGAAGAGACCTAAGTTAAGTCTCGGTCAGAAACAGCAGCGTGTTTCAGGGAACAAAACCTCAACAGACTCGAGGGATGTTTTTTCCTGTATTAGTAAACAGGCTCTCTGTGATCCCTATTGCTAGCATCAGGTTCCCAAAATCCTGAATCCAGACTGCTGAAATAATGACACTGTCATAAAAACGAAGAATCCAAAAACCCCATGCAATGTATTTTCATCTGACAATGTAAGCCTAGCTAAGGAATCAGAATTTGGAAGGCAGCCCTCTCTCTGTACACAGGAGGAATAAAAACATTATTATTGTTTTTCTCAGTGAACTGCAAAGCCTGTTTTTAAGTGAAACCTGAGCTTCCAATCTCATCACGTGCTTCCAGGAGCTAGAGCTTTCAGAAGACCAAATACTTTGAAACTCTGGATAAGACCATTAGAGTTGCTTAATTTCCTTTATGTCCATCTGTTTCAGTTCAGCTCAGTTGCTTCTGTCCCAGACAAGACATTTGGCTCTTCTAAATAAATCTTATAGCCCATTTGGATTAAAGACTTTCTGATGCAGCCTCTGAATGTAATCCCTCTGATTTGCATCTCAAAGAAATTGAGTTAAAACCAAGTAAGAACCATACACAGAGTGCTTGGAATTGCTCGGGTATGTGAACTACTCACGAGGTCCCATATGGATAATGGTGCTTTTGTTTTTAATTTATCATGAACTCCTGCATTCCTATGGCTGCGGTCGCACCAGGCACACGCCGGGGCTTTCTAAGCAGACAGGGTGAAAATATAATTGACTGAGGTTTGCTGTTGTCCAAGGCTTGAGTCTTGCACCCGAGAAACTGAGAATGCTGCAGAGAAAGTGTGAGGCACCTAGAAAATCTGGGGCAACAGATGCCACTGTGGTGATAGCGGAGGATGAATGAAAAATAACATCCGAGCTCAATCAGGTTCAGTGTTATTCTGCTCATTAGCTCTTAATAGGTATTTTTCACATCAAGGGAGATCTGAGAGTCTTTGCTCAGACAACAGTACAGCGTGCTTCTGAGCGACGACTGGAGCACATTGATCATCCAAAGAGGCAGCATTTGCAGGGGTCTTCATGGTGCTTTCCCAAGGCTGCTCAGTGCCTGTCACTGGAAACGTTATCTCATTTTTTGCAGGAGAGCCTGGGTCACGGGATGCCAGGGTGCTATTCCTGGCAGTGACGCAGCCGCCTTCCTTCCCAGGCAAATGCTTTTACCCTTTCCATGTCCCAGGGTACCTGTCTATGAAACATGCCTTGCGAAACGGTTGAAACATGCTCCAAGATCCCCCAGATAACAGGCTCTGTTCGAGGGTTACTGCTGTCATAATTTTGGCAGCAGCCCAGGTGCTCCCTAACTGCAGTATGTGCTGTGGCTGTCCCACCAATTCTTCTTACAGGGACTTTTATGAAGGTGGAGGCGCTTGTGTTGGTAAAGCCACTTGTGTTGGAATAGCCACTTCCCATTTTCTTACCTTCAGAGAAATAAAAACCAGGGGAAAAAAAGTTAGATAATCATTAGAAAAAATTAAGAAGAGCCTTGCTCTACCACCAGTGCTGCCCGTTGCATAGCTGTGCTCCAGCTGGCATGGGATTCAAAAGAAGGTTTCCTGAGCCAGCAGAGCCCATCGCAGCCTCCTTTGGTAATACAGTCATTAGAGGAATGGACACAGACACGTTGGCAAACCTCCAAACATCCTCCCAAAGGCTCTAGCATTATTACCTCCTCTGTATGATGGGAAACTGAGTCACAGAGCAGGTAGGTGGTTTGGATATCAGCCCTATAGCTTACAGGGTTACATCAGAGGATTGGATCCATAGCAGACAGAGGGGTGCAGGCAGGAATCCCAGCTGCTAGGGCAAAGCAGACACCCACACTCCTAATAATGATAATAATTAATTATGGGGGAGGAAGAAGGGACAGGGCAGAACTGCCCCAGCCTGAACCCTTACCCAGAAAAACCTCATTTTCTCTGGGTGAGAAGAGCCTCAGTTGTTTACCATTGAAGAGCAAGGGGTAGAGACAAGTTGGACCCAGCACAAACCATCACTCCCTTCCCCTCTGCCATTGCCTCAGCTCCAGATGAAGCAGCTCCAGAGACATTACAGAGCCATTAAAAGCCAAATTCATTTCCACGACTGAAACCAACTACCCGTAATACAGTATCTTTTGCAGCTGTGGTTCAGTGTGGCACCTGAGAGCTGTGAGGTTAATGACACAGGGCTGTCAGCAGCCTTAATTATATTCCCATTTTTCCAGTCTCTGATTAGCTTTAGAGCTCATCTGGTGTCAGAAATTTGGTGCCTAAGCTTTGACAAAAGTGTTTCATTATTACTTAATAAACGGGAAAAAAGGGAGGGCACGTCTTTAAGCTCTGGCTTGTAAAAGCTTCCTTTTTTTTAGTTATTTTTTATTTAACCTCACAAAAGCTCCCCTACCTCAGCCGCTTTGGGCTGACCCCATTCTCAGTGCCCAGCCAGGAGCCCCCCCGTTGACGGGAGCCCCTGCGCAGGGGTGCTGGCTGGGGTCACCCTCCTGGCACCTCCAAACCTGACTCCAGTTCCCCCATAAACATGCTCTGTTCAGCTGGGAGCCTGCTGCTCCCTGTCAGCTGACGGCCAATTAATAAGAATCATTTATTACTGTTATATCACCTCTAAAGTGGGCCAGGTGTTTGCAGAAAAAAAAGGAGATTTAAAAATAATAATAATAAAAGCACAAGCTTCCAATCAAAAGCTCCAAACGGCTTAAAATCTAAAGCAGAGCTTAGGTTCTTCTTCAGATTCAATTTCCTCCAGCCCTTAGTGAAGTTCATTAGCTTGAATATTAATAAAAATGGTGAGAAGGAGCCTGGTATCTTTTAACTCCTTCTCTAAAAGCACAGCGAACCCCACGCTCCATCACAAACCTCTCCGTGACCGATGAACCACCAGCAGCTCCCTGCCCTTGCTCAAACCCTCAAAGGCAGGTCGGTACCCAATTCCCGGTTACGCCCCCCAAAACCTTGGTGGCTCTCAACCTTTGTCTTTTTCCCTTTGGCAGGAAATTCCTGGAGTGAAATTGGAGCAGTTAATCATAAAATATTGTACTTGTGCTTGGGTCTCAAATAGCTGGCACTGCCTAGATGGCTGAATGAAATTTTTAAAACCAACGGGTAGCTCTTCAGCATCATGAGTTGGATGCCCTCTTCCACCTGACCCTGCAGTCAACCCCCAGAATTCCTCCTATATTTATGAGCTTCAGTAGCAACATTTTCCCTGTTTCTTGAAGCTGGGACAGGACCTGCCCAGAGGAGCAGGCTTGTATGGTCGGGTTTATGGTACAGGTTTGTTGCTAGTCGCTCTCTGGGCTTGGCCATTTTCATGGCCGTTGCTTGAGATGAAGGACGCTCTCAATGACTTTATCCTTGACCTGTGATCAGTCGGAAACCAGGGAAGTTTCCAGCAACTTCAACCACTTAATGTTTAACTTCTGTCATAGCTTCTGGAGACTGATATGATATAATTTTGGCTTTGCAAAGACAACTTGGCTCTAAGGAGCTGACTGTAAATCATTAGCAGGATTGTTCTCACCCTGGTTCTTTGCTTTTTAATTGCCAAGCAGAGCGGCATGAAACATTTATAGCAAAAAGCTGCAACCACATGAAATTTGCTTCATTTGAGGTTTCGTTCCAGCAGAGCAGTGGGTGATGGAAACCAGGTTGATATTAACAGAGCCACTTCTAGTGTCTCCAGTGGTGACAGGGCTGGAGTTTGGCTCAGAAGTCTTCCAGAGTCCAGGGGCAGACAAGGAGCAACAAGTGCTTTTGATTAATGGCCTCAGTTCAGTAGAAAACATCCAAGCAGGCAGGATGGGATATTTTCGGCACAGTCCCCACTGCCCTATGTAGACCTCTGCATGTATCTGTCACGGTTGGCCCCTGTCCCCATAGGCTGAGTGCACTAAAACTGGCTCCATTAAAAGGGGACCATGGGGAATGTTCATGACTTCTGTGTGTCCAGCTTTTAAATTATTCCTGTGTCCAGGAACCTGAAACTGTTGAAAATAATCCATCTCCTTCCACTTCCCTCCCACCTGAAGGAAATATCATTTGCTTTGAGGGAAACAACCAGCTGGAGCAGAAATGATCTTCCTCAGCCTCGCAAGGACAGCTGATGTAGTGTCTCATGATGTCCCACACCAAGCTGGCCAAACCCACGATGAGTCCCTCTGAATGGGAAAGGACTTTGATCCCACAACTCCCAGCCACCTCCCAGCAAGGCACTGGTAACGTCAGCCCTGCTGTGCCAAAACCAGCCCATCCCCATCTCATTTCCAGGGCTTGGTAACGAAGGGCAAATACCAAGGTTGGCAGCACTGCTGCCACGCTGCTCGTTGCATCGAACCCACCCAGGCTAATAACAGTATTAATTACAGCACGCAGCCCCTTCTTCTCACTGTAAATCTCTATTAGCAATAAACTGGAAGGGCCATAAAAGGGAGTTTACAATGAACCCACAAGGCGATACGTGCCTGAATCCTTGGCTTTGTTGCAGCTGGCAATAAAGCCGTCTTTTATTATAGCATATACCCTGCCCTCGAGATAACGTACAAGGCCCAGGACTCCTCAAAGAAATGATGCAAAGCCATTTGTTGCACTTTGATTTGCTGCAAAGCCATGTGGAGGTGGGAAAGCGGAGGGATCCGGCTAACAGGCTCTAGTTGTTCCCTTGATCCCAGCCTGACACTGAATCACCGCGGTGTGCGGCACTGCGGAGTAATAGCCTCTGTAATTTTACATCGTAAATGTTACTCTGCCCTGCAGGGGGGAAAACTCGAGTAAACATTAAAAAAAAAAAAAAAAGTTTGAGGTTGATTAAGAAACACAAGGAAATCTCTCATATGAGAAGGCAGTTCTCGGTTAGCAGAATGTTGTGGTAGTGTGATAGGCAGGGTTTAATATTTAAGCTTCTGGTTTTGTTTATAGTAGTCAGGAGCAGATAATACTGAATATCCTAGAAATAGGCACAGATCCATTCAGGGGCATGAGGTCCGGGCCTGGAAGAGGTTTGTCGGCTTCAAAGTCCCAGGCAGGCTGGTTCAAAAAGAGGAAAAAAGAAGACGAAAAAAAACCCAAAAGACAAGCAAGGAAAGATTGATATTTGCAACTTGTGGGACACAAGAGAACCAGCGAGCCCAGCACACCGGTCCCAGTAAAGCCACCCTGCTCTCTGCTTGCCTCCCCGGCATGCAGCAAAGTTTGTTTTGCTGGAAGGCAAACGTCACTGCTGCTTAGCACCACTGGTCAGCACAGTGTTGACCCTCCACCCCGCTCCTGGTCCCAGGATGGGATGCGTTCAAGCCCTAAAAAAGGGACCTGAAGTCCTTGGGCTTGCAAGACCCTTTGAGAGTCAACAACACACTCATTAATTCAAGCTCAGTCGAAGGCTGCTGTAGACACCGGTATGAAATCATCGGTTTTATTTAGTTCAGTGGTTAGGTATGATTGTTCTGAACTGCGATTCAACCCTGTTCTCTTATATATCTCGCAGTGTTAAAAGTAACAAGTCTATCACCTCTGGAGCCATTTCTCTGTCGTTCGTACCCTTGCTGGTGCTGCGGTGTTTAGCTGGAGGGCTTCATCTCTTTTAGACAGCCACCTGTCAATTATCTGTCTCCTCCATAAATAAAATAAATGGCTGGTAATTTTTTTTATATCTATAAAAAGTAGGTCTCCCTCTGTGTTTGCAGGAAAGCTGGTGGCACCACGTTAGGAAGAGGCAAAGAGATTTTTCCAGGGAGCTTTGTACTTGGCTCCAGCACTGTGGTTTGGACTTTCTTTCAAGTTGAAATTCAGCTATGCAGCGTCCCTTCACACTGCTGTCTTTATGCTGGCTGGAGCCACTACAAGGCATATTTCCATTCTTGCTGTAAATACTCACAGTTTAGGGGCTGTTGCTGGTCCAGCGTCTGCTCCCCATACGATGGTGAAAACCCATCGGGGTTGCCAGATGAATGGGATGAGTTGTCCCCTCCGAGCGACGTGCTGTCCCCAGAGTGGCATTTTTTAAATGCTGGCATCAGTGTGTTCTGGACACCGGCTCTTCTCCTTACTCCCAGCACTGCTCAGCCCCAAACCCTGGACCCAACACCTCCAAGCTCCCATGAGGAGCTCCAAAACCAGACCCAGCCCAGGCTCCTCTCTCTATACAGCGGTGCCAGGCACAGGCAAGCATGGGACACTCACACCCACGGGCAGCATCACCGTCCCCTCCCAAGCACAGCTGGCCACGAGCACCGCTGGTACATGGGCCACAGCTGGTGGGAGCAGAGACCTAACTCTGGCACAGCCCAAAACCGAGGCAGGTGCCACCTGATTTCCCTGAGTGACATAAATAGATACCTGGAATGTGAGCTTCAGATTAAGAAAGAGACGCCATCCACCACCAAGGATGCAAATGGTGGACCTGTTTTTCCCTTCACTGTCTGTATTTTCTCCATTAGAAAGGATGCAGGTTTGCTGTGGAAAATAACCCCTACCTCCAACGAGGGGATAAATCACCAGCACAGGGTAATCAGGATGGGGAGAGGGGAGGGTCGAGCACAAGGCAGAAGGGTTGTTTAACCCCCCCCTTTATAAGGAGACAAAGGAGGTAATTAGAAAACTGCAGTTGCTCATTCAGTATGAAAAGGTTTGTATCCATAGTAAACAGCAGCGCTGCTGGCAGCGCCTGTCCCCACGCAATGATGCTGCTGCCCACCGTGCATTAACCCGCCGGCTCCCGGCTGCAGCCAGCCCCAGCGCCTTCAGGGAACCCGCTCATCCCAGCCTGGGACACCCTCTCCCGCACTCTTCTCTCCTCCAGTTAGAGCTTTTCTCGGTTGGGTTTACATGCCAGAAACACTCTCAAAGCCAAGGGGAGAAAAATAATGTTCTGGAAGCGCTGAGGCACTGGGCCTGGCTTTTTTAAGATGAATATTCCGCAGAGAAATTACTCATTGTTTTTTGTGGCTCTTTTACAGAGACAGAGAAAGAAAAGAAACTGATGTAATAGGAGATATTAGCCAAGCCATCTGACTAATGCACCTCACTCCTGATCTGTGACATCCAGCCCGCTCTCTCTGATTTCTCCAGCCAGCTCCAGCCTGGGCTCTGCTCTCACTGCCTGACCCAGGCAGCAAAGGGATCTGCAAGAAACACACTGAGATCAGCCTCTGCAACCACCTCTGAACCCACACCAGCTCCCCCCAGGGAAACTGGGGCTCTGAGGAAGATGGGGAGCCCCACCAGCCTGCAGCCGGGCTTGGAAGGGACCTTGGGTCTCTCCTGGGCCCTTTGCCCACCAGATGGTCCTTCCCACTGGGCTGCTCTTTCTCTCTACAGCTTCTGCTACCGAGAGTGCCCGGTAGCCAGCAGGGCCATAACAAACATTACTCATCCACATCCAGTACTTACCAGCTCCAGCTTCTATCAATCTTGCATGACGCATATGTTTACCACCAGTGGGAGGGTTTTTTTATATCTATATATTTTTTACTGCAGTCAGTGTCCCTGTTTCTGGGGACAGAGGAATTATTACCCGCTGCTTACATGGTATAATAAAGAGCATGTGTTGTACCCCGCATAAATTTAGCTTCTGATCTGATGAGCAAGGAAATTTTTTCCCTTCTCCGTCCCTAATTGTATAGATGAGTGCTTATATTCATCCATAAGGGGAGCAGGAAAGGGACTGTTTGGTGAAAAGTGAGAATAAGGCACACATGCACATGCACACGGACACATGCACCCATGAATACTGAGCTAGAAAAACACCGAAGCTTTCTAAATCTACCCAGCAATCCTGCGCTAATCTGCTCAGTCGCAGTCACAAATATAACTCAGGGACAATAAATAAACTAACAGGAGTTAAATAAGTTCAGCTTCTTAACCTTTGGACAGATCAATCCCCGTGTTATCTCATTTCTCCCTTGTTTCTCTCCATCCCCCACGTCTTGTTCCCTTCTTCTCCCTCCTGCACTGTTTGTTAGCGCCCGGCAGACTGACAGCAGGGCAAACACAGTGATATGAAGCAGGTAGCTGGAAGCACAAGAGGAAGACCCAGATCTGTTAAAAAAAAAAAAAAAAATCACTGCTTCCTTTCTAAGACCTGAGTTTGTGCGCGTATGTGTAGCGACGGGCTTCGTTGCCTGCTGAGCATCCCAAATCTCACAAGGTCCTGTCTCTTCAGGAGGACAGACAAGCCCCAGGGTGCATGTGTTTAAAAGTCCCGGGTTAAAAAGCGCTGGCTGTGGCTCCTGCCTGTCTCTGCCTGTATTTTCCACTCTGCCAGTATGGAATTAAACAGTCCAGGTGGATGGGAGTAGAGATCTGGAAGATGCCCGGTCCTGTGTGTGCTAGAAGGGAGTTCATCATGTCTTCCTGCCCCTCGCCATGACTCATTTGCTGCTATGAAACATACTCATCAGGAAAGTATGATGTGGCCAGGAGCATCTTAGCAAGCTGCTACCCAGCAGATGGAAGGGGACGGTCCCGTGAATCTGCACTTCTCGGTGCATCCTCCTGGCATACACACCTATCCCAAGTGGGAATAAGTCTTCCCTCCCAGCTGGATTATCAGTTCCCTCAAGAATGATGTATCTCCAACCTTGATGCTGCTGCCACCTGAAGGTGCAGACCATGGTCTTTTCAGGTCTTTTCCAGGGTGGTCAATGTATACAGCCACCATCCTCCTTTTCTGAAGTCCAGGGAGGGCTGTTTTCTCTGAGCTGGGAAAAAGAAGCTGCTTTCCAGACCCCCTCCCTCAGAAGAGGAGTTGGAGGAAATTAGCAGTGATGCACAACTGAAAAAATTGAATTGTTCAAGCAAGTTCAAAGCTGAACCAGTCTGGAGACATCTGCACACCACATGCCAGGCTCAGTGAAACACTAATAAATCTTTCCAGACTGGCATCGATGTAAGGAAGCTCGAGCACTGCTCAACCCAACCAGGAAAGCTCCCAGTGCTTCTGTTTCTGAGGTGGCTGAAGGGTGTCAGTGGAAAGGAGAGATAAGGCACAAGTGAGGGAAGAAAAACAACTTTGGGGAAAGTGTTGAGCCATACAAGTTATCTTCATTTTGGAGATGGTTATTGCTCTAGTTACCAGAATGTGGTGTCCATTGAAAAGTGCGTTTTCTGATTGAAACCCAGATTTTCAAAATTGTTAGGACAAATATACTATAAACCTTTATACAATTGGAAGGCAACTATGTTTTAAAATGGCAGAGAAAAATGGAGGTGAAAGCCCAATTTTATTTCCAGAGAAAAGGCCATTTTTTCAATAAAAATAAAAGAACCTTCCCAGGTGAAAAATGTCAATCCCCTTTAACAGAGATCAATAACGCGATACAATCAGTCTGCTCACGCTGGCTGCCGCTGATCTATTGCTGTTTGCAAAAGGCTTTCATTCTGCCTGTCTTTACAATTTAGCTAATAGTAAAAAACTTCATAGTGTTAAAAAGAAAAGTGGGTAAACAACCCAGAATCAAAGGTCCAGGAGCTCTGCACCTGAACGGCCTCAGGATCCTGCATGCTGGAGGAAGAGGTGCCAACCAGAGTGGTAAAAACCCGTCTTACCTGAGCTCAAGGGGAGATTTGCCATCAACCCCAACAGAGGCAGGACTTTACCGGCTGTATTTTTCTGAATTTCTATGTCAGCCTCAGCTGTCTCCCACTGAATTTTGTGGCTGAGAAAATGCCACGCCTCGGACCAGGTAGTTCTAGGAAATTTTTAGGGTCCACATTTAATAAGCACAAATATCCCTTCAGGAAAATACAGACAGTGAGATAGATGGAGTCGTCCACCTTCAAGACCTTCTCCAGGCTGGGATGACAGGTATGCTGTTGATGGGTTACCTTGCCGGGAAATCCCATACGGAGAGGGTGCCGCACTTCATCCCTGGTGCTCAACGAACCACACTAAAGCCCCGTCTCCCCACTCAGCCCCGGCTGTGCCTTTGGCAGCACACCCTCGCAGCAGACATTACCTTCTCCCAGGAAAAACCGAGGTCAAGCGCAGTCTAAATGCCATGACCAGCCCCATGCCTACCTGATGGCCGCTCTGCTGCTCTTTACATGTGAAAAGGGCTCCTGGCCTTCGCGTACAGCGGGAAGATGCCAAGTGCCCCTATACGAGGAACAGCGTGGGAATAGATAGTCACTGCTTTCTCAAAAGTACCAGCCCTCTAGGGACAGCGAACAGGCTTTTGGCAATGGTGCTACCCACAATAACCCTGGTTCGTGATCCCCTCTGCTCTGCTGGGTGGTTCCTCATGTCCCAGCTCACCAGCCCCAGTCTCTGGCTAGCTCCTGGAGGAGGATTTCCCCAGAAAGCATGAATAATACCAAAGAAATTCAAATAAATCAAAATCTATTCTCAACAACTGAAGTATCTGCTGCTTTCTGGAGACAAGAAACAGAAGTGAGAAGCAGGGTTACAGCTGGCCCACAAGCAGGGGAGCAGAGACGTGAGAATCGAGCCCCGTGCCTCCAGGTGTGCTGTCTCTCCTCTAAGAGAGGAGTTTCACACAGACCTGAAACCAGATTGTCAGAGCAGGCAGTTTTCATAAGTACTTCAGCAATGGGGGACTCCCATGGGGATGCTCGAGGCCAGACTTTCCTAAAGTGCTCGGTGCACACCTAATATGCTCTGCTTTTTGGAAACTCTGACACACACAGCAGATAGCTGTAGACACTGTTGTCTCATATATGTATGGCTGACTCAGATATATATATATATGACTGGCTTAACATACTTCCCTTTCTTCCTCCCCTCCCCTCCCCCGGAGTTTTGCATGTCTGAAGCTGTTTCAGATAAAAGATACCAAAAATGAAAATGCATTTGGGATGTCTGGGAACTAAAAAGTCAGACTGCGAGAAAACCAGACAGGGTTAGAGACCAAAAATCCCTGTCTTCTGCCAGAAATCTAAACCCGCTGCCGACTTCAGGTTCTGAGGCTCCGTGTGCTCAGAGGCAGCGGCAGCAGTTGCCGGGGCTATTTCGAAAGTGTATTCCATCAGCAGTAATGGGTCTTTCCTCATAAGCTGTGTTTTCATAGTAAATCTTCAGTCTTACATTGCATTACAGAGTTCAGCTGCCACTAATCCTTAAAAACAATTCATTTCCAACTGCAAAGTGCAATAAAGAAAGGATAATCACTATTAATATTAGTTATTGTTATTGATTTCAGCTTTAAAGAATTGATTTTCAGTCCTGGCTGCATTTATGAGTCTCTTTGCTGAAGATGCATATACAGGGGCCCACCACTATTTTTAGATCCTTGTCCCAGCTCCCGCTGCAGACCCAGGAGGAAGAGGATGGGGGAGGCAGAGGAGGGACCTCGTGGGGAAGATCCTGCCGGGTGAGGGAGGGCACCTCCACGCGGCTTCGCCCCTCTCCCTCACCAGGGATCCTCGCCTTCCCAGGACGCTGGCTTAGCTCCAGCTGGTCACTCGCTGGAGCAGCTTTGGGCAGCTGCCTGCAAACCTGCCTGGCTTGGCTGCGTTCACCCCAGAGCAGCCCGGGGGATTCAGCCCCAAACCGCCCCATCCCTCCACCTCACCATCTGCAGCGGCACCCCGGGACGTCCAGAGCAATGGTTGTTACTGGTGTCTCGGTGACCATCATTAGCACCGATGCCATCGCTGTCTGGCATCAAGCAGGGTTGCGTGCCAGTCTGGGGAGCAAGGACAAAGCACTTCACAGGCCCATGCACCTCCATCCTTGTCTTCAAACCCCACTCTGCTCCTTTGCAGGTACGATGGCATCTCAGCACTTTGGCTGAGCCCATCCTAATTCTGCACTGGACAAAGCAAGAGCTAAGAGGGAGTGACCTTCCTGCAACAGAGGCACAAGACATCTTTCTTCTCAAACCCACGACAGCGTCCTGCACACATGCACACGCACACACAAAGGAAAACATGGAGATTAAAAAGGAAAGTATTATTGCTTTCTGCCAGTGAGTCCCTACAATATGAGTGAGTCTTCCCAGTCCTTTGTGAGCTGTAAATTCAGCTTTAACCTCCGCTAATGAAGCCTGTTTTGCCTGGAGTTTTCCTGCCTGACATCTCCCCACTCCAGGCATAGTTTACTTACTAAATATAACTCTAAAATATAAATTAAATAGTCTTAGAACAGGTGACCCGCTCACGTCCGAGGGGCTCATCCCTCTGAGGATGCACAGCAACCCTCCACTGAGCAAATCTGGGCGAACACCCCAAAAGAGCCGGGAGGGGATGCGGTGGGGTACCGCTGGGCAGCGCGTCCCCGGAGGGCTGCTCTGGAGGGGGGGTCTTGGGGAAGGGATGGGGATGGGCAGGTGGGAAACCTTTTGCCACTTGTGGTCAAAGCAGACGACTCGGGGAGGGATGTTGAGGGGAAAAGAGAGAAAGGTTTCACTTCCCTGTTTTTAAGGCAAAAAGGGGGTTGGGTTTTTTGAATCAATGTCTTGCTTCAAAAGTCACTAAAGTTTTGTTTCAAGGACATCGATGTTAAGAACCTCAAAAGCAGAAGGAAGGGGGTTGGTTTTTTAAGCTAGTAAAATGTTTCAGTGGGCTTGAAATGAAAAGGTTTTCAACTTATTGCTTGGGAAGAAATTTGGAAATTTTTTCAATTCCAGTCAACCTGCAGCAAATGCTTCTTCTCCCCAGTCGTTTGGAAATGGCAGCGTATTAAAAAAATACCATATATAACTCTATTTTCTCTGAGCTTTAAAAAGTCTCCCTCTAGATATTTTGAATATAATCTGGTGAGGATGTGGGAATGAAACTGGGATAAAAAACCTTAGCCAAGACTGCAAAATAATTAAATGAGCGTTTAACCAAGATCATTATTTTCCCCAATTTTTATTTATATGCTAGATTGGATACAATGGTCTTGAATATTGTTCCACGCTATTACTGTGCTATAAATTATTTGAGCAAAGCACAGCAAGGCATCATAATGTAATATATTTTTATAGTGCCATAAAGTAATTACACACCAGACAACAAAATCCTACAGAAGTGACATATTTTATGCTTAAATTATAATTACATTAAAAGTGTCTCTTCCATTCGATGTTTATGGAGCGCACACAACTGCTGTCAGTCGGCCTGCAAACAAAGAGGATCTCTCATTGAGAGTAGGGCTGGGCCAGGGAGATGCAGCTAGGAAATATTCCTTGAGTTTTGGCATTTTCAGAATGTTTCTGACAATCTTTGGTACCTATCAGCTGCCAAGCTCAGAGTAACGTAACTATTTCTCGGGTTGGTTTCTCCTGCTGTCTGGTTGAGCCTGTAGATACAGTCCCACCTAGGAAAAGCAATGCAATGCAATGGTGTCCCAAGAGTTGGGGTGGTTTTTATCCCTTTGGCTCACCTCTCCTGGACATGAGGAATGGGTGAATTACCCAACGAACATTTGCACCTCTGCAGCCTCAGCTACAAAGAAACACAACCACCTCCCTCAAAAGCGACCTCAAGCCATCTTCTTCCAATACCATTTTTTTATTAATCTTGCAATGTTCTGGGGACTAATTTAGTCCAGAAGAGAGAATAACATCCTAAAATTTGTACTTGGAGCCAAGGATGCCTGTTCTTTGGTGGGAAGAGCCTGGAACCATGGATTTTTTGCCTTGAAGCCAGAGGGGTTGCAGCCTGCAGGAAAGGTCTACACCTCTCCAAATGAGGCATAGTGATTTTTCTTACTGGATGGTGTATGGTTTGGGTTAAAACTGACTGAGAAGCTTAAGGCAGTGATGCAGAGAAGGGTCATTAATCCAGGGAAGCTGCAGAAGGAGTGAGACGAGCAATGAGGCAGCAATGGTCCCATGGTTGTCCTCATGCCAGGACACACTTCTGGGAGCAGCCCAGAGAGTGGGCAAGAAGCAGCTCTGCAGTGAGGACGTGTGGGAGCAAATCTCAACCTCGGGAGGGCTCAGCATGTGCAAAGCAGTCGTTTCTGGCATCGGGATAATGGCTGCAAGGAAATGGCTTCTGTGGTTTCAGCCCAGCTTTTCCTGGAAAGTGCCCAGCTCCCACCTCGCGACTCTCGGCTCTTCCTGCATGACTCATGCATGCGCACAGAGTCTCAAAGGTGGGTGTTCACCATCCTTTAAAGATGGTGACATCTTCTTAGAGATGTGACGGGGAGCATAACTTGGGCAGCACAGTGAGGAGCAACTGTTAGAAGAGAGGATGGAGGACTGGGCTCCTGGGTCTGCCATGCCTGGCTTTGCTTCCCACGTGTCATGGGACCTTAGAAGTTACTTTGCTGCTACATGCCTCAGTTTCCCCATCTGGGTGGGAGCTATGCATGAAGGGAAGGAGTAAAGGATCAGGCCTGAGGCAGTAACACTGTGCAAATACTGCCACACTCAGGAACGGTGTGAAGATACATGAAGTCCCCTTCCAAAGGCATCAAAACCTGCAAAACCTATGGTATAAATGAGGGCAGATAAAACAAAGTTTTGTGAAGGCTGCATTTGTCTGCCTCT
The DNA here is from genome assembly GCA_031468815.1 of Morus bassanus. Taxonomy (NCBI): domain Eukaryota; kingdom Metazoa; phylum Chordata; class Aves; order Suliformes; family Sulidae; genus Morus; species Morus bassanus. The sequence continues at coordinate 4,553,798 of CM062586.1, forward strand.
ATTTCTCTCTCTATCCCACATACTATCTATCTATCTATCTGTCTATGTATCTGCCTGTCTCTCTATCCATCTTTGCATCTCCTGCTTGTGAAATGGCTGCACTCTTCCAGAGCTGACAACCCTTTAGAACAAATCCATACTATGATAGTGTTTTGCTTGAGAAAGGTCACTTAAGCTATTTGTATGACAGAGCCAAAGCCAACTCAATATCCTTCCTGTCTTGACATCCTTTTTCAGGCTGAAGTCCTTTCTGGAAGCACACAGAGGAAAAGCACAGAACAATCACTAGGAATATCTGCCTTTACTTCCACCTCCTGTGCCATATCCTTCAACATCCCACCAACCAGGGGTTATACTTGCTGGACACCATGCTGAAAGAAGAAATGACTCTTAAATCATCTCTACACATCACCGCTCTTTGGGTTTATTCAACAAACAGCAATGTCTCCAGGTGTGCAGGTGCACTCCTTAAGAAGTTGGCTGACCTGGGTAGCTCAGAGCAGAGCTGTGATGGTTTGAAAGTCTTGCCTGGCTGGTGCAGTTTTCTTTCTCTTGGGTCTTTGTTGTGACATGCCTGGATGAGGTGACACACACCTGCACAAACTGGGAGTCCCTCTGCTCTATCAGCCTCCTTGTGCTTCCTCCTGCATCAAGCCCTTCTCGGGAACTTACGCTGACAGCAAGAGCAGCGATGCTGCAGGCTCTGCTGGAAGAGGCAGGAGGGAGGAGAGGGCAGGGGTTAAATTCAGGCCTTGGAGAGCTGAAATATTCCAAACATAAGGCGGATGTGGCACTTCCCAGACTGCATGTAAATCAGAGACACATGCTCCCTCCGGTATGGCAGCACATGTGCACTGTTTATTTGGAGGACCCACATTGTCTTCTTTTTTCTGTTTCAACCCATCAGGACTGAAAAGAGTTTGCTCCAGCCCTACGTTGCATTATAACATGGGGTCTCTCTACACCAAGGACTGACGGTATGAAAGCTACCTTCAATTTTTGAACAAAAGGACTCAACATTGCCCTTTTGAAATGAGCTCCAGACCCCCACCAGCCCTGGAGCTTTCTCCTGCTCTGAACCCTGCCAGGAGCAACTCAATATCAGGAAACTATTTGAGGAACTGTTCCACATTAGCCATAATCCAATTATTAGCCACAGCCTCATGATGTCTTCCTGTGCCCCTTCCTGGGCCATGACGATGCCGTCTGTGGCACTGGGCAAGTTGGAGGTGGCCAGCTGTTCCCCGGCCCTGGGGACAGCCCAGTTAGTGGGCAGCATGCGAAGGGACACGCGCTGAGGTCCATGCCTCCGGCTGTTTGCACAAGCCCAAGTTTGCATCGTCTTGCTGGCAGCAGTGTCCTCGGGGTGAAGTCCAGTGCTATGCTGTCAGCAGGCAAAGGGCATGGGCACTGTGGAGTGCTTTAAGCAGCCAGAGAATCGAATGGAGACAGACATCCAGGAAGGACAGACTTACACGGCCAAGGCGGTGAAAGGGCTTTCATGCACTGGTCTTGAGTAGCTCCCTAAAAAGGTCCACAGTGCAGTGGTGTGCAAAGCTGGGTGCAAGGCTGGTCTAGCTTCTCTCTTGGGTGCCTCCTCTAGGTATTTTGCAAGCAGATACTCTTTGATGGCTTGAGCTAGCCCTGGCTTCATGCCGGGCCCTGTGGCTGTGGTCAACGAGGTGCTGAGCCACCGCTAACAAACACAGCCTGCTGAGCATCTGCCCCAACACAGCCCCCAGCAGCTCAGTGTGACTTGCAGGGCACCTCACCCACCACACAGCTCTTACTCTCATCCTTCACGTCGCCCTGGGTCCTTTCTTGCCTGATTGCAGTTTAGCTCTTGCTGAAAATTGCCCCCCTGCCCAGCAACCAGCCCAGCGATGGGGCAGGCTTTCTGGCAGGGACCATGACACAGTGTCATGTAAGTGGGATTTGGGGTCCTGGGGAAGGTCCTCCCTGCCATTCTGTCTTGCATCTTTACTCTTGAGTTTTGCATTGTTGAGGCAAGAAAACAACACTGCAGGCAGTGCATTTCTGCAGGGTTATTAGTCTGCTCATCTGGTTATAGTCATTTAGCCTCCAAACCTCCAGCATTACAGCAGCACTCGAGGCATGCAATGATCTGTCAGGAGCACAACATCTGCTGTATCACCCTGGAAGCATATAGTTTTGACTAGCATCTACTGTACAACCAGAGCAGAGAGTGAGGATTGGCCCTTTCTGCGCTGAAGTGGCCTTGTATCACCCAGGAGAGGCTGGGCCGTGTTGCCGTCCCCACTCAGAGAGCCATCAGCCAGATGTGACTTGTCCAGTGATGCATAAACGCCTACGCTTAAGCTTTCTTAGTTTTCCTTCCTCCACAGTGCCCTCAGCCTAGCCGACCTGGTGGTGGGGATGAAAGAGGTGGCTGAAATGCTGGGGATGAAACCTGCTGTCTCCTGGCACGCGAGTCCTGTGTCCCCAGTGCCTGACTCACCTTGAACCGCCTCTGCCCCAGGGCAGCCCTGTGACACCGGAGGCTGCCAGATTGCTGGACCACCCGGCAAGGTTTGGTACCCAGCCACGCACAAGCATCCTCCTCCAGTGGAAGGAGAAAGGCACGAAGACGGGAAATGGACCTGGATCCAGCATCTGATTCCCACCAGGCCCAGAGGGGCAGAGGGATTGGGGCAACCGGCCGACTTAACAGGTGATGGATGCTAGGAGGCTCACACCGGACAAGCACGGGTAGCAAAGGCCATACTAGAGAGGATGCAAAAAGGCTATTTGCAGCCATATACCAGCTTGCTTTTCCCTGCTGGATTCAGACTGAGGTTTTGCTCCCTGTTGAACCCAAGGCTGATAGAAAAGGACCCACCCAGAGCAACCCCCACTGCATTTTTTGGCTCTGTGATGCCCATGCCCATCCCACAGCCGAAGCCCACAGACAAACCCAGGGAGTTTGGAGCCGCTGGGGCTTGCCCAGCTGGAGGGGGTGTTTCTGAACCCACTCACAGCATCGCGCTGCAGGAAAAACAGCTGAGGAGGGCTGGGATGGAGAGGGCTGGGGGAGGCAAGAAAACCAAAACAGAAACAGAGCTCAGAGGGAGGGAGGGGGTCCTTGTTTTTCATCCCCAGGTGAGGCAAGGCAGGGAGGAGGAATGCTTTCCTCTGAATCCACCGGGCCCTGAGCCATGAATGCACCCACAGCCCGAGCCCCCGGGGGGGGCTGCCTTCGCCCCTGAGAGCACAGGCTTGCACCATCCCAGCTCAGTGGCTGTGGCACATTGCATTGATTCCTGCTCAGCAGGCGGCTTGAAATGCAGCAGCTTTGGAGGGAGGAGAGGAGGGAGTGGGGGTCCAACTCCGCAGCCTCCACCATCCCGGGGAGCTCTGCAAACTTGCCTGCCCAGCCCAGCAGCGAAAGCAGGCGACCACATACCACGAAACCTGGCAGCAGCACACCCGATGCTTTCCTCCCACTCAAGACAAATCAGCCTTTATCTCCCAGCTAAGTGGGCAAGAGGTGCCTCTTCCGACGATGACTGTGCTCACTGCCGAGAGTCCACGGGCAGGACATACAATGGCTCTTTGTAATGGGTTTCGAGGAAGCTGCAAGGCTGGGGAAGCAGAACAGGTTTGGCTTACAGGCTGAGCAAAGACCAAAATCCTCTCAGGAGCAATTATCAGGGGATCTGAGTGTAAGAAAATGCCCAGCTCCCTCTGGCCCCCGTAATTTGGATGTGAGGACAGCCTCATCTACAAGGACACAGGTAAAAGAGCGAGAACCATTCAGTGAGTGCTCCTGGGGATGTTGCCAGTCGCAGATTTGTTGATCCAAAGTCCTGCCAGCACAGCCATTCGTCTTCCTACGGCAACACAAAAACATGTTGCCGGGAAGGACTAACTTCTGCTAAATTTGGAGCTGGAAAAGATCACACTCCTCTAGATGGCTTGGAAGCATATTGATTTGACTGTCATGGTCCTAGGCTGTCGTGCTGTGTCAAAGCGAGATGTTTTATAAGACTGAAGCAAAGGAAATGTTGAACTTTCCCTTCAGGAAAAGAATTCCCAGGACTGTGATTTTCATCCCAGCTTGGGAGGGAAGGAGACTGCCCTGCCTCAGCCTTTCCTGTGGGACAGGGATGTTTTTCTTCTCTTTTCCAAGCCCTTGTCCTTACTTCTGAAATTCTGAATTTAGTTTTTTCCAGAGGGGTCAGGTTTATTCATAACCAGGGATTCCAGAAGACCTTTTTACTAGTATTGGAATTATAATTGAAATGTCCATAGAATCGGGACTCCAGAGAAATTAGAGACTGCAGATGATCATCAAATGCCTCAGGACCCTTGAGGAAATGAGGAGATCTGGCACACATATTTGAAGAACCATGGATAAGCTGTGAAAGCCCTCATTAGTGCTATTCTGCATCCCGCTTATGACCATAATACCAAACCAGAGCTCCCACAGGGAGGCCATACAGAAGCATCAAAACAAACGGTGGTGAATGGAGAAACATCTCCCACCTGCTGCTGTCAAAGGCTTTTCCTCCTGTAAGTGCAGCAATACGCACTCGGAGACTGAGTCCAGTCACTGCAGCTCGGCAGGTTTAGCTAACACACATCTTGAGTCACTTGATGGCTTTCTATTTCTATTTTCTAGCTCTTTGCAGGCCAGTTTGTATTGGTACAAGACTTTTTTACGCACACTCTTTAACAGATGCCTGCGTTGAGGCACTTCACGGCCATGCCGCCTACATCTCCTGCTGTGCGGGAGGTTTCCACGTCCACCCGCGTGCATGAGTGACGAAGCAGGAGGACATGCATAGCCACGTCCAAGGCTTGCTCAGGTTGGTGCCAGGCTGCAGGAAGAGGCTCCAAAGCGTGGCATCTCTTGATGGAAATCCAAAGCAAACTCTTTCCAGAACACACCTGCCTGTTTCAGCATCAGTTCCCAAATTTTGATCATTCAACCACCCACATCAATACCTGTGAAACAAGTTTCCTAGTCCCCTTCCCACTTGTCTATAATGTGTCTGGTACTGGGATGACTGCAGGTATAAACGAGGGAATTGGGATGTCTGGTTGCTCTTTGTAACCTACTCACAGCCCAGAAATATGATCAGACTTTGCTCAGGACATCAGATCCACCACTTGGACCCCAAAAGGTTTTGTGGCCTTTTCAATGCCATGCTCAGATCTACAACCCAATGTGCAATGGTTGACCTAAATGGTCTTGAAGGGCTTAGAGATATTTTGACACAAGGAACGTCCCGGCAATGCCAAGAACTAGCTTCACTCCGAAATCTGCAAAACCTCCTTCTGTGTGACTCCTGCCAAGAGAGCAATAATCCCGTCTCTAAAGCCAGGGCCAAGCCAGCCCAAGCCAGGGAAGCTATGGCCCTGCTTTGTTTCAGAGCAGTAAGAAGATTTTGCATAAAAGAAGCAGATTTCAAAAATAATATATTCAGAAAAAAGAATTTGCCATCGTGGGAACCCACTGTTCAGGGCAGGTGAAATTTGCTCACGTGGCTGCCCAAAAGGGGCAAGGTGCCGAAATGGGGAAAGATTTAAGGTAACTTCTTTAGAAATTGAGGAACTGGAGGTGATCCTCGGTAAAAGCAACCCGGGCTTCTGTGTGTGCTGCTTCCATTCTCAGCAGAAAAATAGGTGCAGGACATTAGGGGTTTATTTTAAACCTTACCTCCTGGCTCTTCTCCTCCTCTTTCAATACAGTCACACTCCTGATTTACACCATTTCAGGGATAGCCTTCTCTTGGAAATGGATCTGGAGAAGTTTTTCCAGATACCCAGGTTGATCAGGCCCTCCGGCAGGGACGAAGCCCTCTCTTTCCAGAGGCAAAGTGCAAACATGGGGCTAGGGCTGGGAAGCAGGTCTGGGATTTGGTTGTGAAATATATGCATGACTTGTACATGGGGCTTATTCCCTGCTCCCTGCCCGGCTCCTGCCTGGAAATGAGCTGGATCCATGCATACAGAAACTGCTTAGTCCTCCTCTGGCAGCTTTCCCAATGCAAAGAAAAGGATAAAAAAAGGAGAAAAATATTATTATTAAAACAGTCTGAAAGGAAAGAGCTGTGCTGAAATCAGGTTAAATACATATTTCAGGCTCAGTCCTCCTCCCTCCCCCAGAATCAGCAGAAGGGGTCCCATTTTGGAGCTCAGTACAGGGGGAGAATTACCCTGACATGCAAACGCATTCATTCCAGAGACCTCCTTTTGCTGGTCCTTCCTTCCACAGCTCCAAGGCTGCCTGCATGGAAACTGCCATTATACTGATGTTGCCTGGATCAGAAATCTACTCAGCCAGCACAAGTCTGCTGCCAGTCCCACCACGTACAGCTCCAGAAGCGAGGTGAACTGGCCTCAGGAGGCAGAGCCCTGGGCAAGGACATGGGGATGGCCTTTCCCACAACCTTGCTGCACCACTTCAGGTGACCCTTTGCAATTCATTTTTCCCACCTACAAGAAGTCAGCATCGATGCTTAGGTCTTTGCAAAGTGCTTTGAGTTCTACAAATTCAAAAGTGCCGGTGCAAAGGCAGATACTATTAAAAGCAGGGCTACTTTTGGCCCAAGAACTGCAGCTGAATGTTTGGATTTTGATTCAGCCACTCATGCAACCATCAGTTAAACTTTAAGCAATGTACAGAAGTCCTGTTGGCTTCCGTGAGACCAAAGGACACATCTGAAGTGGTGTGGGGTTAAACCAGGCTTTATAGGAGTCTAATTGAGTTAAACATTCAACTCCCAATGGAACAGGATGTGGGCACCTGCCCGAATCCCTAAAACTTTTCCGAAAGCAGGATGTGAAGGTAACACTGCTTCACCTGGATAAATGACTTGAAGAGTTTTATGCCCAGCTTGGCCCAGTGTCTTTCCCAAAACATCATATTTTCCATTAAAGGGAACCATTCAGGAAATGAATGGCTCTGAGCCTTCACAAATGTTGAAGCCATGTAAATAAGGATGGGTGCCCGACGGTGCCAGTAGTTTTATGTTAGTGTCTCATCCCTGACAATGGTGGAGTGGCTCCTGATCCCACGGAGACATCAGAAGCACCTCGTGATTTTGCAGAGCATTTGAGAACTTGAGCTCTATTCTGCTTAAGCAATCCTCGTCTTGAAAATGAGGTTATGGAGAATCCACTGAAAATCCCTTTGCGTTTCCTTAGCACTGAGGAAATGAGTGAGATCAACTGCAAACCCTTGCAGCAAGCATGTCCTGCCAGAAATACTTGTGCTTGGACCGGCAAAGCCAACCTTCCCAGGCTGGCTTGGGAGACCAGACGCTTTGTTATTTGACTCCAAGGGAAAATGTTGCCAGCTGCCAGCATTTAAACCAGCGATGTTGCTTCTGAGCATGAAATCAGCCAGGCAAGACATTATGATGGGGAGACAGAAGGGGAGAAAGGAGGGCATGGACTTGGTACAGACACCACCACGCTGAGAAACCCAGCTGTGGCACAGAGCTAGAACATGCCCAGGGGTGAAGCCAGATGATAGCAAGCGATTGGGACTGTTCGCTTCATATTACTGCCATCCTTCACCCATTGCTTGTCCTAGGAAAGGAGGCAGGAGCTTCTCAAAACGTGTTAATGCTCTTGCCTGTGATTGCCTGACCTTGCTCCTGGTCTGACAGCCTGGAGCAGACTGATCCATGGTGTGACCGTACGCCCCTCGCTCTGCTCTGGATATCTGGATATTGCACTGGGAAGATGACTCAATCTCACCTAGGCAGTGAGGATGAACTCAGGTGGAATTACTTTGAAAGATGATTATTTTTCTTTCATGGGGTCGGTCCATCAGTGTGATTGCTCCCATATCACACGCTCGTCCTCTCTCTGCCTTTTCCCGGCTCCTCTCAGCACTTCCAGAAGCAGCAAGATGAAAGCAGATGTTGGCAGCTTGCAAGACTTTTCTTTCTGAGCCAGGCAAAAGTGACTTTGATTTTCCATGCTGTTCTAGCAGACTTTTCTGACTGAGTGCATGATTGGATATGGCTAATGGTGAATTTACCAAATGAGTTGGGAGCTACAGAGTTGTACATATATATGGATATCAAATGCCTGATTCAAACAAATATTCCATGACTGTTCTTTATAAAAATAAGAATTTATACATAAAAAAATGTTAACATCAGTATGTTTTCTACAAAGACAAAGTTTCTTAGAGGTTGGGTTTCGTGGGGGTACGTTGCCTACATTTCAAAATCTGCCCACAAATGTTTTCTGTCTTAAACACATCAAAATCTTCCCAGCAAAAAGTGACAGAGTGTATCCCTCTGCAGTCAGAAATGTGATTGCATCATATGTAGACATATCCAGGCTAGCTTTAAGCTAATTAGCTCCAATCCCAATAGCAGCATTGCTTGAACAAAGCTGTAAGAGACCCAGGGCACATATCCTGGTAGTTTCATGATAGGGAGGTCCATGCCACAGAGGCTGCAGTTCCCTGGAAGGCCATGCTGATGCCACCTTGAACATTTCTGTGTACTTTCAGGGAAAATTCTTCCAGTTCCCCAAACATTAAAATATCGATTGGGAAAATATTCCAAATTTCTTTTCAAAAGTGAAAAAAAAAAATTAAAAATAAAATCTGGAATGTCTTCCTAAATAAAAAATAAAAGCTTTAAATTTTATTTTATTTTAAGGAATGTCTCAATTTGATATTTTTTTACATACTCAGTTTGCAGATGACACCAAACTGGGAGGGAGTGTTGATCTGCTCGAAGGCAGGAAGGCTCTGCAGAGGGATCTGGACAGGCTGGATCGATGGGCCAAGGCCAGTTGTGTGAGGTTTAAGAAGGCCAGGTGCCGGGTCCTGCCCTTGGGTCACAACAACCCCACGCAATGCTCCAGGCTTGGGGAGGAGTGGCTGGAAAGCTGCCCCACGGAGAAGGACCTGGGGGTGCTGGGGGACAGCCGGCTGGACACGAGCCAGCAGCGTGCCCAGGTGGCCAAGGAGGCCAACGGCATCCTGGCTTGTATCAGCAATAGTGTGGCCAGCAGGAGCAGGGCAGGGATGGTGCCCCTGTGCTCGGCACTGGTGAGGCCGCACCTCGAATGCTGTGTTCAGTTTTGGGCCCCTCGGGACAAGGAGGACATTGAGGTGCTGGAGCATGTCCAGAGAAGGGCAACGGAGCTGGGGAAGGGTCTGGAGAACAAGTGTGATGGGGAGCGGCTGAGGGAGCTGGGGGGGGGTTAGTCTGGAGAAGAGGAGGCTGAGGGGAGACCTTATCGCTCTCTGCAACTACCTGAAGGGAGGTTGTGGTGAGGTGGGGGTTGGTTTCTTCTCCCAAGTTACAGTGATAGGACAGGGGGAAATGGCCTCAAGCTGCATCAGGGGAGGTTTAGATTGGATATTAGGGAAAAATATCTTCACTGCAAGAGTGGTCAGGCACCGGAACAGGCTGCCCAGAGAGGTGGTGGAGTCACCATCCCTGGGGGTGTTCAACCAACGTGCAGACGTGGCACTTGGGGACATGGTTTAGGAGGCCTGGGGATGTTGGGTTGGCAGTTGGACTTAATGATCTTAGAGGTCTTTTCCAACCTTAATGATTCTATGATTCTATGATTATTTGATGACATGAAAGAAGTTGTAGTGCCTAGTAGAGGCGTCGTTGCTAACAAATGTGTCATAATATAATGTGGCATGTCAATCTGGGGTAGAATAGGTTTAATACTCAGGGCATGGCTGCCAGGCACTGGCTGAAGCCTTCTACCCCAGCTTCTTAGTGACAAGGCAAGAGCCTGCAGATGGGGTCCTGTGGCACTGCAAGCTGCAGCTGGAGGCTCATGGTGCCAATGGCTGATGAAGATGCTCTGAAGATGCTGCTACGTGCAGGCAGTTGTGCTGGACCTGGGTATGAAATCCAGAGCGGCAGCAGCCTCCAAGTGCTTTGTTACACAGTTAATATGAATGAAAAACTCCCGCTGTCTCCAGCCAATTGTAATTCAATTGTAAAAAATTTGCTCCAGGTGGCAATTTGGCATCTGCTTTCATTTCACCCCTGCACAGAGGGATTGCAGGCAACGCTAACGAGTGGCTAATTTTGCACACAGCAGGCCAGATCCTCAGCTTGTACAAACCAGAGGAAGCACTATTAAATGTGAAGCAACTCTGTCAGCTTACACCCGCCGAGGAACTGAGCCCTGGGTGTCCGTCCTTCCAACCAACCACTCTGCGTTGCAACAGCGGCTTAAAGCTGTGAGTTTTGGGCTGCAGCCTGGGACAGGTCGCGGGGCTGCTGTTTGCATCCACAGCCCCTTTAAACATCCGCTCTCGTGCCGAGTTATCGCTCTGGCATTCCAGAGCGCTAAGCCCTGGCCTCAAGCAGCTGGAGGAATTTGCTCCTCAAGCGCTAATTCCTTCTTTTTCCCCAGAATAAGCCCATGGGATGGCTCCTGTTGTGCAACGAGGATGGGCTGGTCTCCTGCCAGTCTCCAGATCCGGGCTCTGGGCTTGGTCCCCCCAGTGCATCCAGCTCCGCAGTGTGAGCTGGGTGATGGGACCATTATGCTCCAGCTGTGGTGGGACTGGGACAAGCCCAGGGTTAAGAAGGGCTGCAGGACTGGGCGCTGCTGGAGGGCAGCAGCCTCCTCCACCCCTTCCACCCCATGGGTGCCCAGGTTTGCACCAGCTCATCCAGAGGCAGAATTGGGACCTGGTATGGGGGAGATATGCCATACCTTGGGTCCTCGCTCCTATTATTCCCCCTGATTTTGAGGGCAAAAGGGAACGTTTCCCCACATGGAGGGTAGCTCAGCTGCAGGACTTCTCACCACAGGGCGAAGCTGTAGCAGAGCTTCAGCAAGCACTGAATTCACAAGGGATAATAAGAAATTGTACACGTACAAGAGCAATAGTTTAAAAAATAAAGATAAGGAGAAGAGATAGAAAAACTTCGGGATGAAAACCAGGCTAATTGCTTGGGTTGGGAGGAGGCTCAACTGCATCTGCTTACTGCAGGGGGTTTTTTTCTGCTTCTGCTGCTGCACTTGCTGTTGGTGGAGAAAGACTTTGGGATTAACCAGGCTGTGGGGCTGGTGAATCATCCCGGGCGAGCTCTGAAGGAGCCAGCGAGCTTTTCCAGAGTCTTTTTGTTGACAAGAACATTGTGCTGACAAAACAGCCCATTTTCCCCAGTCTAACCTCCTCCTTATCAGCCATTCGTTACAGGAGTGTTGGCTGACACGGGATCGTGGCAGACGCAGATTATTAAGTTGTTGACAGAAAGCTCATCCACTTTGAACAGTTATCATCACAGGGAGCATCCACCACGCAGGCTGCTCCTGACAGACTCTCTCATCAGCCAGATGCCATGTGTCGGGGAGCCTCCTTGAGACGCACACCCCCATCTTCCTTCTTAATGTATTTAAATGAGTTTTCCAGCAGTGTCACGGTTGATTAGCCCTGCAGAGCTATTTATGAGGGTACACAGCGACAAATAGGCCTGGAAGTGCTTCTTACCTGTCCCTCCAGATGAGTACATCTCTGCAAGGGAATAGGTATGGAGGTAAGAGGGGGATTAATTTGGGTGAATGCTGCTGTAACTGTTGTCCTATTGAACAGGAGAGGAAGGTGGAGTGCTGGATCATGCCTTCATGGATGGGGAAAACCCACCAGGCCAGACCTACGCCTTGCCAAGACCTCCATTGCTTTGCTGATTTTGGTATAAGGCTACTGTTTGCACCAAGTGACTGCCGTGCCAAAGGCTGGGATTAGAAAGCTAAAGCACTGCTTGGTGCTTTTTTCCTGAGCTCACTAAATTTGTCCCCTCCTGGAAACTCAATGATAACAGGGCTTAGTGGATGGGCTCAGCCTTCTGGGCAAACTTTAAGAGCAGGGTAGGAAGGAAGGAGGTAGGAAGGATAGAAAAGAGCAGGGCGGGAGGATGAAGACTTTGGTAAAATGTCCTCATTCCTGGTCCTCTGTCTGCTGGGGCACAGGGCTCCCTCCCCGCTGCTTTGCCATGTGGGCGGCTCATCTGCTAATCACAAGAAAGCAGCAAGAACACCCCAAGCCCACGATACGGCGCTGGAAAACTCAAGGTTTCACTTTGATGTCTGCCTGAAAGATGAAAAGTCTTAATCAAAGCCAAGAGCATGTAAATCAGCAGACTCTAAAATAATTGGGCACTCCAGCCTTCTTAGGTAAGTGCAAATGGCAGGATTATTGTGGCATGGGTAGTCAAATGTGTATAAGCTTCAGTCTAACTGGAACAGGAGACAGGCAGTGAGAGCACGGCGATGCAGGCTTGAGCACACACCATACCAGACTTGCCAGAAAGTACAACGGTCTCTCGCCTGCCTGGGGATCGTGCTGCTCTCTGCTCTTCCCCCTGGGCCAGCTGCATTAAAGCTGCCTGGCCAAGGGCTGCCAGGTTTGGCCAGCACTTTGCTTGCAAGCCCCAGGGGTAGCTGGTTTTGCAGAGGGGATTTGTCTACCCAGACAGTCCAAGTCCTTTGCTTCATATCCCTATGTAAAAGGGCTTCAAAAGGCCTCTGCCTGCAAGGATGAAGAAGGCTTTTAAAAGTTTTTAAACTGGTCATTGCTGGTGGGATGGGGACAAGATTGGACATAGGCTTCATAAGAGAATCGTCTTCCCAATGCTCTAAGGACAATGAGCCAGGGAACAAGGGACAACCACAATGTCCAGGTGGGCCAGACCAGTGCAAAGGGCTGCAGAAATCAGGAGGGAAGGAGAGAAGAGGCTTGCTGCAGGCCAGGCTCTTGCTGGGCTCCAGTGACATGCTTGCTCCTTACACTCAGCGCTTGAAGAAAAAACTTCAAAGGAAGATTTCAAAAGAAAAACTTGCTGGCCTGGCAGAGGGTGGCCTGGGCCACCGTCTCAGATGATGATGTGGGGATGCTGGAGCAGAACCCACTGGAAAAGCTAGTTAGTAATTAGAGAGAAAGAAGCATCACATCAAGTAGATTTGCAGGTTCTTTTCTAGCCCATTGGGTTTGCAGAGAGCAAGGGGGCAACTTCTGCGAGCCGGCAGAGGGGAGCCAGGGTGGGGTGGACAAAGAAGAGTCTTTAAGAATGAAGAGGACATGAGACAAAATGGTCTTGCTCAATGTTGTAAACAACCCTAAAGTGTTTTGAAAGACTCTGTCAATATAAATTACTGAGAAACAAAATGCTGGAATTGCAAAAGAGGAACCCAGCTGGAGAAAGGCTGCTCACAGAGTGCCTCGCTGCCATCCACCTCAGACACTCAACGGCGCTGGCACCGCTCTGCTCTGCCTGCACACATTCTTCTCTATTCTTCCCCCTCTCACATGGAGGAGATGCATCAAGTGCTCTGTGCAAGACGAGTGCATTAAAGCATCCTCCGGTCCCAGCTCCTGCGGCCTTGCGAGCAGTGGGAATTTACCAGCAGAGCTCTTTGCGTAGCGTTTTCCTGCTGCAAGCGTTTTGGGATAATTCCCTGTGCAAGCCCTCCCCATGTACAGCCACATGAGCACGCTGCCACGGGCTGCACCCAGGATGTAGGTTTGTGAGGTTTGCTCAGCGGTGTCTGTGTCCTGTTCCTTCCCCGCGGGCAGCTCATCCCCATCCCCGCTCGGGGATCACAGAGATCTTTGCATTCACCATGGAGTAAATGTGCACTTAGGCCGTGGCCAGGGAGCAGCTGCTGTGCCATAAATTCACACCCTAGGTTACCTCGTGTTAACTTTCTCATGTGGCCGTGCCTTCTCCTGGGACGGCGGCCAGAGCTCTGCAAGAAACAGCCATGGCAGTGCCTGCCTGACTCAGCTTGGGTAGCAGAGAGCCCAGGCAGGACTGCTGGCAAAAAAAGCCCAAACCAGAGAAATTCTGTGCTTTTAACCATGGCCTAGAGTGATTCGAGCTTGCAGGAGAGGTGGTGCACCCTCCCTGGGTGCACTGGGATGCAGTGATGGGGAGAAGAGCGGTCACACCCACACAAGCCATGCTCTGGTACAGGTTGGGGATAAAAATCCCTTTTTTGGGGGTGTGTAAACCCTCTCCCAAAGAGATCAATTAAAAAAAACCCTTGCAAGGGGTGTCAGTGTGGCAAGCTCCCAGCCCAGCCCTAGCACCAACCCACTTCCCATCGGAGCTCTGGTGGTAAATCTCAGGAGGATTTCAATTATACCAGTGGGAGTTATGTTTTCAAAACCTCTCTGGATCTGAGCTTAACTTACCAAAACAAAAGCTCCGAAGCCCACTGCGGTCCCTCAGATTGTCTATTTGCACCTTTGACATTTCGATCTGGGACCTAATGAGTAAGAGAGATTAAACAGATGAAAAACAAGAACTTCTGTACCCAAAGACTTTCTACCAATTCCCGATACCACCCCATGAATGGCATGAATTAAGGCTCTGCACTTTTTCTTTGCTATTTAAAGCACAGATGTCTAAGTAGAGCTCCAGGAAGAGAGCTCTGCCTGGTGCAGAACCTGGCATGCACATGGTGATGGTTTAAAGCCATATGGGATTTCCACCAGGTCCCACTGAACTCGGGCCCCGAGTGCAGAGCAAGGGGAGTCCTGCCGTGTCCCTCGTCTGGAGGGGTGGCTTTACCACCTACATAAATAAACTGGAGCAGCTTCATCCACCACTGAAACACAGACCCTGCCAGGATAGCAGTAAAACAAGGAGAAAGATACTATTTTTCTTAGATATTAGCCTAGTATGAAATCAGAGCAGAAGTATACTCAAAGAAAGTCTTGACAGGTACTAATGAGAGTTTCAGGTGGGCTTTTAAAATTTAACTAGAAAGCTGAGAATATGGTGAATTCTAACAATCCTCCCTATGATTAAAGGGTCTCAGCACTACCCCACAGAGCGGCACCAGTAGGAAGTGCTTTTCAGAAGGATTTAGTGGTTATCTCTGCTTCTGCTTACATTACTGGAGGCTCCAGGAGAGCCAGCCACACAGCACCCGGAGCTCACCAGTCCTTCAGCAGCGGTGAGCCTGGCTCTGCCGATGGCGCCGGTGCCCACCGAGCCCTGCCGTGGCACAGAGGTGCCCATGGTGCTGGGAGAGCGGGCAGGGCTGCCCTTGCACCAGGACTCCTGCAGATTGCCTGAGCCGCAGGGCTTTGGGGCAGAGCCTGAGCCTCTCCAAGGAGAAATCAAAACCAGCCTAGGATGGAAGAAAGGACGGGAGAGAAAGTCTTCTCCACGTGCATATTGTTGTCGCTCGGTTGGCTCTGCCTCCCCTTAGGGCTAAATATACCTCGCCGAGACACCAACGGGGATCCCAAAGCAGAGCTGGGGTGACAGCCTGGTGTGGGGCTGGGGGAGGCAAAGGGAAAACAGAGAGAAACCACCCCATTTTTGCTTCCACCGAGACAACAAGAATGATCCTGTGCAGGGGCATCGCTCCGCGGCCAGCCCACGAGGAGCGTTTTGGCTGCCGTCTCTCCCTGTCAGCCTGCAGAAACATGAGACGATGGACGGTTCGCAGGAGCAGAACTAACAAGCCAACAAATCAGGCTGCTGCCATCTCCTCCGCCCCTCTCTGTCTGGTTCAATAACAGCCGATGGGGGAGGCTCCCAGAACTGCTGAATGGCTCGATAACCAGGAGCCAAAAACATTCAAAACCACACGTCTAAATTAATTCATCCCAAAGCATCCGCAGACAGCAAAGGGGGGGGGGGTGAGGGGGTGGGGAGGGAGGAGGTGGAGGAAAAGAAACAGAAGAAGGAGAAATTACTTGGCCTCTTTTCAAGCCCTTTCTAAAAATGCTGAAAGAGTTTGGCAATACTGATAAAAACCCTGTACAGCAGTTGCCCTAATTTCTCTGAGCAACATCGCTGGGATGCAGGCGACAGGATGGCTGTGGCATGTAAAATAAGGGCTGAAAAGGATGAGGAAAGGGTTTGGAGGTGCCGGATGTCAAAATGATGGTAGTAGGCTGGAGTCTGGCAGGATGGAGGGAGAGACCCGGGGCGGCCGAGCTGCTGGAGCCCCGCTTGGATGACTCCCAGCTCTGTCCCCGGTCCTCCACAGCTCACCCCAAACCCCCTCGTGGGTTTTCGTGCCAGAAGCCACTCTCCATGCACATGGCTCAGCCCAGCGCGCTCAGCCGACCTCCTCAAGAATGGCAGAGATGGATTTTAACATCATATAAAGGAAGCGTACGATGTAAGACTGTCTGCTGGAATGAAATTCAACAGTTTCAACGAGAGGAGAGCGAGCACAAAAGCGAAGTGTTAGTATTCAGAGCGAGGGAGCCCAGCAGCCAGGCAGACTGCTTGCCTGTAATGCGGTGTGGAGAACGTTTTTTCTTTGACCAGCATGAAATCCATACAGGAGAAAAGTTTGAGGCCACGCCAACTCAGCCTTCGAACTCCCTCCTAGGGAGGCAAGGGCTAAGGAAGCACTCTGAGATTCCTGCCGGCACGGGCGGAGTGGCCAAGGGTTTTGGAAGTGCCACCAAAGCTGCATTTTGGGCTTTATTTCTGTGGAAAAATGTCTGTCACTCCAGACCAGCACCAGTGGCATGCCATGTGGCCATACCCAGCTCGTCATGGCCAAAGTGGGATGCTTTGGGGTGCCTTTGAAGTTGACTTCATCAATTAGAAGCTCTGGAAACAAGGTCCCTTAGGAATTTCAAGCTCAATACCTTATATTTTAGGTTTCCAACATTAAACCTCATGTTAGTAATGGAGTTCAGATGACTCCAGTCCTGGAGGTGTAATCTCAGACTGCTGGCTGGTTTTCCTAGCTATTGTACAACGGCTTTCCTAGGACAGTGGTAGACCCAGGTACATGTTAGGGGTTGTTAGTTTGAAAGGCTAGCATTGATGTTAGCAACACAACATTTAAGGACTGCAGCCTGTCAAACCACCGGAACAACCAAGGTCAAAACCATTTTTGAGTCACCCCATCGAGTCTTACAGGGATATATATAAATAATTGTACAGGCTAAAGCTAACGACCGAATGCAAACACTCCCACTGCTGCAGAACTTGGTGACATTCAGCCAAAAGGTCAGTTATCTCACAATGGTATTTGCATTCTCCATCTACATACATTAGAAGGAAAGCAAAGGAACTGAAAGAGGCAGATGCATGGCCTAGAAATGATGACAGGTCTCTGGTTTGAATAGGACCTTGCATTTATTTTCATCCCTTTAACTATTAAGGCTGAGCAACAAAGCACCTCCCAGGGTGTTGGGTCTTTTACTTCCTCTGACCAAGAGCCCCTTAAAGCGAGGACAACACACTTGTGTGGGGCCAGGAGCCCCAACAGAGCAAGTTGGGACATTGAGGCTGCTGTATAAGACCATGCCCCACTCCAGCTGAGGCTTGCTTTCTGGGAAGATGCTGGGAGCTCTTGTAGGGACCAGTAGAGAATGGGATTGCTCAGCCAGGGCTACTTTGACTCAAGAGAGGGGGATTTCGAAGAAGAAAACTGTGAACTCAGGCTCTGTTAGGTTATGTAGCATTTTTAGGGTGCTCCTCTTCTCCGTAGTAGTTGAGGGCAATTAAAGATTGCAGAGGGAAACTCACAGCCTTTGGGCAGGGGACCATTGAATCCCCATCTGACTCCAGGCTGGCTGTCTCCAGTCGGGCTGAGCAAGAAACAGGGCTTTTCTGTCTTTCAGAGCTGATGTTTGTTATCTGGGGAGTGCGTGGAGGAAAGAGGTGTTAGGAAATCTCTCTGAGTCAGTCTTAAAACTTGCTCAAGGAAAATGCCCACTGCAATGTAGTGTGCTACATCTGAGAGATTTCTTCCTCTGAGCCCTACCCCAGTTGCAGAAGGAGATATGGCTCCAAAAGTTTAAACCTCCAGCTAATTGTAGATGGCCTGTCCTATTAGTCTCCAAGCTTGCATCAGGTAAACCTTGTTTCTCTGTGATACGGGACATAGGACACATAGGACTCATGAAGATAGGCTTAGTCAGAGCATTTCTGAAGCCGGGGGCTTGCTGTACTAAATGGCTGGTCTTAATGTATTTTTTGCTGATGTCTGAGGCATCGCAGACAGGAGAATGCATCTTTTTAATAAAAAAGAAAAAGGCTGCAGTGTACCTGAACCTGGTGAACCATGTCCTCAAAGTCTGATGAAGGATCGAAGTTGGCTAACCCTCCTCCTTGCTCCCCACAACAGGCTGGCACACTGGCTTGTTGCACTGACTGTACCTGAATTTGAAGTCCCAGTTAGGATGTTAACCACAGCAGATGGCTGAGAAGAAAGCAAAGACCCTCCAGAGCAGCCAAACCCAGAACACGGGCTGTGCTATAATAGAGGAGTCTAACGGTGGCATCTGGCTTGCTCCTCTCACAGGTACTGGAGGCTTTGAAGCATCTCCTAATGCATTTTTATGAGAGTGTGTGCATGGGGAAGACATCCTGCCCTGGCTTTGGGAAGTGTCCGCTCTAAGCCCTCAGCCAGGGGAAACCATCAATAAAGACTCAAAATAGGAAATGCCTTCAAAAAAATTTAGGGGGAAAACTAGTCTTTGCTGATCTTATCAGAGGGGAAATGGGAATCGAGCTTTTGGGAGGAGACATTTCCCACCCCTGAGGGCTGCCAAGCCACCCCGTGCTGCAGCAGAGCCCTGGCAGCGGCAGTGTGCAGGATGCAGGAGAAGGCCTCTGCGACATTTCTTTCAAAAATAGAGCAGGGGTTACCCTTTCTTTCAAAACTCCTTCCGGGAAGGAGCCGCCCTCTCCTCAGTGCCTCGCTGTCCAGTTGCTCCATGCACGTTAACCCCAGGCTCAGCCCCGCTGCAGGGTTCAGCTTGGCTCTTCCCCACACATTGGGGCTGTATTCACCAGGCACTTCTGGGGAGCAGGTCCCGCTTCTCCTGCTGATGGCTTCCCATATGGCCCCAAAAAGTTCAAGGTAACACCAGGGGAAAGTGGGGATGCGACCATCTAGTTTAATAACAGGGCGCTCCTCCATGCTCCAGCCCCCAGCAGGGCTGTAAGCCAGCCAAGCAGGAGACCATCCAGAGCTTATGGTGGAAGAGGAGCTATAGTAGAAATTTTAGGAGAAACACCAGATCCCTGCAAGCCGTCAACATGAAACAACCCCATGCTGCTCAGCTCTCTCAAGACAGATGTTTCCAGGTGTGTCCAGCCCAGACCATCAGACAGCTGGGCTACCTTAGAGTCAAAACGATGACACTTGCAGAGGTTTGGTGTCCAGAGGGTTACACACCAGTTCAGCAGGGAGATGAAGGGTGGCAATTTGGCAGACTACAAGTGGCAAAGTCCCACAAGTCCCCTTTAACAGGCTGAAGATCGTTTTGTGGATCCAGGCCATCTCTGCTCCGGGGTTTGCGCCTGTTTAAAAATCAATAAAATAATACTGGGCTTCTGGAGGGTGTTGTGACACTCTGTGGATGTGGCTGGAGTGTTTTTAAGTTCCTCCTCTGGAAAGAGCTCTGCAAGTGCAAATTGAAATTGCTATTAACCTTTTCCTTGGTCGTGTACAGACCAGTTTCACTCTAGCATCCAGGGGATTCAAGCTAAGATCAAGGGTCTCTTCCGCATGGTAATAAAACATAGCTGAAGGACATGTTCAGATGGATTTGTCACCCAAACAAAAAGGAAATGGGGAACCAACATCCCTAGTGAATGGGTGAGAGGATGGGAGAATGAGCCAAACTGCAGCCAGACGAGGAGCTGAGATTTTACCTCTGCTCTCTGGAGTCCCAGCCCAGAGCTCTGCTCTCCTGAGCATCCGTCCTGGTGCTGCTGATGCTCCTCTCGCTGTGGGAGGGATTGCGTCTCCTGCGGCTGCATTACCTGCAGGGCATGCAGGCTAATTACCAGCCACACACTCCAGCAAATGGCTCTGCCACAGAGAAGTATTATTGACTGAATAAGAGTGCAGGAAAATGGCCCGATATCTGCTAAGGTAACCTCCTTTTTCTAAATGGTTAATCTCCAACATTAGAGCTAGTGTGTTAAAGGAGGTTTAGGACAATTTAATAGCTCATAAAACTTTATGGTCCCAGTTGAAATTGGAGTGATAACTCTGGAGTGTAAAGCTATGCTTTGCTAAATGTCTCCCTTAGATTTTTTATTTTATTTTATTATTGGAAACTTAACATCTGCTACAGCAAAATAAAACAGAACAATTTGCACTGTTGAGAGACATGAGCATTCTGCTTCTCTTCATTCTGTTTATATGCTTATTGCTTAAAACTTTGGCGTCAATATTGTACTTGATTATTAAGATTTCAGTCTCTTCAAGGAAAAGAGAGATAAAATAAGCCAAAATGGTCCCATGATCAATTTAACCTGTGAGCAGAATAGAAACCAAGAGGATGCTAAATCGTAGACATCAGTACTGTCTGGAGTCCTTTTAAATTTCAATTAATGATATGGTTCCTTGGCCAAATTTTGTCCGTAACAGTGCTACATAAAGCAACGTGCAAATCATCATGAAAAGGGAAACGAGGAGGATCTGGAAGGTGTTTGACCTGTGACAGTCCCTGTCTTGGTACAAGGAGTGGCACTGCCTCAGTTTCCCCAGATGTCAAATGAATCTTCTCCTCCTGAGTAGAGACCTACAGCTGAAAGGCTCATCCCAAAGGTTAGGTGTCATTGCTGCACTGGGCAGTAAAGCTGGCCGTGGTAAGTCCCTACATCTCTGGCAGAACATGTTCTTCGTGAGTCCCAGCACTGGGGGCTTCTCTATAATTCCCAAAGTACTTTTTTTCCTCCAACGAGTACTTATTTGCTATTCTTTCCCAATTCTTTTCAGCATAAATCTCAGTTCACACTTTCAGGCCACATATTTAAGGGGAAAAATATGTTTCTAAAAGAGCCGTATGAGAAATGAACTGGTGACTTACGAAGCCAGAACAGCCAGAGCATGAGCAGCGATTCACACAGAAAATGAAATGAAAATGTTGGTGATCTCCAGCAAAGGGTGCTCCAGCGGGGAGAGGGTCAGCGCAGCCCAGCACAGCTGATCTTTGGTCCCTGGGGCATATTAAAGGAAGTCTGGGATTTATTCGAAGGTCGTTGTGTAGAAGCCAGCTTAACTCGGTCCGAGTCCCAGAACAAGGCTGCTGAGAGCCTGGAGGTCTGGTTTAAACCTGGCTCTTATTTGGTGTCCCTTGCTCAGCGCAGTGCCCAGTGCTTCTTTACCCAGTGTCACTGGTAATGACTGGGTGCTCCTGGAGCGCAGAGTGGCCAGCTTTCCCCCTGTTGCCAGTGGTTCCCCAAATAGCCTTCTCTATAATTTTGTGTATTTAATCGCCACTTGGAACATAAGGAAACCATTTTAGCGTGGACCTGACAAGAGCGGGACATCGTGTCGGGCTCGAAAGGGCTCGCTCCTCCCTGACGGGCCCCAGCTCTGGTATGTCCCCGTAGGGGCTGGACGCCGCGGTCGGTCGGGCTGCGTGGCCGGGCTCAGCGTGGGAGGACACGGGTGGGTGACCCACTCGTCTTGAAGAGTCGGTTCCTCCACTCTCCCCTGATGTGCTTTCCCAGGCAGATGGTGGCATGCACAGATGTCCCCATTCCCTTTAATTCCTCCCCAATTTCTCCTCGCACGGAAGCGCGCAGCTTCCCTGCCTGTCAGCTGCTTCCCGTGTGCAGGGCAGCTTTGCACGGGTGCTTTCCCAGCTAGTCCATGATTCAGCAAATACTAGGGCAGTGGCTGAAGAGTTAAAGAGCCTCTTGTTAAGTTGCCCCCCAGGGATACCTTCCCAAGCTTCAGTCTTGGCCTTTGCTGAAAGATTTCCTCCTTCCATGAGATGTCATTCAGGCCATTAGGGGATCTTTTGCAGGGAATAATGCCTATCCCTTACATGTGGTCCCCTTAATTAGTAATTAGGATAATGCAATATTGAAAAAGCAAGGCACAAATTTAATTAGTTGTGTTTTATTAGAGTAACTAAGGAGAAGGCCCCCGGACTCCACTGGAGGAGAGAGATCAATACTGAACATCTATTTTCACTAGAAAACAATTGCAGCTGACGGCTGTCTGCGGAGCCTGGCGTGGGGTGATGGAGCGGCTGCCCACCGCAGCGATCCCTGCCCACCGAAGGGGAAGGGGAAGCACAGGGCCTGGTAAATAAATGATCGATATCTCCCGAGAGTATCTGTGTATTCTCAGCTAACGTTACAGAGCAACTAATAGGAGCTGACACATAGCTATAGGGAGATGGCTTCCATTGCTCAATTAACTAATTATCTTTTAAGCCGTCCTGACTCAAATGGGAAATAATGGCAGAGGAACTTGGCTTTTGCATCTGTTTTCCTTTTTGGTGAGTTGGTTGGTCCATTTCACAAGCAAACCCCTTCCCACCGCCACCCTTTCGTCCCCCAGCTCGCCCGGTGTGCACAGGGCCACGTGGAGGCACCGACCCGGCACGGCTGCACGACGGCACGGCCGCGGTGTCACCCCACACATCTGCTGGGAGCAGCCACCGCGTTCCTTCCGTGCTGGTCCTCCCCGCTCCCTCCGCAGAGGCTCACCGCACACCTCGGTGCGGCTGCAGCGGGGCTTGACGTGTCTCTGTGCTACTGAGGCGAAATAACCTGTTTGCTCTGCAAACCCTTCTCATGGAGCTATTGAGAGAGACGTTTCCTCTTTGGCAGGGCTGGTGCACACACAAACTTGCCTTTATTTACATGCTTTCGTCTTGCTATGAAAACCTCCCATCTGGGCACACGTACACCGCGTTATATCAGTGCCAATGAGTCAATAAGTGCCGTATCTTTGCATGACTTAATAAAGCCACCAGACAGTTTCCAGTCTGCCTTTTCCTACCTCTGCCTCTGTTCCATACTTGTTAGCTAGTCTTCCTGCATTTCATTAAGTACCAAGAACAGGGCCCTGCCATGCTAGCAACTATACAACTATGCGGTGAGATAAAGGGACCACGTGCAGACACTTGTAGCTCAGATCAGAAGATAAAGGCTGGGAGAAAAGAAAGATTCTTGTCTAGTTTGGTTGAGGGAGAAATAAAAGGGTTGCTGAGGGTTGCAGAGAGCAATGATGGACACTGTTCCGAGGGTGCCAGGCCGGCATGGTGGCCACGAGGGCAGCACGATGCTGAGCTGGGCGAAAAATTAGACTCAAAACCACATGGGCTTGAATGGAGGTCAGGCTTCAGAAAAAAACAATGGCAAAGATAAAAGATGAACTCACACCTATCTCTCAGCCCGGCTGATCGAATCACCCCAGCCGATGCTGCCGTGGTCCTTGCTGGAGAGGGGAGGCAGCGACACAAAGGGAGACGGGCTGTGAACCCAACCTCCCTGCGGGCCGGTGGAAGCGGAGCCTTTCACGATATTTAATGCTCTCCAGTGCGATTTCGTATGTAGAGATCAGTCAGGCTTTGATAAGATCATATCAGGAGGACAGGAGGAAATTGCAGTCTTGCCCAATGCTTGATCTTATGCTGCTGAACTTGCTGTATCTGGGACATTATAGTCCAGCCTTAATAGCATCATATTAAGCTGAGACAATGCAGCCCTGTGACCTTGCGATGCTTCATAGCCATATGTGCTATTTTAATGAAAAATTGGGACTTAAGTAAATGGCCGCCCGTCGGCAGAGGGCTGTTAACAGGATCTCGCTCCGAGCGAAGCCCGGGGTGGGGGGAGGGCAGGGGAAGGGAATTGGGATGTAATAGCCATAATCATCCCTCAGTGAATGACCTTCCGCCTCCTCTGATCGCGGTCCATGATGCTCGGGAAGAGGCAACCCCAACAGGACTGCCACCCCCTGGGGCTGGAACCGGGGCTGCTGGGCTCTGCCGCTGGCTCTGCCTTTGGTGTGCACCAGAATTCAGTGATGGGCCTCGGTTTCCCCCCGCCAGAGCCAAACAAGCTGCTGCCGCCACATCGCATAGATGCGTTAAGGATAAAGCACAACCAGATTCCCGGCCGTTCCCCCTTGCTCCGTTCCAACCTCCCCCGTGCCAACACCCACCGCTGGCGAGCAGGGACCCGGGGCGGACACCCCTTCCAGGCGCACGCACTGGTTTCCTCCCCCAACAAATTGAAGCTGTAAATATTGATAGCCTTCTCTTCCAGGGCTTTTTAATGCCCTCTGATACTTAGAAACTATTAAGCGCACCCATCATTACTAACCTGCGAAGTAAATGCATCCTAATGGGCAGGCGAGCTACGCTGGCCCCAACAAATCATTTCTAATGAATAGCACCTGGCACATCCATCACCCTTAAATGCCAAAGCAAATCCATCTGCATTAGCCGCTGAAAAGAGCCAGGCAGATCTCGCCCTCCCTTTCTTCCCAAGGTAGGGGAGGGTTTGGCTTGTAACACGTAAGTGTGACTGTTTCCAATCTTTTCCCATTCCTGCAGTCAGGATCTTCAAGGCGCATTTCTCAATAGCCGGGCTGCTCCCGCACACAATGGCGAGAGGTCTCTGGCAGCGGCATGAAAGGTTTTAAATAGAAACCAGCGTTTCTCCCTCGCGCGCACACAATGCTTCCCTGACCCTTTCCCGACCTCACCCTCAAATCTGGGGTTCACAGCCCCAGCCTTGAACCCGGCTCTGTTTTTTCATGTTTGGCCTCTCTATTTCCTGAGGTCAGGCAGCCCACCGCTCCATTAGCATGAAGCAACTCAGGGCTCATTTGCCAAAACTGACATCCTGGGAAAGTCCTGATGAATTTATGAATTAGAGGCTACAGATGCCAGTAAAAGAATTAAGGACTTATTTATTTATATATATATTTTTTTTTATTATTTGCAGGAAATCAGCTGTTTTCTTTTAAAGAGGAAAAAACACATTTTTAAATGTCTGTTGTTTTTTTGGTTGTTGGCTTTTTTCTTTTTTTAAAAGAAGGGCCAGAGGAGGAAAGTTCAGCGAGCGGGAGGGCGAGGGAGCCGGCACGGCGTCCCCGCGGAGTGAGGTGCTCTCACCTTGCAGAACGTAGCGATTGCAGCACCGAAGCTAAGAGGTAAAATTTATATCCCATAAATCACATGTCAAGTGCCTGCAAGGAGAGGTCATTAAACAGATGTATGAGGCAAGAGGCAAAGTCCATCCATTTCAGAAGACGCTCCCAGTGTCAGCAGCTCTCCAGAAGCCTCGAGAGGCAGGGATCCAACCAGCGCAGCAGAAGCTTTCCTGATAGTCTTATTTATTTCCTCCTCTATTTATTTGATTGCATTTTCTTTATTGGAATAACTTCCCGGGCTTTCCCTTGTCAGAGCTGCCCAATGGGGGGGATGCGGGATGGGAGAGTGGAGGGTAACACATCAAACAGCTCCGGAGGCACGGAGGGATGGAGTGATGGATGGAGGCCGCCCTGTGATTAATAATCAAACCAAGAGCTTTTACTGGGAGTCATGTGGAAAATGTGGCTTTGGAAACATTTGTCTTCATCCCACAGACAACAAGTGGTGTTTCTCTCCCTTTCTTTTTTTCTCACCCCCCCTTTCTTCCCTCCCTCTCCCTCTTTTGGCTTTTCTTGCCCAGATTCGCTGATTAAAATCTTTTCCATCCTTTACCTGCGCCAAGTGGCTCCTGTTCTGGTTTGATTTATGCTTTGCTTATCTCAGGCTTCAGTGGAAAAATAATGACCAGATAATAAAGAGCACTAAGTAGCTTTTCAAATGACATGGCATCCACTGCTCAGGACCGGGTTTTGCAGGAGCAGGGAGGGAAATGCTGCAATGGCCTTGGGCCAAAGTGGAGGGAGGATAACGGAGAGAAACTGCTTCCCCCACGGCCGTGGTCCAGAAGCATCTCACTGGGTGAAAGCCAGGGGCATCTCCCAGGGGGGCCCTCAGCCAGCCCTTCCATGATGTGCTGAGGGTCAGGTTAGAGGAGAGCAGAGCCTGCATTTCACTCGGCAAATTGATGATGTGATTTTCCCGGGGCTTTTGGCAGTATTGCAGCGGCTGTTGGTCCTCCTGGGGAGCCACACGGATATACACGGTCCAGGACACCAGTTTCTCTCGAGCAGACTCACCAGGATGCTCTTTCCCACCTCCTTGTTCATCTCCTTGACAAACCCTGCCGACAAGAGAGGAGAGCCCCAGCTCCATCCTTCGGCTGACCCGCGGTGCCCAAACCCCACAGCCTCCTGCAGCCTATGGGTCTTGCTGCTCCCGATGGACCTGCAAAGGCTCCAGATCCATGGGGCTTCACCCTCAGCAGCAGGGATCAGAGTTTAATACAGGGTTGGGACCTATAGGTTTCCCTGCCTTATTTGTTGCTGTCTGCAGGGACACATGGCTTCACTGTTCCAGCTTTCCCATCCCCAGCACCAGCGTCATCTGGTTAAAGAATTGCCATTAATTTTAGGGTAGGAAGGACCCATTGTTTACTGTGCTATCAAGGAAAAGGGAATGTTTTTGTTGCCAATAAACTATTTTTAATTGTAATGTAGATCCAGTATGGCCAGCAAGGTAGCTGCTGTGTGGGAATAGCAGGTTGTTTGCAGAACAAGTTGGAAGGCAGACCGCAGGGAGAAGCTCTGCAGGGACAAACGCTGCTCATCAGCCCACAGCAAAACCTCGAGACGTCTGCCCTGCGCAAGCGTGCACCCAGCGCGTGGCGATACACAGCAGTGCTCGCTCGGACCGGGAGGCAGCGGTAGCCAGCCCTGTCCCTTCCAGTACACATTTCCAACAAATCATCCCCAAAAATGCACTGCTCGGTTCAGTTTAAAGCAGAGGGAAGAGATACAAGCCAGCGCAGGACTTGCAGCATGAAATTATTGTAGAGGAGGGATAGCAGAGGTCCCTTCTGGCTTTAAATAATCCTAAAAAATAGATGTCTCTGGGTTGCCTCCTGGCTCCTTCCAAAGAGTAAGGGGTGTGAGTTTGTCGGGAAAGGGGAGGGATGCCTGTTTATTTACCCCTCTCCTCTGGCCGGGAGCCAGCCGCTTACACCTATGGCAGCACCGGAGCCCTCTCCTCCAAGCATACGTTCCCCACACTGTATGCTCTATAAATACATGTGCATGACAGATTTGGCATCGCGTATTCCTGTAAGTGATGTAATCTTTGGGAAGTTACTTAGCAACCATGGAAAATGTTTTGGAGGCTCTAATTTTTCAGTATGGTAAAATCGTATATTTATGCAGTGCAGCTAATCAGCTTGCTGGCAAGTCAGCGACGATGATCTCATTTTCTTCATCATTATTTTATGTGAATTGGGCTTTTAGCACTAAAGAGACCACAAAGATTTAATTCAAAAATGTGATTGCTTTATGTTTCCAGGGTATCATTAACATGGCATCTACGCAAATAACCATGGTAACAAACCGGTAATTAGTGCATATATGGCACTTATTATTAATACAGAAACAGGACAAGTTCCAAATCAGCGCAGATTACAGTACATTATTACCATAGTAATTACCTGCAGTAACACACACAAATTGAACTAAATGGCCAATTGAACTAGAGTGAATGGCTTTTTATTCCAGTCCCTAAATAATGTGCATTCTTGGCTGAGTAGTTCAAGGTAAATAAAACTGTTTTAAATTTATTGCTAACTTTTTTTTTCCTTTGGTGGCGAACGACCGGGAATGGCAGGAGTCAAGAACTTTTTTTGCCGTGCATACAGTATAATTATTGTACAGACTAAGCCATTCCTGACTCCCATAGAAAGACAAAGAGGGTAAAAGTTATTAGTTTCTATTTTATTAGTGGGTTTATTTCTGTAATTTCAGCCATGAAGTAATGTTCAACATATCTAAAAGAGTCAATGCCAAATAACGTAGGGTCCAAATTCAGTCTTTTGGATTCTGGGGGTTTTTTTGAGAGAAAGAGAAAGAATAACTGCATTTGGAGGAGGCTAGAAAACTAGACTTTTTAAAAATTATCACATTTATTAAAATAATGGAAAAACAGGGCTTGGCCTAACCCTTTCCCCACTGTTTGAAGCCTCAACATAAAAGTATTGAACCCGAGTCAAACCCAACAAGTCAAATGCACTGGCTGGAGCCGGCGGTGCCTAGACAAAGCCAACCACTGAAAAAAGAGAAAAGCTCCAAATTGCTTCTGATTCTCCTCCTTTTGCTGTGTTACATTGGTGCCCTGATGCCTATCGCAGCCCGGGGAGAGCTGGAAAGCCTCTCTTTCTGGGGTGCGAAAAGATGCTGATAGCCCAGGGCTCGGAGGAGCGGCGGCGGACCGGGGTGAGCCGGGAGCGGTCCTACCAGCGGGGTGCTGCTGGGGAGGAGCCCTTTAAAGGTGAAAGCCATCTATCCATCCTAATTTTTTTCTTTCTAAGTGGAAATAACATTTAGAGAGAGGCTATCAAAAGAAATCTCTGCCTGGCCTCTAAGTCTGCAATTTTTGCAGACCTGGGAGCAAGCGCTCCGGCTGTGCCGCAGGAGTGCACACGCGCGTGCGAGGCGTGCTCCGCACGCTCACGGGCAGCCGGTCCTGCAGGTGCACAGCTCAAGAACTCTTTTCTTCTTCTTCTTTTTTTTTTTTTTTTTCCAGCTTTGCCTCTTGAAACGATTCTCCCGGGTTCTTTGTATGATGATGATATTACCATTCACTTCTTATTTGGAAGGGCTTTCTTCCAGCTGATTTTTTCTCTGTCCAGAGCCCCACTGAACAAGTTCTCCGAGTGCAGAAGTGGCCCCAGGCCCAGCAGATGAGGTGCCTCCTGTCTCCCCAGCCCCAGCAAGCATGAGCAGAATTAAAATTGCAGTTATTCACAGATTTTTTTTTTCTTCCCCTTTCCTTCTCTTTCCTCTAGACAAGCATTAGTATTTCCACTCACTGCCAGTAATTCAGACAATAAATACCATTCCTTGAGCTGTGTAGAGCAGCACTGGAGTGTGCATTCATGTTTTGTGATGGAGACCAGCAATACATGAGGGCTTTGGCAGCCAGCACAGCTGCAGAGGGCATCCTACACATGGCCTTGTATGAGGGAAAAAGTGGAGAACCTTCCCCACCAAAAAAACTGCTTTATTGGGCTCTTTACCTGTGCGCTTCTGCCTGGCAAACTGGAGAATCATTGTTCCTTTATCAGGTCCATCTCTCATTGTATTTTACCTTCTTCAGCTCATAAGAAAATTATTATTTTAGCAGGCAAGCATTTAATTAAGTTTCACTGTATTTGCTTTGGCTCTCACAGCACGGAAAATCTCCTCCTTTTAACAACGATCCATTGAACGTGGCTTCCGATAAAGCCAAATTGCCTGTAACTCAGCTTTATGCAATCCCCTCTCTACTCTCCATGCAGCTCCCTTTCTCCTTCCAAATCCCAAGCCCACCTAACATCGCTGCGGTGCTCTCGGCCTGGCCTGCCATGCCAAAAGCGTACGTAAACCCCTTTTAGCACGCAGCAGAAGCAGCAACACTTCTCATCCCTGCATCGTGCAGCCTGCCCACTCCTCCCCCTGCACCCCCCCCGCCTGACTCACAAACTTGCCACTTCAAATAAGGGCTTATTTCCATCACGCTCTTCCTACGCACCCGCAGCAGAGCATTACCTGGGTTCAAAACAGGGTTTGAGCCTTGTTTTGATGCTGAGTTTATCCCAGTTTTGTTTCTTGTGGGGCTTGCCCTCATCGGAGCCGAAAGCATCGTTGGGGAGCACAGCAGGCTGCCTCTGAGGAGCAGCTCCACTCCTGGGCTCAGTTATTTCATCCAGCAAGTCCACAGCACATCAGTCCTAAGGGGTAAAAGGCAGTGCCTTTTTCTTCTGCAGTGCAAATGGCTGTGAGCAGCTCATCTTTGTAAAGTGATTGTGAGCTGCTATTGAGAACTGTGCCTCCTGTGCTGGCCATTTTTTGCTTTAATTTTTTCAGTAGCAATTGCGGGGGGGGGGGACCCACAATGGGCTTGGTATCCTCAGCTCCCAGCCCTGCTCCACTGGCGATCATCAGGAGCTGGGACCTGTCAGCCTGAGCACAGGTTCAGGTACCCCGAGAGACCCACAGCAGTGAGACCTGCCCTAAGGACAGCGTGGGAAATGCTGTCACCACGGCCCCATGCCATGGCCACTGCCTCGCTGCAGCCCCCTCCCGGCTCCAGAGGCCAAACCAGGCACGCCAGGACCCTGCAGGACCCCAGCAGCCGAGCAGAGCTGTGCCAGGTCGATGCAGAACCGCTGCGCCAGCCCCTCGCATCAGCACCCCAGTCCATGTACTGACTCCCACTGAGCTGGGATGCAGCAGCCCACTTTACCTTAAAAACCCCTGAAGGACAGAGCAGGGCTTTATTTTCTCTCTTCCCTCCTCTCATCTTGTTACTGTTTTGTTTTGCAGCAGTTGCTGCTGTTGCCATGCTATCTCCTTTTGTTGCTATGGATTAATAGTGTTTTTTACTTATTTTTATGTATGTCCTGGGAACATGATTGCTTAATTTGCCCTGCAGGTTTGTAGGCCTGACAGGCATTTCCACATCGTCCCAGCGCTCACCTTATCTTAATCCAGTTCTGGGCTGCTTGCAGGGTAAATACCTGCAGAAATGTTCACTCGGAGGCTTGGGACCGGTATTTGCCGCAGCAAGCGGCCAGGGTGTGAGCGGAGGGGACATACTGTTCCTACAACTTGTGCTGTGCCCTCTCCACTGGAACGGGGCTGGTTTTCATCCAACCCAGAATAACAACTCAGAAGCCACCAGCGTTGCGCTCTACCAAGCCTGGGCAGAAGGATGGGCTCCAGCTGTCCTGTGCGGACCCCCAGAGCCCAAAGAGGACACATCTGAGGGCTTGCATAAAATATGTTCCTTTCTGTTATTATAACGGGCAGCAGGATTTTGCCTCCAGCTTTTTCTGTCTCTGGAAAATCCTGGTCACTAGAGAAAGGCCAGCAGTCCACAGGGAGCATCCGAGCTGTGCCATGGGAGAGCCTTTTGTCTCCAGCATGTAACGTGGTGATGGGAGCGAGGGTGTCGGAACGAGCATAGGAACAAAGTGTTTTCCAGTGATTTTAGGAGGGTGGTTTGTATGCGGTGGAGTCAGAAGACGCAGCATAGGGAGGGCTGAATTCCTGAGGCCATTTGCTCAGACCCCAGTTCATTCATTCCCCACAAACCCCAAGGGCTGGTACATCATTGCCGGCTGCAGCAGCGTTCAGCACGGATGCTCTAAGTACCCCTGGCCACCCCCGTAATGTTACTTGCCACCAGCCAGTCCAAAAGGAAGACTTGCATAAGGAAACCACCGCAAATGTGTGGTTTCATCGTGTTATACAAATGTGAAAGCACAAGGGGGGATCAGGAGGGATCTGCTCTGGGTCTGACTCCACTGCACACCCCTTGTGGAACAGCCTACTTTATTATGTTAAGGCAGGCCTTTAATTGCTCTGCGTCTCCATCCTCCCCACATGAAATGGGGAAAACAATCCATCTTTTTGTCCCATTATTGAAATCTTCAGGGAAGTCACTTCATCCTATTATTATTTTTGCTTTTGGCTCACCACAATGGCCACCGAGCCCTAGTGCACTAATGAATATGGATGCAGGAATCGGTCTCTTCCCTTCTGTAATTAATCTTCCCTCCATCCTACTGGGTCATCTAATGAACAATACTCAGACAAATATCCCCCCAGAGTCGTGAGCCTCGGCGGTTCCTTGGTTGCACACATCAAAGGGGAGCTGGTGACATCATGGAGATCACAGAAAACATCAAGTCTGTCTGTCTGTCTCGGGGGGAAAAAATAGCTTCTTGCAGATCCACAGCTGGTGGGGCTTTTAATTACACAAGGGCCAAGGAACATTCCAACCATAACATCCTGCAGCCTCTCCACCACCAGACAACACATCTTTTATTAGCGTAGGAATGTATCTTTAATAAACTGAAGGTTTTTAACTTGTCAGAGGGTGCCGGGGACTGGATCTGCTGCGGTCTTTTTTGGCCTGGCTGTTGCATCGGCAGCAGGGCAGGTCATCCCACAGCTCCCTGGTCCCCTGCCCGTGCCAGCGCCGGGCCAGTGAGATACTGGTTGCTCTCCGTGCACCCTCCAGTCCCAGGCACCCTGTGCTCTTAAAAGGGGGTGACTCACCGGGCCCTCCATGGGCATCTCACAGCATCTTCCCTGCGGTCCCAGCAAAATCCATCCACGCCACCGCAAGGAGGGGGGCTGGCAGCACATATGAGCTGTAAGTGAGGCTAAAGTCATCACGGCAAAGGAGCGAGTCCGTTCTGCAGCCTTAATTGTCTCTCCCATCATCTGTGCCCGTGTGTTTGCACAAACTGGGCTTTGGGGGAGTTTCCATGCAAAAAAATTTGTTTTCTCCAATTCTGAAACTATTGTCGCCATCTTCCTCACCACTTCCTGTGTGTATATATATGTATAAATGTATGAACCCATGAAATTCATTGGCGTTTGGGGCTTTATTTGGGGTTTTTCTTTACCCTACTTAAAGCAGCGCCGGAGGGAAGGTGACACTGAGCTCCACCAAATAACAAATGTCCCATATTGTTCCCTCTCCTTTATTTATCCTGAGCAGGCAGTAGCAAGGGAGTCTGAAAAAGAGTGCTGTGTTCCGAGGCGTGCAGCCCTGCAAATGGCTGTTGCTTTAATCAATCCTGGAGGAGCCCGTGGGGGCCAGGAGAGGTGCGACGCTGGAGATTTGTTCTATTGATTAACCCACCGCCGCGATGGGAGGAATCAAACACTGGGAGTGGATAAAAGCCTGGGAGGTGAATAGGGCTATTGTCGGGTTTGGTTTGCAGGTTATTGGGTTTGGGGGATTTTATTTTTCTTTTCCTACCTGCAGGGCTGAGAGCAGAATCACTTTTCTAATATTCCTCCCTGCTTCCCTCTTTCAACTTCCCCAGTTAACGCCACACGCCAGAGGGACCCCCCCTCCGCCTGCCAGCCAAAAGTAAGATTTCACGTTATTGCATCTGGCAGATCTCATTCCTCAGGCACTTTCTTTTTCCTTCCTCAAAGGAGGGAAAAAAAACATCAAAGGTTTCATAACCTGAGCACCTTCTGAGACTGCAAAATGCAGCCCCTTGTCAAGAGGGATGCTCTGAGCAGGCGAGCGGGAGGGAGGGTCGATGTGGTCCTGCACAGTTTGGGAAGAATTACATTTGTTTGACATTGCATTTGCCTTGGGCCCTTGGAAGATGTTTGCAGTTTTCAATTAATCTCATTAGTTTGGAAGTAGATGGAGGGGTGGGGAAGCAGGGAGGAGAGGCGGGAAATCAAAATAATTTCATGGGGAATTCTCTTTAATGGCTTTTTAAAAACACGTAATTGAAATCGGTGCTGGTGGAAAACATTTTAATAGTGCCAAATCTGGCTGAGGGGAAGCAGCAAGGGATGCTCAGAAAAGCCCATGTAGGAGGGATGTGCCGGGACGGGGCTGAGCCGTGGGGGCTCAGGGCTGCCTGGGGGGGGCTGGCACGGGGACGGCGGCAGGAGCGGGACCCACAGCCAGGTCCCCCTGGCCTGGGCTCTGCAGGTGAGCCGCCCCAGCTGCTGCAGAGCCCCGGGAGAGCCCTACTTGCCATCATCGAGTGAGCATTTAATTTCCTTTTGCTGCTCTCCTGAGGTTGAATTTGCAAGTCTGGAAATAGTCAGTGATTCCTGCAGCTTGCCTTTGCCTCGCTCGCCGACGAGGTGCCAGACCCCATGGGTGCGGGCAGCCACTATGTACCCACTGTGGTGACACTGGGATCACTTCGGGGGTGAGGACAGGGCACCATCTGGACAGGCTCCAGCCCCTCCATCCCTGGAGGGATGGCCAGAGGAGGGACGGAGCGTGCCCATGCACTCAGGGCATAAAAACCTCTCTGCCTCATGGTAACCACCCCCGGCATCATGCCTGCCCACCCGAGGGGAGCCCAGCACACCTTGGGGGACAGAGGACATGCTGAGCATCCATCCCATGGTCCAAATTCACTGCATCCCAATTAACCACCGATTCACTGAGGGGGAGAGCTGTTCAGTGAGAGAGGCTTCGCTTGCTTGGGTTTCATGGATGATCCTGTGGCGGAGACCCCCGACAGCCCCCCGCACCCCCAGAGCTGCCCCGAGCCCTGTGCTGATCCCGCACAGCCATCCCTTCCCCGCCGTCCCACCGGGAGAGGTGTGTGCCCTCCTCTCCAGCCTCCAGGCTGAGCACTTAATTGATCGGATTAGCCCTTATTTACTAATTAGCAGCCTTGTGCTCAGACGGCAGGAGCAGAGGCCAGCAGCGCTTTCCCTTTATACCAAAGCAGTTGGTGTTTGACGGCAGCAGAGGCTCCAACAGCAATTTGCTGTGATTCATTTCTGCCATGTAAAACTGAAGCTTGGCATGGTACTTTCCCAGGAGCAAAGCAACACCGCCAGGAAGAGGCAATGCTAGACACTGTCCACCTTTTAACTTGTCTTATTTTTCCTTATTCTGCACCAAGGTTTGGTTTTCTGTGTTTAACGAGCTCTCTAATTACTGTCAGAGATAAAGTCTGCTGCCCTATGTAGGTAGCACTAATAGAGAAGATATAACCCAAGGGGAGGGTCTTGACACCAACACCCAGAAGACCTGGCTTTTGTCCCAAAAGACTTACCCACTGTGAGGACACATCCTCTTGTCCGTCACCCACCTCCCTCCATCCTCCTCCATGCTGCTGCCAGTGCCGTGGTCTCTCACTCTGGGTGTTCACCCATCCTCCCCCGAATCAAGCCTCACCGGCTAATGCCACCAGCCGTCAGGTGAGTGAATTTGTGTCTACATGCCTGGGGAGAGGCAGACTACAGGATTAGGCCTTCTGTGTCACAAGATGGTATTTTTATTCCCCCTAACTCTTAATTAGTGAGAATATGGGGGCTTGGGGAAAAAAAAATCACCTGACACTGTAGTGTCTTCCCTTTCCTCCCCTTGTTTGCCATTATATTCCTGCCACCCTACCAACCACCTCCACTGAAGGACAGAGAAGAGCAAATTATGATAGAAATATCCATCCATCCTTTGCAGCAGAACCTGTGAGGTCAGCGAGAGTGGCCCAAGGGTATAAGATGCTAAAACAACAGAGTTGAAGGAAAAGGCTTAAGGGTGTGTTGCCAGGCTGGGACGAACCAGACAGCTGGGGAGGAAGGACACTCGAATCCACTGATGATGCATTAGCAGGCTTCGTAAGGAGATGTGAATCTAGCTTCTGAGCCAAAGAGCACACCTTTTGACTTAATAGCAGCCAAAACCTTGCATGCCTTGCTTAGAGGTGTCTCAGAGGCACATACGAACCAATGCCTTTCCCTACCAGAAGCCAGTTACACAACAGAAAAGTCTGCCATAGGACAACATCGCAAAATACATGTCCACAGGTCCAGGTTGCTCTGTGCCAGGGCTGTCAAGCGTGGAGGGTTTGGGGCAGGGATGCTGGGGCTGCGGGAAACACGTGGTGCCCAGGATGGAGGACAAGCTGCGCCACGTGGCTTCATCCCGGCAGTCAGACCACCGGCGACACGGCCACGGTGCCGCCGGCTCCCGGCTGACCGGGGGGTGATGCCGGTTGGGTAGAGCGGGGCAGGTCCTCCCCCCAGCACTGCATTTCTCTCTTGCCAATGGATCGATTGTGTTCAGAGAGCTCTGGGCTGTATGTAGGTCAGGCACAATCCTGGCTCCGGCATTGCCATGAGCTTATTAAAATGAACAAGGATCCCCCTTCTCCCACCATTCAACCCCCCCGATGCCCAGCCCTTGGCAGAGGGCAGCTTTGGCTCTCGTCCTAGAGAAGAAGAGCATTTCTTTGAGGCTCTGGGCTCATTTGAGCAAAGCCAGCATGTGTGCAGCTCCTGGACCAGTATGGACACCGTGCCCTGTACATCCCCCTGAGCAACGCACTCCCTGTTTGTCTGTGCACGAGGAGAGCTCTGCGCTGGGAGGGGAATGGGCAACATGACCCAGTTCATGGTTTTTCTGTCAATACAGCTGGCACTGCTCCCTCTCGGCTGTGTGAAATGGATGGGGCTGAACCAGCTCCCAGAAAAGGGGGGGTCTCTCTGCAGTGGACCCCGGGGCAGGCTGGGCAGCCCCAGGGGAGGAGGGAGCTGCACATCCCACGCATGGTTGCTCCCCTGCTTGTCTCTCCATGGGAGGGGAGCAGGTAAGAGACATCCTAACCTTCAACTTTGGGAGCCTCTGGTTTTCGCCACCCAGCTTTGATCCCCCCCAGAAGCCAAATCCTCTGGGAACTCGGGCTCCTCCTGGGCTCGCTAGCTGGAGGGAGGGGGAGGCATGGTAAAAGAGAGAGAGAGCAAGCAGAGAAGAAACTTTCTCAAATAAAAAATATTCAGTAGTTTAGAGCAAACTTTGCACTAGCTGAAGAGTTGACCTTGTGTTCTCTCCTAGGAACAAACATGAGAAGAATGAGGATCGTATTATTTTGCCTGAAATTTGGAGTGGATCAAACCCCTGCTGTTCCGAGCTCCTGCAATGAATGGCTATAAACAACATGCATTTCCGGAGAATGAATTAAACAGCGAGCCTGAGTACTGACTGTATTTTAAGAGATGTTTATTTGTCCTCACTGCCTCTCTACAAAGTGTTGCACAAGGACTTACTAAATTTTAACCCCACGTTGTTCCTGGGTAAACACTGCCCTTTATCCAACCCGACGAGTGCTCGCAGCCCAGATAAGCACACGTTAGCCCGTGCTCTCCGGAGCATGCAACCTCTCAGCAGCGCTCCCGAGGCAGCCCTGGGCATCGGTGCTGCAAGCGGACCCCGCAGACGACCCCGCAGACCCTGGGGCACCCGGATCATTCCCGATTGCCTGCAGAGCTCTGACAGTTCTCTGCACTTTTCTGCCAAAAAGTTGTTTGCAAGAAGGTGGGGATGACCTTGGTGTGCAGCAGGGTAGCTGAGCCAGCAACGTACGTCTCGGCTCCTGTCCTCCTCATTTTACACTATGCAAAGGGTGAGAAAACATGAATGCTGGCCAAAGAGCTGTGCTGTGACTCCCCAGCAAGTCGGGTCCCAGGGACAGCCTTGTCCCGAGGTCCTTCTACCCCAGCTCCCCCCACCACAAGTGCTGCGGTGGGTGCGTGTGCCCTGGGCCACCCCTCGCGCGCCCTTCCTGCAGGCAGTGAGGGAGAAAGTGAAGCACTGAGAGCTTCCTCCTCCCGAATTTGCACTCTGTCACACCCAGGATCGCTGATGAACACGCAAAAAAGGCTGAGAGGGATTGATACCACCGCATACTTTCTGTCTCCTTTGATTGCCAGGGTCTAAACAGCCTGTGCTTTTGGACCGTCCGCCGGCATCCACAGGGTGGGGAGTTAGGTCTGCACAGCCGTCGGCATTTGAGCGAGGGCAGCCTGGAGTGACGGAGTTTTAGGGGGTAAAAAAGGTTTTGCTGTTCACGAGGGAAAGGCTGAGTAACCAGCACGAAAAGCAAAGCCCGGTGCCTTGGTGTGGAAGCCGGGACAGCCGTCCTTGCCTTCCTGGGATCCCCAAAAAAGTCCCCACCTTCCTGCTTTTGGGGGTGTTTTGGGGTGTTTCCCCCACTTTGGGGGGACATAGCCACAGGACGCGAGATGCTGAATGTGATTCTCCAAAAAGAAGAAGGATCTGTGCCTTGTAGAAACATTTCTGAACTCATGTTTGTTCCCTCTCCTGGGTCTGGGCAGAATGTCAAAGCCTGCTCTGAGCTGGAAATATTTTAAGACTAGCACTCACTGGAGACTGAAACAATGGCAATTCTTCAGCTACTGAGGCTTTTATAAAAGGGCTTTTGACATAGAGGCTGCTTAGGGTTGGGGTTTTTTTTGGTAGTTGCCTTTTCTCCCGGAAAGCACTGTGTCTGTGTGTGTGTTTGCGCGCACACTTTTGCAAAATAATCTCTTGGCTTTCAGCTGGGCCGTCCGTGTGAATGCCCACGAGGATGCCCGCAGCACTGCTAAAATGCAGCCAGCTCCGGCAAGGAGGGAGGCAGCGCCGCTCACACAGGATGCCATGCAGCGATGCAGGAAGGAGACATTTTAGAGTAAATGTCAGCTTTTGCGTTTCTGGGTTTGGGGCTTTTTTTAAACACGTGGGTGGGACTTTTAATGCCCACATGAAGCTGAGACGGTTTCAGTCTCCAGGGCTCATCCAGAAGATTCACACAAACACTATGGAAAGTGTCTCTTTGCTTAGGAGGATGAAATTTGACACTGCAGAGGTTTCAACCCGGTATTCCAGCAAGGAGCCTCAGTGGTTAGCGTGTCATATCTGATAAAGCCTAATCAGCCCTCCTTCAGGCACCTTCAATTCTTATTTTCATCTGCCTCCCATGCATATTGTGTTATCTATGATATGTACTCACACGCAGGCAAACTAGTGCAAATCCTGCTCAGCTTCGGTCTTCCCTTGACACAAGACCAACAGGCAGGCAAGAAAAAGTGTGAAGAAGCACACGATGGACCCCACGACCGGAGCCCTTGCAAACAGCCCAGGCAGCTCCCAACCAAGTCTTCAGCGTTGTCTGGAAGCCAGCAGCGTCCAGCACCAGCATGCACTGGTGCGGGGATGGGATCCCAATGGGGAGCAGGTTTCCTGCGCAACCCCGCTGTCGGCTGCCTGCCCCGAGCTCGGCATCCCCCGGCACCAGTGCCTGCCCGGCTTGTGCCGTCCCACCGAGTCTCCTCTCCCTGCTAGGTGTCTGAAGCCTCCTCAACAATTATCCCGGCTGCTGTTTGTTCAGGCAGTGTGGATTTAGCTCTCCAGCCTCATGTGTAGTGTGTGTATAGGGAAAGATAGATTGCCGCTACTTTCCAATATAAATCACATTCCTTACAACACTCCAAAGTAGCATTTTCAACCTCAGGGTGCTAATAGGATCCAGCAGGAGAAAGAAATGTCAGCTAAGTAGCAGACGCTGTTTGGAGAGTGCAATGGAGCTGATCCACAGCCCCGGGGCAAAAGGAGCAATCCCAGGGCAAAGGTTAAAGAGTTCAGGAGCACTTCAGCCTACTTAATTGCAACAGGCCTCTTACACAGCGCAAGATGGATGACTCAAGCCGGGCAAGGGGGGCAGATCGGGGCCAGCAGCATCACCAGCTGGAGGCATGCGGGCAGCGGGGGACCGCGGCGGAGGGGACCACGGCAGCTCCTCGCCCCTCGCTTCTCCCCAAGGTGGCCCATGCCGCAGCGGGATCCCCGGCCACCAGCTCTGTCCCCTCCACTGGGAGCCCGTCCCCAGTCTCGGCCGATAAATGGGAATTTATATTGGAGTGGGCTGACGCCATGGAGGTTTTGTTGCAAGAGCTCAGCACAGCACTCATCCAGGCAGCTAAATAACCAGTAGCGAAAATAACTCCAGCTGCCAGGGAAATGTTTCTTGCTCCCTTGAAAATCATGCGGAACATTTTAAGGGGAAAGAGGGGGAATTGGTTAGTGTTGGCGTTTTTGTCATTTTCACAAGATTTGTTTTCTGATTTCCTTTTATTTTGAATCTTCAGAATGTGAAAATGTTTTGTATCAGCCCCAAGGTGCTTCTGCTGGGAAGGTGCCTCAGATAATATTTTTAGTAGAGTTTTGACTTGTTTTCTGACAAACATCTGATAAATGTCATCAAAAGCTGTTGTTTTGCATGGAAAAGGTCTTTTGCATTTTTTTTTAATCTAAAGAAAAAAAAATTAGAATAAAAATATTTCATTCATTTCTCGCCAGTGAGGTTTATGCTGTTTCCCTGGTGATAAAAGCACAAGGCTGGATCTTGAGACATATGCATTTAATTCCCAGCTCCACCACAAACCCCCGCGATGACCTTGAACAAGCCACTTAGGCTCCGATCCGTATGGGATGAGATTTTTTTTGTCTTAAAGCTCCCATTTGGCCTCTTCGGTTGGGATAACGTCTGAAAAAAAAAACCAACCCCGTTCGTTTCACGCGGGCACGCCGTTCCCCACCCCATCGCCCACCCCTCCCACGGGCCCCCCACTGGAGGTGCTGTCCTGCGTGGGCGCTCCATCCCTGCACCCCTGGGTGGGCCTGGGCTCCCGGGCGCGGAGCGAGGGCCGAGGATGCCCTCTCGTGGGAAGAGCCAGGCTCAGCTGATCTCCCGGAGCCCCGCGGGGACGTGGGCTGAGACCCCACGGGTGGCCGTGGGTACCCTGACCCTGCGCTCACCCTTCCCCAGCCTGGTAGCCCCCGTCCCCCCCGAGCCTGGAGAAATGTCCCCCATCTTCCCCGGGATGCAGCCCTGCCACCGGGGCATCACCGAAACCTGTCCAGGGCAAAGCATCCGGCACCTTTTATTGAGGAGAGGGGAGAGGAGGGCATCCTGCCCACCTGTAAGAACGGGGATGGGGGCATCCCTGCTCCCAGCCCCCCCCGAGGGTCCCACGGCCCCCCCAGCCCTGGGGGGCTCAGGAGAGGAGCAGGGCAGCAAGGACGCAGGGCAGCAGGAGGCAGCCGCCGGTGAGGCCGGGGGGCGGCCGGGGGGCTCTGGGGGAGCTGTTGCAGAGGTCTGTGTCGCAGCAGTGGATGCGGACCCCCGGCAGCTCCTGCTGCTGGCAGTGACGGGAGGTGGCACAGCCGCTGGTCAGCAGGATGCCCAGGACCACTGCAAAGCAAGCACAGTGCGGGACGTCGGGGACAGCGGTGACAGCCGGGGCGGAGGGTGATGCTCTGCCAGCCTTACATCAGGGCCAGACCCCGTTTGAAGGCTGCAAGGTTTGCTCTGGGGTGCGAGCATCACCGGCTTGATCAGGCGACCCCGGCCCCTCCAGGCAGACTCACCGCTCTCCGTCTTAATGCAGAACCGGTGTTTGAAGCCCTGGTGGGAGCGGGAGCAGGTGATCACCTCCGGGTTAGAGCACCCCATGTCCACGTTTTTGGTGCCGACGATGATGTTGCAGCCATAACACTGGAGTCCGGACACTAAACAAGAACCATATGAAACACAATTGGAATTTTTTTTTTCCAGGGGGAAAATACTTCAACTCCTTCCTAGCTGCTCTCTAACGACGGCTTTGCAGCGCTCTCTGCCTCGCCAAGTCGCATTAAGCACTGAGCCAAAGCCCGAAGCCGCCTACCACTTGCTTACCCTGTGGGCCCAAAAATTATAAAAGTAACTCCCGCTAGAGGTCAGTGCGAAATCAGAGATTAGCCGGAGATTTGAGCCGGGATCAAAGAGTGGGAACAAGGGGGCTTTGAAATAGGGTTTGTAAAGAGCAGGTGAAACCTCCCAGCCACAGACCTCACCGAGCCAGGGCTTGGCCGCTCTTGGAAACAGCTTTTGCCTGTTTCCCCAAATTCCTCCAGTTTCAGCCGCGCTGGTGTTGGAGTCACCTGCACCGGAGGGATGGTTTCATTGGCGTGTTTTGGTTTGCTCCCTGAACGCGGTCCTGCTTTATCGCAGGGTCTGTCAGGGAGGCAAAACAACTCAGAAGGGAAATCCTCGTTCAGAGCGACTGCGAGCCAACGTGTCCGTGACCCCAGGTAGCAGCTTGGTCCTTCCCTGCAGGGTCAGTGGCTGTGCCTGAGAATTGCTTGCCCTAAACCAGAATGGGAATTAAGCCATTTCTCAGCTTTCTTATTAAAAAAAAAAAAAAAAAGCCTTCAGAGGATATTAATTTACATCATCCAGAGTTTAAGGCAGATGCAGTACCTCATCTCTGTGCTGATTAATCACAGCAACAGAAATCAGGTTGCACTTATTGTTGCCGTTAGCTTTCCCTGCCTCTGAATGCTGACCCAGAGCCCTTCCCGAGGCTGTCCTTGTCCCATGGGGCTTTCGGGAGCTGGGTGAGCATCCTGGCACGGGCATGGCAGGGGAGCCCATGGGGATCCTGGCTCCTGGCCAACACTCCTTGCCCCCACGCCCTCGTTTTGCACTAAATATGATGACATGAGCGCCATCCTGAACGCAGCAACACACAGCAACACGCAGCTACATTGCTTGGGGCAGGAAAGTCCCCTGATTCATCCCAAGGATAAATCCCACTTTAGCAACCAGGGTTTGGGAAGGATGCAAACAACCGTAACTCCAAAGCATGGGCGCACTCCACACCCCAAGGACAGCGGCACTTACCCTCTGGGAGGACGAAGACCACAGTCATCAGAGAGAGGATCCCATGGGCACCTCCAGGCATGTGTCCTGAGAGCATGGGGGTCGGCTCCCGGAGCCCACCCGGGGCTGGGACAAACACTGGGGGATTAGGCAGAGGCTGCCTCTCCTCCCCGCTCTTCCCCCTGGCCGCGCGCACCGCTTGCTTTTCACCTGCAAAACCCTCCACCAGAATAAAGGAAGATGCTGTCGGTGCAGCAGAAATCTGGCCGTTCCCTGCTTCTCCGGCCAGCCCTGTGGTGCCCAGTCTTGTTATGTCGATGCTTAATTTCTCCCTTTTCCTCCTGAGAAATTCTCCGATTCTTTCACTTCATGCACAGACCTGAGTGCGTATGTGCTGCCCTCAGTTATTTCTGTCCTATTTCCTCTGTCCATGATCACTTCCCATTAATACTACCGTGCAGCAGCTCTTGGAGAGAAATTCTACCTAATCAAGATTTAGTTTTAAATCCACTTCGAAATCCTCTAATTCAGTTGGCTTAGGCAGAAGGGGTTTGGGGAGATGTGTGTTTTTACTTTTTTTTTTTCTTCCCCTCCTCTTTTTCTTCTCTGAGCTGCCTCATCTTCATGAATGGACCCACCGGCTTTCTGTGACATCTTGTGCTATTTAAAGAGGGGAGGAATAATTTTATTAAAGAGAAGCAGTCAATTAAGTTTAAATCCAAGGCTTGAGATTCTCTAACAAAATACAGCCCCGGGGATGGCCATGGGGTTAAAGAGAAAACCTGCTGGAGGGAGAGGTGGGTTTGACTCTATCGTACGCATTTTTGCACAAGAAAATAGTTGCCTTAATAAAGCAGTGAGAGGCCAAACGGGGCCAGCCCTGGGCTTGCATTGGCTCTGGAGGGACCCCAGTTGGGGCTGGTTGGGGCTTGGGAAGGGGGCCAGGGGCACAGTGAAGGAAAGCACTGAGCTGTGATGGCTCCAGGCTGTGGGGCCAGGATCAGACCCGCAGCCCCATGGGGCATCGTAGATGTCACCGGCCGCAGGATCAGGCCCCTAGACCCCTGCTGGCTCCCCCACTGGTGTCCCCACAAGCAGAACCCCAGCTTTCAGTGGAGCTAATGGGACTTAGAGAGCTAATGCTTACTAATAAGAGAGCGTGACCGAATGCACGGGATTAAAAAATTAAAATGACAAAATAAGCTGCTTATGTAGCCCATCCAGCAACCGCCTGCTAGCAGCACCTGAAATCCCCCACCCTGGGCACCCCAGCCCGCCGGGCAGAGTGAGGGGACCTCCTCTGCCAGACCCAGCTCCCGGCCAGGCAGGGGCTTGGACCCGATCTCCACACAGCATCTTCATTAGCAAGAACGCTCATTAATATTTCACTGGGAGACAGCACAGAGTTGTCCAAGCATCGGCATCTACAGCTCAGGAGGGGCAATTAGCACCTGGGAGAAGTGCCTAAGTAATGCAGCTCATTTATTCAAATCACTTAAACCACCCACGGTGTCTCACTTGCCTCAAAACAATGTGATTATAACAAATGTCTGACACAGCAAAGCCTGAAAGCCTCGGGGAGAAGGGATAAAATGCAGGAAATGGGATTGATTTAAACGCATGCATAAATCAGAGCATTCAATAAGGAGGAGAAACTAACTTTTAATCCCTTAATAAACTCATCGGTATCTGGAAGGGGTGGCCAGGAGCAGCCTGGGCTCTGCTGCAGCGATGCAGCAGCTCTGCACAGCTGGTGGTTCCGGGGCCATGCACACCTCTAGGCACAGCACCTGCCTCTGCGGCCTCATCCGGCAAAGCGGCTCCTCCACGAGCAGCGCTCGGCGCTGGCTGGCCCTTCCCGCAGGGAAGCGAGCGGGAAGCCGCCGGGAGAGCCGGTGGGGCCAAGGGACAGCACGGTGCACTAAACCCGGCATCGGTGGGACCAGCAGCAGGATGCTGGGGTGGGTAACCCCGGTGGGAACATCACCCTGGCCCCAAACCAGCTCCCGAGGCCGGTTTGAGGGGCTGCTGGTGCTGATTTAGCCAGATGTTTGTTTTGGTTTTATTCCCTTGAGATGCAGAAGGCAAAGATCTTTAGAAAAGGGAAGAAAAAGAAACCCAGCCTCTTCAACTGCTTCCACATCTGGAACCAGTGCACGTTCTTTTAACTTGTCATTAGCTCTGATGCAATTCTGAGAGGTTTATCAGCCCAGGGGCACCGGGAACACGTTAGGAAACGGCTTTCCTCCCCTGACTGAGAAATATTTGATGAGCAAATCCCCCAGTACATTCGTGTTCCCACTTAAACCTTCGGGATACCAAGAAAGACGGCTAAACCCTGTGCAGATTAGACGGATTCGCCTGCAAATCCTGCTTTAGAGCTCATCCCTACGGGAGGCAGAGCTGGACGCACGGTACCTCCCCCCCCCCGCCTCGCCCCCCCCCGGCAGCGGCTCCGCTCCGCA
The DNA here is from genome assembly GCA_031468815.1 of Morus bassanus. Taxonomy (NCBI): domain Eukaryota; kingdom Metazoa; phylum Chordata; class Aves; order Suliformes; family Sulidae; genus Morus; species Morus bassanus. The sequence continues at coordinate 4,598,106 of CM062586.1, forward strand.
CCCCAGCCCGGCCCCGCAGCCGCCCAGGCGGGACTCGAACCCGCGGACTCAGGCCCTCCAGCCGCCATTAGGGAGGCGGAAGCAGAAGTGCCCTCCCCCGGTAAATGCGCCCGCTGATTGGCTAGCAGCGCACCTGATTGGCAGGGCGGGGATTCGGCGCCGACGGCAGGGGGGGGCAGTCGAAAAGGTCGCTGCGTTCTGATTGGTTGAGAGCGATGAATATATTAAGAGCGCGGCAAAAAGCGTGCGTCTTTGCTATTTTAACGCAGTTTTCGGGGTTTTTATACGTTAGAGCGAAAATCACGAATCGGGAACAGAAAGTTGTGTCAGATTGTGAAGGAAGAGGGCGGGAAGGGTTTTCTCAACCGGTCCTTTATAGCAGCAGCTTGAGGGAGGTTTAAATAGCCGCGGCGGCAGCGCGTAGGCCGTGTTGTATGAAAGGAGAGAAGGTTAGCACTCCCCTTGATAAGGATGGAAGAGGCCCCAGTGGCCTGTACAACACGCATACGGTTAAGGCACTGCCACCTACTTCGTGGCATCTAACCATGTTTTTTTTTTTTTCTTTTCCCGGGGGTAACCCTAAAAAGCCAGCTCCCTCCGCTTCCTTTTTCACCCAGTTCCTTTTTCCCCTCCGCCTAAAGGCGCCCAGCAGAGCGGAGCCCCAGGCTGAGAGCTCGTATTCCCTCTGCAGGTTGCAGCATGCTCCAACCCCTACCGGCCTGCACCGAAACCAGCAAAGCTAGGTCTCTCCTACTGCAGAAAGGCAAGCCGGCCCGGTCCTCACGGTTAGCTAATCCTGACCATCAAACCACCCCGCCACGCCACGCTGGATATAGTTATAGCTAAGTAGAGCTCGTGCCGATAGGCCCCAGCATTATTCCAGGTGGGATACTAGAGACTTAAACACCTTTCCAAAGGACAGCTAGAAGAGTAGGTCCTTTACAACAGGATTCTTCAGTTTGGGGGAAAAGAATATCCCCGTTCCAGAGATTTCCTCCGGATACCAGGGAAACCATCTCCCTTCATCGTAGCTCTTTGACTTGGACAACGGGGAAAGCCATCGCCCAGCTGGGCAAGCAAAGCCACTCACACACACACAGTTACATGGGAAGCACTATGCTACGAAACATTACTAAATCTACATGAAAATGCTTTGCTGGAGTAATATACCAGTTTCTCCACTGGTAAAGCAGCACAGCCGCATCTTGCAATTGAAAAGTTTCATTTGCCTGTGAGAGAAAGACTGAAAAAAAAAAAAACAAATCATGACGTTAAGAAATGGATTATTTCAGCAGTGACGGTCACTAAGTCTAGAGACACGGTGTCCTTTCCCGGGGGTAATGAAAAACCTCAAAAGACAGTGGTATTATTAATAGCCATTTTAGCACCAGCTCAACATGAACTCTATTTTTATAGTTTAAAAAGAAAAGCTATACCTCATGTCTTGCAGCTGTCTTCTCTAAGGGTAAAGCAAGGCAGTCTCCGAGCAGCCGCTAGAGAAGAGGGTTGTACTGTAATTGATTTTCAGTTATTATCAAGCGCACGAGGTCGATACAAAAAAAAAAAAAAAAGGATTTTTGCTTCACCAGGAACAAAACATCCCCTTACAGCAGAACCCTCTGGGTGCAATAAAACTTGTGCCTCAACGAAATTCTTAACCAGCACAAGCTAAATCCTGGATCATCGCTCAGCCTGCCCTGCTCCTTCTGCACGGAGAGGTCAGCAGGATTCCTTTCCCCTTAGCTAAAGGTCTCTGTCAGGGTTTGTACTAATGTTGCCTCTGCTGAGGACACCTTCAGTTCAATCTTCTTACTTCCTTTAAACAAATTTTGACTTGAGTTACGCTCCTCTCTTCTTTCTCCACAACAGATGGAAAGCACCATGATGCTGCTCCTCCTCCTTTCTTCCTCCTCCCTGCCTCACTCAACGGAGCTGCCACAGAAATACTTCCTTCTACAGGTGTTTTTAAGGGAGGCTTCTTCGGACACAGACACGTCACATTAGTACACTCTTACCACAAGCATACACGTAAAATCCCACCTTTTTATTACGGCATATGGTATTTTTTTGGATGTGTAAATACCACATGGGTATGACAAAAAGGGAAAGTAATACCAACGCTGAAATAGATACAGAGTCATGCCATTATCAATACAGTTTCATACGATGGATTTTCAAGATACAAAAGTTCTGGGTTTTTTTCTTTTTACATTGAAATAACTTTACAGTGTTCTGTGAGCTTGCTTTATAACCAGAAGAGAAAAAAATTAAAATATGCTGAGAACAACTACAAGCAGGATTCATTTTAATGGTTAACAGAAGAACTGTAACTTTGCTCTAGAACAGCATCTATTAAACACACGTAACAAGAGGTAAGCAACTATACAGAAGAGATTTCACCACAGGAGTCAAGTCAGGGGCAAGAAGAGGGAAATCTGGAACTGCATGGTTTTATTTGGTCACAAAGTTTGAGCTGAGTGTTTAAAATGATGCACCCTTAAAGATGCAGTACTCCTATGTAAAACAATACAGAAACTTCCCGAGAGACTAGAACCTACCTTCTGGGAAAAAAAAAAAAAATTAGACATTTAAAAAAATTCCACACATCTCTAGGCTTGTGACTTAACTTACTGTTACAAAGTAGACTGGCAGCTCTTCCTTAAGCAGCACCAGTGCCCAGAAGTAATGCCACCATAAAGTACAGTATCTTTGGGGTGTCCAATACAAGGCTGACACTTCTAACGCGATGTCAGAATGATCCATTTGTCTGCCAAAAGATTAGGCAAGAAAAGGAGACACTGCATCTTTTTTTTTTTCCACCACGTTGCCCGGTTCTAGCAAAGAGCTAAGACGTTTTCTTTGGGCCAAGACTAACAGAAACCACTTTATCAAATATTCTTCAGGTTTCCTGCCAAACTGGATTTATTATTCTCATGTGGTTTTTTTTTAATATTTTTTTAAAAACATTTTTTCCTGACAGTCTCTGAAGTGATACTGGAACGTTTAACAGTCACTCTTCCACAGTTTAATTGTTTTGTCGTTTTCTAGTGCCGCTGATGCAATGATGTTTTCTGTTGGGTGACAAGCTGTTGAGATTACAACATCTAAGCAAAAAGAAAGAGACACACAAATATCATTATTTACAGCAATGAAATCTGGTTCGTAGCAGGCATTTCTGAAAATGAATGTGTATTGCTACTGCATTTTAGAACAGCATAGCCAAGTTACTATTTCCTTGGAGCAGAATTACAAACACATTATTCATAAATATTTTCCAACTACTGCTTCTCTGCGAGAGGAAACACTAGCAAAAAAGAATAGAGAGTAGTAGCCGGAAAGTGTTTGACAGGTTTCAAAATGTGAGAACTCTCTAGATTCTAGTTCTTGCTTACTTCACAGGCAAAACTCTTGGCACGTTATGTCAGACACAGCTAATAAAAACCCAGCTCGGTTTTTTTCTTTCCATGTACGGTATTTCCAACATCCTATTCAGTGCTTAGACAACACTTCATCTTCGGAGCCTTGCCCTGTCCTGAAAATTAAAACCTGCTGCCACTGCCCCCTACTCACAGTCCAAATCAATGGCCCTGCAAAGGAAAAAGCATGCTCAGATTTCACAGCGCAGTCCCTTCTAGTGGAAGTGCTACTCTCTTACAGGATTCAGACCAAAGTATCCATCAGGTGACATCTCAATACACGCTCAACTCTGCCTTCAAGAACAGGCGTTATGTACAGACGTTTACAAACAGCAGGACCACACCAGTCCTTATCCTTTCAAGAGCTGCAGCTTTGGAAGGTGTTAATAGGCGATTCAAAGTCACTAATATTAGAGTCGCTTAAATATCTTGACCAGTTCTGGACTCAAGGAAATCTCTTTTGTAAGCTGATGTCAAAGTTCTCACAGTGAAAGAATTAACACTTGCAATGCCCATAAAAACTCTTCATAAAAAGGAACAAACTCCTAGGGTTCAATTAAGCTTCAGCCAGTGAAGAATTTATGGGTCTGACAGTCAAAACTAAACATCAGAGAGAAAATGCTCAAGCTAAGCCCTCACGACAAGCTGACATGAGGGATATTGCATCAATAAAACCAAAATCCTCTTCCACACCTGTGTGTCCTTGTAATTTCTGTACAATCTCTTTTGTCTGAAGGTTCCAAATATAAACCAGGTTGTCTTCTGAACCGGACACGATCCACTGGAGGGACAGAGGAAAAAAAAAACCCCAGTTATTTTAATCTTTCTCCTCATCTATATGTCACTGCTATTATTCAGTAAACATTTCACTACCATCACATGAAAGGGAACTTCCAACATTATATGACTGCTTGACGCAGTTCATTCTCCCGCAGCCTCTGTTCAGCGCATATAGGCAGCAGAAAGCTTTGTTCCACCCTGCGTATGCCAGAGGAGGAAAACTAACGGAGCAAAAAGTGCTACGGTGGTTCTGTGTTAGGACTTAATCTCTGCTGATTCGTTCTGTCACCTCAGCCAGAACACAGCAACCTATCATCTGGTGGCTGGTTGCTGTGTGGCTATGGCGAACTGATACACAAGCAGCTGCAGTCCCGCTGCAGGAAAATCCTCTTCTACTGCTGCAGTGGCAGGAGCCTGCAACGGGACAGTGGGCCCACCTAGGAACACAGGCACCCGCGGTGCTCGGAGGGACTTTCCTAGGACACCCTCTTCTCCCACTGCTCTATGGTACCTGTGAAACAGCACCCACCAAAGGAGGTTTCCATCCCCAAACTACTGTTTCTTCTACGGAGAAAAGCAGTAGAAACTGCACATCCGTAAAAAGCATCTCAAATAAACACTAACCTTTCCACCAGTAACGGAGAAATTTGCAAATATGCAGTACTTCTCATTTTTGTGTCCTGTGTACGTCTTCAGGCACTGAAAGCGAAGAGCCACAAGACATTAATACAGCTGGGAGGCAGTTTTCTCAGTCAAGGACAAACTCTCTTGGCAGAAGAGACTAAATATATCTGTCTGTGTTTCCCACCCTGTCAACTTATCTAGAGGATGCAGAGGGCATCTCTGCCCTAGAACACTAAACAATTTTGAAGAGGGGGGGAAGCTCTAAATTTGTCACGTTACCACAGAGAAAAAGAGCAACAGCAATTTATTGCTTATAGAGAGAAAAATGCAGAAATATAGCTTTACTTAATGTCTCAGGGCTGTGCAGGAACCCAATCGCTTTTTTCCTTTCAAAGGCATCTTTCGTCCTCTCCAATAAAGGGGTACCAACACTTTTTTCTACAGTATTCATAAAAATGTTAAGCAAGCTTAAAAAGCACATAAGAAATCCAGATTTTCCTACAAGGTTAGTTAAGTCTACATAGTGAGACAGGATTGTTTTTACCTTTCCTTTGCTGTAGTCCCAAAGTTTAAGAGTGCTAGAAAACAAAAGAAAAACAAAGATTTTTAGTTCTTGGCTTTTTCCATCTGACAGTTTGCTAGCAGCAGAAAAAGCTTCTTCATACCAGAGTTCTTAAAGTCTACATGGATTGCTTTAGCCTGGCTTCAGAACGCAGCGTTAGTTAACCCCAAAGTATTGATTTTACTGCCATGCCATTCATATTATGCCTCCATAAGAAAAGTATTTAAATATTTCCCCATGCCTGCAAGTTTCTTTATAAATAATGACCAGACAACTAGGGAAATGATGGGCAGGATAACAGATAAATAACAGTGAGAGAGGATAAGGTGGTTTGGCAGACATCCCTCAACTCCCAATGCATCCAAAAGATTCATACAGATTTCATTAGACATCATCTTTCTCAGGGTGAGAAACCCACTAGAATCAGGGATGGCCCTACTAACTATCCCCTTTCCCCAGCTGTTTTAAAATCAAATCCTGCTCAAGGTAGATACAGTCCAAAATACACACACACTGCCCTAATTTTTCGACTTGCAGTCCTGCACCAGGGCATTTCAGGAGAGTAAACACTGGACTGAGGCATCCTCAACCCGTTCAAGCCTAAGCCAGTGAAAAGCAAGTGAATAAGCACGCTACTAAATACAATTTGGACGTGACGCGAGTCACTTGTTTCATATTCAGGCAAGCACTAGGCTCGTCAACAGACTAAGCAAGCCCCATGCATGTCCAGATACAGACCATCTGTACTGATACCCAGGCCACTGCCAGAGCTCGCAAGACAGTCCCCCTTTCTCTTCCCCAGGGAGTACAACCTGGGTTTTCTCTGCTTTTCATTGACTAGCTGAAAAAGGCAGGCAACAGTCTGTGACATCTTTTGTACAAAGATGCTCAGACAGGGAGAGCATCACCCTCACGGCCTAGGAAAGGCAGGCCTCCCCAAAGCAAAAGCATCATTACCCTCTGTGAATGGAGATGACAGACCAGCTAATCCCTTCTTAGTAGCTGCACAGAAATTCTCCAGGTGAATCATTCTCAATACAGTCAGCCCACCTGCACTGCTTTTATGCCTTACACACACAAAGTTACATATTGCAGCCTTTTACAGGCTATGTTTTTTGTCTCTGGATGTTACAAAAGAATCATACGATTAATGCAAGGAAATGCTGAGGTTTTGAAAGGGACGAGAAGGAATGAATGGGTGCTGCAGTCACTAAGCAGTGCTAAAAAGACCCAAGTCCTGCCTGTGCCATGAGCAAAGCACAACACCTTGCAGGCTTTTTAAGTCTGATAGTATTCACGAACTTGTGTAGTACCATTACTATGATAGCTAAACAGCAGCAAAATAAAGCTTTCTCTGCTACTTATAAACACTTCAAAGCTTGTTTTTTGTTTATTTAGTTTGGTTTGGTATTTTTTTAATACCTACTTGTCCAAAGTTGCAGCTAGTATGTATTTGCCATTTGGGGAGAACTTCACAAAAGACACAGGAGGGTTATCATCATCTACAGTGAAAATAAAAGCGATATTAAACAGTGCACATCGTATTTTCTCATTGACAGAGAATTTCTTTTGACAATAATTTGCTGTTAATTGTTTCACTGAAACAAGCTTTCAGTTTTGTCATCCTTTGGTACTTCAAGAAAAAGAGAGGTGTAAGAAAGGTGATTGTTTTCAGTAATTTAAAGAAAAGGGTATTAAGCATTTTTCTCACAAACATTTTAAATGACCCTTTGTAACTGAACTTTCCTTCCTTGCATCAATTCATATTAGAGCAAGACTGTATCTCTACCTTTTAAAAATCATGGTATTAGGATACATGCCATTGATTCGCAGTGCCACGTAACTTGCCTATATAATGCTTTATAAGACTATGAAGGACTAGGGAGCACATGCCCAACAGGTGGTTTCCTTTTATTAGCCATGTTCACAAGATGCCTCATGCATCTGGCAATAAGAACAGGCAGCTTCTGTAGTCACAGGCTACCTGTTTTCATAACATCCAACAGCACACACAACTCTGTCGTTACAGCTCTGAACTGCTGCACAGCAAGCGCTACACAGCTGAACGGTACAAAACCTCAGAAAACTCTCATTTATCCATCTATACTACGTAACACTCAAAGCCTAAGCAAGTTTCCATTCAAGTGGGAGGACAGTTCCTCTTATTGCAATAGATAGGAGGACAATAGTGTACTAACAGAACATTAGGGAGACAGTAAAATAGAGCTTAAGAAAGCCACTGTTCACAGCAATGCTGCAGAATATCTGTGTCACAACTTAACAGCGAAGAACGGAGCACAAACAAGAATTACTCCTACTTACCAATCAGTGTTTTCAAGCACTGGCCTGATGCTGTATCCCAGATTCGACTATTGAAAACAAACAAGCATCGCCACTATTGGTTTGGAAGTCTTTGTTCTGATTTTAGCATTACAAATACAAGTTTTTTTTAAATGCAAAAACATTGAGCGGTGCCGCAGAGAAGAAATAACCACTTACCAGAGTCCATCATAGCTACTTGACACTATGAGGGATCCATCACGATTAAAATGCACCTGTAATATTATAGAAGGGGAAAAATAACTTTATTGATGTTCACAAAAATCAAATTTTTAAGCTCCACTGAAAGTATTTATCTTCCATTACCGACACTGCAATTCACATGGACGGAAGCAGAAAGTCAACATGATGTACAAACAATAGGCACAAGTTTACGTGGGTAACATGATTAAAACCAAGATTCTTTCCCCCACAGTTTGTCTGGCATTAATTATAAAGAGGAATGGATGTTAACTACAGCTCTTTATCTAAGCATCAGGGACTGGAACACATGTTTCTTCAGAAGCTAAGAAGAACACATGAACACACAGATACTCTGTTCAGACAGCATTAGCTGCTCAAATAATAGTAGTATCAAACCTGGGGATATTACCTTATAATTTTAAGGGCATGGAATTTAAACTCACATGTAGCCACTTATATGTTTTAAGGTCAATTTATTCCCTTGAACTACACCTCAAAATACTGCTATTTTAAAGAATAATTACTACTAACGTACATTTGTAAGTGTGAAATATCTTCTACACGAGGCAGAACAACCACGTTACGACAGCCATGGTTTAGCACATCTGAGGTTCAAATTTTTTTCAGTTTCCTTAATTTCAAAAACATTAAGAGTTGAACACCTTCTGGTTTTCCTTCATTTGAATGGACACTGCTGTATTCCAAGCTCCTTTTACCTATTAAATGAATGAGATTTGAAACGGAGCATATTATGGAACTACCCTGCCCTGGACTTCAGTAACAGCTTGGAACAACACAAAAGCAACAGACGTACAGGCTGTTCTCTGATCCTCAAGCGACCACAAATCTGTGCCCCAGCATCAGACTGCTGGACTCAGGCATGACTGGCACACCACTATTCACTGCTCCCCACGTTACCACCCGAGAACAAAATCCTTAGCGTTCTTACAGAAAACACTGTTCATTTCATTCTGTTTGAGCAATGAGCGCTGGCAAATCCACCACAGCCCATCCACTACACTGTGTAAGAGCTCGATAATAAAGAGTTAGAGCACAAAACCCCTCCTCTACAAACAGAGGCAGGAGAGGAGCCCTGCTAAACAAAATAAGCATGTTAGTGTGTACATTTATTGGAAGGGACTTACAGCTGAAACTGGGTCAGAATGAGCAGGCAACGTCTTGAGGCACTTCCCTGTTTTCACGTCCCATATCCTCACGCTTTCATCAAACTGAAGATTGAAGAAATGCACAAGGTGGTTTAATGATGCACCTATTCGAGGCATGCAAGGTGTTATAGCTCGACTAGATGCACGTGACTTCCTCCAGCTGCACTGCAGCTGCATCAGAAAGCCCAGGACACAAGCACCACCCAGGGCAAAAACAACAGACTGGGAACGTAGCTCCCTGAACTCTTCATCTCCCTGCAGGAAACGTGCATGTTGAGGATGGGTTAAGGGCTTGACTGTGTCCCCAGGCAAAGACAGCAGTGGCACTGCACAGTCCATCTGACTACAAGCTGTGTTTGTGGAGGAAGACAGAATTGAAATGGTAAGGGGTAGTGACCGGTACCCCCTGCTCCCGAGCCTCGGTAACGTGGCTAGCATAACTAATGCCATTTTATTAGGCAAGCAGCCATTCTCTGTGACTGAGCAGGTCACTTATTTCTTCCCTTTCCCTCATTATCTGGCCCTGAAGGTCCTGTAAACGAAGTAGACAAGCCAAACAGATTTCTTCTTCCCCTCCCTACTGGCCTCAAGATTCCTGGGCGCCAGGCCGATTACTCCCTTCCTTGCCGGCCCCGAGGGTCCCAGGCACCCGGCCAGCCCGGTGGTGGTGATAACCCCCTCCCAGAACAGGGAAGCGTAACAGCACACAGGGCTCTGTCTACAAAATCAAGCAGTTACAAGTCCTAAGTGGGAACCTGGACCAGAACTGCTGCTGGACAGAGAGACGGTGACACCCTCCCAGTAACCAGGGATGCACCCACCATCATCTGCTTCCTCCGAGGATTGAGTGAGCAACTCATATTCTTTTATTTTATATGATTTTCAAGTCTAGATTATGATTGCTATATTCATACAGCACAACATGTATTAAGATCTGACCTGATCTGCAGAGTCCAGGTGATTAGAAGTCATACTTTAAGTTAGAATCTAGGTGATTAGAAATTGTAAGTTAGGTTGCATTATAAAGTCTGTGTTACACTACCTATAAATTGTACTACACTGAGTCTGCTCGTAGAAACCCTATGCCATTCTAATCAAATTCTGTGCTATACTAATCATAATATCCTGTTAAGAAAATAAAGCTTTAATTGTAACTACGATTTAGCGCCTTCATCAGTCTGCCAAGGATCCCCAAAAAAACCTGTCTGTCCCCTCAGTGTCGGGTGCTGGGTGTGCAGCACTTGCTTTGCACAAAGGAAAAAAGAAAAAAAAAAAATCACTTACTGATCCAGACACGATGAGGTTTGACTGAGGGTTGAAGTTGCAGCAGAAAACGTAGTTACTGTGCCCTTTCAATGTCTTTAAGCACTTACCCTGAAATAAGATTTAGCAGGGTTAAATATACAGCATCCTTCACAGCCATAAATGCATTCAGATAAGCTGCATTAAGGTTAATCACTGTGCAGCACACAAAGACACCACCTCTAACCCCAGATTTAGATGGGCAGAGGACCAGCTACAGCAAAACAACAGGAAAGAGGAAAAAAAAAAAAAAAAAAAAGACATTTTTAACGACAGCAGCCAAGTTGCAAACCCCTTGGGCAACTCAGGAGAACCAAGCAGTGTAACACACCTAATCAAAATTCAACCAAATTATCCAGTTTTCATTGTAATCGCAGAAAAGGAAGGGGGAGAGAAGCAAAGACAAGTGAAGCTATGTTAAGAAGTTACAGAAAGGTTTAATCTGAGAGGCTGCTTTCAGAAATGAAGTCTGCAGTTGCATTGCCACCATAAGGCTCTCAGAAGATAACCAGACTCCTCATGGTATCCATAAGCATCCCTTTCCAAAAGCATCTGCTTTCTTTCCAAAAGCAGACAGCATAACTCACTCATCCTCACAGCCCATTCAACCAGCAGCTCATTATAAGCAGGAAAGAGCAGGTAATACCCAAAGAGGAACCCGTGCTTAAACCCCTACCTTCTCTCATCACAGCACATCAAGGCTGTCTCTCAGGAGAACATGAGTTAAGATGCCAGTGTGGGGGAAAAGGAAGGTAAATAATAGTTTCCGCCCTTACCGAGCTTACATCCCATATTTTGAGAGTTTTATCATCGGAGGCAGAAACAAGAAGGTTGGAATCTGAGGACCAAGCAACATCAGAGATACCCTAAAACAAAAGAAAACAATTCTCTTCTCAGCTCTGTTCGTTCACTGACACAGGAAAATGGAAAACACAGACTGCATATTATATTCACAGCTGAAGTCTGAAAGAAAATTCAGCACTGAGAGCTGGGAATTCATTGATCTGACTGGGTTAAGAGCTCCTTTGACACTTGTTCATTTTAAGCTGAGCCATACGTGCCAATGTGGTGCTTAGGGACATGGTTTAGTGGCGGACTTGGCAGTGCTAGGTTAACAGTTGGACTTGATGATCTTAAAGGTCTTTTCCAACCTAAACGATTCTATGTACTCCAAAAACATCAATGGCTTGTTCACAGAGCTCTTACTGCGGCCACCAACACCCTTTCTTGGAATTCATAAACAGCACGCTATATAAACTAATCTGAATAAGTGGCTTCTCTTCGTGTCAAATGGCTTACTCTTTACGGTCTGAGTCCCTAAAGGCTGGAGAAGAACAAGATTTTTCTTTTGGTGAATCTTCATTTTTGCTTATGAAACTTCGGCATGTAAGAAACTTCAGGAAACAAAACCAAAGGGTTTGGGAGCTTGTGTTTTCTTTAGAATGTTGCAGAATGAGTAAGTGTTGTGTTTACGTAGGCGAACCCACAAGAAAAATTCAATCTCCTTAAAAGGCAAGCCATTCTGCTCCATATACAAAGAAAAGATGGAACAGGACAGAGGGTTACAGTTTACAGAGATTTTCACCCAAGAATGCACCGTCCTGTGTCTGAGGTTGGTGTTCCTGAAGCGGAGGGACTCAAGAAAATGGCTAGGCAGCGTGCACGCAGATACCCTATTATCAGCCTGCACTTCACCCATATATCCTGGTATTACTTCAGCAATTCCAGTCCCAGGCTGTTGTGCGGGACTGTATAAACAGAGAAGTACAGAACGAGACTGAAGAACAAGCCTTCTACCCAAGTCAAACTAACCAAGAATGGAAATTTCTTGATGAGGAAAAGAAAGCAAAATTCTTTACAAGTAAATTCGTATTCAAGTGCACAGCAATCTCCTCATACTTACCAGTTTATGACCAGATATTGTTTTTTCAAACTTGCCATCATACGCTCCCCAAATTTTAATGAGTTTGTCAGCAGCTGGAAAAGAATGTGCCAATTAAGAGATTAACAGCACTAACAGAAACAGCTGTCCCTTCTGGGTGGAAAGAAATATGTTAACTAGGTCTCTGCAAACACTGGGTAGTTCTCCCTCCCCAAGCAGACCTAAGTGTATAAGGCAATATGTAATTGGTAAAGAACACGCCAAGCTGCAGCAGCTGAGATGACATAAACTGCCTGGAATGCACAGTGTCTCCAGCCACTTCGGTTTCTCTGATGACAACTTGGGTTTCTACTTTTGTTTTAGATTGCCAGTGGTAAAAGTAGTACCGTTCCATAGGAATGCTGAAATGCTTTTGCCCAGAAAGAAAAAAAACTACACCGCAAGCTGGACTGAATTAATGCCTGCAAAAACCCAAACATATTATCTATGTTAAACTGCAAAACACGCCAGAGAAAAGTATTTGCCAGAGGCAGAGGTTGGAAAACCTGGGCAGGGGAGAGGGGAAGGCTTTCATGAGGACACTTGAGCATAAAAATGATTCATATATGGTACACTGCACTGGTCTTATTAAGGCTATTTGCTGTTAAGCCGAAGACCTAAGTCATTCTTGTGTCCGGAAGATGTTCGAGTAGCCCTCACCATCATATTCAACAGTGTTCTTTTCAGCTGCCCTCTCCTTACATGTGGATCCTCTCCGGATCACTGAGGGTCAGGTAAACACATTTTCAAAGGAAAGCTGTCAAGCAACATCGATTGCCAAAAAAATTTTAGGAAATACCAAAGCTGACAGGAAGAGGACTTGATCTACCGCTTAAGAGAGCAAGTAGTGAAACACTGGTTACAGTAACCCTCTGCACATTTCACTGGGGTAATCAAAGGCTCTGACTTACTAAACACCACAGGCACACAGGACCAGCACGTGGCCAGTCCGCCCTACCACGCTCTACAGCCCAGTCTAGTAGCGCAAAGCTACCTTCCTTATTTCCCACAGCTAAGTTTTTGCCTACAGATACTCTACACAAAGTTTAATTTAAAAGCTTAAGCTATGTCTTTAGAGATACAGAAAAGCACAAGGGTTTCCTTTGCACAGGGAAAGAATCCTGTGTTTGCTTTTGCCTATCTGCTCAGTAAAGAAAGCTGAACAGGTGAGGACTCTCCAACTCAGCAACATGTAAAAGATCGAGTGTTCAAAATAACAGAATTTAAAAAGCTTAGAGCAGATTATCTCAAAGACTGACAGCTTTGGTATTGCTCCTTTTAAGAAAAACCATGACGCTCCATCCCTCCTCCACCTGAGGGAGGTAACACTACAGACAGGCAGTTCTCCAAGGCTCACATTTGCATGTTTTAGATGAGATAAGAAGAAAGCAATACTTACAGGAGCTGGCTAGCCACTCTCCATTAGGACTAAACTTTACTGATGAGACTGCCTTTGTATGTCCCGCTAACGTGAACTTTAGAGCATAGTTTGGTTTTACTGGTGCAGGCTGAAAGAAAAATATGTATGAATGAGTTGAATAAACTCCAAATTTCGTATCTCAGTGACAAGCTCTGTATCAGACTCAGTCAGTACACAGTAACGGCCTGCATGAACGTTCACCATAACAGAGATTCCAGTGTTTACATTCCTCCCCCCTCCAAATTCAAAAAACCAGCAAAACAAACACCCCTGCTGTCTGGGGCCAGCAGTGCCTTGCTGTTGCACGCACACCACCAACTCATCCTTGGTATGATTTTCATCCAAGCCAATAACAAACAGGTGAGAGTAATCCAACAGTCCAACCACAGAGCGCTTGGTAGATCAAGATAACTGTATAGCGCTTTTAAATGTTTGCAGTTTTCAACCTTATCGCGAATTAAATCGCAGGCCAATTCCTCCATACCCCTAAAATACCTCCCCCCGCCCTTTTCCCCCTTTGCCAAGGCTTCATGGTTAGACAGTAACATCTCCTTTGAGCATCTGCAGGCTTCAAAGAATCTGAATAATGTCTCCCCACTTTGCAACTACGATCACAGATTCACCAATTCCCCAGTCACCTCTAGGCACTCCAAGGATACAACCAACCTGCCTTTCTAATGCTCAAAGTGACAAGAAGTGTTTCGTTAGCAAGAACTTCCACTAAACCAAAAAAAAAAACCCCCAGCACAACAAAAGAGGCTGTACTCCATTCGCTTTTCCCATAAAATCCTCAGCATGTTTTCAGCTTGAGATGACAGCAGAAGCAGAAATCTGGAGAAGTTCTTAATCTATACTAGAATTCAATTCCCTAATCCTGGTTTGCCTTTTGAATATGCAGGTAGTTGCCATGTGTATTTACACAGATATTGTTCGGAGCCCTGCACACACCTTGCTCTGATTGGTCGAGGAGGAAGGAGTAGATTGTGTTTTGGTGGATTCTGCATCTGGCTTCTTTTCTTCTGTTGCCATGGTTCTGAAGCTGGCAAATGAGACTTATGGTGCTTGAAGGGGAGAATGAATGTGCTGCTTCAAAAGGCAGCCCTTGCCACAGAGAGGAGAACCGCACTGAAATGAAAACCTGGAAGAAAAACAAAATATTCTCATTAGCTGTCAAAAAGATTCTCAGCAGCTAGAACAATGAGATTAGCCTAACTGCAGGTCACCAGAAGCCAGTATGAAAAAACATATTCTACATCTGTTTAGCAACACAGCAGCATTTTAGGCCTTCAGACCTACTAACGTGCAAGACCGAAAACCCAAGCCATGGCCTTTTATCGCTTCTTGGAAAGCTTTTTCCCATTCTGCTCCATTCCAGATAGAAATAAAGCAGAATAGCTTTTAGGTGTGGCAGGGTTTTCACATCATAGTCCCCAAAATACTTTTAACACGTACTTAGTACATAGTAAATACAACAGTTTGTACAAAAGGCGGAAGGAACAGTCCGAGGCCTTTTTTCCACATTTATTAAGGTACAGAATACAGGATCGTAACCAACACAAAAAAATAACACAAAAAATTTCCACAGCTTCAGACCCTACGAGATTCCTTTCATCTCGGAATGCAAGTATTCCGGTCTCATATTTCCCTCCTAAACGGTTTAAGCATCAAATCATACCCTTCTTTGCCTGAGACTGAAAGCCAGCCTTGTATTAGTCTCACCAGCCTTGCTTTCTGTAACAAAACCCGATAAAGTGCTGTGCCAGTATTCGGTAATCAGGGCTGATGCTGCAGAAGGAACACCCTCCATTGCAGCTCAGCTACATTTCAGCTCAGTAACAGAAGAGCCTTCAGCTCACGCCGTAAGGATTTGTCTGCAAAGTGCCCTCGCAATACCCCACCATTCTTCTTGCGTGTGGCAGCAGATTTGGGAGCAACAGCATTTGCTTTTCCAGCCACTACTGGCATTTTAAGCATCTCCTTCTCGGAAGCGGAAGGGAGAGTGCAAAGCAAAGCGCTACCAGTTGCCTGTCTGCTTTAATAAGCCCCCCTCCGCAGCGTGGATAAATCACTGGTGGCGACAATAAAAAAATTAAAGTTTTCTAACGCAGATCGGATTCTTTTCATCTCGAACTAATCTGGGAACTTCGCACCCTGCTGCCAGCACCCAGCTCCGCCCGCACCGCCGCATCCTCCCGCACAAACCCCAGCGCCGGCACCCTGCTCCCACCACGCCCGAGGGGTTTGCAGCGTGGCGACGCGGGTCTCCCCCCCCCGCAAAACGCCCAGCACCGGCGCAGCCCCACGCCGTCCCAACACACCCACCGGCTACACACGCCCCCTCCCCCTCCCCACGCTCGTGGCGTGGAGGTTCGCCCGTGGGGAGCCCAAACTTTTGGGGGGCCGGGCGGGGAGCCCCCACCCCCGCCCCGCCGCAGCCCCGCACGGCCGCCCGCATGCACGCACGCCTGCACCGCCCGCGGCGCGCGCCGGCCCGGGGGCGGGGGGGGGGGGGGGTCTCCGCGCGGGAGCGGCGCGAGGCGGGCGCGGGCTCCGCGCGCTGCCTGAGGAGAGGCGGCGGCGCGCGCGCGGGGAACGGCGTTGCGGGAGGCGCGGCGGTGAGGGGAGCCGGGCGGGGGGAGCCGCGGCGCTGAGGGGAGCCGGGCGGCCCGCCCGCCCCCGCGCC
The DNA here is from genome assembly GCA_031468815.1 of Morus bassanus. Lineage (NCBI taxonomy): Eukaryota > Metazoa > Chordata > Aves > Suliformes > Sulidae > Morus > Morus bassanus. The sequence continues at coordinate 4,614,503 of CM062586.1, forward strand.
TCTCGGTGACTTACCGGGGGAAGGGGGGGAAGGACGGGGAAAAGGGGGAGGGGGGGCCGGCGGCGGCGCCGCCACCTCCTCCGCCGTGAGGAGGAGCGCGGCCGCGGGAGGGGAGGGGGGGGACGCGGCGGCGGCAGGTCCGGGGCCGCCAGGCGGGGGGAATGCGGGAGGGCGCATGCGCGGTGCGGGCCAAAGGCTGCACAATGCCGCTCTCTCCCGGGAGCGCTACGGCAAGGCCCGAGAGCCAAAAAGAAACGCGCGTGTGTGCGTGCGCGGGCGGTGCCTTAAAGGGGCAGGCGCCGCCTTCGCTTTCGGCCTTTCTCCTGCCCTCCCCTCCTTCGCCTTCCCGGGCGTTCGGAGGCCCTGAGCTCCCCGTCGCGCTCTCCCTCCGCCACGGGTAAGGCCGCTGAGCTGCTGCCCTTGCTGTGTGTGGCTCCGCGGGGGGCGCGCATGGAGAGCGGCAGCAGGAGCGGCAGCAGGCAGGGCCCTGCCTGGCATGTGGTGCGGAGCGGGTCTCCTCAGGGCCTCATCCAGCCCTGCGTGACTCTCCCGCACAGCATGGAGCGCGCTGGGTGCTGGCGGTGGGGCGCACAGCTCTGTCCCCCTGCGCTGCAGTCGTTCAAAAACGGCTGAACCGGGCTGCAGCGGGGTCAGGGATCGTTGGGTCGTAACACACGGGCCAGCCCCCTTGGAAGCATCCACCAGTACCAGAGATAAAAACCATACTGAAAAGACCAAACTAATTCACAAGGCAGTAACGCATGCACGAGGCTGACGTACGAGCCATTGAACACTGTAATATTTGCCTGGGTGAGAGTACATCTGAGGCAGTTCTCCGTGTACTGGCATACAAGGGCCCTAACTCAGAAAAGCATTTAACTTTGATGTATTAACGCCAAACAGCCAACTTAAAGTTAAGCATGTGTTATAGCACTTTTCTGGAGAGCAGTGTTTTTTCCTGAACCGCAATCCAACGTCGCACAGAACACGTTACAGTCTGCTTTCAGTTAGGGAAGAAAAGGAGACACGTGTCATTTACTGGCCCTTTAACACAGGAAGATCTTTGGGCTCCAAAAATTTTAGTGGCAGTTGAGAAAGGAAAAAAAAAAAAAAAAAAAAAAAAAAAAACCCAGAAAAAAAATCTGTGGTACAGTGAAACCAAGGCCCTTCTCCTCCAGCCTGGAAACCCACAGCAGAAGTCTGGAGAATTAACCCTGCCGTCTAAACTCGGGGAGGTAAAACACAGACAGTTATAAGAGCTGTACAGTCCCCAGAACAGTATTAGGAAACAAATCCAGTTAAGGTCCCATTGCCGATTCTTCCAGATGCTTTTGGCTTAAAGTTTTCATTCTTTTAAAAATTAAATATGAACCAAAATGAGAGAACGCAAATCAAATCAGCAGTATAATGCTAGGTATTTATATAACTATCCTGTGATAGGGATAGGGTGTTTTTGTTTCTTTGACGTTGGAGATAAAAGTTTGCATTTTGCCTCTCTTCTCAGTGTCTGCTTTGGAAGTTTTTGCCTGATATTTTTATCTATATGTATAAAATACATATATATGTACATATAAAAATCCTTCTCTGTACTGAATAATACCTCTCTGGAACTTGAAAACTGTAGTCTCAGCTACAAATTAATCGTAATCCTAAACAACCCCTTTGCCTCTAAGTGTCCTGGGTTATTTTTTTAAACAAGTTTGAAGTATGATAAACTCCATCTGGCAAAGTATTGGTCACATGCTAGATTGGGTTTTTGACAGCATGGCGCTTGCAGAAAAAGGCAGCTCAGCAAGCAAGGGCATTCCGCTGGGACTGCATAACGTGAGTACCTGGGGATTTGCACGGACGGCCCCTTGTCTTTGGATGAAATTTAACTTGTTGGTTATGAGTCATCTGTGAGGGTCTTTCTTGCTCCCCCGGCCATGCTGCCACAGCTGGGATCAGCAGGATGTGGTATCTGTCCAAATTCCCTCTCTGGAAAAGAGAGGGACTTGGCAGGCTTCTCCCTCACAAAATCTTTCATTCCATTTAGTTCAAAATAGCCTGAACTTGGTGACCTGCCAAGTACACTGGAAAAGACACCTGTCTGAGTTTTTTTGGGGGGAGAGCAGCTTCCCATAACGATAAAAGGGAAAGAAAAGTCCATGAGTGACTCAGATTATATGGAAGTGACTGCTTTCGCTGCTGCTGGGATCCTTTTGGATGGCTTTAAGGGTGTCGGGAAGAGAGCTGGGGCCACGCGTCCTGCTATGACTAACGTATACAATTTTGTCACAGGTTCCACCAAGACCAGAACTAATCCAGTCCTGCAAAAGACGTTAATGTTTGTGGAAAAGTTCCCACTAACTTCAGTACATGCTGGATCTGCTCTTTAGACCTGACTGCTGCGAACAAGCTTGTGGTTACATTTGCGATGGTGAGTAATAAGGCACTAAGCTTACAGGCTGTGGAAGCCCATGTTTATGTTTTGGCACAATTAGCAGTCTCAGTTAGGACTTTTGTTTGCTTGGGCCTCTCAGCAGACAGAGGAATTGTGGAACAGACTTACTGTGTCTTACACACTGCTCAAGAGACAGAGGGAGGAAGAACTCAGAGACCTGCTGCATCTTTCAGGCTTTTAAAGAGCAGCTGATCTCTGACATGTAGCTGTTTCTGTGCAGTTGCTAATGTGCAGCTCTGGTTTTTTTCTAAATACCAGGTACATTGCATTCATATATTTCTTCTAGGATTTACAAACAAACACCGAACCTTTTCCAGCTGATATTTCTACCTCCCCCACTACAGCATGAACCTCGCTTGCATCGCTGCCAACATTTGTTCATTTAAAACTAGGAGATCTTAGTGGAGAGCAGGTAGGATTTGATTCATTCTGCCCTGGGAGGGATGTGTACAAACACTCAGCCTGGGCACGAGAGACCTGTGGAAGTTGAAGACCTTTCAAAGTAAGATCATTGAACTCTGCACATATCAAGCTCCTCATTAGCAAAGACCTGTTAAGAAACAGTCCATGTTTTTGAAGAGAAGGTAGGACTTCACACAGGATTGGAGGCCAGCAACATGCTATGGTGTATCATTCAAAGCAGGTTCCCCCCAGTGCAAGTCACAGCCAACTCAATGCATAAAGGCTGATGATTTGAGAGCCCCAGACTGAATCACACACGGCCTGACTGCCAGACGTGATGACAGCCTGCCTCTCCCAGCCACTTCAACTGGAGCAGCAGGTTCTCAGCACTTCTGTGAATCAGGAGCTTTATTCTTAGCTGCGGCAAATGGTTGCGACTCCAGTGAACGGACAGTTCAATACGATTAACTCATACCCCTGAGATAGTTTTAGTGAAATCCGAATGTATTTATTACTCATTGTAATTTAGAAAGCAAGATGTTTGAAAGTGTTACTCTTTGGTTAGAGCATCTCTTTACCATTCTCTCCAGCCTTTGTAAGAGGGCAGGAGGAAAAGTAAGGAAACACAGGAATCCATTAGGGCTTTAGCTAGCTGAAATCTAGCACGTTCTAGTATCTGTTAGTTTAAACTGCCAACTCAGTAGCACACACTATTCACAAGCTTGCTTACCTGTGCAAACCACTGTGCTAACAGCAGGTGCTAGGTCTCTACTTCACACTGAATGTGCAACAAAACCGTTCAGATGCAGCTAATTTCCAAAGAAACCTATTTACTGTGGCCAAAGATATGTAGCCGTATTGGCTGGGCAGTTGCTCTTCACTTCTTAAATTCTGTGGTCATGTCCCTTTCTTCTCTCCCACAACAGTTTAGGCCTTTGCTCTGCTTCTTTCCGTACATATAAATCTTACACTCTACCCCAGCCTCCAGCTCCTCCAAGTAATGCTTCTTGCAACATCCTGATAAAAGACACCAAGGTCAGACAGAATATTCTGTGGGCTCTTCATTGCCTTCCTCTCCATTGCAGGGGAAGCCATTCATCTCTGTTTCTCTGGTGTGAAAACTGCCAATCTGGAAGGACACTATTTAAATCCACAGTGGACCCTCCATTGGATATTGGCTGTCTCCAGACCAGCGTTTAGATCATAATCAAAACTTATATTTGCAGATGAACACTTACAAGATCCTTTGGGTCTTGGGTAGCTCAATTCTTTCCTGCCTTCCCATCAATTACCATAGTGCTGTGCCTTTTGGGGCTTGTAGACATCCTGGGTTCCCTGTTTGCGGGCTCTGCTTACCCTTTTCCAGCTGAAGAGCAAACACTGAAGAGACAAAGGTCCTATAGGCACTGAGCAGCCAGGGTGGCCTCACCAACTGGTGTGTCCAGGCTCTCAGAACTACAAAGTATGAGTCAGAAGAGCTGAGTCCCAGTTCCGGCTCTGCCTGTGATTCTCTGCGTCATCATATTCCCTCTCAGCTTCCTCAGCTGAAAAACAGGGCCCATAATATTTCCTTACCTACAAAAGCTGTTAGGAGGATTATTGCATTGTTGTGAATTCCACAGATGAAAGGTACTACAGAAGAACAAACTGCAATTATTGTTTCAAACCTCTCCCCTAGTCCTGTCATCCTTACCTTACTGAATAACGCTTACTCAATCGAGGAAATCCTGCCACTACAGTGAAGAAAATAATTGGTAAAGGTGACTCTCTGTTGCAATAAAAGCATTTATCCCCTTGTGTTCAACACCCTTCTCTCTGCCACTGGGATGATCGGAGTCATATAATCCCAGATATTTACTACACGCTCTTAAGCAATCTTCTATTTGGGCACTATTATTTCTTTATCCCAAACATGACTGTTATTGAATAAATTCTCTTTTTGTAATGAATGACGACATCCACTCCAGAGATAGTAGTTGCCGGTAATGGGATCTGCTGCGAGTTTGCTGATGTGTGAGGTCTCTTGTAGCCACGATGGCTGACGGCTGACAAAATGGTCAGAATGGCCAAATTTGCCTGCCTCGAGGCACGTGTAGCTCACGTCAGCCTTTCACGTGCATGTAAATATACAGCGTGCCCATGGATGTACCCAGAGATGGAGGTCAGAATGTGTTACTGGTGCGGTATTCATACCCCTTCAGCAGCCTTCTCCACTTGTAATCCCTTGGTAATTCCCAAACGCAAATACTAACAAAGAGCTCCCCTGCAGCGGGGAACTATGGTTTTGATGGTGAAACTGGCACGGAATGGTGAGGTAAAGGATGAGAAGCTTACAGTTAGTACCTATAGCAAAGGTCAAAAAAATTGGTGCTCAGGGTTAGAGTTCCCAGCAGTCCCTGACTACTGTTAAATGCCGTTGGGTGCAGTCATGCAAGGCACTGAGTGTGGCCAATTCTCACAAAACTCATCAGTCCCACAGAGACAAGTATCTCCCTTTTCTGCTTCCGTCCACCCTTGTTTTCAAAAGGCTCAAGTCCTACCCTGGACACCAAGAGCAGAGAAGCAAAAAGTATCAGTGTTTAGCAGCCCCAAAAAACAGCCTGGTTTCGCACAAATAAGTTTTTTCTTGTCAAAGCCTATGCACAAAGCTTCCTAGGAGGATGTACGTACCACTGTGTGTTAAGGGTTAAAAGTAGTGCAATGGCAAGGAATAAATACACTGCAGGTGTTAGTTAACAAGGTACTAATTGGGTAACTGGAGGTGCAACATAAGAGACCACAGAGGCTAATCAAAAGGCTTTGGGTGAATCTAGGATGCTCCTCTGAGCTTAGGGAGGAGGAGGAAGTGAAAAGCTACTGTTGTAGTCTTGCATTTTATGGAAAAGCTGGAGTTAAGGTATCCCAGAACAGGCAGACTGTTACATCTTATGTGTAAAACTAATTTGACAAAATTGGTTCAGAAATTCATTTAAAGATTGCAGCTATCCTTTCCTCAGTTGAAGTGCTTTGATTTTCTGTAAGGTACCCTGTGCTTGAATTGTTCTGATTTGATTTCGCTGTTGCTCCTATGGGGCTTATTCAAACTGAGACAGCCTGTGCTTGTTTGGCTAAACCATTATCTAAACTCACTGCCCTGCATAAAGAAGGCTTTAAGGATCCCTAGAATATATTTGCTTTCCTATTCCCTTGGAGGATGTAGGTGGGTTCTTCGAGCACAAGTTTGCAGACCTACAGCTAGGTAGGTGTGTGAGTGACTTGTATGTTCCAGGTTGAAAGGTGATAGTGGTGAAATCTCTGGGGACAGTTTCCCATGTGAGTTGTTTTGCCTGCTTAGCCTGACACGTAATGAACCTAACAATTTGGGATGAAACTGTCTTACGCCCACCCTGGGCGAGATAAGGAAGTATAAGGTGTAGTTGGAGATTGCTTTTGGGTTGCAGTTTTGTTGCGCCTTCCATCGCCAAGCTGCTCTTGAAAGTGGATTTGCAGTGAAGATCAAACTCCAGTTTTTAACTTGTGTGTATTCACTGTGAGGTGATTCTGCCCTGCCAGCTTGAAGGGCTTTATGCTCTTGCAGGGACCTTCCTAGCTTCTCTCGTATCTGCCCTTTTGCCTGCACGCACCCGTTTTGCTCAGCCCTCCTGTTGCGCTCGCTGCGTGTTGCTGAGGTTGCCGAACACCTTGCCTTAGGAGACCCCCCTGTTCAATTGCTTATAACTCTGCCAAGTCTTATGTTTCAGCCAATGTGCTTTTTTGTTGCTGGAGTTTGTCTCAAAGTAAAATATAAATACATTTAAAAATCAAACTTTCATATTATAGTTCAGCTGAAAATGAGTCTTTAGAGTGAAAAGCATACATTTTCCCAAGTGTTTGTAATGAATAGTTAACTGATTGCTCCCTGCCCCCTCCCTTGGAAAGCTTTAGCCTGCCAGCTTTCTCCAGCCCCCATGCCTGGAGTGGCAGTAGTTTTAATTTAGGGGCTCTTTGGTCATGCTCATGATTTGGTGTCTGTGTATGTTACAGCATTCATAAATTTATACCCTGCTTATCCATGTGGATCAGACAAGTACTCAGCACAGAACTTGTGTTGTAGGAAGCAGGACAGTGCGTTCAAAAGAACTGACCTGGTACTCTTCAGCTCTCAAATGCTTTGGTATGCATATACTCTTTTAGAATTGCCTTGAAAATGGGAATACAGCAGCATGATGGTAAAAAGTGCTCTGTGCTCAAAATCCAATTCTCCCCTCCTTGCAACTACCTGAAAGGAGGCTGTAGCAAGGTGGGTGTTGGTCTCTTCTCCCAAGTCACTAGCGATAGGACTAGAGGAAATGGCTTCAAGCTGCGCTAGGGGAGGTTTAGATTGGGTATTGCAAAAAATGTCTTCGCTGAAGAGTGGTCAGGCACTGGACCAGGCTGCCCAGAGAGGTGGTGGAGTCACCATCCCTGGAGGAGTTCAAAAAATGTGTAGTCGTGGCACTTGGGGACATGGTTTAGGAGGTCTGGGGGTTGTGGGTTGATGGTTGGACTTGATGATCCTAGAGGTCTTTTCCAACCATAATGATTCTATGATTCCCTATACCCCTGATCTCCAGTATCCAGGCCACTTCTAGGCAGGGCAGAGTTCAGGTGGTGTTTCAAAGGGATTTCTCGCTCAGTCTGGCAACATGGAACGTACGATGACCAGATGCAGGGCAGGTTGGGTGAACACCAGCTTGTGAAGTGTGGCTGTTCCCCTTAAAAAGACCCAGAATGTACCTCTTTCTTACTCTTTGCATGCTCCATGCTTCCACAGAGGCCATGTGCTCTGGGTGCGGAGGGCACTGAAGTGGCTTTCGGGTACCTGATGGTCAAGTCAAAAAGGTCAACTTGCAGGAGGGAAGCCCAAGTCACACACAGGCCAAGTGTGGGGTTTGGCTGTTGATGCAGACACAACTCCCAATTCTGTCTTACAAAGTAAGTACCTCCGAGAGAGGTACGGCTGTGAGTGAGTTTCTAGTTCCTGTATTCGCACAAGCCTTGAAGTTGAGTGCAAAAAACCCCACTTTTTCTTGGGTTTGGTTAAGGCATATGCACAACTTTGGTTTCATCCCGAGGCAACCGCAAGCCTGGCTAAGCGGAATTTTCCTAAGCATCTGTCCTCTTGCCTGTGCAAAACCCAATCTTGCTGATTATATCAGACCTCCTGAGAAATTTTAGTCCCGTTGGTCACGTTTTTCAGAAGCTAATCTTCTGGAAATAAGGTCTTCGAGTAAAACTGCCTTTACCTTATGGTTACAATAAACTGACTTATTAATTGGCATCGCCGCATGGCTGGCTGTAACAGGCAGCGTGGCAGCCTCTGCTGGCATATGCGTCCACAGAGAAGTCCCGTAACTACTTCTTATTTTATGTTGGCGTGCAAATGTTTCCCCTGCACTCGTTTATTTTCCAACAGTTCTATTTTTTTCCCTTTCTTTTTGTGCTGCAGCAGTTGGATCATCTCTGGGGTTATAACAGGATTTTATTTTTTTTAAGGTCCGTTTGCATTTGTAGATTTCCTTCAGGATACAAGCTGTGTTGGTCTGTTATTTGCAGTTGTTTGTAACAGCGCTCGTGTTTGTTGATGCTCTCGTGGTGGGTGTGTTTGTAAAATTCATATTCTGGTTTTATTGTATACATTAGAATTTTTTTTCATTCTTGTTGTTTCCAGCAGTTGATAATATTATGAAATGTAGTTACCAGTGCAAACTACATCAGGTTGTGGGTTTTCTTAATGGATTTTTTTTTTTTTGCCACTTACTACTACGGCTTGCATTGGCGGAGGTCTATTTTTATTGCGGCTCGTATTAGTTGTTGCGTAAGAAATGTGCGAGCGCGTTACCCAATGCAAACCGCGATTTCAAAAAAAAAAAAAAAAAAAAAAAAAAAGAGGGGGTTGTTTGGGGGGGAAGAAGACGCTCCCGCAGTTGTGATTTAAACCCCAGCCTCCCGCAGCACGCGTGGCCTGCGGGGGTTCGCGCCGCGGGGGTCCTGCGCCTTTCCAGCTGTACTTTTAGGGGCTGTTGTTGCACCTTTGCAGCCCCGGAGGCGCGGCGGGCCGAGAGGGGAAGCCGGGATTTTCCCCGGCAATGTCTGCCCGGAGGAAGGGGAGGGGGGGGACACGGGGACACCCGCCAGCCGCCACCTCCCTGCGGGTGCTTATCGCGGGGTGTCCCCCCCCGCAAAACCCACGCGAGGCGTCTCCCCCGCCGCTGTTTACCCGCCCCCGCTGACCGGGCCATCACCCCTGCTGTTTCTCTCCCCTGCCCGCCGGTCCGGGGAGGGAGCGGGGGGCCCGGCGGGGGGGGGGGGGGGGCCCTGCCGGCTTCTGGGACTTGTAGTCCGGGGGCGAGCGGTCGCCTCTCCCCCGGCCCGGCCCGGGACTACCGTCCCCACATGGCCTTGCGCCCCGGCGCATGAGCTCTCGGGCGCCTTAGCGCATCTATTATACTGCCTTGCCGAGGATAAAAAGAAGAGCAACTGGAGGGACTATAAGGCAAACGTTGCTGGAGCTGCCGGGGCAAAGTAATCTATTTAATCTTTCCCTTTATTTGTTAGATGCTTGGGTGTGCATTGCTAGCACTGGGACATGGTTTCTGGAGGGGAGGGGGGCCGGGGAAGAAGGGGGAGGAAAGCAAAACCCACTTGGGAAAGGCCAATGCTGATTTTTTTTTTTTTTTTTTTTCCTCCCCCCCCTCCTCTCTTCTTCTGCTCCTTCTTCTTGCGAGAGCCCCGCGTCGCTCCCCGCCGCCCCGCAGCCTTTGTGCGCCGCGACAATGCAACAAAGCGCGGCGGGGCTGGCTGCAGCCTGGCCATTGATTTCCTCCCGGCCCCGCCGCTCCTGCCCACCCTTTTCCTCCTCTTCTTCTTCTTCTTCTTCTGCCGCTTCTTCTCCATCTTCTGCTCCCCCCTCCCCTCCCCGCCGAGCGCCCCAAGACGCCCCGGCCGGGCGCAGCCCCGGCCCCGCGGAGCCCCGCGGCCCCGCGCGGGAGGGGGTTGCTTTCTTCCCCCTTTTTTGTTTTGTTTTGTTTTTCTTCTTCTTCTTCCCCCTTTCTCGCTCGCTTTCCCTCGCTCGCTCTCTCTGCCCGCCATCTTTTGAAGGGGAAAATTAGGGGCGAGGAAAAGGAGGGCTGCAGAAACAAGAAAAAAAAAAAGGGGGGGGGGGGGAAACAGGAGGGGGGGGGCGCAAAAAAAAAAAAAAGCGGGGACACGCACGCACACCCACGGCAGCAGCAGCAGCAAGCCCCCGGTCCCGGCGGGGTGCGGAGCGGGGTTCGGGGGTAGCCCCGCACCGGCCCCGCACCCTGGGCCAGCGCCCGGCTGCTCCCGGCCATTTCCCTCTGCCCCCGCCGCCGCCGCCTCCTCCTCCTCCTCCTCCTCCTCCTCCTGGCTCGCTGGCTTGTGAGCTGGGAAACGGTCTGAGCAGGCTGCGTACCGCGGGCTGAAAAGTGCGCGTTGTGCGTGTATTTGTGTGCATATGTGTGTATTTACGGCTGCCTCACGCGTGTAAATATCTGATGTTTACCGAACTTTCGCAAATAAATGGAAACCAAGGGTCCGTTGCCTAAACTTGATGCGCCTTATAGGTGTAAAAAGAAACGCAGATCACGGATTTATATATAGAAGTGTCACGCTATAAATAATGCGACCGATAATAAAATGTAAAACTTCAAAACTCAGTTGTACTTTTCCTCCGTTTATACTACTCGTTTGTTTTTTGCACCTCCCAGGGCGCTGGGGATAGAGCATTATTTGTGGCTCGCTTGGTTTCACTTTCAAACAAAGCTGTAGTGTTCGGGTCGCGGATCTGTGCGCCTCTTTAAGCTACGCGGTTCAGTCTTGCGGGGTGTCGGTAGGGATTGTGTTTCCTGCAGAAATGACTTCTGACAATGTGGAGCGTGCGTTCTGGGACAGTTCTGCAGTGTGGAGATACCTTTCTGTTGATGTCTTCAGGAATCAAAAGTTACTAAAATAAACTTTTTTGGATAAGCAAATACGATGGCTTCACTAATAATTCGAACGTTTATATAAATTTTTTAAATCTGAAGTTCCCCGACACTAGTAAATAGCAGGTTAAGGGGTAACACAATTAGCGAAGCACACCTGCTGTTCCTTGCTGGGAATAGAGAAGTGTTTTTTTTAATAAGCTTGTTAGTATTTTTAATGCGTTCAGTATATGTGTGCGCTCTGAGGGGTTGTCTCTAAATTAAACTGGAAATTTAGGTTTAAAGCTGAAACTCTTGTCTTTAATTCACACAGTGATAATTCAGGGCATTGGAGGGCTCGGTGACTACCACGTGTGCCACAGTATATGGTTGAGAAGTGCAGAATAAATACGCATCAATCAATAAATCCCCAAAGCAGCCTGGTTGCTTTACAAGCAAAAAAAACCCCAATCTGTATTGCTTACAACTCCCAGCCACTTGAGTGTACTGTAAATGCAAAGTCCTGCCTCCTCATCTGCAGATCACAGCACTGGCAGGCTGCTGTGTGCCTTATTTTGTTGGCGCAGAACTTTGGGGAGTTTGTAATAATACACTGGGAGGCTCCTGCTGAAAGAGAGTTAACTCCTGACCTCAAAGCCTTCCTTTCTGGAAAGAATAAAAGCTAAGATTGTATATTTCTTTCTCTTTAGTCCACACTGGTTAAAAATACTCACTCATGCATGTATTTAGTGCTTTGAGACAATTCTTAATAAAAGGGTTGGGCAGAGGGTAACAGTCTTATTCAATGTTCAGCATAAGCTTGATTGCAATATTGTCTTCTAAACTCACTGCCTGTATAGTGCTCAGTGCTGAGACAGTAGCTAGTCTAATGAAGGGCTTTTTAGTTTTAGTGACCTATGCATGCAGGGTTTAAATTAAAAAAGAATGCATGTGCAATGTAAAGTGTCAGAGGCTTGTTCTCAAAACCGGCTTTGGAGTGTTAGTTCCATTAATTTCAAATAAAAACTAAGCTTTGTTGCTTCTGGAAATAAAACTTCTGTCGTTTTAGCACTGTGGTGCTTTCGAAAGCTTTAGTTCTTGTCTTTTAAAAAATACTTAGAAGAAAAGCATATTGAAGACGTCTCCTGTTCCAGCTCAGTAGGCATGCTAGGCAGCAGCGCTCTTTACTAGCTGTCTCTAAAGAAGGCAGGTTTCGTTAGTCAGTGTCTGCAAATGCAAGTGTTCCAGTAGGCTTCATAGCTGGTGTTTCTTTGCACTGTTGGAACTGCACTGGGTCCAGTGACTTAAATCACAGTTCTTAATAATCTTGCAGAATACTTCTTTTCTGAGTTAAGAACCGTGTGCTTAAAACTTTATCCTTCAGTCATCTCCTAAAATGGTGGGGAGTCTAACGGAGGTTCTTGGTATCCCCAAGCCATGTCTGCAGGCTGGGGATCCAGCCTGCCTGACCCGAGGCTCTCCTCCTGCCGAGCTGTGGTGAGCAGAAGCACACAGATAACACAGTTTGCCCTGGTGAAGGCTGGTGCTTCTTGTAGTTTTTATAGATGCATCTTTTAATTGGTACAAGTTCTGAAAGATGCTGTGTAATATTTACCTCTTAACTTCGGAGGGGGGGCGGCACTTGTGCAGCGGGTTGTTGGTTTCCAGCCAAGCCCTGCTGCACTCCTAGAATCTCGCTCCTTCTCCCTGGAGTAATCTGGGAGCCTGATCGCTCTCGATGACAGTGCAAACAACTCGGGAGTCAAATCCCTCTCCTCGGCAGCAGCTGAGTGATGTAGTGAGGTCTCATGTTACAAAGGCTTAATTACTTTTACAAAATATATTACTCTCTGTCTACTTTGGTAAGCTATCAGGTGCTTTCAGCGCAGGCAGAATGACACTTCGCTAAATAAATGAACAAAGAGTGTTTTACATCTCTGTTGATTGTTTCTCTTTAATCCTGGTTGTGCCTTCTTTGCTAATTTGCAAAATTCATTAATCCGCAGTGGGTTTCCCAATCATTACCATGAACCGTATGTTTTGTTTTGTTTTGTGTGTTGTTTTTGTTATGTCGGGTTGTGGGTTTTTTTTTTTTTAAATTGCCACATTATTCTCCAGTAATAGCCCAGAACACCACTGTAAGCAAGAGTTCTGGGAATTAGGAAGGAGCCATTGTTTGCTGTGCTGCTCAGTGAGCTGTCAGGACGTTTTGGAAAGATGCGTGCATCTCAAGCTTTTCATTCCACAGTATCTTACTGTGACATTAGTGCGTTTTTGTCAGTCATTAGTGCTTGTTGGAGGTGAACAACTTTCTTCGAGGCACACTAACTCTTTAACCCACTTGCTGCTAAAGCCAACACGGGAAGGATTTAAATTCTTCCGGAGAGCAGTGTGGAAATTCAGCATAATGTGCTGCTTTTTCTGCTGGTGCTTATTCCTTCTCCCAGTCTTACTGATAAGATACCAGCCGAAGAAACGCTCGCCTCTATTTTGGATTCCTTTCACGCCTTTCCAGGCCTCAGTCTCTTTCCAGCTTGAGTCTCATAAGAAGACACCCTCGTGTTTGGATGTGTTTCAGCAACATGTATAACCTGGGCAGAGAAGATGATTTGTGTGACTGTCTCACTCGTTTGCTGGGACCCAGGCTCGACATTCCCCTCTCCACCAGCAATGCAACAGCTGTAAGCAAAGACAATCTGAGGTGAAATTTCCATGCACGGGGGACCAAGCTAGAACAAAATGCTCTGGCTGAACTGATTCCATTTAGCTTCAAACTTTGAGATTTAGATTCAGTTCTGACTGACACTGGTCTGCTTTGGGAACGATCCTGTTTGCTCTTCTCTTTCCTTTAAAAAGAGAGGCAGACACAGAAAAGGATTGCAGTTTTCCTTCCTGGCCTTGGGAGCTGTTGCACTCTTGAAGTTTACACTTGGAGCACTTTACTGATAGAGCTGTACTGATATCCTTGCAGAGGACTTCATGCACTGACATAAATATACAAGCAGAGATGCACCTTGTGTGACTGACTTGCCTGTTGTAACCGAACCCAGCCTGTATTGGAGGACAGGCACATTTTTCCTTGTGTAACTTTCTTTTCAACTGCTCCACTTATCCTTGTGTAACATTACACAGGGTGCCTGGTTGGGGATCGCGCTTTCTCACAACCCACTGATATGGCCATGCCGAGATAAATCTGTTTTCTAAAACTGCACCGGTCGATAGGTTTGGCTATAAGCAAGTGCAAAGTTTGCAGTACTGTGCTGTTTTGCTGGGAGGGGACGTAGGACATAGCCTTTTTGCTTACCAAGGCTGGTTTAGGAACTGTGCTGTACTGCAGAGTGTAGTGAAACTGATGCACTGAGCACGTGTGTTCTGTACCGTGTGTGCAAGAATGGTGTGTGGGTATAATGGAGAATGCTATTCCTTATTGGAAAGCATTGTCTTTTTGCAGTTTCTCTGTTGGTGCTACAGTTCTGTTTACGGTCTGTGAAATAGCGTTAAAAGTGCAGCGCCTCAAAATGCCACGTGAAAGAGGGTATGCTCCTGTAAGTTTTTGCTGGAGTAAAGTGTTTGTCTGAGTGCAGGTACTACGCATCAGTCAGTATGCGGAAGGTGTGTTCATTTCCTGGGCAGGAATAAGCCACATGCGAATAAATTGGGATACTTGTGTCCACGCTGTCATGGTTGTACTTCCTTTGACTTGAACTTCATCCATATGCAGGAGCTTTAAGAGAGGCTTAGGGCTTGTCTGTTCTCACTGCGCAGGAAGCTAAGCCGTGGGTGCTCTCAGCAGGAGCAGCGCTTGGGGAAGCTTAGCTCCTCCTGTGAGAAGCCCGTCTGTCTGCCCTGAGCGGTTCGTGGAGGGAGCAGTGTTCCTCTGCGTGTGCTGAGGGAGACCACCTTCCTTTTTTGCCTGTGTAAGGCAGTGGGGAGCACCTTCCCCTCTTCCCCCGAGTTAGCAGCCTCTGCTCCCTGCATAGGGAGGGGTAATAGACTCTTAAGATCCAATTTTTTTGCTTTCTCACATAGTATTTGGGAGTTCAAATCAGATGTATAAACTCAGGCAGTGGAAACTGCTTTGATGCCGTCTCAGGGAGCGACAGCAGTTTAGCTATCACAGTTTACTGACATCTTAGCTGACCTGCAACTTCCTTGCATAGCTGAGCAAATTTATGGATCTACTCAACCTTAGCAAAATCAGCGAGGCGCTTTTCATTTGAAATAGAGGCTGAAATACAGCCTTTTGCACTTGTTTGGCTACGTTTGCTTCAAGTTAACACGTTGAGTTATCCTGGAACAACATGCTTGTTCAAAGACAAGGTGCTGAAATTGGTTTGGAAACAGATAAAGCTGAGGCGGTGCAACCCGTTCAGGGGAACACGCATAGGGGATGAGTGGTGGTTATAAATGGAAGGGCTACCGCAGCGTAGCAAGTTACTGCTCCTCTGTCGGCTAAGCTGCAATAATTAACTTGGTGGGTGGGTGTACTTACTCTGCCCCATTACCAAGTATAATGTTACTGTGGCTCAGCTAACAAGTTGTGTATTTATGTCACGGTAATTCAATCACTTTCATTTCATTGTTCATCCCCTTAAACAGACTTGATTGTCATATATTGATTTAGGTAGAATTTGCACGGGCAAGTTGCAGTGCTGTAGCTGTAAACCCAGAGCGTGATTTAACTCAGTGGCAGCTCATCTGTTCTTACTATACTTGTAATGCTTTTTGTCCTAAAACAAACCTGTTTGTTTTCAAAATAGTATCTTTAATCATTTTAACATATAAAAATAAATTCAAGAATTGAGTAGGAGAAAGCGTTGGAGCACAAGAAGTGCACAAGGGAGGCCTGTTGATGAAGGAAGGTATTTTCTCTGATGAATCACTTTGATTCTGCTGTGTACTGTGAAATGCCTCTAACAAGCTAACATACGGATCTGCGTTTATTAGATGTCTGTCTTCTCTGTCGATGTTTGCATGGAGCTGCCCCTAAGGATAACATCTGTAGCACTTGTAAATGGTATTAATAATGCTGATATATGGCCATGCAGTACTGGTGATGGTAGGGAGAGTTGCAGTGTAGGTTATTAGGTGCACAGAGCAGAAAACAATCCTTTAAATAGGTAACGCATAGGAATTGAATGCTATTTGCAAGTGCTCTGTATTTTACTTTGCTCGGTACTTTTGTACTTGGTTTCATTAAGAGGAGGGGATCTTCCTGTTAAGTGTAGCCTCTTACATTCAGTTGGAAGCAGAATTTGGCTGTATCTAAACCCCCCTCTCTAACAGGTGCCTTGAAGGACCTCTCGGGTGTTGTGGTTTATCTCTTAGAAACGTGTTTAAAGAGCACTGCAGTACAGGGAAAAGGGGTGAAGGAGATGGCAGTTTTAGCTTTGCAGTTTCTTCAAATGACAATTAGCGTTGTACGTTGTAAAGAACAGTTAAGTCTTTCCAGAAAGCTAAGTTATGGTATTTGAACACCTTGTAAATATAGGTTCCTCTGTGTGTTTGGTTTTTTTCTTAAAATTGGGTGTAACCATAACACTGAGAAGGAATTAATGTATAAATGCATGGGAAAAGACTAATAACTTTGTAGATGGTAGTGGAAATATTCATATCCCCATTTTACAAGTGGGGAACTGACAAGCCTGCAACATGGGGTGTCAAGAACTGAGCTGAGGTGTCAGCATGCTGTTTTGTAGCTGTCTTTTTTGTAATTCTTTGCAGGTATAGCAGAAGCTTGGAGATGCTCTGCCCAGCAGGGAAGTAGTCGAGCTCTTGGTGTGTGGGTTTTTTTTCTTTCCTTTTCTTCGAAATGCTTTGTGTCCAATAATCTCTCTTTCTGGAAATCAAAGTGCAGAAAAAGAAACAATCATGACAAAACCTGCTATGGAAAGACTACGTGTAATTTATTCACTCTATGTTGAATCAAACTGAGTGAGTTTGAGGTTTTCTTACACTGTAAAAGTACACAGAGTGCTATATGCTAATTAAAAAGGGGAAGGGCAGACTCTCTTTTTCAGAACGCAAATGTTTGTGCAGATCACTTCCTTTAAAAAGTAGAGAAAGAGAGCCCTGCGAGGGAGTAGATGTACAATAATCCCATTAGGAGTTCTGAAGCCTGTGCGGGTGTTGCCACGTTATGCTTTAATGGGTGTACCTAAATGCTTCTGTTATGAACATATCGTCTGAAACTTGGGTCGCTGCCACAGTATGTTTTTTTCTGGTTTTTTGTTTGTTTGGTTTGGGTTTTTTTTTTAATGATTTGGCTGAAATAGGGTTTGCTGACCTGAAATTGGCAAAACTGATTTCTGGAGTCACAGGATGAATCGACAGTAGTATCATGTGTAGGATAAGTCATGCTTTGGAGAAGGTAGGGCTGTAAAGTAATAGAGGGGAATTAGGAGACAGAGCCTTGAAGGAGGTGGGTTGTGGTACTGACCTGCACTGTGTTTTTTTTATTTTTAGTTTTTCTTTTTAAGACCATTACATCTTACCAATTTGTGCCTCTTTCCTGGCCTGTCTAGACTTCTCGCTCCTTAAGGCAGTGACTTTGTGCATGCTGCACTGTGCTTGGTCCTAGTCAGGGCAGTGGAGCCTCTTGGTCATAGTCTAGGCACATCCTGATGAAGCACAGTTAAGTCAAGGTGTTTAACCTGTCAGTTCATTGCCCTAGCAATCAGTGAGGCTCCAGCTTTTATTCCATCTCCCCATCCCACTTGCAGTGTCCGGTCATGAGCAGGGGCTGGAGTCTCCTGCAATGTGTACTGTCCTCATACAGTGTCTGGTGTGTGGTTGTCCTTTCTGTGTGTTGCTGCATGGCAACAGTAATGGTGACCAAGCCTGGATGAACCACACCAGGGCTTCTCTCCCCCTGCTCTAGTCTGTAGTTCAGAAAAGCAGAGTGGATGTGTATGATGCAGCAGTTAACAGCAGCCTGTAGTCAATCACATTTTCAAACTGCATGAAATGGGAAGCTTTAACTTCCTATCTCCACACTCTATTGATTTCTCCTTTCTTTTCCTGACTTTCTCTACGTTGTGCTTTCTCCCACGGGGTGTAGGTTAGCTGCCTGTTCCTCTTCCAGTTTATCTGCTCAGTAGTATTTGTATCTGTTTGTTTCCACCAATTTTGATTCCTGAAGGAAAGCAAGCAAAAGGAACCCTGGGCTGACTTCTGCTGAAGCCGATGAGTATCAAGTTCAGACTGTTCAGCATCAACATCCAGTATTGAAATGATCAACACCTTCGGCCTGCTTGCTTGTCACTTTGGTGGTGTGTCTGGGACGGACCTGTTGCTCCTGGACTTTTAAATGTCTGTTTTCTTCTTAGCAGCTTTCAGCAAGTGAGATTTTTCCTCCTTTGCTCCTTGTGTGCTGTGGCAGTATTGCCTGATGGCTGGGCAAGCAGGAATCCAAAGATCCCGTGCCACTGAGCCTGTTACAACATCAGGCTGTCACAGTTTCAGTCTCCCCACTTAGAGCACAGCTGGGAATGCTGACATGAAGGATGCTAATAAAAAAGGGTGACTGCAGTTCAAACCCAAGTGAGCAAATGGATTTGTAGTTCTGATCGGTGTTGAAGTACGGATTTGAATGCACAAGCAAGGGTGAGTAGCGGTGGAACAGCAGATTCTGTCCATCTGTGAATTTTAAAGTAATAATAATACCAGAAACATTGAGAGGTGGAATGAATAACAAATAAGGCATCTAGTAAACAGCATTTATTCTAGTTCTGAATTTGCAGAATTGGCCAGTGTGAAGATATTGTGGCCAAATCTGTAGAGTCTTTTGCTCTGCCCATCAGCACGGTTTGAATTTGGGATCATCAAACTTTTTTCCCCCTCCTTGGCCAACTTTCACGTAAACATGGAGATGCCTCTTCTTGACTAGGCTGCAGTTTATTTTTGTGGTCCTTCAGGAAACGTGATGACAGAGAACAAGATCTCTGTGCTCTTGCACACGTTATGCTTGTACAGTGGGACTTCTCTAGCTGGGATCATGTTCTGCAGCAATCCTGCAGTGAGAGGATGTATCTTCAGGGCTGGGTAGCATTGACTAGATCAGCTATCGTAGCTATTGTAACTGCAACAATGGGAGCATCCACAAGTCTGATCGGTCTGAATAGACTCTCCAGCCCCAGATATCTAGCACTTAGCCTCCTTTGTTATTTTATCTCTCCCTAATGGACAGCTAGAGAAAGGGTTGACCCAGGTAGAGGGGCCAAAAAGCATGGAGAGCTTGAGTTTTGTTTGTCTTTGCCTAAACCTTCCTTAGAAAGAGATTTATCTTGATTGACCAATTAGTTGTATCTTGTAGATGATAAGTCTGCAAAACCCTCTGTGGAGAAGCGCTGAGCCGCAGGAACTGTGCAACTTATCGAGAGGGGAAAGTTGCTTAGCACTTTGCAGGATGGGGCTTGAAGTGGTTACTGAATCACAGAGGAGGATTGAGTTGCTGTCTGTGTTGTGGTTTATACCATACTTCCAGTGTGCCTTCAGCCATGTTCCTGCCTCCCTTAGGTCCCCCGCCTCCCCCCCCCATCCTGCTCCTGACATGTTGGGAGCTCCTATGGTATGTGGCCATGTGCCAGTACCTTCCCAGCGCTTCCTTTTTGTCTAATGTCCAAGGCTGCAGGGCTTCTGCTGCACATGGGCTTTTGGGGGACTGCAGTAACCCCTACAAGTGCTAGAAATTGCCAAATAAGCGTTCAGTGTGTTGCAGTGCACTAGATAAGAGAGCATATACTCAGGAAGCAGGTTCACCTTCTCTCCTTTCTCTGTAAACCTTGACTGCCTGCTGTCTGGCTTCTCTCTGGCTCTTCCCCTGAATATGAGGTATTGTGGGCTCAACCCTGTGGGTCGTGCAAGGTAATTTCATTGCATCTCCACCTTTCCCCTGTAGGAAGAAATGGCACGAGCAGACTCTGCCCAGGCATGTGATTCTTGCAAACACTTTCCTTTCTGTGCCAAATCTCTGTTATGAAAATGAAGGCTGAAACAGCCCAACACTTTTTTCCATTGCCATAAAGGTATAATTGGTGTATCTTGTTGTGAGAGGCACAACCACTAGTGTTTTCCTGCTAAGCACCTACCCATTCCCATCCTGTTGATTTGACTCCGTCTTCCCAGGGTGTTGATGTGCAAGCCACCGGCTGCTCTACATACTCTGAAACCTGTTCATAGATGCTTATTTCCAATGCTACAACCAAGCGTTTGTTAACATTTTCGTTATAGATCACCCAGTTAATTTGCTGGAAGATTTTTTGCAAGTGTAGTTCCCTTCATTTCAGAAATCTCAGTCCAATCCTTACTGTAGAGTCAGGTCTCAAAGCTGGCTGAACTCCTCCAGTCAGGAATCCAACACAGACTGAGCTCTTTAACCACTCACACTTTTTCTTCCTCCTGTAGCCTTGTTAACAAAACTGTGTGTAACTGAAGAGCTTGCACAAAACCAACATATGTCTTGAGTTAAAATTTGCCTTCGTGTTTTCAGAGGACCACAAAAAGTAGGGCTGTGAGAAATGTCCGGAGGTCATTCAGTCCTTCTCCCTACTCCAAAACAAGATCAACCACACCTAATCCATTACTGAGGCCCGTTATTTAAACTGTTCTCAAAAGCAAATTCAAAGCTATGAAAATGAACTTGTTATAGTGTGAAACATCGCTCTCTGCACTTGAAACTGCAGCGTTTAGAAAGCGCTCGAGCCCCATATGATTTGTGTGTAGCAGGAGGTATGTGACGTGCATCTAAATGCTTGCTCAGACTTGATCAGAAGGTGCTTCCTGTGGCGTTAGCAACTTTGGTGGAGGGAAATACTCTGGCCTGTAATCAGAAGGACCATCATTTTGAGGTGCCTAGAATAGTGCTTATAAAAGTCCCCAGTGCTTTTATAGTCGAGATGAAGTGACTTTCGGGTACCCCTGAGTTTGAAGGCATCATGTTTGACATCTTAAAGCAGCCTGATTTGCCCTTAACCCCAGCACTGAGTATGCATCAGAACTGAAGGCCCTTGAAATTACCGGTAACTTCTGGCTGATTCTTACCTACCGGTTAGGAACCCACAGGCTCCTTACTGAGGAAACACCTGCTCTTACAATAGCCAAGAAGAGACCAAGGGTGGGAAATTCATCTGCATAATCTGATGAGCATTAAACTAACCAAGCCAAAAGGCAAGGAACTGACTTAATCTTCTGTGATCTTTTTCCCTCCCTCGTGCAGAGGTAAGTTAAGGACACGGTTGCATCTCCAAGTCTCAGGATGTTATCGGGGCTGTGCTCAAAACAATATGCATGAAAAGCAAATCTCTGATGTGTGGAATTAATGATGTGGGAGACCAATGAGGACAGCTGAATGGACTTTCAGAGTGCAAAGCTGCACTGTGTCATAGGGGCACTCACAAGCCAAATTCTCTTTTCCTGCAGTGAAGCCAAGTGCAAATGCTTCATCCCCAGGCCTTGAGGGGGTGGCATGTTGTGTATAGCGTGCGTGTGTCTGCCAAGGCAGAGTTGGCTGATAAAGTAACTCGTCTGTCCTCAAGTCTTGGTCTCAAATCACAGATCCCTTGAGTTTGAAGAGAACATTCCTGCTGACATGGAGTTAATAGGAAGGGAAAGCTACCTGAAGTTTACTTCTTATATGGGGCTGTGAAGGGAAAGGAAGGCAGAGTAGGAGGAAAAGGAGGACATCCACCAGCTTTCTTTCCTTCTGAGGAGCCTGGAGGAGTGGTGGTGTAGTCTGCTGTAGGATGAAATGGGTACAACTACCCTCGATTCATAATCTGATGTGACCTTAAGGTTGCGTTGAGGGGTAGTAGTATTGCAGTTGTAAGAAAGTCTGGACAAGATGATCATGGGCCTGCTGCTTCTCTGAGATGGGGAATAGCATATGGTGGCAAACCTGACCAAGCTTCCAGCTATTGCTGCTATCGGGGGGGGGAAAAGGGACCGAGCATCTGCTTTGGAGGCTGTAAGGAGCCTATGTGGGGGAGTAGTGCTTGGAGCAGCAGCGTGAGGATGCCTGCTCCAGCTGCCCTGCTGTCTCAGCGTGGTTCTGGCTGCTGGCTCCATCCTACCTTCAGAGAGGCTCAGTTGCTGCCTTTCATGCCTGTGTGAGCAGCGCTGCTTTGGAGGTACTGCTTCTCTGTCGGGCTGACTAACGAAACCGGGGCTGGGCACTGGCTGGGGTTCAGGGCTCTGCCGCAGGCTCGCTGGGTGGCCCTGGGCAGGTCGCTTCACCACGGTGTGAAGCGTGAGTTGTGAGCGCCAGCTCTTCGAGGTAGGAACAGGGTCTTACTGTGTGTCTGCGGAGTGCTAAGTGCTGAGGGACCTTGGTCTCTGCACAGCCTCCATGTGCTACTGTAATGTAAATAATAATGTGGAGATAAAGATGAGGTCAAGGAACATCTCTTAAACTTGATAATTTTCCCTCATGGGAAGATTTATATTGCTGTTTCTGGCTGGGCTGGAATTGCGCCAGTTTTTGATCAGTGTCCAAGTAACCACGCAGAAATACTATACCAAGGGGGAAAAAAAAAAAAAGTCACTGGGTTCACATGCTAACATAAAGCTTGCTACCTTCTAATTTTGCAATCAAAACAAATCCCATCCTGTACTGCACGAACAGCAGCAAGGGAGTGAGCCATCCGTTAAATGTTCGGCACTGCCAAAGGAAGTGGCAGAACCGTTAGCTGAAGCAGCAGGCTTGCTGGCACAGTGCACATTTCATGGGGCTTTATAGCTTCTTTTAAAATAGTCTCCACCGCTGCAGACAGTCCGTGGGCTGCATCAGCTGAGTAAAATGTTATCCTGCTAGTACAGGGAATTATTAACATGTTTTCTCTGTGCCAACTGTCTCTCCACTGACTGACCCGTGGAAGCAACTCAATGAAAGAAAAGTTTGGGAAAAAAAAAAAAAATCCTTCCAACCTAGCTGGGTTTTTTTTGATGACTGGTTTGGCTGAGGGATAAGCCAAACCCCGTAGCTTTGCTGGATGCCACACTGAGGTTGCAACTTAGCACAAAAGGACAGACTTAAACTCCAGAGAAGCAAGATTTATTCGAGGGTTTGGGTTTTGCTTTTAGTTATTGCCTCAGACTGGGATGAGTAAGAAGGAGATGTGGGAAGCAGTGTACACTCTTCATGTGTGACAGCAAAAGGGTGTACTTTAAATTTGTAATATGAAAACTGCACATGTGCAGCCAGAAAAATCAAGAACAGCTTTTGTTCCTTGAACATTACAGGTCTGAGGAACAAGATAAGTAGTAATTTAAAAATTTAACTTTAAAAGGTATTACTCCAGAGCTAAAAGAAGTCCAACCTTAGGCCCTTGCTGGAAGATGCACATGATGTCTGTGCCAAGGCTGGTTTTGGCAGTCTTGGTTCCAGGCTTGTACGGTAACTCATACAGTGATGTCCTGATTCACAGCTGGGCTCCCTAATGGTTTAAATAATTATTGGTACTAATGCAATTTCAGTAGATTCTGAAGTGCTTAGACTAGAGCTGTGTATGTCGATTCTGTTTGTAGTTATGGGACAGTTTGTGTAAGCTTGCTTGTTTTTTGTGTGTGAGTCTGCTTAAGTGTCGTGCTGGATGATTTGTATGGTAGGTTGGGATGTCATATGGTCATGCCTCTCACTTTCCTCGTTTGATAAATGAGGTCTGACAACTGGTAGATTTCTCAGGCAGGGCCATGGCCTCTCTGAATTCAATGTCATACACTTTTGGACATTTCCAAAGCATCTGTACCCTCAGCTTCCAGGTTTCTTGCAATCCTGCTTTTTACATTCTTAAAAAGAATATTATTTTGAATCTTTAGAAGAAAAGGAATGGATGTAGAAACAAATTTTTAGTTTTAAAAATTAAGAAATAATCTGGTATCAAAGCGGCTTCCCCAACAAATGATGAGGAAGCTGATGGACCCAAGGGCTAAAAGGTTGCAGTGAGGCACGTTCACATTAAAGCTGCATTTATGCCAGGAACAGACACTTCTAGTGCTGCTGAGATAGACCAGGTCACTATTCCTGTCCTTCAGCTGTAGGGACCAGCATTGAAATGACAGTGCTGCTAGGAGGTCTGGGGTTTGTAGCCACTTTCGGTTGTAATAACCAAAGAGTTGGAGCATGCAAACTGTCAGGGGACTAGCTGAGTTGGCTGTCATGATTCTGCCCCTCCTACTTTTGGTAATGGTCTTAATTAAAATCCTTTCTCAGTTGTGTCACTGACTGCTGCCTGCTTCTCTTATGTGGACTGTACAAGCTTTGTTTAAGCTTGATGATCAAAATGTGCGCGTGGGGAGGCAGTGCATGTCCCAGAGAGTTTGCAGGCAGGCTGGGTGGAGCGGATGAAGACACAAAGGAACTGTCGCTATCTCTATGGCACAGATGAGGAGCTGTGGTGTGAAGATACTGAATGCCTTGGCTAAGGTCCGAGAGGGAGTTTGGGAGAGGCAGGAGCTAGATCTGTGTTTTTTGAATTACATTTCTGGGATTTAATAAAAATAAATTTAAAAAATCCTTATCAAATGGAGTTTGAGAGGTAGGAGGACATCAGGAAATTCAAATGAAAAGAGAATAGTTGTATTTAACCTTAGGTTATTTAAAGGGAAGACTTCAGTTGCACTGCGTAGTTTCAAACTTGTGACTGAAATGCTCTATAGCAGTCGGAATTGCTCTCTGTGGGTGTTCTATTTCCTGTCAATCCTTGCATTGGATTCAGTTTGTTAATCAAGAAGACAGCAAACAAAACGCTTCAATGGTGGTCACCAAGGGCCTGCAGTCAGCGTTGCGTACACTCGGGTGATGGCCTTGGGGTCTGAAATCCATGCAGAGAGCTGCCCAGAAGGAGACTGAGTGAAACTTCCCCGTTACCTTTTTTTTTCTTCTTTTTAATTCTTTGTCTATTTCCCCGCCTTGGTCTGAAGATTGCATTTTGCAATAATTCTGCTGCTGCTTTGAGTTGATGGAACATCAGGAGAAAATGTTTCCCCAGTTTCTTCCAAATCTGAAATCCCAAGTAACGTCCTAGTTTTGAAATTCCTTGCTCAGAGGATGCCAACATCCCTCTTGGCTGCTTGGGAGCCACCCGGCCTGCTAACAGCGGCACAACCAGCATGATCAGATGAGAGGGCTGGGGTACAGCAACTGTTCCTTTTTGAACTATTAAGCTGGGCTCTTGAGTTATCAAAGAACAGGGACCAGAGGCACAAGAAAATCCTACTGTCACCTCTGCTTTTTCTGTATCCTTGGAATATAACGGGTCTCGTGAATGGACGGTAGCAGAGTCATAACTGGTCTTCTCTGGTCCCTGCACACGTAAGGACGTGCGCTCACACACGCATTTGTTGTAGGTTTTTAACAATTTCATTTTTCATAAAAGTGCTATAAAAAATTAACTCTAAAAAAAGTAAACCAGATCTGGGTTTGATGGCTGCAGCACCCAGAGCACCGGCCGCTTTGTGGCATGGTTTCCTGTGCCACAACAGCACCGGGGTGCTGGAATGTTCTCCTAGTTAGGGAGCTGCTGGGGCAGCAGTCAGCCTCTGGAGTGCAAATGGCTCCGCTACCTGGGCAAGCCGGAGAAGACCAATATTTAAGCATCCCTCTCTGCTGTAGATCTGTTTATGTTTGTACACATCTTTTTTTGTAAAATCCCCCCAAATTAGGTGTGTGTTTACTTCTTGCCGTCATCTAATCAGCAACTCAAAGGGTAAGCTGGTGTTCTATATTTAGTCCAGGTACTCAATACAGATAATTAGGGATGTATCAAAGAGGTTTTTGTTTTTTTCCTAGGATGTCTTACTGTTTTCTCCTTCTTCCTGTATTACTGCAGCTTCTGTCTCTGCTCATGTTTCTCTGTGCAATGAAGAAGCATACGTCAGTGAGAGTATTTGTGTGGCTTTCTGAACATATTTGAAATAATTTGCTTCTAGAAAGTGATTGTGATCTGTTTGCCATGAGAAGAGTAGCTGCAGTCCTGATGTGAATTGAAATATCAAATGTTTATGGAAGATGACATAGCAAAGCTGTTTACCATATGGTATACAAGACACAGTGATACCAGACCATTTTTTTTCCCCTGCAGTTTGCTGGGGAGAAAAATAGAATACAATGATGTAATTTGTGTATTCTTCTGTATTTCATATGTGCCTTTAAGAGAGAGCATGACAGTGCTCTCTTAGCCAGGTCATGGGATATAAGTGTAATATTAATTATTATTTATATGGAGCCTGTATCTTGAGACTCTCTACAAAACTGAGGGCCCGGTCAGGTACGTGTAGTAAGGGACATAGTAAGACATGAGATTTAAAGTGCAGATCACTTCAGGTTAGGATGTTTCTGGTGATAGCTTTCATTCACAACTGTTCGCAACACCTTCCTCTGCCCCTTCTTTTATTTCTCTGGATCGAGGTCCTCTGACAGGTGTTGTCCGCTCTTGATTATGGGATTTTTAGATTAACCATTGCATCAGTGTAGAGGCTTGTAAGCGGACTCAGTGCCAGCCAGTATGGGTCTAGAGACAATGCAGTTGAGTTTACATGGAGCTGCAAGCTATGGATTTACTAGCTTGGATCCGCGCATTCATGGGAGTCTCTGCATTACGTCCTAACTGTATTCCCTAACCATATTCTATGCTACCCTATGTGTTTTCTTTGCACAAAGATGCTCTCTGAGCCAGGTGAAGCAAGAACTAGTCCTGTGAAGCTTACTGGCTCTCTGCAGGCTTTGAATTTGAGAATTGCTGTTCCACTGTCTCTTGGCACTTGAACTGTGCCCATCATCAAGATAAAGTGTGTTACAGGGAACGAAGCAGATGGGGTAAAGAGCCTGAGTTCAAACAGCAGAGGTGTCTTAACATGCTGTCTTCAAGTAAGTACCTGTATTTACACATTGTCCTCTTCCTCTCATTTGATCTAGGCTGTATGGTTGGACCCTGGAAATGGGATGTCAGTCCCGTTCAGGGAGCATAAAGGAAAAAAGAAAATCTCCCAGCTGCTGTTGCTGTGACAGCGAGTGAGAGCAAGAGCAGGAAAATGTCGACAGTCACATCAGCAATCCAGGCTCCTCAGGGCCCTGTGAATCCACCACCTCCGGAGGTCACTAATCCTAATAAGCCTGGCCGGAAGACCAACCAATTGCAATATATGCAAAATGTTGTGGTAAAGACCTTGTGGAAGCATCAGTTTGCTTGGCCTTTCTACCAACCTGTTGATGCAATTAAATTGAATTTGCCGGTACGTATCTGTCCTCTTCTGCTCAGTATTCTGTTCTTAGAAAGCTTTGTATTGGTGAGATCAGTTTTCTGATCACTGGATCAGAATGGTTAGGTTGCTTTTGGGGCTTTCCTTGAATGCTTTTAGACTCACTGAATTAGAAGATGATGTCTTTCGGAGCTGGAGAGGTGCACGTCTCTGAAGGAAAAAAACTACTTCTCACTTAGTGAGGGAAGAGAAGAGCACACAGGCAAGCTATCTTAGAGCATCTGGAGTGTAGTGCTTTGTGGCTTACCTCTGGTTACTTTTATGTGTCTTCACCCCTTGTCCCACCTCCGTCCAATTTGAGAGAGTCTTGCAACCCACGCTCTTCTGAAGATTTGGCACTGGGCTCAATGTAACTTGTGTTTTCAATAAGCTGTCCTGGATTTGCCACTGACTTCAGTGTTGAAGAAGGCAGGAGAGGCTAATTACCAAGGATACTTTGGTGCTAGATATTTTCAAAAGATGTACTGGAAGTAGAACAGAACAGTTGCATTTATCCATCTGCCGCCTCTGCCTAATGATATATGCCTTGTCTCTGTCAGATACAGATAGTACAGATATACAGATACAGATATCTTGTACCAGATAGTACAAGATATAGCCCAGTTATTCATAAATGACCAAAGTTTACTAAGCTGCTTTCTTCCAGGGAACAGAGCCACGCACTTCACCTCTTCAAAGGGGTCCTGTAGGCATAAAAACTCAGAGGTGGAGGCGTACCCCTACCCGCCTGCTTCACTTAAATACGGACACCCTGCTGTCTGCTCAGCTGGGCAGCCCACTGCAAATTAACTCTGGCTGCTTTGAGCAAGCGGGTTGCATGTAGGGTTCGAGGGAGCATGGTTCTGGGATGTAAGGTCAGGAGAACTCCAGTTACCGCAGGTTATAACCTGATTTTATGGATTGGATCAGCAGTCTTTTGAACTCTGTAATGTTGTTGATGGGTATTTTTTAAAGTGCAAGCCAAAAGAGTAAAAGAATTAACACGTGTATAATATTTCTCTAGGTCTGTGCTCCTTTGTGTCTTCTTTTTGTGGATTTAGTTTCTCAGGCATTCTGAGGTGGTTTTAGGGCAGGTTACCAGCAAATTTAAAGGAGGAGTCAGTTGGAAGAAGAGTTGTTTTTCACGTGTGGCCTAAATCTGCACAAGCCCAGTACCCAGCAGGATTGCCTTTTCTGCCCTAACGTGCCTTGCCTGGAAATATTGGTGTCTCAGGTCGTGCTTGAGGGTTGGGCTCAGAGAGCGGCCAGTGGCTGTACGTGGCTTCGTCTGCACGTGCAGCGAAAGCGCTTGCTGCTCCTCTGCAGAATGAGAAAATTACAGCATATAATCCTGCATGCCTAGAGCGTCTCCAGGCTAATCACAGCCTCTACAGATGCTTGAGACCAGCCCAGAGAGAAACTGGGTTAACATGTGGAAGCCTTTTAAGGGCTGAAATGACCTTAAAAGAGAGACTAAAACTTTTAGCAGTCTTAGTCGGTGCTGGCACTGATAAACTTCTGTAAGTGCCAGAGGCAGCCTTTTAAAAAGGGAGGCAGAAATGCTGTTTCCCAAATTGCAGCCAGTCCACCGTTAAACTGAACGCCCTGCCAAAGCTAGTGCTGACCCTGCTGCCCTGTCTTATGGTCCCACGCGAGCATGAAGCGTATCGCTGCAGCGTTAGTCTAGCTGTCAAGTGTGGCACCCTTCCGCTCTGCAGCATGATCCAAAATGGCACCTACAGCTTCGTAAGGGGGTATCAAGGTTGCAGACAGCTTCCAGGGAGCTCAGAAAGCGTGTTTTCCTCCACATGTTACTCTTAGTGCCTTCCCAGTCCAGCAGTATTTATAAGAAGCTGGTAATGTCCAAGTAGCCATTTGTGTGTGTGTTTGAGCATGTGTTGGGGGAGTTGTGGAAGGTTGGTGGATGTGGAAGGAGTCCTTGTGCTTTGTAGTCAAGTTCATAATAATGATAGACTAAAAGGCTATAAATTAGAAAGTAAATGAAAGCAGAGATGATATTTGTAATTTCCACAAAAATTTGGGGATGTGTTTTTTGGGAGGGGGAATGAGGAGAAAGCTGGGACTAGAGGGAGATGCGAACAACGCTCTGCATATCAGGAGATGTAACATCTTTCCTGTTTCTCCAACAGGATTATCACAAAATAATAAAAAACCCCATGGACATGGGGACGATCAAGAAGCGCCTGGAACATAACTATTACTGGAGTGCCAGTGAATGTATGCAGGATTTCAACACCATGTTTACAAATTGTTACATTTATAACAAGGTAAAGAGCCCAGACAAGCCTTTAGCTGGGGCACTGCCTAGGAAAGACCCACCTACAACTGTTAGAGCGCAGGTTTTGAACAGGGCCAGCTTCGCTCTGCTCCGGGCCCTCCTTGCAAGGATTTGAAATGCCACTAATTGCAACCACATTACTTGAAATGCACAAAGATGTCTTTGTGCTGTCTTTCTTCCCCCAGACTAGTTAAAATGGCAAATGTGCCTTTTAATTATAGGTAGATTTCTGCTTTGGGGTTACGTAGCAAGTTTTTACTCCTTTTATTTCCAGTTAGGAATTCTTTAAGATGAGCTAAAGCTTGCGCAGTGCTTTGCAGGTGTTACGTGGGGTATTAGCGCTGTGTGTTATGCTGGCTGTCTAGCAGTAAATAGTATCTCTTAGCAGCAGAGAGCAGTTCAGAAAGTATAACTCTTGTTCTCTGCCTACATCTTGTCCATACTTGTACACCTTTAGATTGTTTATTATTATTTTGGGTTTGGCTTGTTTGCTGTTTTGTTTGTTAGGTTGCTAAAAGCCTGTATTCTTTGTGTTATGTTTTCTACAATGGTTTGTCATCATTGACCCATACCGGAGAACAATAATAAACAAATTAATTAGTTTGAGCCACAGAATATGTGTTTACTCTCTCTTCTTGGACCTGCTGGCAAGCAGAGGAGGACAGCTCATCTGTTCCAGTTTGCTGCTTCCACGCTGATGCACAGGATGCTAGTTATCATGCTCCTACTGGAAATCCTGATAACTCTCTGAATGCAGCATACTTAGAGGCTGTAATTATTGCGTGCTAGACCAGAATAAAAGAGCAGGAGGGTAGCATGCAAGGAGGGAGAAGATCCAGTCGTTTTATTGTTGGAGCTTGGGTACCATCATTTGTTTGAAGGGCAGTGTCACTGGGGATTTCAAAACCTGCTCTTGAACCTCTCTGCTTCTAATATGTGGATGATACAGCATGGGCTTGTATGCTTCTTTCTGCAGCCCACAGATGACATCGTCCTCATGGCCCAAGCCCTGGAGAAGATATTTCTGCAGAAGGTGGCCCAGATGCCTCAGGAGGAAGTCGAATTATTACCCCCAGTTCCTAAAGGCAAAGGTCGCAAGCCGTCAGCAGGCACACAGAGTGCAGGTATTAACCCGAGCCAGTGACAGTAGATGTTACGAGCCTGTTGTTGAGGCCTGACCCATCTTTCAAGCTGCCTGGCTTTGCAAGTGGTGAAGAGGCTGGGAAGGGAGCATGTAGCCTAATGGTTAAAGCAGTGGAGGAAAGTGCGAGATGTGTAGATAATGTTCACCCAGTGTTTCAGGGCTTGTCTGTCTTAAGGTCCCTCTGCATTTGTCGTACAAACATCATACCATCTGTGACTTATCCATCCACGCAGCACTTCAGTGAGGGAGGGCAATGCTGTTGCTTCCTGTATGCAAAGAAGAAACCCAGGCAAGAAGAGGCAAGGTAGTTAAACGTGCCCGTCTGCTGCAAAAGTGACAGACCATGGCATGGAATGCCTTTATAGACCTGGGTTTACACAGCTCACCCAAGCTCCTGGCAGAAGTCTGACACAGCAGAGACTTGGACTTAAATCTTGCCAATCCCCTAAACCCCATATAACTTTTTTCTTCTGCACACATGGTTGCAACATCATAGGATCAAGTTTGAACAACAGAAAGGATTTATTAAGCCATTGCAAAAAGCTGTGTAGACCATTGCATATCAGTAGAAACTAAGTGTAGTTCAGCTTACCTAGAGTTGATTTTAAATGGATTTAGGACTAAAATGTCTGTAAGCACAGTAAAACAGTTCATAAAGGAGCTTGCGTGGGCTGAATTAAACTGTTGCAAATTTTTTTCTCTAAACAAGGTCTAGTTGTTGCTCTGGGAAAGTCAGCTGTTCCTCTTTGTTTTCCCACATCTCAGGTGCCAAATGGAGCTACGACTTCATCCAAGCTCAGAGAAATTTGTGATGCTGTGTCTTTTCGGCACCCTTTGATAAAAGTTGCTATAAAAACCATAGAGGAGTATCGCTACTTTGGTTATTAGTTACTAGATTTGTCCCCCTTAACTTTACACTAGTAGGTGGTTTTTAACAGTGCAGGTGTAGCATAAGAGACACTTGCCTGGCTATCAGGAGACTTAGGGTCTACTCCCAGCTCTGTTTCTTTCATTGTATAACGTGGCAAATCTGAAGTGCTTTGGACTCTTGGGTGTTTAGCTGGCAATAGGGGAGTGGTGGCTACCATTTGTCATGCGTAGTAAAAACACTCCCAGATTGAGGTCAGTGCAGGACAGCAGCTGTCCAAAAGAGCCATCTCCCTCTTTTCCCTCTCCTTGAGCTCCTGCTCTTTTGCTGAGCGCAGGGTTGCTTCACGAGAGGGGTGAAGACTGTCCCAGAGCAACACACCCCATGTGCAAAGCTTGAAGTACATTGCTTGCATGTGTCTGGCCTAAAACTCATGGTACAAGGACTTAGGTCAGTGATTTCTCATTTTTTGTTGACCCCTGGGTAACAACACCAAGCAAATCACACTGTGTCCTTTGTGCTCTTCCTGTGGCCCTGGACTGGGAGCCTTTTGCCAAGCCCATCACTGCACAGTCCAGGGGCACCAGTGTCACTTTGTTCCCAATGTCTTGTCGGCACTTGTAACCGTCAATACATTGCAGTGCGTTTTCACTTTGTCGTTTGAAAGGAGCGCAGCAAGCAGTGGCCGTGTCTTCCGTCTCCCCGCCGGCCCCGTTCCAGAACGTCCCTCCAGCCGTGTCTCAGACGCCCGTCATTGCTGCCACCCCTGTGCCAACCATCACTGCTAATGTCCCGCCTGTCACTGCCCCTCCCGCCGCTGCTCCCCCTCCACCTGCTGCTCCGATAATGCCTGTGGTGCCTCCTACGCCACCGGTAGTCAAGGTAAATGGAGAACTCCACCCCTTCCTCTTCAGAAGGCAATATTGCTAAGCAGTGCTTTATTTTCATCCCCTCACTGCTGGTTACGTACATTCCTTCTCTTCACATTTGACTCCCTGCCTCTCTGGCCATCGTTGTCCCTTTGGGGTGTGCTCAGACAAGTGCTTGCTGTCGAGTTTGAGAGCGTTGAGAAAAGTTTTGCCAGTTTTACCACACCCCAGCTAAGGTGATGTCAACTGTAATTGCTCCAACTCAGTTACAAGCTCTCATCTGACCATCGCCTTAGCCAGTGCTGATGCTCCATGAACCAGAAGGCTGTTGGAGGTTCGCCCCATTTTGCACCATGTAGCCCAAAGTGTCTCTTCCCTCCGTAACTGACCCCCTGATTTCACTGGGACTATTCCTTTAAGGTTTGCAGACTCCAGCGCTAGGAATGTTCCTCTCTGCCATAAACCAGTTCAAGACCAGCCTGTCACTCCAGTTGGAGGAGACTGATGTTGCCTGCAGGTTTTGGGTGCATTAGTTCTGTCTTCCTTACTGAGGAATCTTCTGGGAGTTTCCACTGGTGTTTCACTATTTACTATGTAAATTTATGGGTAAATGAAAATGTTGCTCTAAATACTCGTAATTTTCCTAGCAAGCTGTGTATTGCTTTAAAAATGATGAAAGCATAGCTGAGAGAAAGCTTTTTGATTTTTTTACCCTTAAACTAGGAAATTAACTGCAACAGTATTGATGTTCTCTGATATGAGATTGCATGGGCCAGCAGAGCCACAGAATTGTTTTGCTTATTTAACCCTATAGTTTGGGAATTACTAGAGAAATTTTAAGTCAGATCATCTTGCAGCTAAGCTGTCCTGCTCAGAAGCCTATCTCATATTTCAGTTTCTGTCCAAATAACTTGCTTCTGAGAATCAATTTAATTTTAAAACTCAAGGATGAAGCCAGAAGTGAGTTTGCCAAATACACACTGCAAAAGTAATTCTGCTTGGGATTTACTTAAGATTTCCCTTAGATTTCCCTAAGGAACTTTTTTCCCCCTTTCTCTCTCTCTCCAGAGAGAAAAATCCTTCACAGGAGCACGAGAGCGAGCTGACTGGACAGTCACAGCTTGAATTTGTGAGAGAGGTTTTATTTGCTTGAGGCCAAAATCATTAAATTCTTGCTCTTGCCCATAATAAGCAATCGACCTTAGCACACCCACTAAATACAAGGGAGTGAGGGCTCATGGGTCTTTGGTGATTAATATGCTTTGGTTCAGAACTTATAGCCTGATCCTGCCACTGGGGACTCAGACATGTGGTTAAGTTACTGACACTTACTAAGTCACGATGCATCAGCTGAGCTGCAGTAATCGACTGGGCGCACTCCTTTCCCTTGGCAAACATGAGGTAAGAGTCCTTAGTTTAAATCTCAGTGAAATACATAGAGCTAACACATTTTGCATCGTGTTTGGGGTTGGGTTGGAGACGTGCAAATGGCTGGTTACTGTGGCTCAGATGACGTGGTAATACATCGTGCTGTAGTCACTGAATTGTGTGTTGAAACCTCTAGTCACAAGTCCCATTTATCCCAGTGAAGTAATTGTATTTTCTGTCAGGGGACAGGCAGATACCAAAAACAGGGATGAATTGTGCTAGGTTTCTGCTAGCGTAGCACGAGAGCTGGGCATGTACTCATGAGGCCTGTCCGTCTGCTGTTTCAGAAAAAGGGAGTGAAGCGGAAAGCAGACACGACGACCCCCACCACCTCTGCGATCACTGCCAGCCGAAGCGAGTCGCCCACACCCCTCTCGGACCCCAAGCAGGCCAAAATCATCGCTCGACGGGAGAGTGGCGGCCGGCCCATCAAACCACCAAAGAAAGACCTTGAAGATGGAGAGGTCCCCCAGCATGCAGGGAAGAAGGGCAAACTCTCTGAGCACCTCAAGTACTGTGACAGCATTCTCAAGGAGATGCTCTCCAAGAAGCACGCGGCCTATGCATGGCCCTTTTACAAGCCTGTTGATGCAGAGGCCTTGGAATTACATGACTATCATGATATTATCAAACACCCCATGGATCTCAGTACTGTTAAAGTACGTCCACATTTACCACCTCTTTTGCAGGGTGTCACAGCCCTCTGGTTGCAGAGGACTGGCTCCTTCTGGGGGAGGGGGAAGGGACAAGGGTGGAAAACTGAACCTGTTTGGATATCATCTGGATATTTTTATATTTTGTTTCCTTCCCCTCTCCTTTTTTTCCCCCTGTAACCTGGAACATCTTTTTTTCTGCCCTGCCAAGCAGACTGTACAATGGCATCCTCTCCTCTTTGTGGATAGTCCAGCCATTTTAAACTTGTGTCCTCGGGATTGTGTTGCACTCTGAGAAGAAGAGGTGCTGTATTTCGTAGGATTCGATTGATAGTATCCCATTTCCAGAAACTGCTGCCTGCCTACTTGTTGGCATGATGTGTGGTCCAGATAGGCTTACGCTGAGCAATTCTAACTGGAACGGGATGATTGCCTGGTACTCGGGGAGGGGAGGAAATACCGTGATGCTTGTGCAGTTCATGCTTGGCTCTTCAAGAGCTTAGCTTAGTACAGTACGATATTAAAGGTGTTTTTCCCAGTAGACTGGGAGGTTTCTCTGAATCCCTCCTAAATATCCATGGAGCAAAGCTGTGGGTTGTTTTTTTCTAGTTCTCATCTCCTGCTTGTCAGCCGGCCACTGGAATCAGTGTTTGGTGGAGGTGAGACTTTGTTCCATGTGCAGGCAGTTAAGGTATTTCTGCTGGC
Organism: Morus bassanus; assembly: GCA_031468815.1. Classification (NCBI taxonomy): domain Eukaryota; kingdom Metazoa; phylum Chordata; class Aves; order Suliformes; family Sulidae; genus Morus; species Morus bassanus. Next base: position 4,649,490 of record CM062586.1, read on the forward strand.
TTTTGTCAGCATGCCAGAAGTGTTTTGCTGCCATCTGAGCCAACGCCTGGGATTGTCTAAATGCCTAGGTGACAAAAGGGCAGCTGCCTTTGTGATTCCTTTCATGTTTCTTGGCAAATCCTGCCTAGTACCTGGAAGCAGTGCGTCATGCTCTGATGCGCCGTGCCATTCAGCCATGATGCTGCAAGGGTTCTTACTACAGCTGCAGTGTTTTTACGAGCATTTTAGTTGCATTATTTAGTGGTGAGAGAATAGTTGTCGTGGTCTGTGCATTGAGGATTAGACCAGGAGTTACTAGTGTCTGAGTTTTAATTGCTGTTTTGGTGCTATGGTCCTGGGCAAGCTTCCCCACAGCTTTGTGCCGTAGTTTTCCCAGTCATAAAATGGAGATAATAATACTTAACCTACCTCACAGGGCTGTTGTGAGGACAGATATCTGGAAGGCAATATCTAAGTACTAATTATTATTGATTGGGTTTGTACAGAAAAGACCGTCTCTGAGTTGGCAGAAGCATTGAAAGCAGGCTCTGGTGCAGCTAGGCTTGGAGACCATTCCTCTCCCAAGCTTGCAGTGCCCTTGCTTTGTTTACAAAAGCCAGTGCAACATGCAGTATTTTTGACTTGCAATTAAGCCGAGCTGTGTTAAAGGCCTACAGCAATTTCCTGGGAGGAGAAAAGGGCAAGACGAAGGGTGAGTTGAGCTGCGAGCAAGAAGAGGGAGCCTGAAATACAGTTGTAAAAGCAGGAGAAATGGCTAGGTTGAACATGGTAGCCTGCAAAGCTGGCTACCTGATTTTAACATTCTGCTGATAGAGGAAGGTTCCAGTGTTTTCTTGCGTAAGTTTCTGTTGTTTCTTTCTCTTGAGTGTGGATGAGGGAGGAAGAAGCTCCCCTTGGTTTTGGTACTGCAAGTGTGTTCGCTGTCCTGCTGATTTTGGATGCCCAGTGCTGAAGGCCTCCTTAATCTCCTTGCACGTTGTTTTAATCATATGACTTGCTGTCAAGGTCTGCTCACTTCACTTTGCATTGGAGTTGCTCTTCTCCACCACCTTGGAGGTCCATCCGCATGGCTTGGATCATAGGCTATGGATAAATCAGGTTGGTCAGGAGGTTTGCGTCCTGCTCAAAGCAGGGTCACTTACACACTCTGATCTGCTCATTTCCAGGGGTCACCACCTTCTCAGCTGAGTGGATCTGACCTTGCTCCTCTGATGCCAGTGAGTGGGCTGGGAGCAGGAACAGGTTGCAAAAGGGGTTTTTGGTGTTCTTCTGTAAGTCAGATCAGAGGTGCAGTACTTAAGTGGCATCAGGAACCTTCATATATGATGTTCTGTTTACTGTGCATACAGTTATGTTTGCCCATGCTTATCATAGGCTGCACATCAAAATCTGTTCTAGCAGTCTATAAACTGGCCAGTAGCTTTAAAGGAGTTTCAAAGGATGTCTGATTCACAGAAATGACTGAGATGGGAAGAAGCGTCTCTTCCTGACTGTTATTTTTTGTTATGACATTAGAGTAGTGAAGTGTTATTGATAGCCTTTTCTCTGCTAGTCTTGTGAACACAAGTCATTAGATGATCACTTCCTAGATGAAGTCACTCCGTTACTGTACTGACTTCAGTGGGACTGCTGGTAAACCTAGTCCTTTCAGACCTGTTCTGAGCTCAGTGACATTTCCTTGACTTCTAGGGATGCTGTGGGTCTCCAGAGATACCTGCAGCTTGGTAGATCAAGCCCTGGGTGAATGCAGTAAGATTAGAGATGGAGAGAGTGAAATCCTGATTGTCAAAGCTGTTATTTCCATGTCTGGTTAGGTGCCTTCTTATTGCAAGGGATTCTGTGCTGTATTCTGCAAAATCTAGGTGCAAAACTGTGATTTCTTGGGTTGGTGGCTTCTTCACACTTAAACCTCTTCATAGTCCTAACTTGATACTTTTAAGAAGTGTACACCTCTGCACTTTCTCTGCGAGTGCAGGTGATACTCTCCCTCTGTACCTTACTAGTCTAGGACAGAAGACTGGAGACTAGTGTAGGACAGAAAACTGGTCTCCACTGGAGACCCAGTGGAGTCTTTTGCATGTAAAGACTCTGGATTTGTCTTTCCACATGGTAGTATTTTTCTTAATAAACTTGTTTGAAGTGCTGTCTGGTACTGTTTTTTTATGGAGTGTTTTATTATCATTGCTCTTGGCCTGTAGATCATAGCGTGACTTCTCTGAGATGCAGTCTATAATACATTAACCGCATGGAACAGAAACCTGCCATTTGCAGGCAGTGTAATTCTCCAGTGTCAGGAGCTTCCTCTGTGGCTCTGAAAGATTTTAGATTTAATTCTGCACAAGTGACAATGACTGTGGTAAAGCAGCACAACTAATGGCCTTCAAACTAATCTTGAAGGAATTATGTGAGAAAGTAAAACGTAAGCACTGCTGCACCTATGATAGATTCCGCAATACCTGGTTGCTTGTCAGTTTGGTTCTCTGGTTATATGAGGTTTGATTTTCTTTAGAGAATATCCTTCATGTCCTGAAGCATCCTTTTTCAGGCTGTACACCCAGCAGAGGTGTGCTTCAGAAGGATTTGGAGATTGTTTTCTCCGTGTGTGTGGTGGAGGAGGCAGGTTGGTTGTCATGACTGTGCTGGTGGCAGGTGAGAGGTGGAGGGGCTGCAGCTGAGCTTGTCGTAGCTGGGATTGGAGTGGCGTGCTGGAGTGCCGCGCTGGGGCTAGGACTGAGAGCGGGAAGAGCTGAAGGGGCAGGATCAGTGAGCGCATCTCAGTTCTCTGATAGTCATCACAGGGGAGGGGAAGAGCAGAACTGCTTGGAGGAGAGGGAGGCAGAGGCATGGATTGCACTTCAGAAATTAAGAGGCAGCATCCCTAGTTCCCTATGGTAGGTGAAACGCTTGCTGTGAAGCTGTAGCAGCACTGTGCTTCCGCTGCCCTCTTCCACAGGCAGGCAGGGCCTGGCTGTGGTACGTTCATGTTCCCCCCTCCTCAGACGCTGGGGAGCTTCGGTGTGGGGAGGCAGGGTGCTGTGCCTGTGAGGGAGCTGGGGGGAACCTGGAGCACCCCTTCTCCCACTCTGTCCTCTGGCTGCCGGCTCGCAGCAGCAGCGATGTGGATGTCTCTGCCCTTGGTGTACTTAGTGGTGAACAAGCAACAGTCCTCACCATGCAAGAGGATTTATACAAGGTGTTTACTTCTGGAATAAAGCTCTACCTCCAGGGGTCTAACTATGCCCGCTGGTTAACTTCCTTGCAGTGAATTGCTGTGGTTTCAGAGTGACTGAGTTCAGGGTGTTGAACATGAGGAGGCATTTTCTGTGGTGGAACTTCTAAAGATTTCTTTAGCTGCATCTATTTTAGAGTATAAACACAGTTTCACAAGGCAGCTGCTCTTATTGAGGCAGTTTCTGTACGGTGCAATTAGGCCCCCAGAAATCAGGCTAAGTCCTCATTAGCTGGTAGAGATGGCGTTTTCTCTGCTGAAGTTGCTGGACCCGTGTGGCCCTGTCCCTCATCAGCACCTGCCCTGATGCCATGCCCAAGGCATGTGCTTTGAGGACAGATTGATGTCCAGTTTAGTCTTGGAGAGGAGAAGATGGAAAGGGGGGACGTGTTCGGTCTTCACACGTGTAAAAGACTGCTGCAAGAAGGGAGGGAACAAAGTTTTCTCTGCATCCTCTGTGGGCAGGTCAAGGCTTAGCTTAGAGCAAGAGACACCTTAGACATTAGGAAACGAATTTCTGAACATCAAAGAATATTAAACAATGGAATTGATTGCTGCGGGAAGAATGAGATTGCTGTGGTAGATATTGCGTAGGGCAGAGAATGGACTAGCTGGCCTCCCGGCACCTCTGCCAGTCCTGCTTGTCTATGACTCCTGACTTGCAATTGTAAATGTAATACCTTTCTTTTTAAGCAGCTGGATACGTCAAAGTGAATTTGTAACCAAAGATATTCCAGCCCACCGATTTAAAGTCCTTTTTTTTCTTAAGTTAATTATTCTTTAAAACAAAACGAAACAACATTCCACAGATTAAAACTGTTGGGCTACAAAACTGTTGGGTTTGGATGAACGCGAAGCCTCAGACACCGAAATGTATTTCATAGCAGTAATCAGCCATTGAGTGTGCCAAACAAATATAAGCGCATCAAAAAGGCCTTTCATGCAGTAAGACGTGTTTTAAAATAAATGGGCCCTTCCGTTCGAACATGTGTTTTGCTTTGGAACTGGCCTGAGACGCTTTTCAAACAAGGCCAGCTCTCCTTCAGACAGGAGAAGCACAAACCTATTTCCCTTTCCGTCTTTGTGCCGTGGCTCAGAGGCTTTCTCCTAGTTTATTCACCAAGAGAACGAGGTTTCATGACAAAGGTTTGACAGATGTCTGGCTGCAGCGCCACAGGGAGTGAGGCTGCAGGAGTGTCACCACCCTGCATGCAGGTCCCTCCAAAGCTGCATTCCTTGAGGTGAAATTCTGCCCTATTCAGAACAAAAGCAGTTTTAGGAGTCGTTGCAGTGTTTCACAGTAGTTACAAGGTCTACGGTGTAGCTGTGAAATATCAGTAGCTTCCGTAGAGTGAATGGCAGTTTTGCTTGCGTTAAGGCTTCTAGCGTTACAGACCCTAAGCAGCCCTGCTTTCTGCTTGGACAGGGAATGTGTCTTCCCCGATGACATTTGCAGCCTGTCTGCCAGTCAGCCCCTTCCCTTCACTGGAGGATACAGGTGCACAAGACATACAAAAGGGAGGCCTCCAAGCACTTGGCAAATAGAGAATTTCTTTAAACCCAGGTCTTTTAAATGCAAATGAAATCTAGTGTGAGCTTCTTTTTCCTTTCAGTAGGAGTAGTTGGAGCTAAGGTTTTATACATAGTAGTAATATATGCATAAAATCAACTAAGTTCTAGGACTGCTGTAAACTGTTCTCTAAACCCAAGTCATTCAGTTCCAAACAGCAAGAGAAATTGACGAAAGTGAGAGCTGAAAAATAAGAGGAAGGAACAAGGTGCAAATATTTGGCTCCTGATAGTTATCCTCACTGCACTAGGAAATAAAGTTATGAATAGATTCATGAAGAGTGAATTCTGTATCCATTCTCTATCATTTGGACTTTTAAATCAAGCGTAGGTGTTGTAGTTTAATTGTAAATGCCTGTCCTGCTGTAGGAATCGCCAAGCAAAATTCATGCCCTGTGTTAGCAGGAAGTCAGAGTTAGATGGTCATGATCTTCTCTGCCCTTTCAGATTTACAGGGCATATATACGCAAGCAGCTCGTAGAAATACACGCTTAAGGTACTCCTGTAATTGTAACTTGGTTGGTTGTCGAGTCTTGCCCTTCCCATCCATGATCCTTGTTTACATTAGTTTCTGATCCAGCAAACCCTCCTTGTAAATGACTCTATTTTCTAACAGAATGTGGACCATGGCAGATTTATATAGTACTACTCAGAAAAAAGAAAAACCAACCCAAATTTAAAATCTTAAAGTGTTTAAACTGTTACGGAGCAATATCAACTGTTTTTGGTTGTCTGGTGTTTTGTTTGCTTGCTTGTTTTAAAAAGCAGAAACTCTGAATGTTATTTGGGAACGATGAGCCAGATCAAACTACTGTTCTCTTTGACAAATGTGATTTTTGAGGCTGTTCTGAGCTGTCTCCAAGATGCTCGTGTCCTCCATGCAGATGCTACAAATGCCTTTTGCTTATGGCTTTTTCTTCCCTTTCCCTTTGGCTTGTTTGTTTGCAGAAAAAAATGGACAGTCGGGAATACCAAGATGCACAAGGTTTTGCAGCAGATATTCGGTTAATGTTCTCTAATTGTTACAAGTACAATCCTCCAGACCACGAAGTGGTAGCCATGGCCAGGAAGCTCCAGGTAAAGGTGTTGGCAAATGCGTCTTCCAGAGTACGTTTAGTTCAGCCACAAAGTGTCGATTCAGAGATCCAGGTGTGGATCTGCTCTTGGCACCAGCAAGGGAGAGTTGGTGATTCCTCCAGCCCTTGGGAAGAGCCATGTTCTCTGCGGCAGAACTGTTGCGCTCTTCATGTGGCATGGCCCAGTGCCACGTTCCGCTCCTAAAATGTTAACGTTGCTGTATAAAGTACTGGGAGAATTTTCTTGGGCTTACAGAATATGTATGCCTATCTATACATTATTATTTACTTGTACAGCACCTTGTGTAGTGCAGTAAGACCCTGACACATGGTGGGGTGTCTGGTGTGTTTAAGAGGCCAGAGTGAGGACTTTGTGGCTGAGGCTCCTTTTGTCACCAGTTTTTCCCCTTTGTGTAGGATGTCTTTGAGATGAGGTTCGCAAAAATGCCTGATGAGCCTGCGGAGGCCCCACCTCCACCTCCACCAACAGCACCAGTGGTGAGCAAAAGCACAGAGAGCAGTCACAGCAGTGAGGAGAGCTCTTCCGACTCAGATAGCTCCGACTCAGAAGAAGAGCGAGCGACTCGGCTGGCAGAGCTCCAGGAGCAGGTATTGCAACAGCCAGGCTGTGTGTCTGTGTGCAGAAGGAAGGGCATAGCAGGAGGAAGGGTTTAATTTTGTTCTTAATAATCCCATCTAGGCTGGGATGTAGCAAAGCAATCTCCCCTTCTGCCAGCTAAAGGAGAAAAATGTTCAGATGTGAAATAAGTGCGTGTTTGATGTAATGTTAATTTTCTTCAAGATAGCCATTCTTGGTGCTGATGCTCTGTGTTTCCTTCTGAGATCCCAGAGTATGAATGAAGTTGCAGACAATACTAGGGATCCGGGAAGAACAGAGACCCCCATTTGGTATGAGAGCTCAGGCTCATACGAAACCTGTCACAAGTTTCCTGTGGGATGTTGTCCCCCTGTACCGCATCTGTAGAAGTGAGCTGTTCTGACTGTTGTGGTTGCAGACGATTAAGCCTTGGCCTTTCTTATTATGCAGATATACATTGCCAGATGCTACAGTGCTTATGTGTACTACTGTAATACAACGAAGCATTAGTAAAATAGTTTATCTGGTGTCTCAAATCAAGCTAGTAGGAGAGCCAAGAAGTGAACCCAGGATTCCAAAGCCCAAGTTGTCAGCACTCTAGACAGAGCTATTGAGCTTAATTTTTATTTGGCCCTATAAAACAAGAATGATGTTTTCATTTGAGTCAATTTCTGCATACTTGCATTGCATTTTTTAAAGACTTTCAAATCAAACAAAGTCTCCTGAGTTCAGTCACTAGGCTGCTTGATCACTGACTTTGGGATATACTTACATGTTGGGATGTAGGGGAAGGATATGTGGAGACATCAGTTATCCTGCCTTGAAGTCTGATTTATTTTTTCATTGTTTTCCCCCAGCTAAAGGCTGTCCATGAGCAGCTAGCTGCATTGTCACAAGCACCAGTGAACAAACCAAAGAAAAAAAAAGAGAAGAAGGAAAAAGAGAAGAAAAAGAAAGATAAAGAGAAGGAAAAAGAAAAGCACAAAGTAAAAGCTGAGGAGGAGAAGAAACCCAAGGTGGCTCAACCACCAAAACAAACCCAACAGAAGAAAGCCCCAGCTAAGAAAGCAAACAGCACGACCACAGCTAACAGGTGAGAGCCTGCCTAAGGGGAAGGCCAAGAGCTTCCAGCCCAGTTCTCCTGGCCCTCCAGTCCCTGTTGAATTCCTGTTGAAGCTTGGTTGTCAGAGCAGTTAATTCACTATTGAATAGTGTCCCCATTCCCAGACAACTCTGGGGAGTCTTTAAGTTAGAGCTGGCAGTGGAACCATCATATTTCCACTGTCCAGCTCTCTCAGAATCCCTGCCTGATCACTCTCAGATAAGGTTTTGCTCTTTGCTTTTGCACAGCCAGCAAGAACATGCCGTTTCATTGCTGCCTCCCTGCTGCTACATGGGCTTGTTGTCACGCCTCACAGGGCTACAATATAATAGGAGTAGAACAGCTGATCTCAGATTTCTGAACTTTTTCAGAAGTTGTGGTGCTGTTCAAGCCATCTGGCTAGGGGTTCAAAGCCAAGAGCATTGGGATGTTTGTTACGAGGAGGGTAGGAAGGAAAAAAAAGAGTTCATTGCTTCTATATACCCATGAATGTTTCCCTGCTTGCCAACCCCCCCAGGCAGCCCAAGAAAGGAGGCAAACAGGCATCTGCAACCTACGATTCAGATGAGGAGGAGGAAGGTCTGCCCATGACCTATGACGAGAAACGACAACTCAGCTTGGACATCAACCGCCTGCCTGGGGAGAAGCTAGGCAGGGTGGTGCACATCATTCAGTCGCGGGAACCTTCCCTCAGAGACTCCAATCCCGACGAGATAGAAATAGATTTTGAAACATTGAAGCCCACAACTTTACGAGAACTGGAGAGATACGTGAAATCTTGTTTACAGAAAAAACAAAGGAAACCATTTTGTAAGTTACCTCCTGGGGCACGTGCTCCTCCACCAGCTCTTGGGCTCAGCTTTGGAGTCCGGGCATGTGTGTTGGGATTCTCTTATCCAGCTGTTGGGTATGTGATGTCAGGGATTTTTAGAGATTCAAGAAAATGTATAGAAACTTCCTATTTTTTCTGTTCTTTCTTCCCACAATGTCATGCCATGGAGACCTGGAGGACTATTGTGTTCCTCTGCAAGACCTGTGATACCTTTATTACTTATCTAGAATCTAGAAGGCACTATAAAGGTTTCGGTCTCATTGCATTAGGTGTTACGTGTGCACATCTGGAAGGATCAGTTTCTTATACCTGAATAGTTTAGCATCTGATTAGGAAGGAAACAAAAAGCATGGTTGGGATCCAAAACACCAAGGGAATAAGTAACTTGCACAAAGTTACCTGGGCAACCCGTGGATTCTGGGTGTAAGTGTCTAAGATGTATATTCACCCCAAAACTGCTCTTCCTGGATGGCCTGATCACCATATCGCCCTCAGTCTCTGTCAGATCAGAGGATTAATGTTAATGCGCTGCACAGTGTAGGGTTCAGCGTGGGACAGACTTTTGTCTGTGCCTCATCCACAGAGAGTGAATTGTTGCAGCCTCTTAAGGGTTTAGCTCCAGCTGAATAGCAGCAGGATCACTTACCTGAAGTGGTCCTGGCTCTGTCCATCTGATTGTCAGTTAAGAGGGAGTTGTCCTGTTAGGAGTATAACACAATAGCTACTCACAACTCTGGCAGAGCACCTCCGTTTCTTCACCACAGGACTTCCAGGTAGGCCTAAGCAAAGCTCAGACTCTGACCCTTCTTTTTGCTTTTCAATAAACTGCTTCGATTCCAACACCCCACCCCCCACCCCCACCCCCAAGCCCTTCACCGTTGGAATAGCTCAGGAAAAGATTTTCCAGAGTGGTTAGGAACAAGAAGCATCCTTTTGTTTTGGAGCCAAAGCATAGAGTGACGCAGATAAGCTCAGATGTCTGTCCGTCCGCTCCTCTGAGACTGGTACACGTGGGGCTGGCAGGCTGGCTGCCTGACCACAGCCGGACTCTCCTGCTGTCTGCTTTCTGTTGCAATGCTTAGTGTTCAGGGACGCGCCCTCTTCGGACTGTGCTTTCCAGATCGCCCTTTTTTTTTCTTTTTTTTTTCTTTTTTTTTCTTTTTTTTTTAAATCATTGCTTTAAAACAATGCGCAGAAATTTAGGTACTTCCTTGCTGGATCAGGCAAAAAGTCTGGCCCCTGTCTTGTGCTTCTGATACTGGCCAACACCTGTGTTCAATTAGTCCTTCTTTGGAGGGATATTTCTTCTGCTGCGAAGTATTGCTGGTACTTCTCACCATTTCAATCCTAACTGATGGTTGTTCAACATTCTTATTCTTGCATTCTTATTGTCTGCCAGCCTTTGCCTCAGTTGGTTTTTAATTTGTCCTTTTTGTTTTGTTTTATATTTAGAGCAACATAAAACACAGTAGATTCTTGCGTGAGGTCTTAAGTTATAATGGCAGATGCTTACTTCTGACAACCTTTAATGGGACACTTTATTTTACAGGGCAGAAAACCCATGTAACAATTCTGTAATTACAAATGTGTAACTATTGACCATATAACTGGCTGGTAAGTAACCTGTAACTACAAGGTTATTACATGGATATTTCTATCTTCTAAAATACTTTCCAGAAGGTCTCTCTTAAAAAGTGCATGTTACAGGATGATGGTGATCGGATGATCTGGACAACTTCATGCATTGTCCTCTATCTGGGATGTGTAGTTGCTGTGTGGTCACTTGATCTTAGCGGTGTCACTGCAGAGTGGTTGCACAGATTTACATGCCCTGTAAAATAGCGATGTCCCCTCTTTTTCACCTCAACCATGCAGTTTCAGAAATTGTGCGTTCCTCCTCCACAGCTGCAAGTGGAAAAAAGCAAGCAGCGAAGTCAAAAGAAGAGTTAGCTCAGGAAAAGAAGAAAGAACTAGAAAAACGGTTACAGGACGTCAGTGGGCAGCTAAACAACAACAAGAAACCTGCAAAGAAAGGTAATGGCTTTGCTTTTACTGTGCTAACAATGCCCGACAAGTTGTGTATGTAGATAGACTTCTGCACTGAGGCAAAAATGCTGCCTTTTGGTAGCCTTGGGTTTATCTCTGACAGTTACCCCAGTTGGTCACTAGCGTGAGGGCACAGTGAGTTACTGCTGGGCACTGAGCTTCTGTGGGGGGGCTGCTCTGGTCCCTGTCCAGGTGTCCGTAGTGTGATAGTGTGAAAAATGGTACAAAAGGCTCTTCCAGTGCGAACTAAGCTTCTTCCAGCTTCGCACAAGTCAAGCAGGGTTTTCTTGGCTTCAGAGGTTGCACAGAAGCATGCAGGGCTGTGGACACAGGTCCCCAGGTGCTCTGCTCTCCTGTGCCGATCCCAAAAGTTCGTGGTCACCTGCAGCCTGACAAACCTTCCCATCCACTGATGGGACAGGCCTCGTTGCAGAAAGCAAAGGCTGCGGGTAAATAAGCTGCCCAGGCAAGACGAAGTTGTGAGTGAAGCTACAGAGGATGAAGGCTGTGGGGAAACATTCTCAAGTTCAGTTCCTTGCAAGTAACCACACCGCTGCCTTTTTCCCTCCAGAGAAATCTGGCTCGGCTCCCTCTGGAGGCCCTTCCCGGCTCAGCAGCAGCAGCTCCTCCGAGTCCGGGAGCAGCAGCTCCAGCGGCTCCAGCTCGGACAGCAGCGATTCGGAATGAGTTACGGACACTTACACACAAAACACAAAACGGACATCACCCTCACCAATGTTCTGCAGTGTTCCTTTTTCTCCTTAATATACTGCTCTTGTTCCACGGTGGTCAGGTTTTTTTCCTCTCTCTGACTTTTTTATTTTATTTTTTAATTCAGTGTTACAAAAGGTATCTTCCATTTTTTGGGGGGGCACTCTTTTCATAGGTCAAAGATCTTTGCGTGTGTGTGTGTGTGTGTGACTAGACTTTATGACAAATAGTTCCCTTTGCATAAAGTCTCTAAAATACATTTTAACTGAAGAAGATTGGTTGAAAATGGAAGAACTTTGAACTCTTAGCAGGAGATAAATAGAAAGTTCTGCAAGGTTTGTAGTACATTTCCCTCCCGCCCCTTCCCTCTCCCCAGGATGTTCTCTTTTAATAAGCCTGCCTGGCTCACACAAGGTAAAAAAAAAAAAAATAATCTTTTTTTAAAGAAATCTCTGTAAAATGGTACTGTATCTGAAAGATGTTAGCTTTTGAACTAGTTGGTGTATTTGTTATTAGCACTAGTATTCTTAATCTCGAAGTCTACAGTGTGATGAAAATGTCAGATGCTATCATCTTTTTACATAAAAACAAAAAACAAAAAAATTCTCATGTACTGTGGATTGCTAACATGTTTTTTTTATAATCTTGGTAGAGACATAGGCACCTGTTCAGGAAGGTATTTAAGCATGAATTTAACTTTAAGCACATGAGCAATATAAGTGGTTGCATTTCTTGGTTTTCCACTCAAAATTTTCATTTTTCTTGGGGATACGTTGGGAGGAAGGGATACTCAAGTTTCTTGGGAATGTTATTTCTAACATCAAAGAGATAATTTCCAGGAAATGGACACTCTCTATGAAAGTTTTTGTTTAATCGAAAACAGTTTGTGCCTGAAAGTTCTCAGCTGGACCTCCGAGCGATCCCTGCAGGGTGACCAAGGCAAGTCATGTGCTCGTTATTAGACACATGCTTAAGTACTTTCTCCATGACAAGCACCTCAGTCTGGGCTTAAAATAAAGGAGCACTTGAGCTCCAGCTGAGGCTGAGCTGGCAGGGGAATTGGAGAGGGATGTTGTGTGTGTTTGGGTTTTTGGGTTTGGGGTTCCCCCCCCCCCCCTTATTGTTTCAGTAGTGAGCTCCTAGAAAGGGAATGCTACTTCTGTGTCATGCAGGGTGCAGGTTTCCAGACACTGAAACGCTTACCTCAATAAAAAGAAAAAAGAGGGGAGGGAGAAAAAAAGGAAAGAGACAATTTTTTAAGGCTTGCAGTTTTTTTTAGGCCAGCCTAATGTTTTGACCTGCATTGCTGCAATACACTTTTGTTTTCACTGTCCCTAATTTCATGTATATACAAGTATTTTATTTATTAAACACCATTGGTCATTTAAAACTTACTAAAAGACTAACAAAAGCAAAGCTGCATTATGCAGACCGGCAGAAATGCGGACTTTTAATGTGGTTCAAACCAGCTTAAAAAAAACAAAACCAAACTAACAACAAAAATGCAAATAAAAACCTGAGACTTTATTTAAATCCAATGGACTTTATACCTGCAGGTGCTACAGTCCAGTTTATCGTGTGTCTGGTGCTCTGTCATGTTTGGTGTGTTCATTGTTGGTTTTGTTTTCTCTCTTCTTTATCTCTTCACCCCAGCCCCCTTTTTTCCTGTTTTGTACAGATTTTGGAGACATACAGGTAGATACAATTTCTTGATGCAGCACATTATTATTTTCTCTGTAATACTTCTAGAGGTCTTTTTCCCCCCTTTTTTTTTGTAGAACAATGGGGTTTTTTCTTTTATAATCCAATTTTAGGAAAAAAAACAGTTCTATAATTATATAAAATTTGTAATCTGAGGGGCAGAAATTTATTGTAAATTCTTAACTTTTTATTGTAAAGAAAAAAATATACAGAGTTTAACAAAGTTATGCCTTTCCCTCTCCCAGCGCCAGTCCCTAAGGCTGCCTCTCTGCTGTGGGGTAGCCCTAAAATTCACCCTGCTGCGGTCTCTCTGAGTGGTTTGCCAGAGGCCCCGTGGTGCAGATTGCACCAGCTTTTATTTTTCACGTAGGCGAGTGGCCCTGAAGGACGACTCAGACCCAGCACACGATTTTCATTGCGCGCTCAGCCTCCCCGAGCTAGGTCAGGAGATGGCGTGCTGGGATGCGTGGTGGCCGGGGGTCTCCCTTTGCTGGAAGGCCAGGGGAGCGCAGGGCCAGCCTGTTACTAGCACTCCATGGTTTGCACTTCTGACTGCATCCACGCTCAGCTGCCGGTCACTTATTGCCCGTTGCCTGAGGTTTTGTTAGCTAGACACTTACGCATCTGTCTTTAAAAATCTATCTTTCAAAGATCAGCATTTCAGAGCGTTCAGATGTGCGTCTCGTACAGCTGACGTGCCTCTGTCCGTGTCTTATCTGTGTAGTGGCAGTAACACACTCGCCACAGTGTGCTGTAGAAAAGCATTCCCATTTTTTTTTTTGCCAAGGGCTGAGAGCGCGATGCTGCGTTGCTGTGAGGCGCTGAGTTCCTCCTAGAAGTTGCTGGGCATCTTTGGCTCGTTTTGCAGTCACCAGGGTGCTCGGCCTGTTGGCAGGAGGCTCTCAAGTCTTGGCAGATAGAGTTTCCCATAGTATTTTAAAGTGGATGAACTAGGGTATTCCGATTCTTACTGAAGTCAATGATTTTTCTTTTCCATTAACAATGGAGTTATTTTTAGTTCCTATATTTTTTTAAATTCTGCCCTTAAAAAGGTTTTCCCCTAGACAGATCCTTAGTAATATATTTTCAGAATTTACTATGAGGGAATGTAATATACACCTTATCAAGAGCTTAGGGTTTTTTTAATGGGGTTGGGTTTCATCTGTGTTTCTCCTATTGTCTGAGACTTGCATTATCAAAACCAACTAGTATTTTAATTAAAATAATTGCAACCAATTCATTACCATGACAGCTTGGATAAACAAGCTCCCAGTTCTCTTTGCTTGAAATCTTTTCCCGTGTGCATTAACCTGGGCTATGCCGTTGATGTGACGCAGTGGCCGCTCTGGACAGAAGGCGCTCCTGTGCGGAGAACGAACCGCAGCCGGTGTTGGAGGCAATAGCAGCCCGCCCGGCAGCCGCTCCCGCCAGCATCACCTCCGCAGAAAGCCCGGGGACCCGGCTCTGCAGCGTGCCACCATCCTGCGACGCCGGGGGCAGCCCCGCTGGCCACGGCCAGGGTACAGACATTCCTCTAGGACGCGTAGGTCTGCCCCGCCAAAATCAGTGGAAAGGTTAGAGCCGAAGGGCTGGGGACCAAGCGTGAAGTGATGGAAAGGGGCCTGGCCTGGGACTGTCTGCCGTGTTGGAGGAGGATCCCTATTTTAGCTGGCAAACCTGTCCTAGCTTGGGGATTTGCAAGGAGAACAAGCAGCCAAAACCACCAAGGAATATGAAGAACCGCGTGCATGACTTTGATATACCCAGCTGCGACTTGGGCTACCGTTTAGTGGGAAACTTTGTTTTCGTGGAAAGTAAGGTGCTCCCTGTGGAATGGCAGTTCACAGGAGAAATCCATTTTGGCATGACCTTCATTTCAGGAAAGAAATTGGTGACTCTTCATTTCAAAATGTTGTTCTCACACTTTTTTATTTTCGCATCGTTTGTAGTGCTCATTGTCTCCCGCCATGTCAGTAGTGGTGCCTGTTGTATCTCCAGATCAGTGTCTCCAGGAAAGAAGAGATGTTTTCAGTCCATAGTAAGTAGCAGCAGCCCTTAATGACTTGGAAACTGAAACAATAGAGCATTTATTTAACTGAGTTTGTATTGCATGACATGTCAGTACAGATGTCATGGAATAATAACTTTAAAATGATCAAACATATAACATTGAAATAACATTTTTAAGAATAAAAAAAAAAAGATTGAAATTTTTATGGTAGAATTTTTCTTGAACGAACAAAGTTTAACTTTGTTTTCCAGGGGAAACGTCACTGAAATCAGTATGATTTCTTATGTATACATACACACAAATAGTTTTATTGAAACTGCTTTTTCTGACAAATCCCTGTTTGACAAAACAATATCTGACCAGACCTATTATCGATCAACCAGCATTGCTGCACCTTTAAAAACTTTGTTAAACTTGATCTGATCGTAAGGTCAGCCTGTTTCTTGGCACGCCATCGGAGGTAGGCTCAGAGGGACCAGAGGGAGATCCGCATCCCACGGGCTCAGGCCCCGATCCGTCTGCTGCAGGAATCTGTTGCGTACAACAGCTTTCTGCTAACCAAACATCGTCTACACAAAGTCACGTCAGTTTGGTACTGATGGGATTTTAACCTTTCCTACCGACAGGGTTTGTAACTGTAGAACTGATATTTCGGGACTATGTACCTGTTGTTTGCGAGCGTGTGCGTACCACGCTCGCGCCCACAGCCGCGCACGCACGCGAGCACGTGTGTGCCTGAATAGATGCGAATTAGTTACCCGGTGAGGTCTCTTTCCATGTTCTCTATGTGGTAGAAGCAGACTGCAGTTACCTAATCTAGTTCTTTCTCTGTTTTGGGGACTCTTAGATCAGTTTTTTAATTTTTTCCTTGTTTTGAAAGGAATGATGTTTTTTAAAGTCGGGGTTGGAGCTAGGGGGAAGGGATCGGGGCATGACAAAGAAAAACCACGACCTTTTTCGTACTGGATTTTAAAAAGACCTATTCTCAAACACGAGCAGTTACCGCTAGGGCTAACTGTGGGCAGGCTCTGCGTTGCTGAAGATAAATTTAGGGCGAGGATTCGTTACACTAGCAGCATTATCTTGCTTGTAAAACAATGAGATGCATTTTTTTAAAGAAATGGTATTTGCATATCTTTTTAAATGTCATTTTTAAAAAATAAATGAACCACCAGCTAGGATTTGACACAGGCCGCTTGGAACTTACCCCTGATACTGGCATAACCAATCCAGAAAAATTTGTTGTTGTATTTTTGGTTTGGTTTTTTGGGTTTTTTTAATATTTAAAAAAAAAAATGTTACTTTTCTGTATGATGTGCATGCAAATTTACCGTAACTCTTTTTCTTAAAACTTTTTAGTGCCATTTCTAGTATATTCCTGTAAATGTCAGTTACTGAAAAGAAATGAGTCAATGTAAGTAGTTTAGCTTGTTTATTGCAAATTGCTGGCCTCAAACACAACAGAATTAAAAAAAAAAAAAAAGAGTTAGAAAGTAATCTTTGATGTTACTGGTAATCATGGACCCTGGTCCTGGGGCATTTGTTTTGTTTTCATAATAAAGAGAAAAATTGTTTTGTGTGTGCAGTTTGATCCCGTATTTTCCCCTTTCCCTTTCCTCATCTCCTTTTTCAGTTGTTGCACTTGCTCCAGTTGAAAATCTGTCAGGCTTTGATCGAGCCGTCAGTTGAGCAGCATTGCTAAGAGACGGACATAAATATACCGAGTGTCCTAGTGCCAGGAGTACTGAAATAATTTGGAAGTCATTGTGCAAGTCCAGCTGTTAGCGCTGATGGAGTGCCCCGCTAAGGGGGCAAACTGCCTTCGGGGCAGGGGGCAAGGCTGGGGCACGGGGGCCGCCCAGTCCCGCTGAGTACTGGCGGAGACGTGCTCTAAATATACCGTCCTGTTGGTGAGGGAAACGCTCGGGCTGCTTTAATGCACCAGGACAGCCAAGGAAGGACTTTTACTCTTCCCGGAAGCCTACAGTCTGAAGGGGTCTCAGGTGATTTGGGACTTGCACCTGATTGAGGTAAGTTCAGCCGGAAAAAGAGGTGAAAATTTCACCCGGGTGTCGTGCTGACTCCTTTGAAGGCGCCAGGCCCTGAAGGAACCAGGAGGGGTTTCTCAGCGGTGCTGGCCCCGCAGGGCAGCGAGCGCGGGGTGACCGGGACGGGGCAGACGCAGCTGGGAGAGGGCGGCCCGCAGGGGCTGCTCGCACTCGCCGCCGAGGCGTTGCTGCAGCGTGGCCAAAATCTGCTTTGGTCGCTGGAGAGGGTTCAGGTTGGTTTTGCCGTTAGGTTTCCGAGGTGCATGCCTGAGGGTTTATGTATAAGGGAAGGGTTACAGCAGCCGGGTTTCCTCGGGGTTAATCTTTCTCTAACCGTGTTCCTGCTCACTGGGTTTAAAAGCCATGATCTCTGTGAGGTTTCGGCAAACCTGTTTTGCTTAGCTGTTGTATCAGCGTAGCCGTGTGCTGTATCCACGATAGCCCCAAAGTGCATCTGTGCTCAGCCTGTCCTCTAGAAATCTCCCGTGAGGCAGTTGCCCCACAGGACGATGTTTTCTTTAGCATTTACTAGGGAGTTATTTCTAGGTGCGTCAAGCAGTGCTGCTTCTTACAGGCTCGGAGGAGGTCGAGGACAGGCACGACACGGCTGAGGTTCGGCTCACGCTCTATCTGTAGCGACAGAGGTTATTGCGTGCGTGAGAGCCGCAGGCTGTCCTTATCCCCGCGTGCACCGCTACGACTGGACAAGGGCTGTCGGGTTTGGGAACCTGGAGGAGCCGCCAGCGTCCACAGGTAAAGTGGCGTGACTTTGGAGCGGGAGGTTACCCACAGCCCCACCAGTAACTGAGGTAATTCCCAGTGGGGAGAAACCGCCTCTCTGCTGAGCTTTCCCTGGGTGGGGATGGGGAGTGATAATAGCTGTGATCCTCACATGTGCCAAAGTGATTAACATGCAGAAGAAAAACAGCTGCTCGCGATGATGCGTTCGGATCATTTTAATGCACTTTCTCAAAGAGGCTACAACAGCATTTTAAACACGTGCATCAACACTACGCAACTGGCTTACAGCAACGCTCGCTCGCAGCAGCCACTCCACAAACCTGCTGTGACTAATAAGGACACACAGATACGGAAAATAGTACAGTCACATTCACAGAGAGAGGGAAGAACGAGTCACACTCTTCCTGTTCTGTCATTTCCAGCCTCAATCCTGGAAGAATTTATGCATGTCCTTGAGTTTTTTTTATAGTCCAATTAACACTCTTCAAATAACTGAATTTTGGTTTACCAGCCACATACACAAAAAAGAGTCTGATTGTACCTGAAATAATCAACTTTCTTACTGAAGTAAAAAAAAAAAAAAGTCTGTTTTTTCTATAAGAAAAGCAAAGAAAATGAACAGCTGGTTTTGGGGATGTGCTGTTCCTTAAACTCCCAGAGTTCGCATGCTTCCCGGGGCTGCTGGGAAGGCCCTGAACCCATCTCTCCAGCTCGCTTCCACCTGCAGCTCCCAGGGGAGGTCTCAGACCAGGCTCCTGCCCCTGTGTAGAAACACTCGCCCCTTTGCTCAGCCGAGGAGGGGAGCCCTGGCTGGCTCACGCATCCCAGGCAATGCTCCGCCTTAACAGCACGCCCCGCACGGGAGCGCCGCCGCCAGCTTTCCGAGTCTTGCTAGCTTTGTGAATCTCGTTCAGTGCTTTTTCCCCACTTGAAAAACATTTATTCACCAAAATATTTCTCGGCCAGAGCTAGTCCTGCCAAGGTCGAGAGGACTATTTGAGTGTGCAGAGCGATGCACCGGTCCGCGAAGCACTGAGGTCCATCAGCAGGTTTAGTTTTATGAGCGCGCACGTAAGGTACCGAACATCAACGCATGCATAAATAGTACTTCAGAAAAAAACCCGAGCTGCCTAGGGTTTGCAGTGCATACGCGTGTTACAGGGCTGAGTACATCAAACCTCTACAATCTCGCGTTAAAAACAGGCACGTCCCGCTCAGCAAACTTGAGGGTGTGTGTTGTAGCGTTTAACCCACATGGGAGAGGTGGAAGAGATTTCTTCTTTGCTGTATTAAAAAAAAAATAAATAAAGTGCTTGAAAAAAAATGCAAAAGAGGGTTTAGATAAATATAATAGAAGTAATGACTGCGCCTAATTTTAGGCAGGTCAACAATCAATACTGAAGTCAACATCAAATACTGATTTGCTCGAAGTTAAGCCTATACCTAAGCGCTGCTGGATTGGGCACGTGGGGCTGCAGGAGGACGCCCTAGGCGGGACATAAAGGGAGTCTGTGACTTAAGCCCAATGTTTTACTTTAATGCTGAGCCCTGGGCACATAATTAGCACCCCTGGAAGTGGTACAGCTTTGTTTTTAATAAAGATTTAGGTGCTTGCTCGGTTGAGTTTCTCAGCTTGATCTTGCCTTGAGCAAGATTCAGCTCTGAGGGAAACAACCTGAAAGCAGTCCCTATTCCCAGGAAGTATTTTTCCCCTCTGAAAATCCTCCAGTTGGTTGAAACAAACACTCCCAAGCACAACTTTTAAAATACCTGCACCAAATCTACTATCCAACCCGGATTAGAAGATAAACCCTTCCAAGCTACTGCGTGCATTAAAACTTAAATGCAAAGCAAACGTCAGTAGACCCTTTCCTTCTGTAACTGATCTCTGGGGCCAGGCACATACTGTGCGGGAGTTTCCTTGTGTCCCTTGGCAGGAGACCTGTGTATTTACAGGCGCTTTCTTCCTGTTGCTCTCCTGGGCCTGTCCCTCCCTTTCAGGTGGTTCACTCGGTGATCTCCTCCTGAAGCGTGGGCTGGGGATCTACCTGCGTGAAGGGAGTCAGCTCCACCGGCTCCAGAAACCCTGCCTGTTACTTCTGTGACACCAAACTGCGGCGTCAGAAAGGGCCCTTTGCGTTGCACAGGATGAAATGCAGCGCACCTTTCCTGCCAGGTGTTTTGAAGGCTCAGATGAAATTCTCAGTACATTCTTTCCCTCTCTCCCTCCACAATAAACCACTTCGTTACCTGGTTGTAAGAGACCGCTTCCAGGGCAGTAATTAAAGGGAGATGGGGCAAGCAGAACAAGTAACGGCCGGGTAGACGCAGATCACCTTCCTAAAATCCCAGCCCCGATGGGAACGGATCTGCGCTTGCCTCTCTCCCACCAGCATTCGCAGAGCTTTGGCAATGCGTAAGGGCTAGCAAGTCAAGGTGCCTGCTGGGGATGGCGCCCAAATGACAGCGGGTGTTTCTCGCGGCACACAAGCCACTTACAAGCAACACATGGTCCAGCACGGACCCTGCCAAGATGCTAGGCAGCAAACACAGCCTCACGAGTTCCCGAGCGAGGCTGTTTTCGTTGTACGCACACACAATGACATGCAAAACCTGATGCTACCAACAGCGAAAACAAACGTAAACTTCAGATGGCCTTTCTGGCCTAGCCCGTACACACTGCTTTAGCCGCGGGTCTGTCGGGAGGATGGTGCAAACCCATCTCCCCCGGCTTGATGCAAGTCTGGTTTGTCTCCACGTGCGGATTTCTAGTGCAAACCCACCCAAATTACATAATAGCACAAAACTTAGATTGCCCCGTGTCCCTGGAGACATCCAGCTTGTTTTTGTCCCGCACCAGGATGGCTTCGTTGCCGTACTGCGAGTACCACATGCTCCGACTCCGGCTCAGGTAAGTGTTGGGGGGGGCCGACTCCAGTTTCTGCTGCTGCTGCTGCCAGATGAGCAGAGAGGTGTCCCTGTACCGCAGCCGGGCATAGCCCTCCGACAAGGCTTTTTCAGGCAGGGGCACCCTCCCGTTCATTACTTTGTCAGTCATCTGCTCGGGGTAGCTTTAAAGATGAGAGTTCCTTCCCGGCAGCTCCGAAATACACCCCGCTGGGTCGGTCCAGGTCGATTCCTGCTGCTTTGAGCTCAAGGGAGAACATCCCCAGGGGCACAGCTCTCAGGACACGCGAGCTGTCGGTCTATGTAAGCACCGCTCAGGAGAGGGAGCGGGGACACGCACGCCCAAAAATCACAACGGGCAGCCTGGCCTTGCTTAAATAACAAGCCAGGACTTCCAAAAGCTTATCCAGTGGTGATGCCGCTACGTGTTTCATCTTGCAAAGGGACCACGTGCACACGAGCTGCTTCTCGTTGAGGGTCCATGAAATATCTCGATAGCATGAGCGGTGGCTCCACGGCGGTGGGCTTACGCCAGAGCTGGGCAGGACGGGCTGAGCGGCTCTGGATGAGTTTTGCTTCCTCGAAGAACGGATCCCAAAGCCTTAGGGCAGACCTACGAGGTCAGACCTACGAGGTCAGACCTGAGAGGTCACCGGCGCCCGGGCCCGTGCATGAATTCTCCACCTGTGCTTCACGCTGCTGCCAGACTGACGGACGGAGCTGCGCGAGTCACGTACTCAGGGATGCAGGAGAAGATGCTCGGTACCCCGAGATGGGGCACCCGCCGCCTCCTGACAGCGCCGCTTCAGGGCTTCAACCTGGGGGGGGGGGGCACGGCGAGGGTCACCCCAAGGCGCCGCAGCGGGGGTCCCTGCCCTGCGAGGGCCCCTTTCCCGGCACAGCGCGCCCCCCCCGCTCCCGCAGAGCCCCCCGACCCCTTCCACCGGCACCGCACACCCGCCCACGCCCCCCCCCACCCACCC
Source organism: Morus bassanus (assembly GCA_031468815.1). Classification (NCBI taxonomy): domain Eukaryota; kingdom Metazoa; phylum Chordata; class Aves; order Suliformes; family Sulidae; genus Morus; species Morus bassanus. The sequence goes on from CM062586.1 coordinate 4,671,044, forward strand.
CCGGTGGGGGGGGTCCGACACCCTCCTGCCCCCTGCGCGCACCCCGCGGGGCGCCCCGCACCCCCCCGGGCCCCCCGGGGGCCCCCTGCACCCCCCGCCCGAGGCCCCCCGCCCCTCGCCCGGCCCCACCGTGCCTGCGCCGCCCGGCCCGGCCCCGGCGCCGCTCGGCGGAGCCGCCGCGGAGGCGCCTCCCGAGCGCATCACGGCGGGAGGAGCCAGAGCCGCGCCGGGGGGGCCGCGGCCGGGGCGGGCGGAGGGGCTCCGCGAGTGGGGTGCGTGGGGAGGGGGCACGGCGGTGGGGCTCCGCGAGTGGGGTGCGTGGGGAGGGGGGCACGGCGGTGGGGCTCCACGAGTGGGGTGCGTGGGGAGGGGGCACGGCGGTGGGGCTCCGCGAGGGGGGTGCGTGGGGAGGGGGCACGGCGGTGGGGCTCCGCGAGTGGGGTGCGTGGGGAGGGGGGCACGGCGGTGGGGCTCCACGAGTGGGGTGCGTGGGGAGGGGGCACGGCGGTGGGGCTCCGCGAGTGGGGTGCGTGGGGAGGGGGGCACGGCGGTGGGGCTCCGCGAGTGGGGTGCGTGGGGAGGGGGCACGGCGGTGGGGCTCCGCGAGTGGGGTGCGTGGGGAGGGGGGCACGGCGGTGGGGCTCCGCGAGGGGGGTGCGTGGGGAGGGGGCACGGCGGTGGGGCTCCGCGAGTGGGGTGCGTGGGGCCGGGGGGCACAGCGGGGGGGCTCCACGAGTGGGGTGCGTGGATCCAGGACACAGCAATGGGGCTCCCGCGCTGGGTGCGTGGGTCTGGGGCACGGCAGTGGAGCACCTCGAGTGGGGTGCACGGGTCTGGGGTGCAACAATGGAGTAACCCGAGTGGGGTGCATGGGTCGGGGGGCACGGCAGTGGGGCTCCACGAGGGGGGTGCGTGGGGAGGGGGCACGGCGGTGGGGCTCCACGAGGGGGGTGCGTGGGGAGGGGGGCACGGCGGTGGGGCTCCGCGAGGGGGGTGCGTGGGGAGGGGGGCACGGCGGTGGGGCTCCGCGAGTGGGGTGCGTGGGGAGGGGGCACGGCGGTGGGGCTCCGCGAGTGGGGTGCGTGGGGCTGGGCACGGCGGTGGGGCTCCGCGAGTGGGGTGCGTGGGGAGGGGGCACGGCGGTGGGGCTCCACGAGTGGGGTGCATGGGGCGGGGGGCACGGCGGTGGAGCTCTGCAAGGGGGGTGCGTGGGGCCGGGCACGGCGGTGGGGCTCCGCGAGTGGGGTGCGTGGGGAGGGGGCACGGCAGTGGGTTCCACGAGGGGCTGCGTGGGGAGGGGGCACGGCGGTGGGTTCCACGAGGGGGGTGCGTGGGGAGGGGGCACGGCAGTGGGTTCCACGAGGGGGGTGTGTGGGGAGGGGGCACGGCGGTGGGGCTCCGCGAGGGGGGTGCGTGGGGAGGGGGCACGGCGGTGGGGCTCCCACGCTGGGTACGTGTTCCCCACGGGTGTCAGCACCCTGCGGGTGCCCAGAGCGTGTCAAAGGACACCCAGCCCTGGGTGCGCTGAGCCCATGGCATCGTACGTGGGAGCACTGGTGCTGAACTGGGGGCGCCTGCTGTTGCCCACCCCGTCGGCACTGCTCTTGGGAGAGTGGCTCTCCTTGCTGCTGAAGGTGCCGCGGCGGGTCCCAGCCCTGGGATTTACAGCCAAGGCAGAGCGTGTCGCTGCCCAGTCTCCCTTCTGGTGGGTGACTGGTGTAGCAGCCGTTTGTGCTGGGAGGGTGCGTGATACCCTTTATACCCCTTCAGATTCCTCAAGCTCCCCAGTGACTGCCCGTCCGCGGGCTGAAGGCAGGTAGGGAACACGCTCACGTGTGCTGAGCCTCACGCAACCGTCGCTGTGACAGCCGTACATCTGTAGGGTGGGCTGCGTGGAAAAGGAGCGCGACTGAGCAGCACCTCTACGTCCGCTCATCATCACCGTCTGCTCCAGCGCGTTTCCTTAGCCCGACTCACCCCTGGCAAGCGGCGTAGGAAATACGTTTTGAAGAGAGCTGTGAGGCTTATTCTTTTTCTGATGATGCTAAATTTAAACTCTCAATCGTCTTATCTCCTGTGAATGCAGCGCCATCTAATCTCCTGTTTAGGGCCCGATACACTTATCTGGTGCAGAGCTACTCCAGCCGTTCCGCTTGGCCTTCATGGACGCAAGACGCAGTGGTTTCCTCCCGTCAGATACGAGGCACGCCGCAATTCCCCATTCCCAGAAGATTTAGACGAAACACAAAGAGGGAAGTAAGAAAAAAAAGAGGAATGAATACACCCTTAGAATGTTTACTATCAGAAATGTCCTGACTTTGCTGCTCTAACCCGCCTCCCACCGGCGCGCGGGAGCCAGCCCAGGCCCCACCTTGTGGAAGCCGCAGAGCAAAATGCAAAATCGTTTGGTGGAACCAGATTTAGTTTTTTGGCACGGATGAGGTGCCTTGGGGCTCTCTGAAACATGACCGGTTCTGTTATCATCAAACTCGGAGCCTAACAGAAGAAGCCGGTAAGTGGAGTGGTTACGTTGCCAAGATAAGGCAAGAAGAAGGACTGGAAACTGCAGACTTTGGAAAGCCAACAACTGTCTCTGACCGTCCACTTGACCCTTTGCCGTGAGTCCCCGAGACGTGCCAACAGGAGCCTTCCCAAATAAACCTCGGAGGCGGCAGCAGTGGAACGGACGAGGTGAAACCGCGGTGCTGCCCAGCCAGTAGTTAGTGCCTCTCCGCCTTCCTCCGAGGAAATCTCTGCTTTGCTTTCCCCATGAGCTGCCTCGGGCCTTACCTCTGCTGTCAAACGCGGCTGCAGTCCGGGGCTGGGCTGGGCGATCCTCTCCTTACTCGGCTCCTTGGGACTGGGATACGCTTTAGGTGAATTTGATTTTAATGGGAAAGCTGTCGGGGGTGGAGTCCGGCGGAGGAAGGCTGGCGAGTGAGGCTGTCCCGGCGGGGCGATGATGGTGATGGGAGGAGGGTGTTATTTGTTTTCAGCACAGCTGGGGCATGGCGGGCCCCGTAAATGAGACTCATCCACTCATCCACGGAGAAAAGCCCAGGAAAGAGCTGGCTCCGCCTGCTCGGTATCCGGGTTGAGAGCCCTTTTCCAGTGGAGCTGCGCTCTCAGACGCTACCTTTTTCCAGGCTAAACAGAGAATATATTTGGCTGCCTGCTCCCATTGCACCAGTACAAGAAGAGAATCCAGTTCATCCCTCCTGCCAGCACCGAGGTTAATTTTCCTGCTCTCCTTTTACACGGCGGCGGCAGCGGCAGGCAGTAACCTACATTGCCTGCTCCTGGAGGCGGCGTGCCTGGGGGTAGCGGAGAAGACATGAGCTCTCCTGGCAGGAGTGCAGGGCCGTTAGCGGCAGGATAATTGCAATGACTGTTCCAGGGTACAAGTTGTCTGGGCAGGTAGATCAGGTGTTTGCAGCAGTGGATGAGCCAGACAGAGGATTATTGCCTGTACCCAGTGAACGTTACGAGTTTAGCATGGCAGCACTTCAGTAGTTGTGTGATCTGTCCCTCACCGACGGATCGAGCGAGAGCCGCAGCTGGGCGGCGTGTTTGCCGAGTTATGACTTGCACAGGTTTCCTAAAATAGTTGGTGAAAGGAGATCACAAAACCTAAGGGCGTGATGGCACGTAGGCTGCCCGGGTAACTGCTGACGGCTGCTCGTGGTGCCCGAGCTCTGCCGTGACAGCAGCCGGGACGGCTCCTGCTCCGGGGACCCTGGCTCCAGCTGGAGACAGATGTCCGCTGGGCTGCTGGCAGCCAGCAGCGGATTTGGGACAGGCTGGTGCACGCTTGGTCTGATCCAGAAGGTGGCAATGGCAATCCATAGACACCGGCTGGCTCGGAAATGGGGATTTCTTGCCGGTATGGCCCTTTTATTTAAGGGATATTTTCAGATGGCTGCTCCAAAGAGGCAGCGTGGTGGCTGCTTCTCTGCGTGCACTGACCGGGGAGTCAGCTCTTCTCCCAAGAGCAACACCAAACATTACAGAAAATATACATTGCTGTGAAATGTGGCCATTTCCCAGGTCTGTTTTGGTTGATTTGTAAGGTACGATCTCCTTGCACATGTTTGTGCATTTAAGTTTTCTTTCCTTTTCTTTCTTTCCTTTCTCTTTCTTTCTTTTTTCTTTCTTTTCTTTCTTTTTCTTTTTTCTTTTTCTTTTTTCTTTCTTTTTCTTTTCTTTCTTTTTCTTTCTTTTCTTTCTTTCTCGCTTTCTGTCTGTCTCTCTTTCATGACTAGTTTTGCCTATTCCATGCTGGACTGTGGCGTTACAAGCAGCTCTGTTACGTCCCCGAACAGCCACTGCTTCACCAGCCAGGTACCCCCTGACACCCCCTCTGCAAGGGGACCCGGGCTGCGGCGGCTGCCTGCTGCCAGAGGGCAAGAGCTGCCTGCCAGCCTCGGGATCTAGTTACTGAGACATGTGGGGATGAAAAAGCATAATGTTCCTTCTGTTGGTGTCTTTCTAGTGCATTCAGTCACCTCCCAGGCTTCTCTCATGCAAGAAAGTAATAAAAGCACATCGAGCGAAACCCGTTAGCGGAGAGGAGAAGCTCCACGCTCGGTGCCCAGCAGAGGGTAGTGTCAGCCTCTGCGTGTGGGTCAGCAGCCTCAGCCCTGGAGGCTGTCCTTCCCTGGCTGTCTGTCCTCCTCTGGCTGTCAGTCCTTCCCTGGCTGTGATTCCCAGCAGTGCCAAGGGGCAAGAAAGGTGAGCACCAGCTCTAGCACAGAATTCAACCTCTTTTAATTTGTGCACGCTCCCTTTTAGCTGTAGGTACATCCTGAAAGCCGTGCCTAGGTCCTCCCCGTGTACGCCATCCTGTTTCAGGACATTTGTATAATCGGCAACTGGCAGCCCACGAGTGTGTGTGCAGGATATACGCCCTTCACTGAGCCTTGCCTTACAGGTTTGGGGGTTTTCTTTGCTGCTATCAAAAATATCTCTGCCATCAGCCATTCTGATGGGTGCAGAGGTAGGTGAGAAGTGTACTTGCTTCAACACCTCCCACGCAGAGGCTGGCTTTGCAGCTGCAGTGATTGTTCCTAAGTGTCCAGGGGCCAAGTATGCTTTTTATTACGCAGTAAAAAAGCCAGGCTGTAGCTGGCAGCTTTAATTATACACATATAATAAACTCCTCTGTTGTCCTCTACCTACAGACCTGACCTCACAGGGCAGACTAGTACGCAGTCAACCAAAATTATCCCTGGCAGGACTCCACTCCTTTCAGTAGCCTTGTGATTCCTGCCCGGTGGGTGCTGTTGGAGACCTAGCGGGCGGCCAGAAAGAAAAGCTTTGTGAAGAACTAAAAGAATGAGAAAGTTATTCTGAGAAATCACCTCCACAGGGTATGGGGAGCTGCGGACTGAAAGCAGCATGCGTCAGGAGAGGGTGTAGCTCCGATTGCGGGACTGGGGCATGTGGATGCTGTTCCCTCACGGATCATGCTCCCTTACCCGGCCCTGCTAGGGCGGCAGCAGGCATTGCACACAGCCGGACCCGAAACAGATTGAGCGCCAGCACGTCAGGCTAAAAGAAGTGCCTTCTTAAGAAAAAAAACAAACAAACGCAAACCTACCAAACTTTCCTTGGAATATTAAACAATCGTTTTCCATTCTGTGGAGGGATCCTCCTTCCTACATTGGAAACGAAGGATTGTGCCAGTAGAGTCGCTCTTTCTTCTTTATCTCCACTTGGCTACATTTGGAAGAGATTAGCGTTGCATTTGTTTGACATCCAGGTTAATAGCTTCCCTTCGTCCCAGTCTCGGCTTCCGGTTTTGGCTATCTGGAAAGCCAGGCTGGAAATTAATCGACAAACTCTGGGGAGAGGATCTCGGAAGAAAACTCAGAACAGATTTGAAAAGAGGCTGTTCTAAACTCTGCTGATTTGGATGGAAGCCACCAGTGAAAATTAGAGATTTTTCAGGAGTTTGCTGCCAAGGAGTTAATGGCTGAGAGTTGAGGTTTTTAATAAATACACTGGTAATTAATTATAGGAGTTGTCTTCGTGTTTGAAAGTCAAGGAATATGATAGCTTGTTTGGGTTAAACATCTCCCCTGCACTATTTGCAACCCAAACACGAGATGAAGAGCGGCAGTGCGTGGTCAGACAAAGCTGGGTCTTGTGCGTGGCGGCAGAGGGAGGCTGAGGAGCCCTGGGTCGGGTCCTGCCTCTGCCCCCGGCCAGCCGGGGCCGTGCAGGGGAGCACGGGGGTCCCATGGGGGGGACACCCCGGTTGCCAGGTAGGGGTGGCAGCTCTGCCTCCCCGGGCCGGCGGGGTTGATGCAGCACCGGGGCTCGGCGCGGTTCCCCCGGAACAGGGAGCGAAGCGGCAGCGGGAGGAAGGAGCGAGGGGATGCAAAAAGAGCGGGGTGGGGGCGGTGTGGAAATAAAGGGGGGAAAAAAAGAAAATAATCGGTAAAAGAGCCCCGGCGGCGCGGGGCCCCCCCGCCCTTGCTCCCGGCCGCGCCGAGCCCGGGCTCCCGCAGACAAAGGGGCGGCGGGGGCGGACCGGGAGCTCCTCCCGCCTGCCCGGGGGGGGGGGAAGGCTCCCACCCCCAGCCCCAGCCCCGGCGCAGGTGGGGGCCCCCCGGCTGCAAGTTTTCCTCGGGGCAAAGGGGGAGACGAAGTTGTTGCGGGGGTGTCCCCCCCAGTCCCCCCCATCCCGGCTTTGTTCCCGGGAGGATGCGGCGCGCCTAACCCCGGCCGAGGCGGTGGGGCCGCAGCGGGGGCAGGGGCAGCCCTCCGCCGGAAAACTCTGCGCCGCCCCCCTTCCTCCTCCTCCTCCTTCTTCCTCCTCCTCCTCCTCCTCCGCAGAGCGATGCTTCCCCGGGCGGCGGGCGGCGATGGAGCGGGGCGGTAGCGCGGAGCCGCGGTGCGAAGCAGCCCCTCGGGCAGCCGCCCGCTGCCCCTGAGCGAGGAGGAGGAGGAGGAGGAGGAAGGCCGGCCGGGTGTGCGAGCGGGGCGGCGGCCCCGTCGGACCGCGGCCATGGAGGAGTGGCGGCAGTGCGGCCGCTGGCTCATCGACTGCAAAGTTTTGCCCCCCAACCACCGGGTGGTCTGGCCCTCGGCGGTGGTCTTCGACCTGGCCCAGGCGCTGCGGGACGGGGTGCTGCTCTGCCAGCTGCTCCACAACCTCTCCCCCGGCTCCATCGACCTCAAGGACATCAACTTCAGGCCCCAGATGTCCCAGGTAGGAGGGGATGGCGTGGAGGGGGGGAGTGGGGGAACCCCCTCGAGCACCTCTGCTTCCCGGCGTGCGGGTGTTGCTATTGCAGAACTTGGTGGGATGCGGGAAGGCGAGCGGGTTTGGGGAGGGGGGGGCGTGGGAGACTGTCTGCTTCACCCCCCCCCAAACTGCCCTTCAGCCTCCCCCCCCACCTGCCCTTCAGCCTCCTCCCCCCCCCAAAAACTGCTCTTCAGCCTCCTCCCCCCCAAAAAATCTGCTCTTCAGCCTCCTCCCCCCCCAAAAAAACTGCTCTTCAGCCTCCTCCCCCCCAAAAAAACCTGCTCTTCAGCCTCCTCCCCCCCAAAAAAACCTGCTCTTCAGCCTCCTCCCCCCCAAAAAAACCTGCTCTTCAGCCTCCTCCCCCCCCAAAAAAACTGCTCTTCAGCCTCCTCCCCCCCCAAAAAAACTGCTCTTCAGCCTCCACCCCCCCCAAAAAAACTGCTCTTCAGCCTCCACCCCCCCCAAAAAAACTGCTCTTCAGCCTCCACCCCCCCCAAAAAAACTGCTCTTCAGCCTCCACCCCCCCCAAAAAAACTGCTCTTCAGCCTCCCCCCCCCCAACTGCTCTTCAGCCTCCACCCCCCCCCCCAACTGCTCTTCAGCCTCCCCCCCAACTTCAGTCCCCGGGTTTCTCGCAGCCAGGAAAGGGCTCCGGGGCAGAGAAAAAAAACCACCCCAGGAAAGAGGGAAACATCCCCCCTTCTGCCTACGGTCACCGCGAAACAAAAGCAAATAATACGGCTCAGAGGGGGAGGTGGGATCAATTTGGGCTTTTTAACGAGGCACTGATTCGGCTTTGATGCTCTGGGGGAGCAGGCGGTGCTGGCCTTAAGGACAAAACTTTGACCGGGAAGATTAAAAGCAAAGTAAGCAAATAAAACAAAAAACAACCAAACCCAACCCACTCAAACCCTGGTGTTCTGCAAGCCTGCCCAAGCCCCGTTGGGCAGGAAGCACGGCCGTGCAGTGTCTGTCCGTCCGTCCGTCCATCCCTGGGAGCAGCAGCTGCTCCGGGGCGATGGGTACCTCAGGCCTGGGTCCAGCGACCCCAGCTCCGCTCCGGCCTGTCCGGCTCCTCCGGAGCTCGAAAGCTTTAGGGTTCCCTCCTTGGAAGAGGTGTTTCCAATTTCTGGTTGTTTTGGTGGAAGCAGGCTTAAACAAACAGGGAAAAACAAATCAGCTCTGGTTGTTTTGGGTTTAAACGCTCTGCTTATGTTTTTGCAAGCTGAGCTGCGCGGCATTTGCATGGGAATTGGGAAGTGAAATCAATTAGAAACAAATGAGACAGGGTACTTTGTCCTCCCTACCCGGCAGCCCCTGTGTTGACCAGCGGACAGTAAACTTGTCTTCTATTTTTGAACAATGAGAGGTTTTACTGGTGAAAGGAAAGGGATATTTCCTGGTAGCAAGGGCATGTGAGACTCTGTTTAACTTTATTGAAGCATTCAAAGATAAATAATGTATAACGTTAACATGCGTTCTGGATACGTGCTGTGCAAGCACGCTGCTTACCCGGCAAGTGCCTTTCCCTCCTTCCACCAGAGTTTTGTTCCAGGGCAATGGTGTTTTTCGTCTGTTCGGCCTCCTCGCCCAGCAAGACGTAACCCCGTGTGCTGGGGGGAGCCGCTGTGATTGCGGCCGGCCGGGAGCCGGCAGCTCCCCTGCGAGGCGTTCGGGCCCGAACCTCGGCGCCGCGCTTTGGGGGAGCGAAGCGCGTTTTGCCGCGTGCGCGTGGACGCGAGGATGCCGCCGCTCGCTCGCAGAGTCGGAGACCTCGATCCTGCAAAGCACCGGGGCGAGAAGCCCCAACCGTAGGGTGAAAACCAGCTGGTGTCAGCTCTCGTGTTGGCGCGAGACCTGCTGGCGCAGAGTAAATAACAACACGTACGGATGCCCCTTCCCAGGGTGGAACAATGCTGTGAGATTTCCTCTCGGCTTTCCAGGCTATAAACTGATCAAACCATCTTCCGTACAAACTGATGTTTCCAAATATAAACTCCCGCGTTGGAGCTGTAAATGTGCAGGGACTAGTGCTTTCTTAGAACATGCTGAGAATGCTATGCAATGCATTTTTTCTTTTAAGGAAATATTATCGCCCTACACACCTAATTTCGGTTCAATATTTGCCCTGTGGGGAATTAAGAATAGGTTTAAAAATGGTAGCTGCGATCTAGGGAAGATGCCAGTGGTAGTTTGGAAAGGAGGCTCTTGCTACCCTTGCCGAGGCAGGTGTTGCTTGTTAGAGGTGAGAGTTTACAGCCCAGCTGTCCTTAATCAAATTGCTTTCTGCCTACCCCACCTGGCTGCTCTCCTGGCTTTAGGAGGAGTGCGAAGGAAACTGGCTGAATGGGAAGGTTTTGGCTGTCACCTCTGCGAGAACCTGGTCGTCGGAGCAGAGCGGCACAGCCTGGCCAAAGCTGAGCCCACGGGGACGTGCAGAGCCGTCGCCTGCCGTGGGAGTGGATGCTGCGGCGAGGCTCAGCTGATGCTTGTCCTTGGCCAGGATGGGACCCAAACTGATCTAGACTTGGGTCTTTATACTTGCTCTTATGTATTCGGTGTTTCTCTGGCAGTTCCTGAATTTGGGAATCTGGCTTCTCGCCCAGGGTAGCTAAAGACAGGAGGCATCTTGCTGCGCTTTAACTTTTTGCATCTGCAGCGCTGGCAGCCTGGGGAGGGGAGAGGAAGGGGGTCTGAGCCCAGCCGGGCTGGGGACAAATGCAGCCTCGCTGCAGCTCTCGGTGAGCAGTTTGGTCTCTCTGGGCCAAATTTCAGAAGAAGAACGTAGGAACCCATCTTTGTCGCGCAGCTGCGATGCGTTCAGACACGGGGGTAGGGATGTGCAAGACAGAGTGTGCCTAGAAACTTCAGAGGTTGTTTTTGATGATAAATGCACATTTGCCTGACTGGCTGGGCTGGCTAACCAGCCGTCTGCCTTACTACAGAGAATGTGTTTTTTTTTATTATTATTCAGTCAAAATGCCAGGGGGCAAGACACTTGTGCTAGACTTGAAACACCCAGTGATATTCTGTCATCCACCTTTCTCAGTGAATTAAATGGGGTTGTGCAGGTGTGTAATGAGAAACAGATTTTTGCCCGAGGTGAGCATCGTTTCAAAGGCCAGAGGTGAAATCGCATCTCTCTGCAAAGAAATGCTTTAAGATCCGGATACTGTTGTGTGTTTGAGTTGTTTTTTAATCCCCCTCCATGCTGATTGGTTTTTACATGCGGCTGTTGAAGGTGTGCTGCGTGGTGAGGTTAGAGCATCGGGTCCTGTTTGCAGCACGGTGAGGCTCAGGGATTTGTGCTCCCTGCTGTGGAGAGGTGACGTGGTGTCCCCATCCTCCTAAAACCTTCCTCTGCTTCTTCAGCAGGGAAACCAGGCTGGTGACATGGCCAGGCCGGCCACACAGCAGTAGTTTACTACTTGAGGCTACTACTTGATGCTTAAATAAATAGTAAAATAGCTTCATGAGGCTGTGATCTCAAGTTTGCTTTATTTTCATGCTCAATTCCAGAGACCCGAGTCCGGTGCGTGGCAGTGCCTGGCAGGGTGGGATGGCCCAAAGCTACTGAACCTCCACAGTGACTAACAAAACAAGCAGGAAGAAAGTCTTAAAGCCCAGCTCTCTTCTGGGAGTTAGTGGACGTGAGGCCAGTTTTGACGAGCCCAGAGTAAAACTTCATTTTTGCTAATTGCTTTTGCGGTAGAGGCCGTTTCTGGAGAGTTGGGAAGTGGGATGTGTGTACTTGCCCTCGGTACTTATTGATCATTATGTCTATTACCGTGATTGGATTTTAGGGGTTGTAATTCCAGCTGGTTTTCCAGCTAACTGAGAGAGTGTGATGCAAAGGACATCTTTATTTGCAAATGTGAGCAGATGTAGCACCCCTCAGGCTTGCAATCCCTGTCCCCTGTGCACAACTCTCAGTACAGCATTTCTCTCCCATCCCTGCGTGGAGCCGTCTCCAGAACCCTGCTTCTCTCCCCGTTCCCCTGTAGCTGGCACGAATTTCCAGTCCTCTGGCACTGTGTGGTACAGCTGCTCTTGCATCCCAAGCTCCTTTTGTGAGTAAGGAGGAGATCTCCGAGCTTTGGATTTCCAGCAATAATTAGGTTTCAATCATAATTTTGTTAAGTCTCTGGTCAAATACTAATTCAATGACTCTTCACTTGTGCTTCAGCATGGTGAGGCATAAAAAATATGTGCAATAAAAACTGCATATTTGGGTGAGGTTGATATTTGGTGGTGGGGGTTTTATTTGTTTTTTCTTAAATTTTTTTGCATTTGCCTTAGATCAAATGAATCCTTCCTGACAGAGACTTGGATACATACAGATGTTGGTAGGGAAGCTGAGGCGAGCCCTGCTGCAGGCTGCTCCCCGCTCGGGCAATGCGCTTTGTGCAGGTGGGCGTACGGGCAGAGACCTCCTGGGGGCTGGATCAACTGTGCCGGCCACCTTTGCAGGCGGGCGATGGATCAGGAATTATCCCTGAAGATGGAAGGCTCGGGAGCTGCTTGCAGGGTGCCAGATACCCCTCCTTTCTCCGGTGGCGCGCCAACACCCTGGTTTAATTCCCCTGGTGTCTAGCAGACCTGGTTCAACCTCTTGGCACTTGTGGCGATGCCGTGGAGGGCTATACGGAAACGTACACCTCTTGGCAAAGCGTTTGTATGGCAGGTGCCGGAGAAGCAAGGAGGGAAAGCGAGCCGGTGTGCAAGGTGCGGCGGGAGCCTGCCACCATCGCCGGCGCGTCCGAGGGGTCTCAGCCTACCCTCTGCCCTCCAGCCCGGCTCCAGGAGCGTTTGTGCTCCTAAATCTCTGCAGCTGAAGGAAATGTGGGTTCCTTCAAGGGAGAACAACTAAGAAAAAAGCAATAACCCCCCAACCTCCTGCCTTGTCTTCCCATTGCCCCTGACCAACGCCTGCTCTTGTTTCCTTGGCTCTTTGGCAATAATTAGCCAGGGAGAAACCGCAGGAGCGTGACCACCCGTTGTGCTTGAGTCACTGGATAACCTGGGTGCGTCGAACCGGATTCCCAACCAGTGCCCGGGTCCCTGCCTGAAACGGGACTCGGAAAACAGCTTTGGTGGAAAGCTGGTGTGAACATCAGGTGATGGCAGTGGCAGGGTGGCTGTCTGGGGGAGAAAGCGCCGTGTGTCACCAGCCTCCGTTAGCCTGCACGTCCTAACAGTTCTGGCTCACGGAGCGCACTATCGCAGTGTTATCTGCCGTGACGTCGATGTTCCTCCGTATATTTAGACAGATGGAAATTGGTACCCATACCGAAGCACTTGTGCACTTCTAGGGCTTGATTGTGTGGTTTGCTGTAAGGTGAGGACTCCTGTTAATATCATGTGACATTCGTCCGTCCTTTAAGATTGGCCTGGACACTGCTAAATATATATATATTTTTTTTTTTCTTGCTTCAAAGTCTCCTGGATACTTGAAATGAAGCAGCCACATATTTAATGTGTGTGTTTGTGTGTGCACAGACTTTAAGTTAGCAGTAATGGTCAGCTCATTAAGGATTCTTATTTTGAAGCATATTGACGTCTCTCTAGAGATAATCCATCTTGGTCTGCAGTGCCTGGAGGTTTTATTAGGACTCTTGAGACCGATGAGGCACAGCAAATGTAATTGGCGTGATGACTTGGCTGCCCACCCCTCTGTTTCGCTCTTACTAAGGAACCATGCAGACAACTGACTTCCCTCGGTTGATGGGGGTAACACCCTACACCTGGCTGAACTGTCAGACAGCTTCATGGCTGTTGTTTTTTTTCTGAAAGATGGCAAATTTCATATCAAACTCCTATTTATTGATGATGTAGGTACTCATTTGCCATGACAACTGGGAGCAGGTGGCTTGGAGCAACTGTTTCCCCCAGGTATATGGGAGATGAAGGCGTGTTGGTGTATTTGGTACCAGTAATTATTCATAAGGCTTTGAGACTTTTTAACATGCCACCTGAAGGCTTTATAGCTACAATCACTTCCATATGTCACGATAGTAGTTAAAAATAATCCAGTATTATCAGAGCTGACTGGGTGGGTTGTTTGAGCAAGATCTGTACAGCTACTCTCCAGTTTACCCTGCTCAGGTCCTCTGGCTTTTTATTTACTCTCTGCTTCTTGAAATTGAGTTCTGTTCCAAAAAAGGCTATAAAAAATGGCCTCATTACATATCACTGTTTACTGTGTCTCAGTGACTTCCCGTTCGGATGTGCTGAGCTTTACAAAGGGAAAAAAGGTGCTCTGTCTTGTGCGGCCGAACTCGTGAGCTCCTTGTAAATAGGGGCCGGTTGCAGTCTTTCTTCCCAGCCCCTCTTCATGCCTCCTGCATATCAAATAGCACCCTAAAACCTTGCATTAGCTGGAGGCAGTACCCTCTTTTTTGCTGTTTGGTGAGGTTGTAAGATATAACTGAACCTGCAGCTGAAGGCTCATATGTATTCTGTTGGGGCAGAAGAAGGCGGAAAGTGTTAGATGGATCTGCTGGTTGTGCCAAGAAGCATGAAATGCAGTGAACCCCCCCCCCCCCCAATGATTGATGAGAGTTAAATACCTGCATTAAATACCTAGCAGGAACAGACTCTTGAATGAATAGATGCCTTTAAAAACACAAAGCCAAAAAAACAGTCAATTTGGTTGCTTTTCAAGTTGGGCTTGGAAGCTGCCTTCTCTCTCAACAGCATGTTGATGAGCTGTAAAAAACGCTTGACTTGTCCATCCTTCTTGGTGGCGATCCTTCGTGCTGGGTGTACCGCCAAGAAAACGGGGTACCTTATTGCTTGGTCCCTCCCGGGAGAAACAGGCAATTTTTTGGCAATAGCGCTTGTGATACCTGACTCGTGTGGCTGTGTTTGAACGAGGCAGTTGGGTGAGGAATTAGGGCTGCAGAAATTCAGGCTAGATCAAGCAAGGTGTGTGCTGGGGCTGTGGTTATATCGTAGGGTTGAGCATTGGGATGGTGCTGACCCATCACCCTGTGTCATGGCTCGTGGGTGTAGAGCCCCTGGCCCGTGCTGCGGACCCTTTGCTTTCTTCAGCTCATCTGGAGCCAGAAGGGACCTGATTTTTGGCACTGACAGAAATGTTGCTTCAGACTGACCTGAGGGCAAATTTTTGATCCACTTCTTTGTCCCTTCTTAAAGAGACAAACTGTTTTTCCCAGCATTTGAGCTTTTTCCCTGCAATACTTCTCCATTTGATTTCGCCCTAAGCCTGCATTTAGTAGTACCTCAAATGTGCTCATCCTTCACGTCCCAGCAGCACGGGCTGGGGCTGCCGGCGTGCTCTGGGCAGAGCTGGGGTGGGAGCACCAGGATCCCATCGGTTTGGGGTGCGGTGCAAATGAGGGGGTGGAGGGCTTACTGCACCTGTAAGGTGAGCGTGTTGGGGTGGAGAGGATGAACGTGGAGGGGTGGTGAAGGCGGGTCAGTACAGTGGGCTTGGCAACACCTCTGGGAAGTGAAGGCTGTCTCTGCTTTGATTTTTAAAGCATGGATCCACCTTCGTTGAGTTGCACACGTCTTCCCCCCACTTCCTCGCACTACCCTTGGCATCAGTTGGACCCCTCGGATTCTCAGTGATCTTCAGATCAGCACAGCTTCCCGGATCTCCGATCCCACCCAAAGACTCGCTCCGTGCTCCATCAGGGTCACCCGCTCTCGTGTTAGTCCGGAGTCCGGGGGCTCACCGGTGCCGCTTCGGTGAGCGCTGGCCCCAGGCAAAGCCCGCTCCTGTCCCTGCTGCCAGCCTGCAGCGAGTCACCCCAGCTCCCCGGCCACTGTTAGCCCGGGGACTCTAATTTGAGCACGTCCTCGGGGTGACTCGTGTGTTACCATCCAGCAGCCTCCTGGGTTCACCTGCCACCCCCGCGATGTGTCCTGCTTATTCTAAGCTGCGTGCCCTCTGATGCTCCTTTTGTAAGGAGGGGGAAGGACCTTTTTCAGGGTAACTATTAATTACAGCCAGCATCTGACAACTTCAAACTCAGCGTTAATGAAATTACTTTTCCCAGTGTTGTATTTCCCCTTCAAGAAAAAGCCTGGAAAAAGGTCTGTTTCTAATAAAACTGACTTCCCCCCTCCCCTTATGTTTTCTTTGGTTGCGGCTCAGGGCTGTGCTTCATCCGATGATACAACTCGAACGCAACCACTCCTTGCCCTCCACCCTTCACCATGGCTTGGAGCCTCCCGTGTTTGCAGCACAGGGGCAGGCAGGGCTGGGGCTCGGGCTCTCCTGCCTGGCTGCAGTTCCGTGCAGGTGGAGGTTGGCCAAACCAGCAAGCAAAGTACATCGCTGCATGCGTAACAAAACTGTGCCGCTTGAGCACCCGCTGTCCGGGTCTCTTATAGCTTGGGTTTATCGGTGACCTTGCAACTGCTGAGCCCCGTGGTTGTGCTCTGCTTATTCTCAGTACCTGTGTGTTTTGTGCTGCTGCTGCTTCTGGGAATATTTGACTGGGATCCCATTCTGGACTAGCTCAGACTTGTTGGGTCCAGTCCATGTTAATGGTAAGGTTTAGCAGCTAAGATGCCCTAACCTGAAAGGTTTTCACAGGACTACATCTGTAATAGGTAACTGGGCCATCTGAGTCCTCCCCTCTTGTGTCGGAGGGTGTTTTTGCTCTAGCAAAAGCCAGAAGGACTGCACCATAGAAAGAATTGGAAAAAATACAGGTGCAGATGGGCCAGGTTGCTAATCTGTGTGTAGGCTTAAAGCCCTGTTGCTCTTAAAAAAAATATCGGTTATCTTTAGGTGAAGTCACTGAAGAGCAGTAGTTGTGTTGGCCATCAAATTTCCCAGCCTGTCTAACAAGTCCTGCAGAACATGTTTTGGAACATCTCTAGTTTTGAGAGCCCTTTTCTTCTGAAGTCCCTGAAGCAGTTGTTTCCACCTTCCTGTCGCAGAACAAAGGAGAAAGGATGCCGCCTGTCCATTGTCTCTCTTTCGCCCAACGCGCCGTTTCTTGGGTGGCAAGAGGTAATGTGAAATCTATTCTTCTTGTTTCGTAACCCGTGGGCCTGCCCCGTCTGGACAGCAAGGATTCAGCTGGAAGGTCCTCCTTCGCCTCCTTGGAAAGCCACCAGCCTGAGTCATATCCTGACTCGCTCTGCTCGTTTGGCTCCTCGGCGGTGTGATCTAGCAAACTCCCCCGACAGTAGACTCTGTAGCGTTGCCTGTGGTAGAGACCCCGCTGTAAATCAGCTTTTGTTTGCTGTGGTGCTGCTTGACTCCTCAGGATCGAATTTGCCAGGCTTGCTGGAGCTGGGGAGCATCTCCCATCTTGCACGGTGCCCTGCGCGCCCTTGTCAGGAGCGGCGTCGGCTCCGTGCTCTCCCGGTCCGTGCTGACAGCTGACCGGGTGGTGAACCTGGTTCGGCAAAGGGAGATGCTGACGGCTGCCTTTGGGTGTGATGAGAGTGGCGGTGGCGAGGTCGGGAGGGATTCGCGCCTCTTGGGCATGTGGTCCCGCGTTCGGCAGCGAGCTTCGCACCGTGCCCCAGATCCGTCGGGGACCGTGGCGTGGGGCAGCTGCCTGCGCTTGCCTTAGCTCTGCCCACGAATGAGTGGGGTGTGATAAGTGGGGAGAGGGGGAAGGTTAAAAGGTTCCCATAGAGGAAATTTGCTCTTTCTCTTCAAGCATACGCTTTAATACTGTTGGAGGGGGGAATAAATTGGCCCTTTTATAGCATTCATATCTTTTGTTATGTTTTATAGTGGTTTACAGCTAAATGGAACATCTGGTATTTGAAAGGGGCTGAGGAGGGAACAGAGGAGGCTTATAGATCAAGAAGGGGAGGAGCAGGAGAAGTGATTTGTGTTTACTGCTGCAAACACAGAATTATCTGTGAAATCTGCTGAACCCATGTGCATGATGAAAGTTATTTGGCCGTGTGGAAAACAAACGTACGCCCAAGCTGTGAGCAGGCAGGAGCACGGCGACCCTCTTGCTCTGTGACGAAGCTGGTGCAGGGTGAGACCTGCAGATGGGACAAGCTCAGCCGTCTCTGCGGGAAAGCCCCGTGGCGGTGCCTTGTGCAGGACCTGTCAGCGGGTCCTTGCTAAGCACGCGTCCCCCAGCCTGCTCTGAAGTGAGATGTGCTGTATAAACTGTTTTTGCTTCCTAGGACGGGCTCCTTTGGGTGTATCAGGTACTTGGAGTGTTCACAGCTGGGCTGGGAGCATCCGAGTTCATGTAAGGATACAGGTTTTCCTTAAAGCAGAGCCCTGTTCCTGAGAGGTTGGGCTCATCTCTGTGGCAGAAGCAACAAGAATGGGAGATAGACAGATATGTAATGGGAGATATGTATATATTATATGCACACACACAAAAATAAAATTACATTTTTTTTTAAGAGCTGGAGTGTGTTAAACACTGGAAATCCCAGGCTGAATGGCATGTCCCCAGGACAGGAAATGTGTACAGCATTGGGGGCAGACTTGTGTGCGTACCGAGACCCTTTGCATTTATGGGAAGCACTTTCTCATGTGAGTGATCTTCCAAGAAAGTCGCTGGAAGCCTCAGAGAGGGGAGGAGACAAAAAAAAAAAAAAAAAGAGAAGACAAGTCTCCTGTTAGCTGTGGGAGAATTGTGACTTTAAACAGAAAATAAACCAAAAACTTTTCTAGTAAACTCAGTGTGTTACTTTGAAGATCAGTTTTATGCATATCATCCCGCCTCCCCCCCCCATTTATAGATCAACTTCTGTGTCTCTCTTCTAATGCTGCTGCAGGGTTTTGGGCTGTTTCTTGGGAATTGCTGCTGGAGCAGCAGCTGCTCAGCACAGCGTGGCTCAGGGCTCAGCCTGCCGCCCTCGGGGCGAGCAAGCTGGACGCAGGGCTTTCCTCCAGTGCCTCTTCTGTAAGTAGACGCTTGCTCTGCACGGTGAAACGTGGCTTTGTAATGGTGATCTGGCACCAAACTAAGCGGTGTTGGGCAGAGCGCACACCGTCTCGAGCAGGATGGCCACGGTGATCGCTGAGCTCCGGTTTTTGGGGGACTAAGTGTTATCACGGTGCTGGTGGCAGCCTGCAGCTTCCAGCTCTTGGGTGATGCTTGCAGGACCAGCTGGGGTGTCTGCTCCTGGGGAGATGTGCAATCTGGCAGATGGACACGGGTGTCTTTTAGCAAAATTGTCAGTTTTGAAGCAACAGAGTAGACCTAAGAACTTAATGTTGCCGAGGGGTCGGGAGCCCAGGGTCAACCAGGACGGCAGCGAGCAGCCTGGGAGGAAGGCTGGGCGTGCGGTCTGACTGCCCCGCTCTGGGCTCCCTCCAAAAGGGGGGATGTTTCTCTGCGAAGTTGCAGGATGTGAAATGGGAATGTTGCTCTGAGGTTTGCTGACTTGCCCTGTCTGCCCAGGACTGGTCTGTGCCAGGAGCTGATACTCCGAGGGAGGTATCCTTGCACCGTCTGCCCCTGGCCATCTCCCTGTGACCGTGATGATTCACCAATATCTCACTGTGTAGGTCATCTTTTGTTTGTGAAACCAACTGGAGATGTAGGAGAATGTATTATTTGAGTGCAAATATTTTTAAATAAAACTGGAGTTTTTGATGGGCCTCCTAAAATAATTTAAAAATATATAAATAAATCCAGGATCTTGCCAGATGTGAATTATCCTGTTCTCTGCGTTTTCCAGTTACAGCGATGAGAGCTGGGTGCTGGATAGCACTGCAGATTTGTTATCTAACCCTTTCTTGTGCATCAGCTGAGCTTTGGTTTCTCCAGTGGCCAGGGGTAGGGATGTTCGTGCTGATGGAGCGAGGACATTTTCAGGGGGCTTCCCGGCTTTCATCGCTGCCGCTTCCCACCTGCTTTGCCTGGCATCTTTCTGCACGATGCAGTCGGTGTCTCCCTGATGAGAACTTAGTCTGAGATACAGCAAAGTTGGTCAAATGTCCTGAGCTATCGGCAGCAAAACCTGTTCCTTGCGACATGATGGGTGGCTGTGGCTGGGAGGCTGGTGAAGGAGGAGCGATGCTGCCGTGATAAAGCAGCCCTGGCTGGGAAAGGCGAGTGGGGCCGTACAGAAGCTCTGCTCATCCTTTGCTGGAAGGCTTTACAGCCTCTGCGTGTTCAGGTGCATGTCGCCAAGCTTTACCCACATGGAGGAATATTTAAACGTTTTTTTTCTTAGGGGTAACAAAGGTTAGAAGTAAATTTCCCTTGTATTGACAGCTCAGTTATCTCAGGAAGGATAATGAGGAAGCTTTAATGAAGCTACAGTATCTGCTTGAGAGTGGGGGTTTTTAGCCAGGTTGTCGCAAGAAGCATTTCTAATTAGAGAGAGATTTAATTCCAGATTTTTGTCATTTCCCCCCCCCTCCCCTTCCCTCTTAATTATATTTGCTAACGTGTTTAACAGCTTTCCCTTCAGAAAAGAACAATTTATTCAAAGGTCATAAATAGATTCTGGCATTAATTACTCCAGGAGCCACACTGGGCTGCACTGGAGAAATCAACTCCATGGGGAATGCTAAACCTTTCGCAGTTGGATTTATCTGTGGTTGAAATGACTCTGTTTGCACACACACACCCCCAACAAAGACGGACGCCCCCTCAAAAAAAAAAAAAAAAAAAAAGGTTATTGCATCCACCTTTGTCCCAAGTTTTTAAAACCCATGGGGATCTTGTAGCTAATTTCCCTGAGTTTTTGGAACAAGCCTGGAAATTGTGTCTTCTCCCTTGATCTCTCCATCTTTGTTTTACAACATTGGGGGATGTTTTTATCAATTAGTTTTCGATCCCGTCGTTGCTATTGACCATTTGGGGTGCTGCAACGGAGAGGCGGCCGTCTCTAGCTGCAAGGAGAGCAAAGCCTCGCTGACCGTGCTGCTGCTGGGGACCACCGGCTGCCGCAGCAGCAGGAGGGGGCTGAGCCGTTCCCCTCGGTGCTAAACACCCCGCCTGGTGCCCAGATTAGGTTAATAGTTTTTGTAACCTCCAGATTTTGGAGCGACTGTAACATCTGTTCCAAGTGATAATAAAGCAGTGCTGAGGGGGAATTAGCATACAGCTGCTAGGGTGGGTGAAAGTCTCTATAGAAAAAAACAAAAAAAAAAAAGAATTTATTGATGGGAGATGAAGCCTCATTGCGTTTTCATAGTTCCTGGTGATATTGGCAGTGTGGGCAAAATCTGTTCCTTTTCAATGGGAAAGGACGGTGCTGTGATATGGGACTCTGATGTACATTTAAGACTCGAGTGTCCTTTGTTTTATTGTTTCAGCCCTCACCCACAGCCAAGAGTACTTCTGCCTGCTTTGGGTCCTTTTTGAACGTTTCTCTGGTGTGGTTAAATCTGCCAGATGAGTCCTATTGCCTGGGTGGAGCTGGGCTCACTGTGCGTGGGTGAATATTTAATATCTGCTGGAAATAGCTCTGCTTTCCTGGCTGGGGGACGCTCCGCGTGCAGGATCCAGAGCCAAACCATCTCACAGTGGGCTTTCATGGTGTGGGGTGGCTTGGCCCTGGTTTTTTAGGCTGCCACCTTTGTGCAGGGCTGTGGTTTGGCTCGCGCCTCTCTGCCTGCTGAGCTTGTTGGTGAGGACCAGCCAGGGAGAGGAGAGGTGTGAGCCTGGGAGGACCCACAGAGCAGGAGAGGAGCTGACCCGGCTGGAGACGGAGCAGACGTGCATTAGCTCTGCTCTTCCCTCCCTGCCTCTGTGCTGCTCGCAGCTACTTGAAATGCAGGGGGGTATTTCGTGCAACAGCAGCTCTGTTGTGGCTGGAGCAGATGCGGAGACAAAGAGAAGCTGCGGTGGATGCTGGGGGTGAAGTGGGGAGGGGGTCCCCGGCGAAACCAGCGGGTACGCGGTACCCAGACGGGCTGCGATGCCTCAGCCTGTCCTGCCGAACGTCGGGGGGGTCGTTAATAAAGGTCTTTTTGTTGTAACTTGGCTCTCGCTGGGGTCGTCAGGGGATGCAGGTCTGCGCCAGCGCTGCCGGGGCATGCTCACCTGCGCTGGTTCCTCTCCATCCCTCGTCAGTCCCTGGGATCAGGGTCCTGCTCAGCCCCCGTCTCTCCCGGGCGGGCATCTGACTTGCAGCTTTGAGTTACCAGCACGTATTGGCAGCGTTGTTAAGTATTTCTATGACTTTTCTTCCCTGGTGTTTTTCCAGAAGACCCAGCTTCTGGAGTCCTGTGATGTGAGAATTTAATTTTTCCTTAAGGGAAGGCAGACGAACAGGCCTGGAAGTTGTTGCTTTCATTACTTCGGGGAAATGCGTGAAAACGCGATTGAAGTGCTCTCTGAAGCCTCATAGACTTGAAAGTGAATTTAAAATACCCAAGTTTTAAAATTTACAAAGCAGGATGATTACTGACGATTGAGTAGGTGATATTCTGAATTCCCCTCCTTGTAAAATAATAAAAAAATAAAACTAAAACCAACCCACACTCAGCTTGGGGCTCCACCAGCAAAAGCTGATTAAGTGAATAATACTATCTTTTACATATGTGGAGAAAAATAACCTTAAGCAGGGTTAAACATCTGGTTTAACTGGGTGTAAATAAAAGGAGTGAGAGTAAAACTTCAGGAGGTGTAAAGCAGCCTCATAATTCCATGGGGGCAGAGAGGAACCTGCCACAGACAGGGCTGTGTATTTGCGTGGGTATTAAACCTGAGCCAGGGCAGAGGGAAGGACTCCTTCCCCTGTAGGCACCAGGTTTTGCATGTTCTCGTCCCGGGGATGAGAAGAAAAGCCGTGTTTCACCGAGCACTGCTCTGCTGCAGACATGGAAGGAACTGCTCAAATCCCCTTTCTGAGAGGTTGTTGGTTTTTTTTTCCCTATGATTTGGAGTTTTTTTTGAGAGACGGCTCTCCTAATAACAGCGTAATGGTGTGAAGATCCCGTATAATAAAGACGAGGCATCAGGTAGTGTTATTGCTCCATAGAAACCCGTTATTCACCCAAGCAGGGCTGTTATTAGTCTGATTCCAGTAGCGCATCGGCAGGAGCAGGAGGAGCTCCCTTCGACAGAGCACAGGAGGAAACTGGAGACAAAAAGGGGTATTTAACTTGTCTCTGTCCTCGGGGTAACTTAATAACTGCTTGGTTTTGTCTTTGTCACATTAGCAGCCAGGCTTTGTCATGTATTTGAGCGCTGAAGAATAAATGCAGAACTTCTCCTCCCTCCGCCCCCTTAGTGTTTTTACTGAAAAATCAGAAAAAATGCCTTTTGGCGATGGCTGGCCATCCCGCCCGGTATCTCGCAGGGGCGAGAGCGGCGAAACGCTTTCTGGCTCATTTCTTTTTTTGGAATTTAACGTTTTCAGCGTCCATTAGGCTGGAGATCTGTTTCAGTTTGTCAGCTTCCTGCCCCGTTCTCCTTGGCTCTCGGGCATCCTCGCAGCCACGCTCTGGGAGATCGCAGGGTAACCAGGACTGACGGAGCTGGAGCCAGTGTGCAGCCCAGGGTTCGTGTCGCTGCTGTGGCTCCGAGCTCTCTCCCTGGGTGTTTTGGCATCGTTATTCCCGTCGTTCTTTGGGAAAAAACTTTTGCAGAGCTTTTCTGTGGGTGGCTTAGGAAAAAAAAATCTCACATGCGAAAATGAGGTGTCAGGAATACAATTCTGTGAGTTTAAGGTAACCATTAAACAAAAAAAAAAAGACAGCACAGAGTTACTGCTGCAGGACTGTGTGTGCTGTGGGCTGCTTCCAGAGCCTGGTTCTGTAGGAATCTCCTTTAGCGGTGGACATGAGTGTTGAAACCCCCCCCAGACAGTTAGATGTCATTATTTGCATTACTTTTATTAACTCATGGACACCCGTGTTCAACCTCCAATTGGTACCGGGCCCTTTGCAAACAGGGGCCCTAATCCTGAGCAACAGGTTCCCCAGATAATTTGGCAACACAAAGCACTGAAATCTCCTTGTTATAGCATAGAAGAGCCATGGAGCAGAGTGGCTCGCTGCCCCTCCACCTTGTCGGTGTTTGTAGGGGGGCAGATGGGCTGTGATTTTTGTGATCGAGTATTTGTTTTCTTAAAAAGGACCATGTTGCTTGGTTTATAGTCGCAGTTCCAGCCGAAGCTGTGCCGCTTTCATGCGTGGCTGTGCGAAGGGAAGGGGACGGCAGCGTGTGTGCTCCTCCTCGCCTCCTCTTCCTCCTGGCTCTGCTGAGCTCCAGGGGCTGATGGGCTCGGGCTTGGGTGGTGCTGGATCCCTCCGCATCCAGCGTGGTACGATGCTTCGCTTCCCTCTGCCATAGAGCACTGCACAAGGACAAAGCAGGACACGTGTCCGACTTGCATCTGGCCTACCCTAGGAAGTCTTGCTGGTGTTGGAAGGTTGAGACACTTTGGCAAGAGCAAAAGCCCTAGGCTAATGATGAGCATCCTCTTCTAGCTACAGAGAGTCTGGGAGAGCCGCATGGCATCCCCGCTGCCACGTCTGCTCCACAGCATGCCTTGGCTGGATGCTGTCCCTTCTTCAGGCTTGCCAGCTGTGCTGGTTGCATGGTCGCTCCCGAACCTCGCAGCCTAGCAGAGGTGGCAGCTGGAGAGGAGCTTCTGGCTGCTAGAAGAGAGCTGAGCGGCTGTTCTCAGCCCTCTGAAGGGCTGAGCAGGTTTGGGGCTGGTTTGTTCCATGAGGCGCACTGACCTGGAGTGGGACCTTAGAGGAAACGGTCTCGTTAAAGAATGGAGTGGTGCAAGGCAGAACCGGTAATTTATGGATGCTGCATGACTGTCTTGTCCTGCTCAGTTTCTGGGGATGGTAATGAAAGAAAGCGCCGCTGTTCTCCTGGAGCTTGCGTTGTTCGTGGTGAAACGTGAGCGGTGCCGTTCTCAGCTCTCACGTCACCGTATCTGCATCGCATGTGCTGTGGGCGATGGGGAAGGAGGATGCGATCCCGGCGATTGTGTAACCATCAAATCCTTCTCTATGGTTACGGATGTGTGGTTGACCAGACTCTGTGGCTGGGTACGAAGCAGCTGAGAGCTTGTTCCTTGTGGCGAGGGGAAGAGACAAAAGTTCAAAAGTTGAGAGTCTGAGTTAGACCTGAAGCTCGATACCAAGAAAGAGTTGAGATGGCTGGAAACCAAAACTGGAGCTGCAATTTCTTTTCTGATCGTGGGTGGATTTGCATACTTTTTATTTGTTTTTCCTTGGCTTATTCAACGCAATATTAAGAAAGTTTCTTAGGATTGAAGGAGTTTGTATTTGGGAGCAGATGAGGACTAAAACCTCAACTAAATCTCTGATCCCTTCTGCCTAGCTGGGGAATAATGCATCAGAAGTGCGTGTACATCCCTGGGAGCTCAAGGCCAGGCACGCAAAGGGGATCAGCTCTACGTAGGATCTCGGTCTGTGCTCCTTAGCTGGTAGCACACAATTTGTTTGACTTAGTGGTTTGGGGTCTGAACATGTGAATGTCTGGGGAGAGCCACCATGGGCTGACTTGGGGTGGTCTACCTGTGCGTTTGAGTCAAGTTACACACTGAAGGTGGAAAGGCTTTGTTCCTGGAAGGCTCCGGTACTCATCCGATAGCAAGGGAGGCTGTGCAACGCCTCGGCTTGCTCTTCCCCTCGAGGATGTGAGGCCCTTGCCAGATGTCCATCAGATGGATGTTGGTTACTCTTTGAGTCCTGGTGAGGGAATGCTGTTCGTGGTGGAGTGTGGTCCAGAAAAAGTTACAGTCTGCTTCCTGAATGAAACCAGAAGTGATGGGTCATGATGACTTTACATGAAATGTTATTTATGGTCCCCTCCCTAAGAGGCACTCAACAGCTGGAAAGCCTTTCCTCTGTGGAGCGTGAGGAAAGCACTGTTTTGAATAAGAGCTTTTTGCATTGGAAGCTACACCTTAGAGAAAGATGTTTTATTTCCCCTGGTGTTTATGGTCCTGTAAAATATTACATAGCCGCCTTTTTTTTTTTCCTTTGTATTTTCTCGATTGCAGTATGCATAGGAGCAATTTATTCCTAACAGCTCAGCCTAATATGTGCCATAGCCATTTTCACAGCAGCCAGACCTGTCTTAATGTTCGCTGTATGACTTAAAAAAGTGTCGTGCTGGCTTCTAAACAAATGTTCTTAATAACTTCTGCTTTGGGTTATGCAGAACTGAGCATGCATTAGTCTTGACTAAAATCTGTGTGCTTGCTCTTGCACCTTAATTCGGTGCTTAAAAATTCTCCATAGGTTTTACACTGTGTATGTGTTGTTGGAGCCAGTTGCTAAGAGAAGGATTAATTTAAAGCAGAAGAAAGATCACTTTTCTTCACTTATATGTGCAGCTGAAGTAGTAAAAATTAACTTAAATTGGGTGGCACTTAGGAAAATAGGAGAGGGTTGTTGCCAAAAAAAGGGGGAAATGAAGAGTCTGCGTTAAACTGCATGTTGACACTGGCTTTACCATGTCGATAAAGTAACTTTAATTTATGGGTCAGCAAGCTTTTTTAGGGCCACTGCATATTTAGATGTATTGATCCTCTCCCATTAGAAGCTCCAAGTATTGTCCTTTCATGTCCAGATAATTTTCAACTCACTAAAGCGGGGTGGGTGGCTTTGGAAGGAGATGGAGTTGAACAGCTGAGCCGAGGAAGGAATCGGATGCTGCTTCCAGTTCCCCTCCTAACCCCTCCTGTATTTGAAATAGAGCATTAATGGTCCAGCCCAACACGTCCCTGGGGTCTGATCTCCATGCTCAAGTTGTACCAAATTAATTAAACCAGCACAGCAAAAGCAACGCAACCTTCCCTAACACTCCATGCTCTGCAAATGCAATTACGCTGTTATGCAGAGTTTATTTTAGATATTCCAATTAGGAGAGTAAGCTTTGCTCATATACTCTGTCTGGTGTAACTGTTCATGTCTGGCTGGTAAATACATCGTTAAATTCTGTTTCCAGGGGAAATGCTTGTCCTAGGAAAATACCTGCGTTTGACTAGACCCAAGTCAATGAAGGGACGGAGAGAAGAAAAGTCAACTCCCAGAGATAACTGGCTTTTCTCTTGTCTCAGAGTGAGAAATCCCTGTTTGGTTTTCTTGCTTAAGTGAGAGTAAATCGGGGATAACTCCAGAATCGCAGGAGGGTGGTTGTTTGTGATTACATATACACACTAAACTTTCTATTAAATAATTTAACAAAGCATCATTAAAAAAAAAATCATCACAAAACAACAAAATGGTATTCTTCCGTATTTTCAGTAGACTAAAATATATCCCTGCTAGTGCATGTTAGCTCCTGTTAGTCTGGCTCAGAAAGGACGACTTGCCTTAAAAAATACTAAGCCAAAGCTGGAAGCTGTTCAGTCAAAACATAGAGGAGATCTTGGGAAGATTTCTAAAACCCTCTCTAGCCTCAGATGCCAGCTTGGAGTACACCCCCGCCGTGTTACTGTAATAGATAAGCAAGTGTTATGAGCCGCGAAGAGTGTGATGTAGGTATTAGATTAGAGGGTCCTGTTGATACTCCCCAAGTATTAATTTATATAAATATCCAGAACCGTATTTCCTGTAATCTCTAAGGTCTGTTCTCAGTGGTGGTTCTTAAAAGCTGGGAATCTGACCTTTTTAAGCAGCTTTACAAATTAGGTAGCCAGTAGATTAATTTTCTGTAGCCTCTTTTCATGGTGCAAAAGAGCGCCTGGACTGAATTCCTGCAGGAGCTGAACTACGGCAGTAAAATTTTGCTTCTTGAACTTGGAAAGGAGGGTCAAATGTTCCAGAGAAGGTAAAATAGTCACATCCTCAGGGCGAGATTTAAAATAAACCGGGTCAGAAACGAAGCTCCCCTTCATTTAATTCAGCTTAAGCCTCTCCCTGAAGCGAAGGTCACGGATGGGGATGCCCCCAAATCCAGAAAGGTTTGGAGCCTGTGCCGTGACTGCCAAAGTTCAATGCAAATCCATGTTTGAAACTTTAGGCGCTGCTCACTGCAGAAAGATGTCTTCAGTTCATTCTGGCACCAAATCTTTTTACACTTCAGGAAACTTTACAGCACAGCATTAATTTTGGCTGGAGTATCTCATTAAACTCTACTTTGCAAAAATAACTTAAAATGGAAAGTGAATTTTTTTTTTGTAGCGTGTTTTCTTCCTGTGGTGTGAATTGGGATAATTGACAAGCTGTAAAACCAAACAAAACTAAATATGGCTTTAGGGGCACTTGCCTTCTCCCTCCTTGCTTTCTCCCAGGAGAAGGTCCAAATTCTGCTTTCCCGAAGCATGCATGCACGGTCATGTGTTCTGCTGGGCATCCACCTGGAAACCCAAACGCAAGCCTGCCCTGGTGCTCAGATAGGCAATGAAATTAGGAAGAAAAATCTGTTGCATGGGTCCTTGCTAAATAGAAGAGAAATAGCTGCTGTGTCAGTGTTAAACAGTAATTAAAAATGCATAGTCTGTTGTAGGGCAGGGAGACAACATGGAAGAGAGGCGGCTCTGGACTGTGGGCAAGGGGATTTTCTTGCTTTGTTCCTAACATGAATCTGGTTAAGGAAGAGCCAACATCCCCTGCGATGGTTTGATTCTCCAGGAAATCGCCCATTCGGGAGGGACGCCGGGAGTCTGGGTTTAATAACTCCTCCTCTGCGGGAGGAGAGGCTCTCCCTGAGCTCTGCGGGTGAATCCCTCCGGGAAGCGCCCGGATCGCTTGGCATCACCTCGTGCAGGGAGCAGCTCTTGGCAGACACTGGTGGGGCCGGAGCATCAGCCCCACGCGGCTTCTGTACGATGCCCAGCGTGCTCCGGGCACGTGGCGGGAGATGTGCTGGGGCGGCCCCAGCCGAGGAGCGGGCCAGCGGTTGGCATCTCCCACGCCGATTTTTATCCACGTGTCCCAGGATCTTGTAACTAATAAATCCTGCTCGTTGCATGGGTCAAAATATGGATTAGCAGGGCTGTGGGTTCCAGGTGTGTTAATGCATTTAAGGGACCTGGCTCCTGCTGCAGGGAGTTTAAATTGGGTGTATAGATACTTTGGAGCTTGTCCTTCTGTGCTGTGTCTGCTGAATGTGTTGAGGGTTTTTTTTTGTTTGTTTGTTTTTTGGTGTTTTTTTTTTTGGTTTTTTCCTTCCAAAAAAGGCAAAAATCTCAGTTTTATCCATTGACTGGAATCTTACCTCACTTCAGGGTAGATCATAGATCAGAGCAGTTTGGTTTCAAACTTTCCATGCTTGCAATGAAAAGGGGAGGAAAAAAAAAACTACAGATGTGGTTGAGTGTCCAAGACCGGTGGGACAGTGGTTCATGAAGTATTTGAGTATCTGCCAGGTAGGGTTGAAGCAGGGTGGATAGAATAGCTGCCACGTACTGTTTCCCAGCAATGCCGTGCTCCTGTGTGGCTGTTAGGGGACGGTTGCTGCGTTGTGCATGCGTACCGCATGGCGAGGCACGATGTGCAGACCTCCACGTGGAGCTGCTGGGACAGGTCTGCATCTGCTGTGGCTCAGAGCAGAGCATCCTTTCCAGAACTGGGGTTTCCTTTAGTTACCATACCAGGTCCAAGAAGTGACGGCTTTGCTTCTGCTTTTCACCTGGCTTTCATTACAATGCTTAAGTGATTTGGAATGATGCTTGATATTCTGTAGTAAGGAATTACACCCCTCTTTTCTCTCCAGAAGGGACAAAAATGGTTAATTGAAATCATAAAAATAAAATACAGGCTCTAATCTTAAAAAACTCAAAATGACCAACATCACAGTAATGCCAATGGCCTCCCCATCCTTCCCCTGATCGAAGTTCATTTTGATTTTTATCTCATGCGTACATTAAATATCATGGTTAACCTTCAGATTTCCTGTCTCAGCCTCCCAAGCTTTGTGATACTTACAGTTACTATTCAGTTAATTAATTTCCTTGCAATGTTGAAGGGGAGAGGAACTGATACCCTGAATGCAAATCACAGAAGGCAGTACAAGTGCTTTAGGTGGTAAGAAAAATATGTGCTAATGTTTGTGTTTGGGTGGGTTTTCCATTCCTGATACACATAAATGGATTCAGAGCTATTATGGGAAAGCCAAGTAGGATTTTGAGACCTACTCTGAAGCCTATCAAAGTCTGTTCAAGACTCCTGGGGGCTGCTTCTGATGCCTGGGAAGTTCTGAGCACCCAGCTGTGGGTTTATCATTTGAAACTATTCGACGTTTTCTGTTACTGGGAGGGCGGGGAAGTTAAAACGCAGAGGGTTCATCCCACCTAGCCTCTCTCCACCTCAGCTTCCCCTTTACATTTTAAAATAGGTGATTTGTTAGCTATTTTCTCCTTGGGCATGGCTGATACACAGAGTGATATGGGATAGGAG
The DNA here is from genome assembly GCA_031468815.1 of Morus bassanus. Classification (NCBI taxonomy): domain Eukaryota; kingdom Metazoa; phylum Chordata; class Aves; order Suliformes; family Sulidae; genus Morus; species Morus bassanus. The sequence continues at coordinate 4,700,562 of CM062586.1, forward strand.
GGGCTCCACCAGCCAGCGCGGTCCCTCGGTGCGGAAGGGAGGTGGGGTGTCACATCCACGGCTCTAGCCTCATCTGTCTACACCTTTCTTAATAGAAAGCAATCAGGTCGGACAAGCAAGGCTTGCTGTTGCTAAACTCGCGTTGACTGTTCCTGATTTACCATCTTGTCCTTGGGAAGGGGATCCCAAGAGAGGCACGCTCCAGAACGGAGGTGAGGCTCATCAGCCTGTAGCTCCCTGGCTCTCCCTTCTTGTTCTTAAAGACGGGCGTAATATGTGGTAGGCTGTACTACTAATTAATATCTTGATCAAAAGCATGCAGGCAGTTGCAGTGTGCATGAAGCCGAAGGTATCTTTTTCAATCTCCTCTTGTTTTGGCGATGACAGAAGCTTTGTGTAATGCAAGGTACTCAGGCTGGGATCAGTCTGGCGTGTGCCAACGCCACCACAGTTGCCGCTCCTTGTCGGGGGATGTCCTGCCTCTCATCTCACGGGTGTTACAGAAGTTAATCTTTACAGGGAACGTGCACACCGAGCCCTGGGTCTGGTTTGGCCGTCCTGCAGGCACAGATGCTCAGCAGAGAGCTCCAGGGTATGTGTCTGCACATGTGTCTGTCTAGCCTTGGTTCCTGGATCCGAAACACAAGCACTAAAGTAGTGAAGCTATAAAACCTTTTCTTTTTCCTTCCATTAAGATTTTTTTTTTAATAATCTGTTTACCCAGAGCAATTTTCTGTGCATTGCACATGTTAGAATCATTCTTGGTAGGCTGTCACCTTGCAGTACTCCCTACTCCTGCTTTTGCCGCTCTGCTTCAGCTTATTTTTCTGCAGAAGAAAGTTGGATCTAGAAGACTCGATGAGCCTCAACTAAACGATGGGTAAAAACAAAAGCTCTTCCTGTTCCCCAGCTCCCACTGTCTGTTCACATCCTTGGCTCTACCCAACACTGAGAGGCAACAAAATGTTTATTTTTTAAAACCGAGGAGAGGAAGAAGCCCCGAGCGACTCCTGGGGCCTCGGGGCTGCCTGTCCATTCTTTGTCCCCAAGGACAAGTAGCCTCCATACACTGCCTGGCAGAGGCACCCAGGCCCCTTCCCTGGGCTCTGGCAGCATCGGGTGATGCTTGGCTCCTCCTGATGACCCAGGAGGCTTGAAAGAGCTGGCCTGCAGGGGGTTGCTCCCTCTGGCTTACAAGCAAGGTCTGGCTTGTAGGTCCTGTAATACATGAGTTTTCCTTGAAATCCCTCTTGCATAAGAGGGTTTGTGGTGCAGGTCTCTTTCCTACCTCTTTCCAACTGTCTGCTCTTCCCACCTCCCCTTGCTGGGAGCTTGTGCGTGGAGGAGTGATGCACAGGGTGGCCGGCCCAGGAGCACCCGCCATGACCCTCTTTCTGTTGCTCTTTGGGGTGAAGGCGGCTCTGAGCTGCTCTGAGGCTGCCCCATCTCTGCAGCGAGGAGCTGGTGTCAGTGCAGAGCCCCAGTGTGCTGGCACAAGGCAGAGGAGCATTGAGAGACCTATTAAAAGCACATTGTGGGCTTAATCTTGCGAAATGCAGCTTGATTTCATATGCAGGTCTGCATCAGTTATCCGTAATGTGAAAAGTAGTGTTCTGGTTTTAATTACTTCTTTAGGAAGAAGCTGGGGGATATCTTTCAGCATCATTACCTGGTGCTGTTAAGCAGAGTTTTCTGAGTGTTTGTTGTCTGCTTCTAATAATGCCATCCCGGTCCCCGGTGTGACATTGAGGAACCGTTTTTCACTGAACCCATTGTCAGCCACTGGCCTGATTTTTAGCAAGGCTTTGCGAGTAGATAGCAACTTGGGCAATGGTCCGGGACGGTGTAATGCAGCCCAGGTGTTACCCGGTGTCACCCTAACCCATGGTGTCAGGGTGTGTGTCAGCCGCTGTCACCGTGAGCAGGCTATCTCCATCTTCTGGATGCAGAACTCTTCTGCCAGCACCAGCTACAGCTTCGGGTCCTTCAGTTCTGATCCTGAAGCTGAACAATCATCTCCAGATCTTGTCTGGAGCACAAGACTGTGCAAATCTCAAAACGACAGAAGTTTGCAATTGTTCTAGGCCATTATTTCCTCCATCACCAATTTAAAAGGTGAAAGCTGCAACAAATGCAGCTTTATAAATATTTTTCATGGCTGAGTTTTCACTTTTCAGCCGTGCTTTCCCTCTGTGTGCTGCGCTGCTTCGGCTCAGTGGCGTGAATGTATCGGGAGGTTCGTTTGTTCAGCACTTCTGCTCGCTGGCAGGTAACCTGGCACTTCTTGCAGAGAGGAAAGTAACACATTTGGTTGTAATTTCCGAGGCTTTCTGAAAGTGAAGTGAATCTAATTAGAAATGGGTCACCCAAAATCATGACTGTATGGAAGAAAAAATTGCATATATCCACGATGCATGAATAATGCAATGGCATCCATACAAGCTCTTACCAGAAAAGTCTTTTGGATGTTGGAAGATTTCTGCCATCGGATCAATGGCATGCACTTTTGCTTTAAAAAGAAAAGTGTACGGTGTCTGCAGTGAGAGTGGTGTGTGCCCTGAAATGAGGATGTGCCTCTGTCTGTGGCGCGATCAGCTCAGGGATGGTCTGGAGATGTTAACGGGTATTTAAAGCTGGGCTCATGTGGGACTCTTACAAAATTCATATAAAAGTCTCTAATTCAACATACATGCTTTATTATTTAAGAATAGTCTGTTTTGACAGTTTTGCATAAATGATATTGGAGTCGGCTATTGCAGGCGCCTACCTCAGATCCTACGCCGTGGTTCACTTCTGTCTCCAAACTCAGAGCTTCTCTCTTCAGCATTTATATAGGGCAGCTTGGTTTTAAATAGACAAAAATAAGTTCTGTGAATTTCTTGAACTGGCCCAGGCTTGCAGGCTACCACCTGGAGCTTCCTCTCTCTGGTCTGGCCCGAATACTTGACGTGACAAGGCTTGATTTCCTGACTTGGCTGCTATTTACTCATCTTGGAGACGTACCGTAGCTTTCTCATCGCTGTCCTGTCAAAAGTTCATCACGGTCCGGTTCCCTGCCCCAGCCTGAAGAGCAGGAGAACAATGACTGCTTGGAAAGTCTTCTGTAAGCGTATCATTACAGTGTAACACTATATAGAGTTACGCAATTGCTCGTTTTCTTTAACAGCAGCTGAATTCTGTGTTATAATTTGATTGTCATGGTTCAGGTCAAGTCCTGTCTTAAAGCTTTCGGTTGGACAAAATGTTTTGAATTTTCTTTGCTGAAAACTCAGTGCGTGGGAAGGTATCCCATTTCTTGATCAGCTATAATCATAATTTCTTTTTTTACATATCCCATCTTTTACCTATGGTCTTATTTTATGAGTGATGAAGTGTGAGCCCTGGTGAGGCAAACATGAGTTTAGGACTTCGTGTCAATAATAAAAGCCAAGACATCTCTCTCCACCCCCACCCCCCCCCACCCCCCTTTCTTAACCGAGTTCCCCAGATGGAGCCGCATGTCTTCCAGCAAGAGGAGAAAAAGGCTGGATTTAATGAGCGTGGAAGGGAACTCTCTATTAAGGATGCCAAACGTGGGCAGATTGAGCAATTCTTCCAAGCTCTCCAGCTCCCAATCTTTATGTAGTCTCAGATCTTGTTCCTCGCTAAAGCCAAGCCTGAATTTGGCAGTCTGCTGGTAAGTATACTGGAGAGACAGCCCAGATCTGGGATGCAGGAGTCAGAGGCTCTAACCCTGGATTGTGTGGGAAAGTCGAAAAGAAAACCATTTGTTGTATTTGCCTGTGATACTGATGAGCCCCAGAAGGTCCGGCTGGGTTTCTCCTCAAAAGCATGGTGGTGATACCTGGTGGTCTTCCCACGCTTAGCCACAGCTCGGGCTGCAAACAGCCTCTGCTCTCTGCCCCGTCATCCCTCGTCCCGGCAGCCAGCCCCACGCAGCTCTGGGGCAGGCCAGGACCTGCAGAAAACTGCTGCTCTGCATTTGGTTTTTTAAATCTTGATGCATATGGTTATGGAGAGGGTGTCTGGAAGAGCAGGCACATGGCTCTGTCTCTGTCTGCCAGGCCATTACGGTTTGGTCTCGTCCTAGGGATGTAACATGAGTCTTTCCCGGACATTGCCACAGCGCTGCCAAGGATGCGGGCAGATCATTGGAGCAGGAGAGCATCTGAGGAGGGATTTTCACATCAGCAGATGCTGCTTGGGGATAACAAAAGGGCATCTTTCAGCTCAGGGTTGTCCAGGCTCGTTAGGGATGTGTTGGTGTCCCACTGGCCCTTCCTTCATGTACTCTGGGAGTCTGCATTCTCCATCCAGCTCCTGAAATACATCACTGTTGGGGTGGGTAGCAAAGGAAAAGGGGGTATTGTTTCTCATGCGTTCATTTTGTAACAGTAAGAAGACCTGTGGCTCAAAGCAGTGTTGTCCTTCATATAGGGAAACCTGAAATTCCTGCTCTTAGAGGAGGAGTTTGGTGAAGACCAGGGACTTCAGAGAGGGTTGCACCCACCTGATTTTGCAAGAAGCTCTTGTTGTTCCTGGGAACGGCTCTGCAGATCACTTAGACATCTAAAAGATAAATCTCTGAAGTACAGCCATCTGATGTGACGCAGGGAACTCAGTTAGGGTCTTCTGAAAACCTCAGTGGCAAGTTTTTTGGTTGCCCAAACCTCAAATCTGTGGCTGGGGTTTGGACCCGTGCTGAACCTGTTGGACGCACTGGATTTTGGGTGACCGGGTAAAAGGTCTGGGCTGTCCAGACCTTAGGTGTGCGAGCAGTGAATTTCAGACCCCGTAAGCATCTCTGATTAACTGCAACGCCTGGGAGCATTTTAAGCCCTTACCTTAACGATTCCTGCTCTCTCAGCAGAGCCCTGCGTTTGCAGCCCTCGGAGGGCTCCACAAAGGAGGGAAGTACTGTCATCGGCTGCAGCTCCGCCGTTTTCTTTGGGAAGTTGCAGCTTCCTTCCGCTCATTTAAAGACCCTGCGTGCCGCTGGATGACCCTCCGACGGCAGGACAGATGCCGGGACGGACAGACGCCGAGCGGCCGTGCTCTGCCGAGCCAAGTGCTCCCGGCGGGGCTGCCCGCCGTGCGATGTGGGGTCTGCTGGCTCGTTGCATGGGCTTTAACGAATCTCTCCTGCCGTGCCACCGGGGAGGGCTCAGCCCGTGTTTTTAAGCTTCAGGGGGATCATAGCTGCTATCGGGAGTTTGCCTTGGAGGATGCAAGGGATCTGGGCTTTCCTGTGATTTCTTTTCCCTTCTCCAAACGGGGGAGAAAGGAAACTTGATCCTTGTCTCCTCCTTCCAGCCCCGCGTTATCATCTTGGACTCATCAGCTGCCTGATGGGGGTTTTAGCCACACTTCGGGACTTTTTGTTTTTCTTTTCCATTTCTTTCTCTGAAGGAGCATGTGTAATGGAGGAAACGAGCCTGGCGGTCCTCGGGGGCAGTTTGGGGTCAGCAAAACTTTCCTAGGATAAAATAGGATAAGCTCCCGCAGTGCTGGGCTTGGCCTGTGCAGCGCTGCTTGGTGGGGTGACAGCAGCCCCGGGGCGGGGGACACGATGCCGCTGCTCTCGCACGGGCTCCTCCTGCAAGCAGAGGAAGCACAGATACAGTTTTATTCTGTACATCCTCAGTTCGTACTTCAGTGTGTCACTGAGCGTTGCTTCTGCATCTCTGACTAATTTGGATTTAATCATTTGACCCCACCCTCTGTCTCTCGCTCTTCGCACATCCTCTTAACATCTGCCACCTCGGAGGTGTTCGCCTCCGCTCCTCGCCTTCTTTCGGTAGTTCACTTCTTGGACGAAATCCAGGAGCTCTGGTTAGTGTTTGTGCCCACTCTGACCTGAGCGCTGCTGAGAGCCGTTCCTCTGCCGTTGGGGCTGAGGCTTGTGACTTCAGTGCATCTGATTACTCCAGAGCTTCCCCCTTGTTGTGGTTTTTGTTTTTAATTGTTTTTACAATTTTATGTATATTCAGCTTCTGGTTCACGAGCTTAATATTGTTACCTGAGATACCTCTTTGCTTTGAGAGCCCGTACATCATGATGGGAAGTTCCTGTAAGGTAACTGGGAGCTCTTTATCTGCTTGACCCATGTGAGAGCGATGATGAGCAAAGGTGTGAGGACAAGCAGGAACCAGAGCTTCTCCTGGTGAGCTTCTGTGGGAGGCTTGCAGCCCCTCTGAGCTCTGGCTGATGCTTCTTGCTGGGAAGGACCTTTGCTTGCTGCAGGTTTGCTTTCCCCCGGTCCTCCCAGTGACGAGCTATGGGTGTTTGCTAAAATAAATGGTTGCTCTCCCTCAGGTACTCTCCTAGGGCTAATCCTTGCTTGTGGGTGGATGTGAGGAGAAGGAGAAGCTGTGGGGAGGTCAGCGCTCATCAGCATTTTGAGCTCATTAATCAGTCTCGCTAAGTGGAATTTGCCCAGCCTGTGAGCGCTGTGTGATAGGAATGTCTTTGAAATGGGGGAAATAATAGCACTAAATTGTTTGAGAAATAATTTCATTCTCCACTTCTCAATAGATAAATCTGCTGTCCAACAACCCAAAATTTAATCTGTCCATCTAAAGTAATTGATGAGCTGCGACTTGAATCCAAATGTGAAGGGGAAGGGAAATTTTCTGCGGAGATGTTTTGTATCATTTCTGCGGCTGCTCCTTTCCAGCAGAGACAATGGGGCGAAGCATGAGAAGGAACAAAGCCACGGAAGATTTGGTGCTGCTGGTGGAGGGTGATACAAGCTCCACTTGTGCTTTTGACTCGTACTGCTGCTCCCGAAGGTCTCCCGGTAACACCTCGATGTGGAGGCCAGCTAGACTGGGCAGAGACGTTTGGAGAGATCAGATAAAGGTTGTGATTTGCACAGTTTTAAATGCATAGCTATGTTGGCTGCAGCGCTGTGGTTCCTGCTGGGTATTTGGATGCTCTTGGACTTTCTCTCCACTCTTGACTCTGGAGCAAGCAACGGGAGCTTTGATGCTCCTTTGCAACGTCAGAGTAGTGCAGAGGGAACTCAGCACAACTCAGAGATGCGTCCTTTGGCTTTCTCGAGAGGTTTACACCATAGGATACCCATTTCCCCACTGATAGTTGCAAATTATGTGTTTTCTCAATGAGAGACCCTCCCTTCCCCGTTTGCAAAGGCTGTGATAAGCAGATGCTCACAGCTCCCTGTTGGGGACTTACTTTTCGCCTGGTGCTTTCGAGCTGTGCCGGCAGTGAGATAAGAGGAAATCTGACATCACGGTCAGGAAGCGCTAAAGAAAGTTGCTTTCGTCATTCATCAATGGGTTATCTCAAACGGCAAAGCTGCAGCATTCCTTGCATGCTGCAGGGCCCATTTCAAGCCCACGGCTTTGGCCGCGGTTCAGCGCGTGGCTGCCTGCCCGGTGCTATTGTGTGCAGCCCCGCGCCTCCTCGGAGCACTAACCCCAGCTGCTGGCAGTTGCTGCCTCTCCAAAATGCCCTTTCTGAAAAGCTGTGAGCTGTTGCATGATCCTGCCCTGCCAGACAAACCAGCTGCCCCCTTTTCTTCCTTTCCCTACATTTTATCACACTGTTAAATGTCTCTTGGAGACTCCCAAGTCTTGCACCTCCCTCCCTTGTGCCATCCCAAATGCAGAGGCCAGGGACTGTTCCGATGCTCGCATGAACGTCCTCCAGATCCCACATGGGTTTGGTTGTTGAGCAAATGCTGCTGCATTTGCTGGCTTTTTGTCTTCCTCTTTGCCACCTCCCTTTAGCAAAGCAGCTCTGGTGGGAGGCAGGAATGCGCGCAGCTTTCCAGCCTGTGATCATCTCTGCTGAGGCCGGGGAACGGTTTCCAACCGAACCCCAACGTGCTCGAGTAGTTGGCTCTTTTCTGGCAAATTTGCATCGGAAATGGCTGCTGTCTAGTCAGCGCAGGTGCTGTGGGCACCCAGTCATACGGGGACCGCAGGGAGGGGCGGCGGTAACTAAAACAGGGCTGTGAAGATGAGCGTGGTGCTGAGCTGCTGTGCACCTTCCCGCGGGCTCCCCTCCCGCCCCCGGAGCTGTAGTTTCCAACTGCAGAAACATCCGACCTGCCCTTCCTGCCCCGGGGTGTGGGAGCAGAGCTTTGGGGAGGCTGGGCATGTCCCTGCTAAGCTACCGGTGTCCCTGTGCAAAGTACAGTTATCCCAAGTATCCGGGGTTATCCCAAGTACCAAATTGTCCCTTTCTCGGTCTCCACTGAAAGCTTCTCCAATGTATTTATAAGTTTGCAGGACAAGTTTCTGAGTTGCATTGAAAACTTGGCAGCAATACCCTTTACATGCGCAGTCATCATCCAAGGAGCGTCTAAACTTACCGAATTCAAGAAAACAAATAATATAATGAAAACCCTCTTTTAAAAAAGAACATCCCAGAAGCCACTGAGGGGTTTCCAGTGCGCCCCAGGTGCTGGGGGCTGTTCAGCACCCTGCGTGCACCGGAGTGGCTGTGGTCCTGCCTGGCCGAGGGCACAGGCGGTGCTGCTGAAATTGCAGCTGCCCCCCGCCTCCCCCCGCCCCCCAGCTTTGCAAAGCGGGTTTCTGCTGGGCTGGGGCAGGACGGGCGGTGGCTGAGAGCAGTTTATTCACCTTAGGGCATCGCAGAGTGTTTAAAAATAAGCGAAGCTCTTCTGAAACTCGGTGAGTGCAGGTGGCAGGACCCTTCTGCCGTGCTGACGGCCGGAGCCGGGCTGTTGCTGCTGCCTCTCTGTAGTGCTGGCTCCTTGCAACCCTCAGAGGACCGGGTCAGAACTGACCACAGATTTTTCTTGTCCGTTGGCAGGCTTCAAGGTATTTTGTTTTACAGGATGTGTTTCTTGCTCCCTGTGGTACAGTGCCATCCTTGCCCCCATTGCCTCTTCGCTCTGGCTTTAACTCCCTTCTCCAAAGCACCTCGGATGTACTTTGGAGTGCCCGGGGAGCTCTCCCCACGCCGAGGACTTGTGCCGTGGCTGCTTTTGGAGCCCGGACGGCAGTACGGTGGGAGATGCTGTTATCCGTGGAAGATGCTGTGGTCTCTGGGGGTCTGTTTCCAGACCTGATCATCCTGGTTGCTGGTGGTGTTTATCCATGGAGGCGATGGCTGGTGGGTACCGACGTCGTTTTGGGTGCGGAGGAGGGCGATGGCAGGACTCGGGATGTGTGGTGCTTGGGCTCCCGCTGGCCCTTGCACCAAAGGAGATTGCAGGACCCTGGTTCAGCGCTGGTCTTGCTCGAAGCATTGTAAATGACACCATTGATTTTGGGCCTGGCAGGTGGTAAATGAGCCCCATGGAGAACATTGATTTCTCTCTCTCTCTCTCTTTCTCCTGTGGAGTGTTTACTTGTCCAAAGGTGTGATTGACTGGTAAATAAAATGGCCTCGGTGCAGCTCATATTCAATTGTGGCTAATTTTAATGTGTGGCCATTGAGTAACACTATTAAGCCATCAATTCATGATCTTCCATCAACAGCAAACCAACCTTGAAACGCCTGCGAGCAAAAAGCACAAGAAGATATTTTGCAGATTGGGGAGAGAGAAATAGCGCAGAAGCAAATTGTGCCGCTAAAACCCACGCGTGGGTTGTACCCACCCTGACTTCTTGTGCATGAGAAGTGGGGCTAAAACCTACCTACAGTTTTCATCCCAAGCGGTGGCTTTGCTTGTGGGCAATGCGGTGGCCTCGCTCCGCCACCAGCTCCTTGCTGGTGGAGCGGGACTGTGGCGTCGCTGCCTTGGTTTATTGTGTTTTACATCAGGCCTTTTCGCAACTCTTTAAATAGATTATCGGATTCTTCCTTGATGCTTGTCATCTGCCTGCACTCAGCGGCCGGCTGGCTGCGTGGTGGCAGCGCCCGGTGGCTTTTTGCAGACGTCACCTGGAGCTGCGGGAAGGACAGTGGCACTGCCGTGGGCGTCTTGTGCTCATTTAGCAGCTGGTGGCGTGATGGCTTCCAGATTTGAACTGGATGAGCAGAGACAGTTGGATGCAGCTGATGTTAAACAGCGTGGTTGGTCTTGTCCTTTCTCACCGAGGCCAAGCTGAGATTGGGGTCGCTCAGCCCGATCTAAACCCATGGTGGAACCAGGGCTTTGCTCCCAGTTAGAAATGCTGTCAGGACAAGGCGTTCGTTTGCTTGGCTGTGTGATTTCTTTGCGATCCCTCCTAAACGAGGTAGCGTGAACTTGAATCGCATCATGCAGAGGGTTCAGGTTTTCACACCCATTGAGCGTCTCTCGTTTGGCTGAACATCGGCGCTCTGAAAGGCCATCTTTCCTGAGCTCTACAGCCTTTGTCGCTGCCCCAGCCTTGGGACGAGCAGGAGGAGGTGGGGAGCAAACACCACAGAAAGGACAGTTCTGCAGAGGAAGCTGGCCTCTTGCTGTGTATAATTATGGCTATAACCTGTGTCATTAACTTTCAAAACTGGAGGCTTAAAAGGATTTAAATTAAACACGTGCTAGAAATTTGAAATCAATGAGACTGCAGTGCAACAGGAAAATATATCCCTGCTGCAAGCAGCCGGTTTGCCCAGGGTGTAAATTCTTGCAGAGACCCAGAAGATAAAGTTATGAAATAATCTGTATCGGCGAGAGAGGCTGTAAAGCAATTCTGTCTAGACTGAGAGGTTTTTTTGGATTATATTTACTGCAGCGTTTATATGAGCTAGAGGAATGCCCTAGAAAAACAGAACTGTTTTCAGTTTCTGTTTCTGGCACTTCCTTGTCTAATGAGAAGGCTCTGATGCGACAGGGATGTCCTGTGCTGGGGGAGCTCTGCTGTCGCTCGGTGGCTCCGTGTAGAGGGGGCTGGAATGGGGAGAAGGGTAAAAGGTTATTTCTTTCTTTGTGTAGGTGAATCAGCCTGTTGTTAACGAGGTGGTCCTGCTAATCCATCGCCGCAAACCTCACGTATAATCCCAAATGCGATGACAACAACAAGCTACACCACGGTCGTGTCTGTGGAGTTGGCGATGGCCCCAAAGACTCTGCTTTGATTCTTTTAATTAAAAGAAAATTAAGCTATTTCATTTTGCTTTGAACTCTCAGTGAAGTTTGCAAGCAGTGAGTTTGCCTGGTGTTGGTTTGATGGCAACTTGGGGAGCAGAGATAGTTCCATGTGACAAAACCACGCTGACCATGCCCACCCAAAGGCAGCTTGCATCCTGCGCCTGTTTATCATGTGGGGATGATTCACCCCTTTAATGGGTTGATTTACTTAGAATTCTAACATGTTTGTTACGCATTTGTGAGGAAATTGCTGAAAAAGAAAAGAGAGATGCTTAAAAATACAGCAGTGAATTGAAGGTGTTTTGTGGAATAGCAGGAGGATGCAGAAAGAAGTGAAATTAATTGGCTTGCTCAGCAGAGTCAGTCCATCCTGATGAAGGACGTAGGTGACGCAGCCGCAAAAATGGAGCAGATTTTTGTTCCTCTCATCTCGGCCCCTGTGCTGCCAGGCATCACTGTTGGAGTGAGACTGTCTGGAGACCCCAGACTTCAAAAATCCCTGATGCTTGCAGACAAACGACCAATTATTTCTATAGCCAAAGACAGGATTTTCTTGAAAGAGAAACATAATGTTGCTCTGCCAGTTGAGCTATCTGAATAACCGAGGATGGTCCCTAGAGGGGTGAGATTTCTGCCTTTTCAAATGAGCTAAGATTAAAGATGAGCAAAGCTTTGTGGAAACAGTCCCAGGGATTTGCCCTGGTCTTGGGAACGGGATCAGAGCTGGGTCAGGCGCAGCTCCTGTGGCTGAGCCTCAGGACCGGCAGCTGCCTGCTGGAAAACGGGCTGTGCGTGGCTGGCTGATGGGTCTGCTAGTGTTTGTGAAGCCTGCAGCATCTGGGAGGTGCGAGGGTAAGGGAGCAAATGGGATTTGAATAAGTTGTCAATTGCTTCAGACCCCAAAGCAAAAAACCCCCTTGTTTTCAGTGTCCTGATCTTTTGTTTGGGATGTGTGTATCTGTGCACGTGTACGGATGTACGGCAGTACGTACAGTAAGGGATGCAATGTGTGTGCCTTCAGTAGGGGAAACCAAATGGGATCATGCTGGAAATGGTTAAAAGTTCAACACTGGGCTTCTGTAGAACATCAGCTGTAACTTCTATTTGGCTTCAACCTTGAAAGGGAAACATCCTGGCTTAAGTTTTCCAGCCCTTCTGCAATGTTACCTTATGTGAAACTTGTTTTTCAAAGGGGCGTTTGTTTCTGGTGCGCAGCTGAGAACACAGGAGCCCTCACAGGGCACCAGGAGTCTGACATCTTCAGTAACAACAAATAAACTGATGCATGGCTTTTCAGTGCGAGTTTCTGTGTTCCTGTTAACTTGTCTCACGTGAATTTAATTCTGTAAATCTCAGTTAAAACTTGTGCCTGTCTTGCTCATTTTTTCCCTCCCTTTCTTTTTTATTTCCCCCAGTTTCTCTGTTTGAAGAACATCCGAACCTTCCTAAAAGTGTGTCACGACAAATTTGGGTTAAGAAACAGCGATCTGTTTGATCCCTTTGACCTCTTTGATGTACGGGATTTTGGAAAGGTAAGAATTACTCCTGAGCTGTTGGGAAGTGATGGTTCTGGCACTGCTGGCACCAGGCAGTTCTCCGGACTTGTGCTGCAGGTTTTGGGTGAAAATACAAAGGCTTTCTGGTTTTCTGAGCAGCTTCTGCACCCTTAACCCCCGTGCACTGGGCACCTGTTCCCCTGTGCTCGTGGTAGCCTGTGTATCTAGAGGTTGGTTCTGCTATGTGCTTAGTGGAGGGAGATCAAGGCTTCAAGCTTTCTGCTTTAGATTACAAAGCCTCTGGGATCAGTCTCTAAAGTTCATGAAAAATGTCTTTTTTGGGGGGAATCACAATATTGTATCTATGTGTTCGTAAGAGCGGTTGGAAGAGGCTTGTAGCCCTGGGGACTGGGTGCTGCGCTGGGGTCAGGACTCGGGGTCCTCTTCCAGCTCCAGCTGCCTCACTGGGTGACTGGGGCAAAGCTGCACCATCTCCTTGCCCATGAGCTCCCTTGGAAGCACAGCAGGTTAGAACTGGTGTTAAGCATCACTCCTGCTCTGCATAAACCAGCCTGGGGGATTAAACCCTGCAACCCCAGCAGCACGTTTCCCTATAGCAGCGTTACAAATCCATTACAAGCCTGGATCCAGGTTTGTACCCACCCCGTAGCAAGGACCCTTCGTCCGCAAGCACTTCAGGTTTTGCCCCGGTGTAGGTGCAGACCCTCGCACAGTCCTCCTTCCCCAGCTGCTGCTTCTGCACGGCTGCGAGCAAAAGCTTTACCAAAATGGCCATCGGTTTTGTAATGTGGCCAGTGAATTTCTGGGGGGGGGCGGTCAGGAAGTTTCATGCCAGGGTGAAATTAGTCCCCTGAGTGTTTCTGAAAACTCTGTTTGAAGGTTTTTTTTCTTCCAGCAGTTCCAAGGTGCTGGCTGTGTTTGTGCTGTGTGTCACCTAGACAGGAGAGGAGAGAGCATGTGTTTGTGTTTTGCTGTAATTAATGGGTGGCACCGAATGCTGGACGAGACCCAGCTGCGAGGGAGGAGAATCCTACATGATTTTGACAAGTGGCTGTTGTTCTGAGACCCTCACTTTTGATATGAACAGCATCAGAGCTGTGCTGTTACTCTGATGGATACTGGGCTCAGGGAAGCTATTACACAGGACAATTGCTTTATTCTTCAGCGGAAAAGGTGTTAAAAGATTTATTAAAGCTCTCTACTGTTTTACCTATTTCAAGGTACCAGGCATAAGCTGCTGGAAGGCATCTTCTCTTCTGATTATCCAAAGAGTAGATTTTTACTGCTGATGGGGATATATTATTTGATATTTATTGCCTAATTTATTTCTGGACCATTATCTGGAATGTGCAATTGCAGGGGCTTGTTTTATGAGTTTTTTGATTTATGAAATACAAGAAGGCTTTTGTTGTTCTGGGAATATGAATGCACAGAAGGAACCTTTTGGGCTGGGGAAAGAACCACTGCTAATTAAAATGCTGCTTTATCGTTACGTTGTCTCTTGCTTTGCGCTGTTTCAAATCGCCTAAGATGCCTGTTAATAGAGTCTGGCATTTAAACACTGCTGGAGCATGTCAGCTGAACACAGTTTGGTTTCCTTTTTGGTCTGTTTAGGGAACAGCTATTCCTTCCTCCTCCTGTTCACTTTTTGGGGGGACATTCAGGTTTGTCACTTGGGAAGGGGAGATGATTTGCCATTCCCTCTTACCTCATCACAAATTAGTTTTTTAGGAGACTTTGGAAGAGAAACTTGTCACAAACTTCTGGGAAATTGCCTGGATCTTGCTTGTTTTCATGTACATTGTCATCCTCAAACAACCTTATGCAATCTTACAAGATTTGGGAGGCATAGATTCTCTATACAGAAATCTTGCTGATCTTTTTCCCAATGCAGTTTTTTATCAGTTTGGTGGGGATATCAACTGTGCAGGTCTGCACCACCCTAAATCCCTCTGGAAGCCTGTCAAAACATCCCCATTGTCTTTGCCACCTTTCATTCCCACATTATCCTCAGATCTGTGTTCAGCAGTGGCAAAGCAAATAAACAGGGAAAAATCTGCTGTTGACCAAAGCTCCCTTCCGTTTTGAGTCACAGCGATTGGAGTCTGTAATCCACGTTCCCACTGGCCAAACACAGACTTCACACACAAAAAATTCTTCCTGGAGCTATTCATTACTTAGATGAATAGCGTTTTTTGGTTACGAGACACGCCGTGTAGGAGACTTTTCTGAACGGAGCACAGTAACAGTCGACCATTTAATTACATAGAAACTTTGGTGGAGTGGTGTTGGATGTTTCCTTTCTGGATGCCACTTAGGTAGTTATTTCTCTCCTCCAAACCAGAAGGCTGGTGAGACAGCAATTACTAATAGCATTTGGGTTTGCTGTGGTGTAATTACTGAGTAGAAAGGCAGGGGCTTGCGTTTATGTGGTGCCAACCTATACGTAAAGGACTTGCCCTTTGGAATCTGCAGGGTCCTTCAGCGTTTCTTAGTGTAAGAAAAACACTAGTGCGTTCGAAGCGGAAGAAAAATCGGATCCCTCAGTCTTGCCTTGACCAGCTGTTATTGTGAGAGAGTTTTCCATAGGTCCCTTTTGGCTTCTGAGCCAGGGCTTCAGCAAGGAGGAGCTGCCGTAGGATCAATGGAGCCTCCTCCAAAGGAGCAAGTGTGGTCGGGGGCTGCTCGAGTCCAGGAACGTGGGTTTTTATCCCTGATTTTGCTACTTCCTTAAGAGTTAAGCTTGGGAAGTTCCTGCTTCCTTACCGTCACCAGGATAACAGCTGGTGAAACGGGATCGTGAACCATGTGGGCTTCTCCAGCCGAAATCCCTGTGGAGCTCCATTTCTGCCTTCATGGGATGTCGGGTAGTTGGCAAGTGCAGGCTTTTGCCAAATAGATGCGTCATGTTTCTTGTAATCTCGGTTGCAGTGTTCCCCAGTTACCCAAGGGAGTCAAAAGGCCGGTTCAGATTGCTCACAGCCAGTTTTTTTCCCAATGTCCAGTTGTTAAGCAATCCCGCCGTGTCAAGGGACATGCTGTGTTTCATGACAGAGGTTTCCAAAAGTGACCTGAGATGCTGACCACCTGTATTTCTAGCTGTGCCCCTTTAAGACCCACTAAAAGACTATGTTGTTATATTGTTTTCTACAAGTTGGCTCTTAATGTTTTTATTTTTAGGTTTTTTCAATCTTACCCCTTTAAAATGGTTCAAAAGCTATCCGTAAGCACTAGTGCATTTTGCAGAGGTGTTTTTCTGTGGCTGTCTCTCCGCTGCAGGATGCAGAAGGAGCACCCCATGCAGCGCTCTGAGGAAGAAAACCCTGTTAATATTGCCTCATCCCTAATTAGGGGCTGATCTTGCAGGAGTGAGCGCTGGGGTCCTCTGCAGGGGTGCTGTGCAGTCTTTGCTAGTACAGCCTGGCTCCTGAAAAAGAAATAAAATATAAACCTCGTGCTCATGTATGGTGTGCTGTTGCACAGTACTTCTGGTGCATTTAATAGCAGTGATGGTATAAAATGTAACTCTTATTGGACCCGCTAATTTATTGGCACCAACTATAATGAGATAAAATGTACGTAAATATGGATTAAACTCTTTATCACTCTATTAGTCAGCATGATGGTAGCAAGGTTCATTAAAGGGAGTTACTCATTTTCAGTAACTTGCAGTAATGTACTTTTTTTTTTTGAGAAATATAGTTCAAATATTCATAAACCTGTGGAGCATGCCATTTATTAGCCTCCCACTCCTCTCTGCTCTCCTGACGTGTACTTAATTGTCCTGACTTTCTTTTCAAGTTCCCGCAGTGTTTGAAAAAAGCTTTTTCGCAAGATAGGGGTCTTTCCTACCCTGACCCACAGATACAAAATGATGCCGTTCTAAAAATGAAAAAGGGAAGCGATTCACAGGTCAGCTGAAAAATGAGGAGATAGCGATACTGAGATTAAAGTAGTGTTTTTTCACTCTGTTGGCTCTGGTCCAGAGGCTGGTGAGAGCTGCACCAACCTTGCAGCTCGAGCAGGGCTCAGAGGAGCCGGGTCTGGATCAATCCTCCCTCTCAGTTAATTGAATCCACCAAGGTTCGCCGGCACGTGTGCTCGTGGGTGGCTGACGGAGGACTCGGACGCAGCTTGTCTTGAACGTCTGAAGTGCTGGGGAGGAGATGTGCATGATGGGGAGGGTGGCCCTGAGCATGGCATGCTCCAGCAGCTGCAGCAAGAGCTGCCTTGGTGGTGGGAGAGGACAGGGGAGCTGCTGAAGTGGGGCTGTCCTGGTACTCTCAGAGTTAAAGTGATGGGTGCCCTCTCTAAAGCTTTTGCGTCTTCAGAATAATTTTTGGTGTAAAGGCGTCCCCTTCCTCCTGCGAATGAGCCAGCGTGAAGCACTCTTGGGAGGTCCTGGGGGGATCCGGGCCGTCCTCAGCGGATGCTGTTGCAGGTTTGTCCCCAGCTTCATCACCAGCATCATGTGGTTGGAGAATCTGCGAAACGACAGGTCCCACCTCGCTGGCCATCGGGACTGGGGTGCTGGGAGAGCCGCGAAGGGGCTCGACTGCCGTCGTCCCACCGTCCCTCTCTGACACCCCCCCGCCGCTTGCCAGAGAGTCAGAAAACTGAATTTTCTGCTTGGTTTCAGATAGGATGGTGGGGGGAGCATTGTCAGTATTATTTAAGGGATTAATAACTGAGAATTGGTGGTTTGTGTTTCTCTCTGTTTCTCTGCTGAGAATTCCCCTCCCTCCACCATCTCTAATTTCACATACAAGTCAATGTCCCTGCAGCGGGATTTTAAAGGGTGCCTTTTTAACATAGTTTGTGCCTATAAAGGGGAGAAAGGGGGAGATTTACATGAAATAATATAGGTAGGTGAAAATTGCATTGCATTTGGGTGCCGTAACAAAGCAAGCCCAGCCACAGCTGACCCGTTGCTGGTGGGAGCAGCTCTCCCTCTCCTATTCTTGACTTTTTGGGGGTTTTTCCTGACCTCTTGTAGCCAAGAACAAATTAAAAGCAGTGCGTTTTTCTGTATGCACCGCTGAGTGCATGAAGTGATAGCGGTCGGGAGCGGAGAGGGGCTGCCAGCGCTGCAGGCAGCCGGAGCACGGCGTCCCACCCGCGGCTCTGCAGCGCCGGGGCCGGCGGCTCTGCCTCGCCTCCTGTTTATTTACAAATCCCCCAGAGGACTGGGCAGCGGGACAGACCTTCCCTTGTTGTGCTCCTCTGTGCCAGTTACTCAGATGGCTGCTACGTGGTGGTTGGATGTGTGTCAAGAAAGGGATCCTATCGCCGATGAAAACGTTTCTAATTGCTGTATAACTCGCCCAGTGCGTGTGCAGCGGGTGGGGTGGGAAGTGAGAAGAATTCTCCAAAAGAAGGGCGTGTGTGTGTGTTTTTTTTTTTTTTTCTTTAATTTCCGAGAAAGCAGTAGCGTAACTGGCCTGCAAAGAAAGATGTGTGTGATTGCATGCAAGAGACCGGGAACCCGCTTAACCCTTTGCCTGCCCGGCGCTCGCCGTGACGTTGTCCCCACCGAAGGAGCTGTGGGTACGCCCTGAGCCCACGCTCTCCCTTGCTCTGCCCTCCGTGTGCCTGAGCAGGGCAGCACAGCTCCTCCGGGGTAGCTTCTGCAGGGCGATATTGCGCTTTATGGACCACTGCTGTACTTCCCAGGAGTGACCAAAGCACTTTGCCAACAAGCTGAAAATTCACGTGCAGCTTCGATGCTGCCCGCAGGGTTTTGCCCAGAGCCCTTGGGTGCTGCAGTCTTTGCCCGAGGGAGAAGCCCCAGCTCCGGGAAGCGTATGAGAGCATGGGGAAGGCAGCCCTGCCGCCGCACCTCACGGCATGCCTGTGCAGGGACCTCGCCACCTGCCAGCTGATGATTAACTCCCCTGTTGCCTGCAGGAGCCGCGGGTGATGTTTGGTCCCTGCCGTGCTGGCTGGCGTGTTGCTCAGCTGGCGTTAGGTCAGCCAGTGTTTGGCCACCCGTGTTTTAAATGGCCTTGCTGGAATTGTGCTGGAGACTTGGATATTGGGATGAGCGCTACAAATGGCAAAAGCAGGCTGGAACAGCACGGATTGGGTGGGTGGTTGGGTTTTTTTTTTTTTGTTTCCCCCCTTTGCCAGCTCGAGGGTTCATTTGAGCTCGGGGACTGCTTGTCTCGCGCTCCATGCGTACCGAGCTCTGTACTGCCGGCGGCCCTCCCGTGGTGCAGGTTGGTCTCCGGTGGTGCTGTCAGATGTGGGGCGATGCAGGGACCTTCCTCCCATCCTCCTGCTCCCAGGCACCCTGAGGACATCAGCTGCGGTTCGGGGGGGGGGGGGGGGGGGGGGGCTGCGTTAGCAGGTGCAGTGTGTCCAGCAGGTGTTTGCAGCCAGAACACTAAAAGTAAGTACAGGAAATCCTGACGCTGAACTTCCCTAAAACACGGGGCAAGTGAATTACAGATTTCTGCGGCTAGTCAAGCGTGTACCAGACAGTGCTTTCTGCTGCGTAGTGCCGTACCACGCGCAGGACTGTTATCCGGGTGATGTTTGCCATGAGGGATGTGGTAGGTGCTGCCATACCTCTAATAATGTACATTTTTAGGCTCCAAATCCTGGGAGTTTCTCCCTGCTCTGCTATGACTATTGACCTGAAATACCTGGTGGACTGTGAATCTTCCTAGCTGCCTGCCCCAGTTAATATCGAAAGGGCCACGCTGGCATAGTTTGTGGTCTTCAGGGGGGTGGTAACAGCACCACAGCCCTAAATCGTGCACGGGCAACAAGTTGCTGATAAAATGTAGTTAGCCTTTCGCTGGACACTAAAGCAAGCCCCTCTATGAAACAGCTGGGAGCTGAACCACCAAGCTGTGGCCCTGGCATCACCTCCTGTCCCGCCGGCCAAAATGAGAGGGGCACGCTGGGCTCCCACCGACCGGTGCCACGGAGGAGAGTCTCTGCTTACAGCGGGCTTTTTCTGCTCCAGATTAGGGCTGGTGAGATGTCTTGCTTTCAGCCATGCAACACCCACATTCGGCCAAGGTCTCTGGTTATCGGGGCTGGGTTCTCTGCCAAGAAATGCTTCGTGGCATCAGACCCACTCCTGCGGTTCCCCAGCCCAGTGATGTTCAGCTCTGTCAGCTGGGCACCCCTCGGGGCTTTCGCCAAGCTGCCGTAGCAGGGAGCCTCTCCCAGGGAGAAGCTCGGCTCCTTGGCGAGGACTTTGTGCGTCGCTGAGCAGGCAAGGACCAGCACGAGTAAACACCGTGGTGGGAGTTACTGCCATTTGCAAAGCTGCTCTGATTTTTGGGAGCATGGAGTGGAGGTGCTGTGAGGTCTTTGGCACATGCACGTGGGATTGTGAGGCTTGCACCATCCATGGGCTCGCGACCCCAGTGTCCAAACAGAGCAGATGAAAATGCAGTGTCCCAGCAATTGGCTCCTGGGCTTGAGCAGGAGCTGGGCACCCGTGCTGGTGGCCCTTTGGTATTTACTGCAGCAGAAGCTTTTAGCTGTGCTGTGGCACGTTCTCCATGCTTTTTCCCCTTCCTCTCTCCCCTACTTACAAATCTGGTCTGTTTATAGATGTGCAGCTTCTTAGTGGAACTGAAAGAGCCAGAAGTGTTCATTCTGGGAAGCTTTGCTTCCCCCGCCCCCCCTTCTCGGCTGCTTTCCCCAGTATTTTTCCAAGGGGTCATGTTAAGGGGTATTGTGTTTCAGATCAAACAAGTATGGGCAGGATCTTTCGTAACTCCCGTAGTCTGGATGGGAGAATTCTGCTGTTGGGCCTTAAATAGCGATGGGAGTGTTTTAACGTGCAAGGAATCCAAGGTATTGATCAGGACATGGATAAATGCATATCCTTAATGTGTATGAAATTGATTTTCCTTTACCTTCTTGATTTGTCTGAGCTCTCCTTGTGGTAATTTTAGACAAGATTGGGGAGAAAAGGATTTTTGTTTTTTTTTTTTTTTTTTCTCTTGAAAAACCTGCGAGTGGTAGAACATTTACCAGTCTGTGTCTCCAAAAAGGGGCGGGGGAAGCAGCCTGTCTCTTTGGGGCAACCCAACAGTTTTTGCATATTGTTTGAAAAATGCCTGGTTTCATTTGAACCCATCAAGATGTTTTTCCTTTATTATGTCATTGGGCGCTTGAGACAATGATAGAGTCAGCATCATCGTGACTGAAAGACGTCAACAGGCAAAGTCAGTCTTTGTACCTCTTGGCGGTCAATTAGTGCAGCTGCCATGGCTTGAGCTTAACTGTTCAGCGTGCGTGTGCTTTGGGGAAGGAAGGAAATATATCCTAGGTAATATCCCTTAAGGGAGTCTTGGAATAAAAGGAATTTTTTATTTTATAATGAGCTTTTCTATTTCTTCATTAAAATCTTCTGCAGATTTCTCAGGCTCTTGGAACTGCAGCGTATGATGATGATACTGTCCCAAGGTCAAACGCTTTGGTTACAAATAATAATTAACATTTCTTGAAACAGGTTAACATGTGGGTGTCAGCATGGTCTAGCAGAAAGGGCAAAAAGTGAAACTCTCAGCCTGAAAATACTGGCACAGCCAAACTCCACAAACCCCAGTACTTGGGGTCATTCTGCGCAGCATCTTCCCCACGAACCAGAAAGAAAAGGCCTGGGGCAGGGGGGGAAGCTTCATTAGGGAATTGCGACTCCTCTTGGGGCAGAGGAGAGTTGGTACAAGTTAGCATGTTGAAATATCGCACGTGGACACAACCATCCAGATGCCGAGAGGAGCCTGGGTGCCCCGCGCCCCTTCTCCAGCGCATCCCGGGAGAGGGGCCAGGACTGGGGTGCTCGGAGGGAGGTGGGCTTTGGTCGGCGAGCCTCGGGCCCCGCCGTGCCCCTGCTAGATCGGTACTTTGCATTTGGACAGTCACTTAGTGGAAGAGAAATGTTAATGTTTCACAGCAAATAAACAGTACACGAAACAAACGAGTTGAAACCTCCGTGTCTCAGCAGAGCGTGGTTTCAGCGAGGTTTGCTTTTTGCACCCCATCTCTCGCCCAGTCTCGGTCTCTTCTGAGTCTCCTGTGTTTGGAGAGACTTCAGGTTGTGGAGGCTGTGACCAGCAGGTCCTGTCCTCCTGCAGGGACAGCCTTAGAGACCAGGACTACCCTCGCCTGGGGACCATGGGGAGGCTTCTCATCTCCCTCCTGCACTTCTTTATGAGGGAAAGCTAAAGAGTGGGGGAAGCATCTCAGGCTATTTTGTTCCACTGTCTGTCAGAATGGGCTGCTTGTTTGTTCTTGGAGGGCTTCCAGATAGGGTGTTTTTCTTTTCCTTTTCCTTCAGAAATGAAATATTCCTTCAGAAACTCCCTGTACGTTCAGGATTCCTCCCACCTGCCCGCTGCGGGCTGGGTGTTGGTGTGCACACAGACATGAGAGAGAGAAAGGGCTGGAAAACTCGGTGAGAAATCCCCCGGAGCTGCAGGGCATGAGGTCTGTCTGGCTGTGTGCAGGGGCTCTGCTGGGCGCAGCAGACCGAGCCAGGCAGTAACTCGGGATCAGAGGGCTGGACTGCAGCTGCAGGGCTGGTAGGGAACAATTTGCTTTGAATAGGTTTTAAAAAGTGTCTCTCTAAACATCACAGGTGAGGCTGGGATGACCAAGCCATCTGAAAACCATCTGTAAGGGCTGTGTAATTATCTTAAGTATCAATTTCCCTTTGGAAAAGCATGAGCGTTTCTCTTGGGTGAAGATATATTTGTATTTTCCAACTCTTGCAGACCTTTCCTTGCCTGGCTCCAAACCTGGTGCAGGAGGGGAGATGGGGCGACTGTGGCGAGCGTGGCTGTGCAGCCCTTTGCCATACCTGCAGTGGGACAGCAACGCTCGCTCGCCCTCAGTGCCTTGCTGCCCCAGTTAATGAGCCTCAGATGGTGATGCTGCAGCTAGTTCATTTACGCTCTCAGTCTTAATGGTGTGCATGTGAGTGAGACGTTCTCCTCTTCGACATCATTCTCTTCCTACTAATTGTGTATTAAAGCATAATCATGGTAGCAAGAAAGCAGTCTTAATGCACCCTGGGTAAAGCTAATGATGTGGACACACTACACTTAGCTGCATTTGTCAAGGTTTCCTATTTCAGGCCTGTTGTGAGTAATTTCAGGAATTTTTGAGCCAGCATGGACTTAGCAAATGTTTGCAGTCGTTCCTACTAATGAGGAAGACTTGTGTGGGAGAGACTGATTTAGCTGTGGTGGAGATTTCTCCCTGGCTAACAGATGGTGGGGATTTCACAGCCTGTTACTTAAGTTTTGAAAAAGGTGGTTAATACTTCAGGGGAAGGAGCAATGTGCAAATGGGTTGGAAGTAACACATAAATCGGAGCCAGCAGTTCGCATGTTCTTCTGGGGCTTGGGAGGGTGGTGCTTCCCATCCTAATCCTAGGGCAAGGCTTCATCTTTTTGCCTCAATGTTGATGCCAGCTACTGATGAAAAGCACCTTCTCCACTGCTCCTGCCATGTGGGAGAGCTTATTTCCAGCTCTCCACCTCTTCCATTGCCACCTTCAGGGTCACCCTGACTTCGGGCAGCTCTGGAGCATCTATCTGACTTGAAGCACACGAAAGGTCTCAAAGCTGCAGGGTGATGCCCCGTCGCTCTGGCACAGGCTAAAGCCTGAAAATGATGAAGTGAGGACAACTTATACAATGTATGGGCTCTGTGTTGTCTGAAGAGTTGGTGTACGTGTGGCCCAAGAAGCAGTGGTTTGTCCGGGCCCTGCAGAACAGCGGCAGTGGAGCAGTGAGAGACCCAGCAGTCCTGTGCCCTGACCTGCTGCTACCCCACATCCTTTAAGAGTCATCTTGTTGAAGACGGTTAATTACGGATACAAGTAGAGAGGCAGTCGTGCAGGTATTTGCATTCTACGGTCCTTGAAGATGCAATGGATGTCACTTAGACACAGAGTAATGGCTCTCGTACAGGTGTACTCTTCTATTTCTCTCTTGGTTTTGTGCATCTAACTTAAAATATACATACATCTGGAGAAAACTGATGCAAAAGTGGAGCTTTGACAAAGAAAAGCTTTGCTCGTTTTTTTTTCCTTGAGAAAACTCTACAAAGACCTTCCCCCATACACAGACCTTTCTGTGTCGGTACCGCGAGTGTGCACTAATTAACAGAGCTGGGGATCCTGGGGAGGATTTTACGTGCAAGTGCTGGGTGTGATATCGGGGGTGTTCCTGTGGCACCCTAGCCTCCTCTGGGCACGAGTAAAAGACAAAGCAACCGAGACGGTGCTGGAGGACTAATTTAAAAGACATGCTTGGAGAGCTGACGTGCTAGACGGCAGGCTCTGGAGCATTGCTGTCTGCTGTCCCTGCGATGTACCTGAGCCTGATGGGGTGCATCAGCTCTCTGATGGGAAAGAGAAACTCGGTCTTCCAAGCCAGTGGACTGTGAAGATTATTAAAAAAAATTTAATGTATCTCTTTCATGCGGAAGTAGTGCTTTAGTCCCTGTACACAGAGATTTATCAAAAGAACCTCTGTGCTCCAGAAGCAGAGCTGAGATCACAGTTTGTTGCAGATGTGAATTGAACTGGCTGAGTCCCACTTTCAGCAGATATGAATGACCATTGTACAGCGTCAGTCCGTCTTGAACCCCACACGTCAGTTCTGCTCTGAGGCTGTCTTTGCACAAGCTAGATTTGTACAGCAAAATTAATTTAAAAAAAAGAAAAAAAGGCGTTTTCTGACTCCTGGGAATAATACGGAGAAGCTGGCTGCGAGGGCTCTCCACATGGGCACACCAACGTGGGACTCTGGAGAGCAGCAGCAAGTAGAGTCCACCGCTTCCCCGGAGAGGCTGCTCCAGTGGCCAAGGAGGTGTTAGAGGTGGATCCACCAGCACGTAGGTCTGTTCGGATTTTGTTTCACTTTTCAGCTGGGATGTCTACTCCCATTATAGGAGATGCTGGATGGGAAGCTCAGTTTAAGCATTTTCAGCTAATGCAACAGTTTGGGGTGCTCTAATTTTTGTAGACCTAGATGACAGCTCCTCTGTGGGAATCTGATTTTTGGGACCGAGTGCTCAATGGGATTAGACTTTTATGATGTCTTAGATCATGCACAGAGATTTATGAGTCACTAGGAGAGTCTGTAGCAGGACCCTAGTTGGGCCAGGGTTATTAGCCCCTATTTGATCTAAATGCGAAATTTTATTTAAAAACATGCCTGCATAGAAAAATCTACAGTTGGGAAGCGGATAAACTTTTGGTTTAAATCCAACCTGCGGGGAACCATGTGAAGGACTCTTGCCTTGAGGCCTCCCTTGACTCTGTTTGCTCAGCCCGTGTACTTCATCAGCCAAGTCCCTGTGTGTGCTGCCTCCTGCCCTCCCCCTCGCCTTTTTTCATAATATTGTTCTAATTACTGGAGTGTGAAGAATTGACTCTTAAAATGCCTCTTGGCAAATTCCATTTGTGCATTGATGAAATTTCCCCTTGCTGCAGTCTCTCCATTAGCACCGGCCACGTTCAGCCCATCCTCGGATCAAAACTTCTCCTCCTCCCTTCCCGGGCAAACCGGGACACGCTAGTTAGCACATTGGTTGGAGATCATAAGTGTCAATGGGATATGAAAAAGGGAAGAAAGTGAGGGACTGGGGGAGGATGAAGGGTTAACACTTGTCTGCCGGGGTCCCGCTGGTGTGTGTTTTCACAGTGCTGTCTCTTCTGATGAGCTGCCAGATGTAATTTTTTGGGGTGGCCTTTTGGCCTTGCGGACCAAGCTCTGCCTTGGTGCGGCGGTGCAAGCATTACTGGGTGCAAGTTTACTGGGTAAACTGGGACAGCCAGGGACGGCTGCGGGTGCAAGGCTCTGAGAGCAGAAGCTCAGCTGGTAGCTCAGGGAAGGGCTTGCAGGAGGGTTGTGGAGCTGAGGATTTTGGGGAGGTTGAGCTCTGAACCCTGCTTGGAACAGGGATGTTTGTGGTGGTGCTTTGCCTGCACGTGGTCGTGCCCTTTGCTTTCTCGCCACAGCCGTCCCTCGGGGAAGGTGCTTGCTTGGCTCTGCCTGGACCTTCTGCTCCCTGGCAGGGTGCAAGAGCTTGCAGCAGACTCTTGTGCCTGTGCAGTCATTTGTTGATGTTGCAGAGAATTCAGGGTGTACGGCTTATGTGCTCTCAAAGTGGGTTATTTCTTTTAAAAACAACAACACTATAGGGTTGTTCCAGAGGCCTTTTTTTTTTTTTTTTTAAGTGAGTAGGGAGCACTTGAGTAATGCTACGGGCTTTTTCTGCAGTTGGAGGGGCTAAAAACCTGAAAAATAAAACTGAAAGCTCAGTTAGCAACTAATTGCAAGGTTTCTGGGACTGAGGCTTTAAGAAAAATGCTAAAGAGGAGGTTTTGTTCATAACGTTAGAGACTGGGCAGCTTTGGACCATCTCCTGATTCCAGAGCATTTGCGGTAGCTCCACACAGCAGACTCACGCTGTGAAATTACAGGTTGCTTCTGTCTGGGTTTCCCTCGCCCCTTTGTTTGTAGCATGGGAGCTGGACCAGCAGGTCCTGGAGAGGGGAGCAGGAGTGGGTTGGAAGAGGCAGTGTTCCCCGGGGCTGCGCGTGGGTTGTGCTCTCCGCAGCAAAGGACCTGGGGACTGGGCTGGCTTGAAGCGCTGGTGGTTTTGGCTATCATGAAGTCTCCTCCTTCATCATAAAACCTCCTAGGAATCCTCCCTGCAGGATAGACTATGGGCTGCAGAGGCATTTGGCAGGGTCCCAGTTGACTTTGTCAGAGGAACTAAACCAGCGGGGAACCAAAATTCATCCCAACGGCCGTTGGCGTAGCTGTCGGCCCCTGTGTGGGCCCCGGACTGGTGGCCAGGCTGGGCAGTGGAGAGGACAGAGCCATGGTGTGATGACAGCCCAGTCCTCTATGCTCCTTGGCAGGGGACCCAGCAGAGATGTGCCCCAGCCTCCTCCGTCTGTGCTGCTCAGCTCCCCTCTGCAGATGTGTTGGGGCTCACCAGGGCGATGGGCAGCCTCTCCCACCTCTACAGCTGTTTTCTGGCACATAAAAGGGTTTAATTGCCCCTCGCAGGAGCCCTTGGCAGACCCCCTGGCTTCTTCTAATGTGCCTCTTCTTGGTCAATGGCTCACAGAAGAGCAGTTATCCTTCAGAGGAGCAATAGAGCCTGAACGTTCACCACCTTACGCACCATTTTGTCAGCTAATCAGTTTTAACCCTGATAACGGGAGAACTTGAAAAGCAAGGGAAGGTGAAGAAAACCTGCCCTCTACTAGGCTAAGGAGAAACTGGCTGGGGATACACCAGGGATGGATGGTCTGTGGCCAGGGATGCTCAGCTTTGGGCTTCTTGTTTTCACAGTGGCAGAGACCTGCAAAATGCAGGGAAAGGGCAGTGCCAAAAGCCCTGGAAGCAGGTACTGAGAGACGCGGCCGCTTGGGCTGGCAGGTGGTGCGGCTGGAGAAGGCTTTTTGAAAGCAGGGTTTTGCTGTGCCGGTCCCGGGAGCTGTTGGGTTCTGTGAAGTTGTAATTCAGCGCACCACGATCTGCAACAGGCGCTTCTGTTTGCACTGGGTGTTACAGGGGTGTAAAATGGGCAAAACCCATTTAACTTCACGCACTTTGCTGCTCCCAGATACTTCTCCAGCTCTGTCTTGCCACAGAGAGGCTTGTAAAGAGGTAGCGATCAATTAAAATTAGTCGCAGCAAGTTCCTGTTCGTGTAAGCTGTCTGAAGGACAAGCAGATCTTTAGATTTTTGTGGTTTTGCTCCATTCTATTTCTAGCTCCATTAAATCTGTTTTTACCCTGCTCTCTTCTGAAACATAAACGAATAAATGCCATAACAAGGGCACACTTAAAGAAAAACGAAGCATGACTATAAATATGAGTGACCCAGCTAAAAGAAAGGTCAGATAGGAGACATTACCCAGTAGTGTTCATTAAGGAAGGGTATCGGGGTGTAATTCAGCTTCCTGGTTTAGTCATGTGTTTAGTAGAGCCGGTCAGGGGACCCATGGAGCGAGATAAGAGATGCAAGATACGTAGAGGGAAGCTTTCCTTTCCCGTGTGTTTGCATTCTGGGCAATACAGCAGGTGAAGTGGAAGGGGGATTTTGATACTCATGATTATCCATGGTGCACTTAGTATTTTGGAAAATATTCCCTGCTTTGGGCGGGGGGAGGAAGGAGCTGACAGCTCTTTGCAGCATGACCCTTGTGGTGCTTCTGTTTGGAGAAGGCAGGGCTGTTTGCTCACGCATGTCAAGGAGCAGAAAAGTAAACCTGCATGGAAATGTTTGCAAAATGCATAAAGATTTTCACCCCGTGCAGCTGGGAGTCTGACCTGAAACTGGAGTTCATGTGCTGAGGCTGGGTGCAGAAAGCTGCCGCCCCATCACCCAGCCCAGGGCCGGTGGTTTCTGCTCAAGGCACATACATGAAGAAGGAAGGTATCCAGAGTTATTTAAGAGACAGAAATGTCTCGGAGACAAGCTCATGTCTTAGTAAGGCAGCCACTACGTGGGGCTGGGAAGGAGTTTGCCGCGGGGACGTTGGACGGAACGGTGCTTTTCAAGGCTTTGCTGTGTGTTGGAGGCATTGCCACCACGCCGGCGTGTTTCTGCCTGTTGTCGATGCGTCTCTGCTCCTGCCCGTTTCCCTGCCTGAAGCTCTCCAGGTATTCACGCACGTGTGGAAATGCATCCAAACGATGTCAGGAAGAAATGGCAATATAGAGAAATCCCTCTTTATGGCAGGAACCAAGTGAATGGGGATTTATCTTGGAGATTAACTGGGCTCTCCTCGTTTTGCTTTTCCTGCCATGAAACTCAGTTCCCTGAACCGAAGAGACTTGCTCTACAGGTCTGCACCATCTGGGGGAGGTGCAATAATAAAACCATTTAAATTCTCCTTAATATTTTGGAGGGACAGTGATAATTCCCCTGGTGCTGAGGCCTGTTTTGCTTCGTTAATACCTGGGTTTGAACGTTTTCCTTTCTTTCTTTTCTTGCTCAGGGCTTCGGAAAGCTCTCTTCTCAAGGAGGTTTAGCGTGCGCACACACCACGTGAAGTCAACAGGAGCTGAACTTCAAAGTGAAGCATGTGAATAAATATTATCCTGACTTGAGGCTACTATTTATTCTTTTTCTTCTGAAACAAAACAAATTCATGCATGCCTTCTTGAGATTTGGAATTAATCGTTCTCTCTTTTTTTTTTTTTTTTTTTTACCACCCTGGCAATGGCAGCACTATAGTATTTACTCTGCTTTGCTCAGATGATGACCTCACCTGCCTCTCTCAGGTGTATGGGTTTTACTGTTTTGCAGCCATTTTTTAATATTGGGGGGAAAATGCTGTAGCCAGGACCAAAATCCTCTGTTCTTGCTTGCGTGGCTTCCATGGCTCACCAAGGGACCAGACCCCGGTGTGATGGGAGAGCCCAGGAAGATGCTGTGAAACCCAAACCTGAACCTTGGAGGATGAGGAGGGTGTTTGCTTCAGGTTCTGGGAGCTGAACGCGGTTGTGCCAGCAGTGTGTAGTTTGCTGTGGGATTTGCTCCCTGGAAGCACCTGAAACAGGCAAGTCCTTGTGTCCCAGGCGTCAAAAAGAAACCAGTAAATTTGGGTCCGGACAGCCCATCTTTGTAGGGCTTGACTTGCAGAAGGTTTTGAGTGCTTGTCCTCCGAAGACCGGTGTGGTTAATACTGCCTCAAGCCATGCACCCGAATCCACCAGGTCCTCGGATGATTTGTAGCTACGTTGCGTGGGCGAGAGCCGGGGTATTGCTGTGGTATCGCTGTCCCAGATGCGTCTTGCTGTCTGGTTCAACTCTCCGCAGCTCCACGCAGGGAAAGCCTTCATGCATAGAAAATAATAAAATAAAATTATGCCATCAAATGTTTTATGTATGAGGAAGCACGGGCTGTCAATAATCCTCTATGTTTTTTAATGCGAACTCTCTCTGCGTTTCTGCTAGTGGCTGATGACACCAATTAATTTTATTGTTTGGAAATAATCTTCTGTGGTGTGTGATTTGCACGGCCCTAGCCTTATGCTTTCTAATGATTTCTCTATTAATTTCACTGCTGCCAATAAGCCGAAGATGCCTTTCGAGTGGAAAGGGAAACATGACCTAATAACATGGATAAAATATTAGCAAGAGCAAATTAAATCCTGGTTAGCAATGTTAGGACCCCAGCCGCTAAAGACAGAAGAGCTGCTGAAGCGTAGCAGAGAGCAAAGAGCTGCACATGCTGCGTATGGATGCACAAGAGCGTGGAGCAGTAACTTTTTGAAGAGCTTTAAAATTAATGTAGAATCAGTGAGTTTGTCCCCACCTGCTCCAGCTGGCTATTCCCTGGGCAAAAAAGAGTTGACCCTGATAAATTGAATTTGTGTGCCTCCCTATGTGCTAGAAATGCTGTGTCCGGGCTTGCCCCACTATAGCAGTGGTCATGCTTTGCTTTCATTTCTACTTTTTGGTCTGAAGGCAGATCTGATGAGAGCTCCTCTGCAGTGCTGCCTTTGCCACGACGACGTACGCCTTTGTCGTCTCGCGTCTGCGTGTAAGGACGAAGCTCCCCGGAGGAGCTCCCTCTGTCCCGCAGGGCAGTGGTGATGAGCGGGGTGGGTAGTGCCATTTATTTTTGTGATTTTCAGCGTCACGGGCCTTGTGGGTGTCCTCAAGCCTTGTCTTTTTGTACAACCTGCGCCCATCTTGCAGAAGACCCAAAAGCAAGATTGATCTGTAAGATTTCCAGCGTAACCCAGGGTTAGAGACTCGGGTACTTGTCATCTGCAAGTCCTCCTTTGGAACACCTGGGTGCTAGCAGGCATGCTTTGAGGGGCTGGGAGAGGAGCTGTGGTTTACAGTAGTCATCAGCCCCAGTCAGGGTGAAGAACAGAGCTTTTTAGTAATGGCACTGGAGAAATGTTCAGATGGGTTTCAATCAGGCACTGCTGCGCACGCAGGTACCTATGAGTTAACCTCATGGAGAGCATCTTTACCTTCCAGCAAGCTTCGCTGGCTGCTCTGAATCTGCCCCAAAATCAAGGAAATAAGATTAAAATTATGATGAAGTCACATGAAATTGTCCTTCTTCAGCCTTTGGAAGAAGTCCGTACTCATGGTGTGGCTGTCGGCACGCTCGCGGCTGGGGCTGACTTCCTTCATCCATTTCCTTCTGAGAGGAAAAAACATTCCTGTAATGCATGAAAATATCATCACATCAATATTGTCTGAGTGAAGCAAGAAGCGGGGCGGGGGGGAAATCAATGCAGGTTGTGACCAACATGTTTATGCGAAGATTTATGTAAATATACAAATATTTATTGCTTTAATATTTTAGTTGCTGTGCTGTGAAGTTTTGTGGTTCCTGCATAGAAATATGAGGCAAAAGAGTTAGTAATCAAGGATATGGACTTCTGGGCTGGCGGCTGGGGAAGGATGAGGGGCTGGAAGCTCAGCAAAGAGCTGGGTGGTTTGTAGTGAGGAGGCTGGAGCCAGGGAAGCGCTGGGGCTGTGCTGGCTGCGGGGTTAGAGCTGCGCTCACCGTCTGCTCGCTTTTCCCTTACAAACTTCTCGTTCGATGCAGGTCATCGGGCAGGCTTCGGGCATTCGTACACCGCAAAAGCAGTGCTCACCTTGGCTGGAGTCATTGCTGGGCGTTTTAGTTTGAATGGTAACCTGCGAGGCATTTCAGTCATTTCGTTTCTCCCCCTCCGTTTTTAACAGCAAAACCATACGTAAACACCAAGTTTTCAGGGAACTGGATCGTGATGATGTGGGCAGGAAGAAAATAATATAGTGAACAATATTTAAAAATAGTTGTCGGGCGCGATGGGCTGATGCAGGCAAGGGGTCCGTGGCACTGCTGCTGGGCTGCTCGGGGCCGTGCGTCTGCGAGGAGACGCTTGCACCCCGCCGCCCGGCGGGGTCCCCCCAGCCACGGCCGGTTGCCGCTGTCGCTTTTTCCGAGGAGTGCCCGTTGCGTTGCCTCGACTCAGTTACAGAGGATACCCTGAGGCCCGTCCTGCTCTCCGGCAGCAGGCAAGAGCGCTGGCTAAAATGCAAAGTGATGCCCAGGCGGCTTCATCTCCCCCCCGGGAGCTGGCTTTGGATGCCTTAGCGGTCTTTGAGACGGCGATGAAGTGCTTACGGTCGGATCAAAGCCTGAGCACGAGATTTCTGCTGGCCTTGGGTTTCTTTGCGCTGGGTTCAGGATTATAGAGTGAAGTCAAGCCCTCCCGTAGGGCAAGTACGAGCACTAAGCTGTTACAGCGCTGACTTCACAGGGGAAGTTACCGAAACTCAGTGCCTGCTCTTTTCTGCGTGACAAACAAACAAACTGAAGCTTCCTTTTTTTTCCCCTCTTTCAAAAAAAAAAAGGGGGGGGGGCAAAGCTTCTCAAAGAAATTGGTTGTCAGCAAAAGAGAAAAAAAGCAAAAACCACCCAAAAACCCAAGGTGCTTGCTAAGCCACTGGTGCCACCCACTGCCCTCATTGCTCCTCTACTGCCAGAGCAGACCCAAGCCAGCAGAGCGGGCTGGGATATCTTTTCCTTCATCGCCGTTGCTGTGAAGGGAGCATGCCAGCTCTGGTTCATCATTAATAGTTTTCCAGCCTGCTTCTGCTGGGAGAACAACGAGGACATTGAGAGCGGGTCCGTGCTGGCCATGCTGCACGGCAGCTTCTGAGAAAGTCTGAGCCTCGTGCCTGCGTCGAGTTACCCTCATTTATACACCCGGAGCTGCGCCTCCTGCCCTGGCAGCCAAAATCCAAATAAAAACTACTTTAGATGCAAGATTAGGAATAAATAGTGTTGTAGTACTATGGTGACATTTTTCCCGGTGATGCTTTCTTTTCTTCTCTCTCCCTCATGGGCTCTAATCTTCCAGTATTATAAGAAGTGAGGAGTAATGGAGCTATTGGCCTTTTTAAATATTTATGAACTTCTCAGGAAAGCCAGAGAAATGAGGAGCGACGGAGACAGATAACAGATGCGAGATGGTCTCACAACCATGTCATTTGACACGCGTGGGATTTTTTTCTTTTTCCTGGTGTCCTAAGTCATTAATCATAGGTGAAACATAATGGTTTTGTTCTTTTTATGTACAGATTATTATTACTTTTAAAAAGAAGACCGTATGTGGGACACAGCTGTGATTATATCACAGAAAGCTGATAGTGCAGTTCCTGCCTCTGGCTTGCTGGGTTTTTGCTGCTGGCAAACAAAGATGTTTTCTGCCTCTTGTCGGGGTCAGTCCAGAAGGTGACTCAGTAAAATGGGCTTTGTGGGATACGGTGATTTTTGTGACAGATCTGCACGTATATATTTTCTGCACATATATATTTTTTGTGATGGTCAAGTTTGGCTTCTGAGATTCGAATGGGTCTGTCCTGTCTCCATCATCTTTGTCCCTCCAGCTGAATGCGGTGGGGCTTTCACCGGGACAGAGGGCAGATGCTCCGAGTTGCTTCCATTTGCGCTTTGCTTGTAAATGACTTTGTGTTATTCCTAAATACTGGCATAAACAGTAGAGGGGTATGGGAATGAGCTCTGCTTTGCAGGTAATTCTGGGGGCATCCAGGGGCGATGTGCGGATTAGCTGTGCCAGGATCCGTCCCCTGCACGGACCTTCTCGTGCACGTGCAGCAAAGCAAAGCATCTTCCTCGCTGTCGTAACAGTGCTGGCAGCCAGCGGGTTACAGCAGGGCCAAAACGGTGCTGGCGGCTTGGGTTTTCTCATCTTTTTAATTAATTTTTTTTTTTCCTTCCCAGACAAACTTAACTGAAAACACTCCTGATTTGGGCTGAAACGCAGCTAATCGTTTTGTCTGAAAAGTGACTTTTGGAGATTCATTTCGTTATTTTCATACAGTGTGCTTTTTCTTCGTTTAAAAACAAAATTATACTTAATCTATGGTTAGTTCTTTCTGAGAGCTGATCCACCCGGCACTGGGAATTGTACAGAGAGGAACAGCAAAAGCAAACCCCAGTTGGGTCACCCTCTCCTTCCCTCCTGCGGTGCAGCCATCGCATCCCCCCGAAAATGAATTATTCAGGCGGCGCTCACAGCGATGCGAGGATGCCCCGTGCAGCCAGATATCTGCCGCGAAGGTCACAGAAATGGGGTGACGCCTGCTTTTTAGCAGCCCTTTGATTTCACAGCGTGCCGTTGCCCTGTGTGAGCAAAGATTACTCACGAGGGGAAGAGTTCCACCTCGGGGGATGAATTTCTTGCTCCGTATGGCCATCTCCGTGCAAGTGTTTGCAGGGTTAGGTCTTCTGGTGTTTTGGGTGCGTGTTGGGAATGCACTGGATATAACAACCCCTGGTGCTGGAAGTAACCTGTGCTAGTCAGGCGGGTGTTTCTGGGGGCTGAATGCAAGCCCGTGCCTTGGTCACCACGAGAGATGCTAAAGGAGCGATGCTGGTGGCGGAGGTGACTGGGTGGAGTCTTGCTGAGATGTCTGTGGGGATTCACTGAGCTAATCTGCCGGTCTCGTGGAGCATCCCGGCTCCGCTGAGAAGGGCGACACCTGATTCCCTGCAAGCTGCCTATCAGTATATCTAACATAACTTAAATTTGTCACCATAATACACGTAAAGTGCATTGATCTTATTTTTGCTGGGGAAGGGAAGCTACCGCGGGTTGGAGCCTGGGAAAAGAGGCAAACAGGCAGGGGTGCAATAGGATTTGCTTTCAGGGAAGGCACTCCTTACCCAGAATGTAATGATGTACGATGTTCCCTGGTGCTGTGCAACGCTGCTGCCATCCGTTTGCAGAGTGGTTGGGTCTGTTCTGGGAGCAGGGTTGGCTCTCCAGCATGTGTTTGATTTACTTGGGGTCTTCAGGCTCTGGACCGTAGAAAATGCGGTGGTAATCGGCCTTCAGGCGCCTCGCCCGGGCAGGGGATTGATACAGCTCGATAAGGGGGTTTGTCTTGCGGTTTGTGCTTTTTCCAGAAAGACTTGGGGAGAAAAGATGCCATTTAAAGAAAATTACTGCATTGCCTATCAACTGAAAACAAAAGCCTTTTGTCCTGTCAGTCATTTGGAGGCTTTATCTTGTCAATCACAAGGGAAACGTCTCCTTTTCACTTCTGCCAGACTTTGCATAGACCCGGTTTCTCCTTCATTCAAACAAGCATCAGGGGCAGTAGTTCTTTAATTTAAAAAAAATTATAAAAAAGAATAATAAAAAATTCTGACTATTTCATCAGTATTTGGACTTGAGAGAAAGTAGTAATGCAAGTTAGTGTGTGTCCTCTTGTCCCGTAGCTGAACCGAGGTGATATATCAGGCTATCAAATGGCGCCACAGGGAGAAGCGCCCTCGCTTTCCCCTCCCCTCTGTGCACACATGGCTATGTTATACTGAATTCCTCGCTCTTGTGCTAGCATGTTACGTACATACTGTAAGAAGTCACTGTGTGTTTAGGTATGTTGTACTGCACTAGGTTAGGCGCCGTAAGGTTTGTGCACGTTAAGTGACCCGGCTTCATTAGCAGCAGCTGCAGAGGGGGGAGATGCGAAGTCTCCAGCTCTCTGTG
Organism: Morus bassanus; assembly: GCA_031468815.1. Taxonomy (NCBI): domain Eukaryota; kingdom Metazoa; phylum Chordata; class Aves; order Suliformes; family Sulidae; genus Morus; species Morus bassanus. Next base: position 4,735,639 of record CM062586.1, read on the forward strand.
ATTTCCCCCCCGCCACTCCCCCCCGCCAGCGGGTCCCCAAAACAGCCCCGCGCCTGTAAAACCGGGGTGAGGCCGGCATGCAGGGACTGCGCATATTGAACTCTTTGCCAAGTATTGCCTGGGTGTGGAGACAGCGAGAGCAGTGAGCCTCGAGTCTCACCGCCTGCAGGTTGCTCCGTGCTTCTTGGATGCTTTCAGAGCCTGGAAGTAAAGTGTGGCGTAAAGCGCATTTCCCAAACACTGAGCTCGCTGTTAATGGATTCATTGCAGGTCCTGCCCACGGCTCTACTTCCACAGCACGTGGACGATGCGCCTGATGGGAGCGTTTTGGGTTGGTGAGCTGCCCGGAGGGCCGTCGCTTGGAGTGCTTTGCTCCCCTGCCCTCGCTGCTCCTCCAGCGCTGGCGATGCAAGGGCGCTGCGAGGCTTGCTGCCGACCGCGCCGGCTCGGGCAGACCTCGGCGCTGGTTCTCTGGCCCGTGGTGGGCTCAGGAAGGAGGGAAGAGGCTGCGGTTTTGTCCCAGGAGGAAACCACAATAATGCCGCACGTGCCGGGGATGTTTGTAGCGCCCGGATGAAGTGGCTTTTGTCGCTTCGCAGCAGGCTCTTGAGCAAGATTCGCCGTGACCCTGTTCATAGGCTGGATGTTGTGGCACATTTTGAATCGTTTGGGGCTTTTGTTTTGTTCATGAGAGTGAAAGACATTTTCCTTTCCCTTTCCACTTCCTTTCCCTTTCGCACAGCCATTTTCCTCCCCGTGCTGCTCCGCAGATGGGCTTTGGGTGGGTCCCTACCTGAGCAAGCGTACTGCCAGAAGTCCAGGAGTCCATCTGTCTGTCCATCAGTCAGCACGTGGCTGTGTGCACGGCCCCGGCGATGCGAGCCGGGCACCAAACACCTCACATGCACGCGTTTGGGCTTTGTAGAAATGCTGGCATGCTGCTGCCTTTCCTCCTGCTTGCTCACCTGCTCAAGCTGGAGGCCCGGTTAAGCTCCGATATTTTTTTTGTCATCTCATGTCAGCAGCGCTGCTGGAGCTACCAACCCCTCGGCGCTGCTCGGGGGCGATGCAGGGTCCCCGATTCCCCGCCCCGCCTGGCCCTGGCGCTGCAGCAAAGGTCCTCTCCGCTTGTGCCAAGAGCAGCCCTGCGAAGTCATCGGGGTTCGCTGCTTTGAAGCCTTTGCTGAATTGGGCTGTGCTCCGACAGCCTCGCCAAAGCTGGGGATGCTAAAATCCAGCTGCCGCGTGGCCAGGGTGCGTGTTGGTGCCCGCCGTGGGCCGGTGGCCATCTGCCCGCTTCCTCGCAGTCTGGCTGGGCTTGCGGGGCAAAGGGTTTTTCCTGTAAACAGCCCTCTCCTGGGGCACGACGTGGTGTCAGGAACTGGTATCATTGTTCTCAACAGCCGCACGTTTCCCTTTGCAGCCAGCTAAATATATAAAGCTGCTAGATATATAAAGCAGCCATATGGAGTTTCCATTTCTCTCTCAGCCCCTCTTTGAGCAGGACACCCAAATATTGCTCTTACTCCGTGCCAAGGCTTTCATGCTGGGCTGAGCTTACGTGACTTAGGTGCCTTTGGCTGAGGGTCCTTTGCCAAGCCAAGGTGAAATACTTGGCAAATAGGGATATCTCTTTGTAGCAGGGAAGTGTGAATCATCCCTGTTAAGCTTTTAGTTGCAAACTTTTTTCTTTTTCCGCAGCCCAACCTCGTTTCCGCCGCTCCAACCTTGGATGCTGCCGCCGGGGGTGCGGCACGGCGGGGAGGGTGAGCGCAGGGTGCCCCATCTCCATCGCCTGCGGTAGGAGATGATGGAGCTCATGGGTCGCACAGCCAGGGACGCAATTCGTCCTCCGGGAAAACAGTGTGCCGATGTTGCTCTGTATCCTGAGATGATGCTCTTTCTCTGCTCCATTTGCTTTCTCTGCCCGATGGCTGCTCTGCTGGGATTCTTGGCTCGCCAAGGTTTTACATCAGCTCTGTGTGTTCTATCCCTCTTCTGTTGCTAAAGAAAGTTATTTTCGGAGCATGGAACAGCGTGGGCTGGCTCCTGCATGTGCAACATCTCTGGACTAGAGAGTAGAGACCAGCGCCGGTGATAACCCACCACCTTCACTGCACGTCTCTGTTTGAAGAAGCCTGTCTGGTTCCCAGAAATTATCCCACTTTTTTCCACGTCGGTATTTTGTAAATTCCAGGGCACCCATCCCCAGGCAGGCAGGTCAGGGCTGGGAGAGCTGTGGTGTGCGGACCCAGCGGGCAGTTCGGGGAGAGCGGCAGATCCCTTGGGATCCTGCCCTGGCACCCGTCCTCCCACCGCCACGCACACGGCATGTCTGCTGCGAGACAAGGACAAATGGGACCTGGCATTTCCTTTTGTTTCTCTGAATGCAGAAGATCTGTCTTACCCAGGCTTTTCTTGATACAAGACAAATATGAGTTGTTCTGTTTTTTCTATTCTATATCAGTCTTTTTTGTTTCTTTTCCTTCTGAACTGTAACAAAAGCTTTAGTGTGCTGGGACTGGTGATGAGCTCCGCTCTTATTTTCCGAGTAACTCACCTCTGAAGCGTGTATGCGCCAGGAGGCTCTTGGGCCGCATACAGGAGAATGGCCTCAGGCCTGAATTTGCATTTTTGCTACATAAATTCAAATTACTTTCATACATCAAGTGATTTCACTGGTCAGAGGATCACTTCTTATTGGAGGGTGTTTGGATGCTCGGCGGCAGGGCCTGGGGAGATGTGCTGGCTCCTGACCCTGACCGGGCTGCAGCTGCCAGCTCCTTTGCAAACATTAAAAAAAAAAAAAATAAATCCAAATGCCAAGTGCAGTGTGTGCCTCTGGAAGCGGCTGCGTCCTCGGCCACTGGAGACACCCCGTCTGCAATGGGAGATGTTTGATCCCCATGCCGTGTGTCTCTGAAGCTGTGGGTTGACAGAGCGTGTGTGAAGTCTCATCTGGGCGGTGCTTTCATCGGTAATTGCACCTTCTTGTTAGTTTATTCAAATATTATTTCACTGTTTTCTTTGAGCATAACAATGTCTGGCGGTTACTGAGTGATTGCTGTCAGCGCAAGCCTTTACTGTTGGCTTTTACTGTCTTGTGATAATAAAAATTAATGATTTTGCATCCCTTGCCTTTCATCCTCGAGTATCCTAAAGCTTTATATGAGCAGTTAATCTCTGTGAAGGGAGCACGCTGCCTGCAACCCAAGAGACAGGGGCTGCTCCTGTTCTGTGCAACTGGTGCTCCCGAGCACCAGGAGATGCTTTGAGAAACACGTGAACTCCCTCAGGTTTGATGAACAAAGACTCTCGCCTCTCCCCAGGGACTTGAGCCATCAAAATAAGAAGAGCAGATGGCATTGAAGGCATCTCCCTCGTTGACAGCCAGGTTTGCTGCAGAGCTGATAAAACACAGGAGGTCATGCTTGATGGGTGCACAGTCGTCGTGGATGATTTTCAGGTGTTTCAAAGACCTCCTCTCCTTCTCAGCACAAAAACTGGGACCTCAGTCGTACCCACCTCCTGCCTCGTCCCATGCTGAGGGTGATGCGGTCCCAGCGCTCACGTGGGGCAGCGCTGGCCGGGGCGCTGCAGGCTTGGTGTTGAGTCTCTTGGAGGTTCTTGTTTCCTATGAAAGTGTTTCTCACCCTTCCTTCTTGTTTAACACAAGTTGCCAGAGGGTATCAGCTCTGGTTTGAGCTGTTTCTCAAGCGTGTATTTAAATGTTTGTCTTGTGCATCTCCTGCCGACAGCTTCGCACCTTCCCGCTTCGGTGGAAAGCGCTCCCGAAGTCAACCGGCGGGTAGGGACCCCGTGGAAAGGCGGCTTAATGTTTGTGTCGTTACTGCACAGCAAGGCAGGACTGTCAGGGGAGGGAGGTTTCCAGATTTTATTTCTGGGATGATTGTGCTCCTGTTGATAATGAAGGGTGCAGCATGACGAAACGACCTACCCGTGGTCCATCCATTCCTCTGCACTTCACGCGGTGCTTTTTTCAGGTTAGCATACTGAAGAAAGGGTGTTTCTTTGCGGCATTTCCAGTGCTGCTTGTGTGTAAGGAGGTTAGTGGTGTGCATTTAACGTCCCACTGTGGTGCCACCAAGTTTGGTTTTTCTCCAGCTGGATGGGTAGGTACGGTACGGTTGCAAAATGGCATTTGCCACCTGCAAATTCCAAAGCTCGAGACAGGGTATCATGCCCTTGATGAAGGGGATCTTCAAACGAGGACTTGCATAACTACCATAATACAGGCCTTTCAGGGCAGAAACAAACCGAGAGGAAACGGTTGTCCTCCAGGAGATTACAGTTTGCAATTTGATAATTGACCCCATGATGGGTTTGCGAGTGACGGCTGCGTTATGGGTTCCTGTGGCTCTTTGCAGCTGCCTTTTCTTTCCGTGTAAAAACCCTTCCTAGTACAGGGCTGGCACTTGTCCCCTCCTGCTTTCCAAGAGCCTGAAATCACTTGGAGGTTCATTACCCACATTAGAAAGTCGCTGTGCAGCTCATCCTCCTCCAACAAGTGGTTACCTCCCATGGAGCAGTTGCTTACGAGGAGAGGACCACGCATCTTCCATGACTTTGTTTGGAGGAGGAAGATAAAATAAACAGACAGAAAATCAGCTCCCTGCTCAAATTCTTTGTCTTCTCTGCCTAGTCACTTGGGTTTTGGTAATCGTTTTAATCTGCAGTTGAGGTTTCCTGGCAGTATAAGGATTTTTCAGTGACTGTCATTTTCTTTGTTACTTTCAGGCTGGTTGTTTCAAAACTCATTACCCTTGGCATTTATTTACCAAGGCTAGAAGCAGCTTGCACCAGGGGCACAAAATGGAAATTGATTTACGGCGATGGTGTGTGATCTAGAAAATGTCAATTTTTTTCCTCTCGAGTCTATAAATTAGTTTTGATTCCAATGAGGTTTTATACTATACTTATAAATCAGTTCCGAAGGAGCTGTGTGAGTCTGGGAAATTAAAGCAGTCAAGCAGCAGCCCCATATCTCGGCGTTGCTGATGCAGCTTTATTATGGTGCTGCTCTCCCACGTATGCATGCAGGGCTGGGCAAGTGCTGATGCCAGGCAGTTTGCATGGGGTGCATTCAGCTGGGGAGAAGAACCAGCTGCTAAAATACAACTGTATCATTAGTGCATCAATTAAAAAATTAAATAGGTCCAAGCTTTAGGAAGATAAGGGTCTGAAGTGGCTTGTGATTTAAGGAAACAAGTCCCACACTGAGTTTTTTGGAGAATATCGATGCCTCAGCACTTCAGAACTAGCAGACCTCTACAAGGACTTGCCTCAGGCTGTGAAACCACTGACGGTTTTGGAAACTTTGAGTTGTTTGGACTTGCAATCTCAGCACTGGGAGAGTTTGCACTGTGCGAGCAGCTAATGCACGCAAGCGCTCCCGGGGCACTCTCTGGGACGGCTGATGTGCAGAAGTGCTGGAGGGAGGATTGGAAGAGAGGAAAACCACATTTCAGCTGGTTTCAAATGGTTTGATTTGACATGCTGTGGAGTCGGATGCAGAAACCTCTGTAGGCAAACATCGTGGTAGCTCCTTGCCATGTGCTTGCTGGGTGCTCTTTCTTGATCGTAAATGGAGAAGTGGTTAACGGAGTGTACAGAAACACTGGAAATTATGAGAAAAACCGTCCCTTCATCACCCTCTGCTGTGCTAGATAGCCAAGTTGTGTGATTTTGGCGACCCCTTAGCTGTTCAGCAGAAGGTTGGCTGTGCCGTGGCTGCGAGCGGGGCTGGGGGAAGAAGCAGGAGTGATCCCAGGAGCAGCGGCTGCCCTCCGGGCTGGGGACACGGCAGCACCGCGCTCCCCTGCCCAGACGTTGGGTTTCAGTTTATGGAAACGTAGACAAATGGATGTGTTTCCTGTGGATGTGTGGGAGCCCTTACCTGCCAGGCTGCCTGTCTTGCATGCTGTGCCAGATTGCTGCTGGGATAAACTTAGTTCAAGCTCCGTTGACTGCAATATCGTTTTTACATCTTGTCGCTTTGAATTGCCATTCCTGTCTTTAACTTTTGCTGCTCCGCCGTCTGTCTCCCCCAGCTGAGGTGCCTTGACAGCTTCCCTCGCACACACCAGTGATTTGTCGCACGCTTGTGTGACTCTCTGCTTTTTCTTCCATTTTTGTGCTTTAATTGAAACATTAAAGGAGCTAATACAGACCCAAACAAAAGACCTGCTGCACCGCCCCAGAGCTTTCTGTGGACCCCAGAATCCTTTCCTAGAAACCTCCCATGTCTTCTGGATTACGTGGTTCCTTCTGCTTGGCTGAGGAAACCTCATTCAAGACGAGATACGTTAGCCCTGTGTTTCTGGAGCTACTGTGGAAATCCCTGGCATTCACGCTGTGGTGGGTTGCTGTAATGAATCTGTACATGCCAGAACACCTTGCGAAGAGGGGAAAAACAATTTTACGTTCCCTTTAATAAGAGGAAACTGCAATGGAGAGCAGGGTTGCAATACAGAGCTCAGGTTTTCTTGGGGTGCCAGGGCCATAGTTTGGGGAAGGACCCAGGTGCTGGGCTGCCAGTGCAGCATCCTCTCCAGGGCTGTGCATCCCCCCTGATTTTGAGGTTTCCAGCTGCACCAGATTCCCATTTATACCTGCTGCCTTTCACAGCAGGGACACGCGCGGGTGTCTGTCTGCCAGGCAAGCTTGGAGGCAAGTTCTTGATTTTAAAGTAAGAAACTCTCGGGAAAAGAGCTGTCAGGAACTGCCACGTGATAGAATGATAGAAATCCTCGGACCGAGGCAGAAACAAGTGCCTTTTTCCCCCCCCGCCCCGTAGTCTGACTCGTGATGAATGTTTGTTTGGCAGACCCAGCCTGGTTGGCTGCCTGAGCTCTGGGAGCATGCAGGGCTGCCGGCGCCTCCCGGGCTTCCTTGAGGATGAACCCCTCCGAACCTGGCACACCCTGCCGTGGCTCCGGGTTTGGTCCTTACTGACCTTTGGGGCCCTGGAACAGCAAAGGGAGATCAAATCTTGTTCGTATGAAAAGCCAAATGAGTTTTGCCGGGGCAGTGATGGAGGGAGCGCTCAGCCCCGGCTCCCATTTCCTTACGGGGCTGGGGGCAGCAGCAGCCGTGCTCGGTGTCGGGGACAAACCCTGACTCCCTGGGGAACCTGCTCCTGTCTCACCGAACACCCCTGGACTGCAGGGACCCAGCGCAGCCCGCTGGAGTTTTTCAGCATTTCTTCTATTTGTGTTGAAATTTTGGTCTAGCTCCCTGGGTTCAAGCCGGTCGTTAACTTGAAGCCGTGTTCGTCATGCTTGGGAAATTTTTCAGCTTTACTTGAAATGGGCAGAAATTGTACCCTCGGGCCAGATCGCCAGCGACTCTGGCAGCCCGAGCGTACCCTGGCGCTCGTAGCCTTCCCTGGGCTTTGAAGTCAGTAATCTGGGCCCTCATTAAAGTTTCCACGACGTTGTGGGGAGCCCATGGGAAACCTTTTACATGTGGTGAAGAGCAAGCGCTCCCCCAGTAAAGCAGGGTGCTGCTGCTGGATGCCACGCACGCGCTGGGCGCATCGTGGGCGGCTCGGCATCCAGCGCTGCCACGGGTCAGGGCTCACAGGAGCCGGCGTTTCCCGCCCGTTACGGGCTCGTTAGTGCTGCACGGCCCGTCCTCGCTGCCTTCTCCACCTTCTCGATGTTCAGAGCCAGATCTCATTGCTGTCACTGCGTTTGTTCCTGCCTGCGGGCTACCAAAGCCAGGCTTGAGGACAGCTGGCAGAGGCTGGGATTGTCATAGAGCAAAAACTCAGCAAATCCACCCCTCTTCCGGGCCCTACTGGGGCGATTCTCCTTCCATCGCTGTTCCCATGGCCCCTAAAGCTTGGACTGGATGGGCTAATGGCTCTGGGCTGCAGTGCTGCGATAGCTGACGACCTTAATGTGAGCTGGTCTTTCTGCTCTCTGAGTTCACTGGAAAAAGTATTTTTAACTCAACACAAAACCTCATAGAAGGTGACACAGTGATTTCAACTTCATTGGTTTTTCCATTTGGTCAGTCATTAAAAGGCCAACAGCAGCAGAGAGCATCAGCCCCAACCATTAGTGGAGCCTGTTTTCTTTCCTGTACGGTGATCGCTGGTGCGGCGTCCCGGGGGGGCTGGTTATCTTTGATGACAGCAGGTTGCCACCGGTTGCCCTTACCTCTGCTGTCCTGCTGCATCTCCTGCTCCGCTGGTATTTACAACCAGACAGGAATTCTGTGAGGCTGTTAGTGCCAATATTTTAAGCTGGTTAGGAAGAAAGGCATTTTGTGTATGTGTGGGGGTGTTTGCTTCACTTTGGGTTCACTTAGCAAATGTTGGTGATTTTTTTTTTCCTTTTTTTTAATTAGGGAGTTATAAGCTTAGAGCAAATTTGAAGCAGATGGAGTTGGTGACATCACCCTTTGTTTTACTCCTGTTAGTGCAGATTAGCTACTTTGGGGTAAATCCTGAAGAGGTCATTTTAGGCTTAAGCGTCCTGGTCTCCTGCTTTTTCCCATCCCTTCTGTCTTTCCTGTCCGCCTGCTTTGTTCTCTCATTACGCCTCCCTCGCTCCCCGCAGGCGCGGTGCCTGCCTCCATCACATGCTGCTTCCAGACAAAATCCCATAAAGCTTACAGCTGTTTCTCGAGCTGGAGATGAGCGGCCAGACCATCCTGGGTTTGCAGGGAGGTGTGCGGGGTGGTGGTCCCCTGGGGAAGAGCCTTCAGGGGTTGATGCTGGTGCAGGACCAGAGACCCCAGCTCCGGTGCTGAGTGCTGCTGGACCCTTCCCCAAAGCTCACCCCATGCCTTCAATCCACATTGACTTTCTATTTTCTGTTGGTACCTTCTGGCAGCTGCTGCTCTCCCCGTGTGTACCAGACCCTGCAGGACACTTTCCCTGGGCTCTTCTGACCCTACAGTGCTCCTACCCCTCCTCTCCCCCAGCATCCCTGGGCGGCTCTTGCACGGGAGCCTTGTTTGTGGATCTGTGTCAAAAGCTGGAACATCTACACCAAAGAGCCTTCAACTCCGGCTCGGTCCCAGTGTGATGGGCTGTCCTTGCCTGTCCCTGCTTCACCCCTTGGCCGGGTCCTCTGCCTTTAGCCCTGACTTGCCACTATGTTTTCCTCCTATCATTTGCACAGGCGTGCCAGGCGGGGTTCAGGTGTGTGTGGCTTTTTCCCATGGCTCACGTAAAGGAGCGATGGTTTGAGATTGTGGCCAAATCTCCGGGCCAGCGACTGTCACCGCCCCGACCCTCGCAGCGGGGTGCCGCTGGGCACAGTGGCAGAACCCCTCATCCCGATTGCTGCCGTGTTTTCCAACCCGCCTTGGTCCTGGCCAGGGCCAGCACTGCCTTGCACCGGGTGCTGCTCCCGCCCCGAGCCGGCAGGAATTTGCTTTATCTCCCTGGCAGCAGATGAAAAGCCCCAGCCACAGGATGTGTTTGTGCACATTTTGCTGGGGAAAGCGAGGGGAGGGAGGGAGCCGAGTTACACTCTGCATCCTCAAGTTTATTTTCAATACTTTCCCCCCCACCCCGCAAAGAGTTAAAACTGTTTTTATTCCTCCTTGTCTCCAGCGATGCCCTTGGAGATTTATCCTGCCTTCTCCAACAAAAATACCACCGGGATCCCGGCCGTGGTGCTAGGCTCAAGTGGTTGGCGCGATGGCGAAGGTTGGATTGCCAAAAGCAAGTGCTTTTCAATCTCTGCAACTCGCCTCCCCCCCCCACCAGACCTGATGGTTCAGTGAATTAACGCACTCGTGTTTTCCCGGTGGGAATCTGGATGAGGGCACAGGAGAGAATTTCTTTAGCAGGCTGTGTCTCGCCCTTGAGCTTTTATTTCCCCTTTGCCTGGCACAGGTGCACAGAACTGCCCGCTCCAATTTAGCACGGCCATGGGACTGCTTGCTGCAAAGCCCACGGTGCTTCACACTGTCCTGCGAGTGCTGAATATAATAAATATTACTTAAAAATATGGCTAATTATAACCTCCATTTCCCCTTTGTATAGAGCTGTATTGGATCAAAGCTTTATACTTTTATACCTGCTGTTCAATGCTCGTGCACATAAATACAGCTCAGTTTTTCTTGGCTGCTCCAGGGCTTGGCTTCCTCCCTGCCTCGGGGCTTCCAGCATGGCGCGTGCAAAACACAGCCCAGGCACGATCCTCCTGTTTTCCTCTCGGCCAAATCTCTCAAGCATCTTTGGACCTTGGGTTTACCATTTGAAAAATGGCATTGATGGTTTGCAGGGGTTTTGCGAGGATTAATTAATGAATGTAAAACGTTTGGTGCTAAGAATTGCCAGGAACAACAGTGCTAACGGTGCGCAGGACTGAGCAGGGTGCGTGTGGGACCTCTTGCTGTGCAGAACGCTCCCAAAGCATTTTGATTTCTTTCTATACTGAAGGCAGAGCAGCTCGCTGCTGTCTGGCCTGGAAGCAGGTTGCTTTTTACTTCCGTGCACCATCTTTGAGGGATCTTTACAAAAGCGGGTTTGCTCTTATGGAGGCACACACCCATTCCCCCTAACTTCTGTGCTGGGGCTTTTCCACAGGTAAAAGCACATCGGCGTGTGCCGCAGGTGCCCGAAAGCAGGGCTGGAAGCCTCCACACTGCTGGCACAACAGCCGTGACCGATGTTTTTTAAAGATTTCCCGTTGCAACGCTGTAGTCAGTGCGTGCCCGTTTGCTTTCTGTGCCTCGTCTTAGAGGCTGCCAACGTCTTGCAGATGCCAGGTTGTCTGGCTGCGGCTGCCACGGCTGAAGCCCGAGCAGAGGGCTCGGCAAAGGCAGCTGCTCTGGTGGCCTGGCTGGTACCTCAAGTTGAGCCATACTAATTCCGAGTCAGGTAAAATCTTCTCATCTGTCCTTCTCATTTAGATCTTATCGTCCGTGTTTTGTGCAGGCGGTCTGTTCCTGCAGCGCTGCTTCCATCCTGCCATCGTTTTGCTTAGGCCAGTGTCCAAGAAGAGGCTATTTATTCCTCTGTTTAAATTTATGTACAGTATAAACCATTTTGTCCCGAGCTGTTTATGAAGCAGAGAGGCACTTCCTCTTCTCATTTCTCTCTTTAAATCAATGGTTTCTGCTTACTCACCAAGAGCGAAGCCACTGAGGAATAATTTCTTTTTCCTTTTGTCCCTTATTAAATGCAACAGCCCTGGTGCAGGTATCAAAACCCAACCACTTGCATGGAAAAAGCAACAATTTCCCTGCAGTGGCTTCCTTTTGGAGGCAATCAGCTGCACCGTTATCAGGACAAAGCAAAATCAAACAGCAGCAGCAGCAAGGTGTGTTTCTGGTGCTGGCTCACGCCTGGCTGTGAGCGGGGCTGGGACTTTGCAGCCACACCTTTCGTTTCCAGTTCACTTTGCTGGCGAGCTCAGCCCAGCGCTGTCCCAGCAGCAAAAGGGCAAGATCATCTTAAAATATAAGAGCCCCGTCTGCATCCAGCCAGGTGCCATTAAGCATCCAGATTCCTTTTGATGGTGGGTTTAGGCTCATAGATTGAAGGACCCTGTGAAAGCATTGCTCTTATTTAATGCAACGTGCCAGAAAATAGTCAAAGCAATTGGAGTGGGGTTGTCAGGAGGTGACGCAGGGGACAAAAGAGGTGGCAGTGACTTTTCGAGCCTGGCAGGTAGCTGCTGTTGCTCTGCATCAAAGCTTTTGCTGTCGGCGGTTTCACCTTCATGTCTAAGAGCTTTTCCGTGCACCAAGCCTGAAAGCACAGCTGACTCTAACCTTGTTGGGGCATTATTGTCTCAGTGTGGGTCATTAAGGTAATTTTCGCTGTACCTAATCAATACTGGGAGACATTGATCCTGCTTAGCGTGGCAGGAGTCCCCGGCAGGGATGGGGAGATGGCTGCCACGGCGGCGGCACCGCTGTCCGGTGCTCCTGCCTGGGTATCGCGACATTTCCATGCTTACCCTGCAGCACCCGCTTTGCAATAAATAAATGCAAACTGGAGCGGCCCTGCTGATAACGCCAGACTGGGGCCGGACAGGGCAGAGCAGACCTCTGCGCTTAAATAAATACAAATCTGCAGGGAAAGCTGGTGCACGGCAGCCCCCAGGGTGCACAGCCCTTCGCAACTAGGTCTCCAGCTCCCGGGACTGCACTCCTCGATGTGGGAAGCCAGGTTGCAGGGAGGTGGTGTCTGATGCATCAGCCTCTGGTTGAGGTTGGCGGCAGTGAAAGCCTAGAAGTGTTTCCCCATGCCAGTCCTGCTCCTCCCTGCGTGTCAGCTCTTTTGGGGCAGAATGATCCTTGTTGCAAGTCATCGGTCCTCTCTGTTTGCCCAGTTTGGAGCGCAGCTCCCTGTCGTACAGCACGCTTTCGCTTCTGGCCGCGAGTCTTCACGCCCAACGCTCAGCGAAACCCCACCTCCCTTCGGCATCGGTCATTTGGGGTCACTGCTTTCACGGAGAGGATGCCTTTGGAAAGGATGTGATTCTGCTGCGTTTGCTAGGAAAGTTTCCTGTTGAGTGCATTTTTTTTTCCTTTTCTCCTACCACGAGCATCCAGGGGCTCAGCCCGTTTCCTGCTCCACAGCTCGGGGGAACCCGGTGCCACGTGGATGTCCCCGGCTGCCTGGCCCCTGCCAGCATCAGCAGGGGGACCTGGGGCTTCAGGACGTGCCTGGGAAACCATCCCCACCAGTTAGGATGGATATTTGATTTAGTCTGTTATTTGGGTTTAATGTGTAAAGTCTTCAGGGATGATGAAATTGGTGTAGGATTTTCTGGTGTGGCAGTTGTGAATAAGAACATTTCCCATCTCTCCATTCCCTTCGAAAGGAAGAGAAAGTGTGTCTAATAATAGCTGCGTGAGGAAGGCTGTACACAATAAAGACATTATGAAAAATATTACGCTCATCCATATTGATTTTTGCTTTGTTTGCTAGCTGGTTCCTTTATTACCCTGGCAGAGCCATGAGTAATGTCATCCCAGGCTCAGCTAATGAGCAAACATCAGATGCTGTCAGTCTGGCTTGAAAATTCACTTCCACAGTCATTTTAAAAATAACTATTTGAAATGTCTGTCCAGAGTTGTGGCGCTTTCCAGGGGAGCTGGTCTGGCACAGAGAAACGCCGGCCTGAGAAGGAGCCGGTCTGGTTTCGTGGCTGGGTTGTAAAAGTGAGATGGCTGATGTGGCACAGGAAATGTGGCTGCCCTGGGTGGTGCCGGGACCTGGGGACGGTCCCCGTTGGCCTGGGGACAGGGCTGGACTGGGGCAGCCCCAGCTCTCCCCTGGACTCAGCAATATCTGTGCCTTTTGCAGGAGGATGGTTGAGCCCTGTTCAATGGGATTAAACATAATTCTTCTCCACGTTTTGCGGGTCGTCTTTATTCAGTGACCTTTCCTTAAGCGATGCGCTTCGCCCACTGTTCCCCCCCAGTAAGGAAATGTTTGCAACTGCTTCATTTATTTTAAATTGACCCCAGTTCCCAGTAGCAAGGGCTGGATTTAGCCCCAGGGTCTCTGGTGGGAAGAGATTTGGGCTGTCGTGGAGAGTGATGTGCATGTTTTTTGAATACCACTAATTAATTAGAGTTTTGCAGCCCCTTTTCCATGCTGGAGCAGCAACTCCCTTCATTAGCAAAGAGATAAACGCTACCTCCAGACAGCACAGTGCAGTCCCAGAAACCTTCCTGGCTCCTTGCTTGAGAGCACATTCTCAGCTGGGACTAGATTTACAGTACCATCATGTATTATTCATCTGAAATAATACATATTCTAACTCTGCAATTGTGCAGGGCAAGGCAGAGTAATTTTAAGGGTATCTCTAACCCATAAATCTTAACGTTCCAAGTATTAACAGATTTTGTGTGCGTATGTGTGTCGGGGTACACAAGTAACTGTTCCTTTTAGTGGAGAACAAGGGGTGCACCCAAAACGCAATGTTTTGCAAACAAGCAGCGTGGTGTTTTGCTGCAGCGAAGCTGCTCAGGTGTTTGGTGTTTCCCTCTACTTTGAACAGGAGAAGTCAGTGATTTGCGTGTGTTTTACCAATTCTGGTCTGGTCTAAATACATCTGCTGAAAAAAAGTGAGAGCTTGCAGTTTGAGGGTATCTCATTGGATTTGAGGTCAAGATACTTGCTTTAAATGATGGTTATTCCCAAGTAACAATGACTAACTAAAGCTGCAGATTTCCTTATTTGTTAGTGGCGTTATTTCTGATTGGGGGAGCAGAGGAAGAGGAAAGAAATTGATCTCCCCAAAATCCCTAGCATTTAATAAAAAAAAAATTAAAATTAAGTATCTTTTAGGAAAGCCAATGGCCTGTGGGACTTTTTAAAGGGGGCGTGTGTCAATTTATGTTAGTCTTATTAAAATAATTGATATTAAAGAAAAAAAGCAGGCATTGTTTATTTAAAAGCTGTGTTCTTTGCCATTGTGAAATCTTTGTATTCCCAGTAAGGTTGGACTTCGCCCTAGGTCTAAATTACAGCTCGGAAAGCCCTTTTCTTTAACAGAGTAAATAAGGTTTTGCTCCTGTGCGCTATCTGCCTGTTTCTATGGAAACCAGATTTTAGTGCCAAGCGAGCTGCTCGGATTCGGCAGCGCTCGGCTCCGGCTGCACGCCGGCCTGAGCGAGAGCAGCAATAAAACCCACGCTGAGGTTGGGGGGGCTCGGCGGCAGGCTTGTCCTGATGCCTGGAGAAGCCAAATTTAGTGGGGTACGGCTTGCTGGTGTGATGCCGAACTTGTCGCTGTGATGCCAAACTTGTTGGGTCTCCTAAAGGCTGATAATCGGGTTATTTTTTTTGCTGAACAAGGACCTCGCCTCTACTCAGAGGGGAAGAGGAGATGCTTTGGGCTGTCATCTGCACAGAGGGAATCCTGATGCTCTGTTTATAAATGTGCGTGGGACGTCGGGGGGCGGAGAGCTGGGGGAGGCTGTGCCGAGGGCCCCCGCAGCGCCGGGGGATCGGCCGTGACGCTGCAGCGAGCCCTGGGTTGGATCCTGGAGGAGATGATCAGGCTCGAGTGGTGCTCGTCTTGGGGTTCCTGTTCAAATGCAGCTGTAGAAGAGCAG
The DNA here is from genome assembly GCA_031468815.1 of Morus bassanus. NCBI lineage: Eukaryota > Metazoa > Chordata > Aves > Suliformes > Sulidae > Morus > Morus bassanus. The sequence continues at coordinate 4,750,705 of CM062586.1, forward strand.
AGCAAGCCAAAAAGACTTCCGTTTTGTATTGAAAAAAAATTATTAAAGCATAATTATGTTCTTAGACTTGGATAACGAAACATCTTTCTCTGTGGGCCTTAGGGCCAAAATAGATGCATTTTTAATGTTGTTTTTGACAGTGCAATTTTTTACGTGCCACAACTCCTGTTCTCTTCATATTCAAAGTAGAAAAAGCTGTTCAATATGATTGTCGTTATTAAAATCTCCAGCCTATTTTTGCCATGTTTGGGATTAGATAATGCAACACATTTAAAGGTCTGCCCTGGAGACAGGGGTGTGGGTAGAAACCATCAGCTGGTTAAAACCAGATGGCCTCTCTGGTCGTATTTCTCTGATACCAAAGAGCACGTTGCATCATCGTTTAAGGTTTTAATGAAAAACTTGGGTGGACGTTGACTTTGGCCTTCCTCAGTGGCTGGACATCCCGTGGTGCTGGCAATGGTTATGGTCTTTCGAAGCCCATTAGATTAGTTATCTAAAGGATTATACAAATATTCTCACTGCTTTCCAGGAGTTTGTCCTCTCTCTTTTTTGCGCTGCTGGGATTTGTGTGATGGTTGGAGCAGTCTTAAGCCAGCTCCTCCTCTGCCCGTGCCGTCTTTGAGAAATCGGAGTTATCTGCTGTGGAAAGGGGCTGTGGCAGTGCAGAGCAAGGTCAGTGGGTAAATAAGCACCATATGAACTTAAAGAACCTTGATCTGTGCTTGCACACCAAGATCTTGATGATAATGAGGGTTAATAATATGCCACAGTGATAAATTTGGAGCAGACCCAAGGTTTAGCGGGAAGGACTGCGGCCCTGGGAAGAATCGTTCCTGGCAGCTCTTTGGTGATGGAGAGCATCAGCCGCCACGTGCTGTGAGCGTGGGAACCCCCACCCTGCTCCATGCCCAGCTCTTGCAGGGAAGATGCCACTTCCTTGCTGCTTGGTGGGATGGGGGCAATTCCTGCCCTCAGCTGGGAGGGGACTTCATAAAAATATGTGAGAGATTCTTCTGCAAGATGGTGTAGCTGGTGTCGTGGTTTAACCCCAGCCAGTATCTAAGCCCAACACAGCTGCTCACTCACTTCCCTCTTGGTGGGATGAGGGAGAGAATTGGAAGGGTAAAACTGAGAAAACTCCTGGGTTGAGATAAAGACAGTTTCACAGGGAAAGCAAAAGCCGCGCACCCGAGCAAAGCAAAGCAAGGAATTCCTTCACCCCTTCCCACGGGCAGGCAGGTGCTCAGCCATCTCCAGGGAAGCAGGGCTCCATCACGCGTAACGGTGACTTGGGAAGACAAACGCCATCACTCCCGACATCCCCCCTTCCCCCTCCTTCCCCAGCTCTATGTGCTGAGCATGAGGCCACATGGTGTGGGACATCCCTGGGGTCAGTTGGGGTCACTGTCCCGGCCGTGTCCCCTCCCAGCCCCTTGTGCCCCCCCAGCCCCTCGCTGCTGGGGTGGGGTGAGGGGCAGAAAAGGCCTTGGCTCTGTGCAAGCCCTGCTCAGCAGGAACGAAAACATCCCGGGGTTATCAACGCTGTCTCCAGCACAAATCCAAACCACAGCCCCATAGTAGCTGCTGTGAAGAAAATTAACTCTATCCCAGCCCAAACCAGCACGGCTGGAGACTTCTTCCAGGCTCTTGCATTCCTGTTTGGGGGTTTCTGCAATAAAAGGCATCGTGCCCTTCATCCAATGTGCCAGCTGGCTCTGTTAGAGATGCACATGGAGCAGGGAAAATGACATGCTGGCTGTGGAGTCTTACTTTTCATCCCCCTTTTTTTAGCATTTGGCTTTTTCTTTTGTATCATCCATGTCCCTATTCCTCATCTCAGCTAAAAGCACCAGAATGATTGCTGTACCCACCCTGGACTCCAGCGACCCTCCAAGTGAAAGAACCCTCCAGCCTGCACCCAGTCCAGATCTTGCTGCTCCCTGAGGGGGTTAATGAACAGGGCAGAAGCCGAATCCTGGATCTGGAGGTTTTCCCTCCATTCTGCCTCAGGTCCTTCTGTAATCTTAATGGAAAAAGAATTCTCCTTCCCCATCCACCTATTCTTTATTGGAACTGCTAAACAGTCATCTTCAGTGACTTTCTAATAAAAGGATGTCTGTTAAATGGAGCCCCGGAGAGCTGAGCTCCTTTACAGGGAGCTGTTTAAACTTGTTTCTGTGCTGTCTTTTTAATATAGTTTAATATAGTTCTGGTCCTTTTTTCTGCACAGTTTTTCCCCATCAAAGCTTATCTTTTTCACTCTATTGTCTTACCACCACGTAGCTTTACATTGGGCTTGGGGAAGGGAAGGGAATGACACACGGAGCAGCGGAAAGCTCCGTATTTAGGTCCCAAATGCAAATTCACGAGTGACTCTGTCCGGGTGGCGAAATGCTCTGAAGTTAAAATTCTGGTGACGAACAGGATTATAACACCACAGCTTGCACTTCCTTATTTATTTATTTATTTGTATTTTTATTTATTTTAACTTTGTCCTGGAGTGCAGTATCAGTTGCAGCCTAATTGCACCACACAGCACCGTGCCGGAGGAGCTCACATCGCCGCTCTCGGACAGAGGTGTCCCCAGGCGCTCGGCAGCGCTAACAAAGGTAGAAGCACAGATGTACTGTTAGAGACAGCAGCCAGAGGAGGAGATAAGGAGAGATGTGCATTTACACGGGTCTCCTGGATCCCGGCCAGAGCCCGTGCTGGAGCTGGAGCTGGCTGGTGAACAGCACTGGGCTCTCTGGGATTGTCTGGGAGATGCTCTTGGAAAGACGTGATAGGATGTCTGCTTGCTTTGTGAGATTCGTGGGCAGGCCTGACCAAGCTTCCTCTTCTAATATTGAATTTAAAATTGTCTTAAAAGCTCTGGGATGTGCATTTGTGTTCGGGATGAAACCCAGCAGAGTCCGTGCTGCTCTGGACCAGCCGAGGCCCCTTCCCATGGCGTGGGGTGACACGAGAGCTGGCAGGTTCATGTTTTGGCAGGTTCATTTCTCGTACAGAAGAGGTGCCGCGGTTTCTTAGGAGGGGCGGAGGAAGGGTCCTTGTACAGGCTGGAGCAAACCAGCATGCCTCAGGTGGTCCTGTGAGCATGTCCAGGCAGGGAAGGGGCCAAGGCCACCCGACAGCTCTTCTTGCAGGAGTGGTCCAAGGAGGGTCCTGAGGAGAGCTGGGACCTGCCCGTCCCCTGGAGCCCATCTGGGAGCATTTGGCAGCAGAATCTGCTGGGAAGGCTGTCAGTAGCGAGAGATCGGTGGATCTGAGCGCCGTCCTCTCCGTAGCCAGCAGTGTCGGTACAGATGGACGTGGCCATGCAGCCACACATGGAAACGATGCTGGATTTGCTGCTTCCCCTGACACTGGCTGGGTCGCACTGCTGGGAACCAGTGCAACTCCACTGGTTAAGCTGGAACTGGCTCGACGCATGTAGCTGAGTTGGTTCATTTATCTGTGTCTCATTTCCCCCATATATTCCCCTTTCCCGTGTCTGTCTTCTCATTTTGCATCAAGTGGTTCCCGCAGCACACCGAGAGCATCTGGCAGCTGTGGGCACCCATGGCTGCTGAGAAGTCCGTTCTTCCTCACCCCCAAGGTGGCTTTCCAGGCTTTTCCTGGAAATCCCATCCGTACCCAACAGATGGGGCAGTCTCCTCTGCCAGCATTGCTCCCAACATCCCCCTCTGGGACTAGGTAAAGAAACAGGAGGGGGGTGGGATATTCCCTCCGCCAGATGGATGTTTAATTAATTTAGATCGCTTGCGTCATGAAGTTCTCGGCTGGGCTCAGGGGTGGGGAGGATGGCCTCGGTAGCTCTGCCGGAGTCACTGGGGGGAGGCTGGCAGGGTGCCAGCCCGGCGGTGCCAGTGCCGTCGCCCGCGCTGGGCAGTACGCAGTCCCCGCGGGAATTTCCCATCAGGATATCTTCAGGGATCAGTGGGAAAGCAGCTGCCATAAGGGAGTGAAGACATCCATGACTGCGCTCAAGAGAGTCGTTGAAACGCCTGTGGATCGAATTGCTTTAGACGTGTCCCATCCTTTGCTCGTGCACCACGGAAGTATTTTTCTGGTTGGGGCTGGTGTGCTGTGACCCCTGTCTGGGGCTGGGATGAAGAGATCCCGTGTTTTATACGGGCAGGGGCTGTGTGATGCACGGCACGTGCTGGCTGCAGGGCAGGGTAACATACTGGCCATGCTGGGGTTTCACTGGGGTAAATTGGGATGAGCCTGGCTCAGACCTGCTCACAAGGTGTCTTTAGATGTGAAGAAAGAAGGTGAGATGCAGAAAGTTGGGATCACGCTTTTTAATGGAGGGGTTCCAGTATAAATAGCTTGGATAGACAATTAATAGAAGTCTTAATAAATGCTGAATTGTTTTAGTGTACGGCCTGTCAGCTTATATCAATGGCTTTACAGATATTAGTGCCACCACCTACTATTCTGCTTGCGAACATTTATTACTGATAGCGCTCCACATCTGTAGCAGAATAAAGCACTTTATGAAAAATACATTAGTGGGACCTTTGTTAACAGAGCGTTGGCTTGGTATTCCCTGCTGGGGTAACTGGCCAGGGCACTTCACTGGTTTTTCCCTCGGTGGTGCAGTGGTCACAGTTCTGTATTTCTCTCCCTCTCCTAACCTGTCAGCCTGTCAGCTCCCTCCTCTCGTAGCTTGTGTTTCCCAGGCAGGGCTGCCATTGCAGCCAGGCTTGGAGCAAAGCAGGGTCTGGCGGGACGGGACTGGACCATATTGGCCAGGGAAGGGCTCTAGTTTCTGGGCATACAGTGGGCAAGGAGGAAAACATCTCATGGGAGATCCTAGCAAGTTCGTACGTGGCTCAGGTGGCAAATTTACCTGCGTTGCACTGATTTGATATTTTGGAAGGCCTTTTTTTCCATTTGAGCCCATTTGTGCTCTCTTCTCCATGGATGTACTTACTCATCGTCCTGCTTGGTGTCAGGTACCAGGGGGCATAGCAAAGATCCCATGATAAATACTGCAGAGGAGCTGGCGCGGGGCTGTGTCAGTGTGGGTTTCATGGTAAGCAAGGAGGGACAGCCCAGGCTATTGCCAGGAGCATCCTCGGGGTAAGTATTAAATCGATTGTCCCTCTTGAATTCTTGTGAGAGCTGTAGAGAAGAACAGATGAGTGTAGCCCCGATCCTGTGTCAGTTAAGTGATTGAGAGCCCCGTTTATAGCTCCTGCATTCCTGGCACACCTTGCTTGCTCAGAAGAGCTGTGTTTCACTGCACGTACCAGCTGGAAGACAAGTCTTGTTGACTGATGGCCACAAGCTGCCACGCGTGAGGTTCCTGCACGGCGTTTGAAAGGCACCGCCGAGTCTAGACCCTGCTGATGGGAGAAGAAACTCAGCTCTTGTTTGACCTTCAGGGTGCCCGTGAACACCCCGAGGAGAGTCCAGGTCCGTGTTTTGGTTTATAGGTTGACTGACGCGTGTCACCTCGTGGCGGGGTGGTGTTTCCTTCGAGGTGTGTCCGGATGCAGCGTAGGGCGGATGGGTTCCCACTCAGCCAACCTGCACCGCGGTCCTGCCGTGGTGGGAACGCGGAGGTTTGATGCTGGAGCAGCTGAAGCGCAGGCAGCATCAGGCAGCTGCTCGTCCTGCCTGCGTCCAGCTGCTGCCCTCGCTTTTCCACGTCCGCGGTTGCGGCTGTTCGCTGACGGGTCGTACCGCTTAAAATCTCATTTACAGCCAGCGAGGAAGAGAGTTTGCTCGGTTTAACGTTTTCTTTGTGAACGTAATTTCAGAGAGGGGAATGCTTGCATAAATATACATATATTGTCTAACCATCCTTTTTCCTTTTAGTCGCTCAAACATGTGATTTTATTCCTCCAGCTGTAAAGCCAAGCGTGCGACTGTTAAATTGTTAAAGAAGTCAAACACAATTATTCAAGTACCCAGTGTAATGTGTTTCAGAAGTGCAGAATCTGAAATCCAACACAATGTGCGCGGGTAAACGCTTTTGTGGAGATTGTACTCCTAAGGGGAGTGTCATTTTGAGAAGAATATATTTTCCATCTTTCCTCTCACAGCCTGTCTTGTACCGTCTTGATGCTTTGGTGGAAGCCTTATCCAAGCACAGTTCATTTTGATGTGGAATTATTCAAACCTTTCAGATCCGTCCCTGTGGACCGGTTTGCTCTGCAGGCTGATGAAATGATACCGGTGCAGCTCAGTGCAGAGGACTTGACGTTAAATGAAAGGTTTTCATTTGCAAGGGTTAGACTGAGCTGGTTATCTTTTGGTAGTGCTATCAAATGCTCTTTTCTGCAGTCCAGGCACATCATCTACATCTGGCCAGAATATGTCACAGAAAGAAGATGTTTTGAACAAAGAACATCCTTTATAGCAGATGGGAGAAAAGTCGTTAAAACTCAATTTTCAGGGACATTTTTTGGCCTTTTTGTGCAAAAATGGAAAATACTTTGTTTGAATGTTTGTGGAGTCAAAGGAAACATTGCCTTTTTTCTTTTTTTGTTAGAAAAACCAAAATGCTTATCAGTATCTATCACAGCAGAAAGCCATTTCTTCTTTTCGCTGTCCCACTCCTGAATTTTGGGTTTTATGCCAGGCTGAGCTTTTCCTCTGAGAATTTCAGCGGTTGCTGCCATTAAGCACGTACGGTTATTTGCAGCATGGATTTTCATAGCGTGTGGCTTCTGGCCACCGTCTCAGCCCCGCATGAGGTACCCGAGCAGGGTCCCACCCTGACTTGGGCTTTTTTGGGTTTCATGCTCCGTAAAATGCCGTGTGCAGTGGTAACCTCGGTCATTTTGCTTGTTAGCTGTGGTGAAGTCAATAAGACTTCAATGTCCAAGTTAAATGTGCTCTCACTGGTCTTATTGCCAGTAAGAAAATGTCAAGAGAGCCAACTGAGAACAAATACTAGTTTCCTGTTCCCTTCCGTTACTGCGAGTAAATACTTGTCAGATATTTCCAGGAGCTTCGCTGGACAGAAACCAGCTTCACCTGTTTTATTGCAAAATATCTCTATTCTGGACAGGAGCTCCAGGGAGCTTTCTGTGAACCTTTGTTACTGGCCTGCTCGTACCTAACGTGACAGCAGTTATTCCTCCAATGCTTGCTCTGATCTCATCTTCAGATTTGCGTGAGTGGCCTTTGGGATGCAGTTTTGGGTGTTGCCTTTGATTTATAACGCTGTCCAGAGCTCTGCAGACCTGCCCTTTTGGGACCAATAATTTCTGTTCCTTTTTTGCTGTATTTTCTCCCATCTTAGCCTGTTAGTAAATGCACAGCGTTGCTGCTGGGGACCCTCCATTCCTTCTTGCGCAGGGCGTCGTCAAGGGCGCGCATCCATCTTGCTGCAAAATTGATGACCTTTGTCAATGACATGCATTCAAAACCTGAGCCCTTAATACCAGCCACGGTCTGTCTTGCAGTGAGTCGGTATTAGCACAGAGATAGAGCCCATTTTTTGTCCTCCCCCTGCAACCCAAGGCTGACCGCAGTGCTGTCCGGCTGCTCTTTGTCTCTAATGTCTGATTAAAGGGCTGGAAGAAAGAGCATGTGGTGGCTAGAGCTGCATTTCCCTCTCTCTGGATAAACGTGTGATTACGTGTGTGTATTTTTGGCATTTCTTTCCTGTAACGGGGCTGGAGCTCTCTCTTTACAGCCCATGCGATTTTAATGTTGCATGTTGAAATTCCTCGAAGCTTCTGGTTTCTGTGTGTTCCACGCTTGCTCAATCTGTTCCTATTAATATTTAAACACTCACATTTTAGCAGTAAACAGCTGATGACGCTTTTGGAGTCGCACTGTATCATCCGAGGAGCTGATGTAACTCCCAGCACCGCACGCCGAGCCCGGGAGAGCGGGGGCTGCACCGGGGCCATCGGGATCTTGTTCCCTTGGGGTGCAAATGCTCCCTGCGTAATGTTTCCCACCCATCTCCAGCGCAACGAGGGCTCGCCAGTTTGCTTTTCCTGCTGTTTTAAGCCATCCTGATACACTGCTGGTCCTAAGGGTGAAGCTGAGCTCATGGTGGAGGATCCAGCTGTGGAGTCTGCCTGAACATCTTTGACAAAGCTATTTACATTCCTTAAATCATTGACTGAAAACATCATGCCTGACTCTTTCCTCTTTCTTTCCTTTTTTTTTTTTTTCTTGGAGGCAGCCAAGATCTAATCTAATTTTTTTTTTTTTAACAGCTGTATGGATTTGTTAGGTCTGAAGGGACCCTTAGATCATCTTGTCTCGCCCTCTGTACAGTAGTGACTGTAGAAATCCATCCAGCTTCCCTTCCGTGCTGTAATTTGTGAGCTGTGATCGTGCACACCCCGCTAAGGGAGCCAATATTTTGGGTATCTTTTACTGCAGTTCTTTTATACGCCAGTTTGCAGTATGCTGTGAGTGATGCATGTTGCAGTCACCCACATAGCCGTAAATGTGCTGTCTGCAGAGGCAGAGCAAAGACTAAATTTAACATACTCAGGCAAATCAAAGCACTTTATGGGTAGATTTATCCACCGTTAAAATATGTGAGGAAGGGAGGTAGTTTCTGACTATCAGAGTCTCTGGAAAGCTACCTTGGGGATTGCTCCGCCATCAGCCCCAGGCTCCTGCCTTTCTGCAGGTGTAAACAGATTAATTGGCATAATGGACGTAATGGAATTAAGCCATGGAAAAAATGTGGCTGTAAGTATCAAAGGTCTTTATCCCGTGGAGCAGCCGGCTTGTGTGGTGCCATCCTCTCCGGGGCTGCCCTGGGCTTTTCTGGAGAGCCCAGTGCAGGAACTGGTGTGCCCGGAGGGTGGGAGGGTGCTCCGAATAGCAAGTCGTGTTTGAAAACATCTGCTGATGCTTCTAGTTAATCATGGTTTTGGGGAAGTCGGTGTTTGCTATTTTGAGAACCATCCTTTGGGTAACAAATCTGAGGGGAACCGAGGGTTATTTCTGCAGTCAGAATATTATTGATGGAAAACCCTTTTTTCTTTCTGAAATAACATTTATTTCTGGAAGGCGTTTCGCCATCAACTTTTGAGGAGTGAAGCAGAATATATACAAAAATAAAAAATAGTCCTTTTATCTTGTTCTGGGGAGGGCATGGAAGAGGAGGAGTAGCATCCTTACTGCACATGGCCATCTTGGCTTTCCTACTGCATTGCACAATCTTAAAAGGCTTCATTTATATAAACCATCTAATAATTGCAAGGAGAGAAGCTCTTGGTAGTATTTGTAAGTCTGGTAGAGCAGTCCTTTCCCAGGTTAGCCTCTTTCTTTTGGAATGGTTTTTGCTGTTCCTGGGAGGTTGGGCAGGAATTGTGCAACGAGGAAGAGAAAACCACCAAAATCAGGAGCGTGTCCCTCGCTCTGGTACTCAGCACTGGCCCCTGCTTGTAGCTCTCAGGCTTACAGAGTAAGAACGTCAACATTTGTATTTCCCCCCGCCCCGAACAACACAAACCCATAGAAAAAGTTGCCGTCACTGACCTCGCATTGAGGAGCTGGGAATTTTTCCTCGCTGCTCTGAACTGCTTGGAGTCATCCTGGTTTGGTTTCAGCACCATGAATGCAAAATGATTTAGGAAAAAAAATCATGTTTTATGTTGAGAAGGAAGAAGAGAACGGTGCATTTCTGCTTGCCTTGCTGCTGGTGCTAGAAACGTCAGCTAAGCAGCTATTTTTTTTTCGATGAGATATTTCTTCTGCTCTCCCCCCGCGTCACAGCCTGCCTGCTCTTCTAGGAATCGGGAATTTAACACAGTTGTTTTCCATGTCTGCAGGGAAACCCAGAGGTGACACCTCTAAGACACGTAAGAAGTGACTGGGATGTCCGACCGGCTAATGCCGACCGAAGGGTCAGGCCAGCAGCGTGCTGTTGGCTCATCTTCTCTCCAGCTTAGGTGTGCAGGACTAGGAGGGACGGGGAAAATCAGTGGGTAGAAACAGGCAGGCACACACATGCGAGGGATTTCTCCTTATTGCCTGGTGAGGAGCATCCAAAAGTTCAACGAGCAGAGCATCCTACAGCTTTGGGGTTTTTTTTCTCTTTCAAGAGCTGTAAGTTCCTTGTGATGGCTTTAGCATGGAACCGGACAGCTCTGTATCGTAAACGCCTGTGCTCATGGTGCTTTTAATTGATTCTCAATAGCCTGGAAAAATTAGATGTTTGTTTCTGATGTGAAATCTTCCATGCTCTCTGCACAGGAGGCGGGAGCAATGGCATGTTCTCCTGCCTCTGCGAGCGGCATCCTGCATCGCTTCTTCCTTTCCTTAGAGAAACTTTGGGAAGGGGAGATAATAGCGGCCAAATTTGCAGTACTGGAGGGCTGAAGTTCATGTGTCTGATTTTCCAGGCTTGCTGGATGCTTGCAGAGATTCACAGAGTGGCATAGGCGCTGGGTAAACGACTCCCTGTTTGCTTATGTGCCTAAACCTAGATTTGTGGGATTTGTGAGCCTCTTCAAGCTCAGTGAAGGCAATGCTTTCAGGAGGAAGGGCTGGGTGCTCTCATTTTAAAAGAAGTCATAATCTGAATTAATGTTTCATGAGTCTAGAAAGGGAGATGTTTGCTTCCTTGTGCCCCACACTTGAACTGTTGGGGTGTGCTTGAGGTGGTCTTTTCAAAGGTCATTAGTTACGTATGAAACCAGGGCCTTGTATTTACACATCAGCTGAGGTGAAACCAGGAGCTCAGTAGCACTGAGAGATACCTCAGCTTGAAGAGCAATTTTCAGGGTCACAGGGCAGCCCCTGGGAATGTGAAGGGCTTTGGCTGCGAGTCCAAGTGTTGCCAGTGGCTGGAGAATTGGAGATGTTTAATCGGCGTGTCGGTGCCGATCCGAGGCGGGCTGAGACCTGGGTGGCTTTGGTGAATTTTGCTTGGCAAGCCAGCTTGTACTAATAATAAAACCCCAGAGTTTACAAGGTGCTTGCCTCCTCTCTGGAGTCTAGGAGAGGATTAGGGCTAATGAAATGAAGTTTATGCTTGCTTTCCTGTGCTTCGCTTCCTTACTGTTCTCCCTTTCTGTTTCTGCTTGACGTTACTTTGCGTTTCGAGGTGCTCAGGCAGGGGTGTGCAGGCAGCGGAGAGCCCCAGCCCTCTCCCGCATCAGCACCCGGGGCTGAACCCGGCAGGTTGTGTGTTCCCAGAGCACGTGGCTCAGGACATCATCAGCTATTTTTTTCCGGCGCATCAAGTTCTCCTGCAGCTTCCTTCTCTTCCGGGCTTTTCCCCCCCTCTTTTTTTAAACTTAAAGCTGTGCAAGTGAAAACGTTTCCTCCAGGTGGATGTGTGCCTGCGCGGAAAGCTGGGAGCAGCCCACGGGTCTGTCGACCCAAATGGGATTCTTCCTACAAGCCCTGTACTCTGTGTAGCTGTGGGGAAAGCAGCTTTGGTGGGAAAGGTCCTGCATCCCTGCAGATGTGCAGTTCCAGCTTTGAACAAATCAAAGCAGCAAGTCCCAAGCGAATTCAAAAAGCTGCCTTTTACGGTATGCTTGGAAAAACTCCTATTGCTTCCTACCTCTTTTGTGTACTTTAGTATTATAGGAATTTCTTTGAGCTTAAACGAGTTTTCTGCCAATCTGTAAAACGCAGCTAGTCTCAAACAGCTTGTGATGGTTTAGCTGCTGCTTATGCTGCCACAGAAGGGCTTTATGAGGGGTTTTGCTCCCGCGAAGCTCCCTGGGCAGAGACTGATGCTTTGCAGGTAGCACAAGGACCCTGCCTGAGTGCAGCCCCCCAGGTTGCAATTTCGGTACAGCTGCAAGGTGCGTCCAGGGCTCAAAGCCTGAGAAATCAATGGAGAAGCTTCCGCTGCCTTCGGGGGCTTGGACCATGGCAGCCTCTGGAGCGTTAACCTGCAGGTGCCTCGAGCTTGAAGCAAGATCCTGTATTTTTATTTGGTGGGAAGGCGAGGCTGCGGTCTGACCCTCCGAGCCAGAAACCCTTGACGTGGCAGGGAGGGACAAACCCGGCCATGGTCTGCAGAGGGTCTTTGTAACTGCTCCTGCGTATCCAGCTCCTGGTGTGGGCATCTCCTATCTGTGCTACTGCTCTGGGGCTGGAAGGGATTTAAACCTCATTGAAGAAACACATGTCTGGATGCCGTGGACATGCCAGAAGTCAGGGGGCTCTGCAAAATGCAAAGAACTGGCTTTTCAACACTTTCTGTAGTGGGTTTTTGGTTTTTTTTTTTTTTATACTGCTGCATTTTTTTCTTTAGCAGCTGGAATAAAGATGAAGGAAATAAGCCAAGGAGAATTTCAAGCCCTCTCTCTTCAGTAGGTAAATTACCATTGTGCAAGTGGATTGGTTTCATATGGATGCTTCCAATTTCTCCTGCACATGCAAAATATTCCTAAACCTCTCTTTTTGTGCTCCATATGTTTTTCTCTGACTGCCCAACTCCATTTCAGAGCAGAGCGGAAATGGGGACTTAAAGGTATGTAAAAATCTGTAATATTTTCTGCTCACATCCAAGGCCTTGATCAAAAGGGATTAAATTTAATACAGACTTAAGCCAGTTTCTCGGAAGCAGGTTTGGATATCCGTGTTTTGCATCTGACAGCTGTTTTTTCCATCTGTTTCAACAAATCAAATCAATACTGAGGGAGGGGTGATGCTTTGGCAGGAGAGCCTCTCCTCGCAGCATGCTGTGCAAAGCCACCGTCCCTCCCTGGGGCTGCAAGAGCCTTTGCAATCCCCTTGGCTGGAAGTTACTCAGGTACCTCAAGGCAGAGCTGATTAAAGGGCCGAGGTGACGGTGTGTTTGCCAAGCTAGCAGCTTTTTAATTTAGAGCTCAGCTCAGAGCAAAACTTCAGTTCTGGGGACACCTTGTGAAGACACCCCAGTTGGCATGCTGTGAGCAGAGCCACGCGCCTGTCTCATCTCCTGCCACCATGAATTAATGTGTGCTGCTCGTTTTTCATGCTCTGCCTGTGCTGAGCAATGCTTGCAGTTAGGGTGCAAAGAGTCCCTATAGGAACTGCCACCTCTGATGGGGGCTTTACCCCCTGGGAAGGCTTGGGTGGCTCTTTTTGAGCCACAAGATGAGGGATTTTGCTTAGGTGAACAACTTTGGGCATCATGAGTTACAAACTGGGGTCAGAGAAGGTCCCTGAGCCCTTAAGCACGAGGAGGGGATGAGTTTGCAGAGCAGGTGTCCTACAAGTTGGGGAGGAAACTTAACTACAACTGCTTGAATTCAAATGTTGAGCAGGAGGAGCTAGTTTCTGGCCAAAGTTCAGCCTGTCCTGGTGTTCCCCATGGTGTAAGACAAAACACCTCTCTGCCTGGAGCCACTTTTTGTAGCATGATGGCTTGGCCATCCTGTCATTTCTGATACTTGCATCAGCGTTCTGGAATCAGGAGTCAGCTGTGGGACCCTTTCCCCTGAAGTTTCCTGATAATTATACCCATGCATAGCACAGATGTGATAATTATAACCACCCTGCCTAGCGCAAGGTAGGCTCTGAGTCCTGGGGGCAAGACAGAGATGCTTTTCTAGGATCTCCAAACCCTGTAGAGCTCCAGAGCAGCAGGGCCAGGGTTTGGACCGCCTGGAAACACAAAGGCACGATGCATGCTGCTATCAGCCGGCGACATTCCTCCTTCCCTTGCATGGAAATGATTCTACTGGCGTTTTCTTCCCCGTGCTCAAATACCTTGGCACAATGCATCTTTGTGGCGGCTCGGTCCCACGTGACGACGCGAGGCGATGCAAGCTGAACTCTGCCAGCAACCCTGCATGCCCCAATTAGCCACCGCGGTCAGGGCTTTGCAGACCGCCTGTGTAAATCTATTTACCAGCGCTTTAGGCTAATTAGTGTTTAAGGTTTTTTCTCCCCTTCCTCCTCTGTTCCTGTTCCTCTTTAAAGCTTGAAGGGCCAAGTGCCCAGCAGGTGTAAGTCAGCACAGCTTGGTGGCTTTCAGCAGATTCTGCCAGTTTGCACAAGCTGAGGTCGGGGCTGTTAGCACTCATGTCCTCCTACGTGTTTCACATCTTCCTACGCTTGAACTAATTCCTTCAAGATTTTTCCTACCTGATTGTCACTTCTCCCCAGAGAAGGCGGCAGGGCAGCAGGGAGGAAAGGCATCTGTTTAGCAGCAGATTCCTTGCTAAGTGCTGCAAACTTGCAGTACAAGCTGGGTGGTGGATGTCTGCTTTGCAGAGCAGAAGGGCATTTTGTGGCCTCTGAGCAGCTAGGCTTATGCAAGGATTCTTTTTCTGGAAAAAGCAGAAAGATTTTAGAAGGGAGGAGCGAGTAAACTGCGGGAAGCTACTTTCAAAACGGTGACTGCTTGAAATGGCACTTGAGGCCTGACTTGGGACTTGGTTGAGTCCCCTGGTCTTGCTTTTAGGCACAGTTTTTTTAGAAGTATAATTGCGTTTCTCCCCACTACTTTGGGGGGCTTCCAATATGATGCAGGATGGTACGGCCGTGCTTTCTGAATGCTGCCTTCCGTGTACCAGAACAGGGCAGAGCTGCTGTGTTTCATTTGGGCACCTTGTTACTGCTCAGTGATAACTGTGTGACTGTAATGTTACCGCAACGCTACAGGAGCATAATCCAGTGTCCCAAGGTCAGCCCGCGCTGCTTATTCCCACAGGGCTGTCCTAGACTCTGAGATGCATCAGCGGGAAGTTGCGTGTGTTGGGAATATCGGGAATGTTGCGTGTGTGCTTGCTTACAAAAATCAAAGGCAGGTGTTTCTCTGTGTGACAGCAATCCTTGTAGTGCAACATCGTGCATCTTGTCCGAACACGGGGAGGGCTGTGCGGCAAGGAGACGCATCAGGGAAACCTGCTCTCTGCCATTCGGGACGCTGGGTTAGATTTTGAGAGAGAAGGGCTGTCCTGGCCTTGCATGCCTCTCCGTACACCCAGCCAGCAACTCGTTCTTCCCTTCTTCTTTAAAGGCTGATTGATTCCTCATAGGTGCTTTTGGGGTAAGCTAATGGCAGAGCTTCCCAGTTGATGTGTCTTCGCTGTCGTGCCCGGCTGGGGAAGGGGAACGTGCGGCCGTAAGGCAGCACCCTGCCTCCCCAGCACGCCGCTCTCAGCTCCATCCTCCGCTGCTCAGCTCTCGGCATCTTCCCAGGTTCGTTAGGGATCCACTGCGATGTTAAATGGGGGCAGAGGGAAGGAGCCAGCTTGGCCGGACAGAGCAGAAAGCCCTGTTGAGGCGAGGAGCTGCGGTGCGTGCCGGTGCCGTGCCGGTGCCAACGGAGCCGACGCAGCCGGCCAGGGAGGTTTGCTCGGTGGTTGTGCGCTTACCTGAGTGTCTGCTCCAGGGACCTGAACCAAACTGCTGCTGTAGCCAGTTTGTTTGTGGTTTCTGCCCCCTCCAATTTCCAGGAAAGCACAGCTCCCTGGCTTCATTACCTTTGTTTCTGGAAGGACGCACTTTTGTAGCCAGCTTTTGTAGCTGTGGCAAAGCTATGCGAATAAACCCTCTCCAGTTACATGCTGCATTTTTTCTGAAGAGGCAGTTTTGTAATACCCTTGGTCTGGAGGAAAGCAGCCAGCCCTCAGCTCGGACTGCCCGTGCTCAGGTGTTTCTGGGAATCCTCCCTGTCTGTGGGCATCCGTCAGGAGGACGCTGCAATCCCAGCTGCAATAAAAACGAAGCTCTTAGTTTCTTCTCCCCGCTGGCTCCCTTTGCCCAAATATATTCCATTATTACTCTAAGCAAAGGCAAAATTTGACTGATCTGTGCTTCAGAGGTCAGCAAAGCCAGTGTATGCTGGGATGCGCTGGGATTGCATGAGACACGAGGGGTCATGGTGCTGGTCAAAGCTGGGGAGGTGTTGCAGCTCCCCCGGGCAGTGGTGGCACCTTGGAGCCCCAGGAAGACATGGGCAGGTACTTCCAGAGGGAGAGGCGTACAAGGGGAGCTCTCCAGAAGGCCCTGTGAGTCACAGAGATGTGCAAATATGTGAATAAAATTAAAATCACAAGATCAGCATGTGCAAAACATTGTATCCTTCTCCTTCACCTTCTGAAACCTAAGACAGGACAATTCCTCTGTTAAAATCAGTCTGGGCTGGATCTCCTGTGGTCTGTCCCATAGGGCCGTTTGGTTGCTGTCTTTGACAACCAAAGAACGTGCTTTCTGCCTTTGGTACGTGGAGTGCCATGGAGAGACGGAGCATCCAGCCAGCCTCGTGTCTAATCACGCGTCCCTCTGATCCTTGGTTTCAGTTTCATGCGCTGCTGCACACCAGTGCTGAAATAGTTCAGTTAATATTTAATTAATGCTGTTCCATATCATGCAGAAATGTGAGATTGGGTGGTGTTACCTTAAACACAGTTGTGGTACAGGCTAATGACTCATTTCCAAATCAGGGTTCAGAGGTGCTAACAAGTTGTTCCCATAAATAGTTTTTTGATATGAAGGCTTTTCATTTTCCTTCCTTTCTTAGCGCCTAGTGCCTTAACAGTTGCCTTATTTCTCATTATTTGCAAGTTCTGTGCAAATCGATGGGGCCACGCTGAGCGAGGGAAAGAAGTGCTGAAGCAGGTGGGCATTTTGCGGGAGGAGGAGGAGTGCGTGGCCACTCACCCCTGCACCTCCTGCCGAGCACTTGATTTTTTTTTTTCTGTTGAGAAGCAGTGCTGGGTGTTGGAGGACTAGATGTGCACGGCAGTTCCCAGACATCCTGGGGACCCTCTTGTAGTCTGCTGCCATGGGTGAGCTCATCGTTCAACCCATCCTTACTTAGCCAGGACCTTTGCAATAGCACCGGGTCTCTCTTGCTCAGTCCCAGTGCTGGGCGCATAAAGATGCAATTTCACTCTCTCTTCTGTTTTCTTCTCCTGTCTGGCAGAGATGGTTGCAGAGGCAGCGTCTCTCCGAGCCCTTGTATGGGGTAGGCTCATCCTCACCCTGGCACGGGGAGCAGGGGATGGCTGTCCCCGGGCAGGAGGGAAGCGCGCAGCAGCTCGCAGGCAGCTGGGTGTGTTTGCAGCAGGCACAGCTCTTCCGTGCCCCGTGAATCCCCACCGCTTACAGGAAACCAGTTGCTTCATTTCACCCAGAGCTTCCTCCCAGTCGTGCCCTTGCCTTGGCTTTGTGCTTTCTGCAAGCCCAGGGTGTCTGTGGCATGCTGCGTGGTAGCACCTACCGTGCTATTGAGCTTGCCCCAAACTAGGGCGTTGGTGAGCACAGCCCTCGCAGTCCTCTCACCCTGTGCCCTGAGCTTTCATCAGCACCCTTGGGTACTGCTGAGCTCTCCCTAAGGGCTGAGCTTGCTGCTTTGAGTGTTTCAGGGCCATCAGAGGAAATCTCTATTCCCGTGTTCAGCTGGAGGCACAGCAGCAGGCGCTTTCTCAGCTTGTCACTGTTGGCTTTGGTGTTAGCTCACTTGAGAAACTGCTTGGGTTGCTCCCCCCTCCAGGCTTTTAAAGTCCCATCAAAGCCAACTACTCGCAGTAGTCATTGCCAGGCTATCAGATATGATAGTAAAAGTAACTGAACGAGACAGCAGCTCAGCATCCGTGTCGGAGGAGAGAGGCCATTAAGTAACAGAATAAGTATTTATTGCTGTTGTATTAAAGGAACTCAGCAGCGTAAAGAAAGCACTATAGTTTCAGGGCATTAATTTTTGTGCTTGGGAGTTGTGGGCGGCATGGGGAGCAGCACAGCAAGACTGTGGTCGGCCTTGTTTGCTGTTCTTGGTGCTTTGCTTCTGCCCTCTCTTGCCTTTGCATCGTCTCCTTGTCCCAGGGAGGCAAAGGATCCCGCTCGGCCTTGGTCCTGGCTTGATGTGTTTGCTTGTGGGATGGGGACATCCATGTCACAAAGGGGATGGAGGAGCACAGATACCTCCTTATGCACAGACATCGGGGCTTAGGGTCCCCTAAGAGACGTGTGACAATGTTCCCTCTGATACTCAGCTGCTCTGTAATAGGAAAAGGCAGATTGGTGTCTTAAATAAGAGGGAGGACATGTGTGCATCTGGGAAGCTTATGATGGTGTGATGTGGTGCAGAGCTTTTCTACCAGTAGCTATAAATCCACCCAAGTTACTCTTTTCTCCTTCTTGTCAGAGGATGTTGCCGGTTTTGCAATGACTGCCCACTGTTGTAAGGCTGCACGATAGCAGACATTATGCCAGCCCCAAAGAACTCAAAATAAACGTGTTAAAATGATACAAGTCCTGTTCCCACTGGAAATCAGCAGAGGCTTTGCCAGTGACTTAATATTTGCATCCCCAACACGTAATGTGGCCAAATCATGGGTTTAATGCAAAATAATGCTGGTTTTAATAAACCTGTTTTAAAAAGGCCAGCCAAACATATACAGTGTAATGGCAATGGTGCTTAGAGCAGCACATTTACAGCTAATGGGCTTCACAACGCAGCAGTGCTCTGGAAGCGGAGGAGCTGCCCATAGCCCTGGAACATCCCGAGTTATCAGAGCCCTGATACAGGCAGAGTGCGGGCTGTAAATCAGAGCAGCTGATGGGAGCAGAGGTGATTTCACAGCAGCTGAGGATGAGGTCCAGAAACTCCCTTTCTTTTCTCTTCCCAGGGTCCCGTTCCTCTCCTCTTTTCTAATGTAATTTATCATCTGTGATTGATGTGTAGATGGAGGTTGCTCCGTGGAGAGCTGTGGGCAGCGCCCGCAGCACCATGAGGAGCACAGGAGCCTGGAGAAGAACCCTTTGCACCCTCTCTGCTCCCTGGGGGATTTTCTCCCTTCTGTTTTGGGATGACCATTCTGCATCAGACCAATTTTTGCCCAACTGACCATTCTGCATCAGACCAATTTTTGCCCAACTCCTCCTGCTCCCCAGGGAGCTTTGGGCTTTCGTTGTGTTCGCAGTTACAGCAGGTGATGCTTCCCAGCACTAGTGGGGTGGCACTTGTGGATGGTATGGGTGCTTCCCCAGCCATGTTGCCCCTTTCCCCCTCTTAAAGCCTTGGGGACAGTGAGGGGGTTAAAGGCATCAAGCTTACTTACACCCTCATACAGAAGTGTAATCCAGTGCTTGTCAAATATGGATCAGATATGTACCCTGAGGACATGGCAGCCCCAGATTGCAACTGCAAAGGATTTCTGTTTTGGGACATGGATGGTCTGGGCTCCCTCCCCAGCATGGCGAGGCTCACGCCTGCCCCGTGCGGCCGGCGGGGCTTGGTGCCGTGGCCATGGGAAATGCTTCTGGTGCCCAAGCGCTGTGTGGACTGCCAGGCTGGCTGGGAATGCGTTTTAGATCTTTTTAGTCAGATCGGTAAGAATTGCTATAGATACTCCAGCTTTTCGTTGGGAAGTGTTCCTGTGAAGGCAGCCTTGCTGGGGGAGTTGCTCCCTCCCCAGCTGCCTTGTAAGGAAATAATACAAAACTCTGGTGCGTGTTCCTTGTACTCAGAGGAGTTTTTGGATTTTGGTAAAGATGCTTTCACCCGGAAAGTCTATCTCTGACGGTGGGCTCTCTTTAGAAAGCTTAACCTCATTATCTTGAGAGGTGTAATCCCTGTAATGGGGCACTAGCAGCCAGAGGTCTCTGGGACAATCTGTGTCGGATGTTCACCTGGGATTATTTTAACTCTTTGCTACTTCCTTGACTAAAGATACTTTTAGGAAAAGGAGTATGTACGTCCAGCCTTCCTTGCTGAATTCGAGAAGCAAAATCCAGCTTGTACCTGGTTTTCCCGTGTCCAGTTTGCAGACTGGAAGTCCTGCCCAGCACTCCAGCCCCGGTGAGGCATTGGTCCTGGCATCCCGGGCCAGCTCTCCACTGAACCACTGTTGGGGCTTTAGGATGATATTTACTGCTTCCCTGGGAACAGCACTTAATGCTGCATGCGCATCTTTGAGGCCAAGGGAGCAGCAAACCCAGAGGGGTGCTGGAAGCTGGGCAGTTTTGTTGTTCCCCACGTGCTCTGGCAAATGGGTTTTGTTCTACGTTGCTGCTTCTTCCATCTCCTGTGATTTGATGGGACCTCTAAAGCTCATCTGCAGCTCCATTACAATGTCACAAGTTGCCAATATTTCAATAAATCCAAAGGCAGTGGTGGTCGAGGATCCCTGGAATAGGTATTTGTTTGTGGGAGGAAGGAAAAGGCTTTACCATACCTCCATCACGGCGTGCCCCATCCATTGCGTGGTCCTTGTAGTGAAATACAGGGAGAGAAGCCTGCCACGGACACACCATCACGGGAGAACTTCCCTGGCTTTGATTTAAAATCCTTATCAAATTTGTATCAGCTAAAATCCGCTCCGCTGGCACCTCTCCAAACGCGGCATGCCAGCAAGCACCGCTCTTCCCCGGCACGTTGCCTTTCCGCCTGGCACAAGTGGGAGTGGGAGGTGAAGCCATGGCATCCCCAGGCAGGCGGAGAGGAGCTGCAGGGGAAACCGTTCAGGCGGGACATCCGACCTGGAAAGGCACAATCCAATTGTCCAAATGGATTATTATTTAACAGCTCTCATCCTCAGCAGCCAGCTGGGTGGATGAGATCCACCTGAGAGAAGAGAGCCCTGGGTGTAGGAAAATCAAACTGATTTGATCCCGTAGCAGGGCTCTGCCTGCCCTTGGCATCCTAAGGAAATAAATCACCACAGTCTGATTTGCTCCTGCCATAGCTGTGTACAGCAATGCTCTTTTTGGGTGCTGGGTTGTATCGGGAGATGTTGATTTAAGGAATTCCTGGCAACATCTGTGGGATGCTCAAGTGGCAGCAGCCCCGGCTGCGTGGTGTCCGGGGAAAGGGTTGGAAGGCAGCTGTGGGTTAAACGTGTACGGTGCTGACTGCACACATGCTATAAGCTCTTGCAGGTTTATGCACTAGGCAATAGCACACACGGAGCACAAATAATTGATCCAGAGTGAGCAGGTTGTGTTTTGTCTTGGCTCTCACACTCAGGGCTTGGCTACCCTGACTTTCCAGGGCTGGTCTAGCCGAGGGATGACCCGTGGGAGAGGCATATGCAAACGGAGGAGATGGGAGGCTGGGAACTGCCGGTGACGCTTTGGTTTGCAAATATCGGATCCTGGTGCACAGCCCGGTGCGTGCGTGCAGCTGGGTGGAAAGCGCTGGGAATTGCCCCAGGTGGGCAGGGATGCTCCTCAGCAGGTGGAGAAGAGCAAACACGAGCTGACCGGCCACCGTCACGTGCACCAGTGCAACGGTGGGAGAAAATGCAGTTGTGGTTCTTCAGCACCACGAACTGGAGGCAACTGGGGCAAATCCTGCTTTTATTTTAGCAGCCGTGTCCCTGCGACTCTTCATATCGGTGTCTACTGTTGGATGCCATTATCCAACTCTGAAATAATTTAGCCAGCTTGTCTCTGAATTTGGGGTCAGGTTTCTGCCCACACAGAGCCTGGAGATGTTTGGATTTTTTTTTTTTTTTTTTTTTTTTTTAATTTTTTTTTGCCCTTCATGGGTTTAGGGGCAAAACAGAAAATTACTCCATGTAATTTCAGGCTCTGAAACCACCTCCCCCCTCAGAAGGGTACATGAAGAGGTGGCAACATCGAGGTCTCTGCCCAAACTTATCGCTGCTGTGCAGAGCTCCTGATTTGCTTAGAAGTAAATATTTGCTTGTTCTGGGAACTCACGACCTTGCTGGGGCTCGGCTCGGGCTGTGAGCCTGGCAGCAACCCCTGCAGCTCGCTCGGGCTCTGTCTGCAGACGTGCTCATGGAGCACAGAGAGCTGGGGAGTTCCTCCTATGCAAAGTGTGCTCCAGCCCAGCTGCGTCAGTTTGTTTTTTCAAATAAGGAGTTTATTTGAGAGTTTTCTGGATGCACAGAGATACCATCAGCAGCAATAAACAATGCTGGAGGAAATAGAAGAGCAGTAAGCATAATCATTTGGTTTTTGTTTTGCTTTAGTTTATTTTTAAATCTATAATTCCTAAAAGAAAGTGTTGGTAGTAAGGAAGAAGAAAAGTGGTGGATTTCTTATGGTGATGGTGTGGGGGTTTGGGTTTTTTTTTCCTTTTCAAAAATCCTATTTCTTTACTCAGCTGGGTTTCTAGCAAAGTGACCAGTGAGTGTGGGGAACCCAGTGTGAGCCTTGATTTTTTTTTTTTTAATTTTTTTTTTCTTTTTCCCAGGAAGTACAGAACTCGGTGCCTTTTTAAATCAGGGTCTTCCCGAGACCTCTGACGCTCAGCCTCTGAAATTGCGTGTGAGGCCCTCGCGCTGCGTTTCTGGTTCTGTCGATTCACAGCAGTTATCTCATCCTGTGCTGCCTGCCCGTGGTAAACGATCAGCTGGGTGGTTGGATTTAGCGCATGTCTAAAAATACAAGGCAAACTGGAATGTCCGGAATTCGAAGGGCATTCCTCACCTTGCACGGTGAAACCACCAGAAAGTTCCCACTAACCCTTTGCAGGTCGACTGTAGAGAAAGTCTGTCTCCACATCACCTGCACTGCATACCTTTATAGCTCCATTTCTGGCACCTTTTTGTCAGCAGGATGTTATATATAGCTTTTATGGTAATGTTTGCACGCTGAGTGCCGTTTTCTTGGAGGAAATTGCATTGAGAAATGGGTGAAGAAGTAATAATAATCTGCATAAGCCCCTGTTGTTTAAGCCCATAGCCCTTCTTCTCCTGGAAGACAAATACACAGATAAAAGTATCGTTTTCCCAAGCGACACGTTCAAATGACTTTGCGAACGCTCTCGTCTGCCGGCGCTGAGCAGGGTGCTTTCCCCCAGGACGTCGCTGCCCCGGGATGGGGTCGGGAGAGCCCCCAGCGCTACCCCAGCTGGGGCGGTGGCGCAGCACTTGGGTGCAATGCGGATTTGGTCATTGTAGGCTTTTCGAGTGCGGTTCGAGGGACCAGCACGCGTTTGGAATCTATTGCTCGCGGCTCCCGGCGAGCTGCAGGAGTGCTTCCAGGATGCAGCAGCCTCCGTTCTACCGGATTCCCAGTTCTGAGCAGCGGGTTAGTTTTAAAAGGGGAAACCCAAAGGTCTGAGCTTGTGAAATAATCAGTGTACATCTGAGGGGAACTGATACCCCACAGCAAGAAATCTTTCTTGGTTATACCATCTGCCTTGGGAAACAAAGCACTGCATTTCCAGGCTGCCATAAAAGAAAGAGAAGGTATAAATAACCAGTGAACTATAATTCCACTTAGTGTCATATCTGTATTAGTTGTATTAATATGTCCTTGTATTGCAGAAGCAACGAAAAGCCTCAGATGAGACCAGGGACCCCTTGAGCCAACTGCTGCGGGGGTGCATAACAACAGGGATCCTGCCTGGCCTAATAGAAGAGGGTAGCTGGGAGTGGCAGGAAACTGGTTTCTCTGCAAATAAGAAGGCGCCTTACAGGGAAAATGAGACACAGTTTAGCAAACACTCAGGGATTGACTTGCTTTTAAGAATGTTGTTTAATCCTGTTGAAATTGAGAGGATTATTTATCCTTAAAAGCATGCTTAAGCACTTCCCTGGCTGGGGGCTGGCAGGCTGGAGCACAGAAGCTGTAAAAGGAGCTGGGGTTGCACTTGGCTTTTCTTGCTCTTGGCTACTGCCTTAGCGGGAGTTGTTGTTGGAAAAATACTCCCTGATATTGAGAAAGTCACTGTTCAGTCTTGCTTCTGGAGATGCCAAGCTTCGTGGAGGCTTTTTGTACCTGATCTCTCAAAGTGAGTCCCTTTGCTTACGTACCTGAGCATCAATTTGGGAGCCTAAGCGTAGGCAAGCGCGTCTGTGCGTGTTGGCTCGTTGCTGGAACCAGGTCCCGGGCTTTGATGTGCCAGGATGTTCAGTGCTTGGGGCTTTTCATAAGAGAACAAAGCAAAAATTGTTGGTGTAGAGAACACTGCGCTTTTCTCTTAAATTTCCCTGGAAGTCAAACCCTGCGGTATAACTGTCTGATTCATAACCTGATTTTTGTACTTTATAAGTCTAATAATAGACCGCAGAAGAGACTCATTCAATCAGTCTAAGACTTCCCTCGGACTATTCTAAGCCCCGTGGAGCGGGGCCGGGGGCTGCCAGCTGCCTCTCCAGCCTCCGTGCCCTGTTTGGGCTCGGTGTTTGCAGGTACCACTCGCCGGCAGCGATGCCCTGCGCCGCAGTTCTGCCTTGAGGAGCCCTGGAGCCTTTCATGGATGCTAACGAACTCAGTCCCACCTCCCCTCCTAAACTCCTAAACTGGGGAGAATTTTAGAGGTGGGAGACCGCGGCACAGAGAGATTTAATAACATGCCCGCAGTGGTCTTTTAAGTTGCTGACAATTTGGGAGTAAGACCTGATTTCTTTGACTCCTGGTTACGTTTTAACCTGCTTTGACCTGTTGCTGTTCATGTCATTTCTAAAGGCAAAGCCAACCTTATTTAAAAATGCAGAATGAAATGAGAGCGTGCTCTTTAGGGCACTGGGAGGGACACGGTTTGTGTGGAGCTCTCAGGCAGGGCTGCCTTCTCCTTCCAAGGGGGCTCGGCCCCTTTTGCTCTCTCCAGAGTAGATTTGCTCGGTGAAGCCTGACATTACCAGAAGCCATGTCTTTGCTTGATGCTTCTCAAAGCCAGAGCAAACGAGAGACTGGCCAGAGATAGGGGTGTGAGAGGGACTTGGAGAGCCAGGCTTGCTTAACACCTCCCTGAAATGGAGGTGGGAATCTCGCCTGCTGGCGCTGGGAGCTTGCAGCTCGCTGGCAGACTACGTAGCTGAAGCACCTTTTCCAGAAGCAACCAACCTTCCCTCCATGCTGCTTTTTTGTTAGATTGCGGTAAAATGGGGCACTTTGCTGCATTAACATTCATGGCGCTAAATTTTTGCTTGAGAAAGTTCACAGTTTCTCTTCTAGTTGCACAGTAATTATGGTCTGTAATCAGTGGCTCCAGGGCATCTCTGTAAAACCAGACGTGCAAGGGGTGGTGGTCTGGTAGCTATCCGGATGGGCTCTCAAGAGTGAGAAATAGGCCAAAATATGCTCATGACAGCAGTAGCAAAAGCAATGCTTTGTCTAGTTAAAAAAAAAAAAAATCCCTTATTCACGTCCTCTGTTTAGAGGGAACTGTCGGGGCAACATCTTTAAAAAAACAAAAAAAAAAGATGTGGAAGGATGCTTTGGTAAAGCCCTTTTTTGCTAGAAGCATTGCACAGGGGCAATAAAGGCTTCTGAGGTGCGAGGAAAATTCCCTCTTGCTCTGGAGCTCCTTTCTGCGTTGAACTCCTGTTAGTGACATTTTATGCCAGGGAGAAATTTGGCCAAGTTTTGACGTTCACAGAGTCTTGTTGGCCTTGCTGAATAATTCAGCATCTGTGTTCTCCGTGTGAAAGTCAACTGCTAAATGCCAAACTGTGGCAGCTCCTCTTTGTTGCCCTGGCTTCGGGTCCATGCGTGAGGCACTGGCAGCCGACAGTTGGGCTGGAATTCATGGCAATGGTAAGAGAAAACAGCCCTGGAGCAATTAGAGGGATGAAGGTCACGAAAGCGTGGAGAAGACAGAGTTTGGAGCAGGATGCCTGGGATCTGCCGCAGCAGGAGGGGCTCAGGCTCCAGAGCATTCCCGGGGAGCTGCATTCGTGCATCCCCCGAAAGGAGCCTGGTGCTTGCATGCCTCTCGCAGAGGGAAGGATTTGCATCGGGATCCTCGATGCGACTCTGATTGACATTCGGGATGATACCATAGGGGAGAGAGGGGCTTCAAGTACCAACAGCAGTCCCAGGAGAGAAGTCAGGCACTTGCTTAGGGCATGTGCTCCCTGGGTGACTGATCCGAAGGTGGCTTAGCAAGCCAGGGGAGCATCCCTCGGCGGGGCGGCACACAGTCCCTAAAGAAAGCGGCGCTAATGCTGGGCTGGGTGCAGGGCAGCTCCAGACAGTCACAGCCCCCACGATGTTTGTATGCCTGGAGGAGAGCTGGGGGCTGGGGGCCCTGGACAGCAGGGACCACTCAAAAAGTCCTTTATCTGTGTCCTGGACGCAGGCAGTCTGTATTCATTCCAGTGGACAGGAAACCAGTCCAAAAATAATAGGATTGTTTTTTCAATCTAGTTTTGAAATGATGAATATGAGCAAGAGTAAAACATGTTTTATATCTATAAGGGACTAAAACCATTCTTTCTTTGTCTTCACTGAAAATTCCGCATAGCAATTAAAACTTCCATCAAAAATGGGAGTTTTCAGAAAAAGCTGGTGGCTTTACTGTTCCTGATTGAGGCGCTGATGAAAATATTTCATTGTTGAATCACTTCTGGCTGTTTTCCGCTAGAAAAGGGCGACGGTCTGCACTCACCTCTGACAAACTGATGATGCATCTTTATTGAAATGCAAGAAGTGAAAACCATTCAGTCTTGGCAAGTTTGCCTCAAAAAAATCATTTTGTGTGGGGAAGAGATGAAAGGAGTTACAAACCTTTCGTAATAAAACACAAAGTAAGAGGGTTTTTCCAGTGGTTCTCAGTGTTGCATAAAACCTATTGGAGCAGGTCTGGACATATTATATGAGCAGCAGGATGGAGTTTCCTCGAATGATGCTGTTGAATGGATATCTTTGTAGCTGAGGATAAAATGTCTTTTGTGCTCAGTGGTAAAACCAGAAGTGGTGTTTGCACTGATAGGGTCCTCCAAGCCCCGATGGTGATATACTGGGACACTGATGGGGGGACTGGAGCACATCCATTTCAGTGGGTGTTCAGGTCCAAATACCGGGCTGTGGGTCCTCGAGTTCCCACCAAACCTTCCTCTGTCTTCAGTAAGCACTCCAGCATCTTTTTTCTCTTGTTTCCAGGTGATATCTGCAGTATCCAGACTTTCCTTCCACAGTATTGCTCAAACCAAAGGAATTAGGTAAGATCCTTTCAATAAGATGCTTTAAATAATGTTTCTCTCTCTCCCTATCCATACTCCTAGTATTTAATCACATCACACTCTTTAGAAGCATTAATATGGTTGGGATATATTAGGGTTAAACAGACACCAAGGATGCCTTTGGGATGTAGGCAGGGTAATTGTAAAAGCACCTCACCAGCTGCTCAGGGATAGTTTACAAATAAGGTAAGTGAAAACGTAACAAGTTGTGTGCACTGTGCCTTCTGGGGAGGGTAGCAGGGTGGGTTTTAGTGTCTCCTGCTGGAGGTTTTGCTCAGGTCCCCTCTGCAGGGGCTGTGCAGTTGAGGACTGGGACCCCAGGAAAGCCGGCAATGCCCGTCCCTTCTGCCCTGCCCGTGGAGCTGTGGTGTCACCCAGTGTCCCCACCCGTGACCTGCCCTGCTCCCGCTCTGTGCAGTACCGCCCGGGTGGCCTTCCGTCACTAACAGCTGGGAAATATCTTCCTGGCTTTGACAAAGGCACATCAGTGCTGAGTGGGTAATGGGGTTAATAAATAACCTGGCCCTGGCACCCAGGGTGGGCTGCCCTGCTGCCGGGGCTGCTCCCCCTCTGCTAATTGAAGGAGCAATGGAGAAGGAATTAAAGACAGCAGACAAGCCTATTAAGCAGAGCTGTTATTCTGGTCTTTGTTCAATTCCCTGCAAAATTAGTTTGCAATTGGTTTTCTTGTTAGTGTGCATTTTTATTATTAATCTGGCAACATCTTCTCATTAGGACCACAGATACAACTGGGAAGAGTTCTCAGCCTACAGTACCTTTCCTCCTTTATTTTTTTGGGAGGTGGGTTGTGTTTATTTTCCCCAGCTATAGAACACATTTGCTTTTCTCCACAGAACGTGTCTTGCTGCTGTTCTGGTCAGGGTGTAGCAAGGCATTGGTCTGCAGCTGCATCCCGGGGCCAGCCGCAGCCAGGGTGTGGGGATGGGGCCCCTGCTTTCCTTCGAGCCTGCCACCCATGCCACCCCATGCCACGATTTTCACTGTTTGAACTTATTTTCACTGCCTTAAATGCATCGATATTGCTGGAGGGGAACAGCTTTTCACGTGTAAAACAAACTCAGAGCCTTCCCATCTGTTAAACACAAATCTGACAGATCCCACCAGGACTGGGCGGGGATTCAGAGAGCGAAGGTTTGAGGAATAAAGACGTGCTCTAAGTTAAGGACTATTTAATATTAAGGATAGCCCTGAGCCCTGGAGAAGCCCGCAATGATTATTATTTTAAGGAAAAAGAACATCCAAGGCGTTTGGAAGCAGGGAGTAATGGGGGAACCCATGTGCAGAAGCTGCAGTGCCTTTGCAAGGGCTGGGTTTAAGTCTCGGGGCATCGCTGGAAGAGGATGCAGAGTGTCACCCCTGGCAAAGCCCTTCCCTAGGCAGGGAGCTTCTGGTGTCCGTTCAGAGGACGGACGATCCGCCTGTCCTCTGGGAAGGCTTTGGCTGAATCACTGGTGTTTCTGTTGAGGTCTCCCGCTGCCAGGGATGGGCGGGTTGGGGGATAGCTGGGAGCCAGGAGCAGGGAGGCTTTGCTATTCTTGTGGATATGCGGCTTTTTCTCATTCATTTTACAACCAGCATTTATGGTTCCCACTAAAATCCCTTATCTTGGAAGCCTTTGGCACCATAATCGCTCAAGAATAGCACAAAGCTTAGCGGGTCTTTGCTTCTAACTCTGTTTTCCTGCGTATTAACCCTGCTCCTCCTCCCTGTTGCCAGCTCTGCAAGAACAGAAAATGCTGTTGCTCTAGTTAGCTGGAAAATATCCCCCTGGGGGTGTCCCTTCCCGTCACTGCTGTCCCCTGCAGTCAGTGAGCCCTTGCTTTGTCCATTGCTGCATGTTTTTTCCTTTTAATTAGATGATTTCTTGCTACACCATCACAAAAGCCTTAATGACAGAAGCTAATCTCAGATGAATTAATTTAATCTGTAGGATTAATTCAGCAGCTCTGGCTCCCTGAAGGGCCTGGCCACGTCGGCCACCGCCGCCCTTCAGCTCGCTGGGGTCCCCTCCGACGATTGGGATCCCTACCCTTCCCTCCCCCAGTGAAGACGCTGCCATTGACATAAATGGGAAGAGTCTTGTTGGCTTAGGCACGGTGCTTAAAAACATGGTAAATGCAGTGCAGTTAGGATGGCTTATGGATTGTATGGTCTTCAGCCCCACAGCATGACCGTGGCTCTGCGCCAACCCCTATTTTGGGGTCTAAGACTTCAGGATCATGCAAATTAAGAATTAAATAAATCACCAAGCCTATCACTTGTCCTTAAATAAGTCTCATGGCATGTAGGGTAGAAAAATAAAAATCAATCGTGTATGCTATCCAGTGAAGAAAAAATAGTTTTTCTGTCTAATAATTTCTGGATACATGAACCTTGCCAGAGAAACTGTGTTTCACAGAGTAAATCAGATAGCTATCAGGATAGCTATGTTGAGATGACAGAGTGTTTCTTCCAAGGAACAAGCTACAAGCAGCAAAACACAGCAAAAAATGATCTTGAATGCGATGTTTTGTTTGCAGCACGCTGCTAAGGCTGGGCTTAATCTATTGCAGCTGTAGCTACAGCCCGTCCTGCGTCTCTCCTCCTCCTGCTCTGTTCTAGTCCCAGTTGCAGGTTCCGAAGTCCTGCAGAAAACAGCGTCACCCTCCAGCACGGTGCATCACTGACTTCCCTCCTAGCAGGCGACGGTCTCTAATGATTGCAAAAATAGATTTCTCTCTTGCACAAGGCTGTTTGTGCAAAGGGCACAGATGATGTTTCTCCATTAATTAAAGAAGTGTGTAGTTGCAAGGACCACCACCACCACCGCACGGATTGTTTTTTGGATAGTGCCCCGGGCATAGGAAGACCCTCGATGATAAGAGGCTTATTGGTGCCTCCTAGAAGAAAGGCACATTTTCTGTCTTTAATTTAAGGCATTCAGAGGAAAGATGGTTTTTGTCGAGAAAGATACATGCTGAAGGGAAAGCGAATGCGTGAAACTACGTTCAGATCTTGGCTCTGCCCCAGGTGCTGTACATGCCCCAGGCAAATCCCTTAGTTTTGTATGTCTTATTTTCCCCTCTCAGAAACAGGGAGGTGAGAAATGCCTTTGTTCACATAGCTTGTTGGGAGAGGAGACCTGCCTGCTCGTGTGGGTGCAGGCAGCCTTCAGCAGCGCTGCCTTTTGATCTCATTTTGGAGCACAGGTTCTGCAGTAATGTGATAATACCCTTTTCCCGGGGTTTTATCCATGCCTCGTTTTACAGGGCTGTATGTGGGGACAAAGAAAAGATCCTCCTTGTGTAACATTGCCCATCAGCTAAGGAGAGGAGGATTTTTTTTAATTGTTATTGTTTCGTATTCTCTCCTCCATCTGTCTGGAGCACTGGCAGCAGTCGCAGTGAGAAGTTAACCACCGTGCTCCTTGCCCATCCGTGGCTGTCTCTGAACAAGGAGCTTTTATTTTACGGCCAGGACGCCAGGAGTTTCCACGGCAGACCTGACTCGCGGCCCATTAAGTCCATTACCCCGTTTCTCACGGTGCCTGGCTCTGAGCTTTCAAGTTAGGTGGGAGGATTTTGTAGCAGACAGAAGCAGCGTGGTTGTACAGGAGTATTGTGCAAAGGTTCTCCTGTGCTCTGGAGCATAAGTTTTTATTCCCTTTCCAAGTTTTCTTGAGCAAGCTCAGCTCTTGGGAGAGCAACAGGACTTCTTGCTGCAGGTCCCAGTAAACCAGGATGGTTTTATTTCTCCTTAAAGCTTTTTTTTTCCTTAAGACTTTCCTGCTGCAGCCCTGGCTGTTCTCCATTGCCCATGGTACGTCCCGGCGTCCTCTGGGCTCCGGCCGTCATCCACCTTGTGCGAGCGAGCTCCACCGGCTGCATGTGAGCTGTGAGTGGAGGGGGCATGTGTTTTTTCATCTCCCCAAGATATATGTTTTTCCTGGAAGCAACGTTTTGCAAGCAAAGCAGGAGGTTAAGGAATATTGGCTCATGCTGCCTGCATGCATTTTTAATGCGTGCACAGTGAAACCATCTGAAAATGGGAAGGAGTTAGCATGTTCAAAGGCCTTTTACTGAGGCCCTTAATCTAAGTAAATCCTTTATATATGAACTGAACCTCTCAGTGACTTTCTTCAGAAGGCACTGCAGTTAATAAAATAGATTTTAAAACATTTGCAAATGGGGAGGAGGGGTGAATCCTATTTGTCAAGAGGAGGTTTTCTCCTGTGGGAGAAGTGGCGGTGCTTTGGCCGGGCGGTGAAGGGAGGGAGAAGGGGATGGTTGTGTTTTTCCCATCCTGGGGGCCAAGGCAGGTCCCCCTCGGGTCGGTGGCCGGCCCAGGCTTGTTGGAAGAATAAGTGACATTAGTTTTACCTCCAGGCAAACACAGCCGGGCCAGCCTATCGCCCTGGGCTGAGGTTTACCTTGCATTTAAACAAATTAATAAATAGAAGCCAAAATGCTGATTCTCTTGGCATTAGACCTCTGCACATTACGTGCCTTGAGGTGACAGAGCAGATTTGCTGGCAGTGGAGGGCAGGCCCTTGGCTGGGAGCTGCCTGTCGCCTGCCTGTGGCTGCACGGCAGGTTTGATCTAGGCGAGGGGTGACGGTGCTTTGGATGCCTTCAAGTCCCCTGAAAGTCCCATGCATTAGGAGCTGGGATTTGCTGTTTTGCTTAAAGGAGGCTGGATATGTCAGTAGAGGGGAGGAACCCTCCTGGCTCTTCAAGGGATGAGCTGGCACTGGTCCCGATGCTCGCCTGAGCCCCTGGGTGCCCTCCGCCCCCCTGTTGATCCGGTGCTGAGTGGGTGTCAGGGCCGGGGTGCCCACCGGCACTCGATGTCGAGTGCAGACCGCCCTCCAGGCCATCGTGTCTCCGTTTTGCCCACCTCTACAATGCAAATGGTGAGTTGGGAGGATTGAAACTCAACAACTGGGGTTAGCCCGGGTTGGAGCTGCCTCCAGTCAAGTTCAAGGCAGCTAAATGAGCTGTACCGGCATCCTCCAGTCGGTGGGGATTTAACCCAGAGAAGACTTTCCTACCACCCTGCTTTGCCTGCAAACCTTGTGCCTTGCTGATGAGGTTCAGTATTGCTCAGCTTCGCCCAGGTAAACTATTAGAACAGACTGACGTGCTCAAAAAGAGGTTTGCAGCATTATCATCCTTGGAGTTTCTGTACTTAACGGCTTGCCAATAATATCAGGATGTGTGCGTAGGTGTGTAGGTAGGGATGGGAGGGGAGGGTCACAAGCATCCTGCGCCATTCACGGGGTTGTAACATTACCGTGTGCTGAGCGAGCAGTGTTCCTCGGCACAGCGGTGCCCTCCCTGCCTGCAGGAGCCAGGGCAGAGGGGGACAAATGGAGCTGGACCCGCGCGGGCAGCCTTGAGCCCCTGCCCTGCAAAACGTGCACGTCTCTGCTCTCAGTGTGTGTCATTCCCTGGTCAGCTGTGTTTGATCCAGAAACTCCTCCACGCTTCATCCACCAGTTCAGGATTAAACCTAGAGTTTTGTCCAAGCTTCATGACTTCAATCCATTTCCCCATCTGACTGAGCCCCACTACGATGTGGGGGTACCCTTACGTTTGCAGGGGGGGCGACCTTGTGGAGGAGCCTTTGTGATCCTGCCAGCAAAACCCGCTTCGTGCAAAAGATGGGATGGTACAAGCCCTAGCGTAGTTGATCAAGGAGATGTTCTCCTTGCTATCCTGGAGGAGAGGAGAGAAGGGGAAATCTTTGATGGGATTTGCAAAGATTCTCCAGCGTGATGGAGGCTTCATGCTGATCAGATTTGATCTCTGCTCCCCCTGCCCCTGGGGATGGTAGCTCAACACAGGAGGCGGATCCAGCCGTGTGTGAAAATGGCAAGCAATTAAAGTCACTAACGATTAAGTCCTCAAGTGTCTTCTGGTGAGGAGGTAGTTATGGGCCTTCTTCTCCTGTAAGGTTGGTTTTACAAGGACTGTTTTATTCATTGCCAATGCGCTCTCTGTAATTGCACTCTGCCCATTATTTTTTTTACTGCCGTTGTGTATCCATTGTATGCACTTTAAGTGTTGCTATAAAATGGATGGAGAAAGCTGTGGAAGGAATCTGTGTCTGGAAACGCGTACAGTTGCTGTGCAGTGCTCTCCTGTGCTCCAGGGAGTTTGGAACTGGGACCAGTCCTGGGACTGACCACCACTCCTGAGCAGCACAAGTCCACAGAGGTTCAGCCACAGACCTCACAGGCGGGCGGTCGAGTGGAGATGGTTTCCTGTGATACGGACAAACCTTCTTTAGGAGTGACCGTAAAGCTTCTTCCTTTGTCAATAAGCAGGACCCTTGGCTAAAAGGAGTTCCTTTCCAGCTAAAAACGTTTTTAACACATTTACTTTGGCAAGTATGTATCCTCACAGACTTGCTCCTAAGAGAGTCTGAAAAATATCATTGACATGTTTTCCTGTGCGGCTGCTTTGTAGGCTTGGGAGATGCTGAGGTCACCCTGTAAGCATCTGCTAATAAAAGCAAAGGCAGTTTCTCTCGCCCCCTCCCCACCAGCAGCTTTGCATAAGGAAGATACGTTCTGACGTGCACAGCTCTGCTTAATAGCCACATGTGGGGCTTGCTGGTTTCTGGGGTGCACCTGCCTTGTCATTGCTCATCGACGTTGTCCGTGTAGTGCTTCCCTCGGGGCTCCCTCTTGTATCACTGGCCACCCTCGCACCATCTCACCTTTGGGTGCAGCAGCAAGGCATAAACAGCTTTCTCTCCTATGCAGGGTCAGTGCATAGGTTGACAATCAAAGGCGCTGGAAAGGTCTCTGAAATGCAGTCCTCGCCCCAGGTATGGAGAAGGGCTTCAGGCTCGGCTGGTCCAAAATGGGGGGCTGGGAGGTGGGGGGCTCCCAGCGCTGGGGGACAGGGGGGCTCAGGGCTGGAGGCACTGCCGTGGGCTGTGCCTGGGGAGAGGT
This sequence comes from Morus bassanus, assembly GCA_031468815.1. Classification (NCBI taxonomy): domain Eukaryota; kingdom Metazoa; phylum Chordata; class Aves; order Suliformes; family Sulidae; genus Morus; species Morus bassanus. Next base: position 4,784,452 of record CM062586.1, read on the forward strand.
GTACTCGGGTGCTCTGGGACAAACCACGACTCTCTGCACCTCACTGGAGAGGGAGAAGCACGCGTCTTTTTATTCCTTGTGGACCACAGAAAGTGCTGCTCAGCCCAGGTGGTCTGTTTAGATCTGGTTTACGTTGCACAGTAGGACCCTGCTTGGCTGGGACGTGCTGGTGGTGCTTTCGTGCAAACAGCCAGCAGCGCTGGTGCTGGTCTGGAAGCAGGCAGAAATATGTATTTAGGTAGATATTTGTTTTTATTGGCATGCGTTTCATAGGACTGCAGCTGTTCGGGTACAGCAGAGAAACTGCTGCTCAGACTGCTAAAAGATTTCCTTGTGCTGCTTTGCTACAAGTTAAAACCGGGGAAGTTTCAAGGTTTTTGTTTTAACAGAGCGTTTTCCAGAGTTGGGCAATTGCAGAGCCTTGTGGGGATGTTGTTAAATACCATGGGGTGCGTCCCAGGTCTCTATGTACTGGCTGTGATTTATTCTTATGCTCCCCGGGTGATCGGTGCCTTCTGCCCAGAGTGAACGTGCCCTGAGCTTTGGGGCTCGCCGGGGCGAGGGGTCTGGCCGTCTGCCCCCGTGGTGGGTGCAACCCCCCCTGCCCCAGTGCTGGGCTTGGCAGGGCACTGCTGTGGTTTCAAGCCGGTGTCTGAGCTGCAAGAGCATCTTCCCTCCTCCCCGACCTGCTGCCTCTGCATTCCTGGTGGAAGCAGGGCCACGGGCGTGTTGCACCGGGAGGGAGGGCTGCCGATGTCCCTGCTCACTACGCTTGCCATTGATTTGCAGCCACGTCATTTTCAAATCTAGTTTTCTTCTGAGTCAGAGACCTGGGACAAATCGTTTCCTAGTGATTGGTTGTGCTGTTACCCCAGAGAGTTTTGCGGTTTTTTTTCCCCTTATTTTTGAGAAAGATGTTTCTGGATTCCCCTTTTGATTTTATCCATCTGTTATCATCAATGTGGAGCTGAAGTGAGGAGAAAATCATACCGCTTTCTTGAGCAAAGCATTGGTACATGAGAATTTTTAAAAAATGCGATAATGTGTTGAAACATAAAGTTATACGAGCTGTTATTTTCTTGTCTCATAGTCTCCAGAAATACTTGGTTCAGATTTGAGCTAAAGATAAAGCAGGGCATGCAGCTAACCCTTGGGCACTGTGCAGTGCACTGTGCTAAATGCTGTAAGTGCTCTTCTGCAAAATCATCATCTTTGTGTTATCTGATGATGTAGCTTGCTGTTTCCCCACTGAATTTCTATCAGAATTAATCTTGTGAGAATTTTGCAAGTTCCAGACCACAAATAAAAGCAAATCATAATTTTTCAGAGGACATGTCTAAAATTTGGCACAGCATGAGGTGCTTCTTTCCAGAGATGAGTAATGTAACACAATAGTATGATTTTAATTAAATTCAGCAGCTTTTGGTATGCTCCGATGTGTCTTGTTCTGCAGGGAGAGAATTGATTCCATTCTGCTTTATAAAAATGGCTCTTGGGCATTCATAGCATGGTTTTCATCCATCTCACAGCACTTTGCCAAAATCATTCGCTGATGCTTGTTCCCATTTCACAGATGGGAACCAAAGCTCGGAGGTGCTGCCCGGGTCGAGAGCGGGGCTGGAGAAGCAGCTCCAGGTCACCTCTTTGCTCGCGCCTGGTCAGCTCACAGCCACCTCTTGGTACATCAGTAAATTAAATGCCGCTTAAATCTGCCTAATCCCACTGAAGCCGATGATGAAAGCATTTTCAGTTGCCTGTAAACGTCTTGCAAAACCACATGGTTTTCTTTGGACGGCTCCAGGAGTGCTGTGCTCACGAAGGCATGACGGCATGCCCAGGGGACCCGCTGTGGCTCCGGGGTGCCAGAACCGATGGCTGATGGGGGACCCATGGGGATGGGTGACCCCATGTTCAGGGAGTGCCTTGCCATCCTGGAGAAAAAGAGGAGTCTAAAAAAAGAGGGGAAGGATGGAGCTATGAAAATGACGTGCTACGAACAGCTGAGGTCTGAGTGCTTCCCCTGGAGAAATATATTTTGGGATTGAAGCAGCATTAAACCTCAGCAGTGGGACAGATGGACTTGCCTGGAAGCACAGGAGCTGAAGCTGGCTGCTAAACCCCCACCCAAACTCACAGGGAAAGCACAGTCTGAAGTCCAAAATCTTGGTGAAATCGCGGACTCCATTGGTTTTTCTTTGTATTACCACGATGCTTTCTTCAAAATGGGGTTGTCGGAGGATCTGTACACCCAGCCATGGGTTTTGCGAGTTACTGCAAGGTGTAATTATGGTCTGTAGATACCATGCTATGGAAATGTTTTTCTGCCAGATTCTGAGCCAGGAAGACTTGGCACAGCCCCGTCCATCCCAGCAGAGGTGTAGAAGCTCCTTTGCACCAGCTTGAGGCCCTGGTCCTTTCCATTTATGAAGAAATCCCTCGCAGAAGGGGCAGCAGATGGGAGCAGCTCAGGTTTCACAGGTGTCACGTAATCTGCTTGCTTTTTAAAACACTGAAGTGTGATCGCTGGACTTAAGGAAGGAGGGGAGATTGGCATGCTGGCGTGGGGAGGCTGGAGTCCCGCTCCCGGTAAGGGATGAGCCACCTCCTTTAGTCTCCTGTGGGTGTTTGCACAAGTCAAGAAAACCTCGCAAATCTGCCTGGCAGACGATCTCCACCAAGAGTGGCCTTGGATGGGGACAGCTCCTTGGGACGGAGGGCAGTGAGTGGGATGTTTCCACCCTGCCTGCTTCTCACCAGGCTTTCTGTTCCCAGGGCTGGTGTTTGACCCCAAGAAATCAGAATGGAGACAGCGATAATAGAAAATAAATCATGCCGGCTCCTCCCTGCTCTGTCACACATGGATTTGAGGCTAAGATGCTACTGTACAAAATTATCAGACTAAAGCTGACCCATCCCTGACGCTCTGTATTCTCTGTGATGGTACCACAGAGGTGAACAGCTGGCTTAAGTTGCTAGGACGAGGCACCAAGATGCTGAAATATGTTCATAAATAAATAAATCTTCCTGCTTATTGCTGTTAGAATTGCAGCCTACCTGGCCCTTCCCATTAAATAATTCAGAGGAGAGAGCAGCCAGGCGGTGCATCGAGCTGCGACTTCTCCCTGCAGAGGGGATTACTGCAGGGGAGCACACGGGGGCGGCTGATGAGAATACGGCGTGGGATGGATCATGGGGTAACCCAAGTGACCGCTGAGGGCAAGGGAGGGCTTTTGCATTAGGTGCCTCGTGGAGTATCGATTATTGCCCTGTGTGATGTACTCTGGCTGTGGACTTCTCCTGCCTTTCCTTGGGAGAGCGCGTTGCGTTCGCAGGGCGCTGTGTGCTGTGCGTATGCAAGCTCTCCAACCCTGAAAGTAGCCTGAATGTTTTGTAAGATCAAGGGGGTGCTTTGCATCGCATGTCAAGAACGACCATCTGCTGTAAGTCTTGTCCTCAAGAGGAGAAGCTCGCTCTAAACTCCATAACAAATTACTTGGTCTTTCCTTCTCTTTTAGGCTCTAAACCAAACACCTCAGATTGATCCTACTTCCGTTCTCTTTGATCTCTGGAAGCGACGCTGTTGAATGCTGTGGGGTTTGTCTGTGAAGAAGTCTGCTCTGGGAGGTTTATTATCTCTAAGAGCCTGTTTTAGCGGTGTTTGATGTTTCTGGGGCTTTTGCTCTTCATCTGAGCGGGATTGGGCTTGCTGCAGCCCAGGCGCGGGCTGGGAGGATAAATGGCTCAGCAGGTGGTTTTTCATGATGGTGGAGTAAAAAAGTCTGGTGCTTAACCAATGATATTAAATAAGAGACATTTTCAAATGAATTTAAATGAACTGGGATCTCTGCAAACCCGATGGGTTTCAGTGGACTCAAAATACTTTACTCATTACTGTTGGGCATTCCCAGCTGTAGCATTTAATACTATGTGTGAAGTAGCAATGCATCTGGAGATCTGTAAGAATTTCCCAGGGAATAAGTAGCTTCTAGACCCCTTGACTTCCAATGTTTCTGCTCTTTTTTAAAAAAAAAATGGCATACAAACTGGTCCCAAACAATGCGGTTGCTCTTGGGGAGCTCATGGCTGGAGAACGTGCAGCACCGTCACCCAACCAGATGGAGATGCTTCTCCCTGCATGGTTGGGGCTAAGTTGGTAATCTGCATGAAGGTGTCTAAATGCGGGTCCTGTCCCAGACCTGGATGTGCACAAGAGAAACCCCAGGGAGAAACACTGGGTTAAAAGCTCACCTGGTTGGCTTTTCTTAGAGTTGCCTTGACGTGAATCTGGTGGGGCAGGAGCGAGAGCAGGGCTCTCCTCCCCCTGCTTCTTCCCACCACATCAAACCTGTTTCTGCAGCCAGCTCAAGTGAAAAATGTCGCCCTGAGAGGAGCCTGGCCTGCGGCGGGGAGCCACGAAGGTGATCTGATGGGAAGCGGCAAAACTAGCAACACGGGGAATAATTGATGGGACAGGGCTGGGTGGGCAATAATTGATGGGGGTGGGCAGCTCACCCCGCACCTCCTGCCAGCACTGCCCTGACCCCTGGTGCCACTGTGAGTCTGGGTAGAAAAATGTTTAATATGTTTTTCTGTAGCTGGCTGCTGGAGGTTCATCCTCATCGGCTCGTTGCTGGAGGATTCATTTTTCCTGTGTTCAGTGAAGAAGAATAATGTAAATGGATATATAAGGGAACTTAGGCCAAAAGTAGGGAGATACTTTAAATAATGGCCACAATTAGTGGAGCTCAATTAAATTGTGTTGTTGCTCATAGGGCTTTTGGGGAAGAGCAAGAACTGTTTGGGCGAGAGCTGCCAAAGCCCATGGCACGGTCCCAGCCCTGGGTGACTTGTCCTGCAGTCTGGAGGCTGGCACCCTGTTCTGGAGAAGGGGAGAGGAGCTGCGGGGAGATGGCAGCTCTGCTCCCGCAGCAGTGACGTGGGGACATGGGGAGCCTCTCTGGAGCCGCCTGTGGCATGGGCAGCTGCGGAGAGAGGCAAGAACAAAAGAGCAAACCCAAGGCTTTATCCAAAAAGCCATCCTTCAGCTCCAGATTTCAGATGGTCCATTTAGTAATCCTCTCCTCAGTGTGACTTTCCTTCTAATTGCATTCTGTGCATCCTTATTTAGCGATTAACTGCTATTGCAGAGATACAGGTTATTAATTCCTCCTCTGCCCTGACTTTCACTCTGGTGCTTTACCGACGGTCAAGGTGAAGTTAGGAGGGCTGCCGGAGCTGCTGTCTCTGTGAAACTCTCATTAGAAAATATTTTTCTCTCTTTGCAGTCTCCTTGTCTTACATGGGAGGGGGGGGTTATCACAGGAACTTATTACACCTCAAGCCCAGATTTATGGCTGGAAACGTGTGCTTGTGATTTTAATATTCTTTATGGCTCTTTTACTTCTTTCTTTCTGGCATGGTGAGCACTGGAGAAGGAAATAGTCAGAGATTAAGAGAAGAAGATGCATGTAAAAGAAAGGAGGTCGTGCCCTGTGGCGGATTTTTATTTTTTATTATTATTTTAACAAGTGGTGTTTAAACAGAGGTCACCTCCGATTTCTCCTTTCTTGCCAGAGCTGTGCGGGACGGTGTAGCCCTGCGGCAGCGGCTGCTGTACCCCCTCGCCCGTCAGGGCTGAAGTCCGAGACCGGTTCCCATGATTGACTCAGCCACGTGCAGGAGGAGCTGGTGGCTTTTTTGTCTGCGCTTCACATGGTTTTTGTATTCGTCACTAATCCCCAGGGGACAGCAGGGGAGAGGAAATGCATGCAGACATGCACGTTTTGTGAAGATCCTGGGTGCCTCCTGGTCTCTCACCGCACCTTTATGCTTTGAAGCTTCTCTCCAAAATGGGCTTCCCCCCACATCCCGCAAACGCGTGGGCAGCTGTTTGTGCCAGATGTTGGGGCGTTGGGACGATCGCCCAATGGCACTTGCCTTGCAATGAGACCATGAGAGCAGGCACAGCCCCATCTGCTCTTCCCACCCATGGCTCTCCTCCCTCCCGCGTTGCTGCTTTGCACGTGGGCATGGTTAGACATGCCAACCTTGGGTGCTCCTTGGTTCCCGTGGGTTTGCAACTCGAGCAGAGGCGCAGCAGCCCTGACGACTGGCGGTGCATGAAATCGTCCTGCTCTGTGGCTGGGGTCACTGTGGCTCTTTTCCCTCCTGGGCTCACCACCTGGTTGTGGTTTTAATTGAATTTGCTGCAGATTTGAGCACTATTTCAAAACACTTGGTCTGAAGCCGCTAACCAAAGGAAGGGTGAAGTATAGCAGAGGAGGGGAGGCAAATTAATGCTAGAGACAGGATGCAAAAATAGCAAATTCGGGGACTAGCCAGGCCATGTATTAAATCTTTCAGGAGAGGCAATCTATCGTGAGAGAGGGAGGGTGGGAGGGAAGAGAAGGAAATTGCTCTCGGGGGCAGTTAAAAGTTCATGTGTATCCCGTTTTCCTCCCCCACAGCATCAGCATCCCATCCTGTGTGGCTCGTAGCCGGGGGACCCCCAGCTGCCTTCGCTGCGATGCCCGTGGGGGACGGACCGAGCTGCCCTGCTGCAGCCCGTGTTCCCTGTGCTCTGCGCTGGCTGGAGCAAGGCTTGCTGTGGGCGCAGGGAGCCCCAGCCCAACGCAACCGTAGTTGCAAGGTGCATCCAGCCCCAGCAGAGCCACAGTCCACCGTGGCCCCGTGCCAGCAATAATACATTGGGTTTAATTAAAGCAGTATTTTTCATCTCCTTCATACATTATTTGGTTATTACTTCAGAATGAGCCAAGGAATTCTTGCTTTCGCCCCACTCCCTCCCTTTCTCTTTTAATCTGCTTTCTCCTCCCTTCCTTTTGCCCTTTTGGTGTCCTTTCCCTCATCCCCAGGGTTTTAACTTTTTTCAGCTATCACAAAGTTGTTAAGATGAGGAAGCCCAGGTTTCATAAGGACTCATTCATTCTGGTGGGATCAGCTGCTTGCAGTGGTGGGAGACGCCGGTGGGAATCAGCTCGGTGTGCCCCGGCTGAGCGGGGCAGGAGCTCGCAGGTAGAAAGGTTCCATCACGGGTGGAGGAGAGAGTATTCCTCTGTCTCAACAAGTCCAACACCAGACTTGAATTCGATTTCTACTGAGTCATTTGTGCAAGCACCAGCACAGCGGGGAGCGGCGGCTCAGACACGGGGTCTGAGAGATGCTGTTAGACGATGCAGCTCCTCACTTCAGTGCTCAGATGGTGCCCTACGGTGAACCAGTCTCACCACCTGGTTTCTTGTCCTGCCATGCCAGCGCTGCCTGCGGGAAGCAGCGGAGATGATGTCCTCCTGGGAGCTAATGCCTGAATAGGAAAAAAATGTATTTGCCATGAATATTTTGTTCCAAAACACCCTCTGCTCAACAGGATGCTCGGGGCTGGGCTGAGTTCAGCTGGGGCTGCAGGGGATCTGCTGCGAGGGGTGAGATACACCAATAACGCTGTCATTCCTCTCCTCCCCCAGGCCCTTCCCGTCGGAGGAAACCACGGAAAACGATGACGACGTGTATCGGAGCTTGGAGGAGCTGGCGGAGTAAGTGGCCTCGCCTTCTCACAGGGAGGGGACACGAAAAGGGAAAAGTTGCAATGTAGTTCTAGCAAAGTCGGATAAAATTTGACAGCGGGGCTCGGAGAGCCGGGCCGGCTGCTTTGATCGTCTTGCCAGGAGATTTTTTGTGCTCTGACAATAGTCCGTCTTTTCCCATGTAGAGACCTGGGAGACATCACTTTTAATTGGGTTGAGTTTACAAGTGGCTTGGTGGGGGCTGAGGGGGGCCAGGTACACGGGGAGCCCCTCCGCCCGCCAAATCCCATCGTTAGCTGCAAAACCCCGGGACGTAATTCATTCTCCGAGCTGACCGAAGCTGAGCCACTTGCTGGGACTGGGGTACCCATTGCTAACTCAGCGCTGGACCCCCACAATGGCATTTTTGGGGCTGCGTGGGTGCTGGTACATGGGTCTGCATCCCCCATGAGTGATTTTTGGGCCACACCAGCCAGCCCAGGGCAGTCCCTCGCAGGGGACCCGTCCTGTCCTGCCTGTCGCTGGTGGCACAGTGGGATGCGGGGTGATGCTGCTGGGGTTTCTGTGTCTATATTTATCTGGGTCTCTGGTGTCTGTGTTTTGCTGCCCATGGTGATGTTATAACAGGCTTTTAAGCAACCTTAAACTGCAATGTATATGGTGAAACACGGGCTCTGTCGGAATTCGATGGCAGCGTTCCCATCGGCTTCAGCGGGGCCAGGGTTTTACTTATGAAGTGCAGTCTGTTTCGTATAGAGGGAAAGTCTGTATGGGTGGATATGTGGCTTTATACAGTTAAATATTATTGTTCCACAACATAAATAATAAGACTCCTTAATCCAATGAGTTCCTTATGGCTTCAGTTATTACAAAAGTAAATCATAAATTACTAGTCGAGGGAACGGAGTACCCTGGAATCCCCTGCTCGCGGTTTGCTCCCAGCAGCTACAGTTTAATAAAATTTTAACTTATAAAGGGATCCTTTCAAGAATAACATTTCCCATCCCCCTCTGCTAAAGTTCTCAAAATCCCTTTAATATTGGGTTTTAAAATTCCTGATTCTCACACATGGGTGTGCTTCTAATTGGAGAAAGGTTTGTGTGTGAACTCGCACACAAGCGCTGGTGGAGATGGCAGCCCTCTCCTAGAAATCGGGGTTTCGGCGCGGTGTTCTTGGAGCTCGGCGCAGGTTATTCGGGTTGAAGGTGGGTTCCCAGCTTTAACTGCTCTGCTGCCGGCAGTGCAGCTCCCGTGGAGTGTCCCGGTGGAAGCTTCCCAAGCTGTTCCTTGGACCTTTGCTCGTGGCTGTAAGTTGGTCCCTCTATGAGAGGGGCTTAGATGCCCAAGTCCTGTGCTCAGATGTCTTAGAGGTTTATTTCTTATTGATTGCCCTGTTCTGTCCCAGATTGTCTCCAACTTTTAACTTTCCTTTTTGTCCCCATTCTTTGCAAAAACCTCTTCTTTACATCTTTCATCGGGACCACTGGGGAAAGGCATGTGTAAATCAGCATGGGGATATTGCACAAATGCCTTCATCCAGATCTGCGCTCCCAGCGCAGCCAGGTTGTGCACGGAAACACAGCCTACGAAATGGAGATGCGATTCACCCGTAAAACCCCAGAAATGCCCCAGAGAGCCCCTTAGCATGAGTGTTGCTGCTCTCGCTGCCTGGAGACACATCAGCAATAGTCTCTCTTTCTCCCTTTGACAAGGAGCGTCTCTCCGTGCTTGACAAGGAAACTTTCATTGGAAATTTGCCGGTCACAATGGTGCATACTGGGCACCGATGCTGGGTGCTGGCAAACTGCGGGGCCGCATGAGAAAGCTCTTTCTTAGCTGCTGCCAATCTCCAAACAGCTGAACAAGGGCGTCATTCACGAGCTGGGAATGATTCACTCCGTCCAGCATCTTTGCATTTAATATTGCTGATGATCCCGCAGCCTTGGGAAGATCCGAGTGCATGCAAAATGCTTTTTTGGAGGCGAGGAGATGATTTTCACAGCAAACAGTGAAGCGACCCAACGTATGGAAGGAACTGCTACCAAACAGCACAACCAGGCGCAGCAATCCTCCCTATTGCAAGAGAGCGCCCTCCATCTCTGCGTGTTTTTTCCACGTTAACTTGCTACGTCTGTGCAGCTGAGTGATTATTTTTGCCCTTTGGATCATTTTGGAGGGATGCACAGTCCTGTCTGTATGAAACATGCTGCTGCAAGTGTCCAGCCTGCCGTCCCCGCTGGCCTCGAAGGGCTGGGGAGCAGGTGAGGAGGGACAGCCCCGGTGGGCCCGGCACCGCCAAGTCACCCCCCAGGAGAGAGGAGTCTCCCAAAGGGAGCTCTCTTTGGTCATTGTGCTGCTGGGATAAATATTGAGCTGGTTCTAACAAGACATTCTGGGGGCTGGTAAAAGTGGTTTTTTTTGGAGAATGTCAAAATGCTTCATTTCAACCTTAAACAGAGTGGTTTAGTGTCCCCCATTTGAGATTTTGGGTGAATTACTGTTCTACAAAGCTTTCAAAATGTAAACTTATTTGTGACAGAGGTGCAGATTTGGGAGGCAGAAGGAACCAGGCTTTGTCCCCCTTGTCCCCGCGATGCTCTGAAGAGCGAGGACCTTCATCCCAGCGGGCAGCGAGGTCCCACCTAACCTGGAGCAGCTGCAGCAGCCGGGGACAAAAGCCAGCGCCGGGGCTGGGAGCAGATCAATAGCAGCGCCACGAGGGCCGTTTACATGCGCTGCAGAAACAAGCTGTCTGCGTGCAAGCACGGGGTGGCCGCGGGGTGCTGGTGTGTATAAAGGATGTTCATGCCTTGATGAACTCATTGTGCTTCCACCTTTGGGGTATCGCAGAGATTATGCTGGGCTGCATGCAGCTCCCCAGCGCTGGGTCAGCCATCCAGCAGATCAAGGCATATAATTGCCTGGAAACAGCTATTTATTTAAAAACAAAAACAAAAACAAAAAAACCCAAACAAAAACCAAAAAACAAAAGAACAATTGGTGATGGAAAGGGGAGGGGAAACTAAAAGGGTATCAGGGGAGCTAGAAAGTTCTCAAATTCCCTGTCCTCAGCCCGCCGGCCCCTCGGTTTGCTTTACCATCGGCCAGATGGCAGCCTGCAGAGAGCCTGGGCAGATGGCGAGGGCTGGCCAGTCTGCACATGGTGCCTGATCGATACTGGGAGGAGCAGTAAAGGGGCGTTTGTCCTCTGCTGCCTGATTTATTTCTGCATGCTGTAGTGCCAGACCCTCGAGCAGCAGCCGATTTTTGGGGAGTTGGCCCAGGAAATGAGTAGGGCTTTGCAATGGCAACACCTGGGCTCGTTTGCTGGAGCCTGCCCCCAAAAATTAAAGCGACCCTTGTCCTGATGAAGCTCCTGTGGGTCTGCAGGGGTGTGAGCCGCCGCCTCCCGCACGGCTACAGCTGCTGGGCACTGACAGCAGTAGGCAGTTATCCACCTTACTGCTGAGCATCTTCCCCGCCAACCGCTTTTCCATCTCTCTTGATGGCTGTTTTGAGATGCCCCAAACCATTCTGGTACTTCTGAAGTCTACTTAATATTTAACCTAAATTTTCTCTGCTGCCACTTAAGCTCTCTCCAGTTATTTTGTCTCATTAAATTTATGAGAGCAATTAATCCTGATCCTCTTTACAGCACCAGAACCTTCTTTATGATGAACCTTCTTCTCTTCACGGCACTGTCCCTCTGTGCTGGCACAAAGCCCGGCAGGCTCGGGTGGATTACACATAGGGTGGGTGTTGGGTTGTTTGGTAGCTATTTGAGGAATTCAGAGGCAGGCAGAAGAGCTGTGAATGATTTGACATGAAATATTTAATTTGCTTAACTTTTACCTCCTTTTTTCCTTTCAAAGTGAATTGCTTTGAGGGGAGAAGGTGTAGTGTTGCAAAAAGGGCCAAGAAAGTGTTCTGAGCAAAGCAGCTCCCCACCAAACCCTGTGCTGGAGCCCATGGGGGGACTTGTCCAGCAGATCATTGTCCCCTGGTCTTGTTTCGAGCCACAGCTTGCTGGAGATTTATCCCCAACAAAAGTATTGGGGATAGTGATGTTATTTCCAAACCTTTCATTGTAGAGAAGGGGAGTTGCAGTCCTGCCTGGCCTCAATTTCTCAAGCGATGCAATTCGTTTGGGTACAGACTCTGCCAACAACCTGTCTCCTGCCAAGAGCTTCTTGCTGAAGTTTGTCCTACTTCTTTCACTGCTGTCACCAGCGTTGCCTCCTCGTATCTTCCAAAATAGTGATGTGATCAGCAGAATTTCTCAAGTGCATTAAGAAAAGTAATGAATAGAAGAGCCAAGGTGAGATGATAAGTTAGCTGCCACTTTTCTCATTATTTTTGCTGTGTTGGAAAAACCACGCATGCCAGCCAGTTAAATAAATGGCTCCATGGTACAAGGCACTCGAGCCATAGCACTTGCAAACATGTCTTTTCTTCTTTGTCACCAGTAAAGATTTTTATATGTCCTACTTGTGCCATTCCTAGGATCGTGTTAGTTGCTGTAACTGTGTGAGGCTCATTCTTGGGATTATAACGTTCCACTTTGAATGGGGAATGTAAGACCTGAGTAGAATAGATGGCAAAAGGCTTCTCTTGCTATTTCCAGACACGTGTCTCCGTCCAAGTACAATCTGGCTAATTAAAACCCTGCAAGATCTTGAGTCCGGCAACTCCACATCTTGCACTCCTTCACCCTGAAACCTAAGCCTGCCAGATGTGCTGCAAATATAGGACTCTGCTTGTCCTCGTCTGACAGAGTCTGTGAATGAGGGGGTTGATCGGATGAACTGTCTATTTATAGCTGTAAGTGCAGAGTAAGAATGAGAAAGTGGAGGATTACTGGGGCGAACTGGAGCCTCGCAGCTGCTGGGCAGCTGTCTCAGGGACCCTGCAAATGCACTTCCAGCCTGAACCTGGCGGTGGCTCTGAGGTCTTCTGGCTCTTAACCTCGGCCACAGGGCTGGAAGTCTGGGTTTGTCTTTTGGTTGTCTTATTTTAGCTCCTTCTTTCGCCTCCTCCTCTTTCTTTTGCTCTTCCTGGTGATTCTGGCTCTTTCATCAGCAGAGCAAAAGCAGTGCCGTGGTTTGGACAGGGCTTTGGTGCCAGGGCTTTGGCTTGGTGGGTTTGCCCTGAGGGCCTCTCTTGGGCTCATCCTTATATTCTTGAGACTGGTACAAACTCATCAACTTCCTGGAGCAGCTTTTATGGATGAAGAGGTCCTTCAGTGGCCCTCAAGACCCTCAGAGCTTCCCCCCCTTACCCTCCTCATCCATGCTGTCGTTGCAAATGTGATGTGCAGCACTTCTTTAGCATAGTGGACCTGCTGCAGATTATTGGGGCATCATGGGCCATCTGCGCCCATCCCGTGGTGTGGGCAGCCCAGTCTGGAGCTCATCTTCTCCCAAAGCCCAAATGCAGACTGTGCCCTCTGTTTTGGCCCAGTGCTGAGCTCTGGAGGGCTGGTTCCCAGTGGTGGGAACAGTGGGGACCAGTGCCTTCACCCACAGCGGTGAGGTTCTTCCTCAAATTAACTCAACTTTGGCATCCTATTTGGGGAGATGGCACCCAGGGGTCACGGAGAGTCCCTGCCCTGCCCGAGCTTGCTCCTTCCATGTCCCTGTTTGTCCCTTACTCCAAGGCAGCAGCCTGGCATCGGTCCATCTGTTAAGGGAGCTGCTCCTTGGCATGGCTGCTGCCTGCTTGGGAGGGCATTTGTACGGAGTGGGCATTGCCAGGGAGGAAGAGCTCGGCCAAAAGCATTGTTTTTGCCTGAAATCTCCTTAGATATGAAAAGCTTTATTCTTTTTGCTTTGAATGAGCTTTCCTGGCTAGGCAAGATGCTGCCAGCCCAAAGCTGGTTATGTCCGTTCTAATAACAGTAATTGCAAATGCTGGCGTTAACTCTGAAGGCTGGATAAAGTCCCTTTCCTAAACCTAGAGCTGCCAATGAATCTCCTAATCCAGGCAGTAGATCGTAGGCTCTGATACCCGTGGGTAACTAGCAGACTCTGCTGCTTTTATTGAAGGAGTAAATTGCTTTTCTTTGTGAAGAACGAGGTGAGGATCTGGCCTTCCTTGCTCAACTTGTTCAGCCTATGCGTGACATGCTTGGGATGCTGAATTTATTGCCTCCCACAGCAGGGAACAGTGCTAAACACGGAAAATACCTGCCCCGCTTTCCCTCCCCTTATGGCATTTAAAATTTAGTGTGTTCTTAGGTTGCCACTGGATAAAATCATCCTGATAGCTGTTCTCTTTTTTTAATGATGGGAGGGGGCATGTTTTCAACTGTGACAGTCAAAACACGGAGACCGATGAAAATCAATACGTGCAAAGCAGCGGTATCCACAGCCGTACGCACACCAGCAAAGCTCAGCCGCTCGCGGGCTGCTCCGGGGGAGGCTAATCTTCATGTTTTACTGCTCTCCATAAAACTGACAGCCTCTGGTGTTTCTCAGAGATGTACTAGGGATGGGCTTCAATAAATAAGGGTCCGTCGGACAAAGGTATCGTTGTTTTAATACCACCACAGCTATTGGGTTTGAGCATTTGTAGTGCCTCTCCCCTGAGCTCTGAAATAGAGATGGCTTTCCAGATGGTCCCAGGACAAGGGAGTCATCCCTGGTTTTTTGCCTCAGGCCAGAAAATGGAGATGGGAAGGGCTTGTAGTGGTGCTGAGGAGCAGGAACGAGCAGCGCGGCAGGGCCTTGGCCCCTTGGTTAGAGCAGTGAGAGTGGCAGGGCGCTGTCGGGATGTGGCCCCCCGTGATGGGTGCAGCGTTCGTGGCAGATGGCTCTTTGCAGTTCTGTGGGCAAATATGCTGTGTTTGCCCTCAGTAGGTGTTTCTGCCCCTTTCCTGGTGACCCAGAGGAACTCCGGGTAGGGCCGGGCTGGGCCAGGTCCGTGGCGTACCCGTCCTTCTCCAGGCTCGGTCCAGGCAGCCCGTGATTTAGCAAAACCCCCTCAGCATCCCACGCTGCCACCTGGGTTTCTCACGGTGACATCCTGGTGTGTGCCAGGCCGCGGTTCAGAGCTCGTGGCTCCCCGGTGGGGGACAAAGGGAGGGCTTGTCCAGGCTGGGGCCCCCGCGCAGCAGCAGGCTGGGGGTGGGCAATGCCGGGGTCTGAGGCTTGGACGTGTGGCACCTGCTTGTGCTTGTGTGCAGGAGAGCGGGTCCGGGTGACGCTCAGGATGCAGGGCTTCCTGGGGATACCTCAAGATGCTGTCTTCTTCTGCACGTAGCCCGAAACAGTTGCTGAGCGCTCTCGCGGCTGGTGATGAGCAGCCGTCACGCAAAGCGGGCTCTGCTCCGGCAGCAGCATCGCCGCAGCACTCGCCGTGGTCGTGTCATGCCCAGCCGGGCTCACGCTCGCGCCATTAACCCAACCATACGTTTCTTAACGACCCTTGAACCAGGGAGATGATGTATGGAGAGACAGCCAGCAATCCGAGAGGTGCGGGCGGGAAGGGAAGATTAATCAGGAACCGGGAGTTACTCGCTCTGGATGAGGAGCGGAGCTGAGAATATAAATATTGGTACAGATAATAACAGTGACGGCGACGCTTGGGAAGGGGAAGATGGATCACCAGCTATTAGTGGGCATTATTACAGCAGCTGCAATGCATCACTCTGGAAGAATGGGACGGATATATCATGCCAGTGTATTTATTTAAAATTCCCAAACTTTTATTAAATAAATCTGTTTTTAAAAATAGAAAGAACTGCATTTAGAAAAGAATTAAAGCCCAGTTTTGCAAACAGATGTGCTCTGCTGCTCCATGCTGTATAACACAGCGATGTTGAGCGCTACAATTTGAGCACAGTTTTACACCTAAATATATTTGTATGTAATTAATACCCATGTTGAAAGAGACAGCTTGTAAAATATGCGAACGCTGTTTGATATTCCAGCATTTCACACTGTCCTGATCCCATGGGGTTGACTTCAGTGAGAGCCGTTAGCTATCAACACCAGTAGATCTAAGCACTAAAATTATTATTGTTAATTGCTATTTATTGTGGGTTGAATTTTCAAAAGTGTTCTAAGACTTAGGAGCCCCTGGGGGAGTTTGTAAAGGCTCAGATGACAATTAATTACCTAACACCATCACCTTTAAATACAAGTTGGGCACTACGTCTTGGTGATGCCTTTAAAGCCTGTGCTTGCAGGGGCGTCTCCTAAGTGATGCGGGCCGTTCTGAAAATGTGACTTTTTTTGCTGCTTAATTTACCTCTGATGTAAATATTATTACTGGACTCTGCTCAGTGTTGGGGCTGAGCATCGCCAAGCTGAGCGTCTGGTGAGATTGCCTTATGGTGATCAGGAGAGTCTCCCCCTCCTCTGGGAAATGTTAGATTAAAAATCACCCAGTTGCCCATCAGAGCAGGGATTGTGCTTTGTGGGAGTCGGTGCATCACCCAGTGAAACTGGATCCAGAGCTTTTAAACCTGGATGTGATGCCCATGGCCGGGCTGAGCTCTGCCCGTCGCTGGTCCAAGCGTTGCTGTGGGGCTCTGCCCAGCCCAGGGGGCTCAGCTGTGGGGCTCTGCCCAGCCCAGGGGGCTCAGCTCAGCCCCATCACCCTTCCCCCCGCAGCGAGGCAGGGCTGGGATGCTTCTACCTACTGCACAGAGCCATCGGATGATTATTTAGCATCCGCTTACTGCTTTATGGTTAAAGTCACTGACACAAGAGCAGCTCCTTGTCCTAAAGAGGAGAGGCAGGAGATGAACAGGAGGCTACGGGCATCTTCGGAGGCAGGTGGAGCTGGACCTGGTCACGTGCGGTGGCTCAGATGGTCCCGCCGGGGCGCTTGGCCGGCGGGTCTGTCTCAGCCAGGCCGATTAGCGCCGAGCAAAAACTCTGCAGCAGCAGAGCTGGCAGACCATGGCAGGTTGGGCACCACAGGCGCGCCTGGCACGCCGCGCGGAGCGGCTTTTTGGCTGCGATCCCCACTCACGTCAAGCAGTGTTTTCGCCTTTTCCAGCCTCCAGCAAGCGGGAGGATGTGCAGCGGGTACCGATGCGGGAAAAACGGAGACTCCTAATGCAAACGGGGAACGTGGACCGAGGATGTCAATGCTGTGGGCCATGACAATTTTCCTACTGTCATGATTATCCTCCCTCCTTGGTGCGAGCAGTTGATGGTTTGCCTGATCAAGTGACAGCGAATCTGCCCTCTTCACTATCACTAAATTGCTCTCCTTCTCGTTCCAGTGAACATGATCTGGGGGAGGATATTTATGACTGCGTCCCCTGTGAAGATGAAGGCGATGATATCTATGAAGATATCATCAGAGTGGAAGTTCAGCAGCCCATGGTAAAAATTTATATGCTTTTTTAAAGTTACACCTTGATGGGAGGGGAAGGCAGAGAATTCAATTAAATAATTATCTGCCAATGATGGGTGATGCTGCTGGGAAGCGAATTGCTTTGCATCGCTCCTTGAAACCGAGCTGCCTCGTGAGAGGTAAAAATAAGCCAAGCTGGGATGGTGTTGGCCCGGAGGAGGTTCTCCAAGGAGTTTCCCAGCTCATCGTGTCATCTGAAGGAGTTTGGGGATAGGGAAGGGAAAGGGAGAGCTAATAAGCCTTAAAAGATAAGCTAAAAATAGCAATTTGCTGCTGAGCCAAGGCAGCGTGTGTCACTTCAGCCCTTTCTGGGGAGAGGGGAGCGCAGCAGCTCTGCCTGCTCCATCAGCCAGATGTGCCGTGTCTGCCATGGGTATTTTTAGATCGGGACAAGCGCTGACAGATCTATGCGTGGAGGATCCAGCGCTTGGTTGTGCCTGCTGTCACTCCTGCCTGGGTGTCTCAGAGCAGGTAGATGTTTACACTGGAGATTTCTGGGGCAGCGGGGACCGTTGTGGCTTTAGGGCCAAGCAGCCAACCCCATTCATCATCTCTAAAAGCCTTTTGATGATGGGGGAACCCAGGTGTGCAGCATGCACAGCCTCATGGAGGGACTTGCATTAACTCCAATGGCTCTGGTGCTAATATCACGCTCTATGGATGAGTCCAGAAGGTGCTGGTGGCCCTTGCATCCCCCCAGAGGTGCTCACAGCCACCATCTCTACCTGCGTCCCCAGCGCCGAGGAGACTGACTTCCCTAGCTTCCGCTGATGCAGAGCTGGAAGGGACCATTCCACCCGAGTGTGACCTTCCAAATTTTCTCTCACCCTCTGATATCTGCCGCCCCCAGGCTTTGTTCAGACCCTAATTACCATCTCCTAGCTACAAACAGTACATACCTCCCCGTAACAAAGCAGGATCAATGGACAAGTTCACTGATCAATTAAAACCCTGGAGCGGGGTGTGTGGCTGGGAAGGCAAGGGCTTCACCCCACGGAGCCCGGCAAACAAGCCGAGCTGTGTGGCAGTGATGCCCGCGCTCTGATTTCTCACCTCTCCCGGGCTTGGCTGCAAGTGGTACAAAGACCATGACAAAGGTGGTTGAGGCAATTCATCCCTTCACACCTTGTCTGCAGCCTGAGGAGCTCCTTGCACACCAAAAACCCGGCTGGATCAAGGAATCGGGCACAAAATATTCCCGCTGATCCTGCCAAAGTGCTTGGAGCTGTTTACAGGCAATGCTGGGGTCAGCACAGCTCATTGGCCACCAGTGTTTTTACTGTGTTGCCATCAGTTGCAGAAGCCAGTTGGCCCAAGAACTGTCCCTTGGGAAGCTTTTGATAGGAATTTCTTGCATAAAAGGAAAAAATGGGGGAAAGCTCCCACCACGTGGGTGCCCCACAGCCGGGTAGTGTGGGATTAGGGTCAGTGGAATTGGCAATTTTTCACTGTCCCTTCCGCAATGTTTTATGTTTTCTTGGACACCGCTGAGCAGTGACGGATTTGATGGCTCTGATTCCCTTTCCTCCCCTTCCCTGTGCAAAAGAGTCTGTTTTTGATGTAAGCACCCACGTATCCATCTAAATATTGGATTTTTTTTTTTAAGATTTGTTGCAATAGCAAGTGTCTAATGCTAATTGGTTTCTTGTATTTCTGCATGCTTCAGATTAGATATATGCAGGTAAGATGCATTGATTAAAATATTGGTTTCCATCCAGCTAATAGGTCTGAGCCGTGAGTTAAAGGGGGTGTACAGAGGGTGTCCGCTCCTGTGCATGATCATTAAAACCCCATCGCTGAATCACCTCTCGAGTTCAGAGGCTGCACTGAGAAGTGCAGCACCTCCAACATGTGTTTTCAGCTCCACTTTACAGATGTAAGAGCAAGAGAAGTGACTCCAGGAGTTGGGGCTTTAAGAAACACATGTATTATCAGATTTGACCTAAAATCATGAGAATTGGCAACCCTGGCAGGGGATTTGTTTAAGTCTAATATATTATTTATGACCCACTTAGGCTCTGTTGTGAGTTTCATTTTAAGCAAAAAAAAAAAGGGGAAATCCAGTATTTATCTCTTATTTATCTCTTATTTATTCTTTGGTGATGTAGCTGTAATAAATGCAAAAAATGTAATGGTTGCCATGTTGAAACATATTGAATAGTAGAGCCACGGTTCCTTCCTAATATTTTTTGGATAAAAATAGTTTCCTTTAGCGTAAACCAGTAACAGTACTCTCCTGACTTTCCAAACTTGCGCTTGTGCTGAGTTTGCCATCACTGAAGGCAGAACTGGAGCTCCGCTCTGCATGAGCCGGTTGCTGGACCACTCTGAGGAGTATCTGACCATGCATTATTCTTCCTTTTTCTAGAAAATGGGAATGACAGAAGATGACAAAAGAAATTGCTGTTTACTAGAAATCCAAGAAACTGAGGCCAAATACTACAAAACGCTTGAAGATATAGAAAAGGTAAGAACTGAGCCATCTTTTCTATACCGTCACCTTCCACATCATCACTTGATCTTGCATTAATCCGGCTGTATTAGTTCTTGCTGCGAGAGCTGGCAGATGTGATGAGGCAGGATCGATGCACTCACATGTAAAATTGGAGAGAAAGGGGATCCAGAAAACCCATACTGACAAGCACAAATGTGCAGCCTCTAACTGTAGGAGCCAAACAACATATTTTTTCTGATTGCTGCATATTGGAAGTAGGCTGAAAACCATCCTGCTGTGTCCCCCCCTACCCCGGGGGTAAGAGACTCCCACTCCTCGCTGAGCCAGTCCGGTCTCACCGATAAGAGCTGTGTTTGCAGATATCTTATCACTTTGATTGCTGTGGAATAATTTCTTTATTCTGGGCATTTTTCAAAAGTGCTGAAGCTGTGCTGGCTTGTCATTGAAACTAATTGGATTAAAAGTAACATTTTGCTGCTTGAATTCATGGGTTTTAATTGGTTTTGATAAATTCTTGTTGTGCTTTTCTTTTAAATAAAAATAAAAATGAACACCTCAGCAAGACAGCGGAGTCGTGGATACGGCTGGAGCCTGGAGGTAGTTTCTGCTCCGAGGAAAGCAGCAGGAATGAAGAACAATAGCGAAAATCAAGCTGCCATTTCCAATCACCCTAACGCTTTTGTTTCCTCCCCGTTTGCAATTATTTGTCTGTCTGCTGAAAGTTCCCACAAAGAAGCTGTGAGCAAAACCAGCACGATGGAAGAATCACATTTCCCATTTTCCATAAAAACATCCAACATACATGTCATTTATGTGAATAGCCCTTGTTCCTTGGAATCAGCCACAGCCCTTCTGGTTCAGTCTAAAGGAAGAGTTAAATTACCTCTTTGATATCCATTAAAAAGGCTTGCAAGGGCTTAGTAGGTTCTGACGGCATGTTATGGGTAGAGGGTCCTGTCTTTGGTGCATTGCATTGTGGTTTGGTTTTTTTTTGTAGTTACAAGTCATGTAGACATTTCTATTAATACGTATTTGTTCAGAAAGGCATTTCCAATGTAATCACATCATCGGCGCTTTTTCAAGGGCAAAATTCTAGTGAGATAATCAAAGGGCTGAAAAGATGCTGCAGAGCTCTTCCCAACTGCAGGAAGGTGAAGAAACTGTGTGCATTTAAATCCCTCTCCCTGTAGATTTAGCAGGAGAGGGGTCTGCGCCCACCCATGGGTGGAGGTCTTGCACCTTCCCATGCCTGGAAGTGTCGCGGGACCAAGGGGAGCTCGGGGGAAGATGCACCCGTGGGGGTTCCTGGTTCCCACTTGGGTCCCTGGCACAGCACGGTCTTGAGAATCGTGTTGTCGTTCATCTGCCTTTGCAAGTGCTTAAATTCGTTAAAAGCTGGCTTCTACCTGCCCAGATAAATGCAACTGGTGAAGGAGGGAAAAATACCTCCCTTGCACAGTAAAAAAAGAAAAAAAAAAAAAAAAAGCCTTGCTCACTCCTCTCCGGTATTTCAATCCCTTTTCCGTTTACCTCTTGCAGAACTATATGAACCCACTGAGGCTGGTACTGACTCCCCAAGACATGGAAGCTATTTTTATCAATTTGGAGGTAATGGCATAGACACCGTGGCTTAAATATTTGTTCTTTTCACGGCAGCTCAGCCACCTTCCTGCTTAAGACAAGACTCAGATTTCATGTTAGATTTGTGCATTCACCTATAGAAGTTCAGTCCTTCATGTGCTGTGGAGCTTGAATGGGTTTAGAAGATATTCTTTAACACTCAGTTTTAAAGTTGGGGATTATATGAACTCTAGGTAAGAAAACAGTCTTGTACGGAGGATGTTCCAGGGCTGGGGCTGTGTATTTTAGGTGTGCTTTGAGATGGTTTGGGCACATGACGATGAAGGGATTTATTTCTACGCTGGCTTGCATGGGGTCTGGGTCAGAGCCTGCCCACCTCCTCAGGTCCCTCCAGACCTGCAAAAGGCACTTTAACACACATGGAAATCCTGGTGCATTTATCACTGGATAACCTCCTAACAGAATTACACCCTTGCACTCCTGGCCATTTAGGGCTGCATCTCACTAGAATGGCTTATTTTAAAAACAGCTAAAAAGGGGGGAAAAAAAAAAAAGATGAAATGACCGTCTGATTAAGTAGTGAATGTGCATTTCTTCAGGCTCTGTTTGCCCATTCGCTTTGGATGTGTTTAAAGTATTGATTGTTTCTTCATTTTAGGACCTAATTAAAGTGCACTTCAATTTCCTGAGAGCCATCGACGTCTCTATGATGTCTGGAGGAAGCAGCCTGGCAAAAGTGTTTCTGGAATTCAAAGAGAGGTAAAGGAAACCCAGTCTTTAGGCAGCTCCAGTTTTAACAGGTACAGGTTAATCTTTGCAGGGCCCATCTCAGAATTTGGAACAGAAATGCCTGTTGCAGCAGACCAGTTTTGTATCCTCTGCAGCTAGATGCTCTCAGGCAGCCGAAACATCACTCGGTGCCGACACTTAAGCAGCCAAATCCAGCCACAGCTGTGCCAGGTCGCCCAGGGGCAGAGGCTCACGCTGGGACATCTCCCCTCTCTGACCGACCTGGCTAAATCGGTGTGGCTCCCGTGGATGCTTGTTCCTGCAAGCCCACGTCTGCATCTGAATTTTGCCAGGCTCACAGCCTCCCATATGGGACCAACTATTTTGCAGGCTGAGCATACGATGCATTTACAGGGACGTATCAGAGGGGATAAATATGGGAATGCTACAGTTATGGTGAGCCAGAATGGAGTAAAACATGACTTGCCTTCAAGGGTTTAATGTAGTCTTCTCCTACAAGCAGCAGCAGGGCTTTGAGGGCCTGTGATGTGGTAGGATGACTTCTTTGCAGGGGAGACTTCGCTCTGGTTAGATGAAAATGGTTGCTCACTCTAAAAAATCACGTATTTGGCGCTGCTGTTGTCCCGCACCTATTGCATGATGAATAAATGTAAAAGTTGCTTTCGCAAACATAATAGATTCTGTGTTTTGGCAGCTGCGAGCAGGAGTACCCCAGAATGCAAAGATAAGGTTAATAAAAGCCTTTAATATCCTTAATACTAATCAAAGGCCTGATTCATTGTGGAACCGTGCCAGGGTGTTATTTCACTGTGATTAAACCAGTGTCTAGACACAGAAATGCCATTCAGAAGTCAATAACTCCAGAAATACCATCTGCATTAATAATACACCGTAAGGTCAGATATTCCATCATTCACAGCGCCTCATTTTAGAAAGGGAATGTTTTCTGGATTAAATAAAAAAAAAAAGTTTCCAAAGAAGAATGCAAATAATTTAAAAATGCTCATAAAACTCACTTAGGTGATTTTGATCTCCTAATTCCTGGCTTGGCTC
Source organism: Morus bassanus (assembly GCA_031468815.1). Lineage (NCBI taxonomy): Eukaryota > Metazoa > Chordata > Aves > Suliformes > Sulidae > Morus > Morus bassanus. The sequence continues at coordinate 4,807,204 of CM062586.1, forward strand.
TGTGCATGCCGGTGCTGTCCCCGGGCAGCGATCCCCAGCCAAGCCGCTGCCGACTGTGCTCGGGACAGAGCTGTGCATGCGAGGAGCAGGGAAGGGACACGGGAGGAGTCGTGGAGGTGGCATTGCTGCCCAGGGAGATCTGCGCGGTGTGCAGGAGCACGAGGCTCGTTTTTGGGCTGACAGCCTTGAAATAAATGTTTGCTTTTGTTAATTTGCTGGTGGGAGCTCAACAGAGCACTTGTAGCTGATGGGTTTCATGCAGGCAGGTGAACGAACTGGCCCAGTTCCTAAGGGAGCTTGCAAGCAACTTTTTAAAGGACCTGAAAGCCTTCCTGAGAGGTGAATGAAGGAGCCAGACCGATGGCTGCGGAGTTGCGATGGCAGCTCCAAAGCTGCATTCTGCCCGTGGAGGTCGCGGGGTCCACAGCGTCGTGGGGAACTGCTGCTCGCAGGGAGTTTTGGCTTGGAGAAGGCTCCAAAACCAGGCTCTTGGGGATGAAGAGTTTGGAGCAAGCTGATCTAAATAGGCAGGGTCCTTTCCTACATCAGGAAAGACGTTGATACTGCATTTTACAGTAAGGAAATGGGGGTGCAGGAGGAGAAAGTGGGCTCACGTGGGGAGATAGTGTTGCCCCACCAAGAAGGGAATATGGACCTCCAGAGTCCCTGTATATAAGACTTTCCTCCATCAAATGTATCCATGACAAATAGCTCTCACTTCCCTACGCATCCGCGGAGACATCCCAGCAAAATGATGTATTACTCCTTCGCTTTGAAGGTTTAGGTTTTTTGGTTTTGTTTTTTGTTTTAAGGAAATAGTTTGTAACTCTCTTTCTCTGAAAGCCAGAGGTTTGAATTTATGCTCCTGAAGCCTCCTTGAAACTCTCCAAGTGCTGGCAAGGTAGATATTATTGTGCACGTTCAGGAGTTGTCAAGGGGCAAAGGCAGAAGAATAATCTGTGTTGGCTGCTGCTTCGCCGGGAACTGCGGCTCCCATAAATCTCTCTATTCAATTCCCCACCGGGGTCTGAGAGTCCCCCGTTTACGGAGCAACGCCGGGTCAGGTGCTTCCAGATCGTCTCCATCAAGAGATGAGGCCCCGAAATAATGGATGAGTTGCGGCGTGTGATGGAATATGTGTCTTAGCAGCAGCAATGCAGTTAACGGCAAGGAAGGGGGGGAAAACCCAAACCTGTCGTGCAGGATTAATGAGTGAAGTGGAGGAAAAAGGGGGAATCCACAGCAAAACTGCTCTGTTTGTGTCAGGTGTTTTAAGTTTATAGCCCGGGGTGTCCATACAGAGCTTCACTGCGTTTCAAAAGGCTGTGACAGCTTTCTTTTCCCAAATTACCTGGTCTCTTGCTCTCTAGGTCCCTGTGGCCCATCCTGCAAGGAGCAATGAGTTTTCTAAAATGTGTCACTGGGTTTTAAGAGGATTTGAAGCCCCTTCTGCTCTGATGAAGTGCAAATGATCATCACCCATGTCCATTCTGGGCACGTCTCAAGAATCAAGAGTTTCTTGCCTTATTCCTTACTTGGTGAAATATCCAGAAACCCTCAGAGAGAGGGGCACACATCAGCCATGGTGGTGGCAGTCATTTTTTGGGCTGTGAGCAGCTGTGACTCGGGAAATGAAGGCTTTTTGGGAGATGAATGCATGGGCTTGAGCAAGCTGAGTTCAGAAATGCTCTCAGGAAATGAGTTTTTATTGTCGTTTGGTCCTGAAGCGCATCCCTGCTCTGCCTTCACAAGCCCTGGTCCTAACACGGCACAGACGGAAAACCGGCGCGTGGCCGTCGGGGCGGCACGGCGCCTGTCGAGACACCAAGGGGATTATGGCAATGGTGTAGTCATGAGGAAAAGCCATCTCACAGCTGAGGAGCCACAGTGTTGGATTGCAGGGCTTCAGCGCTCACCTCCTCGTGTTTGAGTTAATCCGCAGAGCCTCGCTGGGGTCGGAGCTGTTCCCCGGGAGACGAGAGCACCCGCAGTGACCGGCAGCTTGGGCAGGGATGGGGTCCCGGCTCTTTGCTGTTTCTTTTCATATTTGAGCTGTCATACCTGGGATGCAGCAAGCTTTTGTAGAGGCACTTTGTAACCTGCTCTAGGAAAGGTCTTTGAGCATGGAGCTGGGTTTCCCTTTATTATTGTTGTGCTCCGAAAGCGCAGCTCTTGGGGAACAGTGGTTAAATATATCACACTCGGGAGTGGAGGGATGAGCCATTGTACGTCCGAAAACGGGCTCCTCTGGCCACTGGGCCCCTTCTTCTCGTCATGAGCTGAATTACCCCCACGGGCTCCAGCTCTGGAAACTTCAAAAGATTTAAATGTTAAAAAGCCATGCTGTAAAAGAGTGTTAATACTTTACTAAGCAGTTATATGGGGGAATAGCTGTTTGCCTTGTCCATTCACTGTATATAAGTATATATATCTTTTATAACAGGTTATAACTGCCAGCAAGTGTTTCCGATTAAATCTGTGATTTCCCTCTACAGGCTGCTGATTTATGGCAAGTACTGCAGCCACATGGAGTACGCCCAGAACACGCTCAACCACCTCCTCGCCAACAGGGAGGACGTCAGGCAGAAGGTGGAGGTGAGTCAGCAGGGGGCATCGGGGCCGAGTGCTGCCCACCCGCCTTGTCGCAGGTTTTGGAAGGACTTGCTGGAGCTGAGGGTGTGTTGGGAATGCGTCAGTTAGCAAGAGAGGGGAGGCATGAGTGTGCTGCCCAGAGGGGGAGCAAAGCTGGGGGTTAGCTTGTCCCGATTCCCTGCTTGCCCCTTCATCACCCCGCCAGACGTGCTCTCTGTCGTTCATCCCCTGAGCTTATCCAAGTTAAAACAAGCCGGGTGGCTTTCTTTGAGTGGGACTGGTTGTGGACAAATTCCTCTTGGACTCGTGCAGGGAGACCAAAAGGCACTGAGCATCCTCGAGCCAGGAGCCGAGTGGCTTTCCAAGGTCACACGCAGCATCAGGGACAGAGGCGAACCCAAGTCCCCGGGCGAACACCCGGATTACTCCCCAGTCCTCCTTCCCCAGTGTAAAGGCTTAATGTAAATAGGGGCTGATCCAGATATTAAGTAAATCAAAGGAGCCTCAGAAGGGATGCATTGTTTGAGCTGCTGTTTTACCCAGCTTTAATTCCTGCTTTGGTCTTGATGCTAATCTGAATTTGCTGGGCTGTCTGTACATATTACCTCGTTTTCCGCAAATGCTCTTTGATTTTCCCTGCAAAAGTAGCAACTCAATTCAGGGATAAAACTGTATTTAATAATTTTTTGAAAGCACGTTCCCTGGATCTTGCATCAAGCCAGTTGCTGTAACATCCAGTTGCTCCCGTGCTTTTTCTTTCTCTCCCTCCCTCGTGGCAGCTCTGCTCATCTTCCTGGGGGGGCACGCAGGGGTTCTCAGCCAGCACAGCGGAGTCATGTATCTAAATGGGTCTGGGCGAAGGTAACAGTCGCAAAACTTCCTGCGATCACATTAGCTCATCTTAATGACTTAATGCTTATCAGCGAAGCCGCAGCAACTGTCTGCGTGCTTGCTTCCAGCCCCTCGCAAATAAAATGCATTAGTTCAAGCCATCGAGGAGGTGAGTTAAGCTAATGCGTTTCATTTGACATTTCCCAAGATCTGAGAGCATTCGTGTGCTCCCCTAATGAGCAGGATCTCATTAAGCTGGAGTAGCTCAGTTGCATGAGAATATCTGTATTTCAGGGTCCAGACCCTCTGTTTTATGCCTCAATAACCTCTGCAGTGGGGGCACTGGCTGGGTGCTTGCAGGGACCACGAGCCATTTTTCATCCGAACTGAGTTTACAAAAGCAAAACATGACAGCCAGGGAGCACTGGAGGCTTTTTCTGTGGGGGAGCTGTTGTTTTCCCCCCACTGCTTCACCACTGATGTATTGATTTCTTTAACAGGAATGCACGCTAAAGGTTCAGGATGGGAAATTTAAATTGCAAGATCTGCTGGTGGTTCCAATGCAAAGAGTTTTGAAATATCATCTCCTGTTAAAAGTAAGTGTTTCAGCATGGGCACTTCTCCCCAGCTGCCATCCTCCCTGTAGCATCTTTCGGCTTTTACAGTGGAGAGTGAATCATTGCCAAATGCAGAGTGAGGGTTTGTTTTTTTTTCCCCTTCAAATGAAATAATTACTAGAGCTACTTAACATGACATAATATTTGTGCCATCTCTTAAAGTACGGTGACCTAGGGTAATTCTGCACTTGTTAGCCACAAGAGGCAGTTAATGAATATAAAATAAGCTTGCATATAATCTGATTATGTGTGAAATTCCTCCCGTCAACTCCATGTAACAGATCTTTCAAGGACCAGCCGCTTGGCCTGTTCCCTGTCCTACGGCTGCAGCCGCAGCCGCCTGCCCTGGCATCCCTGCTGCCACCCTGGCAGCAGGCAGCCATTGCCCGCAGGTCATAGCCTGCCTGGTGCAGGCAGGGTGTGGGCAGCTTTCCTAGCTCACCCAAGCTCTTTTATTTTTTGTTTCAGGAGCTGCTCAGCCATTCATCAGACCGACCAGAGAAGCAACAACTGAAGGAGGCTCTGGAGGCGATGCAGGTACGGGAGGGCAAGAGTGGCAGCGGGGCTGTGCTGGGCTCAGGGTGCAACAGAGCACGGGACCCCTCTGCTTCTGTAAACCAAAAACTTAGATGGAAGAACCATCCGATGGCCTGAGGGAAGGCAGCATCTCCTCCTTTAGGACATATGTGTGTATATTGATTGCCATTTGATGTGATTGCTTCACCGCATATCTGTAGGCATCACTGTTATCTTCCTCCTTAAGCAGCTGGGGAAGCTGGTATTTGTTGACAAGTTATGACTTTTCACTAATTACTATTGCGTGTAAAGAGGCCGTGCCAGATTCAGCTCTTGTTTTTGCTAGGAGGGATCTGGAGGAACTCCAGACATATCAGCAAGTTGGGCAGTATTGCAGAAATGGGAGCCTGTGTCTGTGTGGAGCATTGCCTGCGCACTGTTATGCAGGCGCTGGTTGGGAATCCTTTTATCCAAGTGGTTTTTTTATTAAGGGGAAAAAGCTCTTTCCACAAATGAAGACTTCTGGTGTCAAAATTTTGCTTTGTTTGAAGTTTTTTCTGAGCTTTCAGCTGAAACCCCCAAGATCTCAGGAAGACCGTGAGCAACAAAAAATGAAATCATCCGAATGTTTTCTGTGTTGGATACGTCCCCCCCTGCACATTCACACCGCAGGATCATCGTCAGCAGAATCTGACTTGAGGATGATCATTAAATCCAGGTTTTCTCTCTGGAGAGCATTGCAGGATTCATCCCTGGGCTTGCTCTCAGGTTCTGAGGTCACTTTGTTTTCTACCTCTGAGCTGCAGCTTTTGTAACGCCGCCGCATTACCCAGCACTTACATAAGTTGGGTGACCTTTTCAGCCGTTACCCCTACAAAGGATCCAGAGCCGATATGTAGGTCGCTTTAAAGCTAAGGTTGTTTGAAGGACGTTGCGTTCGCAGCCCACTGCTGCACAACACATGGTCGTGGCCTCAGATGAACACTAAACCTGGTGACGGTTGTTAAACCCTGCTTATGGCTCATAATACAGCACCCACTGATACCACTGCTAATAAATAAATGTATATATGCTCCGGCTACACTGCAGACTCAGCATTTTTTGCAGGAAGCTGCCCATAGCCATCAGCCGGGTTTCTCTTTCATCGCCAGGAGAGCGCAGGTGCAGTTCAGACAGTGCTGGGCTCAACAGGGACATAGGAAGCTGTACAGTTTGGTTTTGACTGATCTGTAAACCAAAGTTTAACTTACAAGTAATGTTTTTCATTGTGAATCCAGCCTTTCTGTCTGCCGTGCTGGTGGGCGGCAGACATTGGTCCCGTCTGGGGCGAGAGCTGTGCAGGGAGGTGAATATCTACAGCTAGAGCTACATTTCCCAAAGGGATTCACCTCCCTTTTATTTTGCGTAGGTAGTTGTTTGCACAAAGCAGGGGCAGGATTTACACAAAGCAGGGGCAGGGTTTGCACAAAGCAGGGGCAGGATTTGCACCAAAAAATTGCACATGGGAGTATTTGGTGCAGGTACCGACCCTCCACCTGAGTGCGCAGAACTGAGCCCCCGGCTGATGGTTCCCGGTTAAATCCTGCAGCCCAGATTTGCATGTTGCCGTCGCTGTTTCAAGTCACAGTCGATCCTGGGATTGTGTTTCCCGTTTGTGTAGGAGACAGCCTGTTCAGCAGCGGGGAGCAAATGCTGAAGCGTGATGGAGGGTGCCGCTTCTTAAGGCTTTTGGTTTTGTCATTCTTCATAACCATCCCTGACACCGGCCTGGCTGGGTATTTTGTGATGTTATAAGTATTGTCACATAGATTTGTGATTATCATCTGCGATTAACCCTATGTTGGGAAGCTGAGGAAGGTCTGACCCGGGGGTGGATGTCTTAAAAAAATCCCATGTTCAGATTTAATCCAAGTTGACAAGAGCTATTGTTGAGGACAAGGAGGCAGGGAGCAGATAAGAAACAAACAGGCACAGAAAATACACTCTGAAGGGTGTAAGAAGTTGTTTTAGTGGAAGGGATAGGGTTCTTTCTCTTTGATGTGTCAAAATTTGGGTAAGCAAAGAATTTTTCAGGGCAGAACAAGCTCCGTTGAGCGTTTCCTTATTTTACAACATAGCCTTTGTGTGGTGGGAGATGTTGGAGGCCCAGACGTGGTGGGGATGGGGCTGCTCTCGCGGGGTGTCCCCTGGGAGGACAGAGTATGAACATCCCAGTGCTCTCGCCAGCTCGGGTTCGCTCCAGAGCACCCAGGGAGGTCAGCTGGAAGCAGGTGGGGCAGAGCCAGGTCAAGTGCTCTTCACAGCTAACATGCAGTCAGGTGTCCAAAGCAGTTATTTTACAGACATGGATGTTTTGACAGCAGAGACTGGCTCGCAGCTTTTGTATCTGGGGGGATGAAAGGAATTACGATGATGAAAGCTGGGAGGGAAGGATGCTGCCGGGGCAGAGGCGCAAAGGCAGGAGATGCCTGGCTGCTCGCCCGGGCTCTCGCCAGGTAAAAACCGTGGGTCGGGTTTGCTGTGCTGCACTGGATTCATGCATTGCCCTCTTCTGGGAAATGGGAAAAATTGCGGTGCCCGCCTGGTTCAGCAGTGCAAGCACAAAAAGCCTGTGCTGACGGCGGCGTCCCGGGCTGCTGCTTGACTCCTGGCCTGACTCCTGAGGGCGGAGGGGAGTGCGGCTTCAGGGAGTCAGGGTCGTGTGTTTTCTGCTTTGGTAAGGTACTAGTTTCATCTGGAAAATAAAAATCAACGTTCTTTTTTGTTTTCAGGACTTGGCCATGTACATAAATGAAGTAAAGAGGGACAAAGAGACTTTAAAGAAAATAAGTGAATTTCAGAGCTCTATAGAAAATCTGGTAAGTTGGAAAACCCTCTCACTCCCTACTTCAGTTTGATTATTATTAACATATTTGCTTTTTCTGTGCAATTACTGCTGAATCTGATGTGCTACCTAAGAAAGATCCCTATGTGTTCAGACACTCCCTGCTCACTGCCTGTTTTTGCCGATGGTCCAGGAGTGGTTGCTGCATTACAAAACCAATTTGGCTGTGATGGAGGGTGGCTCCTGTTGGTGGTGTTACACTGAAATTGTTTCTCCAGCTTTGTCTCACGTTATTAGTGTAGGGGGGACCCAAGAATTCCCCAAATCTGCTATTTAATTTCCTGTCTGCTATTTAAAGTGGGTTTTCTTTTGCTGTTAAGAGGACAGAGGTTAACTGAAAGTGTACCAAGGCCCCTTTGGAAGAGAAGGGCACATGTAATATGCACCTAATCCCGAAATCTCAACCAGATATTTTAAGGAGAATCTCATCCTTCAGACTCCAGAGGTATCAAACCCTTGGTCCCATTACTGTGCATCAGCCGACCCTGTGCAACCCATCACTCACTAGCCCCGAAGCAGCCCATTAATTTAATATTCAGTGGCAGAGCTTCAAGCTAACGAGCTTTTTCCCACATTTGGCAGGGGGGGCTGGTCAGCTGTGGGTGCAGCTGCTCTGCTGTCACGCTTTACGCTGGGGTAATGCAATTTGGGGGCTGACACCTGAGATGCTTCAAAACGGCTGATGGAGGGAGATGCCGGGGGCTGCCCACCCTGAGGGCTTCCTGGAGGGGTCCTGGGTTTGGGGGGCTTTAAACCTTGACTTTGTTTGAAAACAATGAAATTTTAATTGATGGTTATTTAACAGACAGAGACAAAATCCTTAATTTTCAGGAGAAATGTGCAAAAATTCTCCAGTGGGATATGGGCCATTGCGGCTCACAGGTTTTAACTGAAGCAGTCGTGATAATCCTGATCTGTGCGAACAATCAGACATCATGCTCTGTAAAAATGGCAATGTAAATGGGGGCATTGAGCAGCCACTTCTCCTTGCAGCAGCCAGAGAGCAAGTCTGACACACGGGAGATGAGATGTTAGCAAAGTAGTCACTCTTGTCGGCAGATCAATCCCATGCACATTCTGCTCAATGTTTCCTTCCATTGCACCGGGTGGGACGTTGTGGAGTGGTTGGTGTTATGTACACAGAGCCCGCATGTCATGGCGATGAAATAATTACGGACTATACACACAGCTGTGTAAAATATTTGTTTTCCTGACCAGTGGTGATGCTTCACAATATTTTTTTCCTATAAGAACTATGCAAGGGGATTGATTCCCGTGTCTCGGCAGCTGTGCTGCACTGAGCAACTTTTGAGCTGAAAGGCAAACGGACCAAACCCTTGGGTTGGGTTCCAGCCTCCCCCAAATCTCCAGCCTTGGTTCAGGATGGGAATCAAAACTATAATAGCCTTGGTTCTGGTTTTGTAGAAACCCCTGGAAAATAGCTTATTTTGTGGAGGTTTTGCTTTCTGGATCCCAAACCTTGCAAAAATGCTTTGACTCCTAAGCCTTGCCCTGGGATGCTGGTGCTGGAGCTCCAGGGATCTCCCGTGGTCCCGTTCCTGATGCCGGGGCCATGCTTGCACGTGGGCTCCCCTTGGGGAGGGCAGTGCTGTTCCCAGGAGCTTCTGCAGCTCAAGGCAGGGCTGGTGAGGATGCCCCCAGCACACTGTGCAATCCAGGCAGGTTCGGGTTTCAGTCTCTGAAGCATCGTCCCAGGCCAGGCTCTGGATCTCAGCCCTGCTTTGCTTTCTGCAGCAAGTGAAGCTGGAAGAGTTCGGGAGGCCGAAGATCGATGGCGAGCTGAAGGTCCGCTCCATAGTCAACCACACCAAGCAGGACAGGTGAGTGAGCAACAGCGCTCAGAAGTTTTCCTGACCTAAATGTGCCTTTGTTTGGCAACTCCCCTTGTGCTTATTTATTCAGTGATTGCCTAGGGTTGCACTGACAAAAATCACCATCAGTGTGAAATTATAGCATGGTTAGAGCATTGAGCTGCGCTAGCTGGGAAGCTCTGCAGAGCTTTCCAAATACCTCCCATTGAATGGGGACCTTAATGAGATGTTTGATTGGGTTGCTTGTTTATTTGCTTGCTTTGGGCAGGTATTTATTTTTATTTGATAAAGTGGTGATCGTCTGCAAAAGGAAAGGATACAACTATGAGCTGAAGGAAATTATTGAGCTGCTCTTCCACAAGATGACCGACGACCCTATGAACAACAAGGACATTAAGAAGGTAGGTGAACCGAGGATTAGCTCTGCTGGAGAGCATTTTGGAGCTGTTTGGGCCAGTCCTTGGGTAGTACATTCCCATTAGCCTTTTAAAATAGAAACAGAGCTTGCAAAAAGCTGGAAAATAAATGCTCAGCTTTCAGGGCAGCCTTGCAGAGAGTTGGGAAATGTTTACTAATGTGGGGCTGGGTTTGATCCTTGACCTCTGTCCTTGCAAAACAGCCCTGAAGAAGCTGGGATGATTGGAGTTAGGAGAGAGGAAGCTGCTCCCTGCTTTCTGGCCCACCGGCAGTGAGGGACCGGCAAGGAGTAAATGTCAGACAGGGCGGAGAGGAGGGCAGGGAGGGAAGGTCCGTCCGGATGCTCTTGCTCCCACGAGTCATGGGGTAGAGGAGCCTGGAAAGGCAGCATGAGTGTTGCCCACCAGCCTGCCAAGATCGGCACTCGGAGCACAATTGCCACTGAAGGAGCATCATTTTGCCGGTGGTTTGGGGCTTAGTCTGCAGCCATGAAGGAAAACGTCCCAGCTCTCGGTTTAGCAGAGACCCATTAGCTTAATCCACTTACATGCAATGGGAAGAGATATTGTACAGATGGGAATGAGTGACGTTTGGGTAAGAATAGCCAATTTTACCACTTGGATGCTGAAGAAATGCTGCTAGCTTTGAGTTTTAATGAAATATATTTCCACTTTGCTCTCTTATGCTTTCTAGTCTCATGGAAAAATGGTAAGCAAAGCACACAATTTTCTCTCATGTTTTTCTGTGCAATGTTGTAATGACGGGCAGAGCATATGTGCAGTGGGCAGGTCAGATGTCCCTCCTGGGCTGTCAGTTGCTGTCAGGGAGAGATATAATGGCTGGGGAGGATCCACTGGAGCAGAAAAATCTGGGTTCTCACATCTGCCACCATAAAATCCTATTTGGCCTTAGTGCACGGTTCCCAGCTGATTCAGGCATCATTAGTTGTGATGTTTTAGGGAAACGTGGAGCTCTTCTTCCTCCTTCCCTGCTGTTACCTTTGCAAAGGTTCAGCAGTCCTTCAGAATCAGGGAAAGGGACAGGCACTGAGAGCAGTTATTAAGATGCCTGAATAAAAGCGCAGCGTGTTTTGCTGCTTGGGCGTTGGGAGCACAGCGGTCCGGTCAGCTCTCTTGTTTTCTCTTGCAGTGGTCATATGGCTTCTACCTAATTCACCTTCAGGGAAAGCAGGGCTTCCAGTTCTTCTGCAAGACAGAGGAGATGAAGAGGAAGTGGATGGAGCAGTTTGAAATGGCAATGTGAGCATGAGTGACCCTTTAGCCCTGGCATGGAGTCATCCAGCATGGGGGGACAGTGTCTTTGACCAGCAGGTCACTGCAGACCAGCGCCGATAGCAAAGCCTGTGATGGAGAAGCTCGTGTGGGCTTGCGGAATGGGTGCCTGTGCAAAGGGAGCTTGGGTCCTGCAAAAAATGGTCCACCCCGAGTGTCTGCAGCAAAGCACCTGTGGTGCATCTCTGCAATGACACCTGCAGTGATTGCCGTGGCGTCAGGCCGTGTGTGAAGCGCTGAGCTGGGGCTGGAGGAAGGCGTTGCAGGAGAAGGGCTGCTGCTGCGGGGACCTGGTCCTGAGCAGAGCAGGGGTTGGCCCCGCACTGGCAGGTCTGGACTACTGATTGACTCGGGCAAGGGCCAAATCCATGAATGTTGTCCCAGGGGAAGGTTGATGGGCAAAATCCTCTCTCTGCACAGTCAAGCGCCGGGTCTGCTTTCACGCTTAATTTCTTATCTGTCCGTGTGGTTTCCAAACTTTGACTCAAGCGCAAACAGCAGCTGCCGTGGCAGGTCACGAGTGCAGCGTGGCTCATAGGGACAGGTTGATAACCTCCTGGTCCTTTCCCTTAGGTCGAACATAAAGCCAGAGAAAGCCAATGCAAATCACCATAACTTTCAGATGTACACATTTGAAAAGACTACCAACTGCAAAGCCTGCAGGATGTTCCTAAGGTGAGCAATGTCCTTCCAGCTTTTCTGCATCTGTGTTAAAACATGCAAAGAAAATCTCAAAGCTGAGGCTGAATTAGGACTTCCTGACTTTTTTTTTTTTTGTGCAGAGGAACCTTCTACCAGGGCTATCTTTGCCCCAAATGTGGAGCAGGTGCTCATAAGGAATGCTTAGAGATCATTCCTCCCTGCAAGATCGGTGAGTTATTTCACATCAGTAGCAGCTTGTGTCAAGGAGGTGAATGCATGTGAATGATCTGAAAGATTCACTCTATAAAGCACTAATGTTTGTTAATGCATAACAAAGTCTGAGTACACTCCACCCACCGCTCAGGGCTGTAATTCACAACTGGCTGCTGGTTTAAAAACCAAACCAACCAAACAAAACCCCCCAAACCAAAGAGCTGAATCCGAGTATGTCAGAGGATCGCAGCAGCTCTGTGTACTAGGTGGGATGCACCCAGCCCTTGTGCTGGGGGGGCATTTAAAAGATATGATGATTTCTTTGTCAGAAGATGTTGGTTAGTGAAAGCAGGAGGGTCCGTGCCAGGAATCACGTTTCTGATGAGAAGGAGAGACCTTGTCTCTGGATCCCAAATGCCCCACAGCCCTGCAAAAAATCTGTGTCCTTGATCTAAATTGGGCAAAACTGTGAAATGCCTCCCCTCACCCAGGTCAGAGCCCTGGTGCTGCTCGGTGCAGGGGGCTGTCACAGGGTGGCTTTGGGAAGGTTGTGGGTGGGGAGCGGAGGGAGGAAGAAACAAAATCGCAGAACTTTGTGCAAGTGAGAAAATGTGCTTGTCAGGCTCCAGTCCCTCCCTGGGTCTTGCCCACCCGGTGCAGAGCAATGACTTGAGTGACCCCAGCCTATGCTTTGTGCTACCTCCATCAAGTTCAAGCACTGATGCCAGTTTATTGATACTTGTAGTGTCAAGAAAAACAAAAAATGGGGTCTGTTGCCTGTTAAATTAACCACTTATTTCAACATTTCTCTTGCAGGTTCTTCAGCAGACCAGGTACGTTGTTTGATGGCCCTTTTCCCGCATCCCCCCCTGCCTTGGGCAGAGCCTGTATCCTTGCCCGGTCCGGGTGTGGGGCAGCTCAAGGGAAGAGCCAGCACCAGCCTCGGGGGGGTCTCAGTAACCTCGGGGGCAGGACTGGAGACTGATGGCCTCTCCTCCAGCCTAAAACTGGCCTGGTCTGGGTGGCACCATGGCCCTTGGGAGGTGCCAGCACCCAGCTGGGGCAAGCACCGGGTGCCAGCAGGTGCCAGGGAGGTTTCAGGAGAGGGTTTCTTGTCCCAGTGGCTTCAGGCAGGCGTTCACCCCAGACAGCTGTGTCCTCATGGAGACTTTTTTCTCTCTCTTTGCAGGATTCGCTGAGCGCCGGACCTGGTAAGGGCATGGCTCTATTGCAGGAGGGCAAGTAGAGACGGCATCTTGATTGTGGCTGCAGGTGTCCCTAGCGTTGAGCACACGGGAGGGAGAAGCTTCTTCTGAAACCAGAAAGGAGCATTAGTAGCTGTAGAAGGGTCCTGTGCCACCCTCACAGCAAGCAATGGGGCGTCGAGGTCTCTCCTGTCCCTTCTCCCCAAAGCAGCAGGTTGGGTCTCCTGTGGGAAGACCCGGCTCCTCCCTGGGCTCAGCCCTGGCCCACTGCAGCCATCAGCACCACGTCATTTCTTTGGGTGCGTTCGTGCCCCTGGCCTGCTCTGCCGTGCAGGTAAAGCTTCTGCACGTCGCACCAGTAACCGAGGAGCGCCTGGCAAATTTCCTTGTGCCAGACCATCCTTCAAAGCAGACCAAACGCGTCCTGGCAGGGAGGCTTGTTGGTGATGGGGAACGTCTTCCTGCCAGCACGTGTCCAGCACGCTGCAGGGATGTGCAGCTCCAGGCACTGCCCTCTGATGGGGCCGTTAGTCGTGACGGTTGCCACAAAGTTTTTTGTTTTCCTGTGCTTAAAACTAGACAGAGAGAGTGCTGGGCCTGCCCTGTCCGTGCTCTGGCTCAAAGGAGAAGGAACAATTTGTTTTTGTGCTTTTTCTGTTAAAAGGAAAGCCAAGCCTGGCAAAAAGAAACCTGAATCAAATTGGTAGTTAAAAAAGGAAAGCACAGAATGCTCTCGCTGGGCAGGGAGAGGCAGAGGTGGGAAAGCATTTTGAAGATAAACACTGTGGTTTTAATGCAGTTGGGGAAGCTTATTTAATGTGCAGTTGTTGGCGAGACAACTGGACTTTGACTGCGAGCTTCAGGGGCGTTTGGGTCCCAGGTCTGGCTGAAATTCAGCGGAAGCTGAGTGTTCACTGGTCCCTTTGGTAATCGTGGGTGTTACCACTGAACCCAGCAGGGTTTGGTGCTGGGCTGGGAGTCGAAACTTTGGCTTGGCTCGGTCCTTCATGGGTTTATTTTTGCTCAGCAAACTCAGCCATCCATGTAACTGCAGGAGCCAAGACCATTCTCTGTGGGCACTGTTCCTTTCTGCTTTCATGCTTTCTGCCCCAAAATCCTGCCTGCCGGTGCTGTTAGATTTGTGGTTCACAGGACAAGGAATAACAGGCTTTAGGGTGGCTATTTTTGTTTTGCTTCTTGTTAACAGGGTCTAGGTGATGAAACTGTTTTGCATCTGTTCCAGGTCCTAAAATGGTGGCGGTTCAGAATTACCACGGAAACCCAGCCCCCCCTGGGAAGCCGGTGCTGACATTTCAAATTGGGGACGTGATTGAGCTGCTGAGGGGGGACCCCGACTCGCCATGGTGGGAGGTGAGAGCGATTCCCCTTGGGAAATACCCAGGAGGTTTTAAACCAGTGACTTCTCCATCGTCCATTTTATTTGTGGGCTTTCCCAGAGCACAGGGATGTGCTGGGGCTCTGGAGCTGGGGGGGTCTGCGAGGTGGTTTGGAGCCCAGGAGCTGCAGCAGGGTCCATCTCTGCCCCTGCATGGCAAAAACGTTGCTGCCCCGTGCACGTCCCAGGCTGATATCTGGCTTGGCTTTGCAGGGGCGATTGCTGCAGACGAAGAAATCGGGTTATTTTCCCAGCTCATCGGTAAAGCCCTGCCCCGTTGATGCAAGGGTAAGTGCCAAAGGGGAGATGGAGCCAGGAGCACCTGTGGGTGCTGTGGGAGTGCAGGGGTGGGCACTGGGGGCTGTCACGGGAGGTGCTGCTCCAGCAGTGCCTGTTGCTCTTCTTAGCCTTCCACTTGAGACCTTGGTCCTTCCAGTAAGCCCCCGGACCTTGAATGAGGCCTTTTACTGTGGTCAAATTGCCGAGGAAGTGGATGCATCATCCCATGGTGGCAAATGTCTGGTCAGGTTGGTCTCAGCCCCATTTGCAAGGTTGGGGTTGGTGTGACCAGGTCCAGACTTCATTCCAGCTGTCAGCTGCTTCCCAATTAAAAACCTCTCAGGTAAATGAAAAAATGCAGCATGCTCATCACAGCTGGGAGGCTGAGGGAGAAATGCTCAGCTACAACACTGCCCTCCGCCGCCACAGCCAATAATTCAGAAACGTCTTGGCAGACAAATACCCTCCCATGGAGAGGAGCATCTCGCACGTGATCTATAGCCTGATGAGACGCTGGCTCATCAGTAAAAGCAATGCTCTCTTTGCAGCCTCCCAACAGCCGGCCGCCCTCGCGGGAGATAGACTACACGGCGTACCCATGGTGAGTCACCCTGCCTGCCGCTGGGCAGTCTGCTGGAAATGGCCTTTCTCTGGCCAGAAAGATATATCAACCTTGCCTTTTAATTGTGACTTTGTCAGGAATCCATTCTAATAACGAATTATGAACACAGGTTAGCAACGCTCTGCATCCCACCGCCCCCACGGCCATGGGGCAGCCGCTGCAGCAGCATTTGGGTGTCGAAAACTGGTGCAGCCCTCGCAGCATCAGAGGTCATTTCTTTGCTGATGGAGAGGGTCAGAGAGAAAAGGAGAGATGATGGTTTCTCTTCTCATTTTCTGTGTTTTCTGTACCCAGAAAACCATTTTGGGAGGAAGGAGGCAATTCCTGCCTTGGCAGGAGAGGCTGCACTTGGCTTGCCTCCTGCTCCTTCCCTCCAGCTCCAGCCAGGTTTTCAAATTCAGGAGTCTAAATTATCACCACTCCCCAGCTCTCGCTGAAGCCTCATTCACCTGGGGACTGATTCCCAATTAGTGGGATTTTCTAGGTGTGCTGGAAACATAAGAGACTTCAAAGGGTGGAGGTTGCACTCTGCATCGCCCATCCTCTCTGTTCGGTGGCTGAGCAGCTTCTTGTATATCTCTGGGCGCTTTCCTTTCTGCTCGTGAATTTTGGACGAGACCTGTTTCTCTACTTGCCCAACCTTCGTGCCTTTAAAAAGGATGTCTCTTTTTGTCTAAAATACGCCTATTTTAAAGATATGCATTGATTTTTAGTTAGTTAATTTAGTTAATCAACCTCTGGGCTCAGGTTCGCAGGGAACATGGAGCGGCAGCAGACGGACAACCTGCTCAAGTCTCACGTCAGTGGCACCTACCTGATCCGGGAGCGGCCGGCCGAGGCCGAGCGCTTTGCCATCAGTATTAAGTGAGTAACACTTAATTTAGTAATTTAGTATTGCTTGCACGCAGCGGGCGAGACGGAGCTGGAGCATGCAGCTACGTTCTCTTGAGTGCCTTTGCCACTGTTTGCAGGTTCAACGAGGAGGTGAAGCACATCAAGGTGGTGGAGAAGGACAACTGGATTCACATCACGGAAGCCAAGAAGTTTGAAAGCTTGCTGGTAGGTTTTTGTAGCCCCTTTGAGTGTGCGCCCTGTCCCTGCAAGTCATGCAGAGGATGGCGGAGACAGCCGTCTGCCTCTCCATCCTTCCCAGGAGCTGGTCGAGTACTACCAGAGCCACTCGCTGAAGGAGAGCTTCAAGCAGCTGGACACAACACTGAAATACCCCTATAAATCTCGGGAGCGCTCTACCTCCAGGACCTTCACCCGCTCTCCAGGTAAACCCAGCTGAGCTGTGCAAGCGGGCACCGTTAAACCCCTGATGGAAAATCTCACCCTTTCAGAAAGAGGTGTAGGAGCACTGTCTGGACGAAGGGATTGATAGCTTTGCTGTAGGGCTTGAGCCCCCTAATTTGCAAATGAGTCTCCTGCTCAGCTGGTGGCATTTTGAGGATGGGTCTCGCAGGAGGTGGTGGGGGTCGGGGGGGTCTGGCTGAGCTGGGGCTGCCTGATGATGCTCCCCCGGGCTCAGGCGGCTCCACGGAGCGGGTGCAGCCTCCCAGGGAGGGCTTTTCCTCGGGGAGGCTGGTTTCCCTCCTGCACTTTTGCACCCTGTGCTCGGGGGTGGTTTGTCACCGCCTGGTCCTGCCGGGAGAGGAGCTGCGGCTGCAGGGGCAGCCCGCCTGCCTGCGGGTAGTGAGCAGAGGTGTGATGCTCTGTTAGCAGGATATATCATGTCTTACCTGCCCACGTGAGTTTTGTGCATGTGTTTTAATGGATCCAGTTCCAGTGTCACTTGTGATGGTTTGAATCCCACTGGGACTCCTTTAATGGAGACGATGGTAGAAATGGTAAGTCTGTGCCTAAAATCTAAAAAAAAAAAAAAAAAAAAACCAAAGCAAATGGAAAGCAAAATGTGCATTAGTGCAAAATGTTCCTTTTTGTCTAAAAGCCTGACTGCAGAAATAACTACTTTGTGGGGAAAAATGCATTTTTTAAAAAACTTTTTCCATGGTATATTTTAAAAAAGAATACTAAAGGAAGATAGTTTTTAAACGTTGATTGAATATCTTTTCCAACAAAGTACAACCCCAGGATGACTTTTGAGCCCCCACACTGGCTGTGGGGCTGTGGACGGACCTGACGCTGGTTGTCCCAGCTCCGAGCCCCTGCGCAAGACCTCCTGTATGCTTTGCCCTGTATTTCTCCATCGGCTTTTAAAACATTGTGCATTATAATATTTTTTTTTAATTTCCTTTTTAATGCGTGTTCTGCCTCTTTCTGTTTCTCTCTAACCTCTTTGCAGCCTCCTGCGCTTCCTACAACTTTTCTTTTCTCAGTCCTCAGGGCCTCAACTTTTCTTCTCAGAGCTCCTCCAGTCCCTTCTGGTCAGGTACCAGTGCCTCTCCTCGCCGGAGAGACCTGCCACCTTCCCCAGGCTGCAGCATCCCCAGCTTGAAAGCCATCGCCAGCGGGACCTGCGGGGTCCCCGCTGTCCCTCCATCACCCGCAGGCAGTTCAGGGGGTCCCCAAGTGCTGCCCTGGGGCACAGCCTGGAAATAAGTTAATTAACCACGGCTTGGCTGGAAGCAAAACGCACTCCCCCCTCTCCCCAAAATCAAGGCAGGGAGGAGATGGAGTTGTCACTATTTGAGAAAGGGGGTTAAAATTAACGAAAAAGTGAATCTAGCACGTTGGGATCTCACGATGTACTTCAAGCTCGACCCGCCTATCCCGTGTGTTTCATCAAACGAGCATTGGCATCACACCGTCTTCCAGACCGTTTCTCCTTGCTGTACAAGGAGAACATCTCATGTCCGGCAGTTTTTGTGCTCTGGTATCTGAGGCTGCTCAGGAGCCCCTTGTTGAGGAGGCCGGGGGAACCTGTGCTGTCAAATGTGTTTTGTGGCTCGGACTCCCTGCAGAGAGTGCAGCGGTGCTCTGGCCCTTGAACTCCATTGATTTAAATGTTACAGACTGGTGTCTGTTTGGCAGGGATCAGAGCAAAACCGTGCCAGTTCATGACTTCCTGTTTAAGCTTTTACCTTTCAGCATTTTCTTTAGGCTGGGCAGGGAAGATCATCAGCAAAGCCACGCATGCTTTCCTTACTGCCGTTTTGGGGAAGAACATGTAACTTTTCAGGGTATTAACACATAATGCTGGGAATTTGGGATCCTTTAGCTGCATAAAGAGTATGGCAGAAAGTAAGTTTTGCAGCAGTGGGCTCTGAGCAAGCTCTTGATGAAAGAGTTCAAAGCTGCCGTGATTCTCGCTCCGTTCTCCCCGCTGGCTGCCTGGTGAGGACGGACGAGCCCTCCAGTGATTGCACGCTGTGTGTCTGGACCGTCTCCATCGCCATCCTCATCTCTTTCCATCCCGAGAGCTGAAAACCTGGGCAAAGCTTTTCCTCAAACTTAGTTCAACCTTGGTTTGCAAACTTTTAAAATTGGAATTAATCCTCGAAAGCCCTGGGGAAAAAAAGGGTGGCTTCACCGAAACACGACATCCCTTCAGGGTGGGGGTGTTTTTTCTCCTCCTCTGCCCATCCCATCCCTCCCACCGATACTCTCCAACCCTCCTTCCCCCTGCCTAGGCACCGGAGCAGGGAAGCTGAGCGCTGCTCCTGCCTTTCCCCCCTCGCTGCTGCTCCTCCTTGTGCCTCCCCAAGCATCCCCTGCCTGAAGCGATGGAGATCCGCGGTGCTGGGGCCGTGCTGGTGCTGGCAGAGGCCGGGTGCCAGGACGGCTCACAGGGCCATGCTTCTTACCACAAGCTGTTGGTCAGCATTAGGGTTTGCAGGGTGCTTTTGCACCTTTTGGTCTGTTATGGGACCAAGTTTCCAAGGGCCCTGGCTGCTCCCTGGCAGGGACAGGAGCAGGGAGGATACCAGGTTAGCGGCTTGTTCCTCCTCATGGCAAAACATACAGGTGTTGCTCAGCATCTCTAGGAGAATCCAGTCCCAGTAACTCAGTTTTTTGAAGTAGTTTAAATACAAGTTGATTAGTGAAATCTTTTGACGTGGTGGTCCCATCCGGTGCTGGGAGCTGTGGGGCAGCCAGACCTGATATTGATAGTGGAACAGGATTTTTCCGTGATTTCATTGTTAATGATCATGTATTCCTATGAAATCTTTTCTTTTACCACCTTCTCACAAAAGTGCCCCTCACCCCAGTGATCCCCACCAAGGCCCTCCTGGACTCTCCTGGTCAGCAGAGAGGGGCTTCCCAAGCCCATGGAGCTGTTTAAAGCTCAGCAGGAATCCAGTATAACCCCGACCGCCCCAGTCCATGTGGGGCTGAGCAATTCGGATGAGGCCAGCCCCACCATCCAAGCTGCTCCAGGTCATGGTGTTGCAATGGGAGCCAGCACCACGGTGGAAAACCCAGGTTGAACCTCACCAAGCTTTCCCCAGGCTTCGGCTGGCCCCGTGCAGCGGGGCAGCTCCCAACTCCCTCTGCTTTGTCCCCTCGCAGTGTTCACCCCACGGGTCATAGGGACGGCGGTGGCACGATACAACTTCGCGGCGCGGGACATGCGGGAGCTCTCGCTGCGAGAGGGCGACGTGGTGAAGATCTACAGCAGGATTGGCGGGGACCAGGGATGGTGGAAGGGGGAAACCAACGGAAGAGTGAGTGCATCCAGATAATGTCCTGTCCTGTTTCTGCAGCGTATGGTCCTCCCTGCTCTCAACCTGCCCAGCCAGAGCGCAGCCTGCTGTCAGGATAGCAAAGGGCCGGGGGACATGTCCCATTCCCTCTTGCTCTTTTCCAGCTCATGGATGGGCTGTCATCCCGCGAGAGCCACCACTGTGTTGCCAGTCGGTGCTGTGTGACAGTGACACGCGATGCCCGGTGTGTGCAGGCAGATGGGAGCATGCGGTGGGCAGGCGGGCACGCCAGCTCGGGCGATGTCTGAGTCTGCTCTTCCTTAAACCTGCACATGGGGAGTTTATGCAGGAGCGGCTCTGCAGGTGAAGGTCTCAGCATCCCGGGGAAAAGCAGCAGGCTAATGGCTTGACTTGGTGTCCCACAGAGTTTGTAGCACTGTGGACAGATTCCTCATGCCCTGATCCCTTATATGTTGTGGATAACCCATGTGTCCAAGGCAATGTATAGTTGCTAACTCCATCCCAAATTAGGGAAAAGGCTGCACCGCCTCCCCGTCACCACCGTGCGTCGGGATGCGGGTGCATCCAGCACCTTACAAATGGCTCACCGGGAACTGCGTGTGGTGGCAGGGGAATAGTCCCAGTGACGGAACAGGAGCTCCCTTCAGCTCCCCAGTCTCGTGCTCACCTCTCCGCTTCCCCGACAGGTTGGCTGGTTTCCCTCGACATACGTGGAAGAGGAGGGGGTGCAATGACTGCGGGGATGTCTGATGGAAAGTCGACGAGCGCCCAGAGCGAGCCGCTGCAGACCGTGCACACTTGTCCCAACGCCTGCGGTCCCCCGTGAGACGCGGCCGGACACCTCCCAGGACTGCTCTCGCAGACTCTTTAGCAATCCGTTCCTCTGTACAGTGTGTGTGCGCGCGCGTGCGTCGGGGCCGCCGGCGGCCTCGCTCCTGTTACGTGTATAGAAAAGTGATGCTCTGTTGGATAACGTTCGTGTAGCAGCTGCAGAAGAGTCCCGGGAAAGCTGCGCTCCCCTGCATGGACAGAGCTGAGAGACTCTGTGCGGTGCCTCACCAGAGGATGGGTTCCTCCAAACCTCTTTTACTAAAGGTGTTTTAAAAGCCGCTGTGGTGATGGTGGTGGGAGGGTGAGGCTGAAGGTCTGCGCCTGGGCTGGTGCCCGGGTGTGCCAAGGTGAGAATTTGGGGGTTTCTAAGGGGAGGGGACGACTCAGCCCCGAGGAGACAACGTGGACCCCCCGCCACGCCGCTCGGGTGGGCTCCCGGGGCCAGGATTTCGGCAGTCTCCCTGGCAGCCGTGCGGCTGTGCCCAGCAGCACCGTGCTGCGGCCGGGGCGAGGGGCCAGAGCGGGGACACCCGTCCCGGGAGGGGGACACGGCTGTTGCTCGTCTCTGAATGATGCCGGCTGTGAAACCAGGAGTGCGTTTTGACCATCAGACGTAGGCTGGAAGTGGATCTCCAGGTCAGACAGGAGGGGCAAGAGCCGCTTTGACACGCCAAGCCTGTTTTCTTTACAACCACCTTCAGTCCCACCAGCCTTGCTGCAGGCGGCGGGGGGCAGCCTGGGGTGCAGACTGGTCCCACTGGGGAGCAGGAGGTCTTGGGCATGCTGCAGGACTGGAGATGTGCTTTGCCACATGAGGGTTTTGGAGGCCGCCAAGGCATCAGGTACATGCAGAGGAGTGGACGGGAGCGTGCGTCCATGGGTCTGTCCTCCCCTCGCTCCCAGCTTGGTCCTGCTGCTGGCAGGACCCCTCCGAGCCAGGCTGATTTTTCTTGCAGCCATGACATGTCTCGCTTTGCTGAGCTCAGCGGGGCGAACCCACCTGAGTAAGGGCTACGGTATCAACTCTTGATTTCTCTTGCTAAGTTGTGAAAGCATCTCTTCTTCTCCAGCTGTGTGCACTTTTGGGGGCTGTGAGCATTGCCTCCCCTCTTCCTCCCACAGGCTGTTACTGCTGCTGCTGTCAAGTAAAGGTCCGTCTGTCTTGGTGTTGCCGCTGTGTCCTGAGCACCGTCCATCCGAGTCTGTTCTTCGCAAAGTGCAGCCCCTGTGGTTGGTAGGCAGAGCTGCCGGGTGGAAATCCCACCCATGGTCTTCTGCCGGGCACTGGCTTTGCTCTCCAGTTCCAGGATTTCCTTCCAAAGTGCAAATACAAACAAATTCGTGTGGGGGTGTGTGACAGGGAACAACTTTTCTCTACCCGATATCTGAGCCCCAGGAGATGCCCTCCATCCAGCCTCCCTGGATAAGTGGCATTTTGAGCCGGTGCTTCCGTGCCCTGACGTTGTTCCCCTGGGACTTGTGGTGGTCCTGCCATGGGCCACCGTGTTGCCGGTGCGGGCTCTTGGCATCGTGCTGGCGCAGGTCTGGGAGACACCAACGTTGGGTGGGTGAGCGGTGCTGATGCCCTCGGTCCCTGACGCGGGGGTACCACAGCTGTGTCCGAAGCCCTGCCATGAACGGAGAAGTAGTGCCCTGCTCAGGATAATAAATGGAAGAGTTTGGGGCTCTCAAGGAAAAGGGAAGGATATTAACTTGGAAAATAAATGTTGTTGCTCAGTGACAAGCCCAGAGCTGCCCTACTTTGCTGCCCGTTCCTCCTGGAGCCCCGCGAGTGCCCCCGCTCTCGGTGCCGCGGCGGGAGCGGGGTGGGTGCAGCGGGGTCTGGCTGGGGCAGATGCCCACCGGGGGTCTTTGTCTGCCAGGTGACAAGGACACAGAGGGGGCTCGGCGCTTTCCCAAGGTACTGTTTGGTGCTAACCTCCCCCGGCCAGCCCCTCAGTGCTCCCCTCGGGGTCTGCTCAAGGGGGAGCAGCCAGCAGGGAGCTGGCAGTGCCCTGCTCCTCCTGCGCAAAGCAAAGGACCCTGCTCCGATTCCTCTAGCTGTGCTGGAGCTGAGGGTGTTTTTAGGCTGGATGAGACACATGCACACACACACCCGAGACAAACTCACGATGGCTCATGTTATGCCTCAGATCCTAAAGCCTTACGCGACCCTCCTGTTTAACATGGCCAATTTTATAAGGCAGCGAGGGCATCCCCTCTGGAAGAGCACGTACTCTGTCACGGGGACCGTGGCACCGTCTCTCCTTACGCCCCAAAGGGATCCCCGACCTCCGCCCCTGTCTGCGCTCCCCTCCCAGCCTGGCCAAATCCCCCTTCCTTCCAGAGAGCTCTCCCTCTTGCGTTTACTGTTGTAAGAAACTTGTTAAAAAGATTGTTTTGTTTGTAAGTAATTATTCAGCCATTTGCCACAATATATATCTGTGAATAAGAAAGGGAAATGTTTTTTTATGATGGCAAGAAAATTGTATATATATTTTAGTTCATCGCAGATCATTCAAAATTGCAATGGGATACGTTGGAAAATAATATGTAAATTCCGTGGGGTTTTCCTTTGCACTGCACTAACTGGGGTAGGGTGGAGGGGGTTTAAAGAAAACTGTTTATGGGATAGTTTATAGCTGGGAATTGGGAAATCATTTGGAATAGCTTGTAATGCTGGAATAGAAACTTTAGCTGCTACTTAGAAACCCTTTTGCATGTGGTTTTTTCAGACTTTTTTAAGTTACAATACATCAAAGTAAATTCCACAACGAAAAAATAAAAGTGTAATTTTGCTGATAGGTTTTTTCCTAGCCACGTTTCTTACTGTGCCAGAGGGCTCGGGCTCGTGTCAGGCTTCTTGTCACTAAAGCCCCCTTGGCTGTGCTGGGGCCGGAGGGGTGGCTCGGCCAGTCCAGGGGAGATGCGTGCTCATGAGGATGGATCCTTTCCAATTGCTGCCGTGAACCATAAGTCTTTGTACTCCTTCCAAAACTCAGAATAAATCCTTCCCGTAGTGCCAGACGTGGCTCTTTGCAGTGAGGTGCTGCTGAAGCTGACTGCTCGCCTGTCGAGTTCCTTCTTGTTTCTGGAGCAGCTGCTTCTCCTGCAGTTGTCCCGCGCTCCTGCCGGGCGGCTTTCTTGGGGCTCCTCTCCCTGCGGGAGCCAATTCGCTCGGGGGTGAGAGAAGGAGCATGATTTTCCACGGCTTTTAGTCACTCCCGAGTATCATATTCCAGAATCCCACTTGGTCCTGCATGCAGCAGCGTTTTCCAGAGAAATAAAAGAAATTGCACAGTTGCTTATAAAATACCTGAGGCATTGCTGGAGGTTTCACCCAGAGAGTAGGGACGCGAGATGCCACTGTGAGCTACCATGTCATTTAATTAATAATAACGTTAATTTTTTTTCAGCTCTTGGAGTCCCGAGTGCTTCCTCCTTCTCGCTTCAGCTTTCACAGGGTCACCTGAAAGGGGCTGTAGAAATGAGCAGAGGTGTTTGACTCGGTGAAGCAGGACGTGAGCTGGGCACTAACTTTTGGATGCTGATTTGGAAAGATGCTGCTCAGCCAGGTATTTAGCCCTAGCAGAAGTGATGACCCCTGCCTGGGATAAACCCTTTCCCCATTGTTGCTCTTCAGTCTAAGGGAAGCTCTCCAACATACACCACGTATAAAATAGCAGGTTTTGTCACTTGGGTGCTCTCCTGCTGGCAACGGAGCATTGGCCCGGCACCGAGCGGGTCGGGCGTTGCCATCAGATGCCCACAGCGCAGTTGGGCTGCAAAAATGCAGCACTAGAGCCTGGAACCTCCTGATGGCTGCAAGAGTAGGTAAATGTAAAAATCTGCTTCCATGCAAGGTCTTGCCTCTGGGGACATCCCTGCCACCCCCGGGGCTGGCTCCTCGGTGGCAGCTGGTGACATCTGACCCTCAGGGGGGTGGCTGGAGCCAGCAGCGTTGCAGCCTCGGCCAGGTGGGTACCTCGACAGCCGGCTTTGCTCGGCTCCACATCTAAACTTCCCCCTGGGGTTTGCACCGATGAGGGCTGATGCCTCGGGGATAAATGGGGCATTTATTCTCAGTGCCCAGCCACGGCCAGGCGCTGCAATCAGACCAGGAGCAGCCTTCCCAGGGGCATTAACAGGAGAATAAATCTCCAGCCATGGCAAGCACAGCTGGCTCCAGCCCTGCATGGACCCTGGCCTGCCCCAGGAAGGGGGGGACGCACCAGACGCAGGTTTTCCTTTTATTTATGTATTATTATTTTTTTCCCCAGCAATAGCAGCTGCTGACATAATCTCCCACATTAGCTGGGCTCGCCAGGGTGCTGCCTCTGCTCTGAGCAAACACGGCATGGGGGGTGGTTGCATTTGCTGGCTGCCCTCTGCAAACAGCAGGTCCCGCTCTGTGCTGCAGAGTGTGACAGTCGCCCTGCAATGTCCCTGTGGCTGGGCCTTGAGCACGCCCCACGGCCCCGGTGGCCTGTGGCTGGCCAGTGCGTGGCCGCCTCCCTCTGCCACCTCGGCCGGTCCATGCCACGAGCTGGCACGTTGGCTGGGTGCAAGCGCTCGTGCCGCCCAGCTCGATGGACTCCAAAACAAGGGTCCAAACTGCTGTGCAATCGGGGTGGGGGAACTGAGGCAGGGGGTTGCCAAGAGCAGAGCTCAGAAAAGCTCTGCCCAGCAGGACTGTGCAGGATCGAGCCTGCTTTTGTTTTGGGGTCACATACTGGTAATGTTTCCTGTAACCAAATTCAGACTGCAGTGCAGGGGAGAGCGAAGCCAG
Source organism: Morus bassanus (assembly GCA_031468815.1). NCBI lineage: Eukaryota > Metazoa > Chordata > Aves > Suliformes > Sulidae > Morus > Morus bassanus. Next base: position 4,832,790 of record CM062586.1, read on the forward strand.
CTCTGCACGTGCACCCGTGCGGGGTCCAGCGGCGGTGGCGGTGGCAATGGCACATGCTTGCAGCCTCATGTAGGCAATGATCAGCTGCAGTTTTGCAGCACGCGTGGTTAGTTCATTCCTGCATTAGCCATAACGTTTTCTGTGACCTAGAAAACTCCAGCTGGCGCATGCAAACCACTGTGCTCCTTTATCTTATAATTAATATAAGAATTATAGGGAAAAGATTGAACTGGCGTAGGGTCCCTCTATACTAGGTTGACCATCAGTAAAAATAACCACCCTTATTCCTGCTCTGGAGCTGCATCAGGGCCCCAAGCTCAGAGGGACTGAAGTCGTGGCCGCTTTCTCTGCTGTCTGTCCTGAGCTTGGTGAACGGCTCGGGCTGCTGAATGCGTACTTGGGCTTGTATTGTTTTAGGTCTGGTCTAACCCAAAGGCTGTCTTTATAATTAGTACATGCTGATGAAATGGTTCTGGCCCGTCAAACAGAAACACCCCACTGCAAACAGGAGTTTAGACTTGTTTGCGTCTCTGTGGTTATTTTGAGCAATTAGTCCATGGAGAAGTCTGGAGGAATTGGGGCTCTCTCTTTAAAACTTAGAAACTGATTTTATCTTTGGGAAAAGGAGAGAAATGCTGCCTGAGACAGGGACTAATGCTGGAACAAGCGAACCCCTCCACTTCTATTCAAACCCTTCCCAAACTGGGGGAATTTGGATGCAGACTGGGTACCACGGTGTGTTCAGTGTGCAAGAACAGAGGCGTGGGGCAGTGGGGAGCAATGGGGGACACTTCCCAGGGTCATGGTGCTGTTGAATGCTAAAAGCCCCCCAAAACACCATGTCTGGGCTGCTCGAGGCTCCATGGGGCCAGGGGCGGGCGATGCTGGCCCGGGGACACTGCAGGGACCACGATGCTGCTTGGACCCTGACCCCACCAACGGCCAGCCAAAACCCGGCTCCACCCCGACCTCTGCTTCTCCGAGATATCTGAATCAGGCGCTTCAGAGCCGCCTTTAAAGAACTTGCGTCGCCTGTGTATCCTGCCCAAACAGGCCCTAATTTTAGGGGTGAGTCCTGGGCAGGAGGAACAATAAACCTTCAGGCTGGGAGATCTAAACCAAACGTTTATTTTCCTACCCCCTCTCAATTAAATTTTTTTTGTGTTCCCACCTTCACTTTGAGCTCTTGGATCTGGCTTAGGAAACGTGTAAATGTATTTTAATTCTGCTCTTAAAATGTAACTGCTGGGAACTCCAACAGGAGGGTCAGATGGTGCCTTTCCTTGCCCTGTTTGCTTTCTGGCATCCAGCTGACAGCTCCAGCCAGCGCTGAACGAGCCCGGGAAGCTGCGAGTCCCCGCTGGCCCCAGCTGGGCTGTTTGTTCTCTGCCAGGCACTGAGCTGGGGAGAAAAGCAGCATTTTTCCTCCCTGTTTCGAATTCCTCTGTTCTGCCTGACTTTTCTTCTTTGTTGGGAAGCAGCAGAGCCACGAGAAGGGGTAAGAGCTCGTCCCCGGCCGCCTGGGCTGGCTCCGCTCGCCTCCAGTGCTGGTTAATGTTTTTTGCAGCAGGGGCCGAAGGGACGGCTGTGCACGGAAGAGGAGGAGGAGGAGGAGAGCATCGGAGGAAGGCAGGGGCCCCACGGCCATCGCTGTAGGGAAAGCCAGCCCGGAGTGAGCCTCGGCGGTGAGTGGAACCTGGCAAGTCGTGTCTGTGGGTGGCGGGAACCTGCCGTGGGCTGGCCGAGAAACTCTTGCGGGTGTCGCGGGATTTCCCGAGCGGGAGTTTGCAGCTTTGCTGGACTGCGGGGGGGGACAGCGGGTGTTTTGTAGGCTGCATGGCAGCAAGCGGGGGGTTCTCGGTGGGGTGAGCTCCAGCGTAGCCCCCAGCCACAGCCCATGGCTCGCATGGGAGGGGGTGGCGCTGGCCTGGGAGACCCCACTGCACCCCCACTTGTGCACCCAAAACCATGTGCCCGGAGCAAATCCCGAGCCATGTCCCTGGCCAGGAGCCCCGGACGCAGTGGCTGGGGTGTCTGCAGGCAGGATCTGTCCCCGTCCCCCACCAGCAGCCATTGCACTGCCCTCTTTTGATAAGGAGCAAACCTTGCACCTTCATTGTGGCCAAACAGGCTTCTGAATACAAGGAAAAAAAAGAAAAAGTGATTTCTGCAGGCGTGAGCGAGCACAGGCGTTGCCATGCCCTGTGCATTTCCAAGCCCCTTTTTTAAGCAGGGCCCCTCTGAAGGGTGTTTGGGACTGCACACGCATGCAGCGGGGGATCCCATTTCCCTGCTGGAAGGGGGTCCCAGCAGCCCACGCAGGGCCGAGCCCCAGGGCTCGCTCCAGCCACCACGAGCTGCTCAGCCCCTCGCACAGGACCCAGAGCTGCCACTACCACCGAAACCGTGGTGAGCCCCCAGGCTGGCCGGGGCTGCCCTGCCTATGCCAGCGAGGTGGTTTTGGGATTTGCAGGTGGAGATGTCCTACTTGAGCTGCGCCTTGCGGGCGGCCACCCCCCGCCGCCTGCCAGCCCCCTGGAGAAGCCCCCAGCCCTTCAGCAGTGCGACGGGCCCCACGGCGAAGAAGAGCGTCCCATACCAGAAGACGATGAAGGAGGAAGGCTCCGGGAGCGGGAAGCCCAGCCGGCCTCCGCCGCCCTCGGCCGAGGTGGTGGTGGTCGGGGGGGGCAGCCTGGGCTGCCAGACCACCTACCACCTGGCCAAGCAGGGTGTCACCAGCGTCGTGCTGCTGGAGAGGGACCGCCTGACCTCGGGCACCACTTGGCACACGGCCGGTGAGGCGGCGGGCATGGCGTGGGTGCTGCCTGCGGTGGGGGCGGCAGGCGCGGGGATGCCCACGGCTTGGGAGGTGCCGTTGCACGTGGAGCGGATCCGTTGTGCAGGCTGGCTCCGAATGTGCCGGAGAGCTTTGGCTTTAAATGGGGAGAATTTCAGGGTTTCTGGTTTTCCTTTTGGCGTAACTTTTTGTTGTGAAAACATCCCCCAAATTTTCTTTCTTTGAAAGTTTTACATGACCACAGGAAGACTAAACAGTTTAATTACTTTTTCCCTGGAAACATTCAAAACCTGCCTGGATGTGGTCCTGTGCACCCTGCTCTAGGTGTACCTGCTTAAGCAGGGGGGGATTGGATGAGATGATCTCCAGAGGTTCCTTCCAACCCCTACCATTGTGTGATTCTGTGATTCCACGCCTCTTTTTTTTTTTTCTTCTTTAAGTCAATTTTCTTTGGCAGGGAGAGGGGAGCTAGAAGAGGTTAATTCAATAAGCTTTTTTTGGGGGTTGTCTCTTTTGGGGTAGTCTGCTCCAGAAGCCCTTTTTCCCCATTCATTTAACGCCCAAGGGAAATAGAAATGGATGATTTGTAGCTCTCCCACGTCGCCACGAGATGGAGCAAGAGCCCTGGCAGGGTGACACGCCATGCGTGGGCCGGCGGGGCCGCCTCAGCATCCTGCAATGGATGCATTGCAAACCCTCGGGCTCCGTGTGTCTGTGTCTGTGTGTCCCCAGGTCTGCTGTGGCAGCTGCGTCCCAGCGACGTGGAGGTGGAACTGCTGGCCCACACGCGGGACGTGGTCAGCCGGGAGCTGCCGGCGGAGACGGGGCTGCACACGGGCTGGGTGGAGAACGGGGGGCTCTTCATCGCCTCCAACAAGCAGCGCCTCGATGAGTACAAGAGGCTCATGTCGGTAGGGAGAAGCCCCTTGGTGTGTCCCCCAGCGCGGTGGGCTGCAGGAGGTGGCATTTATCTCCTGCCCACAGGAGCAGGGCTGGGGGGTCTCAGGGCTGCGGAGCCCCCGGGGTCTCCAAATGGCCCATCTTTCCCAGCCTTCCCACCCGGAGAGCTGCAGGTGGCCTGGGGTGGGCTTCCAGGGCAGCCTCCTGGCTTCCTGCTGAAATCAGGCAAAATGCTGGCAAAGTAGGCAGAATTAAATCCAGCCGTGGATTTTTGCCCTTTCAGATAGTGGTAGCATCATTTTCCAGCTGCACAGGCAGTTTGCATGCAAATACGGGACCATATTCCCTGAAATCTATGCAGACCATCCCACCCCATGCTGGATTTAGGGCTTGCCTTGGGACAGCAGTTGCCTCATCTGGGAGATAAACATGTCCTGGGGGTCTCCTCCTCCTCCAGCAGCAAGTGACAAGCAAAGCTTTTGTTGCCTGCTTCATCTCCTGGGTTTCTTGTCCGGTTGGCAGCTGGGGAAGGTGTACGGCGTGGAGTCCTACGTCCTGAGCCCATCGCAGACCAAGGACCTGTACCCACTGATGAACATTGACGACCTGTATGGCACACTGTACGTCCCCAAGGACGGCACCATGGATCCAGCTGGTACCTGCTCAACTCTTGCCAGAGCAGCAACTGCCAGAGGCGCCACGGTAGTTCCTAATTAGTAATTACTCATTAATGCCTGTTGACCCTGGGAGGAGATTTCATCCTCTGCCTTCCCCTTCTCCTCCTTTCCCACCAGAGCAGAGCTGCTCCTGCAGCATCAGCTCTTTGCCCAAGAAGGATGTTGTCCTGTTCGGCTTTGATGGCTGTTTGGGTCACGGCAAAAAAGCTGGCAGGAACCATGAGATCCAGAGAAAATACAGGATGGAAAAAAAAGACCTTTAGGAGCAAGACGAGGCACTGCCCAAGGCAGGTCCCTCTGGAGAGCAGAGGTTTTAGGGTCAGGTAACCCAATCCACTCCTCAAGGCAGGGACTACTTCCTATCCTTGATGCTCTGCTTTGCTCATGTGCATGTAAATAATAAACATCCTCTGCCACTGCATGTGCACAGAGCAGCAGTTTAAGTCTGCATCTGAGGAGGGCTATGTTGTTATTAGCAATAATAGCTGTTGGGAAAGGGAGATGGCCATCGCCAGACCGCTACGTAGATTCACCTTTCCCAGATTTAGGGGCTAGATGTCAGGCAAGCTGGGTTGTCCCACTGCCCTTGCGACCCTGCCGCGATTCTGCTGCTCTTCCTCTGCCACCAGATCATAGAGAACTGCCCGGTCACCGGCATCCAGGTCAGAGCTGATGATTTCGGGGTGAAGAGGGTGTATGCTGTGGAGACAGCCCACGGGACCATCCAGACTCCCTGCGTGGTGAACTGCGCAGGTACAGGGTGCACAGCCGGGAAGGTGGGGTACCAGGGCTGCGGCCGCAGGGCGGGGTGGGGTGGGGGGGCTTTGCATCCCGTGAGCCGGAGGGTCTGCATCAGTCTTTGTCCCCCGCATCTGGCCGTCACCCCCAGACCACAGCAGCTCTCTGGAGGGGTGTGGAGGATGGAGTGGTGCTCAGCGCGGGGCTGCTCTCTCCGCAGGTGTGTGGGCACGAGCTCTGGGCCGGCTGGCCGGCGTGCACGTGCCGCTGGTGGGGATGCATCACGCCTACGTGGTGACCGAGCGCATCGAGGGCATTCAGGTCAGTCCTGTGCGGCTGCAGATCGGCTCCTCTGCTCTGGAGGGCAGCGTGGGCTCCTGCCCCGCTGCATGCGGCAGGGTGAGATGGAACAGACCCCCCCAGCAGCCCTGGACTCGCGGGACCCACCCCCCATTCCTGCTGTCAGTGCGAGCCTGTGCTGCCGGGCCAGGTTCGGCAGGCACCCGGGGAAGTGCACACCCAGCAGCTTCTCCTCCTAGCAGGACTATCAGACTACCTTTAATAGAGCTGTATTTAATATTTAACAATGTTATGGCTAGCAGGATAATTTTCTTCATTATTTTTTTTGTCTCAGTAGAATTATTGTAGTGTCTCTGATGTGTTTGGTGTCTGATAGCAGCATTAATAAAGACGCCAAACACTTTCTGAACAAGCCCCAGTCCCCGGCAGGAAGGGGTATAGCTCTCCAAGCATTTCTAAACTCTCCCAAGAAACTTTCTCCTGCCGTCCGGCTGCAGAGAATTGTTCAGGAGTCGAAGGAGACTTCATTCACTCAGGCGCCCGGGCTTTGAGGGTGACATGTTATTTAGTTGCCACCCCACTGACACAGTCTGTGTCTGACTTTTCAGTCCGAGGTGCCTCATTTTAAAAAGTGCTGGAGTCAATGATTGCATTTACATCCCAGTAACTCTGCCGTGCCGTACAAACACGGCACGAAAGAGACTTTTCAGAGGAGAGGCTGCAGCTTGCAGATGCTGGTGTCTCCTGTGCAATCCACTGAATTCCATTTGTCAACATGAATTGCAGTAGGCCCTACACCAATACTTCCATGCTATCTAAATGTTTCTCTATCCATTATTCATGAGAACAAATCCCTCATTCTTTGCGCACTGCTGCCCGCGTGTTGTGCCGTTGCATCCTCCTGCGGAGGTGGGTGTCAGAGGAGTGATGCTTTCCAAGCTGGGATCAACCGCAGTCGCTGCTCCCCCAAACATTCCGGTGCTGCCTGTGCCATGGAGGAGCAGCCGGAGAGCCGAGGCGCTGCTGCCCTGGTGCCTGTGCAAATGCACCTGCAGCGCAGCTCCTGCCTGCAGCGCTGGAGTTCACCCGCTACTAATTAGGCAGGATTTGTGCAAGACTCGGCTTCCAGCTTGGGTGCCTGGGCTCAGGCCTGGTGAACAGGCGCGCTGCCCGCAGCATCGCTGCCTGCAGAAGCCGCTGTGCCCATGGTTTGGCCAGGTTTGGTGGAGCTGACCTGGCTGCTTCCCCTTGGGGCAATATGGGCATCCAAATTTCGGGGCTGTGGGAACATCCACGGAGCCACTGCTGCTCCCATCCTTGGCGGGTCACTGCTGCAGGCACCGACCCTGTGCCCCAGACCCACAGGTCATCCCACTCAGCCTCACCGGGGCAATGTCGGGGTCTCCCCACGGCTCTCAGCCCCCTCTCACCCCTCCGCTCTCCCTCCTGTTTTTCAGAACATGCCAAACGTTCGCGATCACGATGCCTCAGTGTATCTCCGTCTCCAAGGCGATGCCCTTTCCGTGGGTGGATATGAGTCAAACCCCATCTTCTGGGAGGAGGTGAGGGGTGCTGGGAGGTTTTTCCGGGGGAACAAGTCAGGTTTCCAGGGAACCCACCTTGGAGGGGTGGGCGCAGGTGTGAGTGCGTCGGCTCCTGTGGGTACCAACCTCCGTGTGGCCAGTGGGGAAAGCACAGGACAGCATCTTCCCTTTGGGTCTGTCTGTGGTGTAGGTATGAGGTGCAGAGGCAACAGGAATGAGATGAAAGGGCTGGGCTGAGGCAATTTAAAGGCCACCGTGCGGTCCCTGCCCTGCTGCATGATCCCTTTATCCAGGTGCAATTGTCTTAATTTGGGCTCTGCCAGGCCAAAGACCTTTGGCTTGGCTGGGCTGTTCATGAAAACCCAGAGAAACCAGAGTCTGCAAAGCAGCCTTGATTTTCGATGGTCTCCGAGGCTTCCAGAGCTGAGAAGTTCTTACATCCTCAGCTGTATTCTCTTTTGTGTCCCAATACCTGTTTCCCACCTTCAGGTATCTGAAAAATTTGCTTTTGGCCTCTTTGATCTGGACTGGGATGTTTTCATGCAACACATTGAAGGTGCCATCAACAGAGTACCGGTGCTGGAGAAAACGGGCATTAAATCCACCGTCTGCGGGCCAGGTAATATGGCAGCGGTGGCACCGTGGTGGCCACATTCCCCCAAAGATCTTGCTGGAGGCAACGGGAAACTTCATAACCTGGGGAGAAGAAAAACTCTGAATGCAGAGAAAGCGCCTGTGGTCTGGCTGCAATGGTGTCATCTTCCGAGGGGTGGCATCCCAGGCTTAGCCTAGGTGGAGAAGTACCCGGGGAGCTTATTGCTTTGGTCCAAACTGAGGGTGGCAGATTTACAGCTGATGTTGTGGCCACTGGGCTGTGGAATTAAGGGGCAGATTTTTTCAAGCAGTGGCCATTGTTCTACCAAGTGTTAACTTATGTTATTATTTTTCCTAGTCGCTTCTGGGCTGATGACATTAGATTTATCCAGATTTACATCCCAGGCTGTCTGGTGCGGAGTTAAAGGCCATAGCATCGCTGCAGTGGTAGCTGGAGGCGATGCCAGCCATTGAACCCGAGCCCTCCACACCTGGTTTGGCCTTGAAATCCACCACATGTTAAAAAAAAAAAAAAAAAAAAAAAAATCCCTATTTTTGAAGCACTTAAGGGGAAACCCTTGAGGCCCTCGGGGAGGGAGCGGTGCTGCTGTATGAGGGGAAAGTAGGGCTCATCTCCTACCCCGCAGCAGGTAAAACATGAGGTGTACAAGGTGGAGGCCTTGGCCCTGGGTACAACAGGTTTGATTAAACTGCGGTGTAAGCAGAGCTGGTGGCCTCCAGTGGGGAGCTGACTTCTTATAGATAAATGTCTAGTATTTATAATACAGTAATGTAATTTCCAAAGGGTCAGCGCTCCTCCTTTTCTACTTCTTGATTTAAACCAGCAGCTGGTTTGCTTGCGACAGCTGAGTTACACTGGGCTGGAGCAAATAGCAAACGCTCGTCCTTTCTACTGCGTGGTAAATATTGCACCACCAGAACAGCTACCACGCTGTGCTTCAGGCACAGGGGACGAAAGCAGACCGAACTGGGGGGGTTTAAGGTGTTTCTGCTCTGGCTGCTGATCCAGCCCTACAGCTGAGCGGGCCAAGGTCCCGTGTGAGCACTCAGCATCCATCCCAGTGCAAAGTCAGCAGGGCTAGCCTGCACCACCGGTGAAGGGGAGGTGCTTTGGGTGTTGCTCCATTAACTCAGTGAATTTGTAGCCTGGTGTATCGGTATGGGGATGTCGGCATGAAATAATCTTCTGACTCTCCTCTTGACTTCTCCTGAGCACAGAGATCTTGGGAAACAAGCTGGGCATTGCTGGACAGGGGAAGGACCAGACTAAAGTCTGTCTTCCCTCTCTCCTTTCACATGGATGGATGAACCACCATAAAATAGGGAGGAGGATTGCACACCTCTGTCAGGGTGTCTTGCTCTGTCCTCCCTAGCAGGGATTTGCACAGGGGCTGTGGTTGATAGCCCTGTGGGGAGCAGGAGCTGGCAGCATGAGACATCATTAGCACAGGAGCCATGGGCAACATCAGCAGAAATCCCTCAGCTGAGTAAAGTAGCTTAAATTCATGAAATTTCCCAGCAGAAATCGATGAAGGTGAAAAAAATAGTCATAAAAATGAAATATGGCCCAGATGTTGAAGAGGCAGTGAACAGGTCTGTGCAGCTCCCTTGACTGGGGGAGTGGGAGAAAGAAAGAGGCTGCTTCAGCTGCTGCAGTGCTTCATGCACCTTCTGGTTGGAGATTAGTTCTGCTAAGAGAACTAAGGTTAACACCAAGGTCCTCCCCCTGCAGAGCTGGCGTGCAGCGAGCGCTGCCGAGCTCCCCAGAGGCATGGAGGGCACGGTTAACCAGAGCCTGGGGTCTTGATGGTGCAGGGACAGACTGTGCAATATGCAGGGCTGGAAAGGAGCTGCCTTGTGCCACCAGCCCCTGCCTCTGCCACCGGCAGCGTGATGTGCCTATATATGTGTGTGTGCATGCGTATGTGTATACTCATGCAAGCTTCTGAAGCAAATATGTGTGTATACATCTGTACGTATATTTGCTTCAGGAGCCTGCGCAAGACTCCTGCGTGATGCTGGGCATCTCAGTACCAGGGAAGCCTTCCCTTTGGCCTCTGCTGCCTGGGTGCTGTTGGAGAGGTGCAGGTGGGGGATGCCAGAGCTGAGATGCTGGGAAGTGCTCAGTGTTGGTCCAACTCTGGCTCTCTGGGAGCAGGACGAGGCCATAGGGGAAGTTGTAGGAACCCTGCTCCTAAAGTGCATGATATGTCGCCAAAACGCCTGCCCTGGCCTTGCTGGCACTTGCCCCTCTCTGTCTTGCAGAGTCGTTCACGGCCGACCACAAGCCACTCATGGGGGAAGCCCCAGAAGTCCGAGGCTTCTTCCTCGGCTGTGGCTTCAACAGCGCCGGTAAGAGAGACCTGAAGGGATTACACCTCGGGCATCCCGATGCGGGCATTGTATCCCGGGCAGAGCCTGGCATCCACAGCTGTGCTTGGCTTCCTGGCCTCATCTGGGTCCTCGCCTCTTCCCCCAGGGATGATGCTGGGAGGCGGCTGCGGGAAGGAGCTGGCTCACTGGATCATCCATGGGCGGCCGGAGAAGGACATGTACGGCTACGACATCAGGCAAGTCACCCTGGCTGCCACAGGTCCCCGCGGGCTGCGGGCTCCTTCGCTGATACCCTTCATCCACGGGTGGTCCTTGGGGACGGGTTTTGAGGCAGGGCTGGATGCTGGCACTGGGGATGGGTGTCGGGCAGCGTCTGCACTGCAGCCTGTGTCCCTCTGAGGAGCTGAAATCAATTATGCTCAATGGCTTTAATGAATTTACACGTGGGGTTTATCTCATTTGCTTCATCCCGCTTCTACGCGAACAGCTTCCATCAGACACGAGGAGATTGCAGTGATGGGAAAGGACAGGGTAATTATGTTTGGGTTTTGTTGTCGTTCAATTAGGGCCGTGCCTAATCCTCTAAGTTAATAATCGGGGGTGATGATTTCAACAGGAGAAAGATCAGCTTTCCCCCGGCTCTGCAGCACGACATGGACCGGGAGTTTTGACTGGCAGATGTTGGCTCTGTAATTGCTTTTTCACTTGCTTGATTATATTTGATTGGGTTTGGGCTTTCTTAGAGGTCTGCTAGTGACAGCAACCACCTTGTCAGGGACGAAGCTTTTAAAATCATGTTGCTTTAGTGGCAAAGCTGGGGAACACCCCATTGGCTTGGGCTGGGAGGAGAGGGGAGTCAGTGCTGGTGCTGGTGCAGAGGTCAGCGGGAGATGCCTCCAGCAGCCTTCCTCCAGCAGCCCTGCAGCCAGGCCAGCAATGGGCCGAGCCTGGAAAGGAGAAATTCCCGGGCTGGGCAGGCTCTGCTGCACCGTCAGACGGGCAGGTTGGCACAACCGCAGCCGTCGTGGGGCTGACCTGCACCATAGGACCCCAGCCCCGCTCGGACACCGGCCAGGGGCTTTCCAGCCCTTGCCTCTGGATTACCTGAGCATCCCCCCATCCCGTCTGCCCTGTCATCAAGCTGGTGTCAGTCCCGTTTATTTTTTTTTTTCTTTTGGTGATGATTACTAAGCTCCTCTTTAAATAACTCCTTTTTCAGCACATTTAAATATTTATCCTCTCAAAACACTCGCTTGTAAATATTTCATCTGGCAGCTGTTGCTCCTCTTGCTGCTGTCAAAAATTCAGCACGTCGGTGAAGGGGCTGGGGGTGCCGGGGCAGCTGGGGGTGCCGGTGACATGCCATGTGTCACCTGCTGCCTGCTCCATGCCAGCAGAAGAGGCAGCTGCCCTCACAGCCCCCTTTTGGGGAGCTTTGCTTGCGTTGCTTGCACCACTGCAGGGCTTGGCCCCGGTGCCCTGCCTCTCCTGTGCACCCAGGCAGCGGGGAGGGAAGCTGACGATATTCTTTTAAAAGGCCCTATAGATGACATTTTGTCTTGCCTTTCGCCTGCTGCCTGCCTCTCTTTCTCCAGACCTGGGGGCTTTGGGCTGGAGAGGAGCCGGTGGTAATTCAGAGAGCTGTGCTCCCCTGCCTGCTGAAGCCGGAGGACAGGAAAGGTGCCACCGGCGCCTGGGGCTGCTCTCCGTGAGTTATAGGTCTCTGGTAATAATAACCTGAGCATGTTGCTGAGCTGGCACATTCCTTCAAGGAGCTTTTCTGTTTGAAAAATGAAAATATGTCAAACAAATTTAAAATGCTTGGGGTTTTATTTATCTTTCGCCCTAGGGAGAATTGGATGAAAAATGTAAGGAATGTCCAGGGCTCTTTCCTTCATCAGGGCTGTGTTTAAACCTGGGCTGTGCACAAGGCATGCCCTGAGGCCGGCCCCACGCTGAAGCAGAGCAGAATTGACCTCAAGTTTCTTCTTTTTCTATTTTTTTCCCCCCCAGCAGGGCTGTATGTTGCTCCCAGTTGCTCTGGGGTAGATGGAGGTAGAGTTGCTTTGGAGCAGAGCTGGGGAGCTCGGTGGGGGCTGCGGCGAGCACCAGCTCTGGTGGGCAGCGCTGCAGCACGGCCAGCACCAAGCCCCACTTGGTTCCTTTGCTCTCCGACCCATGAAAGGGGTGCAGGAATAGCAATTTTACACCACAGCAGCTGCATCCACATCTGGGTCTGGCCAAGAGGGCCGTGGCCGGGTGAGAAGGCACCCTGTGAGCCGGTGGGCTCATCCGGACGGCTGCAATCTCCCTGCCTTCCAGGAGGTTTCACCACTCCCTCACTGACAACAACCGCTGGATCCGGGAGCGGAGCCACGAGTCCTACGCCAAGAACTACTCCGTTGTCTTCCCCCACGACGAGCCGCTGGCGGGGCGCAACGTGAGGAAGGACCCCCTGCACGAGGTGAGGACGCACGCCCCGACCTGGGCTGCCTTGTGAGGGGCGGTGGGAGACCCTCACAGCACCCTTCCAGCAAAAAAGAGGTGTCAAGGAGTGGCCGCAGCTGTATTGCTCCCCAAAGGGGCGTGCTGCATCCTTACTCCCATCCATCCATCCTGGGAAGATCCCTGCCGAATCCCAAAGCTCACCAGGTGCACGCTGCGAGGGTGCTGGCGCCATGGACAGTTTAATGGTAGAGACGCCAAGCATTCTCCTAAGATTTAACTTAGCAGATGTGGCTTAAGAGCCTGGTGATGGTCACTGGGCAAGACAAAAGTGGAGAGAAGACTTATTTCATTCACTGCCAGTCTGGCTCGGGGGCGATGGGGTGCCAGATGCCCGCAGTGATCTGCCCTGCTCTCGCCATGCCTCGCTCACAGCTCAGCAGCAGCTTTTTCTTCCCAAAACAGTGCCTTGCAATGCAGAGCGAGGCTGGGGCATGAGGAGGGATGCAGGAAGAGTGGGGAGCAGCTGTGCCTCCATGGAGGCAGTTTTGCCATCACCCCCTAAGTCCCTGCTGGTTTTGCTCCCTGTAGCTGCCAGCCAGGGCTCCTCCCTGTTTCTGCCTTCCCCAGCTGCTTCCTTTAACAAATCTCCGTAGGTGAGTGCTTTCAAGATGCAGCACTTGAGAAAAAAAAACCCAGTTTCCAGCAGTTTGCTGCACCAGCAGCATTGCAGCTGCCGTGACTCAGAGCCCCCCAAAACACCCATCGCTCCCGAGATGCTCAGGGAGACCTGGGGCCGGTGCCTCGTCCCACCCCATCACTGCCAGCCCCAGTCTCAGCCCCGGCAAGGAGCAGCCACGTTTCTTGAGCCCATTTCTGCTCGTCACTAATTCATATCACACTATTTCTCTTCTGATGGAGAGCAGAGGCTCAAGCAGTAAAACAGACATCCCTCCCCACCGTCCCCCGGTGTTTGGTTGACAGCTCAGTTGTTTTCTGTCACCGAGGATGCAATTTATTTTTTAATAGCATGTCTAATAAGCGATGCCCATTTGACTGACAGCCCGGTATTTATACATGCAGCTCCAGAACATGCGCTGTGTTTTATAAATAGGCGCTGAATCATTTCTGAAATGTTCAACAAAATCTATTCTTTTCCGAACAGAGGCACCAAACAAAAATATCTTAATGGATCCCTAATTAATTGCGTGCAGAGAGATTTTCCTGAGAGCACAGAGGAGGAATGAGAAGGTTGCCATATAAATCTTAAATGTTATTATATAATTACTCTTGTAAACATCGAGGGGAATCTTGCTCTCTGGATTTAGTTAGCATCTCTCGGTCCGTAGGTCTTGCACCATAGCGCAAGCTTTAGTGGGGTGCACAGCTGGGCTGCCAGACTCCTGCCTGTTGGCTGCCGTTGAAGCAAATACCTTTCTTGGGGGGACAAAAATATCAGGCAGTTTGCAGGCAGCCGGGGCTTGCCACTGTTTTAAAAGACAAAATGCAGAGCTGATTTTGGCTGCTGATAGCCAAAGCCAAGGCGCCACAAGCGGGGTCTTGAGCATGTGCTCGGGGAGGGCAGCCCGGGCCTGCTGAAAAAGCAGTGAAAAGGCTTTTTTTTTTTTTTTTTTTTTTAACCATTTGTTTCCATTTTTCTGGCTTTGCTTGCGTAGGAGCTGCTGCGACAGGGCTGCGTTTTCCAGGAGCGGCATGGCTGGGAGAGGCCCGGCTGGTTCAGCCCCGGGGGAGCAGCCCCGGTAAGCATGGCACGCATTTCGGGGGGGGGGCGTTCAGCCTGGAGGGTACCAGCTGTGCCCGGCACGTGTAGGATGCATCCTGGGTGTGCTGGGTGTGCGATATGCTGCAAACAGGTGTATGTCCCCAAAACGGGTCCATAAAAGCTGTTGGGCTTTAATTCACTGTAACAGTGGTAAAAGGGAGATCCGTGTGTGCATGTTGTGTGTGTCTGTCTGCCTGTCTCTCTGCAACAGGCAGCATCTGCCTGCAACGCCCCCAAATGACAGGCACTGATCTCACTTCTATATATTGAAGAGAGCAGCGGGCAGGGATGTCAGGAAAGGGACCCATCACTGTGGGCAGGGATGCCAGGAAGGGGATCCATCACCGTGGGGAGGGATGCCAGGGAGGGGACCCGTCACTCTAGCCAGGTCCTGCATGATCTGCTCCTTTCCTGGCATGGGGTAAATGCGACTGGGAGCAGCCCCTCGGCTTCAGCCTCATGCTGTCTTCCTCACTGCCCCCATCCTCCCGCTTCCCCCCGCCCCCCCCAGGTTCTGGACTACGACTACTACGGCGCGTACGGCCAGAAGCGCCACAGGGACTACACCTACAACCGGCTGCTGGGGGACGAGTACACCTTTGACTTCCCCCCGCACCATGACGTCGTGAGTGTGGGGGGGCTGCCCCCCCCCCCGGCCTGAAACCGCTGGGCACATCTGGAGCTGGGGGGGTTAGAGGCAGCAGAGCTCGTGCCACACCACTGCTCTGGGGGGATTTGGTGAGGCTCAGAGGGAGGGGAAGCAGAGAGCTTTGCCCAAAACTGGGAAAAATGTTCCAAAAAGATTAAGGGAAATGCATGGCTCGTGCTCGGAAACCTCGGCGGAGAAGCCACGGGAATTTTACTGCTGCCTTCCTAAATGAAAGAGTTGAGACTAGCTTGGGGGAAAACCACAATTTGATAATATTTAACTATTTTTGATTTATTGGATTTTTATTTTGGTTTATTTATGATAACTGCCACTGTGTTAGTGAGGTAAGGAATGGGATTGAGCATACAGGATGGCCTGTCAGGCTTTCTCCATTTAATACTTGATTTTTCAGGAGTGTTTTGAAGCTGTACAGCCTTTAAAGGCACCAGGAGAGCATCCTGGTACTGTTTCCCATTACATAAATGGTTTTAATATGTGTCTCCCTTTGTGGAGTGAGAATATGGCTGAGCTCCAGCACTGTGTTTGCTTTAATTGTAGATCAAGAATGAATGCTTAATGTGCAGAAATGCCCTGGCTCTCTTCGACATGTCTTATTTTGGGAAATTCTACCTGGTTGGTCCTGAAGCAACAAAAGCGGCAAACTGGCTGTTTACTGCCGATGTGAGCAAAGCACCAGGTACCGGCTCAGCCCCCTTATTTCAGCTGCGCGCTGCCTCTGCTGAGCGCTGCCCTGGAAGGATGCACTGGGAAATCATGTCTTACATCAAAACAAACCGGGGGGTGGGGGGGGGGGGGACCCAAACTGGCTTTTCTTTTAAATGCTACTTTTGCAGAGGGTATGGGAAGTGTGTGAGAGCGACTGCTTTCCATATCCTCACCGGAGGATGGATTCTGCTCTCATTTACACAGGGACAAATGTGCTCTGAGCTGGAGGGTGAGGGTGGGAGGGTCTGGCCCGCTGGCTCCAACTGTGTCTCACAGCTGGAGATGTGATGGGTACTGGAGTAAATCAAGCACAACCCTCACCAGCCGCAGTTTGCAAGGGGAGAAGCTGCCCCCTTCTCCAGGGCTGGGAGGTAGCTTATGGCATTTCCAAGGATCCAGCTTCAGCTCCTCGCAGAGATCTCAGGGGGAAAAAGCATCACTCCTCTCCCCCTCCTGGTGCTGGGACGTCCAGGGTCGGTCAGAGCATAGCCAGGCAGTGGCAGCTGATGTAACGATAAGGACAAATTTCCCTGATACCCACCTCCCTCTGCCGGGGCCGGGGCTCTGTGCCAGGGCCGGCTGATGGGCAGCGGTGCCTGTCTCCTTCCCCCAGGCTCGACCGTGTACACCTGCATGCTGAACAAGCGGGGCGGTGTGGAGAGCGACCTGACCGTCAGCCGGATCAGCCCTGGGGACCTGGCCTCCCCCCTGGCCCCTGCCTTCGAAGGTAAAAGCCCTGAGCATGGGGATGCTGGGGTCAGGCGCATTTCTGCAACAGCTGTGGGGCTGGGGGGGATTGCTGGCTGGGTTTACCCTCCCACAGTTCATCTCCCAGCCTCTCCTGCTGGCTTTTTCAGCTGTGTCAGTGCATGCAAAGACCTTCCCAGTCCTGGGAAGCCACGGTGACAGGTTCAGTCCAAGGCCCACCAGCATCTCCTCTATCCCCGCCACACTGGGGGGGCCGCAGGCACAGGGGTGATTGCATTTACCTAATGGCAGCCACCTGGCTTTTTCCACCTCCGCCCCTCCCTGGTCCCTGTAACCCAATTATCCCCCTTGTCCCCCGGGGCTTGCACTGCTCATCGGTGTTATTGGGTTTGTCCAGCCCCGGCTGGCAGCTCTGACCTCTCCCCAAGTCCTTATCAGCTGCAATAAAGAGGAATTGAAATGGAGCAGAGCAGTCAGCCCACAGGGCAGAAATGGCATTAGGCAGCAGCAGTGGAGGAGGACGCTGCGCTCAGCTCCGGCAGCGCTGCCAAGCACCATGCCTGGTGGCACTGGGCTTTGCCAGGGCTGCTACCAGAAGGCAGGTTTGCACTGGGATGCCCGGTGCCAGTGGAGCCCCGTCCCCACGCAGTGGCACCCTCAGAGTTGCTGATCTCGATGCCTTTGCCCTGGGCTGGCCAGGTGCCGGTGAGCTCTTCCCTCCCCGTGGGAGAATCCTGCATCCCTCTCGTCTGGGGCAGAAGGGTGACGGGAAGCGGATGGCAGAGCTGCAGGGTTTGTCGGGCGATGGAGGAGTTTAATCGCAGCAAAGTCTATTTTTCCAATTACAGTAGGTGGCTGCACTTATTATCGTTATGACAGATTATCAGAAAGCAATTTTGTAGTGGCAGGAAAGACAGAGGGAAGATTGATTACATATTAATCAGCTCACAAACCCCATCCCTGGGGATTTTTCCACCCAGGATTACTGACGAGATGAAATTCCTCCTTGTATACAGTGCAGCCCCTGCACTCGTTATGGCCTGGTTGCTGCAGCCCTCCCTGCTCCCACCTGTAGTTCCCAGCTCCCTCCACACTTTGGCATCCGCTCTGTACTGGGACAAAAGAGCAGATGCTTTTGCTGTTGGTCTCAAGGGACAAAGAGTGTTTTCTCTTCCCATGATGCTCTGCGTGCACAGGCACCTCCAGGGCTCGAACAGCTTTTTTTACCTTTTTTTTTTCTTTCAGGTTTTAATGGTCATTTGGTTTTCACTGTGCTGAGCCCCACAAAAGGCAGCGTGGGTGTTAGCAGAACCCCAAAGCCCTCTCTTACCCCAGCACTACTTAACCCCCCCTTTTCTGGCAGCCGTCCTGGGCTGTGCAAGCTGGAGAGGCTCAGGGCTGCAGCTCAGCCTCTGGAGAGCAAAACCAGCCCCGAGCTGAGCTGGGCATCGCCCCCAGCCTGATGGTCTCAAGCCTGAAAGGCTGCTGGGGGGTGTCTTCCAGGGGACGGCTACTATCTGGCTATCGGCGGGGCCGTGGCTCAGCACAACTGGTCACACATCACCGCTGTGCTGCAGGACATGAAGCTCCAGTGCAAACTCCTCGACTTCTCGGAGGAGCTGGGCATGATGAGCATTCAGGGCCCCCTGAGGTGAGTGCAGGGAGAGCGTTGCAGCCCCCTCCTTGCACCCTGACCATGGAGGGGAGGGATGCAGGGATGGATGGAGGGGTGCCTCAGATGCAGGCCAGGTCCCCATGTCAGGCAGGGGTAGGTGTGAGCCCCATGGCAACAGGCGACGGTCTGGCTGGAGCGACACTCCGTTTGCTGGGGAAATGGCATTTCTTTCGAGGCTCTCACAGCATGGCATATCACTCACATCAGTTCCCCTTTGGAGGGAGAAGTCTGTCTTGCCAAGAAGATGAGAAAGCAAGTTTTAGCGATAATCCTCAGAGCAGGCTGGCAAGCTACGTCCTTTCACCACGGCCACTTTGCTGTTTCCCCACAGCCGCGTCGTCCTCCAAGAAGTGCTCAACACCGACCTCAGCAACGAGGCCTTCCCCTTCTCCACCCACAAAGTCGCCACGGCTGCAGGATGCACGGTAGGACGGGGCTGGCCCTCCAGCTCCCCAGGGATGTCTGTTCACTGGGGTGACCCCCTGCCACCTGCGCAGCTGAGCATCCTCTGCTAGGGAACCTGTGTGCCTCCACATCGCTGCAGTGGGCAGCTGGGAGGTTTTGTTGGGTTATTTGGTTGGAAAAGGCCAAAAACTGCGGTGTTTTCCTTCCCATTTGATTGTCAGGTGCCAGCCTGCTCTCCCAGCCCACCTGGCAGTGTCGTAGCCCAGGCTGAGCTTGGGGAAGGGACATAGTGACTTATGGCTTTGCAGCGCTGTCAGAGGAACAAGAGGATGTTCTCATGGATTAGGGGCAAGCACTGGTGATAAAGAGGTTTATCTGACACTCTAGATCCCCTCCTTTCCCCCCTACTCATAAAAAAAATAGGGACGATATAATGTAAACATGTCAAGTACCGGTGGTAAGGGCTGGGCAGCCTGCAGAGCCGGTGTATTTGATCACAGGAGAAGTCTGACAACCTTAAGCTTTCTGTACAAGCTCAGATCATCCTGCATTTGCCTAGACTTCAGGGCTTGCGTCAGCGGTTATGCAAGAAAAGTGCAGAAATGGTAATGCTCCACGCTAACACCTCGGGCTAAGCCCCTCAGTGTCACAGCGAGGGGCTGAGAAGCCCTTTGGGGTGATGGTGGCAACCAGCGCCGCTGCCCGGCTTGGGTGCCTGGTGGGGAGTCAGGGGTGGGGGATGCCAGCCGGCTCCTGCCCCGCGACACATCGCCTGGAGAGGCAGTGCCGGTGCGGTGTTTTGCAGACGGAGGTGAGCTCACTTTGCCTGCCTGCAGCGCTGCCTGCAGAGCACGGGGCAGGCACATGCATGCCATCCTGAGTGCGACAGTCCTCGCTAAGCCACGGGAGATGCACCTTGCCCAGGCTGGCAGCCCGGCGCCTCTGTCGGGACCCGCAGTGATGGGTTTAACACATTGTGTGGCATCTCTCGGAGGTGTCATGGGAGGAAGGCTCAGCCTAAAGTGGTTTCATGTCCAGAAACAGGAGCAAAGAGGCAGAGCAGTCCCTGGGGTTTGCTATGAGGTTTTGCAGCACTGTCTGCTTGGTTGGAGTCCTCTGTCTTGCCTGGTGTGGGGCAGCGAGAAAAGCGCCTGAAATCTCTCTCCTGCCTTGTCTGGCAGAGATCAACATGGTCTGAAGTTATCCCTGGGGAAAAGGCAGTGGTGGCAGTTCTCTGGGGAGTTTTGTCATGTGTGAAGCTGCTGATTTAACCTGCTTGAAACACCCTAAATAGAAGAACTGGTGCCCATGAAGTGCTGCTTTGTTAAAAGAGAAACGTTCTGGGGAAACATGCGACTGGCAAATTTTGGTATTGGGGGAAAAGAGCTTTGGCAAGATTTGCCCGAGGAGCTCTGCCTTGGTTTTCTGTTTATGTTTACCTCGCATGAAATATTTCTTTTCATGTTCTAATGCAAAACCACCCCTTTGGAAGAGGGGGTCGAGTTTGTACCCCAGCATTCCCATGGGAAATCTGGGCAGGCAGCGGTCCCAGGGCATCTCTCTCCCGCCCGGAGGAGCCAGCTGGCAGGAGGGGCCGTGCCAAGCATTCGCTCTGGCTCTCGGGCAGGTGGGAGACAAAGCGGGGTGATGGGAGACGGAGGGGGTGAAGGCACAGCAGTAAATCTTGTAAAAGGCAGCAGGAAAACAGGGAACTGGAGGCAGGATGGATATTAGTGAAATTGGGTTAAGCCGCATGCGGACACTTTTCATTCAGAATTAAAGTGGCTTTAATTAGAATGCAGCTGGCTGCTGAAGGGATTGCTGCTAAATCAAATTAAGGCTTCTTGATTTGTGAGCAAGAGCCTAGCCAGGGTTTAGGGTGGTTTAACTAAGCCACAGATTTTGCCCAACTCAGATTAATCCTCCAAACCATCACCATCAGCGTGCCCTGTGCTCTGGGTACTGAAAACCCACAGTGTGTCCAGTGTCCCTTGGGGAGGGACAGTGGCACAGGGGACCTAAAAGCCAATCCGTGGTTTCAGGTTGTCCAATGTGCTGCATTTCAGTCTCCACCGGTGAGTTCTAACCCTCCCCACGTCCTCCCCTGTCACACCTGTGGCAAGCTGATAACATCTTGTAATAATCTACTTATCCCCTGGCAAAGGTGTATAAACGTTCCCGTCTTCAAGAGTGTGATTAGTTTATTTGCATTTCGCTTCAAGTTTACAAAAAATAATCCGATCTCGTGTGGAAGAAATAGCTGGTAGAAATTTTGTGGCTTCTTTTGGGTGTAAATGCCCTGACTGTAGGAAAAAGCTTTCCTGCCCAAGGCCTTTGGGCAGGGGGGGGCAGCACTCTGCCTGCTGCCGGGGCCACCCTTCAGGAGATCTCCATCAGGCCCCCACTGCACAATGAGCATGGGAGACTCCATCCCACGCTGAAATTAGAGTAGGAGGGTTTCTCAGGACAGCAGGCTGAAGCCTTCGCTGATATTATCGCCTTCCAGGGGGATTAAACTGAACCCAACATCTTTAAAAAGTTATCGCTGAGATTTTCATGCATTAACTCAGTAGTTGAACAAAGTCAGCTGGAGTGAAAGGAGAGCTCCAGCAGAGTTAATGACTCTGGAAATTACCGATTGGTTTGTGAGTTTATATATAGCGTCTCTCATTGTATTGAACAGCAGAGAAAGGTCCCCCTTTGAATTTCACTGCTGGCTACGGGGTAAATTCAGGTTTTCATCTTCTAGAATACTTAAAATGCTTTTGAATTGCTGCTGAAAGACCCAGGAATTGATGCTATTTCATAACTCCTGTTAAAATCCAACAGAAAAACCTGTTCCTAAGGGAATTCAGCAGAAAGTTGGCTGAAGCAACTGAGCCCAGGCCTTGACATCCCCCCTGGCCTCTGTGGTGGGATGTGCACCCCTGCCTGGAGTACGCCTGCATGGGTGCAACCCCCAACCCCTGCCTGTGCAAAGCTAATGACTGGCATCCCAATTTTCCCAAGGATGCCTGTTTTCTATGGTGCACTGCTCTGCCTCGCCGCTCTGGCTGGGATGCTCACTCCCCTGGAGAAGCAGTGGTTTGAGGGGAAGTTTCTCCCAGGAGTAACTTGTTCCTGAAAGTAAAGTGCACTTTAGCTGTGGCACTGACTGCTGAGTCGCAGGCAGGGTTAATGAGCCAGGAAGTTGCCTGTCAACCCCCAGAGTATCTCTTGCCATGATGAAGATGGTAGCTGGCTGCAGCGGCTTGATCTCTGGCTGTTCCCTAATTAGGTGAGATCTTCGTGCAGAGTGAAAAGCTTCCCCATGCCCCTCGTGTTTGTGCACCTCAAAAGGCAATTGCCAGACTTTGGGCTTCGCTGTGCAGCTGGGGCAGGGGCTGGCTCCCCGGC
Source organism: Morus bassanus (assembly GCA_031468815.1). Taxonomy (NCBI): domain Eukaryota; kingdom Metazoa; phylum Chordata; class Aves; order Suliformes; family Sulidae; genus Morus; species Morus bassanus. Next base: position 4,854,482 of record CM062586.1, read on the forward strand.
ACGTCTTCTTGTGAGGAGGCTCAAAATAAATTCCCAAGGTCTGTTGTGTTCCTTCCTCCTCTCCACTTCTATTGTAAAGATTAGGTCATCTTCAAAGCTGCTTCCAACTCTGCTTGAGGACATTATTTTTGCAGTGCCGGTAGAGCACGGTGGGTGCTGGGGGAAGCAGGGATGGATTTAGGTTCTCGGCCATCACCCGCTGTCTGTCCTCGCAGTGCAGAGCCCGGGCACCCCTTTGGTACTTCTCATGCCTGTTGCTGCCCGTTTTGGGCAGCGGCTGCTGTTGTCTGTTGTTGTTTATACCCAGGACTAGAGAGCACAGCTGACACCAGCTCCCAGTTGTAGTAAGAGCTCAGCAAATGGCAAGAGGCAGTTTCTGCCCCAACGACATCCAGAGCCAGGACAGACAAGACAGCCCTAAGGCTGCTGAGCATGCCTGGCCAACAGAACCAGCCTGGAATTCTCTTCCTAGCTGAAAACTGCTTTATTAAGACTGCAGATCACAATCTGGTGTGAAACTCTTGAGTTAATCTCTCTCCCAAAGCGAGGTATGCATTTGCAGTTGATGTGGATCCGAAGGGATGAACCAGAGGGGTTTTTGTGGAGGAGGAAGTGGAGAAATCCAAAGGGATGAAGCAGAAGGAAATGCAGCTCATACTCAAGGGGCATCTCCAGGGAAGGTGCCCGAGCTGCGGTGGCCCCAACCAGGCTAGAAAGCTTCGGGTAATGCAGGCTGTTTCAGCTGGGAGAATGGGAGGATGCAGGCAAGCCTGCCTGGGTGAGGGGACACGGGCAGGGCAGCCCCAGCACAGCCGGCAGGTCTGTGCCACCACGAGCACAGGCAGGCAGGCATATCTCTAAGGATGAGGCTTCCCCCGACAAGCATCAAGTCCCCTCTGCTCATTCCTCTTTGGAGCTTCATGCATTTGGTGTGGAGCTAATGTGGCAGCAGAGAGTAACGCTTTGGGGCACTACCTTCACCGGGGTGAGCGGGGCGCGGGTCGGGACGCCAGGCTCAGCCCCTGCCCGGGAGTGTAGGGCCTTTGGGTGCCTCTGCCATGGGAGCGCCATCCCAAGTGGGGGACATCCCTGCGGGACAGCAGCCACGAAGTGCCCCAAAGCAGGACAGTCCTCCTGGGGGCCACCTTCCCTGTCTGACAGGCTGATCTGGGGAGTTGCAGGGCTGGGGGTGCTTGTGGGCTTTCTTCTGGCATTGATGGATCAGCAGAGGGAGACAAAAGCCCGGCTGGAGCCGGAGCATCATGTCTAACCCCAGCCCAGCTGATGTGACAGCCCTGGGATCAGTGGCCAGAGGATGCTGAGCGCAGCCCGCTCTGCCTGCTGGCCGTCCCTCCTGGGCACTGACAATAGCTGGGTTTGAGGTGCCAAGCTTAGGCTGTCCAGAGACAATAAATTCAGTCTGACCCTGGCTTCATGCACTCGGGAGAGCAAAGAAATGCCTTCCACCAAAGCAGGGCATTTGCACAAGGTTCTCGGGCAAGCCAGCGTTCCTCCTGCCATGGCAGCATGCGGCTCCGCAGCCTCTCCTGTGCTGCACAGCCCAGCTCCGTCCGCAGAGGTGTTTGGCCTCTTGCATTTCACAGGTCCGTGCCATGAGGTTGTCGTTCGTCGGTGAGATGGGCTGGGAGCTGCACGTACCCAAGGCGGACTGTGTGAAGGTTTACCAGGCGGTGATGGAGGCGGGTGCCCGGCACGGCATTACCAACGCCGGCTACAGAGCCATTGACAGCCTCAGCATTGAGAAAGGTTTCTTGCTTTCCTTACAGCAACACTCATTGCTTTGCCTCTGGACAGGGGACCAGGGCAAATAAGTTCTTCCCAGCTTTGAGGGTGGATTAGTGTGACTGGTGGTCTGGCAGCTACTGGCAGACATGCTACCAGCCCCAGCACTCCTTGCTGAAACTCCCCCAATACGGGCTCCTCTCGAGGGTGCTTTGTCCAGGCCAAGTGAATCAAGGGCAACAGGGGTGTCCAAGAGGCAGGGGTGATGTCTTGGTCTCCTGACGCTGCTCACCGTGGGCTTGCTACCGTGGCAGGGAGAGACTGGGTGACTGACTCGTGCTTGCTCTCTGCAGGGTACAGGCACTGGCACGCAGACCTGCGCCCCGACGATACCCCACTAGAAGCAGGCTTAGCATTCACCTGCAAGCTCAAGTCCGGCATCCCCTTCCTGGGCCGGGAGGCTGTGGAAGCTCAAAAAGCCAAGGGCATCTTCCGGCGCCTTGTCTGCTTCACCACCGAGGAGTGAGTACCACCGCCGGGCTCCGCTCAGCGCCAGGCAGCACCCAATGCCGGGGCCACACTGGGATGAGCACCTTCATCCATCCCCATCCATCCCTGCACCCGGGCATGCATGTGGAGCTCAGTTGCAAGCTGGCTCGGTTGTTTTCCATGCTCTAATTCCATCTCTAATTTAAATCCCACTGCAAATTCCCTTCTGGATGTTTAATGGGAGCTGGAAATGGTGTGACAGGGAGTGGGTTTATCTTGTTTCACCCAGAACAGCGGGGGGTTTTGTAAGTCAGGCTGGAGGGGCTTTGCAAGCACCTGGGATCAGCGCAGGGCGGATAATGAACCTGTGGGCAGCAGGAGCCCTGGCACGTAGGCTGGCCTGGGGCAGAGCCAGGGTCTGGTGGCCCCAAGCCCCTCTCCCCCATGGCGTCCCAACGTGGGGCTTTGCTGATGGCAGTTCTGCCTTCACCTTGCAGGAAGGTGCCGATGTTCGGCCTGGAGGCGGTCTGGCGGGACGGGGAGGTGGTCGGCCACATCCGTCGGGCAGACTTTGGATTTGCCATCGACAAAACCATCGCCTACGGCTACATCCGTGACCCCGCAGGGGGCCCGGTGAGTACAGACCCCCTGGTGCTGCCAGCCCCCGGGAACGGCTGCACCTCCTTCCCCGCAGCGGGGGCTTGCCAGGAGGGAATGTAGCGCTTGTTTGGTTTTGAAGCCATATGCACAAACCCGTTGCAAACCTGCTGTCAGCTGGGGAGCGAGATGGGGCAGCCCCCCTTGTGCTTCCCCAGCGGGAGGCTGGAGGGTGAGGGGTGCCACGGCTCGGCAGCGAGGTCGGTCTCACTGGCTGTTGCTCTGTGTGGTCCCAGGAATGCTCTCCAGCTCAAGCGCTGCCTCAGATGTTAATTGCAACTGAGTATTTAATTGCAGCAGTGAATTAACTTATGTTATATGGAGCAATGGCCAATAGGAGCACAGCAGGCTCTAAATTAACCCTGGGAGACTCCTGGATAGTGAATCAGATGCCCTCATTAAGCAGTGTGCTGTAGGCAGAGGCCAGGGAACCCGTGTGGGGACAGAGGGCTGTGGGTGATGTCCCCAAGGACCCTCCCTGTTGCAAACCAAGAGCAGTGCATATGCTCATGCTTTCATCCTCTTGCTTGCCTTGACTTTTAATCCTGCATCAGTGCAAGACTCCCAAGTCAAGTGGTTTTGTGTTCCAGTTTCCCCCTCGGCCACTGGGGACCACCTTTTCTCCCCATGGTGAATGTTCCCCCCTAGACTTTCCTTTCCCCTTTTCCCAGTCCTCTGTGTTACATCTCGCTCTCCCGGCCGCCCCCGCCTGCCCCAGGCAGTGTGACGGAGGCAGCAGGATGGAGGTGGCGGGGGGACGGTCCCCTCCTGCCTCCGGCGAGGCACTGATGCGGCAGAGCGGCGCTGAGTGCATCCCCGCCGGGTGCATCCATCGCGCTGCTCTCCCTGCTTGCACACCTGCTGCAGGGAAAGCTTTGCTGCGGCAGCGTGCTGTGGGGCTGGCAGCAGGCAGCTGCCTGCTGGGCTTCGCAGGGACCAAAATGGCAATGGTGGGGAGAGGCACTGCGTATGGGTGGTCGTGCCATGGGGTGCCCAGCCCTGCCAGCTCCTCTGTGTGGCCGCTCCAGCTGGCTACAGCCAGGAAGCAGTGCTTGTTAAGTAGATGTTAATGTGCAGCCCTCATCTCCCCGCTCCCGGGGATGACTCCAGCTTAGTTTGGGCAATAATTGCGGAAGAAGGGAGGAGCTTTGCTGTGCAGGGAGGGGAGGTGGCTCGGGGGACCCTGCCCCATACCATCCCCATCAGGGGCTTGGTGCTGGACCCAGACCCCGCACCAACCCTGAGCCCTTGGAGGAGGGCACACAGAGCCTGCCTCTTAGCAAGTCGCTGGAAGTGGGGTGCCCAGCACAGCTGCTCAGGGCCTTGCCATGTTGCATGTGGCCCTTTAGTTTCCTTCCCATGGATATGGCCCTTCAGCAACCGAGTGTCATGCTCCCTGGCTCTGGGAAGCGGCGTCCAGGATGGGGATGTCTCTGCAGCATCAGGGCTAGAGAGTCAGAGGAGCAGAAGAGGTTCGGGGGATGAGGCAGAAAGGAAAGAAACAAAAATTCTGTTTGTTGCTGAATCACTGACAATTTGCAGGTGGTAAAAACACACTGGCATTGAGAGCCCCAAGCCCTTCCCTGTACCAGGGTGTCTCAGCCACTGGCACTGCCTGGCACTGGATGAGACCCACGGGCAGAGGGGACAGCTCACACCCCTCACGCCAAGCGGTGACATCCTGCCTGCCACCGTGGTCCCCTCCTGCAGCCAGGGCTGACCCCGTTCGGCTGTGCCGTCCCCTCACCCAGCCTGGTTGCTCTGGTCCCTCTGGCGATACACTCCCACAGCCTGGATGTAAGTGCCGTTGAAAAAATCCACAGGAAAAGAAAAATCAACAAAAACCTCCAAAAAATTAAATACTGCATTCTTTTTATTTTTTTTTAGCTGAGTGCTTTTAAAAATCTGTTTTCCTCCTCTTCATGCATCCTCCTGGGATGGCAGAGCCGGGTTTTCTGCAAAAAGCAGATCTGCAGGGTAGTGTGGGAGCTTGCCCAGTGATGGGGCTGGGATGCTGGCAGGGGGCTGGTGCCCCACCGGTGCCTCACACCTCGCAGCACCTAACAGGGCTTTTGCCATGGCTCTGCCTTGCAGGTCTCGCTGGATTTTGTGAAGAGCGGCAGCTATGAGCTAGAGCGGATGGGAGTGACCTACCCTGCCCGAGCACACACCAAGTCCCCGTTCGACCCAGACAACAAGCGAGTGAAGGGCTTCTACTGAGAGCGCGACAGCGTGGGGCTGGCGAGCGGGTGCTGCGGATGTTGGGCTGGGGAGAGGGAAGATGCCATTAGGAGCTGCCGACTGAATTCCCAGTCCCTGGGTAACCCAGCTAGCTCTGGGGTCTGCTGGGAGAGCCAGGCAAACGTCTGCAGCAAGCTCATCAAGCAAATTTGGGTCAAATTAGAGGGAAAGAGGAGGAAGAGATTCTAAAAAGTCCAAAGGTTTTGTTGCTCTGTTTTCTAAATGAAGCAGTACCACTACAGCAATAATTCTTTTCCATGGGTTAATTGGCCTGAAAACAGTTTTTTGCTCGACTGCAAATTAAGTGGTTTCAATTTTTGACTTTGCTGGAAGCCCTGTCCCCCAAAATGTAGTTTCATGCTGCCTGGAAATGAAATTTTTAAACTAACTCTGCTGTTAATACAGCTGTAGCCTCCAAACCTGCCATTTCTCTGGTCCCTTGCTGCATCTGTCCCTGCTCTGATGGGTGTCACCTTGTCCTGGCTGTGCCCTGGGGACCCGGTGCTGGGGTGGGAGCACTTGTGGGGGCCATGGAGGGAAGGGGCAGGGGGCCCAGGGCCTTTGCCCAGGCTCACGCCGTGGATGCTCGGCCCATTGCAGGGTTCTTCTGCACTGTGGAACTGTTGGCTTTACCCAGGGGCTTTCCAGGCACGTTCTTCCTGTCTCTGCAAGCACAGGTTTGTCCCTTCATCCCATCTTGCCCTGGCCACAGCTGGAACTTCAGGTCCCGCTTTGGCAAAATGCTTCCTTGTGACTCCAAAGTTCAGAGAGAATTTAAGCACCAACTTCTGTTGCCTTCAGGGGTAATTAGCACCTCCAGCCCTTTAAAAAGTCATCCCTGGGGAGTGAAATGTTAAGTGCCTGCTTCGATTTTGCTTGTGGTGCTCAGTGAGCGATGGCTGTGCAGACGGTGGGCAGGATCGATCCTCCCCAGACCTGAACGATGACCTTGTCCATTTGTGGGAGGGCGAGAGTAAAGGCAAGTCCCAGTTTTTGGCCGTGGCAATGGGAGCGCATTGGTGCCCAGGGAGGGCTGCCAGCCTGCACCAGCCCCCGGGTTTGAAATGAGGAAAACGCCGTCATGCTGTGCAGCCCCTTGATGCTTAACCAGGGAGACATTCTCATGTTGCGCCCCAGAGAATAAAAGAAACTCCCGAAGGCAAGTGCTGTTGGAATGTGGGTCCTTGCTGCGTGTGCGCGCGCGTGTGTGTAGCCTCTGAATTTGGAGGAGAAGGAAAATGAGTTTGATGAACGTGTTTTGGCCCACAGCTGCTTTGCTGGTACAGTTTGTGTTTGTGGGTCCTCTGGGCTGCTCCCAGTACGGGCAGGACCAGTTCAGCGCTGTGGTATAAGCTCACTGACTGGGACACCGACACCAGGGCTGCCCTTGGCCCCCAGCCAGCGGCAGCTCCATGGTCCTGTCTGCTCTGCTGGCATCTTCCCGAAGGTCACCTTGGAGGTGGCTCCTTTTAGCTCCCGACGGAGAGGGGGATGCACACAGAGGCAGAGCTGCGTGCTGCCAGCCCCACAGCCTCCAGCAGCGCAGAGCCGGTCTCGGAGGTGTCAGGGATGGTTTTTCATCTCAATCACACAGCCCGTGACCCCCCGGCTGCTAAAGGGAAGGGACAGCTGTTCCCAGCCTGTCACCATAATTGCCCCTTGCTCTGGTCCCCTTGCTGGACCCCATCTTCAGCAGTGCAGCGAGGGCCTGATCTCTGCTGAAGCTTTCACCCGCCTGAAGAAATAATCACACTGCCTGCTTTTCACTTTATTTCCCTTGACTAGTTTTGCTTGGTTTATACCCTCTTTAGAGCTGATTTCAATTCCTTAGCCTCATGCCACAAGCGCCGTGGGCAAGAGTCTGAACTCTCAAGTGCTTTGGTTTTACTGGAAATACTAAAAAACAAGACTGGGATGAATTTTTCTCTGAATAGGAGGTGAGTGCACTCCCTGATTCTGGCCAGGCGGAGGGCAGAGGCAGGAGTGGCCGCGATCCTGTCCGTTTGTCCTGGGGATAAATGAGGAACCGAGCACGCCATCTCCCTGAACCAGGGATCCACTGTGTGCTGCAAAGATACTATTTTGCTGCAAAAAGACCTTTCTGATCCACAGTGCTCTGACCTAAGATTTTCCCTTAAACCCAAGGCGGCTGGGAGGGCAGGTTTCGGCTGCCGCCTTGCCCTGGATCCCACCCGCTGCAGGGCAGCAAGGGGCAGGCACCCATCTGGGATGGACGGGCTCTCCTGCAGCACCGCTGGCCTTTCCTCTGCTCCTCCCTAATATTTTCCCTTTGGAGCTCAACAGCAAAAAGCAGGTTTTTTTCTTTTTTTTTCTTTTTTAACATTTAGGTATTTAATGGAGTCATTTTTCCTGCCCAAAGGTTTTTCTCCCCCCCACCATGTCCCTCCCCCCCATCCCTCCCCCTTTCTAAACCCCATCACAGAGGTATCATTTGTTCCTGGCCATTGGCATCTGGTGGCGTCAAGACAAATATTCCCCAGCGCAGGGGAGTGGGAGGAGGAGTGCGGTGGGGAGCCGCAGGCCCTGCAGCAGGGAGGCGAGCACCGGGTGGGCGTCGCGGCATCCCTCCCTCCCTCCATCCCTGCCGTGGGTGCTGGCATGGGAGAGTGCCTGCGGAGCCGCCCCGAGCCAGACGGGACTGTGGGGCACTGGGAAGGCTTGTATGCTGCTCCCACGCAGGTTTTTGCTCTATGCCTCAGTTTCCCTGCGGGAAAACAGGCTTCTTCCCCCCTCCCCAGGGCCGTGCTGGGTTCGACACAATAGCAAACCTCCACATTATTATTCTGGGGGCGGAAAGTAGCATTACTCAGAGCCAGGATTGCTAATAACGCACTAAATATAGCGCTTTCCATCTCCAGAGTACTTTCTGAACTCTAGCTTGTAAGCCCTAACCGCCTCCAGAGGCAGGGGCCAGGGCACCGGCCGGCATCGCTGTGCGGGCAGGGATGCCAGGAGAGCGATGGGGACAATGTTCCCTGCGGATGCTCCTGCCTGGAGGTGTTTCCCGTCGTGGTGGAGAGAGCGGGCATCAGGTCAGTCCTTCCTGAGCTCGCCCAGGTTGAGGGGGATGGGGGCAGCAGGCCGAGGTCCCGGGGGGGGTGGGCAGTGAGGGACGGGCTCCTGCAGCCTCTTCGTGATGGTGGGAAGCGGCTGCTTCTCCCACTCGCCCTGCAAGAGAGATTGGCACCATGAGACCAAGTCCAGGTTTTGGGTACTTGGAGGCTCCATGTTTCTCCCTACTTGTAAAAATGAAATGATCTTTAATATTTGAAGTGATTTTAGCCCAAGCCAGGATGTTTTCTTATGACACATTACTAATTATTTGTATTGCAGAAGCACCTATGCATCCCCTTAGCAGCACAGGTGTCTCTGGTGCACCACGTTGCACAAACCCACCATGATTAGGGAGTTTCCCCCCAAAAAGTGTCACCCACCAAATCAGATGGAGACAACTCAAACCAGGGAGTCCCACCAACCCACCGTGCTCTCAGTCCAGCCCTGAAAAATGCTCTTTACCAGGTATTGGCAGGAATGGTGGTTGGAGGCAACATTCGCAGCGTGCCAGCATGGATTTCGTGTGCGGCTGCTGTGAAACAGGAGAGACGCAGCAGCCTGGATGAGGTGCTGCGGGGCAGAGCCAGGGAAGGGCTGTCACAGCCATCAGGGCTCAAGGTGACCACAGCCAGGACAAAACCCCCAGCTCTGTGCATGCATGGGGGCATCTTGTCTTGGGAATGCTCCCTGCAAGGAGCAATCTGCTGGAGTCAAACAGTGCCAAGGGCTGAACCCACCAGGCAGGATCTAGCTCAGATGTGATGTGTTGGTCCGGGTTAGTGGCCAGGTGAGACGCAGGCAGGGGCTGCGAGGGCAAAGGGGGGCTCAGTCTGGGCTGAGCTCTGGTTCGGCGATGCAACGGTTTAGCTGCTGGCTGCGCGCTCATGCGGAAACGTCAGCGAAAGGCTGAGCTGCAGCGTGAGCAGGAGGAGGGAGGTCTGGAGAGGAGAGGTAGAGCTGTGAGTCACCAGCAAGAAGATGAAAGTTGACTTTATGTTTTCAGATGAAATTCCTTGTAGTAAGTCAAGCGAAATGGGCCAGAGCCTGCACCAGCACCAGGAAAACCCTGGGGAAAGGTGGAGGGGGATGGGGGGACCCTCCCAAAGCACATGGGGAGCAATTGGAGAGGGGACAGCATTGCAGGGAAACACCAGCTGAAGAAACTACTATTATCCTGTATCATTATGGCTTAAGAGAGCAGTTAATCTTGTTTAGGGTGCGCCTGCTCCAGGGCTTGGCCCCAGCCCTGAGCCCATCTGCTGTGGCAGCCTGCCCTGCCGACATGTCCCAAACCTTGTGCTAGCAGCTCGCCAGCACCCTGCTTTTGGGGTAGATCAAAGGTATTTGGAGTGTCTTGATAGTTGTTTTCAGTGCTTTTGAGTGGAAATCTGAACGTAGAAAGTATAGAAAGTATAGGTTCATTGCGAGCCTTTGCAGGTTCAGGGAACTTGGGTACAGCGACACCCCCACAGCCACTCACAACTGTTACCCTGAGATTTTGCTCAATAATTAACAGCACTCAGTCCTTCCAGAAAGCTCGACAAGTTTGGGATTGCTGAACTGCAAAAACATGAGCTTAATTAGAAGCTGGTGCTTTTCTCTTGGCAGAAACAGTGTGGAATAAATGAGATGTCTTAAAATCAGGCTCACTCTGAAAACACCAGCAGAGCAGGAGGGGCAGCTCGGCTCCTTCACCCTTGCTGCAATGCTCATGACCCACTTAGTGCCGGCATCGGCTCTTCTCTGCTCAAGTCTCTTCCTGGCCGCTCCCCAGACCTATCTAAAATCAAGCGAGTTGCTTGGGCCGTAATTAAGAGCCTTAATTCATAATTCTGCTGATGCACAAAAGTTCTGCGCTACTTGCATCCCTGCAGCAGAGCTCTGCATGGCCGAGAGGTGCCGGGTCTCCAGTTCCAGGGAACTGGGAAGGTTTCTGCCCCCTCCAGAGCAGACTTTGCTAAAGGGGTTTTATTGGGGCAGAAAGCTGGTGGTCTTCCCCGCAATCAGCTCAGCATCCTCCGGCGCTGCAGTGGCTAGCACTGGATCCGGAAATAGCATATCATGTAAGTTTATTACACTGATAAACAGCATTGGGAGCTAATGGTGATAGGGTGGTTTTAAATCTTCATCACCGTCATTGCCATGACCATCATCGCTGGGCCTGGTTTTTCTTTAAAGATCTCACAGCACTTTATCCTTCACGTTTTGCTGGATCGCCACATTTGGAGACTGCACAGATGCTGTGCGTAATGAGCTTGCTCTGCTGGGACCTGATTTAATTTGCCAAAATCCTAAAAACCACCTCATGTTTGTCCCCGGCTCTGGAGCTAGCCCTGCTTTAATGCTCAGCAAAAGCAGCCTCAAAATCGCTTTATGCAAATGCATCTCCTAACTGAATCTGGCCGAGCACATCCACAGTGGGCTTGTGCCATATTGTTTTAAGCACCAGGTTTGGGCTGGGCTCAGTGTCCTGGTGACGCCGGGGTTCCCCAGGCAGCTCCAGCTCTCTGCCCTGAGTCCGCTGAGTGCCGCCGTGTCCTGAGCACCGGAGACTTGACCCATCTCATCAGGGTCACCCTGCAGCACAGCTCTGCCAAGCTGCTTTTTACCTGTGGCCAGGAGTTTTGCTGTGAAGCTTTGGTTGTGAAGCTACACGTACCGGGAACCGGATGGCTGAGGATTTGTTGCAGTGCATCGAGAGCGGAGCAAAGCCGTAGAGGGATTTCAGCACGTCTCTGTTGAACGTGTTCCAGGGGACTGAGAAAAACTGCTGTGGGATGGAGACCTGCGGGCACATGCAGACTTCCTCGTCGTTAAACCTGGGGCAGGAGAAATGCCACACTGTAATGCAGAAATGCTGTCCCCTTTCAGCACTGGATGTGTGTAATTCCTCCCTGCCTAAAGCTCAGCCTGGAATGGCTCCGAAGTTGGCGCTGGGAGCAGGGAGAGCCTAGCACAGCCGGCACCCACGGAGGAAGATTTGGGGCCAGCCGGACTGCCTGTGAGTAGGACACCCTAGTAGGTCAGCATCTCGCCCCTCTCATCGTGGGTGAATGAGCTGCAGCCTGCTTCTTTGGTGGGGATGCTCAGTGTCTGCCTTGGGTTATAAGAAGTATTTTGCACATAAGCACGTGGCCATGCACTGCCTCTTGCTGGGAAGTCTCAGCCGGGAATGCTCTCCCTTCCCAGTTCTCACTACACAGCCACCCTTAAAGCCCTGGGTTTGGCTGCCTGCTCTGAGGGCAGGGGAGGGCAGGACTGTGCTCCAGCATGCCGCCAGGGCTCCTGAAACCCACACTGCCTGAGTGCCCCCGTGTACCTACTGCACAGCCAGCACCTCAAACCCCACTTTTTAAACTTTTTTCCAGTGTTACTAGCAAAGGGCTCTGCAACGGTCCCTCTCCCCTCAGCACTGCCGTGCAGGGGCTCTGTACCTGTTCACGAGGTTGAAGTATCGGTGCAGGTAGCCTGGATCCACAGCGCTTTTGCACAACTCCAGCTGCGTCTGGGGGTAGTAGTGCACGTAGTTCACGCACATCTCCTCCAGGATGCCAAACCCACCCTGCGGCAGACACAGACATGCTGGCAGCAGGGTCTGGCTCTGCCCTGCCGGGGCTGCACAGGCAGTTCGGAGGGCAGAGGGTCTGCAAAAGCACAAAACTCACACCTGTATGTGCACACATGCACATACACACACACACACACACACACACACATATATATATATATGCATATCCCTTCAGGTGCATGGGATAGGCAGTACTCTGCTCATCTGCCTGTTGGCCCTTTACGCAAGGACAGCCTTTCAGGCTAGATTGTGTGATTTACATTAAAATGCAGATTTCCTATAATCCCCCTGCTATATTTAGCTTTGTCCCTGTTGACAGTACCTCTGACAGGCTCTTTTTTTTTTGCTGCCTATGTAAGAAAATAACATGCACTGTCAAAAAATGCCACTTCTCTTTAATTACAGTTAATCCCCAGTGGAACAGTTTGTGATGGGAATTAGAGTGACACATGCTACTTCTCAATTAGCACCTTAACATCCCCGCAGCAGGCAGCAGAGCCTTGTGGGCTTGCTTCTTTACCACCCTCCCTTTGGTTTCTGGCTGTGATTCAACCCAGGTTCATGCAGGTGCCCATTTTGTGGGTGCCCCCAACCCTGGGGTGCAAACACACGCCAGCCCCACGCGGGCAGGTGAGCTCGCCCCTGCACTCACCACCGTGACTCGGCTCCGGTCCTCTGTGTTGTATGTGCAGGTCGTGATGAGTTCGTCACCCTGGGGGAGGTTTGAACACAGACACGTATAGGTGTGAGAGTGCAGAGTTTTCCCTCTTCGATCAGCAAATTTGGGGATTGAGGAGTTTGTAACACAGCAGATCTCTGCTCTCTGTAGAGGTGCCAGCCCACGGGCAGCCTGTTTCCCTGCCAGCACCGGCCACAGTGCCGCAGGAGCGCTTGCTAAACTTGTATCCCCTGGGGAGATTCCCTAGGGCTGTATCCTAGGGATGGTGTTTCCTGCTTTCCTCACTTTCTAAGAATTTCTGCAGGGCTGAAGCACCTAAAAAAATGCACTTAGGCAACATTTTGAATTGCCAAACCTGTATCTGACTTGATGGCACCACTGCCTCCCCCTCCACGGTTGGTGCCAGGGCCCGTGGGGACACCCCAGAGCACAGCCCTGGGTATGGTTTCAATAGGTGCTGAGGCTTTTGAGCAGCCTCCTGGGGCATGGCGGCTCCCTTAGGTGCCCTCTGCTTTGCAGCCGGGTCCTTCCTCACCTGTACAGCCCCAGGGCACGCTCAGCCTCTCTCTTACCACCCATTCCCACCACATTCACTGCCGAATCTCTTCCTCCCTTCCATCAAGCAAGGAGGGAGGAGGCACCTCCAGTGCATGCATGGTTCGCCCTGACTCCCCAAGGAGCACCCCCCTGCTAGAGGAAGCCCAGCTAAATTAGATCCTTAATTTAGCTCCCGGCACGGTTCTGCTGCCCACACACCAGTTTCATGCTATATGAGATGGGCCCCAGCATCCCCAAAGCATCCATGAGGAGGTGGCAGGTATGACCCAGGGACCATGGGGAGCACGTCCTCCTGCAGGCCCTCGGGAGATCCCAGGTGGCAGTGGGTGCCTGTGCATGGGCAAGGGCTGCTGGTGGCAGAGGGGATGAGGCAGTGGAAAGGAGTGAGGAATCTCGGGGCCGTGGGGTCAGGGGAAATTCTTGCACTATTTGGAAGCCACCATGGTTTTTGGAGCCACTCACTGGAAAAACTGCAACCACCTCCTTCAGCATGCGGATCTCCTGGGAGGGAAGGAAAGGGGCTGTGTTAGAGCAACGGCGTGGTGCTGTGCCCGGGGCAGCCCCACGGGTGACATCCAGCCGGGACCCCCAACTGCCCCTGCAGACACCTGTACCTGGAAGTGAGGGCTGTAGTGACCATCGGCGTTCACGACCTGCCGCTCTCTCCCGTCCCGGGACAGCACTGTCACCACTTTTCTTCCTGCCAGGTGAGTGTGGAGCTGGGAGGCAAAGATGCGGATGCCGGCAGCGGGCAGAGCCTGAGGGAAGGATGGCTCAAGCCTCCATACCCGACCCCATCCCTCTCCCCTCCAGTGCATCCCCTTGCTGCGTGCTCGAGACCAGCCGTCCCTGCACTGGCTCCCACACAGGGGTTTGGCGATTGCTGTGCCATTGGGACAGCATAGAAGTGAGCTCCCCGCAGAGTGACAGACGCTTGGTCCACTGCCAAATCCAATGTATGCACTGCTGTGCCCTGCTGCTTGCTTCCTTGCATTCGTTAGTGGTGGCACAAATGACTCCTTTTGAGTAGGACCTACAAAAGCATCCACTAAAAATTCCCTGAGGGCAAGGTGGGCATTTTGAAACTGTCCTTGAGAGAGCTCTTGGCGAGCTCCTTGGAAGCAGAGGCCAATCTTCCCATCTCTGTGGGGGAGAGCACTGCCAAGGCACAGCCAGCTCGGCAGTAATTTTTATGGGAATAGTACCCCAGGAGAGCTGCTTCGAGGGGGATTCAGCGCATCCCAACCAGCTGCTCACTGTTTGTTGTACAGAGCAGATTTTTCTTTCCAGCACAACCTCATGGTAAGGGGTTCAGGGAGTTTAAAACTGGGAATTGGGACCCCAGAGCTCAGTGCTGTATCACTGCTGCCTGGGACCTGGGAAAAACCATTTGCAACCTCTCTTTCCGAGGTGAAGCTGAGACAGAGAGGATGGGCACTCACCAGCTGGGTGCATTTGTCGGTGCAGTACCCCGTGAGGACGAAAGTGTCCTCGCCCGGCGGAATGGCCATCACTGGCGTGTAGACCAAGCCCAGCTCCATGATGCCAGCGTCGTAGCGTCGCAGGGTGGCCGTGTAGTAGAGGCGGATCCCCGAGGAGTCACGGCGACCTAGTGAGCAAGAGGATGAGGCTGCGTGTCACCGCGGGAGAAGTGACGGCTGCTGGGACAAGGTCAGGAGTGAAAAATGACACTGTGCTGCAGTTGGTGTGGGGAGAGGTGCTCTGGCCTCTCACTCACAGCTTTCCTCATGTGTGCAGTTCTTATTGTTTTAAAATTCTGGATATTTTCATGCAAGTCTTTACTAAGCGGCCCCAAACACATGCCTGGTCCCCTGGAGAGGTCACCAACCTGAGGATGAATTGCTCCCAAGAGAAGTGAGTAGTTCTGAAGGCAAAGAGTAGTGCCTTTGGAGAGCTCAAAGCAGGAGGCCAGTTCATGGGGTGCTTTGGAGAACTCCCTCAGAAATATGGCTCATTGCATCTTCAACTGATATGTCCAAGTAACTAAGGCCATGCTGTTATTGGGGGCCTGGCAGGAGGAGAAATGCATGTGGAGCAAGTACTCCTTGCATTTGGAAAGCTTCTGGTCTCTGTTGCATTCGAGATTGCTCCATTTAACCCCCTGCAAGGAGCTGGTGGGAGCTGGAGAAGACCCTGTGCCCATGGTGTGCCCCTGGCAGATGTTGACCATGGGGCAGGCAGAGGCAGCAGCGAGCTCTGCTGAGATGCAAAGCCAAGCTCTGGCTCTCATTTGCCACCCAGCTTTGTGAGCAAAGGGAAGGGGCAGGTTCAGTAGGTCAGGAGAGGTTCAGGCTGGCTTTGAACCCTCTGTCTCTGGGCTGAAGCCCTCCCAGGGAGAAGAATAACTGGGGAGACACTATTGGTTAACATGCAAAAGCAGATAAATCATGAAAGACGTGAGCACCATATTTATAGACGTGTTTCTTCTCGAGTTGCCGAATGTGCTATGATTGATCTACAGTACATATGCTCTGCTCTCCTAAAAATACACTTGGGTAGTCAAGAAGCTACTTGTTTTTATGTAAATGAAGAAACTGGGTTGTTTGGAATCCTTTTTTTTTTTTTTTTTAAATGTGTCTCCTGACAATGTTATTGAAGCAGGAGTACCAGTAAAACAACATCTAAATTCCCCCATCCCCAGGCAGGCTGGTGCTGTCTCTCTGGTGACTTCGGCACTGCTGTTGCTCTTGGCTTGAGCTCAGACCCACCACCACCACCTTGCACAGAAACTGGGGGGGGACACCCTGTGACAGCCCAGCTAAATAATGGAGTTGGCTTGGACCATTGCCCTGCAGGAATGATGTGTAGGGGCAGCTTTCTGCCAGGGGGGGCTGTGGGCTCAGCCAGGCTCCCTTCCCCGAGCCTCCCTCTCTGCCACAGGACACGTACAAGGATGGGGTCCAGCCTCTGGTGAGGATGACTTTGCTGAGATCAGAAAGACAGCAGCATCGTGGGGATTTAATATATTCCTCCCACTAGTGCAGATCTGGACCATGAGGTCCCCAGAAAGTTACAAACAGGGCTATGATTTTGGCCAAGTTTTCTTCTGTATGACGCCCTCCCTGGCAGCGTGACACTGCCTGGCATTCACCCAGCTCTCCTGCCACTGCCTTGCTGGTGAGGCACTGGGCATTGTCACGCACCCACTCACCTTTGAACACCAGGGGATTGTGGTAATGAATCTCGAGGCGCAAATATCTGGAGGAGCCCGGGCCACCGAAGGCAAGACCTGCTTCTTCGGGGTAATAGAAAGCCTGGAAGCAGAGGGAGGGTGTTAGGGGAGCAGAGGGGTGGCTTTCCTGGGGACAAGGCTGAAAAGGCTAAAGGAAATGTCTGGGCATAATCCTGAGCCCCACAGTGGGCTGAGGGACGTGACTTGTGCTCTTGTTTGTGCTTGGTGAGCTGGTCTTGCTTCCAAAGGTGTCTCACATGCCGGCATGCACATGCAATGGCATAACCACTGAGTAGGGGCATCACACCGATTTATGGCACCGAGGAGGTGGGCTGGGGTGAGGTGGAAACTCAGACACATCTCGGGGGAGCTCAGACAGGGCTGGACACAAATCCCAGAAGAGACAGGGATTGGGGCAGCCTGCATGGGGCCATCCCAAGATGGGATCGGGAAGGGTTGGGAGGCAGCAGGAAAGCACCTAGGAGTAAAGCTTTCACCCAGGGTCGTGGGTCCCATCTTGCACCCACCTGTGCTCCCATGGCCCATGCTGCAAGCACGTGCCTGCAGTAGTTGAGCCGGTCTGGCTTCATCTTGGAGTCACAGGGCCCGTTGTAATGGGGGAAGCTGTCGAACTCGGCAGCGCACTGGAAGACTTCCATGTGGTGGACCAGGGCCTCGTTGCCCGCCGTGATCACTGGCTCGTACTGCAAAGCAGTGTCCAAGAAGGAGGACACAGTAAGACCGTTTGCTGAGAGCCCGTGCCTGGGGGTTGCTATCTGTGCAGGCTCCACAAGGAGCCCAAGGCAGGTATGCCTGCTAGCTGTCACTGAATGGGAGACAGTTTCTGCCATGTGATCGGGAGGGAAGGTTGCTCTGGGCGTGAGGCACCAAGGGCCAAAAGCTCAGAGTCCACCAGAACCCATAGAGAAACTTCTCATCCCTTCTCCAGCGACAGATGCACCTGATCAGCAGAAGGTCTTGGTCTGCTTTGTGATGACTGAGTCCTTTGCCAGTTTTGCATGGCTGAGGTGACCCTGGGGACATTGCTTTTTCCTAAAGAAGGCCCTGGCCACGTCGCGGTAGCTCTGCTTGCAGTTGTTGGGTTTCATTTCTAGTCAACAGCTGCTCAGGGCACGGGGAGTAGGATTTGGGGTAGAAAGAGTGATTTCAAATAAGCCTAAGGAACGGCTTTGGCTAAAAGCGCCAGCTGTAGAAATGATCTGCAGCAGCGGGAAGGTATCAGGAGCTACGCACTTTTTACTTACACACAGATGATTCATTTCACACCATCTGTTGGAGAGAAAATCCTCTTTCTGAGTTTTCCTTTGCAACGTCGTCTCTCCCCTATAAATCACTAAGCACTTGCTTTGGCTCGTGTGTCAGGTTTTCCCCCTCCCCGTTGTTTGGTTTTGACTCTGGGTCTGCCAGGTCATCTGCCGAGCCACCTCCGCACCTGCCGGGGCGATGCTCTTCCAGCAGCTCGTGATGGGCAGTGAGATTGGTGTTACGCCTGCCTTTCCCCGGCACTAGGCTGCCTAGAGGTTTCTGCCTCTCCTTTGGGGGAGGTGAGCCAAGCATGTGCAACACGTCTGGGCAATGCACACAAGTTGCATTTATGTCTGTAACCCTTTTTTTTTTTTTTTCAGTATGCCTATCCTTTTAGAAGCCAGTTCATATCCTGGCTTGCTCTGCCCTGCTCTTGTCCACCCTGTTCCTTTGTTTCCCATGTCTATATATTCCTCGTGGCTTGTTGCGTGCCATAATCTTGCCATGGGTCTGTACTTGATGGCTACATCTCTTCCTTCTGCAGGGGGTCAGCTCTGAGCCTGCCCAGGTATCTGCTTGATGTGCCAGGTGGAAAGTCACGACCCTGCCATCTCCTGCTGAGAAACTTCTGATTTCAGGTTCTATAGGAGACATGAGGATGCTACTGGCTGGTGGGATGGCTCTGGGAGATGTTTTGGTACCATGGTAGGGAAGACATGGGTCTGAAAGCCTCCCTGTGAAAGGGCAGGGAAGAGGTGGACTTTGCAGAATGGCTGAACGTGAACGCAATTTCTGATCTGCACCAGGGAAAGCAACCCTCTTCTCCTGCCTCTTACCATGATAATGTGATGTTTGGGGAAGCCGTCTGGGAGCTCTGCCATGTAACACCAGTAGGTTGTCTCCTGGCTGGGAACGACAACATTAGGGGCCGTTATCTCCATGGTCTTCATGTCGCTGGGCAGTTCAGGGACGGTGATGTTGGGCTTTAGCAGCTGCACCCTCTGCAGTCCCCTGTGGATGGCAGAGATGTTGATGGCTTGGAGGGAATGGACGGGTTTCTCCAGGATCCCATAGATAAGGTGCACGGTGCCATCCTGAAGCGAGAGCAAAGTATATCAGGTAGTTTTTCATGCAGGAACATGAACTGCATGGACTATTAGCACCAGTATTGGTGGCATGAATCCAGGAATAGGCCTTTTGACTCATCCTCAAATGGGAAGCCACCCACCAGTAGCTCACTTTGCTGGGCTGTCCCAGAAAGGCTGTAGATTTCAGGGCATTTCCTTGGCTGCTGTGATCACAGGGGTTCCCCACCAGTTGGGAGAGTCTGAGAAGTTTTCCCTAGATGGCATCAGTCTTAAACTTAAGAAGTTAATGCTATTGCCCTCACACCTCTGCCCTGCCCATAAGGGTAACATCTCCTCCCTGCTTCTTCAGAGCCCCTCGTCCCTCCTGAGCTCCAGGCTGGGTCAACCACGTCAGTTCAGGGTTCATCCCACCCTGCAGCCCAGCCCCAGCGATGGCCACGGGCAGCAGCCTGGGGAGGAACAGCAGAAACAAAACTTCTCCCTGAAATCCTCCCTTTCTCCCAGTTTCTGTTGCAGGGGTACCGCAAGAAGCTCTGCTGAAAGTCTACTGCAAGCAAAGAAGGTGCTGCTGAACTCAGTGAGCTCTGGACAGGAGATGAGAAAGAAAAGAAAAGAGAATAATTTTCTCTTAAAGGATCAGAGAATAAAGACCTGCAAGTCTTTTCCCGATTCACACACAGATTATTTTTTTCCTCCAGGACTCTCCATGTTTTGGCAGACAGTAGATATTTCTCACCACAAGACAAGCTTTTGAAAACTAGCAACAAACACTCAAGGATGCTCTGGGCCCATGTTGGCTTTAAAATATCCTGCCCACCAAAGGCTTTCATCTGAAATGAGCCTGGTGCCGATTCCTGCCTGCACCCGAGGTCCATGGCTGAGACCCCGAAGTTCTTTGACATCCCCACTGGGAACATTTCCCCCAGATCCTGTCTTGTGGGGGAGCAGTGAATACAGACCAAGAGAGACTTCACTGAATGACACAGAAGCACACCACAGCGGCTCTATTTGCCATCCCTTTGCTCTGGCTCCTGCCAAATCCCCCCGCCTTTGCCTCCTGTTGAACAACACCAACACCTCTTTGTAACACTCCAAACAGTTGGCTCCAGACTGCAAACCAGAGTGATGCAGGAGGGTATTTATATAGACCTAACACATGCTTAACAAGAGTGGATGGTGCAAATGAGCTAAAATCTACACTTTATAGAGGTTTATAAGGGGTTGTAAATAGATCGTGCCAAACATTACTCATGTCCCAGGGCTGACATCTGTAGCAAGCTTCCTTTCTGCCCTAGACAGCGCATACGCCTGATGCTGTCCCCAAAACAAAACATCAGGTAGGTGTAACCATGCAGGTTGGGGTTTGGAGCTCTGCCCCAGGGCTGGGATGGGGCTGGAGAGTGCTATAGCAGGGTCAGGGGGATGCCGTACCTCTATAAGGTAGTCCTTGGGGTCACAGGTGCTGAAGGCTCTTCTGAAGAGGAGGTAGAGCCCCTCGGGAGCCCTCCGAGCCCCGAGGAGCTGGTAGTCTTGCTGTGAGTCCATGTGGAGCTGCCCCTTGGCATCGCTCCAGGCATCCTGTGGGAGAAAGAGCACCCTGCTAAGCCGGGAGGCTCCGCTGGCCCCGCTCAGCCCGAGGAGCCCACAGCAGTGACCTCCAGCGGTACTGCGGGTCGTGAGGTCCTCCTTCTGTTCACCCTCTGGTTGGTTCACCCTCCATGTCCTGGAGGTGGAGGGAGCCTGTGTTTTGGTTGCCCCATGGCCCCTCTCCAGCAGCCGATGGACACAGCCGTGCCGGCGCAGCCCCTGCCACAAGACCCTTGGAGGACACACATGGGTGGGCACAGGCAGACCTGTGCAATATGTGACCCAGTATTAATATTCTGCAGAAAGACCTTTACAAGTTGAGATGCGACTCAGGGAAAGGATGCGGAGGGAGGAAAGTGTGCAGGGCCACGTGAAGGTGTTGCATCGGTCTGTGCTGTGTTTTGGGTGTACTTGGCTGAGGGGACCTTCTTGGGGGGGGGTGTGTGTGATGTGCTTTCCAAGACCCTTGCCACAAACCAGCTGCTCACAGTTTAAGATCAGACCCTCGCTGGGCTGTAGTGTCAGCCCTAGATATTGCTACCCCTCTTCAAAGTCCTTAATTCATTGTGACCAGATTGTTTCAGCAAGGCCTCCCAAAAACTGCTCACTGTTGATGATGGTGACAAAGCCACACTGAGAGACAAAGCAGTAGGTTAGTTCTGTGCTTAAGGATTTGAAGGTTTTCAGTATAAAATTCTGCAATAATTTGGATTTGAATAGTGTTGTTTTCTTGATCTTTTGCATCTCCTGTTGGTATCTTTTGTTTACTGAGAAAAGGCACCTACGAAGTACCCTGCTGTACGTACACAAGTGGCGTCGGTTCTCTTATATTGGGGGAAAAAAAAGAAGAAAAAGAATAAAGCATCTTGGCATCATTTCAGCCAGAAGTATAGAGTGATATTTCGAGAACATATTGTCCTTAGAGGGGGAGAGTAAAATCAGCTACATGAAGCTAGCATGACATTTGTTTTCACGGGAGTATGGTGTGCAAATTAATCTCATAGTACATGGGGGGTTAAGCAAATTTGGATCTTTTTAATAGCTGACATACTTATCCAGGAGAAAGGCTGCTGGGAGAGAGAAAATCAGGACTGGAGAGGTTTAAAGAAATCTCCTTGCAGGATGCTGTTCAGCACCAACGGAAAGAGAAAGCCCAAATGCTGCCCGGTGTTTAATTCAGCGCTGTTTGTCTTTCAGTGAGCACATGAAGGCAGATTAGAAATGATCATTTATGGTTTTTTAACATGATGCTGTGAAATACTGTAGCATTCGGGCCACCACACATCCTGAATGGCTGGTAATTAGCAGGAAAACAGTATAGATAATAAGCCCTCCTTTTCATCCTTTCATTACACTGCAGATCACATTGCAGCTGATTGTGAAAGAATGTATTTTATGGTTAATTTGAAGTAAGCAGAGAGGTAAAATTTAACTTACTGGAAAGCCTCACATGGGGAAAAATGTGAATTGCTTTCTGCAGCCAAGCGCAATTGCAATAAGCCTAACGTGGTGGTCTGGGGATAGGGAGTGCCGTAGAGCACAGGGGTAGTTACTGTAACTGCAGCCCTGGTGGAAAGACAAACCAAACAAGAACCTGGACAAACGGACTGTGTCAGAAAGGACAGCGATTTGCAGTAGCAAAATCAAACAGCAAAACTGGAAATGAGTTGCCCTCCCATCTGCTACCACCAGGCGTTTACATACTGCCCAAATACATTTGCATGTTTAATTTCTGATAACACCGCGCGGCTGGCAGGCAGCCGTCAGGTTGTGTTTTCCTGTGTCCTGTTGATCTCTGCGATAGCGTCGAACGTGACTCGCGGCTGGGTTATTGGTGCTGGCAGGAGCAGCCTTTCTGGTTGATAAGTCTTGCGCTGTCTCAAAGTCATTAATGGGAGCTGCGGTTAATTTTTAATGTGACTGACAGCAGCGCACAAGTGAACTGAGTTGTTGACACACCCTGCATGTGTGCGTGTGCGCGAGTGTGAGCTGGTCTGTACAACCACCTGTTGGAGCTCTTTGCAGCTAAGCATAGCAGAGACATCCAGGTTTTGGTTCCGCTCAGCCTTGCTGATGTGCTGCTGTATTTATTCTTTTCTCTTTGGGTTTAAGATCCTATGCCAAACCCATAGTGTAGACTTGATCTCTGGCTCCCATTGGGGTAGAAACCCCCAAGCCCTTTTGGACCACTTCCACTTGAGCAGCAGGAGCGGTCCAGTGTGCACCGTGCCCTGGACCAGCTCCACTCTTTCAAACCACGAGCCAGATTCACCCGCAGGGAGGCAACCCCAAAAGCAGCCATGCAAACACACAAGTGACTCACCCCAAAATAGGAATTGTGCCCATCGCTCCAGAGCACAGCCAGGTCCGCGTTCTCGAACTCGCCCCTGTCCGACATCCCGAAGAGGAGCCCGAACTGCAGGTCCCTGATGAGGAGCTGGAAATGCACGGCTTGCTCGGGATAGCTGACGTTCCAGGAGAGCTCGAGCAGCCCTTGGGGATCAAGGGGTACCTTGTAGGGAAAATCACTCCCACGGGGCGCCGAGCCCTGCAGGGCCACCACCAAGATGACCAGGAACACCGCGATCATGGTGAAGTACATGGATGCCACTTCCCGCAGCTTGAAGCTAGGGCAGGGGCAGGGCTTGCTCCCGGAGGTCTGCATGCTGGGCAGGACGGCACCCGCATGCCTGGCTTTGCCCATTTATGCGCTGGCCCTCCTGGGCAAGCTGGGTAAGTGATACTCTTTAATTGCATTTGGTTGTTGGGAAATTGGATTGTTGTATTGACCCCCCCCACCTCCTGGCCAAACACTTGTCATTCGCTGCCTCCCCTTAATTGGCTCTAATTGCACATGGACATTATCAATAGCAATTGAATTCGACTGGGCTGATGTTATTCACTCTTAAATCTTCCTTAGTGGCTGGAAAGGGGTGTTTACTCTTAAGCTGCTCTTGCTGAGCCCTGTGTGGACACGCTCTGCCCTGCTTGCAGTGCCTCTCGCCCAGCTCTGCCCCAGGAGCAATCCCAGCCACAGCCCCCCTCCATGTCCCCCAGCCTGGGATCACTTATAACCCAAAAAGTGGCCAGACTAGGGGGGATCAAACCCCAGGGCCAGCTGCCTGATGGACACAGATTCCTGGTCCCCCTCCCTGCCCACATTCTACTGGGTGCAGGTTGGGGTATCACCGGGTGCATCCCCGTTTTCTTTTTGCTCCTCTGAGTAACCACGCAGGTCCATGGCTTGCAGGTCAGCTGCCCCGAGTGCACCCTGGGGACCCCTTGGCTCTCCCCAACCCTGTTGCAGCGTGCCGCTCAGGCTGTGCCAAGGTCTGGGCTGTACCATGGGGACCTGTCCGGCTGCACGGTCCCTCCCAGAGGCCCCGCCAATGGCACGAAGCCCGGAGAGCTGTTTCTGTGTTTGTTTATTTTTGGAGGCTGGCCTCCCCGGGGACATGTTTGCATGAGATGCTGCCGAAAGCTGAGCCGAGTCAAGCGGCCCAGAGCCCCACAGTCCTTTAGTCGCTTAAAGCTGGGTTTAAAATGAACCTCTCCGAGCCGACTGCTGTGTCGTTTGCTCAAGCTCTCATGGCTGTCAGGCCAGGTCCAGACGGAGGGTCCCAGGCGAGGATATGTCCTTCCCATGTTTTGGGTGGGGGCAACGGTGCCTTCTGCTCCAGCGAGCCATCCCAATAGCTCAGCCGGAGATGGTGTGGGAGATGGCTGTTCTCCTCCCATCTCAGCCTCCATCCGTTTTTTAACCTGTTAATAATAATTTTACATGTAATCGTGATCACACCTCCAGGAAAATGCTGCAAGAGTTTATTTTAGCAGGGTAGAGCCATCCTGGCAGTACTGAGCTGGGGTCCTGGCATCTCATGGGGTCTTTCCTGTGCACCCCAGCATTGGAGACAGCCCCACAGACTCCCAGCAGCCATGGACAGAAAGGGTACAAATCAGAGCAGAGTCACCCCGGCTTGTTAATGCTCAGAGAAATCAAGGAAGAAAATTAGAACGAACAGCACATTATGAGCAGCATGCTGTATTGTTCATCAGAGCACCTGGGAGGACGCGGGGAGCGTGAACGGACTCAGCCGTGATGGCTGGAGGAGGCAGCTACCGGGGACTGCAGTGAGGAAGTGTCTTACTGCTAGAGAGTGCAAACTCCTTCTCCTATTCTCCTCCAAAATACCCCATGGGGACGTATTGCTTGTGGTTATTTTTTGGTTAATAACTGTCATGGGAACAGAACTCAGCCCTTCTCAGCCTCCTGGCCCGGCAGCTCAAGGCTGCTCTTCTCCCCCATCCAGCAGCACCAGGGAAAGGCCCCCTCACCCCAGTGGCTCCAGGGGCTTTGCAGGCCTGGCACTGCCCAGATTGCACCCCTGAGAGCACCTGGGAGAAACAAGGGTCCAGCAGTGCTGCCCCGGGTCTCCGGTCCCACAGTCGCTGAGGTCGTGGTGACCCAAGCAGGGATGAACGTCCCTGTCCACTTGCGTTTTCCTCCTGGGAGTTTGTCATCAGTGTGATACAGAGTTTAGCACTGGGTGGCCAGTACATGGGATGTGCTCCTCCTTTCAAATGGCATTACTCTGGGATGGGACAAAGAGAAAATACGCACCCTGCACTGATTATTTAGATAATTATCCCATGAGGTTGAGTATCTCAGGAATAGGAAGGCAAATAGGAGATGCTCCAGGCTTTGAGATTTACTCCTTTGCTTTCTAACGATGCAGTTAGCACGAAGGAGTCCAGATCATAAGCAGGGCTTGTCTGAGCTCCCAGGCATTAAGTAATATTGACAGTGTTTGAAATATTTTCCCTACAAAGCTAAATGCCAGAGAAAATGCTGATTTCCCCCAAAGAGCCAGAAACTAAACCCTTCTCTCCTCTTCTCTTCCTCTTCTTTCTCTTGCTTTTGTGTGAATTATTTCTGGCCCTTCCAAACCCAGCACAGCATTTAAGCAAAAATAAGGATCCCCATGCAAAGCCCAGCTCCTGTCCCTCCCTGGCTCCCATCAAAGGACCTGCCTGCCTAGACCTTTGGAGACGATAAATATTTGTTATTTCTTTGCTTTTGTAGCAGCTGGGATTTTGGCTCCAGTTTAAAGATACCTTTTGTCTCTCCCCCTCCCCCTTCTAATTTGTTTAAAGTCTGATGTATTCTTTTTTGGTTATTAACTTTTCTATGTTAATTGGAATTATAATGAACCGCCTCAAGCTCTTTGCTATACATACACTGCCTTGCTTTAGTCTCAGAGTTTGTGGTCTTGTTTTATTAATGCTGGTTCACGTGACAAGCGATGTTCTTAGATGCCTTCTGTGCGGAGTTCCCTCCGGTCCCCTCTGGGTCTTGGGTTTCACTCGTGGTCCTTGCAGCAATGTCACAGGGGCAGATCCACATTTCCCAGCCTGTGTAATGAGAGGAAATAGATTCAGCTCAGTGCCTGGGTGTTTTAATGAATCATCAGTGTGTGCATCTCTACGTTAAATTCGATGAGGTTTTACTGTCCTGAGACACAACCATTACCCAGGAACGCAGCAATTGATCCAGAGCATCTCTCCTTGTCAGGTGACCTGCTGGTTAGAGGTTTTGGTCTCTCATTCAGCTTTATCAGGTGAAATGCCAAAGCAGAGAAAAAGGCGGAGAGCTGAGCTCTCCCAGACAAGTGCATCCCTCGGCCCCATCCTGCGCCCCATGGGAGCAGCGGCCCTGGTGCACAACCCGGCCCCACACCAGCCCTCCTGCTGCTGCTGGTATCAGCTTTAAAAGCACATGTCTGGATAGCTTAATGTTCGGGAGGTGATTAGAGCAGCCCAGGAAGGCTCCCACCCTGACAGCTCTTGGGGCCATAATTGCAGGAGGTGTGAACCGAACCCCCGCGGTGCCCCGGGCTGAATCTGCACCTCTACGGCTCAACCGAGCTGCAGCTCTGCCCATCTTCCCGAAGGAGGAGGCAGCATCCCCCGCTTTGCCTGAGGTTCCTGGACGTGCTGTGCTCTGAGATCCTTCTCTGAAAACGTCAGATGGATGTTCCTCGTCCTCCAGCCCTGGCTGCTTCGGTAGACGTCTGGCTGTGTTACAAAAGCCCCTGGCAACAGATTTTTTTTGCCTTGCCCCTTTTCTAACCCCCTCCAAGCACAGATTCACCCACTTGTCCTCTTCTCTTGGCTTTGTTTCCTCATTGTAAGGGGAAGAAGCTGGGCTTCCAGCATGGCAGGAAGGCAAATGATCCTCACCGGGGGGCGGGAGGGGGTCCTTAGCTAACGAGTTCTGCCTCCACCTATTAGAGATGAAACCCCAGGTTGCTGGCATGTGCAAGCGGAGCTCCTGAGCTTTCCTGTACAGAAGGAATTTGCAGTGAAACAGCATAACATGGGCAGGTCAGCTTGAAAACAGCTGAACTTTGCAGATAAGCAGTGAGAATTTATTTGAAGAGAAAAGAATTATGTATATCTCTCCCCCCTTCAATTTCTCCCCAGTCATTGCTCATAAATCCAGGCGAGGAATGAGGATCCAGCTTTCCACTCATTGCTCCGGCTGTTTATTTTAGTTCAATGAGATGTAGAAATGCCAGTTTCCTGACTCTGAAACTCTGACCACTCGGGGCTGATGCAGAGCAGCTTCCCATGGGCCAGCTGCTGGGACAAGTACCTGGAGGGCCGCAGGATGGGAGCCATGCGTTCAGCCCCTTTCCTCGAAGGCTGAGTGGAGGCAACGGCTTCCTGCCCACCTGCAAGCTCTCGCTGGCACGACAGCACTGGCACTAGCATGGGAGCATCCTGTGCTGGAGACGGGACTCAGGCGTCCCCACACACCCCCGCGTCCCACTCCAGGCAGAGCCTGCCAAACCCTCCCTGGGCAGAAAAGAGCTAAGGGTGCAGTAATGCACAGGGAATACCTGGAGCATGCCTTCAGCCCCTGGAGAAGGGCTATTTTTAACAGACAGTGCTCAGATATGTCCCCCAGGCCCTGGCTCTGCTGTGCTGGATGCTGTATGAACCCCGGCAGCAGCATTAATCCCCCCGCCGGCTGTTGCTGGCCCCATCCTCTGCAGAGCTGCACGTCCAAACCCTCCTGGCTACGTGCTAAAACTACCGTGGCCTTTCATTGTCACTAACGACCCCGGATGCAAAGCCAGCCCTAAAGGGAGATAAGCTGTGGTTTCCAGAGCCCTGAAAGCAGCCGTGCCTGACATTTGTGGCGGGGAGCTTGGGGAAGCAGCTGCCTCCATTGGCAGGAAGCAAGGGCTGCCTGCCTGGAACAAAGACTGACATACAGGTAAGTAGGTTTAAACACAATTGATGCACCAAATTAGGGACTGAAGCAGGCAGCACCCCTCCGAGCTATAATCCATTGCCTCACTAACAGAAATGGAAATTCAATTTGGGTGAGGGCAGGGAGGGAAGGGAAGCTCTCTGTCTGCTCCCGCGTGGCTGGGCGCAGGTCTCCATGCCCCGGGGGCTCTGCCATTCGCAGCCCCCATCCATGGCCAGCCAGCACCAGGATCGAATTTGCCTCCGTGCTGATGAGGTTAGGCAGTGTCTGACTCAGGCTGGACCCGACATGGTATGAGAAGGGGAAAGAGAGGGCTGGCACATAGGGGAGATGTTCATGTGGATGGGCAATCATGTGGGGTCCCAGGGACCCCTGCCCTGATCGATGCTGTGTGCAATTTCGCTGGCCAGATCTACCCCTCACCCTTCATACCAGAGCCATAGAGTCTGGACCAGCCCTGTGGCTCACAGGAACTGTTCGATATGCGTCCAAGTGTCAGCAGAATTGTTTGTCATCCTTTTAAAAGGATGGCTTTGCTCAGTCCTGTTCCCATAACAAGTCAGAAGGGTTCTGCAGGCTCCTCATTGGCTTTGTCGTGCACCGAGAGGGTGCTGGGGCTGCAAATCTGAGTTTGCATTTGCCCAACAGAGGCACAGGCGAGTATTTAATGTCTCTATGTCACCTGGGCCTTGCTCGGTCACAGTGTGAATGATTCTGGGTGGTTATCTCTGAGCTGCATTGTTTTGCATGGGACTGCATGACAATCTCTACATGTAACTGCAGCAGTTGCTATTTAACCCACAGATGTGCTGGACGCTAACCGAAACAGGACACTCGGAGGAGACCGTGACCCAGCAGCGGTGGGTGGGAAGAGCTGTTCCCTCCTCCTTGCGTGTGAGTTTGTGCCTTACAACACGAGAATAACAAATGCTGTAATGTCCCCCTTGCTAAGCCTCTGCTCGTTCCACCTTCCTGCTTTCTCCTAACCTGTTTCTCTTTTTTGCCTTCCTCAGGACCAATTTTTCTCTCTCTTACACCAAGTAATGCACCCTCCCTCATCCCCCATGAGGACCATGTCCGAAGGGGACCCAGCCCCAGCCATGCAGTCAGACCTCCCCACTGCTGCCACAGGAGTGTCCCCGAATTGGAGACAGAATTGGTCCTCAGCTGCCCTTTACGGCTTGGTCCCGCTGCTCCTGCTCTGGCAGTGGAGGTGAGGACTGCCATGCACGGAGGAGGCTGAGCAGCTCCCACCTCTTCTGTCTCCCGTCTCGGGCCAGCCGTGCACCTGCGGCTCTTCTGCAGCATGAAAGGCAGGTGGATGGGCTGTTCCCAGCAGCACGCCGTGGCGAGCTGGTGATGGGAGAGCAGGGAAAAGGCCAAAGTTAGCGAAAGGACAGCATCATTTGCTCTTTGGGAGGCGCTGCCTCGCCAGGCGCTCGAGGCCGGGTGGGCAGCCAGGCCCCTTCCCACCAGGCTGCTTGCACAGCTCAGCATCCCAGAGAAATTCCTTCCCCAGTGCTGCCGCAGCTGAGCCACCTAATGAAATCTAGTCGCCTGTGCATGCTATATTAGGGTTACCATGGATATGGTGTCACAAACACTGGGCTGTGGCTTTGTTATATAAACAGGAGAGATTGCCACAAATACCCAAAATATCTGAAAAGGACAGGAAGAGACAAAAGCGTTCTCTGAGTTTGTTTATAAAGGGTTGTGCGATCCAGTGGATAGTGCCAGTGGGAGGTGGGAGAGATTTGTGTTAGCTGTGCGAAGCGGAGCATAACCAAGCGGTGGTCTCGGACTCGTTAGCTCTGGAGACTTCGTCCGATCTTCAAGAGGATCTTTGTAAACTGATCGCAGAAGTGCTGCTGGCTAGGCTGCTTACTGACCCTGCTCGTGCCCGAGGGCTGGGCTCCCTGCAGATCATGGTGTGAAGTGCATCATCCTTCGTGCTCAAGTTCATCCTAGCTGAGCTTCATGCAGATCTTGGCCCTACCCAATTTCTGCCATGTGCAAGGAGATCCTGGTGCCTGCAGCTGGTGGGGGTCAGGACTGGAGATGGTGGTGGAGTCAGACAGTCATCAGTTCTCCCAGAATTACCCACACCTGACCCTGCTCAGCAAGACCATCCTGCTAATCTTGTACCATCTCAGGTACAGAAAGTCCCTTGCACAGTTTGAGTAATCATGTAATTTAAAGAAAAAAAAAAAACTGCTCTAGAAAGGGAGGTGGGATGTAAGGGAGATGGAGACATCAGAGTGGCTAAAATTGTATTGCACTCCCACTCCCCTGCCAATAAAAACACCATAAATAAAGTGGCTTTGCAATAACCATCTCCACACATTGTAACACTGATTCACGTGTCCCTGCAAAAGATGCTCCAAGCAGGATAAACCCTGCTCTAGCCTTGTTCTGCAAGAGAGGCATGACAAGCTCGCTCCAGTCCTATCATGGAGATGGCTTTTCTCTTCCCAGCAGGTGCTACCCCAAGCTCCCCGTCCCCATCAGGGGCTTCCTCTTCTCATCCTCCATGCTTACCTGTGGGTGACGTCCCCAACCCATGGCTGCTTCAGATCCCTCGTGGCCTTCCAGGTGCCCTTCACCATGGGATGACCATTCATCCACTTGTTTTCTTTCCTATCGCTCTCGCTGTGAGTCCAAGCAGACATCTTTCCATGCTTCATTTTCCGACACGTGGTGGAGAATACCAAACTCAGTAAGGAAAGATCTGCTTTATCATTTAAAAACACATCAAGTCCAGTTTTTGCTCTTCAGCTGTATGACATTGCTGCATTGCCATCTTGCATTACCTGTCATCCCTGATTTTGCAGGACCTATCTTAATTTTCATGAAGTGACTTCTTGTGTCTCTGGGGCGGTGGGAGACAGTTCTTTGAGTTGGTAAGAAAAAACAGCAAAAGGAGTTGGACCTGCTGTGGGCATGGGTCCAGGGGAAGGACTGTCTGCCATATGAGTTTTCAGGGGGTGGGTTGGTGCTGAGCCCTTCTGCATGGGGCTCTGCTCTTTGATGCCAGCCTTTCTTGTTGCTTTCCCTCTAGCCATTGCTTTCTGGCACTAAGCTGCTTCCTGAAGATTACACAGCAAGCCAGGATCAACATCAAGAGGAGCCGATCCAGGCGAGGACGTGGGGCAAAAAAAGCCCGAGGAGTTTGAAGATGGAGCTTTATCAGCTTAGCAAACGGGTTGGTGCATTAAACGACAAAGGCTGCAGGCCCTGCACGCTTGAGTTTTGTAACAGAGAAGTTAGCAGAAGGTCTAATAAAGGGTAGAAATAGTGAATAAATATGATTTCCTTCAGAAAAGCCAGCATGGCTCCTGTACAGGGACTGCTTGTCCTAGAAACTTCCTGACAACCTTAAAGGGGTTAATAAGCTTCAAGGAGAAGGTGTTTCCAGGAGTTACAGTCTCTTTGGCTTTCCAAGGCTGTGACAGAAGGCTCTGCACTATTCCCCCCATGGCCCAGATGTCCATGGAAGGATTATTGCCCCAGGTCCTCACAAGGCCCTTCAAGCCAGCAGCCCCCCCGATATTCATGCCTCTGGGGTGAGGACTGTGCTGTGTAAAAGGGCATGAGGGAATCCGTGGTGAGCATCCTTAAATTCACACACACGCACACACCCCCCCGCCTCTCTAAGCCTGCCCTTTTGTTGGCACTTCCAGCTGAAGCAGCGGCTGCACAGGAGGACGTTCCAGCAAGTCTGGCACGTCATGTCGGGTGCAGAGGCAGGAGCTGACGGGTGCGATGCAACGTGATGTGCCAGGCAAGCCCTGCCGCGGAGCGGCTTTTAAGTGCATGTTCCCTCAGAGCACTTCTGACCCACGTTGCTCTGGCTGAGGCCGATGCTACCCCGTGAGCCTTGGCGTACGGTGTCAGTCACAGGCTGGAGATGTATCACACAGTGAGTGTGGAGCACGCTGGCTTGCGAAACTGGGCAATTCATCTGTTTGGGTTAAAAACACTTAATTAAGAAGCAGTTTCTCTCTGTTGTTGCTTTGTTAAATCTTTTAAGCAGATGCATCCATCAGCACTCTGAGGTTGTCACCTTCAAGGACAGAAACTTCTCAGAGGAGCATGTGGCAGGCCTGGCCCCAGGGCATCTTCAACTCCATACCTGCCTGAATCAGGGCTGGAAGCCACGGCAGCCGGGAGCAGTGGGCGCAAGAGGGACACCAGAAAAGGTCCCAGTTATGGGCAGTTGTTATGGGCTGCGTTTATTAGCCAGGTGGTTCCTATATCCTGGGTGATTAAAGCAGGGAGGAGAAAGGCTGCTATGGAAGAGCACAAACCTGAGGGTCAGGCTGCTGTTCTCACCTAAAGAAAAAATTTGCATTTCAATCCAGCGAAGGTGACTGAGCTGCTATAAGCATGTGCTCACATCCCAGTGGGAGGAGGACAATGCGGTGGAGACCTTTCAGGCTGCCGTCTTGGATACTTGGGATCAGCCTGGAGACTGTCCAAGAGAAGGCATCTGCATAGTCACGGGGAAGAGGCAGAGCAAATGGCCCAGCACTTCTGTCAGGACCAGAGAGCAGCCGTCGCTACGAGGAGGTAAGCCTCCTCCTGCAAAGCTGCACGCACACGGGGTCATATTTACTGCTGGGGAGCTTAAAGCAAAAACAAATGCCACAGAGCAGCAAAGGAAAAGGCCCTGCCCTTAGTAATGGAAAAAGACAGTATTTGGCAGGTGATGACAAGGTCATGCTGTCACTGTACCTGGCTGCTGCATCCAGACCCACTCCCAGGGTCTACGATAGGCAGAAGGTACATGGTGTGAGCCTGCAACCTGCGCAGGGGTGGTTTATTAGAGCCCTAATGCTGTGTTTCCCTATTGGAGCAAAGCACTGGCAGAAGCAGTGTGATCCTTTAGCAATATTAAGTGCCCTCTGCTACCCTGTTTCAGGTGGTTTGGGGTTTTTTTTTTGCACCTCTGAGAGGCCACGCACTTGATTTGTGTCTTGTCCACCAAACTGCAGTTGCTGAAAGAGGCTTGAATGTAGAAATGGCACCACTATCCCCCAGGCTGGCGGAGCACTGGGAATACATACAGAAAGCTGGGCAGTGTTCCGGCAGCCCATTGCTCCCAGCAATACCCGGGTTTGGTTGTGGTTTGTGGTCACGTCGCCCCTAGATGAAGGGGAGTCTCAGAAAGAAGATGTCTCCAGGGTCATGACAACCAGATGGGAACCTGCCCTTCCCTGATGGCAGCACGTTACAAGCTGCTTCCTGGGGATGGAGCAAGCTGGAGGTGGGAAAAAACCCTAGAGGGTGGCATTAGATGCTGCACGAAGGGAAGATCATACAATATTCCTGGGTAGTTTGATTCCAAGTCCCGAGTCAAGTGTGAGGAAACCAAGAATTTTTGAGTGCAGGAGTGTGAATGCGTGAACTCACCGAAGGATTTACACTGAGAATAACCCATCGGTGGGGGGTGGGAAAAGCAGGTGATTATAACCTGAACACTATCCTTAAAACTTACAAAATGATTTGGCTCCTGGCTGCTGCTGGACTGTTTATCCCACAAACTTGGCAGGCACAGGACACTTCCCAAATGGCAAGAGGGGTTGATAAAAGTTGTGGCTGGCCAGCTGCCAGCTCTCAAGGCTAAAGACTGGCTCCCAAACTGCGGCTACTAATTAGCACTTTCCTTCTATGATTTATGTCGCAAAGTCTAGGGGATCACGGCTCTGTGCTCTGTGTTTGTACAGCCCCTAGCACAACGAGACCATGCTCACAACCGTCTTGCACACCGCTGCGATAGGGAAATATATTATACAAACCTTTGTCTCCTTCGTAGGTAACTGATCTTCACATAGTTGCTCTTTGAGTAAGTGGACCTCGTGTTAGTCCAGAAAACAAGGTCTGTATTTGCTCAAGGCAGCCCAAGTGTTTGCTAAGTCCTTGTTAAAGCATTGTTTTTCCTCGCTTCTATCCTGGGCTCGGATCAGTGGAGAATTGCTTTGACATACCCACTGGGAAGCAAGGAGGCTGTTTATTGCAGTCCAGGCACAGGAACCGAAATGAACGGCCCAAGCAAAGAACCTCTATCGTTCATATTTCTGAACAAAGATACAATGATAAATTGCTAGACAATGACATTTGACCCATAAAAGTAATAAAAAGCTAAAATTGTTTTTTTCCTGGCATAGCTTTTCAAGATCTTCTGCACATAGTCAAGCAACCTTGAAGCAAAACTGAACAGGAACCATGACATAGACTAACCAATACGGTCTATAACAATTAAACATTAATTGTCTTAAGTAGACTCTCTGAAGATAAACTATATTTTGTCCCCTTGCTTTCATTTCTTGTCATTAGACTGGGTGCCTTGCCTTTCAGATCTCTGCACAGGCGTTTGAACTGCGTGCAAAGTGTGCTGAAATTACTGGCAGTAATTAGTTTATTTAGGGATCAATTAATTAAATGCAACTGTTTCCCTCTCTATAGATTAAAAGAGTGGTACAAGCGATACCATCTTAAAAAGAGCAGATGTGCTATAAAAGGACCAGAGACTAATTATTCTCATCAGTCAACAAGGACAGAACAAGTATCGATAGGCTAAAACTGCCAAAGAGAAAAATCAAGTTAGCTCTTAGGAGTAACTTTGGGACCGCAAACACGACTCAGGCCAGGGAAATGAATGCTGTGGGAGAGAAGTCACGCATCCCGACAGACGGAGGCACTCCAGGCTGAACGCGCGCGTCTTCCCAGAGTCATCGCTGGGAGGCTGGAAGAGGCAGTGGCCTGCAGAAGGGTCCCTGCTACCTGAGGAGCTTGACAGCTTGCAGACAACGTGGGTGACAGCAGCTGAGGCTGATGGCAGGGGGTGCAATTAGGCAGGGCTGGCAGGGCCTCCGGAGACATGCCGAGCATCCTCCGTGCCCGGGGGAGCGAGGGCACTGCACTGCTCTGCAGAGGAGCCCGGGGATGAGCGGCTGCTGAGCCCAGGGGATGCAGTGGGAGAGCTGGGGCAGTTTTTTGCTTCCCTGCCACACCAGCTTGGGGAGAGGGGAACAACCTCTGTACATGGTTGTGACAGTCCTTTCCGTGCTGGTGCCTCTGCAGGTTGCCCACCTGCTAGAGGGGTAACGGCAACTTGAATTGCCGGGTTTTGTCCCAAGTTCTGCTATTACCAAATGCTTTTTTCAGCTGTGGGACGCAGTAACCACCCTGAGACTAACAAAGTCTTGTGAATCACCACTGCTAGTGCCAAACGTGCCCTGTACAGCGTCGGCATCTTCAGAGGAAGCTTGGGATGAGGACTTCTAAAGTAGCTGAGTTTGTGGTGGAATGGGCATGGATTTGGGAAGAGGAGACACGCTCCCCTCCCCGGGGGTGGCTGTCACCGAAACCAGACAGCAAAAACCTCAGCGCAGCCCCTGATAAACGGTGCATGGGACAAAGTCACGTTATATATAAAACGCCCCGGGATCCTTGGGGGGCTAAACGGGGGACGCTGCGGGGTTTGCCTTGGTTTTCTCCCTGGGGGGGGGGGTGGTGGTGGGGGTGCTTTCCCTGCGCCAGCACCGGGGATGAAGGCTCCCTCGGCCAAACTGCGGTGTCCCCCGGCTGCGGGGGGGGGGGGGGGGGGTGTCGGCCCATCTCTCCCCCCGGCGTGGGGACAGACCCGCATCCCGGGAAGCGCCGGGATTGCGGGGGGGGGGGGGGGGGCGAGGGGGCGGACACCCCGGCGGCCGCCCCCCCCGCTCCTCCGCGGGGTGCGGGGGGTGCGGGGTGGGGGTGGGGGTGCGGGGGGGGGTGCGGGCAGCACGCGCCGCTGCCCGTGCGGCCCCGGTGCGGGGCTCGGGGGGGCGCCGCGCCGCTCCCCGCAGCCGTCATTGGGGCGGGGAGGGAGCGCTCCCCCGCAGAGCCGCTGCTGCCGGGCCCGGCCATGTGCCGAGAGGGTGTCTGCTGCCGGCTCGCCTGCTCCGCACCCTGAGCCGGCGTCCCTCTTCTCAGCCTTATTTTTTTTTAATTTTAATTCTTTTTTTTTTAAAAAAACTCTGATTTCTTAATTGTTTATATTTGCATTGATGCTCTTCTCCGAGCTGGAGACTTCGGGAGACGCGGTCCTCACCTGAGAGATCCAGCACAATTCCCCCGTTTGAAGGTAAGCGGAGGCTCCGCCGCTCGCAGCCCGACCTCCCCCGGCTTTGCCTGGGCTCCTTCTCCCCGGCCCTGCCCCGTCCTTCCCAACGTTGGGGTCTTTCGCGGTGCTTTTCCCCTGCTTACCTCCCCCCCACCCCCGACTCCCAGCCCTCCTCCCGGTGCATCCTAAACTGCCTCTCAGCAGCGGTGGGATTGCTGCTCCCGGGGAACCGGCAGCTAACCCCCGCGTCCCGGGGGGGATGCCTGCAAGGAGGAAAGCAGGCAGAGGATAGCCCCGGCTGCGAGAGTTGGGGATGGGAAGAGATTTGGAGGGGGGGAGGCAGAGCGAATAGGGACATGGAGAACTGCACAGCATCCGCTCCCCCATAGCCTGTCTCAGGGGGACTGGTCAAGTCCTACTGCCTTAGACCAGGATGAAAAATACCGGGATGCTCCACGCTTGGTTTTCCCTGGTCCTACAGCATCTTTAGTTTCAAAGCCGTGCCCATGAAGGAGGTCACGAAAGCATCTCTCAGGGATGGGGTGGGAAAGCTGCCCCCATCCCATGCCTTGCCTGGGTGTGCGGGTCGTGTTCTTCTCTGCCCCAGGGACCGCTCAGCCACCTTTGCATACTCAGCATGGGGGTGAAACTGGCCTCTCTCTGTAGCCTTCCTGGGCACCTCACCTGGAGCCATGTGTCTAGGGCAAAGGTTTGTTCCTGTCTCATGTCCTGGCCCCAAAGGGCATAGGAACCCCCCACTCCCTCCAGATGAGTTTGCAGAGACCACCCCAGCCCCAGGTTCGGCAGCAAACCAGCCCGCTAGCTCACACGCAACGAAGCAATGGTGATGGAGAGGAATCCAGAGTTGAAAGCAAGGAAGGTGATAGCACAATTATCCGTGGGTTGTGTTTGTCACTATTTGGTTAATACAGCAGCCATCTAGGTCTGCGCTCTCAGAAGCACATGGCGGTTGTTCAGTACGCTAAAGGTAGTCTGCAGGCTCGGGGGGGCTGTGGGAGGGAGAGAGAAATCCCCCAAGGGAAGATGGCTTTTCATTTCCCCATATTGACTGGTTTCAGACAGGATTATTTATATTTGACATAACAGATCACCAAACTTGGAAGGTAGTGGGGGTGTGCTCATACTCATTAAGGTAGACAGTTTTCTGACAGAATAAATTAAAGGTAAGAGAAGACTGCACTTTGAGGTTCAACAGATTGTCTTCTAGCCTAAAACGAGCAGTGAAATCAGCATAAAACCTAGATGGTAAAATCATGCGCTTCAGTCATTCATGATGGATGCCTGTCATTTTAGGAAACCTGGCGGATATCCCAATGTTTAGAGTGCAGAGAGTGCTCCTGGGTGACCTCGTCTGCGCAAAAGTACCCAGAATGATGGAGTTTTTAGTCCTTGTATCTTGTCTTCACTGAGTAAGCATCTAAGTTATAATGCTGTTGAGGGAAAAGAGTTTACGTAAATTGTGCATGAACTAAGTGCCTGAACTATCCGCACACCTGTATTTAGGCTCTTGCCCCATTGTGATGGCGTGTGAATAATGGAAGGTTGTTTGCAGCCTTTTGTGGTTGGTTTTTGTCTTGTCTGAAATGAGCAGAAAGATGCATTACGGCTGTCAGTTGGTGAAAAGAGATTTCAAACACCTTAAAGACCGTGCAGCTGTAATTGGAAGTGTAACCTCCTTCCTCTGCATGTCAGGATTTCTGTGCAGAACGATGACAGGACCTCTTAAGGAATGGCGCTGGTGCTCAGTAGATACAAAGAACTTCAAGAAAATCCCCCGCATAGTGACTGATGTTGATTTATCACCCCTCGGTACATTGGTTCTCACTTATGAAAGATGTGGGGATGTGAGGGGAAAGGAAGGAAACAGCATTTGTTCCTTTCTGTGTTCTTGCCAGTGAATACAGATTACAAATACAGGCAGTTCTTAAATACCTGTGCCTACCTGAGCACAAAAGAGTTGTAGAACGTTACCAGCACTGTGGTTACTGGCTGCATCTCCGCCGTGTTTCTCTTTGCTTTCCAGCAAAGCCTGGTAGAGCGGTCTAGCTGTCATGTCTCCTCCTGATCCTTTCCCATTGCAACTGCAGCAGTCCCAAAACCCTCATGTTGGTGACACAAGAGTCAAGTCTGAAGGATTGGCCTCACGGGCTTTGCAATCTAAGGAGAACATGTTCAGAAGTGGCTAAGTGTCAGAGGACCTGCTTGCTGTCACTGGTATATTGACCCAAGTCTTTCTAAAGGTATTCCCACATCTGCAGCTGAAGAACACCTGCTGACCCTACAGCTGTACCTGAGCACCTCCCCTTAGGATCCTTTAAAAGTTTTGCTGGGGGCCAGATACAAAGAGGTAAAGGTACTTAATGCCTTCGGGCATTTACGTGCTGCCCAGAGAGCTTAGCTGCATCCTCGCAGGCTGAAGAAGTCCGTGCCACTGACCTTTGAGTACTTCAGGATACATCCTCAGTGCCCAGCACGAGTCAATGAGGGGTTTTGCAGCTGGCAAAGCCGTCAGGTATTCACGTAACGCGGACCTTTTCATTTGGCTGCGCAGCGCCTAGCTGGATCAGTGCTGGTGTAAGAAAGGGGGGATAACTTGGTACCTTCTCACTCATCATGTTCTGGTACCTGGCTGTCGTGTTGTCATGGATATGGATGAGGACATGGCTAGTGAAGAGGTGCTTGTTGCTGGCAGGACTCCCACAGCGATGGTTTGTGATGCAGCTTATACCATTGAAGAAGAGCAGGGAAGGGATGGAGGAGAGGTGGCAGGTGTAGGGGTTGAACTTGCAACTCGTTCCCAGTCTAATTTACACTTCCTCCCGTGTCGTTGTCTCCTTCTCTCCTCATGATCTAATTGATTACAGTAGGCAGGATTTGTTCACCCTTTGCCTGAGAAAAAAAGTGTTTATTCCAGCACCACAGATTGGCAGAGGGATGACAAATATGTTGGGTGATGGACTCTGACCTTCTTCAGACCTTCCAACCACATTCAGATCACAGCTGAGGCCAACCCGGACAAGGCTGGGACCTCAGGAACCTGCAATCCCTGCGATCCCTCTGAACACAGCCCTGGGAAGAGGTCAGCTGGAAAGGTTGGGGAACAAAATTAAAAGTCATAATAACATTTTGCAACATCCTTGGACCCATTTGTCTCTGGAAAGCTTAATAACAGCCATGACCCGTTAGTAGCAGTTCAGGGCAACAGAGGGAGGACCTGGCTCCCACGGACTGTGCGGTCCTCAAGGTGCCTGTGTCAGAGGCAGCGCAGAGTGGGGACAGGAACGGAGCTAATTTAGGCCAAAATCTAAACACTGGTCATTTTGCCCCATCCTACATGGCTGGGAGTACGGATTTCTCACTGGAGTCGGGAGCGCAGCAGTGTAAGCTGCAGCCTGGGACACTGTCGGGAGATGCTGGCATCTCCCGCGGCGTGCGCTGGTGCTCCTCTTGGCAGGCCACGGAGTGGAGACAAGAGGTGAGACAGTGGCTGGGGGAGTTTTGTTTACTTTCTCACTTCATACAGAGTTTTATCTTGCTCGTTGAAACAAGCACCTGTGATGGGTCAGAGCTGGTGTTCAGCTTCATTCACAGTAAGGGCACGAGACGGGCCAAGACGTCTTCCCCAAGTTTGCCTGGCCATGAGGGCAGCTCAGCCCCTCCTCGCTGCCCCCAGTGCTTCTCTCCCCATCCCTTACCTCCAGGACAAAAGCCACCCATAGCGACACACCATCCAGCATGGCAGTTTGTGAGCTTGCCAAGCTTTGCTTGACAGCAACGCCAATTTTCTCCCCAGCTGGAAAGCACGTGCCGCTTGTACCTGCCCATGAGTTACAGGGAGGGATGCAGCTCCTGCACGGAGCTGAGTTGAAGGTACATGCAGCTCTGCCACCCTGCTCCACAGCTTTTATCGAAGAGATGGAGACTCGTCACATTCTCTCTGCAACAATATCTGACATTATCCAAGCAATTTGCCCTTGGTGTGTTTCCAGAAATAGTTAGGCCTACAGTAGACACGGGTGACATCTGGATGCATTACTGTTGAGTTCAGAAACGTTCAGTAAACAAGACAGGATCTATTGTTCAAAGGTTATTTCAGAAGACTCCTAGTGAGTTATCTGGCCGTGCAATGGGGAAAGCCTTAATGGCACTGTGATAATTGCCTTTTTCTGAAGGACGTTTTAGAGGCAAGTTACCAGAAACCCAAAAGCAAGTCTCAGCCCATCCTCACCAGGCCAGGGACCTGATCCAACCTGAAAATGTGAGGAGTTTTTCTCTTTAGTTCAGTGCTGGTCAAATCAAGCCTGGGAAATGTGCATCCGGCTGTGGGAAGAGCAAGCTGGGGGGCACAGACGGGGAATGTAGGGGAGAACACCACCAGTTCAACAGTAAAAAAAAGTCTCAGATCAGCATAACAGGGCAGCAGTGTTCCCATCAGCAGGGAGGGGGAGAGAAAGAGTCCTCCCCGAGGCTTTGAAAAGAAAATAAATGTCATTAGCAGCGGGTAAAGCAACCGCCTCTGAGCACCTGAGACAAGGGTGGGAGGCTCTGCAGGGAGAGGGGGGCTGGCAAGGTCTGCCAGCGCTCCGAGGGCTCAGCGAGGCCACTGTAGGAGACACTCTGCAGCCCACATCTTTATTCATCATGTCCCTGTTCAGTTAACAGCCTCCTTATAAAAATAGAAAATGAAAGAAGACTGAGTGAATTTTTGACAGAAGGAAAGTGCCAGCCATCATCCCCTTCCCTCGCCCAGGTGACAAGGATGCTGCTTACATGTGGCAGAAGGGAAGAGATGTGACTTTGCTGTCACTCACACCAGCCTTACATCTGCACGTGCTCCTGGCAGAAGTCACTCCTGGCTTCTTACCTTGGCCCCGGGGCGAACAGAATTAATTCTTGCCATTAATTTCATGCCCCTCGGAGAGCCCTCATGGGGAGGAAATCACCTCACGGTCTCCCACATCTTTCTTTTGGTTTTGCCACTGATTTTCTCTGAGGGGAGGTGGGATGGAGGGAGATCGAGGGGTGCCCATGGAGTTCTGGAGCTGACGGGAGCACTCTGCCCACAGCGGGACCGTCCCATCCCGTCCCGTCCCGTCCCGGGCGCTGGCTCCAGCCCTCCTCTGCCTCATCTGGTGCTGCCATGAGGCTGTGTCAGCGCTGCAGAGGAGCCCTGGCAGCCGGTGCCGGCAGAAAGCTGTTCAGAGCTGTTCGGAGCCCACACACCCCAGCCTGCCGCTCCCTGTCTGCCTTCTCCCTTCTGTTCCTCTGCTGGTGCTCCAGCCCTGCCCTTCCGTGGGACAGTCACTGGGATACCAATCACGAAAACTTAGGTGGTGAGATAACCATCGGAAGCTGCCAGCCTGAAAAATAGGCTTTGGTGAAAAAGCTTGTAGGTTTTTTCTTTAAATTGCCACTAAACTTCAGCTTAGGCTCTTCCAGGGCTGCACTGGTTGGCCTCCTTTGGGCAGGGGATAAAGGAGATGATCTTCTTGGTAGGTGGGGGACGAAGCCCTCCGCACTGCCAGCTTTAGGTATGGCTTTGAGGCCACGTTATAGCTTTTCTCTAGGTACAAGTTCATCACAGGGTCTGAGCTGCAGAAGCTCATAAGCTTATTATATTGGGGGAGTTGCAAGCGGTGGGTGCACCACACAGCTGGGATTTCCTTCCTTTCTGCTGAAGGGGACTCTTAGCAAACTGGGAGGAAAAGTCCTTTGTGGTTTCATTTTTTCCTGGGCAGAGCAGTCCCTTGTTCTTCAGCTGTCTGAAAATCTAGGCTGGACCATAATGGACAAAAGTGGCCTCTTGTAGCACTGCCTGTTCCACTCGGCCCTGCAGAGCTGGCATCAGTCAAAGCCAGGTTGTCTCTTTACTCATTGAGAGTTTTGGACTGTTTGAGGTTAACGGGGAAAACACATCAGCATTAATGAAAGAAAACTGGCTGCCTGGGGGAAGATAAATACCCACATTGCTGGGTGATGTGGCTGCTTTGAAACCCTCTGGGGACCACCGCAGCCTTGTGACGGATTCAGAAGTCGTCATCTCCCCCAACCTCTCCCCAGCTCGAGTCACTTCAACCGGAGCGGATCAAAATGTCTCGAGATTCAAAGACTTGTAAACCAGCACTGATCACAGCAGAGAGGAATCTTGGACTTTTTTGTAAAAGATGATATACGGGCTCCATCGAAGCGGGTATTTGCTGTGATGATGCAGGAGCGTGCCTGGAGACAGAGGGGACTTCACAGGCAAGTGCCAGACGAGTCCCCAAGGTGGCTGTGTTACAGCGTGCAAATCACAGCTCTGCTAAAGCATCCACTTACGGCCACTGTTTCCTGTGAGAAAAATAACTTACCTGCAAATAGCTTTGCTCATTTTTATTCCCAGTATTCCACCTTTGCTCCTCTGGGTTGTTTGGGGTTTTTTTCCGTAGGAAATAACACAGTATTTTCGGAGGTGACTGACAGGGACAGTGCAATCCCTGTACAGCACTCCTGTTCTGAAGCCTGTGTTTGCTTCCCCATTTAAGTGGAGGATGTTGCTTGGGCTTTGCCATGCAGTTTACATCTGGGTTCCCTTTGCTCTCAGTGTTCATTTGTTTTAAGACCTGTCA
This sequence comes from Morus bassanus, assembly GCA_031468815.1. Classification (NCBI taxonomy): domain Eukaryota; kingdom Metazoa; phylum Chordata; class Aves; order Suliformes; family Sulidae; genus Morus; species Morus bassanus. The sequence continues at coordinate 4,896,641 of CM062586.1, forward strand.
TGGGTCTTTCCTGCCTGAGCTTAGGCAAACCATTAACTCTCTTCTTTTTGTTGCCTGCCTTCATTGCTAGATTACAGCTTGTGCAGTGCAGTGAGGCTCTCCCCAACGCGTGTCTGCCTGCATTGCCCCTGCAGGCAGCGATGCTTGTTCTTCCTCCTGGTTTCCTACCCTTGCATCTGCAGAACAATAGTGTGCACGTTGTCACTCTTTAGTTAAAGCAATATACGTGAGTTACATAGCAAGACATGATGCCTTTTGTGGCAATCCAAGCTAAACTCCCCCCTGGGGAGAAAATATAGTAGGGAGGTTGCCAGAGGCTCAGTTTTGAGCAAGTGCTGCATTCTGCCGGCTGCGGGAGGGCGGCCTAGGAAATGCACGGCCTTGCTGTCGGGGATCTCTCCCTGTCTCCCTCTGCAAGCGCGAGCAGGGATTTACAGGGATGCAATTTATAAGGCTCTCATGTGGAAGGAAAAGGAGGTGTCTTTGTTTGATGGGTGTCGCCTGCTGAGTAGCTAAGCCCTGGAAAGATTAGTAGTGGGATCTGGGGAAAAATAGCCGTGCTGCAAGAGTGGGAGTGGAGTTGGGAGGGGAAGGATAATAAGTGTTGATCTGGGTTTTCTGTTAAGCGAATTTTGTGGTTTTACTGTTATATTACACAAAGGAGGGGCTGGGGGGAATAATTCAAACTTACGTCTGTCCCGTGGGTTTCCCTTGCGACTCCTTTCCTTGTGCAAACAGGGACAGGCAAAAAGCTGCGTGGTTCCGCTGCTGCCCGTGACTGCAGCTCTCCCGAGAGCGTGCCCCTGGCAGAGAGCGGGTCCAGCCCCCGCTTCCCCACCCCGATGCATTAAAGTGCTTGA